>OX451397.1:129824-1539712 GCA_949629135.1 Eremobia ochroleuca
CCAGACTATAGTACGCGCGATTTAAAGAAGGCGCTTGGACAATCCCACACGACTATGGATCGTTATCTCAAATCGATGGGATATCGCAAAGTGATGTCACGTTGGACACCTCATGCGTTAACGGACCATGACCGGGCCGTTCGTGTGGCCATTTGTCAAAGTTTGTTACTTAGTCCGCACAGACGAGACTTTCTCAAGGACATTATTACATGTGACGAGAGCTGGATACATTATGAAACTAACAAGCGTCATGCCTATTGGATTCCTCGCGGGCAAAACCCACCAGCCCAGCCTAAACTTAATGAACACGGTCGTAAGATTATGTTGTCAGTTTTCTGGGATTCTATAGTATTAAATTATGTTTAAGGAACTGCTCGGCCGAACAGTCTCTTAAAATACAGGTGATCCTAGTTTAAGAGGCAGGGTTACATAAATTATTGTACAGATTTTGCAACATTTGTTTTGTTTTATGTATATCTGTAGCTTTTGTTGGTGAATATACAATTTTATTATTATTATTATTATTGGCAAGGAATGATTTTCTGGGAACTCCTCGAATCTCATCAGATTATTAACGCCAATCTGTATACGCCGCAGCTTCGCAAACTAGCAGAGATGTTAAAAATTAAGCGGCCAAAACGACTTGGAGTCCAACTTTTGCATGACAACGCACGACCTCATTGCGTAAAGTTAACACATAAACAGCTGGAGGAGCTAGGATGGCTGACTGTTCCACATCCACCGTATAGCCCGGATCTTGCGCCTTCAGACTTTCATTTATTTCGAGCTCTTAAATTTCATTTACTAGGAAAAAAGATCGAAAATCCTTAAGTATTAAAATTGAACTTTAAAATTTTTTCGAGTCCCAGCCTGCCTCATTTTGGGAGAAGGGTATTCAAATTTTGCCCAGTAGATGGCTGACTGTTGTTGATAACGAGGGAGACTATATAATTGACTAAATGTATTTTTTATTAATAAAAAAATATTAATAATAATTTGTCTTTTAACTGGCAATAATTTATGAGACAACCTAATATTATATTGCTGGGAACAAAAACTCGTGTCTAAGTAATAACAGCCGCACGGATCAGTCAAACGTTGAAGGAAGTCAGTTCTTGGATGGGTAACCATCCATTACATATCAAGACCTCATCATGCTTCGGAAAATTTGTTAAGCCATTGGTCCCAGCTCATTTGTAGATCATTCACAGTTGTCGAAGCCTGAAAGTCTGACAACCAGTCTTAGCAAGTGGGGAGCAACTGGGTTGTAAAGATCAGATAGGCCGTAACTCCATGTTAAATACAGGCACATGATGATGATTTCGGAAAAAAAATAATTATTAATAATCAATATTTCTTAACAAATACTACTTTTAATTTACTTGATATTTAACAAACACCCTTAGCTCACATAATTATCTATCTACATCCCAATCAACACTGATATGAAAACATTGTGAAAGATTTTTACCAGTTCTCCATAGGAAATACCAATTAGAACCGTGCAATTAGCTTCTGACGCTTCATAACTCCCACATATGTTCATACTTACTGCATAAGGAATCTGGGGCACACATACAGCAACTGTTCATTCTAGGGTCATTTTTAAACCTTATAAAATTCCATGCAATTTGCTCTAGCTTCAGTACAAAAACCCTAACTAAACCCATTATACAAGTGTTCAATGGTATTTTTAAAAGCAACACTTTTACCAAATAAGTACTCTGGATCCAAAACTAAACTAAAATAATGGTTGCTGTTCTAGACTTATGAGAAAACCTAAAGCCTACCTTGTAGCACATACACACTCAGAAAATACTCTCACACCTCACACACTCGACTCACCTTTAGCTGTTTCTGTTGAATCTAAAACATTTGAGTCCACCCTTAAGTTCCAAAAAAAATGATGAACATATATTATATGCCTCTTATTATTTTTGTAATTTTAGTAATGTATGTTATGAAGTACAGTCAAACCCGGACTTACGCGATAGGTGGGACCAATCGATAGCCGTGTAAGTCGAATTCACATAAGTCGGGGTTCAATTTTGCATATAAATACATATAAATTTGTGAATTTGGGACCAGCGTCTAAAGAAAACAATAATGTAGAAGAATCGCATAAAACGTTCGAACTTGTCGTAAAATGAACACTGACAGAGCGAAATGGGCAAATGAAAAACCGCATATCTCTGAATTCGCATAAAACGGGGTAGCGTAAAGTCGAGGTATGACAATACTGTGCTAACAGAACTCATAAAATTATTAACTTTGTGTTTGGGTAGACAATATGCAGGCTGAGCCTAATTCGGGATTTGCTGTAGTAGTATCAAATTGTCATCTGTTAGTTATGAAATTCCTAAACAAACAATAATTTACTGGATTATGCAACTGCAACATTTTGGCCACTAATATTTGCATCAGCACAGTTAGCAATGGCTGACACAATTGTTCAAAAAGTGATGCAGCAATACTGTAGGGCTGCACTGGCTGCCGCCAGGCCAGTGCGTTGCCCAGAAGGATGCCCCATTAAGGAGGCCGTTGTTACTTATATGCTAGAATTTTGTATAACTTGAATAATAGGAATTAAGAAATAAATTAAATTCAATATTAAATAGTTTTATTTTAGCCACCATTGAATAGAAAGCTCACATGACAGTAAACTATGTGACTATGGTAGAATAGTTTTACTGTATATAATTGTTCAGTTTATATAATGACGATTTTAAAATAGTATTGAGATTGAGTGAACAAAAATTTAAAAATATCAGGCAAAAATAGTGTGAATTTGTGATCATGTACACTGAACCCATGTACACATGTACACTGGAGATGTTAGCATTATTAGGTATGCTTTAAAGGCATGTTTAGTAAATTGTTTTACATTGTGAGTACAAGCTAGCTATGCATTGTAAGTATGGTTTCAAAACATGCCAGACAATGGCTCACAACTTTCTGGGGATTTCAATAGTCTAACAGTTGGGGTTTACTGAACAATGTAATGACATGTAATATTATGTTACTTGCCTAAGATGACCCACTGACAGTTTATTTATATATATATATATATTGAAGTGCTTGGGACTTGCTTGGGAGTGTGGCATGGTGACCACGCTAGACATACTATAGCTAGAAGCGTCAGCAATGGCAGTAGGTCTACAACTGGCAGATGCGGCTTGTTAACAACGTTGGTGAATTTGTTTGTGAGAAAGTTAACGGTACAAGTAACGTATATTCCTTCATATTATAGGCTATGTTGTGATTTCCTGAATTTGTAGCGAATCCCTGTCAGGTAGACCTGTCACACCAAATAACAATTATGATAGAAATTATTCTTACCAATTCCATATTTGTTTTAATAGCTGTTATGAGTGACGTGAGCCACAATAAACACTAATTTACAAACATACAATATTAACTAACAATAAAACAAATATTTGTGTTAGTTTTCTTCAAATACCACGCAACGACACATCGCACATCTCGCATGAAATAACGCTCGCTCTCGCTCGCTACTGACACTTGACAGTGACAATGACACTTGCCAGAAAGACAAAGATTTGCAGACCAACAGACCAACGCTAAAATCCATAGACATATACTAAAATCCTAAAATCATAGCTAGAATTTTTTAAAATCATTTTTATACATGACCACTTTCAGCCGAATACATTATGATTTTCTATGTCTATGGAATACATAGAAACATTATACAGCGTGAGTCTTCATAAAGTGCAATTATTAAAAAGGGTGAAAATATAAACAATTTTATCGACGGAAAAAATGTCAAAAAAAATCTAAAAAAAAAATTTAATTTTTTATGGGCTTTTAATTTTTTTTATTCTCGTCTTGGTACCCCATGCAAACAAACTGTTACTACTTTTAAACTAAATGTGATATTAAAACAAAACAAAATTAATAATGATCTCTAATAATAGGCCGAGCTAATAAAGCCATAATTTTTAGAAAAATAAACCTCATAAATTAATTATTAATGATTTTTTGAAGAAAATTTACCATTTTTCTACCAATTTTTGCAATAAATGTAAAATTTTTCAAGAAATGTCCCCTTTACCCTACTTTTTTTCTTATTTTATGTTATTCTACATCGTATTAGCTATTTTTTGGTAACAATCCCATGGTTGTAGCTAAAACACAACATTTGCTATCAGAGGCTAAAAAAGAGGCTCACCGGGTGTGTTATTAATTCGAAAGGATAAATTACTTTCTTATGAAGGCTATGTGATTCATAAAACAAAGAAGCGTAGGTTAGGTTAATCAAAATCATTTATTATTTCACATGAAACTTAAAACTAATGCATTAATTGCTCAAAATGTCCGCCAAGCTGTTGTAAACACAAAAACGCGCGAAGGGAAATTTGTTGTGTGGCCCTTCTTATCATTTCGCGATCATTGCGAATACCATTCGCGCAGTTTATTATGCGATCATGCAAATCAGCCTCGGTTTCGATAGGGGTGTTATAAACTCGTTATAACACCCCTATCGAAACCGATAAATTAAATAAATTCTCGAATTCGTCATAACCGAAATGCTTGAGCCAGTTTGCCACTTTTGTTTTTTTAAATTTGTAGACAGTGTAGGTTTTACAGTCATTATAAATTTTAAGAAGTGTGTTGTACATTTTTGGAGCTAGAGCTACAATATGTCGCTTTGCAAAAACAGTCCTAACACGCGGTATTGGGCAACAGTCAATACGTCGTTTTGTTGTAATAGGTAGGGCAGGTACCGTATACTTATGGTATCTTGTCAACATCTTGAGTACAAAAAGTTTCCTCACCGTCAGTACACCTGCCCTTTCATAGACATTTGCTGTTGGGTGTCTGTAGGGTAAGCGCATGATTTATTTTATTTTATTTATTTATTTAAGGACAACCGACAAAGCTTACACCATAATACATGCTAAAGATACAAACATTTTTACATTATGTAGTGTAGCCTTAATTAAAGGCTGCCACGGCATGCATTAAACATTGAAGGTAGGAAGGAACGCAGTTACGAAACAATAATATTCCATTATCACTTTTGTGATAATGCCTTAAGCAAGACAGACTTGAATTTATGTATAGAGTAAGACATATCAATATCTACAGTGGGTGAACGTGACAGGCGACTAAACTGAACCTGCATTCTATTAACGGTGGAAAAATGACCCAGATTGGTCTTAAACCCCTTACCACAAAGCAACCGATATCTAGACATCCGGGCAAGCTTGTAAGGCACATTTATATTTATCTGAGTGAGTAACCGCGGACAGTCAATTTGAGTGTTTATTATTTTGTACAGGAACAGATGATCTAGAATCAAACGGCGATTTTCTAGACTCATAAGTCTGAAATGTTTCAAGCGAGAGCTGTAGCTAATTAATTTTCTGACCATATTGCAGTGATATGACAAGTGCCAAAGAAATCTTTTCTGCACTGATTCTATGCGACGCTTATGTATCTCGTAGAATGGAGACCAGACTGTGCTACAATATTCCAAGCCTGACCTGACTATTGAGTTGAAGATTGCAATTTTAGTTGAGGCACGTTTAAATTTTTTACAGTTACGCAGAATGAAACCCAACATCTTAAACCCTTTAGTAACAATTTTATCAACGTGAATATTAAACCGAAGCTTATTGTCAACATAAACACCCAGATCATGGATTACTTCTTTCTCGTGAATAATTTGGTCATTTATTTTGTAATTACGAAAATAGGGCCCTTTCTTTCTAGAAAAATGTACGTGATTGCATTTGTCAGCATTAAGAAGCATATTATTGTCCTGACACCACTGGGAAAAACGGTCTAAGTCTTCTTGGAGTTTATATGGATCCTGATTGCACTCTATTCGCTTTACAATTTTTAGATCATCCGCGTATAAATGTGTCTTAGAGTGTACAAAACAAGACGCCACGTCGTTTATGAATATATTAAAAAATATATTTAAAAAAAATGATCACCTTTAGTACAGCTCTTTGCGCTCGTTCTACTGCGATAAGGTGATTTTTGTATGCATTACCCCAGGCGCAGATGCAATACCTGAATAGGCACTCGCAAAGGGCGCGGTATGTTTGGATTAGTAGTTGGAGGGTTGCCACACTGCGTAAGTTCTTAAAAATGTAAATCATTTTTCTAATCCTTCCAGCTAATGCAATTGTATGGGTGCTCCAGTCGAGCCTCTCATCTATAATTATGCCTAGGTATTTAATAGAGGGGGTTCGGGATAGCGAGCTGCAAGTACAGTTGCACCGAATGTTGGTCCGATTGCATGGAAACACGTGAATTTTTATGGAGAAGTTCGGGCCTGGATTTGTTAAGTGGGATTTGTAGAAACAAACAAATTTTGTTTTGGAGGTGTTCAGCGAGAGCAAACTGTTTTCTAGCCATTGCGTTATGCTAGCTAGACCGTTCTCGGCCTCTTGGCGGACGCTATCCCAGTTCTTCCCGTGAAAAACTAGAACAGTGTCATCTGCAAACATAAGGAGTTCCACATTGTGCAGGGTTACGTTAAATAATTCATTAATATATATTAAGAATAAGGTGGGCCCAAGAGTGCTACCTTGTGGAACCCCAAATGTGCATTGGCAGCTATTACTCTCAAAATCACCCACTCGAACGATCTGGTTTCTGTCTGATAGGTAATCTCTAAACCATTCTAATACCAATCCACGTACTCCCACATTCTCAAGTCTCGCCAGCAGAATTTTTGGGGAAACAGTATCGAATGCTTTTCGGAGATCCAAAAAGACTCCAACACACCGTTCCCCTTTGTCCATGTGTGTAGTCAAAAATGTAGTCAACTTAATAACTGCGTCTTCAGTAGACTTGCCCTCCCTGATACCGAACTGATTCTCATTTATTAGCTTATTTTGTTCTAGATAAGATACTAATCTTTTTTTTACTACCTTTTCAACTAGTTTAGACAGCGTTGACAATAGTGAGATGGGTCTGTAGTTAGAAGGATCATCCTTAGAACCAGACTTGTAAATTGGACACACAATAGCTCTTTTAAAAATAAATAGTGGGAAAGGTACCAGTTGCGAGACATAGATTACACAGGAAAGAGAGAGGGCAAGCCAGTGCAGCGATATTTTGCTTGAGGATATCTGTAGAAATTTTATTCCATCCAGGTGCACAGTGCGATCTTAAGCCGAACACAATACTAGTATATTTATTTACTGTGATACTAGCCACTTCATGTGGGTCAGTGGGAACAAAGGACATTGAGTTAACTGGTGTATTATTTGTTTTTGCCGTTGCTGCCAAGTCCTGCTCCGTTTTATTAAGTTTATCCAACATATTACTCGCTAATGAACCCCCAATCGTCGTAAAGTAAGCATTGACCGTGTTAAGGGAACCTGCTGGCGAGTCCCGAATATTAACCAGCTCATGCGGTATTTCTTTTTTTGTGTTAAAGTTACACACTTCCTTTATTGTTTTCCATGTTTCCTTGATATCTCCTTTTTTTCTCTTGGTAGTACTGTCTTTTTAGGGTTTTAACCAGTTTGTTACGCGTATTTCTGTATGTCAAGTATTTCTGTTTAATACATTCATCACTAGGGTTTTTTTGTGTTGTGCGTGAAGTCTATCTCTCTTTCTTATTGATTTTACAACTCCTTTTGTTATCCATGGTTTTAGGGGATTGTGTCGTTTTGGTGTCATCTTTATTTGGGTATTTTGACTAATGACCCGTAGTATTGTATTTGTTACTAGTTCAGCTGATAAAGCATCGAATCCTTTAGTCAAGCGTTCCATTCAGCATGACTTTTATGTAGACGATTATCTTAGTGGTTCAGACACAATTTCAGGTGTACTAGATTTGTGTAAGAACACGCGGGCTATTCTGGCGTCCGATAAATTTAATTTAAGAAATTGGTAGTCGAATAGCCCAGAAATTTTAAAAGAAGTAGATAGTTCATTTAACTCAAATGGTTTTTTTAAATCTTTATTTATTTACAGGGTTTCTTTTCTATAAAGATTATGTCACCCCGATTATTGAATACAATAGATAAACTAACCTACCCGCAATCTTGTACCCATAATAATAATATGATGAAGCGCTCTGGCCTCATCTAACAATGGTGAGGCCAGAATGCATGAACTTGAAATGAATTTTCAAGTTCAATTTTAATACCTCCAGAATTTTCGGTCGTCTGTGCGGACGAAGTAACAAACTTTGACAAATGGCCACACGAACGGCCCGGTCATGGTCCGTTAACGCATGAGGTGTCCAACGTGACATCACTTTGCAATATCCCATCGATTTGAGATAACGATCTATAGTCGTGTGGGATTGTCCAAGAGCCTTCTCTAAATCGCGCGTACTATAGTCTGGATGTAGCTCCAGTTCGTGACGCAAAGCATCTTCATCAAAGCTGGTGGGTCGGCCTGGGCGAGGTTGATCTTCGCAGCTTATATCACCGGTGTCAAAACGCTTGTACCAGAAATAAACAGTCCAATCGCTAGTAGTACCTGGTCCAAATGCAGTGTTAATCTTTTTAGCCGTTTCTGTTGAAGAGACTTTAAGTCGATGCTCATAAAGCATAATAGCTCGCAGTTGACGCTGATGCATTTTCACTAAAGACTAATTATTGCGTTGCGTCCGCGCCTATTTATACCCTCACCATAAAAGATAGTCATCCTTACTAGAAAGATCTAGAACTTTCTTGAATTCACTTTAGTTTAAATACGAGAAAATTCGAGAAAAATAAAATAGGGCAAGAACTTATGAGACAACCTAATAACACTTATAGGAAACAAAATGTTAAACTTATATTCACTGTTCAGAGTAAAACTGATGTCTGGAGGTGATCTGTGTGACACAGGCACTATTTCGCTGCACTTGTTCCATTTTGAGTTTTCACTTGGCCTTTTGGCGTTGGATAACACTTTTGCTTATGGTTTCTGTTAAAAGTAAACTGATAAGCGTATTATGCAATCATATGAACAATAATTATTAAAACAATTAAAAACTTTTAAATATTCGCGGAGCTAATGTTTCAAAGTCAAAGTCAAAGATCTTTATTGTGAAACAGCGGTTTAAAAAGGTGTTCTAAAGGTTGTTGTGCTCTTGCACTGCTCCACCATGTTAGGCATACAATAGTTTGTGATAAAATTATTAATTATTATTAATTGCTAAATTATTAATTATATTAAATTAAAAATTATTAATTACATTAAATTAAAAAAAAATATATTAATTACTAGCTTTTGCCCGCGACTTCGTTCGCGTGGAATAGTGACTTCCGGCAGATTTTTGGTTTTACCCACATAGTTAAAGAATGAATTAAAAATGGAAATGAATTAAAATGAATGAATGAATTAAAAATTTAAAAATTAAAAATTCCCACATGAATTAAAACAATAACATGAACCGAACTCGTGTAACGATCGACACCATTGCGCGATCACCAACTCGACATATAGTACTAATAGAATTATCTATACTCCGTTAGAGCATTTTCTATGTACTAAAAGTTGTATTATATTATATTTTTCATACCTTTTTACTATTTATTTACATTTTTCCGATGAATTTTCAGTACTGAATTGATGCCGACTCTTGACCAATAGATGGCGCTGTATGTCCGGAATAAATTTTATTTTTTATTTTATTTTTTGTAATAAAAACTATCCTATGTCCTTTCTCAAGTTCCAAACTATGTCTGTACCAAATTTCACACAAATCGGTTCAGTAGCTTAGGCGTGAAGCAAAGACAGACAGACAGACAGACAGAGTTACTTTCGCATTTATAATATTAGTTTGGATTTTATTTTTTGTAATAAAAACTATCCTATGTCCTTTCTCAAGTTCCAAACTATGTCTGTACCAAATTTCACACAAATCGGTTCAGTAGCTTAGGCGTGAAGCAAAGACAGACAGACAGACAGACAGAGTTACTTTCGCATTTATAATATTAGTTTGGATATTTTGCATCAAAACATAAAATGGCAGCTTGGCTCTAACTCACGAATCTGTCGGAAAAAAAATCATGCAATGTATAATAATAATAATAAATGTTTATTTGTACACATAAAAATGAAATCGAACATAAGTACAAGAGGATTCATGAAATACTGTACAAAGGAGTCACATTAAAGGGCGAACTGATGTCTCCTAAACTAGGCGAAAAGCCTGTGTTTTAGGAGTCAAAGTTCCTCCAGATATAATGGCATACAACTGGTATTAGCGTCATGCAAGTACTTATAAATGTAACATTTTTTAAACAAACAAAGCCTTAAATTGAAAACAGCATTTTGGTATATTAAGAGACAATTGCAATAAGATTCTCGGTTTCGTCGTACGTTAACTTCTGTAACCAGTTTGATAATTTAGTTTTAAGTTCATATTTAGTCAGGGTGTAAATAGGCATAACTTTGTGTATTCTATTATACAAACGGGAGCTAGATGCCGCATATTGTCGGCTGGCAAACATGGATCGGCATTGGACTACATCGCACACAGGAATACCTTTGCGTCTTCTCAGCTTATCATGGTCCAAATGTAGCGTAGAGTGTTTTCGGAGCACTGCACGGAGCACGAAAAGCTGTCTCACAGTCAAAACTTTAGCTTCTGTATAGAGTTGATTGGTCGAGAAATCCCTGCGCTTAAAGTGCATGACTTTCAAGATTGCCCTTTGAGCTCTTTCAACTTTAAGTATGGAGGTTTTGTAGGTTCCGCCCCAAACCGGGATACAGTATAAGATAATGGACTGGCAAAGGCTCTGGTAGACTATCAAGGCGAGATCGGGATCAGCGGAGTGCCTAAGTTCCTTAAATATATAAATTAATTTTCTGATCCTTGTACAAAGGGCTTCAATATGGGGTTGCCAACTAAGTTTATAATTAATATGGACTCCTAAATATTTTATGTCTGGGACCAAGGACAGAAATGGGCAGCTACAATCGGGTGCCACACCTGAGCAAATGTGGGCTTTAATTTGACCTGATTTCGGCGGAGGGGTTATAGTGTTTGGTAGCGAAAATCTAATTACCTTTGTCTTTGCTACGTTTAGGGTAAGTAAATTTTCTGAGAGCCACTCCATCACAAAGCGGAGCGACTGTTCCGCCCTCTTATTTGCACTATCCCAGTCAGTATCATAGACTATCAACGCTGTATCATCGGCGTACGTAAATATGTCGCAATTTGGGATATGTGCAAGACACAGGTCATTGATGTAGAGCAAGAAAAGAGAGGGCCCGAGGATGCTACCCTGCGGAACACCGAAGCTTATAAATCTATCATCACTCATTGTAGAATCAATTTTCACCTGTTGAGTACGATTTGAGAGATAGTCTTTAAATATGTCCAAAGCGAGGCCACGAATCCCTACGCTTTCCATTTTCGAGATCAAGATGGGGACAGAAACCGTGTCGAAAGCCTTGGATAAGTCAAGGAAGATACCGTAACATTTCATACCTTTGTCCAGGTTGTTAACTAAGGTTTTGGTAAGGTCAGCTACAGCATCCTCCGTTGATATTCCGGGTCTAAAACCATACTGATTGTCTGCAATGATTTTGTGTTTAGAGAGATATGCAACGAGACAATTGTTAAGTATCCTTTCGAATATCTTAGATAAAGAGTTCAGTACGGAGATTGGACGGTAGTTAGTTTCATTGGCTCTGTCTCCACTCTTGAAAATGGGGTGCACGACTGCTTTTTTGAGGATGTTGGGAAAGATTCCAGTATCAATAGCACGATTGAAGATATGCGTGATGGGTAAAGATAGTATTGCACTAGATTGTTTCAGCACTTTAGCTGATATGTTATCGTGGCCAACGGCACAATCAGAACGCAAAGTGACGATCAGCTTTTCTACTTGGGTTACATCTACTGGCATAATGACGAGAGAATGGCACGGTGGAGTCTGTGGAGGGGTTCTAAAATCATCGTTAGATCTCGGGAGAGGAATAACTTGAGAGGCTAGTTTACGACCAATATCAGTGAAGAAATAATTGACGCGGTTTGCTGAAGTTTTAGGATCATCAGTGAGTTGAAGAAGTTCTTTTGGAGATTGCGGTTGGGTAGTAGAGTTGGTAATACTTTTAATGGCTTTCCAAGTGGCTTTAGGGTTATTTCTGGCCTTCTCCAATTCGTTTTTATCATGCGCACGTTTAATTTTTTTTAATAGGTTGTTAAGGTAGTTACGATATCTTTTATACGTAATTTGGAGTACCGTATTTTCAGGATCTTTTCTTAATCTGTAGTGCATCCTGTCCCGGTTTCGAATACATCTAACCAAGCCCTGAGTCATCCATGGCTTTATAACACGAATCTTATTTTGGATGCGTATATATAGAGTGTGAGTAGCAATAACCTCTTGTAGTAATTTTATAAACAATTCTGCGGCCAAGTTGGGGTTCATCTCATTCAAAACTGGGCTGAAATCGGTACTTTCAAGGTCTTGATGAATTGCTTGGAGGTTGTAACGGGAAGATGTAATTGGGTTATTTTTAATAAAAGAGCCCTTGATTCTGAGGGACAGGATGATTGGCAGGTGGTCGGTGATGTGTGTCTGGACTACTAAAACACGTGCTGTATTTTTAGTTTTTAATAAAACATGATCTAAGCAGTTTCCTGATCTAGTAGGGCGAAGGTGCGCAGGGAGCAATCCAAGAGTGGCAGTAAGTGTAAGATAATGATCTGAGTTTCGGTCAAGGTTATTAGGTTTAATATCTACATTTAGATCTCCAATTAGAACCACATTGTGAAATAGACTCATAGTGCTGGCTAAACTGTTTAGGCTATTATAAAAGTGATCCAAATTAGTATATGAGGGGGAGCGATACAAACAGATGATAGCGGTATTGTCAGTGGTGCAAACAAGACAGTTAGCTCCATGAAAAATGGGTTCGTGCACATTGCATCGTAGGCATGTCTTCGTGAATATTACAACTCCATCGTTTTGTGATCTGTTGTTTACAGAAGCGTGGCATGTATATCCCTGCATAAAAGGATTAGGTCCAGATACTTTAAGCCAGCACTCAGTGAGCACAATGACAACAAAAAAAAATTTTAGTGATGGACAACATAGTGGTGAATTGATCGAAATTCTTTTTAATACTCCTAATGTTAATATGTATTATTTTTAAGTTTGCATTGGGTTGTGTAATATATTCTGAGCATCTGTCGGGAGAGCATTCATACGATGAAGCTATCGACATACTGTCGAGTTCGTTGGATATAGAAGTAATGTTAGCCATTGGAAATTGAGGGAGCAGTAGAAGCGATTGTACAAGAATAGAAGCATGAATAAAATACAAAAACCACCCGAGAAAAAAACACCAATTGATTATGTCTAGAAATATCTGCTGACAATAAATCAACTGTAACTTGATAGTTCAGAGTGCGTAAACCTGGGTTGCAGTAGTCAATCTCATTACAAATTTTAAAAACATTTGGGTTGAATACTGTATGAACATGTAAAGTAGTAAAATATTTTTCATATTGTTTCAGACACAAAATTGGGGTTTTAGCCCTAAAATTAAAGAAATATTTAAGTAATATGGAAGCATGCAAATAATAACTATTAGTAGGAATGTAGGAAAACGTAAAAGATAAAAAAGATAAAGAGCAGTGTAGTCATTGCTTTTTAACTAGAGAGAGCAAACATTTTTCGGACCTTATTTGCGTCGGTTTCTCATTCCGATCATTGGGATCTTTTCTCAGGAGAATTCTACCATAAGAATTCCAACAAGAGAACTTGTTAGCCTTTGCAAATACCCGTGTATCATAAAATAGCTTTTTCTTGGATGGCATAAGGTGTTCATCAACGTAGATTGGCTTCTTTTCTCCTACCAATCCAATAGAGTGCGTGTTAAGCTTGTCAACTACAGGGCGCTAGTTAAGGAACCCCAACCTACCAATATTAGCTTTGTCAGCCAATAAGTATTTATTAGACATATTATTTCCAAACATTCCATTGCTTGATCAGCATCCAGAATAATCTAGGACGTGCGTCATATCTGATCACGCCATGCATGTACTACGTTAGCAATAAAGTTAGTATATAAGATCAATATTTTATGAGATGAGAAGAACTGTTTAGCTGTAACTCTGTCGGAATAAAGTTATTTTTTTAAATACTTCCGTTGTCGCTTACTTAATTGGCGCAGCCGGTAGGATCTCTGTAGTCAGTCTGCCGTGTATACAATTCTACGTGGAGCAGCCGACGTCCGTGTCTACGGTTTAGCAGAGATCGCCGAACAAATAAATTCATTAAGAAGCCACTTCGAGTTACGGAAGAGGACCAGCCACAGCAGTAATTCAGGGAGCATGAAGCTAGCTGCGGAATTGTGAGTAAATCTTTTTCACCTTCCCCTCAGCTCTTCCATTGATATCCCAACCTTGTAATAAGTCTATGTGTGTGTATTATTAGGGATTGGACAACGCCGTACTAATATTTGCATAGATTTTATTTGTATTAATATTTTAGAGTAGTGATATTTTAGTAGCACATTAGTGTAATTTTTTTTCTTTTCTCTTTTCCTTTGTTACTTTCATAACTTTTTCACAATGGAAAACGTAACCCGTGTCCCACAGGAGTTGGTTAACATCATACCAATATTCAGTGGCGACACTAGAACGTTACCTTTATATGTAAAAAAATGTGAATACATATTGTCCACGTTCCAAGGAACCGTAGCCCAAAATAAATATTTATTTCATGTGGTAACAAGTAGGTTATCAGGCGAAGCAGCCAGTTTAGTAGGCGAAAGAGACACTATAGATACGTGGGATGAACTGAAGGAGTTATTAAACCAACACTTCGGTGATCCGCGTACAGAGGATTGTTTAGCAATGGAGTTAGAATCCTGTAGAATAAATAAGGGCGAAAGTTATTTAGATTTTTGCCATAGAATACAGCGGATGAGAAGTGTCTTATTCGCCAAAATATCAGAAACAATCATTGATGACTCTCTACGTAGGGCGAAGCAATTAATTTATAATAGCAGAGCGATGAATGTTTTCTTGTTTAATTTACCACCATTTCTAGTTAGATTAGTTCGTTTGCGCAACGTTACAACGCTAGAGGATGCGTTAAAAATAGTCTTAGAAGAACAAAACTTCCAGACAGTCTATGATGCTAAAACAAACGACAGGCGTAATTTTAGTAGGACTAACAGACCCTATTTGCCTAATTATCAAAATGCAGCTGAATCTAATAATCAAAAGAATGATTCGCATAGCGTATCAAGTACACATGTACCGAATAATGCAACAAACCGCACATCTATATCGAACAATTCGCATCAGTCCAGGCTTTATAAGCAACATAATAATATTCAAAGAAATCAAGATAGTTTTAATCGTACAATCAATAATAATTCGTCACCGCAGTCAAGTAGGTCATCTTTTCCGGTTGCACAACAGAGCCAACAGTTCGCGGCACATGCACCGGGCACATCAACTTTTGCAGCGCAAGCATCTACGTCGGGTGCGAATACTGACGTCACCATGCGTACTGCAAGTTCGCGACGTGTTAATTACATAAATAATTCTAGTAATAATGAACAGAGTTCAAGTAATTCATACAACGCGGGTCAGGAATTTCCCCATGAAGATCCCGGGGAGGGAAATTTTTGCATAATGGCCTCTACCATAGGGAACGAATAAAAATAAATTGCAATAAACGCTTAAATTTACCACATATAGTTATACCAGAATTAAAAGCGGTTTTCATGATAGATACGGGGAGTGTTAGGTCGTTTATAAGTCCTTATTTAGCGAATAAATATTTTAAAAATTATTTACAGTATGAACCCTTCGAAGTTGTTAGCACTCACGCATCGAGCGTTCATAGTGAAACGGCAGTTATTCCATTACCGGTTACCTTTAGAAGTAAAGAGTTCCATAAGTTTTATGTCTACAGTGTTGACGATAGGTATGACGGATTAATAGGTAGCAATTTGCTGAAGCAATTACAGGCAAAGATTAATATGGAAAGTCAGATTTTACATTTAAAAAATACGGAGATTCCCATCGTATATACACCACCTATGAGAGAGGTATATAATCTACCATCTCGTAGTGAAATTAGAGTAAGACTCCCGGTTAACTTATTGGACGGGGAAGCTGTGCTAGACTTTAAACAGTTTACGGAAGGGATTCGAATGCCCGCCGCATTAGTTACGTGTGTTAAAGGCTATGCAACAACTGTTATTCAGAATTACAGTCATCAAAATAGGAATTTAGTAGTGACGGGACCTTTTCAAGTAGATCCATACATACAGAGCCCATCTGTTAGTGTTAATTTCATGGATAATAATATAGAAGTGGACAGATTGCTAACAAAAAATTTAGAAAAATTACAGTTAGATCATATGAACGCAGAAGAACGTAGGGTTATTGAGGGACTTTGTAGGGAATACAAAGATATATTTTATTGTGAAAATATTCCATTAACCTTCACAAATCAGGTTAAACATAGAATAAGAACAAAAAATGAAGACCCAATAAACATTAAGGCACATAGGTTACCCCCTATTCAAACAAAAGAAATCAAGAATCAAGTTGAGAAAATGTTAAGGGATAACATTATCCAGGAATCGCATTCTCCCTGGAGTGCTCCCGTACATTTGGTGCCGAAAAAGTTAGACGCATCAGGCCAACAAAAATGGAGGATGGTAGTTGATTATAGACGGCTCAATGAAATTACAATTGATGACAAATATCCCTTGCCCAACATTAACGATTTATTTGACATGCTAGGTAAAAGTACCTACTTTACAACCCTCGATTTAGCTAGCGGGTATCATCAATTAGAGGTCCAGGAACAGGATAGAGCTAAAACCGCATTTAGCACACCTTCAGGTCATTACGAATTTAACAGAATGCCGTTTGGGTTAAAGACAGCACCTGCAACCTTTCAGCGAGCGATGGATAACGTCCTACGAGGCCTTCAAGGCTTACATTGCCTAGTATACCTCGATGACGTCATCATTTTTTCAAAAAGTTTGCCTGAACATGTAGAAAAACTTAGAGCAGTTTTTGACCGCTTCCGTCAAACAAATTTGAAAGTTCAATTAGATAAGTCACATTTTCTTAGAAAGGAAGTACTTTACTTAGGGCATACTATTACGAGTGAAGGTTTGAAGCCAAATAATGATAAAATAGATGCTGTTCTTAGGTATCCCATACCAGAAACGGTTACACAGATTAAAAGCTTTTTAGGACTTATCGGATACTATAGGAAATTCATCAAAGATTTTGCTAAAATAACTAGACCATTAACAGCTTGTTTAAAGAAAGGTCGCAAAATTATTATTAATGAAGAATATAAAGAATGTTTCGAGACTTGTAAAAAGCTTTTAACAAATGCACCTTTGTTACAGTTTCCTGACTTTAGTAAAACTTTTATTCTAACCACTGATGCATCCAATTTTGCAATCGGGGCTGTATTATCACAAGGAACAATAGGATCAGATAAGCCTGTAGCATATGCTAGTAGAACTTTGAGCGACACTGAAGTAAAATATAGCACTATCGAGAAAGAACTATTAGCCATAATCTGGGCAGTTAAGCACTTTCGACCGTATCTGTATGGTAACAAATTTACCATATTTACAGACCATAGACCATTAGCATGGCTGTATTCATTGAAAGAGCCCAATAGTAAACTCACGCGATGGCGGTTAAGGTTAAAAGAGTACGATTTCGAAATAAAATATAAGAAGGGCCCCCAAAACACGAATGCAGATGCTTTATCTAGGATTAAGATTAATGCAATTGACGACGATTTAGATTCAATATTCGTAAACGTAGGGGATAGACAGGAACGGATACAAAAAATAATAGATAACGAATTGCAAGACCTCGAAGCTCCAATAGAAACGATAGAACTTTCGGATTCTGATGATGAGGTCACTGCCAATTCAGTTTCAAATAGAGAACACGAAGGCATTCCTATTTTAAACGAAGCTGTCGATACTAAACCAAAACAGATTTTAGTTCATTCATGGTTTAAAAATAACTTAGCTGTAAAAGACATTTCTAATAAGAAACAAAAAATTCTGGAAGTGCACTTACCGACAAATAACGATAAATTAGTTAAAGACTTTTTAAAAGAGTATATAGATCCAAAACATAGGTACTTTATATACTTTGAACATCCATCTTTTAGAAAAACTTTTTCAAACATGGCAATTAAGTTATTTAAAAAGGATTCTGTTAAGCTAACAGAATGTACAGAAAGAGTTATAAATTTGACAGAATCTGAAGAAGATCAAAAAGAAGTTATTTTTAAATACCACGACGGGAAAACGTGTCATAGAGGTATTAAAGAAACTTTAACTAAACTTAAACGACATTATTGGTGGGCAAACATGAAAGAGACAGTTACGGCAATCATAAACGCTTGCGAAACATGTAAACGCATGAAATACGACAGAAAGCCGATCAAACCTTACATTCAGTTAACACAAACGCAGGATGGCCCTTTTCAGGAAGCTTTTATGGACTTATTATATATCGAAGGGAAATATTATTTAACTATAGTAGACGCATTTAGTAAGATAGCACAAGCTATAGAGGTACCAAATAGGAGTACACCAGAGATAGTTAGGGCATTGATTAAATACTTTAGTATGTATGGTCTGCCTAGGAAAATTAGTTGTGATTCCGGGACAGAATTCAATAATGCTTTGATTAAGGAAATGTTAAGCTGGTACAAAATTGAACTTCATATTGGGACTCCAAACAATCCCAGTTCAATGGCAATAGTAGAAAGATTTCATTCCACCATTATCGAGATTTATCGTATAGCAAAATACGATAAAAGCGATTTAGATGCAGCATCTGTTATGACTTACGCCATCATGGCCTATAACAACACCATTCACTCAGCAACAGACCTTACGCCTTTTGAATTAGTATTTGGTCACACTTATTCAGATAATGTATTTAACGTGGATAGAGAAAAGAATTTAACTCAGAAACTATTGTTAGATCATAGAAAACGCCTTAAAATACTTTATGAATTCATAACAGAAAAATTAGAATCCGACAAAATTAAAGTGATAAATAAAAAATGTGGTGAAACGACACCAGTACTTGAGCCAGGCGATACTATTTATATGAAAGATACTAGGATTAGAAAAGCTAAAGAAAAACCGCGATATGAAAAAGCTAAAGTAATAGGTGAAGTCGAAAGAAATGTAGTACCAGTAGAAGTAAAGAAAAGGAAAACTAGAGTAGCATTAAAAAATGTAAAACGTCCTCCACAGATCGTGCCTGGTACTTCTGGTACTAGTGGTGTCAACATGCACGCTGGACCTTCAAAACCTCGGTCAGAATCCGGGGATAGCAGCGATAAAGCGGGGAGTAGCAGTGAAGAGGAATAGTTATTGGACAATATATAAAACTATAGATTTAGAATCATTAGGCTTACAAATAGATAATAATATTCGGGATTTTAGTAATTTAAAAATAAAAATTAAGGAAATTAGAGTTAGTAACGAAACGGTAGGAATAGAAAGTCAAATCGAATATCTCATTAATTTAACTAAGAGTAGATTTTTTCAAATATTACCTTTTCATTATAGGAATAAACGAGCCTTATTCAATCCATTAGGCTCACTTGTAAAAGCTATTTCGGGAAATTTAGATGAAGATGATGCAATTAAATATGATAGAGAAATTCAAATGATACAGAACAAAGAGCATGTAGTCGAACGTAAAGTATCATCAATGCAAAAGGCTTTTGATAAATTAGTAAACGACTCTGAAATAATAAATTCAAATATAAAAAACTTGGGTTTACATACCAATGAAATGGAAAGATTAGTTGAACATGAGTTCAGGTTTAACAAACTTTTCCAAATATTGAATACTATGTATCAAATTTTAAATAACTTTCGAACTTGTTACGAAACCATACAAGAGATTGAGACGGCAATAGCCTTTAGCAAATTAAATACATTGCACCAATCCATTATAAATAGTACAGAATTATACATTAGACATTAGAAGTCATTTCTAAACATGCTAGAACAATATATCCAGTAAGCAAACGTAATTTAATAAAATTAGAACGTAATATTATACTTAAGTCATACATAAATAACAACAAGTTAGTTTTTGTTTTAGAAGTCCCCCTAATAGATAACGAAACATATAATTATTACAAGGTTATACCTATTCCTATATTCCATTCTCCAAATACCTTTACGATTATACCCAAATACCCTTACCTGATGGTGAATAGGTTGAAATACATGCCCGTGGTAAGCCCATGTGCTGAGATTGAAAAGGACAAATTTCTATGCGCTGAAACTAACTTAGCCCAGTATCCAACTGTGACCTGCATTGAACAAATAATGTTGATGAAGAATAACTACAAAAACTGCATACAGAACCATATTGAAATAGAGAAAACTAAGATACAAAAAGTAACCGACAACCAATGGTTGGTTTACTCAGAAGAAAACCTCATCATTACTGAGAATTGCGATACAGAAATTCTGAAATACACCGTTCTTGGGACCTACATCGTGACTCCAGGCCAACAATGCGAGACACAAATAGGCGAAGTCATCGTTGCCGCTACCACAAACACTACAGTTTCTAGTATCCAGCTGCCATTGATCCAGATGCCAGAGCTACAACAGGACATCCAGAGAAGGTCAAAGAAAGTGGATCTAAGAAATGTGGACTTCAGTGATGTGAAAGAAGTTTTACAAAGTGCAAAAATTAGTGAAATAGACGATACGACCCAAACAGTGACAATAGAAATTAGTATATGGACCATCTTCGAGTATGTGATTATTGTAATAGCAGTATTTATCTTTATAATGTATAAATTCCAGTTTATAAATTTTTGTCGAAATTCTCCGAAACTGTCTGCGACACCTTCGGATAATTTCTCTCTTGGGGAGGGAGGAGTTAAGGAACCCCAACCTACCAATATTAGCTTTGTCAGCCAATAAGTATTTATTAGACATATTATTTCCAAACATTCCATTGCTTGATCAGCATCCAGAATAATCTAGGACGTGCGTCATATCTGATCACGCCATGCATGTACTACGTTAGCAATAAAGTTAGTATATAAGATCAATATTTTATGAGATGAGAAGAACTGTTTAGCTGTAACTCTGTCGGAATAAAGTTATTTTTTTAAATACTTCCGTTGTCGCTTACTTAATTCGCTCCTTATTGAAGCTACGAACATTTGACAAGAACTCATTCCTTTTCGTAACCGAGTTGAACTCTGCTACGATAGGTCTGGGTGTTCCCGAAGTCCCCGGTAGGCGGTACAGGTCACGCAAGCTATCCTTTCGGACTTCCACGTTAATTACTTTGCCCACCGCTGATAGGACAGTTAGAAGATCCTCTGAATTTTCATGCGCTTTCAGTGGAATGTTCCTAAGCTCAACTGTTGAAGGACGTGACTGGAGTTGCAGATCTTGGATGTGCTTCTCAAGCTGGTCAATGCGATCGACATTTTCTTTTTTTTGCTTCTCTAGTGCAGCCAATCTTGTCTTCATTTCTTCATAGCTTTTATCCGAAAAAGTTATGTTTCTTTCCATTTCCGCGTGTGTTTTTTGAATCTCTGCACACTGGATTTTCAACTCACTCATATCTCTAACCAAGCCTTTTAAGACTACATCGTGCTCTGCTTTCCAGGCAGAGAGTCGGTCGTCATTGTCAGATTTCCACGATGCAAGCATATGCATGATTTCATTTTTAAAATCATTTTTAAATTCGTTAAATGTGCAGGAAAATTGATTTGTTTCAGTGTTGGGGGAATCCGTAGGGCGCGGGCGCTTGCTTCTGACGGTTATATTATGTTCTGGCACGTTCATTGTTCCAGGGGTGGATGACAAATCAGGCTCAGATACAGATTGCCCTTGTCGAAGCGGTGGATTCGTCGATTTTGGTGGAGTACGCTGGGTACTCATTGCTGTCTAATTAATCGGCAAATTATCAGAAACCAAGTTATCTCTTATTATCTCAGTTCCCAGAACGGGGTATTGACTTTCCTTTTATAAATAAAAATAAAAAAAAATAAAAACAAGGTTTAGCAAAAAGTGAACTTCTGCGGCTGGATTTGAACTTGATGCATGTAACACGACAATCCACCTCTTTCTTTACGAGACTAATTATCATTTATGGGTTTAAGTGAAATAATGTTTCTTTTGGAGCTGCGTCTCGTAGCAAGTTAGGTGCGTGGGGTGACCTTACTGAGCGGACAAAGTCACTGTGCCAGATAACATAACACTTATACCCACATTTTTATAAAATTTATTTTGTAACACTCTATTATTTCGAGTAATTTAGGAGTATTAGAGCGTTAAATAATAAGTCTTTTACACAGTTTTAACTATGAAACTCCACGCACGTTTTGTTATAAATATCACAGTAGTAGACGCAGAGTTTACACCACTTATTGATTTTATGACACAGAGACGGCGCGATTACGTGTGACTTGCACGGACGCTCGACGGAGGATAATATGGTCTATTCACCAAGAAGTCATTTAATTTTTTCTTAAAACAATTTACTTTTTCATTTTCCCTTATTTGTTTAGGAAGCTTATTATAAATTCTTGAAGACATTCCGAAGAAACTTTTAGAAAGCATAGCTGTTTTTAGGGCATATTCGTAATTTTGTCGGCATGTCGACAGGAATGAAGGCTACCAAACCTTCCCTTATTGGTTTTTACAAATATAGCAATCTCATAGATGTAGAGGGCAGGAAGGTTAAAATCTTGAGCTTCTTAAAATACGGCATACAGCTATCTGGGGCACGTATGCCACAAACTGCTCTAAGACATTTCTTTTGTGCCCTAAAAGCGAGTTCCCTGTCTGTAGCATTCCCCCAATAAATCAATCCATATCTAAGCGTAGACGTTACATAGGCATGATAGGCGGTTAAAACTGCGGCTTGATTTACAATTTACAATCCTAGAAAGTATACAAAGCGTAGGAAAATTTATTTAGTTTTTTACACACAGTATCAATCTGCGTTTTCCATGACATATTTTTGTCAATCCATAGTCCTAAGAATTTGATGGTATCTGTCTCTTCTATTTTTTTCATTTTATAATTTATATTTAATGTCAAGGGGGTTTTTCTTTGGGAATAACTTACTATTTTAGTTTTTTCTAAATTAATTATAAGGTTATTACATTCAACCAATTTACAATGTCATTTAAAGTGTCATTAATGTCATTTTCAAATGTATTAATGTCAGTTGGAGAAAATACAGCAGTGCTATCATCAGCAAAAATGACTAATGGAATTTTGACAGCTCTTGGTAAATCATTAATATAAATAAGGAAAATCAAGGGGCCTAAAACACTTCCCTGTGGCACGCCATATGTAACATCTCTTGGGCTTGATTGATACTGTACTTCAGTTTTCGTCGCGAGAGAAACCTTATATAGTTCTGTTATTTGTGACCTCTGGCTTAAATATGATTTTATCAAGTCTAGAGCATTACCACGTATCCCGTATCTATAAAGTTTCTCGACCAGCAATTTATGATCTACATGGTTAAATGCTTTTGTCATGTCCATGTACATAGCCGTTACTGGTGTCCTAATGTTCATATTTTTGTAAATCCCAATAAGAAGATCGTAGATGGCCATATTGATAGTCTTGCTTTTACGAAATCCATTTTGTTCACTGGCATAAAGATTAATTATGCTTGTCAAAATAGTTGTAAATGCAATTTTAAACAACTTTTTCAATGATTTTGGAAAATATTGGGATTAATGCTATTGGCCTGTAGCAAGATATATCCTCCTTTTTGCCCTTCTTGAATAAAGGTTTAATTATTGAGATTTTTAGCTTACTGGGAAATATTCCATTTTGGATGCATAGATTGACTAATCAGAACCGGACTAATGGAGTCTGCAACGTACTTTATAATTGACGTAGATATATTGTTGAATCCAGTACTGTGTGTGTATTTTTTAAAGATTTTATGATTTGAAATATGTCATTAGGAATTGTAGGATTTATAAATAAGGAATTATAATTATTATCAATCAATGTCAGTGTTTCTTTATGATGTATGTATTGTACAATGTTTCAATGTCAAAGGGTTTGTAGGTTTAACAATATCAACAAAGTAGGTATTAAAAGCTTCAGCAATTCGGATCCGTTATAGATTTTCCGTTTAGATCTATTTGTACAATTTCTTCTTTAGGAGTATTATGTTTTGTCGAGTTAATTATCTTCCAAGTTGTTTTGGTTTTATTACTGGATTGTTTTATATTGTAGTCATTTTGCGATTTTTGAGTCAAGTAAATTATTCGCTTTAGCCTTGAAGAATATTTTTTGAAATTGTTAGGTAAGTATGAGGTGGAGTAAAACGTACAGTTCACAAAACTCACGACGGGGTCGCCACCATCGCGGTGGCGGTAGGTACCTAGCAGAGCGCTAGGGCTCCCGGCGAACCTCGAGAATCGGCCAGCGCGCGCGGCGCGCGGCCTTATGATTGTTCATGCAGCTACAGTGCTCCCCTTCAAGCGAAGCGTACCGGTCGCCGGACAGTCCGTCCGGATGAGGTCTTCTGTACGGGTACGTCAGGTGCCAGTGTTGATGAGGCGTCGTCGCTGACTATGTACGCAGGCTTCAGCCGATCTATTGACACTGAACTTTGCCGGCCTGGTAGGGTAGCTGCAGTGTAAACACTTTGTCTTCACGCTTCAACGTTTTTTCTCCGTAGGTGGGTATGACGGTGTTGTTAGCGGCATACAGCGTGTATGGTAATTTCTTTATCCGTTGACCTTTTGTCCTTGGTAGTACAGATATTTTCGCACCTGTGTCTACCAGGAATGTCAGTCTTGATGTCTTGTCATAAATGAACAGGCGGTATGATTCGTTGTGTGCGCCAGATTCCACCGCATCTAGCGCTTGTGCTAGTTTTCCGTGCTCTTTTGGTGTTCTTTGTTGTTATAAGAACATGGCTGACGACAACATCTTGCATCTTTTCCAAACTTCCTGTGGTAGTAGCAATACGGTGACGGTGTGCCTGAGCGTGAGTGAGATGGCGTATATCAGCCTGAGCGTGTGCGTGAGCGCGATCTATGCGACGAATGTTCTCGACCGCGGTACCTACAACGGCACGTATGTTGTTGTGACGACTTAAGCGATGCTACTTCTAGTGATAATTTCTTTATTTCTTCAACTAGGTATTGCGCATCGCTTCTTTGCTGGCTTTGAGTAGATTCTTTTTCACATGATACATCTGTGACTTCCTGGGCTTGTTCAGTCTTCTTGTCGGCTAGTAGCGATAATTCATCTAGGCTTGTTTCTTTAGTGACGACTAGATCGGATCGTACCTGGGCTGGGAGATGATTCATCCACATGAGTCGCAACGTAGAATCTGGAACTTTGTCACGTGCTAGGTTCCGCATGCGTCGCAGCAGCTGTGAGGGTTTCTGGTCGCCAAGCTCAATGTCAGACAATAGCTTTTGAAATTGCCGATTTTCTGACTCTTCGTAAACCGATATCAAGCGTTCCTTCAACACATCGTACTGTCGTGCTGTAGGTGGGTCGTACAGTAGGTCACAAATCTGTTCTACATCTTGTTTTTCTAGTTGCGCGATTACCATCTGTGCTAGTTCTCGCTGTCCTTTCTTCAAATCATGCGTGGCGGCTTCGAAACTGACGAACCATAAACGGGCTCGGTCGCGCCAGAATGCTGGAATCCGCAGCGATAGCGATATACCAGCTACTTCTGGGATGTGCATCGCTGCAGATTCGCTTCCACTACCGTCGCGTTGATCTGGCATGATGTGCGATGGTTGCGATGAGTTGTTCGCGGGGTCACCACTGTTAGGTAAGTATGAGGTGGAGTAAAACGACCGAGGCTGGACACTAAACAGTAATGTTTTATTTCCCGAAAACGAAGCTATTTATACAGTTTTGTAACAAATGAACAATAGTGGGCATCTTTAAAAAACATCACAAAATATATTAGCCAATCACTGCACAGCACGTATTAGTCTACAGTTCACAAAACTCACGACGGGGTCGCCACCATCGCGGTGGCGGTAGGTACCTAGCAGAGCGAGGCTCCCGGCGAACCTCGAGAATCGGCCAGCGCGCGCGGCGCGCGGCCTTATGATTGTTCATGCAGCTATAAAATCATTATAGTCTTCCATATTAGAGGATTTTCGATACGACCATAACAATTGTCTCTTCCGTCGGCAGCACTTAGCTATGCCCTTTGAGATCCATATAGGTCGTTTGGTTGGTGTATTTCTTATTCTTATAAGAGGAAAACAAAGATTATAAAATAACTGAAAGTGTTCAAAAAAGGTATTAAAAGCTTTTTTTGCATCATTTTCGCTAAATATGTGTGTTAAACCCTCGGGCTTCGTGAGGGTTTTGCTCGCTCACCTTGCGAGCTGATGAACTACGTTCGATGGGGCTGACCGAAAAAATGAAACATACGGTACCGGTATACCAATGTTTATTTTACATTACAAAATGTTTTACACTTATTCATTCATTTTGAACCTTATTGCATGCAGGCTATATATGATCGGCGGAGAATCTTGACACCGCGATCTAATTTTGGAACTCAAATAAAAGTGCCATCTATCGGTTTCGAAAACAACTAAAGTTACTGAACACAGTTGAGAGTGCGACATTGATTTGCGGGCGATGTTGCTACTGGCCGATAGATGGCTGTACATTCCGCCCACCAAGGACATTTGTGAACATTATGTCCTTCAAGCTATTAATTAAGTTAAAAATAGTTACAAACTAGAAATTAGTGTTACTAAAACAGATTACATGTGAGGTTACAAGATAGACTTTTTTGGTAAAGACCTCTCTTAAAAAATAGCTTATTTACTAGTCACAAATTTTTTACACACTAAACACACAACTTGTTTAAGTGATAGGTAAGACACACAGTTTCGAGGTTGGTCTTTTAAATTTAGAACCGTTGCTACACAACGTGACTACCCGTGTCAGGTTATCCAGCCCTGGATGTTTCTCAACCACTCTGCCAAGTAGCCACCGACAAGGGGGCATGTTATCCTCCTTAATTAAAACTACGTCTCCTACGTTCGGTTCAGGAGTGTGCGTAGACCACTTATACCGATGGAGTAGTGAGGTTAGGTATTCGGCTGACCAGCGTCTCCAAAACTGTTGTAGCATTTGTTGAACTAAATGCCACCTCTTTAGACTGGATATGTTAGCGTTTTCGTAATTACTATCTGGTGCGTTTATAGTAGGTTCCCCAATAAGAAAATGCCCAGGTGTTAATGCATCACAACTGTTGGAATCTGTTACCCTACAGAACGGACGTGAATTTAAGCATGCCTCTACTTGACTTAAAAGTGTGGACATTTCTTCGTAAGTTAATGTGGAGTTGCCTATTACCCTGCTCAAATGCCTCTTGCAGGATTTTATTCCGGCTTCCCACAGACCGCCGAAGTTCGGAGAATGTGGTGGAATGTAATGCCATGTTGTTCCCTCAGCAGCTAAAGCCGCGGCAATTTCCTTAGTTAAAACTGAATTTTCAGAGCGAAACATTGCATCTAACTCTTTAGAAGCACCCTGAAAATTAGTGCCATTGTCACTCCATAAATCTTTGCAATGACCCCGTCTAGCCACAAACCTTTTAAATGCAGCAATGAACCCCTTTGTGGTGAGATCGCTTACAACCTCGATATGGACAGCCTTTGTGGCCATGCATACAAATAAACAGATATACCCCTTGTATGCGTGATGACCCCGACCCTTAGATGTCCTTAGACTTATGGGACCCGCGTAGTCTACCCCACTGTTTTTAAACGGCCTGCTTGGTGTAACCCGCGCAGGCGGCAATTGTCCCATTAGCTGAGGTTTGGTTGTAGCTGCGTACCTTTTTTTTTTTTTTTTTTGTTTCGGGGTGGAAAATCCTCATGGATGTCCGCCGCCCTGGGGCGGGCGGCGGGGTCTGTCAGACTCTTACTGACTAAAAACCACCCCGGTGTTCCCTCTCTCACCTACGCCGGGGGTCGCGGGAACGAACGATACTTCCGCAACCCCCGGCTGGTGCTGGCCCGCTCCTGCGGGCCTCTCCTCGTGTCAGGGGGGGGAGTGAGGTGTTAAACTCCCCCCGCGACGTCTAAGAGGGGCGCGCGTGGAACACTACGCGCCGCCGCCTCGGGTCCTGATGTGTGGGGGGCGACGGACGTCCCCAAGTCCGCTGCCCCTGGACCCATTTAGGGGGGCTGGAAGAGGGCGTTATCCGCCCTCCGCCGACGCCCGGTGCGCCTGCTGTGGGCGGGGTGAGGGGACGAGATCTCCCTCTCCCTTTCCGCAGCCTCCTTCTGCGAGACGACTGCTTCGCAGAAGGAAACCACCGCGTCCCAGGACTCCTCGCTGCCGACCATAGACTCGACCACGGCCGGCAGCGATAGGTCACTGCCTACTCCTGAGATGAGGGCACGGCGCGGCTCCTCCCAAGCGGCACACTCTGCCAGCGTATGCCACGCCGTGTCCTCCCGACAGTCGACGCAGTGGTGACACCGAGCGTCCGGCTCCCTGTTTATGCGACACAGGTACTTCCCGAAGCAACCATGCCCCGAGAGCACCTGCGTCGCCCGAAACGACAGGGAGCCGTGCCTCCTCCCGAGCCATTCGTCGAGCACTGGTCGGATCGCCCCGACAATAGCGAGGCCGGCGGTAGGGCGTAAAAGCCTGTCCCGCCATTCCGCCACCAGGACCTCGCGGAGCTGAGACCGACGCAGCTCCCAGTGTCGCTGCATCGGTCGCTCGCCCTGCGCCCTCATTTCCTCGCGCCACCGATACAGCGACGCGAGTACTTTTGCCTCGAGGTCCCAGGGCGGGGATCCGGCCAGTGCACAAGCCGCCTCGTAGGAGATCGTGCGATACCCCCTGATGACTCTGACGGCCATCGCTCTTTGCGGTTTTCGTAAAACCGCAATGCTGCCGGCCGTCAGGTCAGAAGCCCACACCGGGGCCCCGTACAGGGCCATGGATCGCACGATCCCCACGTAGAGCCGCCTACAGGCGGCGCTCGGGCCCCCCAGATTGGGAAGCAGCGTTGATAGCGCCCCAGCAGCGCCCAACAACTTGGGCGCCAGCCGCCGGAAGTGGGGCTCGAAATTCCACCGGCTGTCGAGCACCAATCCTAGGTATTTCATGGTGGACTCGACAGCGATCCGAGCCCCCCCGACCACGATGTGTGAGCCGGGTGGCGGCGCCCGCCGGGGGCCATGAAACACCATGGCCTCCGACTTGTTGAGGGCCACCTCCAGGCCTAGGCGACGTATGCGGCCCACCACCTGTGAGACCGCAGCCGTCGCCAGCAACGCTGCCTCCCTGTGCGAGCTCCCCCGGGCAGTGACCAGCGTGTCATCGGCATAACACGTCAGGTCCACGCCCGGTTGGAGCTCGCCCCTCAGCACCCAGTCGTACCCGATGTTCCACAGCAGCGGGCCCAGGACCGAGCCCTGTGGAACACCGCACGACATGCGGCGCTGGTTTCCGCCATCACGTCCCACGTAGGTGACACACCTCTCGGACAGATAAGCCCCAACTATGCGGCGGAGGTAGGGGGGCACCCGGTGATACCGCAGTGCCTCCCGAATACAACTCCAGGGCAGGGTGTTGAAGGCGTTGGAAATGTCCAAGGACACCGCCAACATCACCCCACCCCGGGACACCGCTTCCTCCGCCAGGACTCTCACCCGCGACACAGCGTGTATGGTGGAGCGCCCATGCCGAAAGCCGAACTGGCTCTCGTCCAGGTCCGGCCCCTCTCTGCACAAGTGGCCGACGAGGCGGGCTGCGATAATCCTCTCGAACAGCTTACCCACCTCGTCTAGCAGCACTATGGGCCGGTACGCGGACGCCGAGTCCGCAGGGCGCCCCGCCTTCCTGAGCAGGACCAGACGACCAGATTTCCACAAATTGGGAAACTGGCCCTGCTCCAGGCACGCTGTGTAGAGTCCTCTCAGTTGGGGCTCAAGCTCCTTCAGAGCGAGGGCCAACACGCAGCCGTGGATGCCGTCAGGCCCCGGAGCCACGTTCTTGGCCCGGAGCCGCATCACGGCTGCCCCCATCTCTGCCTGTGTCACCTCTGGGACGCTGATGGCGTTCTCCTCCGTAGACTCTGCGGCTGTGGGCAAAGCCATCGGCGGCGGAGTATGCTCCGCTTTGGCTGGGAAGAGGGCTGCGACAACCTCCTCCAGCAGCTCGGGTTGGAGACTCTCCGTGAGTGGAGGCGCCGCGGCTCGAAGCTTGCCTCGAACCGCTCGATACGGGCGGGCGCCCCCACGGATCTCCGTCCAGAGTCTCCAACATCTCCTCCCTGCCTCGCGTCTTCGCCTCGCCGATGGCCAGCCACAGAGTCTCCTTCGCCGCGCGGTACACCTCATACAAAGAAAGAAAGAAAGAAAGAAAATACATTTATTTAGCACAAACTGTAAGACACACAGTACACCTGAGACATACATCAGATAAAAACAAATAAAAATCAAATAACAAAGTGTAAAGTCCATACATCCGTCATACAGCGCGGCTTCTTCGTCAGGGACCCGACGACGTCTCCTCCGGTATCGGGTGTACTGGCGCCTGACCGCTACGCACGCGACGCGCAGCTGCGCGATCTCGGCGGTCCACCAGTACACCTGGCGCCTTCCTACATGTGCGTGGACCCGGGGCATGGACGCGTCGCTGATCTGCGTCATCGCCACGCGGAACCACAGCGCCTCCTGCTCGACGTCGACGGGTCCGTTCGTTGCCGACTCCCGAACCCAGGCCTGGACAATAGCAGCTTCCTCGAGAAGCTCCCTGTCGATACGCTTACGCGCCCAGCGCGGACCGTCCGTTCGCGGGGCCGGTGAACCGCGGCCGCCAGTGGTCTGGGCGGAGACGTCGAAACGGATGTAACGGTGATCCGACAACGTCTCCACCTCCACGGCGACACGCCAGTCGCGGACACGGCTCGCGACAGCGGGGCTAGCGAACGAGACGTCCACTATAGACCCGCCCCGCTGCCGCACGCACGTGTGCACCGAGCCCCGATTTAGGACGGTCAAGCCAGTCGCGACCGCCCATTCCTCCAGCACCTCGCCCCTAGCATCGGTCACAGGGGATCCCCACGCCGCAGACTTGGCGTTGAGATCCCCCAGCAACAGCACAGGGCGAGGGTGGAGTCGGCCCACGACGGCACCCAACTCGACAAGGAACCTCTCGAAGTCGGCGAGACTCTTGTTGGGCGAAAAATACGCCCCAACCGTGCCAATGCCGTCCGCGAGGGCGGCTACCCAGCCGTGTCCTCGGGACGGGTTGGCAAGAGCCCCGCCAATGATGGCCACCAAACCGTCCAAGTCACCCACCCAGTTATCCCTGGGGGGGACAAAATACGGTTCGGCGACCACAGCCACGTGAATCGACCACTCTGCCATGCTCTGGAGCAAGAGATCCTGAGCTCTAGCAGAGTGGTTGATATTGCCCTGGAGGAAATGGTAGAGCGCCATTATGCGCAATCCATTCCCTCCGCACCATTCCTAGGCCGGGAGTCGGCCGAAGAGGAGCCAGGCTGAGGGGGGGGTAAAGGCCCCCCGGCAGCCTTGGCACCTCTTCTCTTCCCTTTCTGGGCGGGTGCGCCACAGGCCTTTCCGCCCGCTCTGTGCCCAGCGGGCCTCCCTGCAGCTGTACAGAGGCTGCAGTTCGGCGCCGCGGAGCACTGGGCCGCCTTGTGGCCGGCCACACCGCAGCGATAACACAGCTCGCTGCGGTCTATTTCGCCTGTGCACCGTGCCCGGACATGCCCAATGTCCAGGCACCGGTAGCACCGTATGGCCCTGGGTTGCAGCAACTTAACCCTCGCTGCAACCCATCCCACCAACAGACGCCCAGCGTCGGCGATTTTGTTCGCCGCCGCCACCGGGCACCGCACCCAGATCGTGCCGAGCCCGGAAGCGTCGGCGCGAATTTCGCCCGTGCGGACATCATCAGGCGGACATCCACCGCTTCTCGCGACGGCCGCCACGACCTCAGCCGGGGTCGTCGAGTCGTCCAGGCCACCGACACGCAGCTCTGCGGTCTTCATAGGCCTGGAAACCCGAACGTCCTCCGGGTTGAGGACCTCCCTCAGCTTGGCGGCCAGGATGTCCGCCTTTTCGCCGCTAGAGGCACCCGACACCTCGAGCAGTCGCGCCCCCGTCATCGCCGGCCTCATTTTGAGGCCGGACGGTATACCAAGGTCGGGGAACGCGACCTTCGACTTCGCCTCCATCAGGACCGCCTTGTACGACAGGCCCCTTTCGATGGCTCCGGGCTGCAGCGTAATCACTACAGCCGCGGAGCGTGGGGCACGCACTTTAGGCGGCTTCTGGGTCTTCTTTGGTGCGGGTGCGGGCGGAGCGGTCGCCGGCGCCACCGCCTTCTTCTTTCGGCCCTGCTTGCCGACGGTCGTCCAGGCTCCCTCGGCAGGAACGGTCGAAGTCGCCGGGGGCACGGACGTACCGTCAGCAGGCTTCCCGGGCGCCTCCGAGGGCTTTTTGGCCCCCTTTGCCGCCTGCTTGGCCCCCTTGGGTTTCCCGGCTGCGGCCGCCGGGCCCGGCTTAGCGGGCTCCTCCTTCCTCCGCCTATCCGCAGCAAGCGGCGGCCGGAGAGTCTCTGCCGGGAGGAGCCTCGACTCCAGGCCCTGCAGACGGGCATTCATCATGCCCCCACACTGAAGCATGCAGATGCGAACGATCTTCTCGATCTCCGCATCTGCATGTGTGGGGGTATGGATTGACGACGGGGCCGATCGTGGCGGGGCCAACGGTGGCATGGCCGACGGTGGCGGGGCCGACGGGGCCGACGGGGCCGACGGTGGCGGGGCCGCGACAGGAGCGGAAACGGTGGCCGCAGGACGCCTCTGCTGCCATTCCGCCCTCTGCGCGGCAAGTTCCCGCTCGAGGTCCTCCAGCTTGGCTTGGAGACGGGCGTTCTCCTCCCATAGCCTCGCTGTCTCCTCCGAGCTTGTGCGGCTAAGGAGTACCCCAACTGCCTCCTTGATGTCGCCAGCCGCCTCCTTAAGGGCGCGCGTGAACGTGCCCTTCAGGCTGCCAGATTTAGTGGCAACCTTCAGGACGACGTCCACGCCGTCCAAAACTTGGCGACTGAGCGCCACCGCCGACAAGCTCTCCCCGGCAGCCGCCTGAGCAGAGCGTCGCTCTCGGGCTAGCCGGGCCATCTCGTAGCTGCGTACCTGATACAAGTTACACATTTTCTTACATATGCTGTAACTAACCGCTTGGCTCCTAGGATGTAGTATTTTGTGCTCAAATAGTTGAGCATAAGTTGGGGTCCTCCATGAAGACTTTTGTTATGCGCGTCTGATATTAAGAGATTGGTGAAGTGATCGTTACCGGGAATCAATATTGGATGTTTACGGTTGTGATCGAGATCTGAACGTTCTAATCTACCGCCCACCCTCAAGATCTGTTTTGAATCCAGGTAAGGATTTAAGGATTTTAAGAACTTCTCTTTACAAATTTCCCCTTTTTCCAGGTTGCTGATCACCGCTTCGAATCCTTTGCCTTGGCTAACCCTAATGCATGTCTCCAACGCTAATTCGAGCTCTTCTGCGGTAATATAGCTCAGGCTTTTTCTAGTAGTCTTTGGTTTTCTCAGTACGAGGAACCGCCTCACATAAGCTACTATTCGCAATAGTTTGTCAAGAGATGAATATTTATCCCAGAAAAAGTTGTCGGTGTTCACTGATACGTGTACCCTCTTCACCTCCATTTCAGTTGAAACTGATTTACGTTTACCCGTTGCAATTACCGTGTCTTTGAGGAACTCCGGACCCTCCAACCATATTTTCAAATGTATGAACTCTGAGGCGTACATACCCCGTGATGCGCAGTCAGCAGGATTGTTTTTTGATTTGACATGGTTCCATTGGTGTGGTTCACTTATGCATAAAATTTCTGATACGCGATTAGCGACAAAGGTTTTCCACTTGTTGGGGTGACTGTTTAACCAAGCTAGTACAATTTCTGAATCTGTCCAAAAGTGCAAGTCAGATTTATTGATTCCCATGACTGACGATATTTCAGATACGAGTTTTGCTACCAGTACTGCCCCACACAGCTCTAACCGAGGAATTGAGACAGTTTTTATAGGTGCAACGTTAGTTTTAGCAGTTAGAAGAGTGACTGATACGCCACCATTAGCATCGACTACCCGAGCATACACAACCGCGGCGTATGCTGATTTGGACGCATCACAAAATCCGTGCAATTCGAAGCTTTTGTCACTGTGCTTCATCTTCAACCATCGCGGTACTGAAAACTCTGCTAAACTTTGCAACTGATGTCGGTAAGTAAACCATTCATCTTCTATTTCCATAGGAATTTCTTCATCCCATCCAATTCCCGAAGTCCACAATGCTTGTATTTGCATTTTTGCTTTCACGATGACTGGAGCGACCCATCCTAAAGGGTCGAATAATCTGGCAATGTCAGATAACATTTTTCTTTTAGTTACAGGTTCTTCTACTGGCTGCAGCTGAACGGAATACTGGAATGTGTCCGAGCTTCGATTCCAGGTGAGTCCTAGTGTTTTTAATATTTCATCTTGTTTTATCCCAATTCCCTGTTCCGCACGATCCATGTCCTTATTTTTCCCATCTATAATTTTCGCCAGAAGCTCATCGCTGTTACTCGACCATTTTTGTAATTCAAACCCTGCCTTGGCGAGCATCTCTTCCATTTGTGTACAAATTTCTATTCCTTCTTCTAATGTTTCACAACCTGTCATAAGATCATCAACGTAGAAATCTTTTAGTGTTTTCTCAGCTGCAAGAGGATAATCCTTTCCTTCATCATATGCTACTTGTTGCATAGCTCGAATAGCCAAGAATGGTGCAGCCGCAGTGCCAAATGTGACTGTCTGAAGCTGGTAATCCTTCAATTCAGAGTCCTGGTTATCTCTCCATAAAATACGTTGAAAATCTTGATGTTTATCCGCTACGCGTACTTGTCGATACATCTTGACTACATCTGATACCATGCAAATAGGATGTCTTCTCCAACGCATCAATAGATGCCGCAAGTCAGGTTGCAGACTTGGCCCAACTAGCAGGTCATCATTGAGCGAAATGCCGGTTTTTCCTTTGCAAGACGCGTCGAATACTACACGCACCTTGGTTGTATCTTTGTCATTTCTAACTACTGCGTGATGAGGTAAATATACAGCTTCGTTTGCATGATAGTCCGGTTTGTTTACCGGTCTCATATGCCCCAGTTCAAGATACTCGTTGATTACCTCTGCATATTTAACCCCCAGTTCCTGATTCCGGCGTAGTTTGGATTCTAGCGCATGAAACCTTCTAATTGCTACGTCTCTTGTTTTTCCATATTTACAGCCTGGATCGTCGGTTCGGAATGGCAGGTTCACAATGTATCGTCCGCTGTCATCTCTTGTAGTTGTGGCAGTGAATATCTCCTCACATTTGGTCTCTGCTTCGGTGAGTATATGTTTCTTATTTTCATCTGGTTCTTTCTCTAATTCCCAGAATTTTTTCAGGATCTCGTCATCACCTACGAGGGCGTGCATCACGGTGAAGTCGGAAGACTTATGGCCAGCAGAAGCTATCGTTCCTGACAGAATCCACCCCAGAGAAGTACACTGCGCCACCGTGCTGCCACCCGAAGCTTTTCTCAACCCGTTTTGTAAAACCTTGCCGTAAATTTCTGCCCCCAACAAGAAATCAACCTTATCCGGTTTGTGATATTTGGGATCCGCCAACTGTATATCTTGGAATTGTATCCAATCTAAATGTGCTGTTTCCCTACTAGGCAATAAAGATGTAAGTGATTTTAGAACGTATGCATTTACTTCCAATTCCACAGATGGATCAACCCTAGACTGTATTTTAACCTTAACAACCGACTTTATCTCTACTTTGTGGTTGACATCTATACCAACTATCGAACCCTTAGCTGGTGTTTTCTTTAATCCTAAGGTTTGGACAATGTTTTCCGTAACAAACGATGCTTGAGAGCCTTGATCTAACAAAGCCCTAACCGTGAACATAGACCCGTTTTTCGATACAGCCTTCACTAAAGCTGTGGCTAATAAGACTTGGTTATTAGCTGAACCCTTCGAAAAACAAGCAACTAACTCTTGATTTTCTGCTTCAACCGTATGAGTGCTCTTCTCCCCTAAAGATTCCTGCTCATTTTTAGAATGTAATAAAGTGTGGTGTTTACGATGACAGATTCGACAAGTGACTGTACACTTACAGAACCTGGCAGAGTGGTTGCCCCCCAGACAATTAAAACATAAATTCTTTTCCTGTACGAACTTACGCCGAGCGTCCACATCTTTATCCAAGAACTGTTTGCAAGTCCCTATCTTGTGCTCATCATTACATTCAGGACAACTCAAAGATACTGTGTGAAATACCCTCGCTTTAGTTGTATTTACATTTTGATTTTTAATAGACTTAGGTTCTAAGAATTCAAATGCTCTGTATCTACTGGTTAAAAAGTCTTTAAATTGCTCAAATGTTGGTAGATTAGCGGAATCAATGTTTGAGGTCACCTTTAACTCCCATTCTTTGCGACTGTCTGAATCTAATTTTAGTGTGAGGATATGAATGATCAATATGTCTCTAATTGCTGTGTCATTTAACTCTAAATTAATAAGCGCATTTAAGCAATCAGATGTGGTATCCATTAGATCCTTTAAACCACTAGCTGATTCATTGGTTATGTTTCTTTGACTGAATAAACGTTTTAAAATACAATGTGAAAGATATTTTTTATTGTTGTAGCGCGACTCTAATTGAGCCCAGCACTTATCATAATTTAAATCAGATATTGGAATGTGTCGCAAAAGTTGCTCGGCCTCACCTGTAAGGTAGCCTTTTAAATAATGAAGTTTCTGCACTTTATCTATCTTGTCGTTTTTGTGAATTAAAGAAACAAATAAATCTCTGAAGGTGATCCATTCAGTATATTTCCCAGAAAACGTTGAGATTGATATTTTAGGCAATTTGATGGGCATGTTTCTACTTTCTGAATTTGATGACGACCCCGTAATTGGAGAAACATCGCTACTAATCTTGAATTTATTTAAAACAGTTTTTAGTTCACATTTCAAATCTAAATATAATTCCTCGGTGTTGAAGTAAATTTCGTTTATAGTATAAGGCGACTTTGATAACTCAATAGATTCACAATCTTTAACCATCTGTGTATGTGTTAAGCTAAATTGAGCCCACAGCTCTTCAACGTTTTCTAACCTGGCTTCTACATATTGTTTGGTAATCCTGTCTTTGGGTGACTTCTTAAAGTTACTTTTAGCTCTCGACAATCGAGCATACAGATCATCCTGTACCTTGACAAACGTTTGTAATTGAGACATTTTGACAAATTAATTTTATTCTATTAGTAAATCTAATTCAATAACAAGTTGAAAATATTTAATAAGGAATTTTTTCTAAGTCTATGTGAACACTCAATTTTTTCTAAGTATCAAACTTTTCTAAGAATCTTACAAGTCGATAATATTTTTGAAGAAAATATTCTAAGTCGAAGTAAACAAACAAATTTTTCTAAGTGTTTGGACGTTACAATTTAAATAAAATCGGGCATAGGTTCCCCGTCTGAACACAATTTGCCTTAAATCTAACTAAGTCTAAAATCGCGTTGCACAATCACTAAGTTAATTTGCACCTTGAAATTAAGATCACTTTTGTTTGGCAGGAATGAATTTGAAAAGTACTCACGGTTTTCACTTGAAACACTTAGCTTTTTACGACTATAGTCGTCTGCAGCGCCTCCCTGCTGCTGATGCGTTGTATGTACTGCTCCCCCCGCGCGTCCCGTTGCTGCTGACTCCGGGTCCGCTCGCTGATCCGCCTTGACACCGGAACAACTCCACCTGAATTGGGCACGTTCGGGGCTGATGCAGATGCTATCCTCAGTCACAGTAGGCTTAGCATCTGATGCTTGATGAACTGGTTCCACCCTTGAGACTAGTTCATCACCATTCGACTCGAAGGACCATGTTAAACCCTCGGGCTTCGTGAGGGTTTTGCTCGCTCACCTTGCGAGCTGATGAACTACGTTCGATGGGGCTGACCGAAAAAATGAAACATACGGTACCGGTATACCAATGTTTATTTTACATTACAAAATGTTTTACACTTATTCATTCATTTTGAACCTTATTGCATGCAGGCTATATATGATCGGCGGAGAATCTTGACACCGCGATCTAATTTTGGAACTCAAATAAAAGTGCCATCTATCGGTTTCGAAAACAACTAAAGTTACTGAACACAGTTGAGAGTGCGACATTGATTTGCGGGCGATGTTGCTACTGGCCGATAGATGGCTGTACAATGTGGGAAAATGAGAGACTTTCCATACATTGCTTAAATTGTACTTTGTTGCTGTTGCTCAAATCTCTTCTGAAGGTGTACCATTGTTTAATTCGACAGGTTTTTCTGGACATGACAAAATTTGTGCAGTGTGGGACCACACTGCACAAATTTTGTCATGTCCAAAAAAAGAACGAGCAAAGTCAATCATTTCGCACTTGCTACCTCTAATATTGTTGATAATATTATCGATACATGTATCGCTGCTTAAACGCGTTGATTCTCTGGTTCCAAATTTTAAGTTAAAGTTTAGGATAGTATTTTCAAATTCAGGCAATGAGTAGCTTCTTTTTTTTAGATCGATTAAAGTCGCCACAAATTATTATTTTTAATTCTCTGTGACATAGCTCTTTATTAAGAATTTTGATATCAGGGTTTCAAGAAAGATATTTATATCATTTTTAGAGATTTTGGCACACGATACATGGTCACAATGATAACAGGATGTTCAATTAGCTTTATAGCACAGCATTCTATCAAGTTTGGAATACTTAACTCTTCAACATAATGAATTCGTTGAAATTTTAAATCGTTTTTTATGAGGATACATGATCCACCATTTCTGTTATTTACGTGCATAGTTTGCAGCAAGAGTGTAATTTGGAATAGTAAGAAATATATGATCTTCTTTGTTCATGTTATGCTCTGTAATACAAATGACGTCTACACTCTTATGTATTTTCTCAAGTTCGTCTATATGTACACTGAGAAGATTTGCTTTTTTTACTAACTCGTTTATGTTTTGATGCATTACAGTTAGTTTGTCATACACGAAATAAATCATTATCTTTTGCTTTTGAATTATTTATATTATAATCGTTGTCCTGATTATTTAAATTTGCATCTCTAGCTAAAATTATATTATTATTATCACAGATTGTTATGTCAGTCTGAGTGCATTGGTCAATATAAGATTTTTTAATGTTAAGTTGTCGTGAATATTCTTCAAACTTCACTTTATATTCAATATGACATATCTCATTCAGAATATTACGAGAGAGTTTAATACAGTTTTTCTTTGTGAAATTTAATTCCCTACTATAATCCATATCTATAAACACTGAATTCAAAAAATTGTGACACTCTTAAAAGCATCATTTAGCTGGTGAAAATTCAGATAATTGTTATAGGGTATTTCCGAAACTAATACATTTGTATTTCCTACTTTTTCTAGCCAGGTTTTTAGATTATTAGTTGAACTATATACATTGTCATTAATACCCGCTAATACTACAATATAATCATTTTTTGTTAAACTCTTAATGACTTGGTCATGACCATTTAACACATCCGTCAATATGGCGCCCGGTTTCGAGTAACAAGTAACTTTATACTTAGGTCCAACAAGATCTTGTAGTATATTTCGGAGGTAGCGTCCTTGCTGGATAGCCAATACAATTATATTTCTCTTGATCTTCTCTCCTTTAGGCATGAGTATTACAGTTTTTGAAATGGTTATTATTTCAGGTAGGTCAATTTTGGAGCAGGTAGGGTTGACTTCATCGCAGTACACAAGTGCAGAGGGCCTAGATTTTTCTGTATTATTTTTGCCTTGTGGTTTATTTTTAAAACGTTCATAAACTTCTCGGCATATTACTCCAGCTGAATGAAGCGGAGAGACTCTGGGGGTTGTTATTTGACTAGTGATAAGTTTCCTTCTCATTGGTGTGCGAGTTTGAGCTCACGCGGGTGTAGGACACAATTTGCTAGGAGTGCTAATCTTTTTTAATAGGCCTATAGTTTTTTCTTTATCTTCTAGACTTTGTTTTAATTTATTAATCGCTAAATTTAAATTATCAATTTCAATGTGTGCAGCAACAAGTTCTGAGTTCGTATTGGTTAATTGCTTTTCCAGATCTATGACATGGACCTAAAAAAAAAGGCGGACGCCGTCTCCTTTAACAATAACTGAAGCACCCATAGTAAGTCAGTGCGCTAATGTCTACAAGCCAGCACGCACACATTCACACCATAGTAAGTCTGCCGTCGGCCATTACGCTTCGAACGACGCTCGCGTGATAATCGGTGTTATTTTGCATAATAAAAATTAAAGTATGCCGTCATGTGTTGTGAAAAGTTGCCGAAACCATAAACTCAAACTCAAACTCAAAGCATTTATTTCAAGTAAACCAATTACAGGCACTTTTGAATTGTCAAGGGGTCGGTCAGTCAGAAAGATGAAGCTAGTTGCCCATTCCAAAGCGTAGGTACCTGTGGAGAAGAACGGGCAAGAAACTCCACGGACACTCTTTTAAATCATAAAAATTGTTACAAAATTTTGGTTACATCATTCAAGTTGAAATTATACATGTGAGAACGATGTAAAAAGACGTGCACGTTAAAAGCGTCCGTACTAAAAAAGATAAAAACAAAAGCAAAAAAATAACAATTCAGAAATGAAAATACTTAGATTAAAATTAAAATAAGCCGTGGCGGCTAAGAGATGACCAGTCCCTACTGGCGGCGCCCGTTCACGAACATGACGTATGGATCAGCACCATTTAGCTCAACCATTTTGAAGGGAACTCAATGATCCAACACACACGCCACCACCAGCGAGACATTTGAGTGAGCATGACATACCCTCAGCCGCCAGGGCACATTCAAGTCAATGAAAGACGTACCCAGTAAATGGTAGCTTTAGAGTTTAGGTGCATAGCGCTCACACGTGTGTTATGCAATTATACAATATTAAGAGATTGAATTTATATAATACAAAGATAGTTTTTTCAATCTTCAGCAGCTCACAACTATATTTTCGAATGCTAATTAATTAGTTTATGCGCCCTTGTGGAGCTGGACCAGCGGTGAACCAAGCATGTTTGTCAGCGATGTAATCCCCCAACTTATAATATGCTTGGCTGCATAGTGTGCGTTTTATGTAAGATTTGAATTTAGTTTCGTTGAGTTGGAGTATGTGGGGAGGTATTTTATTGTAACATTTTAAACAGTACCCCATGAAGGATGAGTCTACTTTAGCCAGTCTGAAACCTGGTTGAACTAATTGGTCCCTATTTCTGGTCCTATAGGTGTGTCTGTCACCTCTTTTAGTGAAAAGATTTAGATTTTTCCTTACGTACATGATGTTTTCATAGATGTATTGACAAGGTACCGTCATGATATTAATATCCTTAAACAGTTCCCTTAGAGAATCGCGCCTGCGGAGGCCATATATTGCTCTGATGGCTCTTTTCTGCAGAATAAAAATAGACTCGATATCTGCAGCCCGTCCCCATAGTAAAATACCGTAAGACATGATACTATGAAAGTAACTGAAATAGACTAGTCTCGCGGTATCTACATTAGTAAATTGGCGGATTTTTCTTACAGCATATGCTGCTGAACTTAGCCGTCCTGCAAGAGATGTTATATGAGGACCCCATTGCAGCTTTGAGTCGAGCGTGATCCCCAGGAAAACAGTTTTATCGACGAATTCTAGTTTCTCTTTATTCAATACTATGTCACACTCACTACTTTTAACATTCGGTAAAGCAAATCTTATGCATTTAGTTTTTTTTCCATTTAACACTAAATTATTAGCAGTGAACCAATTTTGCACCTGCAGTAAGGCGTTATTTACGTCGTCAAGATTTGATGCACGTCTATTTATCTTAAAAATTAAGGAAGTATCGTCAGCAAATAACACCATTTTTGGTTGGTTTTTTAATAAATGGGGTAGATCATTAATATATACTAAAAAGAGGAAAGGACCTAATATCGAGCCTTGTGGAACACCCATTTTTACTTTTAAACCAAGTGAATTGACCCCATTTATTTGAACTTTTTGTTGTCTATCATTTAAATAAGATTTCACTAAACTGAGCGCAAGTTTACCTAGTCCGTAATGCTCAAGTTTCAAGAGCAAGGTTTCATGATTAACGCAGTCAAATGCCTTGGAGAGGTCACAAAAGATTCCTATGGCATCTTGGGCCTCCTCCCACGCTGTAAATATGTGTTTTAATAAAGTGACACCGGCGTCAGTTGTACAACATCCTTTGGTGAAGCCATATTGCTGGTCGTGTAAGATTTTGTTGTTGTTAAAATGATTAAGCATTTGATTGAGCATTACCTTTTCGAATACCTTGCTGAATACTGGCAACACGGATACTGGTCTATAATTATTGGTGTCTTTGCTGTCCCCAGATTTAAAAAGTGGAATAACCTTACTGTATTTCATTAAATCTGGGAAGACTCCTTGATCTACACACAAATTAAATACTAAAGCTAAGTATGGTGCTATAGTCTCGATTATGGATGTACAAACTTTGATAGACATACCCCATAGATCTTCGGTCAATTTGATTTATATTTGTCGAAAAGCTTTCATAACTATCATAGGGTTTATATGTTTAAATTGAAATTCAACCGGGCAGCCTGGAACGTTCGCTCTTAATAAATCAATTGATACGTCGGCTGATGAGTTTAAGGATTCCGTCGTTCAATATAGTGGTTCAATTAAAAAAAGCCAGGGGATCACTTTTCATAGGTAAGCATGTCATTTTTAAGATTATTTCTCGATTTTACGTAAATAAATTTAATAAGTCACGAAATCAATCAGTGTTGCAACTATTTCAAGTTTCAAATTATTTTAACAGTGGGGAGATTTATATTTTTTTGTTACTATTTATTGTTATTGTATTCTTCTACATTTTACAGATTTCCCTCAGCAAATGATGTATGGAAAAATGATTGGATAAAAATAATAAGGGAGTCTAGAAATGAAAATGATTGGAATCCATCAAAATCTAGTGTAATCTGCAGTATACATTTTGAGTAGAATTGTTTGTACACAACTAAAGGCGGACTTCTTCGCGTTGTTGCTTACGCCATACCAACTGTTGGCTCATTTAGAAGTACGATGCCTGACCACTGGAAATTGTGTTCCTTTGGAGCAAATAGCTGTGCTTAATTGTTCTTCGGCCAAACAAATAATCAACACAACGACTCCATCATACCGTCACGAAGAACAAGAAGATGATGTTGGTTACAACTCCCTATCATTCATGAAAGAAATCACCAAAGACGATGACAAACTGGCACAACGATTAGAAATAGAAGAATTTAATGACTATAGGAAGCTGATTGTAGGATATCTGGCAGGCAGCATCTGTCATTACGCAATTAAAAATATTAAGTGCCAAAAATGTATCGCGCGACTATGTACAGACGACTGGCTGTTTTTTCACAAGTTGATAAATTTAAAAACAAGGGGAGGCTTAAATTTTCCATCTAAAGATTTGTACGATATTTGTTGCACTTGTGAGATGGTGGTCCGAATACTTTTAAAAGATAAAATAACAATATATAATGAAAGACAACATCAGTACATGCTAAACAAAATCCTAGAAAAATTTATAGCAAACGACAACATTTTTTTAGATTTGGAATTTGAACATGCATTTGCTGGAATAGAACATAAAATAGCTTTAATTAAATACATAGCTGAAAAATACCTAAACATTCGTTTTCACCACATATGTAAATTAGCAGGGATTTCTAGATGTGTCGATAGCAAAAGACAAATCTACAAAAATTTGAACCAACAAAAGGGGTTGTAAAACTTTATTAACATTATGTAAATGATTTGTAAATATTTTTAATATCTAATGTTTTATTTATTTTTCCTTTATTTTAACAACATCCGTCACAAAAACTTGTAATAAAACCAAAGTTCAAGGGATATCTTAATAAAATATTGTTTAAAAATGGGTAATTTTCCTTCACCCTGGCATCCCTTTACACACGCACACATAGTTACGCAGCCGCCATTGTGGTGCTTCAATTATTTCTTAGTGAAGTTCTGTCCGCCTTTTTTTTAGGTCCATGATCTATGATGATGGAATTGTCGACAATAGGTGCTGCAGTTTCGCTTTGCGTTGATATTTCCAGAAGTGTAGAGTTAAAAATAGTATCATTCAAGATGTCGCAGTCGGAATGTCTTCTTTTCTGTTTACGCATGGTAATGTTATCCATTTTTAATTATTTAGTCAAGTTTAATTTGCTACGTGTAACGAATCGTAATGCCCAAAAACGCTGGTGTCCAATTCTTAAAATATGCCAGAAACATTGAGATGGGATATTTTCTATGTCTATGGCCAGAAATTAATGAGAAATTAAGTTTCTGAACGAAGTCTCTTATGTCAAATTTAGGTTGTCTATCAATCATTCGTTCATTAGTAACATTTATATTATGTCTCTTCACTACCTAATACAGTGATATCCATAATATAAATACTAGGAACAAACATAAATTTGTTGTTCCTACAACAAGGCTCAAGAAAATAGGTGGCTCGTTTAGATGCCAATGTATACGTTTTTATAATAAACTTCCTAGCCACATTCAAGAACTAAGCATTAATAAATTCAAATCTTTTATAAAGCTAAAACTATGCCAGAAAGCCTATTATACTGTAAAAGACTACATTGAGGACAAAAACGCTTGGGATTGAGCTGCTCCAATAGGTCTAGACAGTGAATGTTGTTTATTTTTTATTTTGCTGATTTACACTTTTGTTATTTTTTTTCTTTCTAAATATCTATTTATGACATGACATGAACATTTACTGTTTAAAGTCTTATATTATTTTAATTATTGTGAATGTGAGGACTATGTGGGTCATTGTTTCCGTTTTAATCATGGTCTGGCAGTTTGAGTGGTTTATGCGGTCTACACAAATGTTCTATCCTTGGTATTGCTCGTCGAATCGTTGAGCTCCTTAAGTTCTGAGTTGAGCTGCACGGTTACTGACGAATGCGTGCACTGACTGCACAGGTCCACTCAATCTGTGTGGTTCTTCCCTCAAAATACCACTTCAGACACCAATCTACATGGTCCTCAAAGATCAAAGATGATGTCCGGATTTTTATATACACATTGACATTGATGAATTTTATATAAACTATGACATGGATATTTACTTTGTATAGTATCTTATTTTTTATTATTATTATTGTGAGTGTGAAGACTATGTGGGTCATTTCTTTTTTCTTTTTTCCTTCTTAGTTAGTTTTAATCATGGTCTGGCAGTTTGAGTAATTTATGCGGCCTACCCAAATGTCCTTTCATTGGTATTGTTCGTCGAATCGTAAGGCTCCTCAAGTTCTGAGTTGAGCTGCACAATTTTTGACAAATGCGTGCACTGACTGGACAGGTCCGCTCAATCTGTGTGGTTCTTTACTCAAAAGACCATTTCAGACACCAATCTGCATGGTCTTCACATGATCTGACTAAGATTATGTCTGGACTTTAAAAGAGACTGTGACCTCTGAGTTTGTTTCGGCCTTTCTTCTCAGAGTAGTCAGATAAGAAACGCCGACCTCATCTAGTTTAAAAAATATGATTGACATGTAAAAGTGTTTGTACAAATCTACTTACAGAAAATAAATCATTTATCATTTACCTATTAAGTTAAGATATTGTCTATGGTTTGATGAAAAAATTTTGGTAAGATTTGAATTACAACCGACTAATATTGTTGTGTTTATATCAAAAATTATGCACTGGTTTTAACTTATTAATCATAGTTATGGTAGTTCACAATTTGTTTAGTTCTCCCCATCAGGAAAATACGCGCACTGACACTGATAACTGTTTTTATAAACAAATATTGTGGTTGTTATGTTTTTCAAAGTTTATTTCACTTGGGTTTACTGTAGCACTATGCGACCATTTACTGATGTCCATGATGACTTCACACACAATTAAATTTCTTTATTTATTAGATTTATCACAAGTTTCTATTTTATTTAAATTTATAATATGTGGAATATGTTTACATCAGCAGTCCAGGTACCCGCGTTCGTAAGATTGGGAACCTCTGGTGTAAACTGTAGCAACGCAACTTTGTTCTATAACTAAAGTCAATTTAGATGTCGACGTGGGGAGCCTTACAAACCAAGAGCATGTGTACTCGATACTATGGTAGGTAGGTATTTTCGTTACACATTACGATAAATTGAAGTTTGGCCAGTTTTTCTTGGCATATCGTTCACTCTATAGCTTCTCAGACTGCTGTTGGTTTCACAGAAAATGGAGTTACGAAATACGAAAAGCGTAAAATTAAGCAAATTTCGATCGAAATGAAACCAACTACTCTCAATCATTTGCCGAAAATGTGTTACGCAATTAGGCCGCAGATACTTTTGTCGAACATATGGAGCAACGGATTAGCAATATGCTTCAAAATTATTCAAATTGAGAGTAATAGTGTGTTACGCAATTAGGGTGCCGATTCGGTTTTGAGACAGATTTGACGTATTTTAACGGCGCTATGGCTGAGATTCAGCCTCCACCGCCAGAACGGCTGATCAATGGCGGAGGTTCCTGCATGGTGGCGCAGTACGTCGTGTAGGTAGCGCAGGTACGTCGTGTAGGTAGCGCAGGTACGTCGTGTAGGTAGCGCAGGTACGTCGTGTAGGTAGCGCAGGTACGTCGTGTAGGTAGCGCAGGTACGTCGTGTAGGTAGCGCAGGTACGTCGTGTAGGTAGCGCAGGTACGTCGTGTAGGTAGCGCAGGTACGTCGTGTAGGTAGCGCAGGTACGTCGTGTAGGTAGCAAATCGAATTCCGGGATCGTACGCGCAAAATTTTGTATTTTTTTCGCTTAATTCGGACGGTTAGAAATTTAATTTTAATTTTACAATATGAACTAAAAAGAAACAATGGCATGCCCGTAGCGGAGCGCGTCTGTGAGCTGAGTGCAGTGGTCTCGAACGACGTAGAGTGAGATCGGTAGATCGGTAGGTATTTGACAAAAAAAATACAATATTCAATCAAATTCGTTTATTTATTTAAAAAAAAAAACTTATCCCTAACTTAGCCCATATCGGTAGAAATACCGAAAAATCGGTAGGTTCGAGACCACTGGCTGAGTGGCGTGGAGGTCACGCAGCGGCCGTCTCGTACCGGGTTCAGTACCCCGACGCGCGACGCCCCGCGCCACTCCCTCGGTTAATCACGCGCGTATGTGATACGCCGACAAATATTTAGTTACGAATTCTGGGAAATTTTCGAAAAATCATAATAATTTGGTTTTCGATTCCAATAAGTTTTCGCCTAGGCTTTATGGAGTGCTTAACCCTTCGGCTAAAACAGGCGTGATTTTATGTTACGATCCGTAAGATGACCCATAGCGTCTAGCGATTATTAACACGCTTTTATTAGTTTCACCTGTATGTTTGTTTGTTTGTTTTGACCCACTTTAAGCGATTAGATTTACTTTAAGCGTTGTAGACTTATCAACGACCGACGACGATACAATATTTGATCAAAAAAGTTGAAAAAAAAAAGTTTAAAAAAACCTTAGATGATCCTAGCGTCTAGCGATTATTAGACTACCCCACTATTATTTTGATTGGTAGCAAAAACAAACATGGTTTTATTTTTATATACTATTATTTTGATCGGTAGCAAAAACAAACATGGTTTTATTTTTATATACTATTATTTTGATCGGTAGCAAAAACAAACATGGTTTTATTTTTAGGGTTCCGTACCCAAAGCGTAAAACGAGACCCTATAACTAAGACTCCGCTGTCCGTCCGCCCGTACGTCCGTCCGTCTGTCACCAGGCTGTATCTCATGAGCCGTGATAGTTAGACAGTTGAAAGGAGGATGGCGAGTTTGGACCCACATTATTTATAAATTAACCAAGTGACATTCACTTGCAAGTTTATATTTACTATAATTAAGAGTTTGTAAGAGGATTATATAAAAAATATTGAGTCACTGGATGATGGGAATTCAAAGTTAGAAAAGATTTTTTATTTACATAAAAATAAGTCATCATGCAGTAATTAAACGCACCGTGTTTTGTTTCGTATTAGGAGTAGAAGTCGGTGATTATATTTATTATATTATTATTATATTATTATTATATTATTATTATATTATACTTATTTATTATTATATTTACATCCTATATCAATCTAGTCTATGCTTACAGTATTAATTTCATTTTCATATCTCGTTTTGACCATGTCACTATTTTCTAGTTCCTAGCTTCCAGACGTATTTTTTATTTTGAGTAGGTAGGTATGTAAGTAGCTATATTTTGCCAGAGAGACTGATACAGAAACACGATGGTAGTGTTGGTAAATATTTCTATTCTGTTTGATCACCTTTTTGAAACTACATAATACATAAACAAGATATTGTATTATATTATTAAATAAGCACTATTAGATTCGTTTTAGGTTATAATATTTTACATTGCATATTTTTTTTCTCCCAGCCTCTACGACTTACTGCCCATTTGCTTTTTTGCTAGTTTTATATAGTTCTACAACTAGTTATAAGTTTCCGTACTGCACGATACTCCTAATAGTGGGTCCCATTGTAGGTACATGCAACCTCGCCATCCTCCTTTTCACAGATGATGTATTTCTGTTGCCCCTATAACATCAAATACTAAAAAACAGAATAAAATAAATATTTAAAGGGGCTCCCTTACAACAAACGTCATTTTTAACGTGCTTCTATTAGCTTCACTTATTTGTAATGGAATCTTGGAAATTAATTAAAATAAGACCCACTTCCCGATATCCGATTGATTATTATAGATATTTAATGGTACGGAACTTTTCATACGCGAATCCTACTCGCACTTGGCCGGATTTTTTATATATTAGTGACGGTCGAAGGAAGCAATTACCTACTTTGCAACTTATGAAAATCTTTAATTTGATGGTTTGTGCGAATAACGGACAACGCAACGTTCGACACTGCCGGTTTTTCCCTTGATATTATGTGACCTTCGTAGTTGGAATCAAAAGTTCGAGCCATCAAGTCCTAAGCTGGCTCTAGAGATCTAAAATTCACACGCTGATGTGGGAGCAAGCAGGAGCGTCGGCGCTCGTTCCCGCGCTGTGCTCGGGAGTCGGGATCGGTGGTAGTATCAGTAGCTTGCAGTAGTGTAGCGCGCGAAGCTTGCGCAGGCGCGTGTGTAGACGGGAAGTGAGAGTGATGTGATGATCGATCGAAGTGAATTGCCTGCTATTTTGATCAGTTGAAAGAAATATTGTTATCAAGTTACTGTGCGAACACGAACTAGCTGTGAAAGTGTGAATAGATAATTAATTGTTTGTCTAAATAACTGTGACAAATACGAACTTACAACTAATATAATGATAATTTATCTGTGACAGAATACGAACATACAACTAAGGTAAAGTAACTTTAGAAAAATAAATATATAAATAAATATATATACTTTTCAACTTTTTTAACTTCTTTAACTTTAACTTTTAACTCGAGTTTCTGTAGGCTTCAAGTGTTTAGAATTATGTAATAAAAATGACTGAAAATTAACATAATCTATTGTTCTAACCAATCTAACTACAATCATATAAGTTATCGTTTAAAAGAAGAATGCCCGTCTGCCAACATGCCGCGTGAAAATAAACAAGCAAAGTTATACCTAACACCCATTTCGATACACATTGACACTCACTTTAATTCGTGTGTAGTATCAATTATCGATATTGTTGTCAAATTCGTATGTAGTAACAATTATCGATATTGTTGTCGAATTCGTATGTAGTATCAATTATCGATATTGTTGTCGAATTCGTATGTAGTATCAATTATCGATATTGTTGTCGAATTCGTATGTAGTAACAATTATCGATATTGTTGTCGAATTCGTATGTAGTAACAATTATCGATATTGTTGTCGAATTCGTATGTAGTAACAATTATCGATATTGTTGTCGAATTCGTATGTAGTAACAATTATCGATATTGTTGTCGAATTCGTATGTAGTAACAATTTATCGATATTGTTGTCGAATTCGTATGTAGTAACAATTATCGATATTGTTGTCGAATAAAAATGCTGCGGCTCCTATGCCTGTGTGTATCCTTACATAGTATTAAACAAAGTCACCGAAATGTCTGTACGCGCATAACTTCCGAATGACTGCATCAAATTGGATGTTTTTTTTTGTGTTCGTTAATGCCAGGACAAGGTGTGTATGAAAGAAAATTTCGGAAGTTCGAAAAAAACATTGCACTCGTGCGAAGCTGGGCCGCCCGATAGTTATTAAATATTAGGTTGTCTTATAAGTTCTTGCCATATTTTATTTTTGTCAAATTTTCTCGTATTTAAACTAAAGTGAATTCAAGAAAGTTCTAGATCTTTCTAGTAAGGATGACTATCTTTTATGGTGAGGGTATAAATAGGCGCGGACGCAACGCAATAATTAGTCTTTAGTGAAAATGGATCAGCGTCAACTGCGAGCTATTATGCTATAACGTCGACCGTAATCTAACTTGGCATAAGGGACAAATTGCTACTTTTCAGGAGAGCCAAAAAACTTTTTTTTTTTGGAAATGTGATCATAACTTTTTTTATTTTTTAGTGTATATTGAAGTGGTTTATGTGGTTCTGCCTAACTTTTTGGCCTCTAAAACTTGATATAATCTACTTGCCCACTAAGGCATTAGTTACAAAGATAGCATGTCCCTTACGTCCAAAAAATAAAAAAAAATGTCCATTAAGCCCTAACTGTTTTTGCACACGAGTTTCAAATGACGTACGACTATCAACACTGTTAAATACAATCAAAATTTCGTAAGTAATCAGATAATTAAAGTTTTATTATTAGTAAATAATATATAGACAAACAAAGGGTAATGAAATAAAAAATAAAAATACCAAAGTGTTTTTATTAATCTTATTCTTATCTTTTATTTTTTTTTAACTCAAAAGTAACTTTTTGAATCAATACAAACATAAACACTTCCATAACTTTAATTTTAACAAAATTATTATGAATATTTAACCTTTTTTATTATTAATTATTAAAATAATACTTTTTATGGTGCTGATCCATACGTCATGTTCGTGAACGGGCGCCGCCAGTAGGGACTGGTCATCTCTTAGCCGCCACGGCTTATTTTTATTTTAATCTAAGTATTTTCATTTTTGAATTGTTATTTTTTTGTTTTTGTTTTTATCTGTTTTAGTACGGACGCTTTTAACGTGCACGTCTTTCTACATCGTTCTCACATGTATAATTTCAACTTGAATGATGTAACCAAAATTTTGTAACAATTAGCATGTGCACAATCGCAGGTATCTCTTTATGCCCTTAATTCAATAAAACATTGATATGTCTTGCTATTGATATGTCGAAGCAAACCCTCACCCTTATTATATTATTATTCTCTTTTAAGTACTCAATATTGAAGTAGCATACCGCTTGTGACATTTGATATGTCCCTGTAAAGAGTATTTGAAGATCCTTTTCAGTTAATTTTGGAAAATCTATGAGGCAAGTGGAAGACAGTGATGTAAAAGGTTTTTTCCGGCAAAACGATTATGACTTGGAATAATTACATTCAGGAGAAGTGTAACACGATACTTCAACTGATACAAATTGTCACAACTTTTCGATAGCGCGGTATATTATAAGTCAACTAGTATGAGTTTACATTACTATGCCTACCTACTATATAACTTTTAATGTTTTAAATATGTTCCACCCATCACACATCTATGTAATTGCTACGCATTATAGTTGGATACTTACCGATTATACTCGATTTGTTTGGTTGGTGTACCTCAAAAAATAGATACGAAAAGCCACCCCCAAATTAAAAAAAAACTTTTTTTGCTGCCCTATAGTTGCTAGGAAAATTATGAAAAAAATATATAACGTGAACCTAATTAGTAGTTTTAATGTCGCTTTGGTTTCACTCGAATATCTATTATAGTTTAGTAGGAAAATAATTTTGGAGTTAGGGGTTGCAACCGCTATTTTTCAAAAACGAATAAAGCTAGGGGTTAACTTTCACACAACGCTATCTAGTCCCAAACTAAGCAGAGCTTGTGCTATGGGTACTAGACAACTGATAAACATACATATATATATTTCTAAATACATACATATTATAGATAAATTACACCCAGACACAGAACAAATGATCGTGCTCATCACACAAACATTTGTCCTGGGTGGGAATCGAACCCACGACCTGGCGCATAGCAGTCAGGGCCACTGACCACTAGACTAACTGGCCTGTCAAACCCGGTGAGACCCTTTCCCTTTTCAAGTTAATAGTTTTCTATAATATTCTAGAATGTTGTAGAACATTCTAGGTACTTGTGATGTGGGGGTATATAAAGCCGCCCTCGCGATCGGTTTAGTCAGTTTGAAGAAAAATGGACGAGCGACAAGTTCGAACACTATACTTATGCGAGTACTTGTTAGGACACAGTGCGCGGGCTGCGGCTGACAATATCGACAATGCGCGCTGGAAGTACAAGCCGTGCGACGGTGTCGCGATGGTTTGACCGTTTTAAATCAGGAGCCAGGAGCCTTGAAAGTCAGCCACGGTCAGGACGACCACCCATAGTGAATGATGACGATTTACGCCGCGAACTGCAGTCGAATCCGGATGCTACCACTCCTGAATTAGCGGAAGCACTTAACTGCAGTCACCACGCCGTGGAATACCATCTGCATGAGCTTGGGTATCGAAATGTATTGGCTCGGAGGGTACCGCACATCCTTACAGACGCCAGTCGTGCAGTCCGTGTCGCTATCTGTCAATCACATTTGCTGCGACCCCGACGTAGAGTTTTTGTCTCATCTGGTTACTGGAGATGAATCATGGATTCATTACGAGAACGATACACGTCGTGCTTTTTGGCTGCCTCGAGAAGAAACGCCACCAACTCAACCGATGCTGAGTCAAAAGAACCGCTTAAAAGTTCTGCTTTGCTGTTTCTGGGACGCGCAAGGCATGCTGTTTTATGAACTATTACACAGTGAAACTATAAACGCTGTCAAATATTCAACCCAGCTCACCAAACTGTCAGCTGCTATCAAGAAAAAACGACGAAAACGAGTCAATGTAGTTTTACTACACGATAATGCTCGACCTCACGTCGCATCTGCCGTTCGCCAACTGTTGGAGAACTTGGGCTGGGAGACGATACCCCACCCACCTTATTCCCCAGACTTCGCCCCATCAGTCTATAATTTGTTTAGAGCCCTGAAACAACATTTGCGGGGCAAACAATTTAATGATTTCTCTGATGTAGAGGCGGAGTTAAACAACTTTTTCGAGGCACAGCCATCAGAATAGAATAGAATAGAATACTCTTTATTATGTACTTACACCATATAAATTACAGACATAAATATAGAAATTTTACAAAGGGTGACACAATGGACGATCTTATCGCTAAGAGCGATCTTTTAAAGACAACCTTTGGATGGATTGAAATTGCATGTGGGGTTTTAAAATAAAATAGCAAAACAGAAACATAGTCAGAATATCAATTTTGTTGTTTTTTCTTTTTTCCTAGATTAAAACCCCACAAAATAGTAATGCTTTGACAATTAAAATACTAGCTTTGAAATTATATAAAATGATCAATAAAATTAGCATAAAAAATATTATTAAAATCTCGAATATGATTGTAAATGTATTCGTGGTCAATCCCTAGTATCAGGTGGTATGACACTAACAGCTCACTCCACGCTCACTTCACCTAAGATTTCACCGTGAGATGGTAACAGAATCGCACTGCAAGTAGTAGTAAAAATAAGCGTCAAATTTATCACTTGGGTCAGAAAACGAATTAAAATAATTCAAAGAGGTACAAATAGTAGATTATTAACCAAGGGGATAAAGCAGTGTCTTCTGTCGCGGGTGACGATTTAAGGCGATATCAAAATAAATTGGGTGTTTTTTCGAATCCATTTATTTGACTATTACAGCATGTTTCTATTTGATTTTTAGTTATATGTTTATTGACTATTTGATTAAGACTCTGACTGAAGGAAGACGCAATTGCTTCAAATTTCCTCGATAGAATTTAATTCCAAAAAGACGTCTACTTTTTTATATTTTCTCCTGTAATTCTAAAATCCTAATTCATTTCATTGCAAAATTGCATTCAAAATATGCGTAATAGGTAATTGAAAACTCTGACTGAACAAATTTTTGATACATAGCTTAATTTATTTTTAAACAATTTTTATTTGGTTTGGCGCTTACGTTGTTTTATTTTGGTTCCAGCGCATTGTTGCGATCTCTTTTTTCGCATGTGGAAGTAATTGACTCTGTCACTTTCTTATGCCCGCCCAGATCGCCTGCGGGCTTTGTCAGTAACGGACCTGTGTCGTTCCTCCCGCAATCGTGATTATATTTTTTATGTCGAATATGTAATTAATAAAAATAGGGGCAAGGATACAAACAAAGAAAATATCGGGTTGGTGCAAAAGTTATGACAAAAAAATTCAACATCTTTTATTTCATAGTGTTTTTCCATAAAGTTCTAAATTACGCAATAGTATTGTACTCGTAGGTCCACACGCTTGCCAAACCTCAACAAGCCGTCACAAATATAAGGTTGATAAAAAAGTTTTGTCGCAATAATTTCAGTAGAATTAATTTATTCATATATCTTATACACAAAATTTCTAATCAACACTATATTTGACATTTGAACTCAATGGTCAGGTCAGGCTTGGAATACTGTAGCACAGTCTGGTCTCCATTCTACGAGATACATAAGCGTCGCATAGAATCAGTGCAGAAAAGATTTCTTTGGCACTTGTCATATCACTGCAATATGGTCAGAAAATTAACTAGCTACAGCTCTCGCTTGAAACATTTCAGACTTATGAGTCTAGAAAATCGCCGTTTGATTCTAGATCATCTGTTCCTGTACAAAATAATAAACACTCAAATTGACTGTCCGCGGTTACTCACTCAGATAAATATAAATGTGCCTTACAAGCTTGCTCGGATGTCTAGATATCGGCTGCTTTGTGGTAAGGGGTTTAAGACCAATCTGGGTCATTTTTCCACCGTTAATAGAATTCAGGTTCAGTTTAGTCGCCTGTCACGTTCACCCACTGTAGATATTGATATGTCTTACTCTATGCATAAATTCAAGTCTGTCTTGCTTAAGGCATTATCACAAAAGTGATAATGGAATATTACTGTCGTTTCTATTGTAGTTTCTTTTGTCTTTTTCACTTACACAACACCATATATAAGCTAAATCTGTTTCGTAACTGCGTTCCTTCCTACCTTCAATGTTTAATGCATGCCGTGGCAGCCTTTAATTAACGCTACACTACATAATGTAAAAATGTTTGTATCTTTAGCATGTATTATGGTGTAAGCTTTGTTGGTTGTCCTTAAATAAATAAATAAATAAATATTCGCCATCTAATTCTATGACACTGGACCATCTAGCAGGCAAGTCGTTTATTCCTTTTGCCCAAAACTACGGCGGCTGTGACTGTCTGAGACCGTCGACGTTTTTGAAAGTTTTGTTTCTCAAATATGCCTTTAAATGTTTAAACAAATGGTAGTCAGATGGCGCCATATCAGGAGAGTATGGTGGTTGAGAAACGGTATTCCAGTGAAGTTCGGTGATTGTTTTGTGGGTTGCCTTTGCGACATGGGGTCTCGCGTTGTCGTGGAGAAGGTGGACAGTTGCGCGTCTTGGCAGTTTTTCTCTTATAGCTTTTGCTAATTTCTGGAGATTCTCAATGTATTGTGTAGAGGAGATCGTGTGCCTGCAGGGAGAAAATTGTGAAACAGCATTCCCTTTGCGTCCCAGAAACAGCACAACAAAATGTTTTGTGGGTGAGGATCAATCGGATGCTGTGGCGGTTTTTCTCCTACTGGAAGCCAATAGCCTAGACGCTTTCTGTTATCATACAAGATCCAGCTTTCATCCCCCGTCACAAGATCCTCTAAAAACTCCTTGCGATGATGACGAAGTAGCAGAGACTGACAGATGGTCACGCGGCAGTTCTTATTATCGTCGGTGAGACGGTGTGGTATCCATTGAGCTAGAACTGTCCTGTATCCCAAGTTGAGTAAGTGATTTACTATTGATGCTTGGGAGCAGCCAAGTTCTCTGGCTAGCTCGTGGGTACTTGCTTCCGGATTTGCTTTGATGCAGCAGAGTAATGCGTCGTCGTCGATGCTCAAGGGTCGTCCGGAACGTTCCTTATCTTCAAAACTTGTGTCTCCAGATTTAAAACAATTGAACCAACGCTGGACTGTTCGATGAGAAACTACGTCCTCCCCGAATGCATCCTGTATATTTTTGGCAGTTGTGCTTGCGTTCGTGCCGCGCCGCCACACATAAAACATGATCGCCCGAAGTTGCACCTGCGAGATCGAAGCCAATTCTGTCCATTAGAACGAAAGCTCGCTCTTTTATACGCTGTCACGCGGAAGAGTAGAAAACATTCTAGAATATCCTTTACATAGCTCGATGTCACATTGTGTCAATACTTAAAAAAACATCGTTGAAATTTTTGCAACAAAACTTTTTTATCAACCTTATACAAACGTGTGGATAGGTGTGGATCCGGCTTCAATGAATTCAATGTATTCAAGCGGGGGCGCTCCCCGCGTCTTCGGTTAAGCCACACTCCTCGAGCGATGATTTATTTTTTACATATCACCTTAAATCGCGAGCGTAATGAAGGACTTGAGGTTTACTCCCGCTCGTGGGAGCGAGGGTGTTAAAAACTTAAATCACGAGCGAAGCGAGGAATTTAAGACGAGTCCTGACTGTAGCGAGGGATTTAAGTTCACCCAAGACTAAGACAGCTTTATCACCGAGGAAAATACTCTACTTTTCGTACCATTTGCGAGAAAATTATCACAATAATAATACGAGATAAGCATTTATTAAAAATAATGACAATTAAAAATAAATTAAAATAAACTTAACGTTTATGTATTTGAAGAAAACAAAAACGCGGCAAATTCCTAGACTAATATTTTTTTTTGTCGGGAAAGCAAAGGCATCAAGCTCATACGGCCTCGTCGGTTTTCGTAATTTTATTTAATAATCATAACTGCATAATAAATGCGTATTCCTTTTTCAAAAAGATGTATAATGCTTTATATACAAACTCAATGGTGTAAACACAGATGTAGTTCAGTATACATTTCGGTAAGTATTCCAAATTTAAACCACATTCTCCCCCTAGAGGATGAATGAAATTCAGTACAATTTTCTTTCCCTGTTTTTGACAGATTAAAAATGACTATTGTTATGTTCGCTTTTTGAGGCATAGAATGTCACTTTTTGAGCAAGTGGTACGAAAATGACGTTTATTACTCTTTTTACAGAAAGTCTACGATTACAATTCACGTTCCACGTGTCCGCCTCTGTTTCGCACACACTCTCATTCTGTGTCTTAATCCACTTTTTACTACACCAGTTGTACTCCCCAGTTGTAACCCCTTCTTATTTCATTTGCCGCATCGATTATTCTCTACCTATCTCAAAACATTAATATAATTATGTGATTGGGTTTGGTTCAATGTACACCAAACTCTTCATGTGCCCCCACACATAAAACACACACAGGCCTGCTTTTTGTGAGAGGGAGTGGGCCATAAACCACCAGCCGGGCGCAACCCGCTCATACCGTTTGTCTACCTATGCTTACGCTAATCACGTAGTGATTACCTCAGTGCGCACCCGCAGAGAAAGATAATATAATAGGTGCCGCGCGTTTCATTCGTTGCCAAGTTGCGGTTCAATAGGTTCAGTTCAAGCATGGCAGACAAGTGTCTGACATGTGTCTGCCCACTGAAGTTGGCGCCCAGGGCACGGGCCCCGGCTTGACTGCCATAGATCCTGGGCTGCACGTTGCTGTACCGGCAATGGTCTCGCAGCACTAGCCGAGTTTCCGAGGTGCAGTCAGCCGGCAAGCAGGTGGTACAAGTGGGACGAGTGGTACAAGGCGGTACAGGTGGCAGGGTGGTCGTTCAGGGCTCGTCGTGAGCATTCTCGGTGTTCGTGCTGTTTGGTGCTGGTGGTGAGTCCGTCGAAGAGCACGGAGCGTGCGGGGCGGGGGCGGAGGCGCCTATAGCCAAATGAAGCTATTTACGTCCCTCGAGCGTGACGCTTGACACGTGCCACGTACCGTTCTGTTGCTATCTCATTTACTTCTTGTTTACCGGTTTCATGTGTTTTCTGGCACAAGCTGACATAGGAAATCGTCATCAGAAAAATGCTTAGGCACAGGTTCATTGGTGTCACTCAGCATACCTAAACGAAATTAAATTGTTTCGGAAAGTGGGGTAAAATCGGGAATTAAGGCAAATATTTAATTCCCGATTTTACCCCACTTTCCGAAACAATTTAATTAATTCGGGAATTAAGGCAAATATTTAATTGGGCACGCCACAATTGCGGCGGTAAGTCCCCTCTTTGAGGAGTGGTTAGAGAGGCGCCACGGCGTCCGCACCTTCCGCCTGACGCAAGTCCTCACCGAACACGGTTCCTTCGGGAGGTTCTTGTTCCGTATAAGGCGGGAGGAAACGCCCGGGTGTCACCATTGTGTGGATCGCCCGGAGGACACGGTGGAGCACACGGTGGAGGTCTGCCCGGCTTGGGCGGAGCACCGCCGCGTCCTCACAGCGGCGATAGGTGGCGGCGATCTCTCGCGTCCGGCCCTGGTCCAGGCCATGGTACGGAGCGAGAGTGCATGGGAAGCCGTCACCTCCTTCTGCGAAGCAGTAATGCTTGCGAAGGAGGAGGCGGAACGCGTGAGGGAGAGGCAATCTTTGCGCCCTCACGCCCCTAGTCGCCACAGGAGACGCCCTGGGCGTCGGGAGTCAAGAGCCGACTCCCGGCCACCGTAGGCGCGGGCTTGCGGACGGTGAGCAATGGGCAGTTCGCCGTCTGATAAGGACCAGGCCCGGGTCGACGGCGCGTCGTGTTCCACGCGCGCCTCAAAGAGATGTCAGCAGTAACTGACGGGGTCCGCTAGGGCCGATGCTTGCCAGGGTCGCGGGTTGTTCGAAAGAGGTACCGTGGCCCTTGGCACAAGCAACTGAAGGAACACGGGTGGGTTTTAGTCAGTAAAAGTCTGACACACCCTCCCGCTCCGTCCAGAGCGGGAGAAGTTATTTGATAATTTCCCACCCAAAAAAAAAAAAGGCAAATATTTAATAAAACACAAGCTTGAATATATATGTATATAAATGCTTAGTTTTTTGTATAAATCACATATTTTGTACTCGAAAAGTTGATAGATGAGTCGGTGTGGCATGATAAGAGAACCCGAAAATGTATTTGAAAAGTGTCAGATAAGAGTTCCGTGGTCAGGAGTCCACTTTCAGATTTCATAAAAGGGCCAAAAATAAAGTGATCTTCAGAGCCGTTGATTTTAGTATGATCGTGTGCGGCCTAAACCATAATGACTGACAGAAATAGGCAAATCTGAAGAAATTGTGGGCTTTCCCTAAATCTGATGACTGAAAAAACTCAGATTTGGACAATTTTTAAAAGGATATTCAGGGCGAATAAAAGTTATTCTGTGCAATATTGTTACATGTCCTGATAGTAAATAAGTACCTATACTCGTATAAATATATGACGGATTGATGGAGCCTTGTGGCAAATATGACGAAATTTCATTGATTGACAAAAGTACCCAAAAGTGGTTATAATGTATGTATTATGATGTTTGATATAAGACACTAATGATGATGATAGATGTCATTAGTTTTTTTTTTTTTCATTCATTCGTCATCATCACACACAAGATGTCATCCATCAGTCAGGATGACACCTTAAAATTATCCGTTTTTTTTTCATTTAAATGCATTTATTTTGAAAAATTCATTCAGTTTCAAAAACTCGCAAAGAATGTGCGCAATATGGAAGGATGGGGCTATGGAGAAATATCTTGACGATGCGTGAGCGTGCGCCATCCATCGCCGCCCGTTCGATGTCCACCGCGCACAGGACGGATGGAAAGCAGCACATGAAGTAATTTTTTTGCTCCGTTGGTGTAATTGATGAATGGCGTTCCAGTGTGAGGATAAATAAATATGTAATAATTTTGACGGCACGTTGGCGCAGTGGTTAAGCGATTGACTGCTGCGCTGCGTGTCGAGAGAGAGAGAGATTAGATTTAGAGCCCTGAGACAACATTTGCGGGGTAAACAATTTAATGATTTCTCTGATGTAGAGGCGGAGTTGAACAACTTTTTCGAGGCACAGCCATCAGAGTTCTGGGCGAAAGCCACCCAAACTTTGCCGGATTGTTGGCAAAAGTCTAGATGCTAATGGTGATTACATCGTTGACTAAGCTTTTTGTATTGTAATAATAATACAAAATATAAAACGTAAACCAAGTTTCTCATTACTTTTGTGCCAACCTGATATATAAGTCGGTGTGAAAAATTTCTTATTCTGCCTCTACACCAGCGAAGGAAAATTGCAGATCTTGCTTTCTTATTTAGCGGTATGAACGGATCTACTGACGTCCCTGGGCAAAATCGGGCTTCTTGTACCGAGTGTATTTTTGCGTAGACCACGTCTTTTCCATGTGCCTCAAGTCAGAACTATCTACAGACAGAACTCGTGTCTACGTGATATGAGCTTGTCGGACTTTTAATGTGGTGTGTCAGGATGTCGAGTTAGATTTAGATTTATTTACCAGCTACCCATCCCCATTAAACCAGCCTATAAATGACGCAACCTGCGTTACAACAGGTACATTTATTATGAGCTATTTGCGATGTCACAGCTAACGACTCCAAGTCCGAACATCATGAGTACCTAACCCTCTGCTTGCGCCTAACCGGGCATGCAAATGCAAGTTGTCCTCGCGCAGTACAATGTCAAACACCACGAAGTTTGTCTTAGAATTTTTATTTATACTCTTTTGTTTAAGAAAAGTTGTATTTTTTTTCCCAAGTGTGGGTTAGCCTCGCAGCCAATTGCGGGTATTACGCTATTATATTAGATTCATATCTCACTGATGCGTACGTGTTGGCATGTGAGCGGACGTTTGCTTGTAAGTACTGTTAAATGCAACAGGACACTGACTAGAGCGATAAACACGACGAGGACAAATAGACTGCTGACGAAAATAGTGGCTTCTTACTGCGTGTGTAGTGGGTCCGTATCAACAATAACGATTTTATTGAAGCGGGGTCGCGAGGCACGGAGGGCGGACCCGCGCCCTCGGGGCACTCGTCTCGTTGCAGCTCACGTGAGTGCCACGAGAGCCCTCCGATCCTTCCCAACTCCACCGAGTAGACTTAGTATTGGTGGACGAGTGCGTGGCAGACGGCATCAGGTGCCACTGCAGGCTCTCATTGAAAATATTACATTATTTTTACATGGTTCAGTGTCGATTCTTAAGGACAAGAAACAATAAAAGTCCATGGATAATCTATTTCTAAAAAACTCTACGGATACTTCTATTAAAAAACCTTCGGATAAAATGACGTGGCAGAAAGTTTCATAAGAGAATTCTGTTCATCTAATAGGCTCCCTATGTTTCGATGGTCCTAGTGAAATGATGAAAAGTGAGCACAGAACTTTGTGAGTAGTGAGTAGCCAGTTGAGTAGATACATGTTTCAAATTGCAAATATTTGAACAGACACCCGCCTTCACCTGTAAAGGCGTAAGTTGAGGATGGAAATACTCGAGAATGGAACGTTGTTTTTGATGATGAACTACGAGTACGTACCGATATTGAGGTGATTGGGAAGGAGTTCTGAACTTTTATAGAGATGATTCACCTCAGAAACAATATTGTGTTGTATTACGGTACTTACCACGAGTGCAGTCCAAAAGTCGTAGTAAATACTATAGCGAACGTAAACGTTAGTGTAGAGCGTAGGTGTAGTTGTTAGCGGAAGCAGGTCGGCGGCGGCGCTCGGCATGTGCGCCGGGCGCGGTGCGGGCGGCGCGCGCGGTGTGGGGGGGTCGTGCTGCCGGTGTGCGATATTTAGCTAACCTTTGCGTGGTATTCTGGGCGCGCTATTTGCAGGCCCTCCGATAGCGTCGCCGAAATAGCCGGCACGCGCGCCCGCGCCACGCTCACACACACGCGGCGCACGCACACATGCAGAGCGCACCACTACTGCACTGCATGCCGTGGCAGCATCACCTCACCACTCACCGGCATTCTGCCATAAATCATCATCATCGTTACATTGCCAAATGTAGTCGTACGTCTTTTCGCTCGTCGTTACCTACCCTTATGATGTGCTGTGTTTAAGAGTAGGTAAAATATTCAAATATGCACTAGACTTGCCAGCATATCTTCTGTCCCACCTAATCGTCCACTACTGCGAAGTTCGCGCCGAAGTGTGTTGTATATTAGGAAGTTGCTTTGTGGTTTTAATGCCATCGTAAACACGGCACGCCAATGGACGAGCGAAAACAAGACTGGATTATGGAAGTAACTGATCTTGGGCATTCCCAGAATACCATCAAGAATTACAAATCGTGCGAAAGATACGCGTTAGGAAATTGATTCCTGATTTCCTCAAAACGGGGTGTGTCAATGTGAACTATTAATATTTCAGGTTCAAAATCGATAGATTCAGGTCGATGTTAGGCCGGATCTTGTAGGTACCCGTAGTTTTGTTGAAAGCTGCCACATGATACGTCGCAGCTGTCGTGCCGCGGTGAGCGTGGGGTTGGAATTTATCAGAGCATCGCGGGCGCAGGCGGCGCGCGCGCACGCGATCCCTCAGCTGGACATAGGCGCGCGCAAGTAAACAAACATTCCGCGTGCTCGTAAGCTCGCATCGCTCGCAACGTGCTATTGATAGCGTGATGGGCGTGTAACATTCGGTTATGTGACCATTATCTTGCGCAGTCAACGTACTTCAAACGTGCGGTCGTCCATGACTGCAGTGAAGCCGCTGTGTGTTGCGCCGTCACCACTCGTACCAAACGAGCATCAGCGGCCTGTATCTCTGCTGATTTGTTTATGATGCGTACAACGTAGGTACATACACTCTTGTTTACTATCCAACTGACAGCTCAAAGAGACCTCGCTACCATGCCCGAACCTGCTAACACAAATAGATAAGAGAATTAAGAGATAGGTAACAACACTTAACAAAAACCAGTTGAGAGGCGGCTGAGAGTGATGTGTCTGTGTGTTTACGATGTTGTACGTCAATTAGGCGGCATGCGCTTGAGTACCTATCGACTGTCCCAAATAATTGTAGTGGTCGAGAGTCGAGCGTTTATCGTTTAGTTGTTATGTTGTCACACGCTGCGAGCAGCGCTGGGCCCCAGTGGTTTGCCCTCTCGTTTGGTCGTCAAGTGGTCGTCAATGCGGGGTTATAGCAAACACATGTAGCGCATGCGACATTACGACTTACGGCAAGCAAGCATAATAATAATCGGGGGGCACGGCAGTGCCCCGCCAAGTCGAGCGCGAAGCAAACACTGCCGTACCATCCTTTACTGGAACCATTTCGCCGCATTTTCAGGCCCCTATTTGAGAACCTCTGGATAAGACCAGAACGCAGAAATTTTGGTCATCGAGTAAGCTATAATCACATACTTAAAATCCAAAATTTCAAGTCTGTAGGTCATTTAGTTCCGAAGTTAAGCGAAAGCAAAGTTTCGCATTTATGACACTCACTCACTCATGATCATCAAAATAGAACTAGTATTTCCCATAAACTCAGAGAGCTGAAATTTGGTACAGAGTTAGGGTTTAATGGCCACATAAAGGGAAAACTACAAAAACTAGGATAATCGAAAATCTGGAGTACCTGGTGACCCTGATTAGAAAACACAAGAGCCCAACCAAACTGTTATTAGAGATCGACATACCGCCTTTACAAAAAATATTCAACTTGGTGGGCCGCCTCATTTGATGTCAAAAATCGAAGGTCTGAAGTATCTGATGAAGAACCCTCAGCTGGTCTCAGCTGTATTAGAGATATCATATGGTAATGCCCCCTTTTACTTTTGGTACATAAAAAAATCGACTGTCATTGCAAAAATCCAGCGTAGTGGGACACATCTTCTAATTTAATCTAGCCTATAGCGTCACAATGCTGGGCGAATGCCTCCCCTTCTGCTTTTAATATGCATATTGGACAGGCCTGTTAGTCTAGTGGTCAGTGGCTCTGACTGCTATGCGCAAGCTCGTGGGTTCGATTCCCACCCAGGACAAATGTTTGTGTGATGAGCACGATCATTTGTTCTGTGTCTGGGTGTAATTTATGTATAATATGTATGTATTTAGAAATATATATGTATGTATTATCAGTTGTCTAGTACCCATAGCACAAGCTCTGCTTAGTTTGGGACTAGATGGCGTTGTGTGAAAGTTGTGGAATATTATATTATTATTATATAAATAAAATTAAAGGAGAACTCTGGATAAGACCAGACTGGCTTTTATACTTATACTTACAAGTATACAAGAAGAAATAGTCGAACGATTAACTTTATTCTACTCGAACATTACACAAATTAAATAAAAAAAATCACACTAAAATATTAATTTCACTCAAAATTTGGTCAAAATATAATGCATTGGAATAAGAGTGGCGGTGATACCCGCACACGTCGCTAGATGGCGCTGACTGTATTTTAAAACGCGCTTACGTTTGTTTTTCCGATAACCTTATATATGGCGAAGTGGCAACCGGCCGCGTTACAGTCGTTTACGACATTCTTCTACTGCGCTTGAAAACGTTTGCTAGGGATTAGGAGGGATTATTTGCATTTAGTTGATTTCGCTTATTATTTCGTGAGGTTTGCTAAGGTTAATTAGCAGGTTGTTATTATAACAATTCGAAGATTTGAATAGGTTAGGAATGTTATGATTCGTGACACTGTACAGAGAACAATTCCCAATCTGTGTGGCGTATGCCCTAACAATTCACAAGAGCCAATGTCTAAGTCTAAAAAATACCCTCATGGCCATTGGCACCTCCATATTCTCGTGGCCAAGCCTACGTGGCGCTTTCACAAGTAACCAATCTTCATGGGGTGCACCTCATAAATGTTGACTTCAAGAGTATAAAAGCTCAAGCTTCAGCGATCACCGAAGACAACCACCGGCTTAGGCGTAAATACCGCGCCGATCTTTCAGAAATTAAACCGTCTAAAACGTCTAAAAGAATAAATAATGAACGCGAATGGGCAATACGAAAAACTGTTGCTACTGTACAGGAATCAGAACCGGAAAAAAAGAAAAGAAAGATCTTTAATAATAAGAAAACTACTCCTAAAAAGAAAAAAACTGTGTCAAAAAAGAAAATCTAATAAAATAAATCAATATGCCCACGTTTCTACAAAAAGAAGTGAAATCCCACCAAAAACATTCTGTAAAAACTGGCCAAGTCTCGATGGAGCTGCTTGTTTATCTCTAAAAAGTAATGAAATCTAGACAAAGTCGTGCCAAGTCTAAGGTTCCTTACTGCAATTTCTTTATTATTATAGTTAGTGTTGTGTGACTTGGCCGTTGAAGGGTACACAAGGGTACAAAACCAGGTGCTCCATGACACCATTGCCCCAATCTGTCGCCAGAACCGCTACCCATTGACGATGGAAAATTGCCACTTGGAAAACGTTGATTCAATAACCAGTCAATTGTAGGCTTGATAAAGCTGCGTATTCCAATAATACTTGTGTATAGGCGAGCCTGAAATAAACAGTATAAAATCTATTTTATGTTATATTGGTGGTCGATTTGACGCTCCAAAAAGAAGAGAGCAGAAGTCAGCATTGTCAATGCTGAATGCATGTGTTGCACAATCAACAACAGCCTAAAATGAGACATTAGCGTCCAATTACCAATACCAGTATGGGCTATTATCTCGCTTAAAAAACATAGGTAGTTACAACAGATATAACATTACGTGTAAAAAAAATTGACTTATACCCACTAGGTAACGTATAAAGAATGTTCAACGGCCAAGTCACACAACATTAACTATAATAATAAAGAAATCGCAGTAAGGAACCTTAGACTTGGCACGACTTTGTCTAGATTTCATTACTTTTTAGAGATAAACAAGCAGCTCCATCGAGACTTGGCCAGTTTTTACAGAATGTTTTTGGTGGGATTATTATATCCGACTAGCTGTGAATACCCGCTTCGCTGGGTCATTTTTAATTGTATAGTTATTTGTTAATGTTAATAATCTATCACTACTTACTTCATAATCTTTTCATGTATGTATATTAGGTTGTCTCATAAGTTCTTGCCTATATTAGGTTTGTCCTTGCTTATATTAGGTTGTCTCATATTTTATTTTACTCGAATTTTCTCGTATTTAAACTAAAACGAATTCAAGAAAGTTCTAGATCTTTCTAGTAAGGATGAGTATCTTTTATGGTGAGGGTATAAATAGACGCGGACGCAACGCAATTTTAATTAGTCTTTAGTGAAAATGGATCAGCGTCAACTGCGAGCTATTATGCTATATGAGCATCGACTTAGTCTCTTCAACAGAAACGGCTAAAAAGATTAACACTGCATTTGGACCGGGTACTACTAGCGATCGGACTGTTCTTTTCTGGTACAAGCGTTTTGTTTGACACCGGTGATATAAGCTGCGAAGATCAACCTCGCCCAGGCGGACCAACCAGCTTCGATGAAGATGCTTTGCGTCACGAACTTGAGCTACATGCAGATAGTACGCGCGATTTAGAGAAGGCGCTTGGACAATCCCACGCGACTATAGATCGTTATCTCAAATCGATGGGATATCGCAAAGTGATGTCACGTTGGACACCTCATGCGTTAACGGACCATGACCGGGCCGTTCGTGTGGCCATTTGTCAAAGTTTGTTACTTCGTCCGCACAGACGAGACTTTCTCAAGGACATTATTACATGTGACGAGAGCTGGATACATTATGAAACTTACACGCGTCATGCCTATTGGATTCCTCGCGGGGAAAACCCACCAGCCCAGCCTAAACTTAATGAAGACGGTCGTAAGATTATGTTGTCTGTTTTCTGGGATTGGCAAGGAATGATTTTCTGGGAACTCCTCGAATCTCATCAGACTATTAACGCCAATCTGTATATATGCAGCAGCTTCGCAAACTAGCAGAGATGTTAAAAATTAAGCGGCCAAAACGACTTGGAGTCCAACTTTTGCATGACAACGCACGACCTCATTGCGGCTTGCGCCAAGTTAACACATAAACAGCTGGAGGAGCTAGGATGGCTGACTGTTCCACATCCACCGTATAGCCCGGATCTTGCGCCTTCAGACTTTCATTTATTTCGAGCTCTTAAATTTCATTTACTAGGAAAAAAAATCGAAAAATCTAGAAGTATTAAAATTGAACTTGAAATTTGTTTCGAGTCCCAGCCTGCCTGATTTTGGGAGAAGGGTATTAAAATTTTGCCCAGTAGATGGCTGACTGTTGTTGATAACGAGGGAGACTATATAATTGATTAAAATGTATTTTTATTAATAAAAAATATTAATAATAATTTGTTTTTTAACTGGCAATAATTTATGAGACAACCTAATACTAAACATTTTTATTAATGAAGAAGTGGTGGGAGGCGCCCGACGTGACGGCACAGTGGTGGCATGCGCGTGAGCTGCGCGCGGTACTGGACAGTACTTGGACATTGCCACATTACTTTATTTTTCTAAAATAAAAGTAGCCTAAGTTACTTCTTATTACATCAGCTACCTGCCAATAAAAGTCCCGTCAAAATCGGTCCAGCCATTTCAGAGATTAGCCGGAACAAACAGACATACAGACAAAAATTGTAAAAAATGTTATTTTGGTGTATGTAGTAAAAAACGGTTATTTCAACGTTACAAACAGACAGTCCAATTTTATTTAGATGTATGTATGTATAGATATGTCCGCGCAAAGTCGTGCACCCTTCGATCGTCGTACGTCGATAAGTAGTCAATTTAAAAAATAAATATAAGTAGGGACCTTTTTTACTAGTAGGTAAATGTTTTAACCTCAGTAAATGTTGTAAGTAGTGCTTTTGTTGTTATGCTTATAAACAAAACTTGTGTCATGTATTGTGTATATACAACGTGTAACGTTAAATGCGCAAAACCTCAGACACCCCAACTGATTTTTAATTCAATTTACCTATTTCAGACAGAAAATAAGTCATTAAAAAAATTGTAAAGGTTTTATGTGCTGTTTTAGTTTTACTGGCCATTCGGATCGTTTCTTGCGTCTGCGTCGACGCTTTATCGAGGGTGGAGTCGTCACCGGGCCGCTGCGCCGCGCTAAATAGACGCGGCAACGTTTTTAATGAAGATTTTTTGAAAAATGTGATCTATATTAAAAAGTGGTTCAATTAATTCTGCTCGTTATTCTGATCAAACTATTTTCAGGTTTTGCGCATTTAACGTTACACGTTGTATATCCTTTCTTGGAGATTATAAACAAAACATGTGTCATGTACTGTGTATATATATCCTTTGTTGGAGATTATAGAATTAAATAAAGAAGCTGTTCCTTACCATTTTCGTTTGTTTCGGATTTGCCCAACCAATCACACTTGAAAAATTGATTAGCACCCTAATTGCGTAACACACGATCAATCACAATTTGAATCTTTTTGAAGTATGTTGCTAATCCATTGCATCATATGTTCGGAAAATCAAGTCTGCTCAACAACTTAAATGTTGTTGAACAGTCAAAATGAAAGCCATTGCTACTGACAGGGTGTCTGTAGGTCATCTATAAGAGCTGCAGCAGAAGTACTAGCTAGTGTGGTGGTAACAAGTAGTGTGTGGTGTGTTTCAGGGTGCGCCGGAGTCCGTCCGGGAGTGCGGCGCGACATGAGCGCCGCGCTGCTGCTGCTGGCCGCGCTGTCCGCGCTCGCAGGTACCGCCGAGCTCTCCGGCTCATGGTGCCTCAGTCCACATTACTCCGCATGCCATGCCGGTGCCTGCTCTTCAGTGATTTTAGTTGACAATGCGATGAACAAGGAGTCTGTCTAGAGTATACTTTTGTTGGCAGGAGGCAGGAACCGATTCTTTTATGTCCCTAGAGTCTAATATTAACACCAGTTACCACGATGTAGGTTTTCATCGTTCATCTTGAGAGAGAGAGGTGTTTGAACGAGATGACTAAATATGACTGGTTTATTGAGTGTGGTAGCGCGATGTAGATGCCCTATAGGTCGTCGTTCACTGATCAGGACCGTAATTCACTATGAGTGAGGTAGCGCGATGTGGATGCACTATAGGTCGTCGTTCACTGATCAGGGCCCTAATTCACTATGAGTGAGGTAGCGCGATGTGGATGTTCTATAGGTCGTCGTTCACTGATCAGGGCCCTAATTCACTATGAGTGAGGTAGCGCGATGTGGATGTTCTATAGGTCGTCGTTCACTGATCAGGGCCCTAATTCACTATGAGTGAGGTAGCGCGATGTGGATGTTCTATAGGTCGTCGTTCACTGATCAGGGCCCTAATTCACTATGAGTGAGGTAGCGCGATGTGGATGTTCTATAGGTCGTCGTTCACTGATCAGGGCCCTAATTCACTATGGGTGAGGTAGCGCGATGTGGATGTTCTATAGGTCGTCGTTCACTGATCAGGGCCCTAATTCACTATGAGTGAGGTAGCGCGATGTGGATGTTCTATAGGTCGTCGTTCACTGATCAGGGCCCTAAATCACTATGACCACTTAACGATTCCTTACTTCGAAACCACGTCAATTCCTTAGCTAATCATGCCGATTCCGCGTTCATTTCGCGCGGCATCGTTCATTGTGTCATAGAGAATAAGGCCCCTCTAACATGGTTGAGCTCAGAGTTGGGCTAGGTGCTGCGTTACCCGTTACCCGTTACGCTGGTTCGATGATCCCGATACAAAAATAACACAACCTCAACAACATTATGAATTGGCAAACTTCCATAGGTTTAAACGTTCGAGTAGTAGCCTCACAATTTTATCTTGTGGAGATGCTAGATGTGCTCGCTCGGTGAACGCGGCCGACGCGTGTGGCGCCACAGTGATGAGTGGCGCGGGGGAGTGACGCGGACACTTGGCGAGCTAGCGCCACACATATACACTGTACTACTCATTATTATACAGGTGTCCCTGGAAGTATGGATCAAATCGAATAGAGGCGCGGGCAAGGTCATTTCCAAACATTTTAACCCAGAGAAAGAGAGAAGTCGGTGCAATTGAATAAAATTTTTGCCAGAACGTAGCCATTGCAGTAAATGTTATTAGGTTGTCTCATAAATTATTGCCAGTTAAAAGACAAATTATTATTAATATTTTTTTATTAATAAAAAATACATTTAATCAATTATATAGTCTCCCTCGTTATCAACAACAGTCAGCCATCTACTGGGCAAAATTTGAAGACCCTTCTCCTAAAATGAGGCAGGGACTCGAAAAAATTTTCAAGTTCAATTTTAATGCTTCCAAAATTTTCGAAATAAATGAAAGTCTGAAGGCGCAAGATCCGGGCTATACGGTGGATGTGGAACAGTCAGCCATCCTAGCTCCTCCAGCTGTTTATGTGTTAACTTGGCGCAATGAGGTCGTGCGTTGTCATGCAAAAGGCGTTTTGGCCGCTTAATTTTTAACATCTCTGCTAGTTTGCGAAGCTGCTGCGTATACAGATTGGCGTTAATAGTCTGATGAGATTCGAGGAGTTCCCAGAAAATCATTCCTTGCCAATCCCAGAAAACAGACAACATAATCTTACGACCGTGTTCATTAAGTTTAGGCTGGGCTGGTGGGTTTTGCCCGCGAGGAATCCAATAGGCATGGCGACGCGTGTTAGTTTCATAATGTATCCAGCTCTCGTCACATGTAATAATGTCCTTGAGAAAGTCTCGTCTGTGCGGACGAAGTAACAAACTTTGACAAATGGCCACACGAACGGCCCGGTCATGGTCCGTTAACGCATGAGGTGTCCAACGTGACATCACTTTGCGATATCCCATCGATTTGAGATAACGGTCTATAGTCGCGTGGGATTGTCCAAGCGCCTTTTCTAAATCGCGCGTACTATAGTCTGGATGTAGTTCAAGTTCGTGACGCAAAGCATCTTCATCGAAGCTTGGTCGGCCTGGGCGAGGTTGATCTTCGCAGCTTATATCACCGGTGTCAAAACGCTTGTACCAGAAACGCACAGTCCGATCGCTAGTAGTACCCGGTCCAAATGCAGTGTTAATCTTTTTAGCCGTTTCTGTTGAAGAGACTTCAAGTCGAAGCTCATATAACATAATAGCTCGCAGTTGACGCTGATCCATTTTCACTAAAGACAATTATTTCGTTGCGTCCGCTCCTATTTGTATAAATAGGAGCGGACGCAACGAAATAATTGTCTTTAGTGAAAATAGAAATATATAAATGGGTGAGGGTATCCTCACCATAAAAGATACTCATCCTTACTAGAAAGATCTAAAACTTTCTAGTAAGTAGTAGTAACGTTTGAGGGCAGATTTTATTGACTTTCACTGTGTGTAAGTCATTAATAATACAGCGTGTGCTTATTGCCAAGCTATGTGACGAGCTGCATGTTTGCAGCCGTGCGATTCTGTAACCATCTCACCGTGAAAACTTGGGTGAAGTGAGCGTGGAGTGAGCTGTCATTAGGGATTAACACTATGATACTGCTCACTTCAAGCTCACTTCACTTGTGATTTCACGGTGAGATTTTTACAGAATCGACGGGGGCTGTAGTCGTTATGCAATTAGGTGGAGCCTGCAATGCTACGCGCCGAGTGTACAGGTGAAGTCTGTAAAATTGTAAAATTGTATCGTGCTGTAAAAATATTAAGACTGAAGCATTTATACTTCTTCAAAACTCACTGTTTAGTCACTTTAGCATCCAGTCAACCCTCAACCGCAGAACATTAATGTTCATTCAAAATATTTGAATACTGGCGAGCATGTTGTGTGTCGTACGAAGGACATTAGTAGCGGCAGTAGCGGCAGGACGGGCGAGGGTCGCAAAGCTGGAAGTGTTCCGGCAGTCGGCTCGCATGTGTGCATTCTACTGAAGATTCCAGTGAAGTTGAGTCATGCGCACGTGGCGCGTGGCGCGCTTGCGTGCTGGCCATAGACATAAGAAATAAGTTTTTTCTGTTTTTTATATATCTATGGTGCTGGCTCTAATGCCACGTCAGCGTCACCACTCTTGCACCTGGGAGCGAATGGCGGACACGGATATTCTTTCAGCCGTCTACGTGTCAATAATAAGTAGCCGGGGGGGCGAAGCTGGTGCAAATGTTTTGCTAAACCACTCTGATAAATTAAATGATTTGCCATATGTCAGCTAGCAGTCAATATTCCATCAAAAACATTAGAAAGTAGGTACTCAAGCAAGCAGAAATGAACACGTAAACGAGGCATAAAAAGCGTGAGTACAGGGAAGTTTTGCAATGCTAGTGTGCTAGATTATGTTGTTACACGACTGTTGGAAATCCATTGACCTTATTGAGCGACATGTCATCATAAACAAAGCGCAAACAGTCGTAACAGTAGGCAGTACGCACATGGCGCATCGCCTGCTGTCATGTAGCGGCATCAAATCACAGTGTGTATCAACTTGTATGTCGTTGTCCGCATAAAAACGCTAGTAAATGCAAGCGGTCAGAGCGCTGGGCCGCTGGCCGCTGGCGCCGCGTGGCCGGCGCGGGCGCGCGGCGGGGCTACCTACGTGTAAACATTTTAACCAGCGCCCCTTTCATCTTAACCGTGTCGTCGTATATTACCCAAAGAAACTATTGTACTCATTTCGTGTGCCAATCGTTTGTAGGTCGAGGCAGAACTCTGTCCTATAACTGTACCTACCGAAGGTATGTCATGTGTACATGTCGAGTAGCTGATTGTCTTTAGTGGTGACGGGCTTTATAGTGAGTGCCACATGAGTACATAAACCGAACAGTGGCAAAGCTTCTTAAGAATGTGCAAAATTGTTACCTATTTTAGTAGGGTTGTCATAATAGGTTAAGACAAATTAAACAAAACATTGTTAAATAGTTTTATTATTCAGCATGATAGAATACTTTACAAATTACTTACTCTATTTTAATAGTCTTTTATTATAATTTTTGTTTTTTAATCATTTATTGTTTCTTTTAATGGCGTGGTAAATTCTGAATCTAACATTAGTTTTTTCAATCTAAAGTGAAACACTCACATGGCATATCAAATTTACAATCTATTATATATTAATAGAATATATAATAGATAATATGTTTTAATACGTTTAAGTACTTCGTTTTCAACATTGACAATATTTATTTCAAGATCGAAATATTCGCGAAACTATTGCTCGAGCAATTCAACAAATGCGGTACAATTATCAGGAGGTATAATTAAAAAACCCAATTGTACGTTACCATCATTAAAATCCTTGTAATGGCTGAATAGAGAATATTTGCCCATATTTATAGGTGGTACAGTTTTATTTTTTCACATTTGTTGTATTGTTCGAGGCATTTTCTGTCCAAATAGCCTCATACATACACTAAACCATTTTTTTTTCGGTAAATCAAACCAATAGTCACTAGTTCCTACTGTTAACTCAGGGTCAACAACTTCGTCTGGTTGCTGATATAGCGAAACTATAGTCGTTGAGGACTTCCCTCATAAGGAGACTATCCTGTCTGCAGCAACAGTTTATGACGAAGATCGTGGTTGACAAACAAAATTAAATTTAAATACAAAGTTTTATGTTATTTGTCCTAACCTATTGTGACAACCCTACCAAAATTGGTAACATTTTTGCACGTTCTTAAGAAGCTTAGCCTCTGTTCCGTTTTTGTACTCATGTGCCCCGGGCCCCCGGCTAGCGTCGAACGAAACGTAAAGCATACCGACAGTGTCAGCAGGGCTCAGCCGTGCGATTCTGTAACCATCTCACCGTGAAAGCTTGGGTGAAGTGAGCGTGGACTGAGCTGTCATTCGCTAGGAATTAACACTATTAAGTGCTCACTTCACTTATTTCACGGTCAGATTTTTACAGGATCGACCGGCTGGTCAGACGGCTTACCGACATCGTCGTATTCCGTTGTTCGTAATTTCGTTGTGCTTTGAGTGTTGTGCTGCTTTATAATTAAGTATCTACATTAATACATTTTGTTGGTGTATTTCTCTATAACGTGTAACGTTAAATGCGCAAAACCTCAGACACCCCAACTGATTTTTAATTCAATTGATCTAAGTATTTCAGAGAAAAATAAGTCTTTCAAAAAATTGTAAACGTTTTATGTGCTGTTTTAGGTTTACTGGCCATTCTGATCGTTTCTTGCGTCTGCGACGACGCTTTACCGAGGGAGGAGTCGTCACCGCGCCGCTGCGCTGCGCTGACATTGGCTTGCTTGACCTATTAATAAATAGACACGGCAACGTTTTTAATGAAGATTTTTTGAGAAATGTGACCTATATTAAAAAGTGGTTCAATTCATTCAGCTCGTTATTCTGATCAAACAATTTTCAGGTTTTGCGCGTTAACGTTACACGTTGCATATACAACGTGTAACGTTAAATGCGCAAAACCTCAGACACCCCAACTGATTTTTAATTCAATTGACCTATTTCAAAGAGAAAATAAGTAATTAAAAAAATTGTAAAGGTTTTATGAGCTGTTTTAGTTTTACTGGCCATTCTGATCGTTTCATGCGTCTGCGACGACGCTCTATCGAGAGAGGAGCCGTCACCGGGCCGCTGCGCCGCGCTATTATTATTTACTATCTACGCTCATAAAGAACTTAGGTTATCTTTGAACAGTGATTTAAATGTTTTCATCACACTTTTCCAGGCTTTGGAAAAAAACTTTCGCCAACGTTCTCACCATTTCACAATATTGAATGTTTATTTATTTTATTTATTTTACTTTATTGGGACATTTTTAACAGTTACACATTACAATGAGAGTATGACAGAGTAAGTTTAAAACTATATAAACGTGAAACCCACACCAATATCCGCGAAATAATTATAAGAAAGTAGTTAAAAGCGTGCATTAATAATATAAGTCGTTGTTATCTTGATAACAACGACTTAGTAAACATAGAAAATAAATTTAGTCTAACCACTGACGTGCTAGAAGGCTTAAATAAAAGGATTAGTAATCTCTCATCACACATAAATGATCTGACACACGAATATTTACAAAATAATATAAAAAATAGTGTCACATCTGAATTATTGTTTAGTTATCAAAGCTTAACCGATATATGTAACAATCTCAACGAAGCCTATGTATTCGCCCAACACGATATACTACACCCTTCAATTATAGACCAAGTACACCTAACAGAGAGTATAGATAGAATAGAATATCCAAAGAAATAAACATATTAAGAAATGTACTCAAGTTGGAAGCTCAAATCAAACCACATGTAACACTACAATCAAATATAATGATCTTCCAATTACCCATACCAATCATATCCCGAAATACCTATAATTTAGAACAAATCCTTCCTATCTATACTCTATATAATATTAGAAAGCTGAAGAGTTTGTTTGTTTGTTTGTTTGATTGAACGCGCTAATCTCATGAAGTACTCGTTCGAATTGAAAAATTATTTTTGTGTTGAATAGTCCATTTATCGAGGAAGACTATAGGCTATATAACATCACGCTACAACCAATAGAAGCGGAGCATCAATGAAAAATGTTCCAAAAGCGGGAAAAAATATTCTTTTTGAGAGCTTCCGTTGCGTGCGCTGCGTAAATGGTTAAAGTTACGCAAAAATCATGTATGACGGAATTGTTCCCACTTAAAAGTTCTAAAAAAAAAGTCCGCGACAGCATATGTCTATCTCTTATGGTTGACTCGCTATAACCTTTTTTATGGTAATCAAATTTGTTCTTAAACTAGCGACCCGCCCCGGCTTCGCACGGGTGCAATGGTGAAACACTGATCATTTTAGAGCCATTATTTCTCGTAAAAAGTGTAGGATAAAAAATGGTTATTGTGGGTTATCCCTAAGAGATAGATATATACCATCGCGGACTTTTTTTAGACCTTTTTAAGTTGTACAATAATGTAGTACATTATTTTGATCCATCTCGACGGGTTCAGCTAGCGTTTACAATGAAAGCGCAAAAAATATGTTTATTCACGACATCACATTAGAAACCTCTAAAATTATCAATGTTTCTCTACTATATTATGCATGTATTATAGATATAAACCTTCCTCTTGAATCACTCTATCTATTAAAAAAAACCGCATCAAAATCCGTTGCGTAGTTTTAAAGATCTAAGCATATATAGGGACAGACAGACAGGGAAGCAACTTTGTTTTATACTATGTAGTGATAATACATTACTTGCGAAGGTGGTTTCATAAACATGATATTAACCCTTATCCAAATAAATACGTTATTCATGACAAGTATTAATTTGAACAAAATTGCCCTTGACATCATTCGATTCCAATGAATATCTTAGGAGATATCATAGTTTTAAAATAAATCCGCACGGCCGCCGGTAGCTCTGCGAAGTTCACTATACTTAATTCCACTCTTACTGATCATAGCGTGACGTTCCTAAAATAGCTTCTTACAGTAAGTATTAGTGTACTAAGTAATAATCATAAGTAATGGAATATATTTTAATAGGTATTTTCCTGAAATTAACGCGGGTGAAACCGCGGGGCACTGCTAGTAATAAATAAAAATAAAACTCATTGCACTATCCCTAACCTTGTGCCTGGCCAATATCTTGTAAGAGATGATCAAGTGTATGAAACGACTGATTGCAAACAGAGTATCTGCAACACTCGATTACCCAAGGAATGCGTCTGGAACAGCATCCTGCGTCACCAAAACACCTGTGAGGAATTATTAATATTCTGCCCTATAGTTTATCCCAGAAAGACCAAAGACAACCTTTACTACGTAGGTCACTCTATAAATTTTGAGATACAAAAAACCTACAAGTGATTTTTTTTTTTTAATATATTACGTATGTTCAAAGTATTCTCCTCCGACATCAATGCACTTTTGTAATCTAATTTTCCACAAGTGGAACGCCTCAAGCCAGTCTGTGTTTGGGATGTCGTAAAAAAAATCATTTATCGCCTGATCAATTTCGACTTCTGATGTGAAGTTTCGCCCACGTAGGTTTTTCTTTAGATTATTGAATAGCCAGAAGTCACACATAGCTAAATCCGGTGAGTATGGTGGATGTTCAAATACTTTAACTTTATTTTGACGCAAAAATTGCAAAGTTTCTTGAGCGGTGTGAGAGGAGGCGTTATCCTGATGAAGAATCAGGCCCTTTATTTTCAGTGCTCCAAGAACTTGTGGTAAGCATTCATCAACGTACCACTTAGCTGTAACACTCTTCTGTCCTTTCCAAGCTTAATAGCTTTCACTAAACCTGTGCTACGAAAAAAAACTGCATACAAAATCTTCTTCACTGCTCTTTGTTTTTTGACCATTACTGGCGTTGGCGCAACTTCGTGGATGCACACACGGCTTTCCTGACGAGTAGGCAAGTCATAAAATGATATATATGTTTCGTCACGGGTTATTATTTTTGATATTATTCGATGTCCACCGTCATTCAACAACTTCAAAGTTTCACGACAAATTCTAACACGTTCTGTCTTGTTGATATGTGCATCGTGGATCTTCTTCGATTAATCTCTGAACCCTTGCAATATTTTCTGGTGTAACACTTGAATATGGTCTGCCCGGCGTTCCTCATCACCCAGTGAACTACGGCCTCCTTTGAATTCCCCATACCAGCGAAACACGGTCGCCCTGGACGGAGCTTCTTCACCAAATGCTTGTTGGAGACGCTTGATGCACTGATTTTCGTTTAACCCGAATTTAAAATCACAATAAATCATAGCACGGTAGTGTTCACGCGACAACTCCATCACTGACTTCAAATATTTTTTTTATTGCGTACAATATAACAAGTTTGGACATGAACCAAATACACACACGTATTAACCAAAGACTAGCGTTTCTATTTACGCAGTGCAATCAACAGTAAGTATTTCTGTTAGTTGGTATCTCAAAATATATAGAGTGACCGACGTATAAATGGAGTCTTGATGAAACCACAGTCAATGATAAGTGCAACACAAGAAAAATGGTCCTGATAGGATCCTACATTAAGGATAATACCGATTGCTTCACACGAGAAGAACAAACCGCAATCAAAATCTATCAAGGACTTTATACAGAACCAATCAACGACCTACCCCATTGCGATGACCACAAACGAAGACGACGTAATCAAACAAATAGAAACCCTACGAAGGCATCAACTTATTACGACTCAAGCGTCCCAGCATGCCATTGGACTCTATGTACTATCTAGCGTGATATCTGTCTTCATCATCACCTGCGTAATTCGTCAATCTAGACGAATGTACTCGAGATTGGGAGGGAGCTGTAAATATCACGACCCTACCTGCATAACACAAGACAGTGACATACCTCAACACGACGAAGATAAGGACACCCTTACATCAAGCGAACGCGTCATTCTGTTATCGTAGACTAGTCATCATATAACTATTCGCAACTAAGATTCCATCCCCACGGGCTCCACTGTTATCGTAGACTATATAAGTAGTGACTTCATTGTATTCGAGGTCTTTCCTACCTCGTAGTAGAACTAAGCACTTGTATAACATTTATTAAAATAAAATTATATTTTTATTTTAAATCTCAGTCACACTTCATTAACTCGCGCCTCTCGGCGCATCACAGTTCTGGGTACAATGTAACATAGGTTATTAGTAATATCAGGACAGTCGAATCTGTTATTACACAGACCATGCCGCATCATGGCCATCAGTAGGTTGCGTCTGGACACCAAGCTTTGAATGTTATAACGCTTTAATAATTCAGTGTATGGTAATTTTGACTTAGTGCATCTGTAGTGCATAGCACGTAAATATTTTTTTTGAACCATTTCAATTCTTTTTATATATACATAAAAAAATGGGACTCCAAATCGGTACTGCGAATTCCAATTGAAAGCGGACCAAAACTTCATGAGTAAAAGAGTAGACGGTCTTTTAAAGTCGTCGACAAAACCAAACATACGATACGCTTTGTTAACAATGCTATCAAAATGAAGATTAAAGTGCAATTTCGAATCCATTACAACCCCCAGATCTCGAATGTGGTCAACTCTTTGCATACCGATACCACGTAGACTATAATCAAATATTAAAATATTTTTATTTTTTTGTGAAAGTGATTGCATTGCACTTCGGTTTGTGAACAAAATCGCAATAGTTGCGAAATTCGCGCGCACGCGCCGCCGGGGTGACGGGTTAAAACAATTACACCTGTGACGCATGTGCCGACGCCGCTCAGACTGAAGTAACATGGCCACTGTCACATATTTTGCACGCTGTGCCTCCGTGCAGATCGTCATTTAATTTTCTCTTTCTAACCCTTTAAGGTCACAGCTCATTAGAGCCACCCGGCACCCACTCCGCACCACCTCTCCTACGGCTAGTATTCTTTATATGGACTTGTATGGGTATGCGCTCACTACATCAACTCCGTAGCGTCACCGGATCGCCTCGGTCGTAAGCCCTCCACGCGCGGACGGCGGGTGGACCACTCGGTGACAACTCGCTGCTCGCATGCTTGCCTTGCGTTGACTGCGCATTGCCAACGCGCGGGTCCCGAGTGGACCGCGCGCTGCCCGCGAGGACGATACGTTGGTAATGCGCCGCTCCCCACACTCCCTTCATTCAATTCACGGTGTGTAAAATTTGACATTACGAAACACGTATAGACCTGGTGCCAATTGTTAACAGACTACTCGAAAATTCGTGGACCAAGCGACGTCCACTCGTTGACCACGCGGCGTTCACTCGTTGAGCGCGCGGGGTCCACTGGTTGACGACGCGAGGTCCACTGTTTGACCGCTCGACGTTTATTGGTGATAACGCGGCGTCCACCCGTGGACCACCTGTCGACAACGAGTGGACGCCGTGCGAAGAGGCGGTGCGGGGTGGGTGCCGGGTGGCTCTAATGAGCTGTGACCTTTAGGTTACGTTTAAGTTAAAAAAAAGAGTGTGAGCCGTCACGGGACGCCTGGCAGATGTGAAACATCGACATTATTTTGTAAAAGTAATATGCAGAAAAGAACAGATTGTGATACTCGTAGGAACTAAATATGGCATAATGATAAAATAAAATATTATGATTTTTTTTATTTTTTTCTATAGTACTATAAAATGCATACGATGTGTTAAATCAATATGTTTTGTCTCAATTTCATGAAGCTGCAGCTAAAATTATAATAAAATCTCACAGTATTTAAAAGAAACGGAAATATTAGCCGCATTTATTATTTATTTATTTAAATGCCTTAAAACTATCATTACAGTTAACTTAATGCGATAGCCAAGTCACGCACAAATAATTAAAAAAAAAAAAGAATAAATAAAGGCTGTGTGCGTTTTGTTTGTACTGAAACATTTTTCACTTTTTTACAAACGCCTGAAAATATAATATTTAACTATAATCGAGTAGCTAAAAAAATAAGCTTTCTAATAAGGTACATACATCACATTCGCGTTTCAAAATCTTAGGAATATTATACCACTTTTGACCTCTCCTTTACTATAACTTATTTTCAATAGTAGCAATAACAATTATGTAAATAATTACAAAATATATAAATTAATAATAAATTATTTAATAATAAAATAAAATAATTATACTAACGACAACGTGATTCATTTGTATATTCTATAACAACAGATTCATATTATTTATTATATGCTAAATTGTAGTACCTACTCGTATTCATGAATTAATTGTAAAACTTGTAAACATTTAAAAATAAATTGGAAAAACAATCTTTTTTTAAACCTGGCTTTTTATTCTAAGTCACTAACGCGACATTTTGCGAAAGACGCATTGCGAGAATGTGACCTTTTGAGAAAGAGTCATTTTGCGAAAGCGACATTATGAGAAAGAGACATTTTACGACCAGTAGACATTTTGCGAAAGAAACGTTTTGCGACTTAACCTGTCTTGTGAACAACTTTGAAGGTTAAATCTCGGAAACGTGACACTACGGGGTTTGGTTGTTTGTTTCGCATGTTCCCTGTTTGCATTGATGTCAGCTATCGATTTATGTAGGATTCATGCGTGGCCACCATTTTGAAAAGCAATCAAAATGGCGGAGAGGTTTGCCACGGGCCTTCAAAGCCCTTACAAGTCACCCTGTACAGAGGCTGAGTGATTTTATAATCATACACAATATTAATTTAACGAAAAGCGTAACGGAAAACCTTAGTAAAAATAATAAACCCAAGCAAAAATAAAATGGTTTATATTTTTGACAATAATGTATGGAATGGAGGCTGTGGCTATTAACCGTGATTAGCCTCAGCAGCAGAAAATAAAACCGGCCAAGTGCGAGTCGGATTCGTGCACGAAGGTTTCCGTACCATTATCTATAAAAACGGCAAAAAAATCATGTCTGTTGTCCATACAACAGACATGATTTTTTAAATAGAATAAAATAAATATTTAAGGGGGCTCCCATGAGCCCCCTTAAATATTTATTTTATTCTATTTTTTAGTATTTTTTGTTAAAGCGGCCACAGAAATACATCATCTATGAAAATTTCAACTGTCTAACTATTACGGTTCATGAGATACAGCCTGGTGACAGACGGACGGACGGACGGACAGCGGAGCGGGAGTAACAGGGTCCCTTTTTACCCTTTGGGTACGGAACCCTAAAAAACGGAAAAAAATCATGTCTGTTGTATGAGAGCCCCCTTAAATATTTATTTTATTCTGTTTTTAGTATTTGTTGTTATAGCGGCAACAGAAATACATCATGTGTGAAAATTTTAAATGTCTAACTATCACGGTTCATGAGATACAGCTGACACACGGACGGACAGCGGAGCGGGAATAATAGGGATCTTTTTTTTTGGGTACGCAACCCTAAAAAAGTAGTGGTTTAGCAACATGGCGCAGCACGAGGTGTGATGTCAATACCTCGGTAGGTACTCGTACTACTCAGTAGTGGTTTAGCAACATGGCGCAGCACGAGCTGTGATGTCAGTACCTCGGTAGGTACTCGTACTACTCAGTAGTGGTTTAGCAACATGTCGCAGCACGAGCTGTGATGTCAGTACCTCGGTAGGTACTCGTACTACTCAGTAGTGGTTTAGCAACATGGCGCAGCACGAGCTGTGATGTCAGTACCTCGGTAGGTACTCGTACTACTCAGTAGTGGTTTAGCAACATGGCGCAGCACGAGCTGTGATGTCAGTACCTCGGTAGGTACTCGTACTACTCAGTAGTGGTTTAGCAACATGGCGCAGCACGAGCTGTGATGTCAGTACCTCGGTAGGTACTCGTACTACTCAGTAGTGGTTTAGCAACATGGCGCAGCACGAGCTGTGATGTCAGTACCTCGGTAGGTACTCGTACTACTCAGTAGTGGTTTAGCAACATGGCGCAGCACGAGGTGTGATGTCAGTACCTCGGTAGGTACTCGTACTACTCAGTAGTGGTTTAGCAACATGGCGCAGCACGAGCTGTGATGTCAGTACCTCGGTAGGTACTCGTACTACTCAGTAGTGGTTTAGCAACATGGCGCAGCACGAGCTGTGATGTCAGTACCTCGGTAGGTACTCGTACTACTCAGTAGTGGTTTAGCAACATGGCGCAGCACGAGCTGTGATGTCAGTACCTCGGTAGGTACTCGTACTACTCAGTAGTGGTTTAGCAACATGGCGCAGCACGAGGTGTGATGTCAGTACCTCGGTAGGTACTCGTACTACTCAGTAGTGGTTTAGCAACATGGCGCAGCACGAGCTGTGATGTCAGTACCTCGGTAGGTACTCGTACTACTCAGTAGTGGTTTAGCAACATGGCGCAGCACGAGCTGTGATGTCAGTACCTCGGTAGGTACTCGTACTACTCAGTAGTGGTTTAGCAACATGGCGCAGCACGAGCTGTGATGTCAGTACCTCGGTAGGTACTCGTACTACTCAGTAGCTCGCCGCGCCGTTATTTTGGGCGCTTGCTCCACAAACATAACCAGCAATGTCACAATGTGGTTAATTGCTTCTATTTTGGTGCCACGTATTAGTCGTAGCCCGTAAGAGTTCAGAAGTACCGCCCGAGTTACAAGCGTTTGCTAAACGACTATCGTCACTTTCCTATATTATCACTAACAGTTCCTTCACTGTCTCAAATTGTATCGAATGTTTTATTTGATCCTTGACGGTCCAGTGACCGATGACGGCCATGACTCGAGTGCTCCTTGTATTTACAGCGGTGAATTCTATACGCACGAGTTTCTGACTTGCCGCCCCGTGGCCCCGTCATCGTCAGCTGCGACACTCCGCATCTTAGTGCTAATCAGCCCGATAGTCGTTTATGACATGAACCCAGTATCTCCGTAATGAATGAATCCTGATAATAAGGAGCTTCCCGGTGGGCGGCGGCGCGGGTGCACGTGCGCGGCCCGCGTCGTGCGTACATCCGCCTGATTCATTCGCAGCGCGGCAGGAAGTTCCATTCCACCATTACGGGCGCAGTGCTCTCGCGTACACAAGGCACATTCTCCGCACTTTTGAGCTTTACTTAGGTGTCCTCAGTCTTATTTTACCTTACTAAGGCAGTCGTGATGGTTCAGTTGGTGCCGAAGCACGAGGTTGTGGATTCGAAACCGAGCAAGTACCATACTGACAGATCACCAGACTGACAAAGAATAATTAGTGTTTGTGGGTACTAAGTTCGTAAGAATGCACTTTTTGTACTTAGGTATTGTGATGTCCGAGTTGTTATTGCCATTATTTTGTTTTAGATTTCGTGAGCTCACGCAGAGCAAATTAGTTCAATATCCATGACGTTAAAGCCGCTTTTTCACTAGGGGACATTTGTTCCACGACTCTGTCGCTCGACACGAAATTCACGTGTCCCGCGCGATGTCGCCCGACGTTGCTTGGGACATTTACGGGTCGCGCAACTTGTCGCTAGTCGATGCTCTGCGAGCGTCGACACGGGCGACCTTCGTGTCCCTCGACAGTCGCCGGACAGGCTTTGAGCAGTGAGAACGTGTGTCGCTTTTTGTTCTGAAAATGGCAGTAGTGTGGTCCAACGAGAATATATTGACCCTGATCGAGTTGTATTAAAATTCGCAATTATTGTGGGACACTTCAAATCGTGATTATAAAAACAAAAAAAAAAAAATGATGCATGGGAATCTATCGAGACTACATTAGATATACCTAGAAAAGACGTCGCGCGTCGAGGGGAAAATACACAACATACGGTCTCAGTTTCTCAGGGAGAGATAGATATATAGAGTTAACATATAAATGATAAATGATTTATTTTCTGTAAGTAGGTTTGTACAAACACTTTTACATGTCAGTCATATTTTTTTAAACTAGATGAGGTCGGCGTTTCCTATCTGACTACTCTGAGAAGAAAGGCCGAAACAAACTCAGAGGTCACAGTCTCTTTTAAAGTCCAGACATAATCTTGGTCAGATCATGTGAAGATCATGTAGATTGGTGTCTGAAATGGTATTTTGAGTAAAGAACCACACAGATTGAGCGGACCTGTCCAGTCAGTGCACGCATTTGTCAAAAATCGTGCAGCTCAACTCAGAACTTGAGGAGCCTTACGATTCGACGAACAATACCAATGAAAGGACATTTGGGTAGGCCGCATAAATTACTCAAAGTGCCAGATCATGATTAAAACTAACTAAGAAGGAAAACAGAAAAAAGAAATGACCCACATAGTCTTCACACTCACAATAATAATAATAAAAATAAAATAAGATACTTTACAAAGTAAATATCCATGTCATTGTTTATATAAAATTCATCAATGTCAATGTGTATATAAAAATCCGGACATAATCTTTGATCTTTGAGGACTATGTAGATTGGTGTCTGAAGTGGTCTTTTGAGGAAAGAACCACACAGATTGAGTGGACCTGTGCAGTCAGTGCACGCATTCGTCAGTAACCGTGCAGCTCAACTCAGAACTTAAGGAGCTCAACGATTCGACGAGCAATACCAAGGACAGGACATTTGTGTAGACCGCATAAACCACTCAAAGTGCCAGACCATGATTAAAACGGAAACAATGACCCACATAGTCCTCACATTCACAATAATTAAAATAATATAAGACTTTAACCGGTAAATGTTCATGACATTCTGTATATAAATAGATATTTAGAAAGAGAAAAAAAAAACAAAAGTGTAAATCAGCAAAATAAAAAATAAACAACATTCACTGTCTAGACCTATTGGAGCAGCTCAATCCCAAGCTTTTTTGTCCTCAATATAGTCTTTTACAGTATAATAGGCTTTCTGGCATAGTTTTAGCTTTATAAAAGATTTGAATTTATTAATGCTTAGTTCTTGAATGTGGCTAGGAAGTTTATTATAAAAACGTATACATTGGCATCTAAACGAGCCACCTATTTTCTTGAGCCTTGTTGTAGGAACAACAAATTTGTGTTTGTTCCTAGTATTTATGTTATGGATATCACTGTATTTTTTAAACAGATTAATATTTTTATGTGCATACAAAAGATTATCATAAATGTACTGAGAAGGCACAGTCATTATATTAATCTCTTTAAACTTGTCTCTGAGGGAGTGTCTGGGATTTCATTTATAAATGGAACGAATTGCCCTTTTTTGTAAAATAAAAATTGTCTGAATATCGGCGGCATTTCCCCACAACAGAATACCGTATGACATCACACTATGAAAATAACTAAAGTAAACTAAACGGGCTGTCTCTAAATCAGTTAAATCACGAATTTTCCTAACGGCGTATGCTGCAGAGCTAAGCTTTTTTGACAATTTATCTATATGGGGGCCCCATTGAAGCTTGGCATCCAAAGTTATGCCTAAGAATACTGTGGAATTTTCGGGTTTTAACTCTTCACCCCTTATGAGAACACTAGTTTCTACTTGTCTAACATTTGGTATCGTAAACTTAATACATTTCGTTTTTTTTTCGTTAAGAAGTAGATTATTAACATTAAACCAGTTAACTACTTTTGCGAGGGCACTATTTATATTGTCAGTAACCAGCTACGTTTGAGTTTAAATAAAAGTGAAGTGTCATCTACAAACAACACTATATCATGTTCATCCTTTATGAGGTAAGGCAAGTCATTGATATAAATAATAAATAAAAATGGTCCAAGTATTGAGCCCTGTGGGACCCCCATTCTTACTACAGATCCGGGTGACCTTTTCCCGTTAACATCAACTCTCTGAATCTTATCACTTAAGTAAGAAGTGAGAAGATCCAGAGAGGCGTTCCGGATTCCGTAGTGGTGATGTTTCCTGATTAAGGTTTCATGAAGAACACAATCGAATGCCTTGGACAAATCACAAAAAATGCCCAAAGCATCACATTTGTCCTCTCATGCACTATAAATATGTCCTAAAAGTTCAACTCCGGTATCGGTAGTTGTACGACCCCTTGTAAAACCGAACTGTTTATTATTCAGTAATTTATTGTTATTGAAAAATCTTTGCAATTGATTTAAAATAAGTTTTTCATAAATTTTACTAAAAGTGGGTAGTACGGAAATACGTCTATAATTAGTAGGGTCTGATGTACTACCCGATTGAAACCACGGTATTATTTTACTGTGTTTCATAAGATCAGGAAACTCACCACATTCAATACAATTATTAAATATAACAGCTAAAGTAGGTGCTAAAATATTTATAATTGTCTTAGAAACATCCACAGAATTACCCCATAGATCTGCAGTCTTTTTAACATTTAACATGTGAAAAGTTTTAATTATATCTGTACAAGTGATAAATTCGAAGTGAAATTCCGAATCACAAACTGGAACGTTTTCCTTTAGTAAAGACTCTGCAGCAGTGGGTGATGAGCTTAGAGATTTAGTAGTTGACACGGGAATCTCTGCAAAGAAATTTTCAAAGGCCGCGGCGACCTGGGAATCTGATCTAATTACATTGTCATCAATAGAAAGGCTGTAGTCACTACTTCGGTTGCATGACCTTCCTGTTTCGCTATTAATGACATTCCAAGTCATTTTAATAATGTTATTACTATTTTTAATTTTTGAACTCAAATGACGTGACTTGGCCATACTACAGACTGTTTTAAATATTTTAGAATAATTTTTAACATATAAATTAAATTCAGCAGTGTTTATACAAATCCGTTCATCATATAATTCATAAAGTTTTTTTCTACTTTTATGTATACCAATGGTGGCCCAGTCACTGAAGGAAGCGTTACTATTGACTGATAATGTCTTTGGAATTAATGTTTTATCAAATTGTGTGCAATACATATAAAAAAAAATCATTATATTGTTTGTTAGGGTCATCATTAGTCAACAAAAGTGGTAATTTACTTAAGAGTTTAGTTTTAAATGTTTCTAAGCGTTTAGTTGTTTTTGGGTTGACAGTGATATCTTTTTTAATAACTTTTTTGTTTTGATTTGTAATAGTGATCAGCTGTCCGCAATGATCTGAGTCTATTAAATTAATCATTTCTTTGTGGTTTAGTATAATATCTGTATAAATGTTATCTAGGCATGTGGCACTAGTAGGAGTTATTCTAGTGGGCTCCAAAAATAGGTTAGCAAGATTGTATGACTGAAACAAACTTATGATTTTAGTACTTAACCCAGAATTTTCTAACAAATTAACATTGAAATCGCCACAAGTGATGATGGACTTGTTTGTATTACAGATTTTGTGCAACACTTCATCCATAACCTTTTCAAAACAATCATAAAATCCTGAAGGAGGTCTGTATACACTTAATATAATGAACTGCTCCAATTCTATACAGGCTATTTAAATTGTCCGCTCAACAGAGAGGCTCACAATGTCCTTTCGGTCCTTAAATTTAAGCTGGTTATATACTAAAATTAATGAGCCACCATGTATAGCATTTACTCTGCTGAATGAACTACCAACCTGGTGATTACTAAAATTGAACATGAACTGGTGGCTTTTAAGCCAATGTTCTGTCATACAAAGAATATCTACATTGTAACAATTCAGGAATAATTCTACGTCTAAGTCTTTGTTTAAAAATCCTTGAATGTTTTGATGCACCAGATTGATACTGTTTAATTTTTTTACACTTTCATTTGAGTTATTAATTGCCTTAGTTACATTTTTGCTAGAGGTTGCCTCTATTGTCCTAATTTCTAATTTAAATGATGATTAATGTCATTAATTTTGAGCAAATTATTGACAGAACAGTTTAAAATGTTTTTGCATTGCTCAAAAGGAGCAATTTGTTTAGCCAAATTTTTGGCTGAAATAGAAAAAAAATATGATAGCGACATAGCTATCTGTCTTTTGAGATAGGTAGAAAGATAGTACATAACACGATTGTATCTATCTTTTGTCAAATATAAATTACTATCAATATAATAGTTAGTGTCAATTAAATGGATTAGCTTACCATTATAAGTTAAATTATGCAATGTCATGTTTATATCATATCTTAATCTATTTTCTTCCTGTGGCAAACTGTTACTGTAAGGGAACGTAAACAACACAATTTTTCTTAAACTAAGGTTGCACAATGTTCTATGATATTGGAGCAATTCTCTTTTATTTAAATTTCCTCTATTCCCCATAAAAATTAATAAAGTTGTTTCCTGCTTAAAGTTACATTTAATAATTTCTTTCATAATATCAAATAAAGAACAACCAGGCATGCAGTAATTTATTACAGTGTCCCGGATATTCATCTGTCAACAAGTGACCTAAGTCCTTTCCAATCTCATCACAAAATAGTACAATATCATTGTTATATATTATACAAAGTTATACTCGGAATCCACAATTGCTAAGAGAGCTACGCTAAAATTTTCTTTATAATTATAATAATCACTGCCAGAATTGAGTGGCGCTTCTAGTAACACATGCTTTCCGTCAATCGCTCCGATGCAGTGAGGAAAATTCCATAATATTTCAAAATTACGAGATTTCTCTTTCCATTCATTTACATTGGTTGGAGTCTGAAATTCAAGATTAATATGAATAAATTAACATACATTATTATCAATATAAAATTAAAAAATAACACAAAAGTTTACCGTAACCCTTACTTAGGGTAAACGTTTGTGGTATTATTACCGTATGTACCCTTACATGAGATTAACCCTTAGCTGGTATCGCCTTTTTTGGCAACACTACCGGTATCGTGGGTCATATTTTACCCATACCAAAAAATCTGTTGTAGAACGTAGATTTTTTTTATTATTTGTATAAAATATGGTTAGTTATGAAATAAAAAAAACATTTTGTTACAAAATTATCTTGATTTAATTTTAGAATATAAAAAAATATCATGTTTACACGCATTTGTAACTAACCTAATTTTTTGGCACTTTTTGGTTAGTGTGAACTTAAAACATAAAAAAAATAAATAGAAATGTAAGAAAAACTTTAATGTTCGCTATTTTCGCTTCTGGGTCATATTTAACCCACGATACCTACTAAGGGTTAAATATTAAATACTTACTTTTAAAACAACCGACTTCCAAAAAAAACACTACAAAGTGAAAAATAATTTTAATTTTGGAAGTCGGTGTCGTTGGTTCCGCATTTTGGTTTTTTGACACCGACTTCCGAAATTAAAATTATTTTTCACTTTGTAGTGTTTTTTTTGGAAGTCGGTTGTTTTTTTTATATATAAAATTTTTTATTTTTCACTTTTTAGTTATATCTACCCCAATCAAATTCATATAAACACTACTTGCTATGTAAATATCAGTGACAGGAAGCTGCATCTGCGTTTATAGGGTACAGACGTGATTTTATGTTGTGCGATTGCGTAATTATTGTAATCATAAAAAAAATTTATAACCTTTGTAGTGAGTACAGGCGTGATATTATGTTGTGTGATGGTGTAAACAATGCTTAGATATGCTATAGCAACAATCGCGGTTAATCTGCTGTTATTTATTGAAGAGTTCCCCCGATTTCTACAAGATCCCATCATCAGATATTGAAATGGTGACAATGGGACCACACGGGAAGCACCAGCTTTCAAATAAAAAAAGAATCATGAAAATCGGTTCACCCAGTCGGTTATTATGAGGTAACAAACATAAAAAAAAAAAAAAAAAAAAAAAAAAAAAAAATAAAATACAGTCGAATTGATAACCTCCTCCTTTTTTTGAAGTCGGTTAACAAAAGAATTTAATGCCTTTATCAATTCTTTGCAAACTTCTGGTATAATATGAAAAATTAGTGGTTTTGACACTCTAAAAGTATAGGACAATGAACCGTAACTATCTCCAGTTGCTAAGTATCTCAATGTTATAGCGAGTCTGATGTAAGGGTCGATAGATTTCCGAAACTTTGTATCTTGCTTGACTACGGCTGGCCCAACCATATTTAAAAGTATCTTGAAATCGGTTCTAGACATTCTAGTAAAATTTTCGAAAGATCCGTCGCGCATTCGAAGACTGCTTATTAAACTTGAACTTTCCCTTTGTAGCAAAATAATATTCTCGGACCCAGCACCTCTTTTTTTTAAGTTTTGCTACTGTCTTCCGAATAATTATGTAAGCTGCACTGAGCAACACTACCTCCTCGGGCGACATACTTATCACGACTGGCCAATGTGAACAAGTCATATGTCGCGGTACATTGTCCCACAACTTTTGCAGAGACAACTACGTGAATGTCGAGCGATAAGTATCTGCGACATGTCCCCCACAGCGGTCGCTAAAATGAATACCGGTACCGATGTCCCGTGGATCTGTGCGTATATTTACAGAAATTCCAAGAATTGCATAGTTTACATTGTTGATGGTGAATAACTGCAGTGAATCAGAGGCGCATGCCGGGCGCACCGCCCGCAACGGACGCCGGACATGCCCGTGCGGGAGTACGGTGCGTGATGTCACGCTCCATTCACGCATCGCGGCCTTGTACCCGCGCTTGCGTTCCTCAGCCTGTGCTTGCATTTGTATCATTCATTGTACTGTAATTTAATTGTAACAATATTCACACAAGCTGTTTGCAGTATCCGGAAAACAGGATGCCTGTGTGAATTAGAAGCTGGCGAACGTGTGACGAAAGCGTTACGAAAAGTGTGATCGGGCGAGGCGAACGGGAGTTGAGTGGGGGATATAAGCAAGAGAGAGCAGTGCGCGCGCACATTTTCTTTTTTCTAGATTTCTGTCTAATTTTAATTCGAAAATATATGTATCTTATTTCTCATACCATAAGCCTATTGTCTCGGTTTTACAATCAACCACAGTACCTAATTACTGATGTATCCACAAATGAAAATAACAAATAAAAATAAAAGATCTATTCAAAAATATTAATTTATCAATAAAAACCGATAATAAATTTAAATATTTGTAGTAAATAAATATATATGTATATTCATGTATACACCGTGAAATTTAAATGGTTGTTTTCCCGCAGCGAAATGGTTTTGTCTATGTAATACAATCGTTTCATAGTTATATAAAATATTAGAAACAAAAACTGGCATATTTAACATTGTGAAAAACTAAACTCGAAAGCGATCACGAACCAATAGATATCTACGGCAGAACGACAGCAGGCCGTTGACGCGGGTGCTAGGTCACCGTCGAAAGGATTAGGTACGAAGGCGGCTCCGTTTGATCATGTTACGCGCGGGCTAGATTATGCCGTATAATTACACGCGAGAGCTTATTTTACTTTAAACATTTAATAAATCGGTCTTTGCTTTGTCGGCTTGTGGCTCGCTCGTTTGTTTTGCGTGCAAACTTTTATGCCGTATCACCACGTACGAGAGCTTATTTTGGTTTGACCATTTATGCATCGCTTTCCTTTGAGGGCTGCGGCGCGTGCGACGCCAGTATTACCTACAATACATGTTACGTCTAGTGTTACTATTAAAGGCCGCGAGGCCATTGACCCACGTGCTTTTCAATCAGCTGTTATCCAACATGTTATTCAAATTTTCCCTTCATACTTTTACGGGCTTAGGACCGTCATAAATACTTTTTTATCTGCAATTTATTGAACACAAAATTAAATTAAAAAAGAAAACTAAGAAAAATTAACCAAAAAAACGAATTTTCTGAATTAGATACTTAAAAAAGTATTTGAGGCGTATTTACAAAATTTGAATCAACTTATTTACAATAATTTTAATCAGCTAAACTACTATTATTTACAAAAGTACGAGTTGGTTACACTTCCCGGTAACGGAGTAATTGTTCGAAGTGTAAGCCATTCCGTTGTACACACAATCGCGCACGTTTTAATTGGTTCTCTTTTAATTTAAACAAGGTGTCTCTGTCACGACGTACGATATCAAAAGCGTCCACTATCGCAGCTACTAACGCTTCGCGACTTTCGTGTTCCTCACGATACACTAGGCGTTTGAGCTCAGACCACAAGTAAAAGTCTAACGGAGTTAAGTCCGGGCTTCTTGGTGGCCAAGGCACTGGTCCGCCGCGTCCGATCCAGCGCTGGGGAAACACCGAGTTCAAGTGCTCTCGCACGGCGCTGTGATAATGAGCCGGGCACCCGTCTTGCTGAAAATAAAGGTTGTCCACGGGCACCGCTAGCGGAAGGTCGTCTAATAGGTCCGGGATAACATTTCGTAGCATTTCCAGGTAGGTTCCACCTGTTAAGTGTCCTGCCACGAAATGCGGCCCTATGAGGTGGCCATTCATTATGCCGGCCCACACATTGACACTAAAACGCACTTGATGCGCACACTCGCGAATAACGTGTGGGTTATTTATTGCCCAAAAATGTTCGTTACGCTGGTTGAAAATACCAACTCGCGTAAAAGTTGATTCATCCGTCCACAAAATGTTCTTATCTTGGTTGGCGATCAACCACTGACAAAACGCAATTCTGTTCTGGGGGTCATTTTCGTGGAGAGCGTGAACACCGCGAAAATGATAAGGATGCTGTCCTTCAGAGTTGAGTAGTTTCCAGACGTGGTACTGGCTTACGCCAAACCTAGCCTCGGCCTGGCGCGTACTTCGACGCGGATCCCGTTCGAAGTACTCGATGATTTCCTCGTCGAGCGCTGGCAAAATAACGGCTGGTCGACCTCTGCCCTGTGCATGTGCCGGTGCATGGAACTGTCCATGATCTAGTAGCCGCTGTGTCGCCGCTACGATCGTCCGTGGAGATGGGACTTGGGGGTTCAGAACCCCGCGAAGACGGAGCGACTCCAAGTGTTGCCGCTCTGCGTAAAGTCGCCGGGCAGCATGGGAGTCATAATCAGCCCTAGCATACAGCTGCACCATAGCGACGTACTCCACATTGCTGTAATTGTAATGACGATCCATTGCAGTTTACAGTGATGGCGCGTGTTGCGCGTACGACATTCGCGGGAAAACTAAGTAGGTCAGGGTCACAGCCGCGCGTGCCGCACGGGTAAAATAGGCGACGGCGGCTTCGTTTGAAATTGTTGCGCGCAGGCTAGTTTATGCCGTATCACTACACGTGAGAGCTAATTTTACTTTGAACATTTCTAAATCGGTATTTTCTTTGTCGGTATCGCGGTGATTTTTTGTATTGTTCCGTGCAAACATTTTATGCCTTATCACAACGTGCGAGGGTTTATTTTGGTTTGACATTATTTTGTGCATCGGTTTTCTTTGTAGGTGGTGACACGAGTAGTACCTAGTACCTACAAGTTACGTCTAGAGTTACTATTGTTACTCACTTTTTCGAGTTGATGAATATTTTTTTAATTATTTTAAAACAGAAACATCGTTATTTATTTACTTTAACTCTTTACTTCGAAAGTACTTCTTAAGGCAAGTCGTTCTGCTGCGGGAAAACAACCAATTAAATTTCAGGGTGTATATTATACATGTCGGAGATGGTCAATAGTTTAGACATTAAACGAAGCGCAGCACGAGTTCCGAGAGATGGCGGCACCGTCGCGATGACGTACCTGCATGGTCGGCTAACTTCGTGCTACGACAGAGCCTGGCTGGTGGAGGAGGCCGCGACGAGTAAACACTTACCATTCTGCCTTCAACGAGATCGGTACCTTCACCCTAGGAACTGTCATTCGTTTCGTTTTAGTTTTTGTTATTTGATACTAAAATGTGATTATAGTTTATTCGTTGTTTCTCTGGCTCGATTACCCTCGATAAACGCCCGTATGATGTCGGACGATGGTACCAATAATACTGTCGATCCGTCATCAGAAGTGGGATCAAATCGAGCAAAAGAGAAACCTCACAATGGCGGATGATGCTCGAAATGCAAAACGAGCAAATGCTCGCGTTGATACAAGCCCTAAACATGCCACGACCCAACAACAACGTGACCCTGCCCGAGTTTGATCCAGACAAGCGAGAAGCTGACCCTCAATCATGGTGTGCAACCGCCGATCTGTGCCTTTCTGACAACCCGCTAGAAGGCTACCAGCTAATCGTCGCGCTCAGCCAGGCCTTGAAAGGAACCGCGTCAACGTGCTTATCGTAAATAGTATACCAAGGACGTAGCGGGGAGCGACCAGTGACGTGGAGTGACTAAGAATCGAGCCAAGCAGCCCCGCAGCCGTCAGCGAAACCCTTCGTGTGCTGCAACTGAGGGAATCCAGGACATATCACGGCCTTGCACGGGCTGTGGCAGCCAAGCGGATGGTGGACAGCGTGCAGGAAGTAGTGAACGGCGTCGTACAACTACCCTCAGGCGCGTTAGAACATAAAGGTGAGCTGTATTGTTTTGTTTACGATTCTGGTGCTGAATGCTCGTTAGTAAAAAAAAGAGATTATGTGGCAAACGAGTTAATAACGTTGTTGCGTTGACTGGTATTGGTCGAACGCGTGTATTCAGCACTGAACGAATCATATGTAGCTTGCGATTAGCAAGCAACAACTAGAGATTTTATTGCAATTCTACCCGACATTTACTTGCAAAGTAATAGTATGATAGGATAAACAAAGCAACATGTTGAACAAACCTAGTTTATTTTGATAAAGGCTCGAGATTATTTGGGTGGTGTTGTGATCGTAACAGGATGGAGGTTACGTGTGGAGGTGACCGGATAGAGGTTGCCTGTTGTTAGTAACCGGATGGCAGTTATAAGTGTGATGATGAAGACCCGATGGAGGTCAGAGCATGAGCCCTGCAATAGTTTAATGATCTTTCTATTATTTGAATGAGTATGGGTGTTATTCAACATGTCAGCTTTGAGAGAAAGAGTTGGTGATGATTTTCATTAAAATTTGTAATGACTGTGACTAAGTTAAATCGGAAGTTCAGAGGTCCGTTTAAGGTAGCGAAAGTTTTGGCGGATGATCGCTATACGTTCAAGCTTTAAACTGTAACTGTAGTTGCAAGTATGCTCACGTTCGCATACGAAAGATGCCTCTAAGTACTGTTCCTAATGCGTTAAATGTAGAAGACGGTGAAGAGAATTACTCCACCAGCAAATAGAACACATACCATGGTTATTTATTCGAAGTGTACGCACTTGTCTGTAGTCGCAACTGCAACTCCCTTATGAGTTGTTCAGTATGCAATGGGCAGCTGGTGGTGCAGTGGGGACCGGGGCCTCAAAGGAGGCTACTGTTGGGTTGGTCTAATAATGACCTGGGAGTCATAGACTCTAAGTGTATTGGTCGTATCACTTGAGGTGATGACGATATGGGTGACATGAGTGTCACTAGCTGCTGCGGCAGCCGGGCCATGAGCGTTGTATGTGATCTAAGTTGATTCAGTTCCTGACTATTTATTACTAAGGCTTAGAGGAATCTTTTGTTATCGATGATTGTTATTGCTCTTATTAAATTATTGTTAAGTAATGCGTTTCGATAACAATGTGGTCAGAATTGGCCGAGTGGAACATGCGCTGCTGTTGATTTTTTTGGTTAAAGGTTAACACACAAGGACAAGTACAAGCAGAATGGCAATGTCGGACAGCATTGCACTCATTGGAACTCCTGTACGAATAATCGCTGACCAAGGACGGTACTCTTCGACCGGGTAACATCACCGCAAGCTGTCAAAAGAAACTGACTGCAGTAACAGCTGAGTTGAGAAGCGAGTGGATGTCTGTACCATTAAGCCAGCTACAGATCTCTTGTCTACCGAATCTGGTGAGTCGGTTTCATTTTGTTTTGATTCGGGTACAAAGTGTATCCCTGGTAAACAACAGAAAAACGGTTACATTGTTAGGCACAGCCCAATCTAGTTTACAATGCAATTTTAGAATACGCTCACGATAGGTTACGTATGATACCAGTAGGTCATGTACCAGTGAAAGTAGATGGTGATCAAAGTGGTGATGAGCAAGCCTACATTATGGGAAGCACGCGAGTAGGGGTTCTCTATCGGCCGTAGTAAAAAGTGTGTAGTCATTGGGTGATGCACACGGATCCATGCGCTGGATGTGTGAGAGCAATGCGATTGCTGGTCGGCTAGAGAGCCGTGGCGTTAGAGTGGTTTACTCGTGTGTTGGTTTCCAGGTGTCGAAGGCTCTTAGTGAAAATGATGATTGTTAATGTGGATAACGATGGTACATGGCTCTGGTTGAAGAGTTTCGCTAATATTACATAGTCAAAGTTTGTTTACACGGCTCTGTTTCATGATTTTCGCTATGATTAATCAAATTTTGCTTACATGACTCAGATTAAGTAAAGTATGCTCATGAGGCTAAGGCTCATGCCAAGGTAAAAATATCAATCTACACCTTATTTTGACTGGTTCATCTCGTGCGAATGGACAAGTGGAAAGGATAATGAGTGTGCTCAAGCCAATGTTAACCGCGATAGAGACAGATAAAGATTGGTCATGGTAAGACTCGCTAGGAGATGTACAGCTAGCTCTAAATTGTACGGTTAATCGCGTTACAAAAGCTAGTCCGAACTTTTGATAGGTAAGCTAGCACGTCCACTTCATTTAATGGCTAACGACAATGACGACGTTATAGACCTTGATGACGTTAGGAGATTAGCATCTGAAGGCATTGAGAAGTCTACGCGATATGATAAAAGTCGTTTTGATAGTACAAAAGCGAGCTTGAGTAGGTTCTCTGTCGGTGAATTCGTGCTTATTGAGAACGAAGAACGCAACCAAACTAAACTAGACCCCAAATATAAGGGACCATTTAAAGTTGTAGAGGTGTTAGACGGGGATCACTACACATTGAGAGCATTAAATTCCAAGTGTATTTACAAGTACGCGCATGATAGTCTCTTGAAGTAGAAGAGGCTGAGTCGAGTGATAGTGGCGAATCTTAGTCGGCTGGTCGGACCGTACCAGTAGCCATTTCGTAGCCGTAGTCCGTTAGAAGTCGGTATCTGCTTTTAGTAGTCCGTGGATGCGCGGTGCGCGGGTGGCTCTGGCGGAGGTCGGGTCTTGTAGAGACCATAGAGTCCGTGGGACTCGGAATTCAGGTGAATTCAATTAAACAAACACGAGGTTTGTTGAAGGGGCTTAGCGAAAAGCCACAGGCCACGAATAAGATTCCTGCTTTGTGATTTGTGTTTCCTGCTTTGTGTTTTGTGTTTTGTGATGCTCTCTGTGTGTATGATTTCTGTTCTAGCATTTTTGGTAGATCTAATCGATTATCTTATCAAAATGTTTAGTTACGATTGTTGGACAGTCAAGTTAAAACAAAACATTTCGTTTCCTTTTCAATCCCTAGTTAGTACTAAAGCTAGGTGTCAGGAGTGACCGAACGGTATGTACTGTGCTATGTTTTCCTTGTTACAGAATAAACACACGAGGTCGTGTGTAGCGCAGGATGGCCGTGTCGGAGATGGTCAATAGTTTAGACATTAAACGAAGCGCAGCACGAGTTCCGAGAGATGGCGGCACCGTCGCGATGACGTACCTGCATGGTCGGCTAACTTCGTGCTACGACAGAGCCTGGCTGGTGGAGGAGGCCGCGACGAGTAAACACTTACCATTCTGCCTTCAACGAGATCGGTACCTTCACCCTAGGAACTGTCATTCGTTTCGTTTTAGTTTTTGTTATTTGATACTAAAATGTGATTATAGTTTATTCGTTGTTTCTCTGGCTCGATTACCCTCGATAAACGCCCGTATGATGTCGGACGATGGTACCAATAATACTGTCGATCCGTCATACATATAAACATATACAACGTGTGACGTTAAATGCGCAAAACCTCAGACACCCCAACTGATTTTTAATTCAATTGACCTATTTCAGAGAGAAAATAAGTCATTAAAAAAATCGTAAAGGTTTTATGTGCTGTTTTAGTTTTACTGGCAATTCTGATAGTTTCTTGCGTGTGCGACGACGCTCAATTGAGGGAGGATTCGTCACGGGGCCGCTGCACCTTGCTGACATTGGCATGCTTGACCTAGTAATAAATAGACACGGCAACGTTTTTAATGGTTTTTTTTTTAAAAGTGACTTATATTAAAAAGTGGTTAAATTAATTCTGCTCGTTATTCTGATCAAACTATTTTCAGGTTTTGCGCATTTAACGTTACAAGTTTTATATACAACATTATTTTTAGTATATGGCAAACCAGAAACACGTGTCTAGTATTTTTATGTAAAGAATCTATGTACAAAATTTCAAATCTGTATCATGAAACATCACGAAGTTATAAGCTGGTTATGTTACCTGATTGTCCGTACAAAATGTTGGTTACCATTACCACCTAGCACGCGCCACCGGCCGACCGGCTGTGACCTGTGTTATGCGCATATTATTGAGGATATGTAGGTACTTAGTGCCGCTCGGTGTCCAATTTGTTAGCATTTTGAAATATGTTTGGGACAAAATATAATATGGTGTATTTTTCAAATAAATTAAATGCGAAACTAATCAAAATATTAGGTCATCCCACTTCCAGTGTCATATTTTTTTATTATTATTATTTTACAAAAACTGACTACTATACTATACTATAACCTTGTGACACTAATCAATAATCTCCACCACAATTAATCACTCGCTCCCAGACTGCTGGCAAATCTTGAACACCATTTAAAGTACCACTTTCATTTAATTCATCAATAATGCTCTTTAGTTTAATATGTAACTCCTTTTTGCTATTGTATCGAGTACCCGACAATTTCCTCTTCACATGGCCAAAACAATTGAAATCACAAGGATTCATATCCGGGGAATATGGCGGCTGGATAATTTCAATCCATCCTTTATCTTCAATTAAATTCTGAACTATTTTTGATTTTTGCGGTCTGGCGTTATCTAGTAAAATTATAGGACTCGTTATATTATGTTCGTCTGCCCAAACAGGAATATTTTCTTCTAAAAATGACTTAATTCGCTCTCCAGTCATAGTTGTATTTTCATCATAAGTTCTCCAAAAATCTCTGACATAAATAGCTACTATTAGTAGTATTTTTCGTTCATGTAGCTCTGCACATGGTAAATGTTCAGCTGAAGTGCCCGGTTCCACCCAACATCGTGACTGATGTCTTTGACGAGGAGTATAAAATTCGACCCAAGTTTCATCAAGGCATATGAATCTATTAAGTACATTTTTCTTACAGCGATACCACGATAAATGGCTACGCGCAGTTTCATAACGAAACTCCTTCTGATCCGTATTCAGGGTGTGGGGCACCCACACTGCACTTTTATTGACCAGACATAAATCCTCCGTGAGTACTCTATAGTGGAATGAGGAATGTTAAGTTGAGTGGAGAGATCACTGACACTGACCCTACGTGACTGACGAAGTGCTTCCTTGATTTTGTCCCTTGCTTCTAATCTAGTCGATGATAATTTATTTTTTATTTATTCCTTTAGTTCAGGCAACTAAGACCCATAGAAAAAACAATAAATACTAATACAAACATACTTATAAACTAATACATACAAAATTATCACAAATACAATACTATACCTAATAATGTAACTTAAAAATACTATAAATAAATACAAAATAACACAACTTATAGGTACTACTGCACACGAAGATAATGATCGAGGTGCTCGCGGCTCATCTTCAGCTGTGGTTCTTTCTTGTTTGTACATTTCAAGCCATCGCTGTACGGTTCTTTTATTTAAGGCGTTACGACCAACACACTTTACCAGTAAGTCGTGCGCAACTCCTCCAGAGTAGTTGAGTAAAGCACAAAACTTTAGAAATATACGTTGCTCCACTACATTAATAGATTTTTTTAAATCTTCCATTTTAAATCAATGCACGTCTTGACAATACAACACACCAAATTAAACTAACATGATTGTACAAGACAACACATGTATTAACTATTGCATACCATTGCGCAATACATAAATATTGGAAATAAAAAATATGATACTGGAAGTGGGATGACCTAATATAAAACAACGTCCTTCATAATTTATTGTCTACTAACCTCATCTGACCTTGTAGGCACTGCGCGTGAGAACGGCAACGTCGCACCCGTTTCGTCCGTTTTAGGCGCGGTTTCATTCATGTAAGTACAAATCTAAAAAAAGATATGGCGCGCGACATCTATCCCCGCTCCGCTCGCCGCTTGTCGCCCGCCAGCCCGCGCGACTTTTCTATCACTCGGTTCACGTTTTAAAAAAACTTATTATTAAACATTAAAACAAAACTTACTTCAATCATGGTACACTAAATTAAATTTTTAATTGCTGAAATTGTCCACCATTTACTCTAACACACACGTGACAACGTCTTGTGATATTGTTTCTTACTTTCCTTAACAAGTCACTACTGATAGTTATTGGTTTTAATTTATTAAAAGCGTCAATAATTCTATCTCGCAGTTCCTCAACGGTATTCACATCACAAGCATAACGGCCAATCCACTGCTGTCCAAACACATCAGTGAGGCACTCACCACAGAATGTGCATTAAAGCTCCGCACTGTATGAAATTGCAACAAAACAATTTTACACAAACTCAATTATTAATTTATTATTTATGCGCTAAAACCACTCTAAGGCTGAGGCCAAACGAACGTAATTTTGTGAGTTGTGAGTCGCGTAATTTGAGTTGCGTAATTTCTGCTGCATTCGGTTTCATACAAAAAGGCAACTCATTTTGCGACGTCGTGTGGCATTAACTGCCTTTTTATATGAAACCGAATGCAGCAGAAATTACGCAACTCAAATTACGCGACTCACAACTCACAAAATTGCGCTCGTTTGTCCTCAGGCTTATGTATCGAAATAAAAAAAAAAACAACATGCGCTCACAAGGGTAGCACGTCACGCACTAGACAGTGGGCCAGGAGCAAATTCCAGGAAAAACTCTAGATGTATTTTTTTCCTTTTCTTACACAATAAATCTTTTGAATGCGGAAGTGATTAGAACTGTTGTTATCTAAACTTACTTTGTTTAGACAAAAACGTCGAACTGGCAAAGTTGCTTTCTTCTCAGTTTTCGAAATTAATTGCGCCTCGGCAACATAGTATAAAGAGGGGAAGTAGGCTATCTCCGGCCCAATCCGCGATATAATTGCCTACTGTCTCAGGGTTGTCACTTTTAGCAAAATTTTAATTCAGTGCAAACCAACACAGAAATGTAAAACAAATACAGAAATGTATTCAAGATTCAGAGCAGTATTATTTATAAAAAAAAAGGGATAAAATAAACCGGCGCGCGGCGGGGCGGTGGGGGCGCGACTGTCCGCGCTTCGTCAGATTCGGTTGTCGCCCAAACCGCTAACAAATATTTATAGACTACTAGCGACCCGCCCCGGCTTCGCACGGGTGCAATAGAGAAACACTGATAAATTTTAGAGCCATTATTTCTCGTAAAAAGTACAGGATAAAAAATGTTTATTGTGGGTTATCCCTAAGAGATAGACATATACCATCGTGGATTTTTTTGTAGACCTTTTTAAGGTGTACAATACTGTAGTACATTATTTTGATCTATCTCGACGGGTTCAGCCAGCGTTTACAATGTAAGCGCAAAAAAATGTGTTTATTTACGACATCACATTAGAAACCTCTAAAATTATCAGTGTTTCTCTACTATATTATGCATGTATTATACATATAAACCTTCCTCTTGAATCACTCTATCTATTAAAAAAAAACGAATATTAGAATATTAAAAAAAACAGTTTTAAAGATCTAAGCATATATAGGGACAGACAGACAGGGAAGCGACTTTGTTTTATACTATGTAGTGAAGAGCTCGTATATCATATATATCATCATAAAAAAAAAATACAAAAAACTGACTAGTATAATTATATACTAGTCAGTTTTTTGTATTTTTTTGATAGGCACAATGTACACATAAAGGACCATATTTATTTTTATTTTTAATTAATACAAACATATCTATTGAATCACACATTTCTTACAAAATTCATCATTATCACACATTTTTTATTCATTTAGCGGTGCCGAAAAGCCGTGACGCGTGAACCTCGTGCGGTGTTAGCCCCGACTGGCGCTGTGAGAAACGGGTTGAGATTTTGTTTAAGTGTGCGTGCGCGACGCATAGATACTTTGGCGCACACATACAATCCGCGCGCGGTGCGTTTGTATGAAGATAACTTACTTCCCCTCTTTATACTTTGTCGGCAATCTTTGTTTGCTTATGATAATAGGAATTTTATCATCATGGTTATAATAGGTCTTTACGTATGAAATTGCCGTTTTGTATGAAAAAATTTAAACGAATTTTTACATGTAATCACCCATGCAATCAATGCAGTGTCACTGACTCTGGCAGGGCCACCATCACGGATTTTAATTTTGAAAACGCAAAAAAGTAGTCGCTAATTAGTCGAAATTAGTCGCCAAATATCAGAATTAGTCGGTCACTGGTTCAAAAGATATAAGGGTTTATAGGTGGCCCTGCTGGAGAGACTCCCCAGCAGGGCCACATTTATATCTCAAAAACTAGGACACCTAGCGAAGATCTGTTTTCTCCCATATTTAGTCGCCAATTATTCGGAATCAGTCGCCAAGTTGCAGATTTAGTCGGTGTGTAATTAAAAAGATATTAAAGAATTCAATTTCCCCATACAGTGGTACAAGCGAGTACAAAATACTTTATGTATTTTCTAGATAGTATCTATGACGTCTTATGGAGGAATGTTTGTTTCGAATTAAATAAATATAAATTTAGTCTATAATTTCAACCCACCATAGGAAAGTTGTATTCATTACTTATAAACAAATCTACAATAATGTATGATGTAATGTGTATGTGTGTGTGTGTAATGTGTGTATGTATATGTGTAATTATTTATCCAACACAATGTGCACTTACCACTTAGTCGCTGGCAGATAGATCGCTGCGCTCCGTTTCATTTACGGTAAGTAAGAAAGAGATAGATGCGCGTGTACAGACGAGCTGCTTAGAACGAGTTGCCCGTCACGTAAAGGGTCAGCGCAGACAGAGAGGAATAATCCCCGCACGGTCTCGGGTATTTTCTTTACGGATCGCGTATGTTCGAGCTTGCGCGCGACCTCGCGAGCCTGCGCGAGTAAACCGTTAAACAAACTGTATCTGTTCATAATATTGAATAAATAGGTATTTGTAACATTTTCTGAAATTACAATAATTTTAAGGTAATAAATCATTCTATATTTCGACAACAGAAGTTTTATTAGGTATTCTAACCTAAATTAAGATAAAATAAAAACTCAACCCGTCCATACCCACAACACAACACTCACAATCACCTCAAAATACACACAAACACAACAAACATCAAACGAACTTTTTGAAAATTCATTTTTATAAAATAAAATTAGATTACAATTGACAATACGTTTTCAACGTTTTAGTATTTTAAACATTTTACTAAAGGTACGATATTTTTTTATTATTCTAACATTAATTAGAGGTTAACATTGTAAACTGGTAAAACAGTTGCATGCGACTGTACATCTTGACACCAAATAGACCAAGAGCAAGGTTTAATGTTTTCGAAGAAGTTTAAGCCACTCTAAACTAGTAATTAAAAACATAAAAACATGAATTTAATTGAGAATTTATATCTCTGGGACATTTCTAAAGACTTTAGACCGATAAAACTAAAAGTATATTACACATATTAATAGAAATATTTTTTCTTGGTAATTTTTCGTGAACTCTTCGATCTAGCTCTTGGACTATACCTTACTAATTGAACTCATTATATCTCCTAAACTAAGACCCGACTAAATCTGTAACTTGGCGACTGCATCCGAATAATTGGCGACTAAATATGGGAGAAAACAGATCTTCGCTAGGTGTCCTAGTTTTTGAGATATAAATGTGGCCCTGCTGGGGAGACTCTCTCCAGCAGGGCCACCTATAAACCCTTATATCTTTTGAACCAGTGACCGACTAATTCTGATATTTGGCGACTAATTCCGACTAATTGGCGACTAAATATGGGAGAAAACAGATCTTCGCTAGGTGCCCTAGTTTTTGAGATATAAATTTGGCCCTGCTGGGGAGAGTCTCTCCAGCAGGGCCACCTATAAACCCTTATATCTTTTGAACCAGTGACCGACTAATTCTGATATTTGGCGACTAATTTCGACTAATTAGCGACTAATTTTTTGCGTTTTCAAAATTAAAATCCCTGATGGTGGCCCTGCCAGAGTCAGTAACACATCAATGCATCTTTGCCAACGCAGTGGCAGTTTATTGATGCCCTTCTTAAAGAAATCAGCTGGACGGGAGGCAACAAATTCTTCAAAGGCATTTTATACTGCCTCTCGGGTATTGAATTTTTTTCCCGCCAAGAAGTTATCCAAATTCTGGAAAAAGTATTAGTCTGTAGGCGCAAGGTCTGGTGAGTAGGGCGGATGACGGAGAGCTTCCAACCCCAGTTCTTGCAACATTGAGTTCGTGGGGCACCCATTTGTCAAGCTTTTTTACCTTGCCAATTTGACGCAAATGGACCAATATTGTTTTGACGCTAACGTCGAAAGCTGCTGCTAATTCAGCCGTAGATTGTGTATCATCAGCTTCCACAATGGCCTTTAATTCGTCACTGTCGACCAAAGTCTTCGGACGACCGCGAGGTTCATTTTTCAGGTCGAAATTTCCAGAATGGAAGCGAGCAAACCAATAACAGGTGGTGCGTTGATTTGTAGTGTTAGCTCCGTAAACGTCGTTGATGTTGCGTGCCGCTTGTGCCGCGTTGCTGCCACGACGGTACTCATATTCCATAATTACTCGAATTTTTAACGTATCCATGATGACGAAAAAGATTGAAATGCGATGAAAATGTAACACTAATCAATAAACAAATTTAAAACTTTTGGAAACAAAATTCCATGTTTTTAAAATAAAATTAATTTAAAATTAGAATTACACTTAGCTAAACAAAAATTATTTTGATTTAAAATAGCCAGTACTGCAGAAGGGCAATTTCATAGGTAAAGACCTAATATTTTATTATATTCATTCATATTATATTCATGGATTTCTTCACATATTCTGCTTTAGCTGGCGTTTTGGTCTCGCCTGCAAGCTGCTTGAACTGCGCAGACTGTTGGTTTAAGGTTCTCACATGAGCGCCCGATGCTTTCATCATACGTTTGTTTCCGACGAGTGCTAGAGTAATATCGCTTATACATTGCTGTCGTTTTCGTAGGTGGTTTACAATCTTTGACTGCGCCTTTTACATGCCTTTTTACTCGTTTCCATAGCTTACTTGGGTTATTTGATTCTAGATCCGCATCCGCCCATTTTGCTTCAGGGCTATCATAAACTTAGAGCTGTCCATCACTTCGATTCTTTCGCGTTAGTCGAGTTTTCTAGCTGCTCGTAAAATAAGATGCAGTTTGGATATTAGCAGTTGGTGGTCTAATCCGCAGTCCGCTCCGGGTAATGTGTAGGCATTTCTGATTGAGGTTTACCAGCGTCAACTTGTTATTAGTTGTTAATAAAAAAATACTAAAAAGTAAAAAAAATGTATAAATCGTTGTAAAATTATTTTTAACTTTTTATTTATTTTTAATAACAACCAATAAAAAGTTAAAAAAAAACATATACGAACGTGTCGATAAATTGTAATGTGCAGGGCGTGCGGGCTGGTGTGCAGACGGCGAGGTAGTGTCAGTGGTGGAAGAAGCGGCAGGCGGAGGGGCAGACGTGCCGGTGTTCGCGGCGGGCCAGCGGACCAGCGTGCTGGCGCCCGTGGGTCACGCCACCACCCTGGACTGCCGCGTGCTGCGCCTCCGCGACAAGTCGGTCAGTAACCCAAAGCATTTATTTAAATTAATTCAATTATAGGCACTGTGAACTGTCAAGGAGTCGGTAATTCAGAAAGATGAAACTAGTGGCCCATTCCAAAGCGTAGTAGGTTGCTACGGAGAAAAACGGTCAAGAAAGTAGAGAAAGAAAAAAAGAGAGGGGCTTTTAAATAAAAATATTGGTTAAATCTCAATCAAGTTGAAATTGTACATGTGAGAACGATTTACAAAGACAAAAATTGCTTGGCTATTGTTTGTGATACGTTTGATATTTTCATCCTACATTGTCTTTTATCGACCGGTCAACATTGGCACGTTCTCCGTGTATAAACATTGCCTAGGATGATTCTGCACAAGTTTATGACGTGGGCAACAGTACACGTCCTAGCCGTCAGCTTCTGTGTGTTTGTGGGCTCACACGAAGGGTCCGTGACCTCATAATTCTTCCTGCAGATAATGGCTGCTGTGACATAGCATATATAATGAAGAAGGCAACCTGGTGCATGCAAATAATGAATGGCATTATTCTGATTGATAACGATTACCTCCAGGTTTCTCCAGGTTCTATTGACTGAAATAATCGAAACATTTACAGCATGTCCACGAATTTTGGCTTAGCGGGATGCGGGGCGTTGTCCATGCCACGTAATGCTCAGTAGAGTTAGCGGCAACAACCGAGGTTGACGTATTTAGACATTTATTTTTTATTGACATCGCGTTATCCAAAGTAGCTCTTCATTGACTCGAAATTAGTTCATATTTTAAGCAGGATATTTTGAATATAAGGGAAGAAGTGCACGAAGTAATAATCGTCAAAAAATCGTGCAAAAATCATCTAAAATATATTATTAGTCCTGCCCCCGCTGAGTCCGCCGCTGCACTGCCGCTGTCCGTACATTTGTTCAAGCCGCGCGCCGCTTCCGAGAAGCGCTCGGCAAATACCGCTAGCGTTGCCGCTGCCGGCGCTGCTTCGTGGCAGGATTCATACATTTTTGTATATTTGTTTTTACCGCTCGCAGCCCCGCGCTAAGCTACCGCTGATAGCGGCAAGGTCGTGGCCAGGCCGTTAGAGAACCTACTCTGGACCTAACTAACTGACCTAATTAACTCTACCTCCTACTGGGGACCTACTCTCTGTCCCTCAACGACGATACGGGCCTGTCCGTAACTTGTTTAATGATAAATAAATAAATGATAAATGATTTATTTTCTGTAAGTAGGTTTGTACAAACACTTTTACATGTCAATCATATTTTTTAAACTAGATGAGGTCGGCGTTTCCTATCTGACTACTCTGAGAAGAAAGGCCGAAACAAACTCAGAGGTAACAGAGGAAACTCGGGATGAACTCTACTCCCTATTAAAGATACTACGGACATCATGATTATAGAGTACACTCCCTGGTTTGGTCGAGATGACGGCCGATGGGACTGTCCGCGTCACCGTTCAGATAAACTAGGACTCAAATCAAATCAAATCAAAAGTCATTTATTCAAACTAGGCTGAGAATCAGCACTTTTCGAACGTCAAAATTACAAAAGACAGTCCCCCAAAACGCCCGCCCTTCACCACTTCCTAGTGCTTTCGCTGGGAAGAAGAAGTGGCGGAACAAACTCCCCAGCAGCACAGCTGTCTGTTCAGTTAGAAAATATACTTGACTGAATACAATACAAGGTATGCAAAGCAATTAACATTACAAGACACAGAACGCTAAATTAAATTATTTGCCATATGTCAGCTAGCAACGCCAATATACCAAGAAATACAATAAAAAACTATACGTACTCAAGCAAAAATTAATAAATGGAAATTAAATAAAAGCCTCCAGGTATAAAGGGCGTGACCGCTAACATATTTATGCAATGCTGGGTTCAGTTTACATAGCTGTCGCTTGAAGTCACAAATGATAAACTAGGACCATAAGGAAACTAAATAAACAAGTTATTAATAATGATAACAATGATAAAACCATGGTCAGCAAGACGACCAGTCACCACAAGCAGCACCCGTTCACGAGCATAACGCAAAGGTCAGCCATTACCCCCCTCGCCATATTTGAGGGAAGGAGACAACCCGACCCCCGACGCTACCGCAAGCAGTGACATCTAAGGGAGCATGACGAACTTGCTGCCGGTTGCTCAGGTAAGAATAATATGATCAATTGTCGAGGTCACTAGCTAACCACATGTTGCAATCAACTCATTAGAAAACATTGCAATGGGTTGATTATGTCAATAATAAAATTAAAATTAAATTAAACTGATTTGACTTATACAGCCCAATAAAAAAACAATTGTATAATGAGCTCATATAACCTATCAGTAATTCTTTGTAAATTAATTCTGGAGAAAGAACATAAACATTGTCTTGAGTTAATCAGGGCGACCAACTATTCTTATCGTTTAAGTAGTCGTTGATAGAATAGTATGCCTTTGAACAAAGGTTAGATTTTACTTGAGCTTTAAATGCATTAAAAGGCAAATCTAGCAAAGATGAGGGTAGCTTGTTATAAAAGGCTATACCAAGACCAACAAATGAGTTATGAACCTTATGAAGCCGGTGAAAGGGAGCACGTAGTTTGTCCTTATTTCTGGTGTTAACATTGTGAATATCACTGTTTTTAGTATACAAGTGTATATTTTGCCTAATATATAAAATGTTGGCAAAGATGAATTGTGATGCAACCGTGAGAATACCAATATCTTTAAAAAAATCTCTTAGAGAAACTCTAGCACCTAGCTGGTAAATTGCTCGAACAGCTCGTTTTTGAAGGATAAATATATTTTGTATATCAGCTGCTTTGCCCCACAGCAGAATACCGTAGGACATAACGCTGTGAAAATAACTAAAATATACTAAACGAGCTGTATCAACGTCAGTGTACTGTCTTACTTTCCTGACGGCGTAGGCAGCCGAACTGAGCCTTCCTGCTAGGCTCGATATATGTGGTCCCCACTGAAGTTTGGCATCTACTGTTATTCCCAGAAAAACTGCCGAACTCACAGTTTCAAGCGCCTCTTTATCTAAGACGATGTTGGGTCCTAGATTTCTAACATTCGGTAAGGCGAACTTTACACATTTCGTTTTCTTGGCATTGAGAACTAGGTTATTTGACGTAAACCAATCCGTAACTATTGAGAGTGCACTGTTTACGTCGTCAAAATCTTGTCTATTCCTATCTACTTTAAAAATAAGAGATGTATCATCAGCAAACAGTACAACGTCACAGATTCCCTTTAAATGGAATGGTAAATCATTAATATACACTAAGAACAAGAATGGACCCAGTATTGAGCCTTGCGGTACACCTAACTGAACTGGTAGCGCGGAAGATTTCACACCATTAACATCTACACATTGGAACCTATTATGTAAATAACAATTTATTACGTTGAGAGCTTCGTTTTGGACACCGTAATGACTTAGTTTACGCAAAAGCGTGTCATGGTGCACGCAATCAAAGGCTTTGGAAAGATCACAGAAAACTCCGATAGCATTTTGCGAGCCCTCCCATGCGTTAAATATGTGTTTCAGCAACGCAACACCCGCATCTGTAGTCGAACGACCTTTTGTAAAGCCATACTGTTCATTATGAAGGAGGCTATTTAAATTAAAATGTCTTAGCAACTGCTTGAGTATTAATTTTTCAAATATTTTGCTAAATGAAGGTAAGATGGAAATGGGCCTAAAATTACCAACGTCGTTTTTATTACCTGATTTAAATAAAGGTATGACTTTACTACTCTTCATGAGGTCAGGAAAAATTCCTAAATCAACACATTTATTAAAAGTAACAGCTAGATAGGGGGCTACGATGTCTATTATATTACTTAAAAGTTTAATGGAGATGCCCCAGTAGTCACCGGTGTTTTTAGACTTTAGTAGGTTAAAAACATTAACTACATCATGTGGGGTTACATGTTCGAAACTAAATAAACGAATACATTTAGGTACACTACTATGCAAAAGGGTTTCAGCTTTAGACGGGGACGAATTTAAGTTATAGGTATGTTGGCAAAAAACTCATTAAAAGCTTCAGCTACGTCAGCGGCTTTATTAACTAATTTATTATCTACCATAATCTCAAGTAGTTTTTCTTGTTTAACCGATTTACCAGTTTCATTGTTAATAATTTTCCAAGTCGTTTTTACTTTATTATTAGAATTTTTAATAGCATCGCTTAAAAATTTCGATTTAGCAAAAGCGCTAATCTTTTTAAATAATTTTGAATAATTTTTGACATACTCTAGGAAAGGAGTGTCAAACCTGTATTTTTTCAAACCATATAACTCGTATAGTCTCGCTCTACTTTTATAAATACCCGGAGTAGCCCATTGGTTAAAGCCAACGGAGGATCCATTAATATTAATAGTTTTGGTCTTGAAAGTAGATTGGTACTCTTTTTGCACAACATCAAAAAGGGCACCATAAATTTCATTAGGATTCTCGTGTTCTACTATAGATGGTGTAATTCTATGAGCTATATTATTTTTAAACATTTTGCAACGGGCAGCTGTATAAGGCCTGCATTCAATTTTACGCGGCTGTTTATGTAATGGCATGGGGAAGCTAGCTAATAAACCACAGTGGTCGGACGTTAAGTCAGTTAAGACTAATTTGTTTTTGGCATCAAAAACACTAAATATATTATCAAGACAGGTTGACGAAGATGCCGTGATTCTAGTAGGTTCAAAAAACAAGTTAATTAAATTATAAGACTTAAACAAATTGAGGAGTCTAATACTTAATGGAGTAACATCTAAAATATTAATATTGAAATCTCCGCATAAAATAATACTTTTGTTACTTGATTTCAACCTATTGAGAGAATCCTCCATTACCGATTCAAAACTAATAAAATCCCCAGAGGGGGGTCGATAAACGCAAATTATAATGTATCGCTCAAGTTCAACACAAGACAACTCTATAGTGCGCTCGATTGAAAGATTAACTAAATCTAAACGTTGCTTACATTTCAACTTGTTTGAAACAAGAACTAAAGAGCCACCGCGAATAGCACTTTTTCTCACAAATGCACTCTGTACGGTAAAGTTATCATCATTGATAAACACTACTTCATGTTCTTTCAACCAGTGTTCAGTCAAACATAACACCTGAACATCATAGTTCTCCATAAATAAACTTAACTCTAGCTCTTTGCCGGACAGACCCTGCATATTTTGATGTACAACATTCAACATATGTGGCTGACCCGTTGTCGCACCTAATAGTTTAAACTACAAGGTGTATCAAAAGTAGTGTTAGTACCACTACTAACAGTAATCGAAGGTACCCTACAGGTACCGGTGTCACTGTGTATGTTGTATGCTAAAAGATTAGCAATTTGTCTCCTACAACTAGGTGGCAAATACATAGTATAATTTGTCAGTTTGTAATCAGTAATGAATTGATTACAATCAAAATATAAAATAGCATCACTGTGATGACATGTCCTATTATAAATTAACATATTTAAATTATAAATGTGCCTATTTTGCTCATCAGACAAATAATGAGAATACGGCAAGGCACAAAAAATAAATTTACAATTATTGGACTCATTGAGATGTAACATCAACTGGACAGATTCAATTATGTCCTTTTTTCGTACAGTTAAACTATCCCCATATAATAATATAACAGTTGAATTGGGATTTATTTTTGTCAATCTAATATTACTAATTAATTGGCTAATACTGGCACCGGGTAAACAACGATTAATTACATATTGTGGCGAACACTGATTAAATATACTACCAAAACCTTGACCAAATTTGTCAGAAAATACATAAGTAGTGTTCATACTATTGCTATCATTATTAATACAGCTGCCTACTGACTGAGCTACTGAGGGTGTGGGTGGAATAACTTGAGGCTGGGGTTCCCGGGAGCAGGTACAGCTAAAAGAGAGGTTATTAGTCAGAGACTCATACCTCTCCGCATTGTACTTGACCAGGTCTGCCAACTCATTAGCCTCTTCCATGCGCTTACTCAGGTCTTGTTGAGAAGCCTCATATTTACTGAAGATGTCCTTCAGAGCATATTCCCTAACAAACAACTCATCCTGCAGGTGCTGAGTGTCAGTGTCATACCTAGTATTACATAATTCTAATTCTCTATTACAGTTCTTTAATTCTTGTATTAAATTTAAATTTTTTTGCCTCAGTTTTATATTTGATTTGTTAACTTTTTGGCATTTTAATGATTTTTGAGTTTTTTTAATTAATCTATTAATTTTAATATATTTTTTTATCTTATTATGACTAGTAAACAATTTGGTTTTATTGATAGTATCTGACTGATAAAATAACCGCAGGTACCTAGGCAGGTATCTATTAGGTTGTCTCATAAATTATTGCCAGTTAAAAGACAAATTATTATTAATATTGTTTATTAATAAAAAATACACTTAATCAATTATATAGTCTCCCTCGTTATCAACAACAGTCAGCCATCTACTGGGCAAAATTTGAATACCCTTCTCCCAAAATGAGGCAGGCTGGGACTCGAAAAAAATTTCAAGTTCAATTTTAATACCACAACTAACACGACAACTAACACTCGTGTAACTTCCACAATTTTCGATTTTTTTTTCCTAGTATATGAAATTTAAGAGCCCCAAATAAATGAAAGTCTGAAGGCGCAAGATCCGGGCTATACGGTGGATGTGGAACAGTCAGCCATCCTAGCTCCTCCAGCTGTTTATGTGTTAACTTGGTGCAATGAGGTCGTGCGTTTTCATGCAAAAGTCGTTTTGGCTGCTTAATTTTTAACATCTCTGCTAGTTTGCGAAGCTGCTGCTTATACAGATTGGCGTTAATAGTCTGATGAGATTCGAGGAGTTCCCAGTAAATCATTCCTTGCCAATCCCAGAAAACAGACGTTTAGACTGGGCTGGTGGGTTTTCCCCGCGAGGAATCCAATAGGTATGACGTGTGTTAGTTTCATAATGTATCCAGCTCTCGTCACATGTAATAATGTCCTTGAGAAAGTCTGGTCTGTGCGGACGAAGTAACAAACTTTGACAAATGGCCACACGAACAACCCGTTCATAGTCCGTTAAGGCATGAGGTGTCCAACGTGACATCACTTTGCGATATCCCATCGTTTTGAGATAACGATCTATAGTCGTGTGGGATGGTCCAAGCGCCTTCTCTAAATCGCGCGTACTATAGTCTGGATGTAGCTCAAGTTCGTGACGCAAAGCATCTTCATCAAAGCTGGTGGGTCGGCCTGGGCGAGGTTGATCTTCGCAGCTTATATCACCGGTGTCAAAACGCTTGTACCAGATACTAACAGTCCGATCGCTAGTAGTACCCGGTCCAAATGCAGTGTTAATCTTTTTAGCCGTTTCTGTTAAAGAGACTTAAGTCGATGCTCATATAGCATAATAGCTCGCAGTTGACGCTGATCCATTTTCACTAAAGACTAATTATTGCGTTGCGTCCGCGCCTATTTATACCCTCACCATAAAAGATACTCATCCTTACTAGAAAGATCTAGAACTTTCTTGAATTCACTTTAGTTTAAATACGAGAAAATTTGACAAAAATAAAATATGGCAAGAACTTATGAGACAACCTAATAAAACTTTAAACGCCCGAAATCAAAGGGGAAATTATTATTCAATACAATGTTCAGGCCAGCTGTTTTGTAAGGATCAGAATGCGCCCGTAACATGGTGACCAAAAGGTAAAGCAGCATCGCTTTGAACTAAAAAAAAAGTTACTATGGAAGTGCGATGTGCAGTAACGAGAACCTCGTTGTGAGGAAGATTTTAATTTTGAGTATGAATGTGGATGGTTTTATAAGAAAGGGGGCAGACCTAACAATATGGATCGATTTTGTGGACGATGAAGTAGCTAGAAATGCTCGCCCTTTCTAATAGTAGCTACCTAAACCTTAATATGATAGTTGATAAAGGCAGTATATTGTTACCACAGATTCGAAAAATGATATGTAATATATACATATAATAGATTTATGATACAAGAGCTGAAGTTCCGTGTTATGTAATGATTTATGATAGATTATTCTCAAAGGTACCGACGCACACGTGGCGCCGAAGGAGAACGTTACAGCTGCGCGCTGCTGACACACGTCCTCAATATAATACTACTGAAATCGTAAAATGACGGATTACTCACTCAAATCTAAATCGAAATTAACCATAAAGCCAAAGCCCCGAAATGAGTATCGTAAACAATTCTCCCGCGATCCAGAAATATCATCAGAATGAATCGACGATGAGTGTGAAATGTCAAACGCATTAAAAGATTACACGATGCGAGGATAGTGGAAGCGGGTGCGGCACGCGCGTGGTCCGCGGCGCGGGTCCACGGCTAAAAACAAACATCTGACACTGATCGTGAGCGATTTGAAAAATGCCGGTCAACGACTTGCTCCCTCCCTCCAAACCACGCGCACCGCAGCCCGCGCTCAGCACGCCACATATAGCGGCACGCGCCAGGCAGGCCGCGCACGCGCCGCACGCCCACCGCGCATGTTCCCGGAAGCGCCCGCTGCCAACACCGCTATAACTTCGCGAACTGTTTGCATCTCGACGTAATCACGTTTTTGTATTTACTCATCCACGCCCACAGCGTGAGCAAGCCGGACTTGATCGAGTTACGATTGTTTTTAATTTTGAATGGATACCCAAGATGGCCAAGTGTATCCTATCGTCTAGTACTGGCACACAGTTTGTTGTTAGGTATACATGAATTCCTGGTTGCACGCCAGATCTACGAACAAGTAGGTTATATTAAGGTGTTTTTTGTTGATTTTTGTCAATTCCGAAGTTTCTTTGGCACAAACGAATTTAATTGGACGACAAAACATCGTCGATGATGGACGAGGATTTTGCCAGATAATATTGTTACCTTCGTTGATTAACCTTAGAGAAATGAACGAATAAACAAAAAGGAACTCATCAGTGTTCTCAAATCTCTGTTTGTAAGCACTATGACCGGAACTTCCGTCACATCCCCATTTACTTATAAGAGTAAACGATGAATTGGGTATTAGATTGAGGAGCACACTTGTGACAACTTCTCTTTGAGCTTCTACTAAACGTTCTGCTGTTTTATTCAAAATAGCTTGTAGCTCAATTTCTGTTCGAGATTGTGTCACAACAATGTGCTCCTCGGAAGGATAGCACGCTTTTTTGATTTAACAATGCAATTATATGATGGAAACACGTGATGCCCGACTTTCACAGTGTGGACTGTGAAAGTCGGGCACACACTCATATAAACAGACTAGGAAGTGGTCCTAGTCTGTTTATATGAGTGAGTTGTTGATTTTGAATCAATATAATACGCTAATGCCTCGTCACTACTTAGCGGTCTATCACTTTGCACAGCACTTGATTGTTGAAGGCTAATGCGTGCACTTGCAGAAGCTAGATTTTCGCCAATTTCCTTTATAACTCTGGCAACGTTTTTATGTCCAGTTGACCGTGCAGCTACCTCTGCAGCAGTCATTAATTCCCCAACACTCCGCGATTGAACTAAATCAGCAACTACGTTTACGTCTTCCGGATCGAAAGAGGTCAGCGGATGACATAGGAGGTTGCGGTTGAGTCGATCGCAGGCAGGATTCTATCTTTTCGCCTTCCAGCCACAACTTATTCTTATTCAGGAAGCGCTCTTTTGACTTTCCTGAAATAATAATTTCATCTTAATTTCCCTCTGACATTCTTCAGTGATGTCAGATAAATCACACTTAGACAAAATAAATTCAAATAGACGATTATTTCTTTCGTATTTTTCGTGCTTAAACCACTCTTCGAAAAGCTCTATTTTACTAATAGAGTAAAGCTTTTCTGAAAAAAAAGAAAAAAATGTTGTACTCAAGTGTGCTACATAAAATATATGTCATAATCATCTATAGCCATCTAGCTAAAACATATAAAAAAATCAGAGTGAATACATGGCTTTTCCAAGCCTGATAAGTTCGAAAACAAAGTAAAACATTGTTTTTTTTTGTGTATTCACAGATAGTCTAATTTATTAATGTTTATGACACATTAAAAGATTTTCTATCTCATTTTCTGCGCTTAATAACTTCTCCTGAAGTGTATATATTTTGTTTCTCATTTCGTTCATATCGTCTATTATGTTTGTGTTAGTAGCAGGTATACTTCTATTCAGCTGTCGAGATGGTGTCGACTTTATGGATGAGAAATCGTCATTTTCATCGTCATCTGAGTACACAACAGTGAGGCCATCGAAAGAATTATTTGTTGGAATGCTAGTTAAACATCTACTAACTGTAACGTTGTTCCATTGAGTACTTGGAGAATATTTTATGACAGGAGTTGTACAGCCCGCTTCAGAGAAAACGAACCCCCCAAGACTTAAAGAATAATCGCTCAAGCGACGGCGGGCGCGTCACGTGACTGGCCCCGAGCAGCTCCCTCCCCGCCGCCCGCGCCGCACCCATCTCTGCCCGAGCATCCACCGATCCGACTCCATTATTTGCATGTTTTTAATAATTAGGTATTGTGGTATTTTTTTCGGCTTCTGGCCGAACCGTATACCAAGAATAACTTACAAAAAGACACTACGTTCCGTATAGGATACGAACCCGCATCACCAGGCGCCAGACGATCATTAACCCGTGAGAAGGCGCGCTATGAGCAATTTGCTCACACAAAAATCTAATTCAAAAATTTTTTGTCTTTCCCATGCCACACCAATTCAAGCACTTAAGTACCTTCCTAAATATTCACCCCCTCTCCCCTGACGCAATTCTCGATCCGCTCAGTGGCGTTGCGACCGCGCAGCAAGGCGTTTGTGGAGGCCATGTACCAACGTGCGGCAATTTGCTCATCACGCGCCCAGCAATTACTTTGCACCGCACATGTAAAATACATGTTTTCAGTGTGTTTCGAGAGGCACATTAGTGTAGATTTAATGGATGAATAACACTTTTTAGTTTTTGTTATGGAACAGTTTTTATTGTGATTTTTATGAAACGTGCCAAAAAAATTAATTAATACTAGGTTGTTTTGTTATTTGCGTTAGAAGTTGCTATTATGTTCAATAGTTTTGATTAAAATACTTGTTTTCTTACTTACTAAACCTTGTGTTATTTATTTAAATACATTATAAGCCAATAAATATAGAAACACTAAAAATATAAACATTTTATGATAGTGTGAGCAATTTGCTCGCACGCGCCTACTCGTGTAAGAAAATTAGGCGCGCCTTCTCACGGGTTAAGACCGTGCCTTATACCAATAGGCTATTGGCTCAGTTAGTAATCTCAACGAACATTCGAATAGCATTACTCCTTTTATCGAACAAGTTTGATAACGGTCTAATCTTCTAGACATTAAGGTTTAAATTTCAACTTCCACCACGTGAGATACACCTACCGTCCACAACCTTGTTTTACAAAATGCAATACGTAACTCCTCAATTAACTAAAAGATAAGGTTGAAATTAGCATAGATTTCTTGTTTGGTTGAATAGAATGTGCTTGATTCCGATTGTTGCACTACCGTCATTTTACTTCAGAAACTTAACTGCTGTATGAACTGCGAGTTAAGGTTGAATTTAGAATACTTCTTCGCCCTATTTACTAAACTGTGATTGAGGGTATAATTATTTTTCAAATCGTTTCGTTTTCGTGCCGATCAGCTTGTGTGTAATGTCTTCGTCGTAAAATTATCCAATTTACGAAGTTTTTGAACAGTTGATTCTATTAACCGATAGTATGGTTCGATTAACAACTTTTTGAAGGCTAAAATAATTGTTGTTCTCTGGGAACAGGAACAAAGCATATAGCACGAGAAATATGGGCCTAACATAATGGTAAGATTTACGTTAAACACATATATATTTATTGTTACAACCATGTTGCATTATTACTTACAAGGTGGATTTTTTATGTATTTCTAATAATAATCTAATAAAAATCTTGGGACACACAAAACCTGGGAACTAATTCGAAATAGTGCTGCAAGCTTCAATATGGTTTCGGGCATGAAAAGTCTTCAAGAAGTGATAGACAGTGACTGCCATCGTCTGCGTTATTAATAGACAATTTACTCGGCAGATTGATTGTGTAACTTATGTGATAAAATTGCATTGGAACGTTTGAGCAAGTGTTAATAATTCCCATTATTTGTGGGATCATTATCTCGTAGTTAATCAAAAATAAACAACCTTTATTATTATGAATCCAGTTACTCTTGTTTACTAGTAGTCTTGTAATGTGTTAACGATGCACCATCTGACTCTTTTGGGGGAATAGCACGGACAATGAAATAGCGTTTCGGGCACAGAAAAGATGCATTAGATCGATGTTTAGACTGCAAACAACGGACAGCTGTAGATCTTATTTTATAAAACGTAAGATATTGACATTGCCCTCATTATATATCCTGGAAACAGTAATGTTCATTAAATCCAATTCTCGTTTATTTCAGCGTTTGTCTGATGCTGTCCCTAGGAACAGACGTGATAATTTCAAACTTTGTGTTCACGGCGCTAAAACAACTCTTATGCGTAAGAGCATCTTTTGTATGGCTCCGACCGTTTTTAATAAATTGCCCAAATCATGGAAAACGTTAAATATATCGGCTCTTAAAAGTAAATTGAAGAGTTTACTAACTGAAAGAGCATATTACAGTATAGCAGAGTTTATGAAAGAGGACAATTTTCTTCGTTTTTGAGATGACAATGTTGTATTTTTGACATGTTATTGTAATGTACTAAGTTTTTTTTTTTTTGGAATATTTGTAATTTTAATTGAAATTTTCAATGACAGTAAGTAATTCATATTATTATTGACCATTTTATTTAATGACTACTTTGCGTTGGATTGCATCTAAAAATATGCTTATTGAATTGTACTTAGAACTAATATTGAATGAATAATGATGAAATGTAATTTTGATGAATATTATCACGGTTTATGCACCATCTCTCCCTACCAACTTGTACGCCACTATATGCGGCTGAACATGTTAGAACTTTTCTGTATACCACTATTATCCTGCATGCAATGTGTGTACACCATGTTTAAACAAATAAAACTTACTTACTTACTTACTTACTTACTCACATACTTTTCTAATGCTGTGTTAAAAGGGTTATCAGAAATTGTGATAAAAGAGAAAGATGTATATTGCTATACTGTTATAGTTTAGCATGTTGGTTCTTCCTCTGTAATTCACAGGCACAAATGACAACATTTCATTTTTTAATCAGGCTTTTTCCCCATAAGATCATACAGAGTATAAAAAAATAATGTTTTTACAACCTTGAATAAATAAATATTGTAGTTATGTTACTAGAAATATCTATCCCACCAAAAACATTCTGTAAAAACTGGCCAAGTCTCGATGGAGCTGCTTGTTTATCTCTAAAAAGTAATGAAATCTAGACAAAGTCGTGCCAAGTCTAAGGTTCCTTACTGCGATTTCTTTATTATTATAGTTAATGTTGTGTGACTTGGCCGTTGAACATTCTTTATACGTTAGTGGGTACAAGTCAATTTTTTTTACACGTAATGTTATATCTGTTGTAACTACCTATGTTTGTTAAGCGAGATAATAGCCCACACTGGTATTGGTAATTGGACGCTAATGTCTCATTTTAGGCTGTTGTTGATTGTGCAACACATGCATTCAGCATTGACAATGCTGACTTCTGCTCTCTTGTTTTTGGAGCGTCAAATCGACCACCGATCTAACATAAAATAGATTTTATACTGTTTATTTCCGGCTCGCCTATACACAAGTATTATTGGAATACGCAGCTTTATCAAGCCTACAATTGACTGGTTATTGAATCAACGTTTTCCAAGTGGCAATTTTCCATCGTCAATGGGTAGCGGTTCTGGCGACAGATTGGGGCAATGGTGTCATGGAGCACCTGGTTTTGTACCCTTGTGTACCCTTCAACGGCCAAGTCACACAACATTAACTATAATAATAAAGAAATCGCAGTGAGGAACCTTAGACTTGGCACGACTTTGTCTAGATTTCATTACTTTTTAGAGATAAACAAGCAGCTCCATCGAGACTTGGCCAGTTTTTACAGAATGTTTTTGGTGGGATTTCACTTCTTTTTGTAGAAACGTTTTTTTCTTTTTAGGAGTAGTTTTTTTATTATTAAAGATCTTTCTTTTCTTTTTTGCGGTTCTGATTCTTGTACAGTAGCAACAGTTTTTCGTATTGCCCATTCGCGTTCATTATTTATTCTTTTAGACGTTTTAGACGGTTTAATTTCTGAAAGATCGGCGCGGTATTTACGCCTAAGCCGGTTGTCTTCGGTGATCGCTGAAGCTTGAGCTTTTATACTCTTGAAGTCAACATTTATGAGGTGCACCCCATGAAGATTGGTTACTCGTGAAAGCGCCACGTAGGCTTGGCCACGAGAATATGGAGGTGCCAATGTCCATGAGGGTATTTTTTAGACTTAGACCTTGGCTCTTGTGAATTGTTAGGGCATACGCCACACAGATTGGGAATTGTTCTCTGTACACTGTCACGAATCATAACATTCCTAACCTATTCAAATCTTCGAATTGTTATAATAACAACCTGCTAATTTGCTATATAGCTATTTTCGTTTGTGTTTCTACGAAATCAATTCATCTTGAACTAATCGGTGATTTAACAAGCATTACTTTCATTTTGGCCTTAAAGAGGTTCATCTCACGTAGGGGAAAGCCGAGAAATATTTACTCGGATAATGGCACCTCATTTTTTGGTGCGTCTAATGACCTTTCTAGGTTTCTTAGGGCGAATTGCGATTCGCTATCCGAGGAGATGGCTAAGGAAAGAATTAACTTTCACTTCATTCCTGCATATTCTCCTCATTTCGCTGGCCTTGCGGAAGCTGGTGTTAAATCAACCAAGCATCACTTAGTCAGAGTGCTGGGCCTTTGTAACCGTACCTACGAAGAGCTATACACCATAATGGTGCAGGTTGAAGCCATTTTGAACTCCAGACCACTGACGCCGTTATCATCGAACCCCGAGGATCTGACGCCGCTCACACCCGGACACTTTTTGATTGGACGTCTTATGACATCGCTGCCGTCACCTGATTATCGAGACCAGTCCATCAATTCTCTGACTCGATTTGAGCGTATTGAGCATCTCCGACAGCATTTTTGGAGCAGATGGAGTAAAGAATACATATCGGAGCTCCAACTTCGCATGAAATCGCGAGCATGTAAGGGCTCCTTGAAGCTGAATTCTTTAGTCCTGTTAAAAGAAGACAACCTCCCCCCACTCAAGTGGAAATTGGGTCGGATCGTTGCTACGTAACCAGGAACAGACGGCGTAGTCAGAGTTGCAGACCTCAAGACTTCTAGTGGTCTGTTACGCAGATTATTCAGCAAGATTTGTCCGTTGCCTATATTTCCCGAATCTGAAGATTCTTAAATGATAAATGATTTATTTTCTGTAAGTAGGTTTGTACAAACACTTTTACATATCAATCATATTTTTTTAAACTAGATGAGGTCGGCGTTTCCTATCTGACTACTCTGAGAAGAAAGGCCGGAACAAACTCAGAGGTCACAGTCTCTTTTAAAGTCCAGACATAATCTTGGTCAGATAATGTGAAGACCATGTAGATTAGTGTCTGAAATGGTCTTTTGAGTAAAGAACCACACAGATTGAGCGGACCTGTCCAGTCAGTGCACGCATTTGTCAAAAATCGTGCAGCTCAACTCAGAACTTGAGGAGCCTTACGATTCGACGAACAATACCAATGAAAGGACATTTGGGTAGGCCGCATAAATGACTCAAACTGCCAGATCATGACTAAAACTAACTAAGAAGGAAAACCGAAAAAAAGAAATGACCCACATAGTCTTCACACTCACAGTAATAATAATAAAAATAAGATACTTTACAAAGTAAATATCCATGTCATTGTTTATATAAAATTCATCAATGTCAATGTGTATATAAAAATCCGGATATAATCTTTGAGGACCATGTAGATTGGTGTCTGAAGTGGTCTTTTGAGGAAAGAACCACACTGAGTGGACCTGTGCAGTCAGTGCACGCATTCGTCAGTAACCGTGCAGCTCAACTTAGTGGTTCAAAGGCAGGCTGCCTTCAACGCCCGGGGTTATGTTTCCGCAAACGCCTACAGAAATTCGCATACCTTCAGTTTGTGTTGAGGCTACGTAAATTATGGCTAATCGTTTTATTTCTCCTGACTTTTTCGACCGGCTACCTACATCTGTGATAATGTTCAGAAAAAATAAGTTGGTTGATGTGTAGGTGAAATTTTTCACCTACACATCAACCAACTTATTTTTTCATTATTCCCTTAATTATACCTGGATCAATCCCGCACAATCTCTAATAGTTTGGTTGGGCTCTTGTGTTTTCTGATCAGGGTCACCAGGTACTCCAGATCTGCGATTATCCTAGTTTTGATAGTTTTCCCTTTATGTGGCCATTAAACCCTAACTCTGTACCAAATTTCAGCTCTCTGAGTTTATGGGAAGTACTAGTTCTATTTTGATGATCATGAGTGAGTGAGTGTCATAAATGCGAAACTTTGCTTTCGCTTAACTTCGGAACTAAATGACCTACAGACTTGAAATTTTGGATTTTAAGTATGTGATTATAGCTTACTCGATGACCAAAATTTCTGCGTTCTGGTCTTATCCAGAGGTTCTCAAATAGTGGCCTGAAAATGCGGCGAAATGGTTCCAGTAAAGGATGGTACGGCAGTGTTTGCTTCGCGCTCGACTTGGCGGGAGCACTCCCGTGCCCCCAGATAAACGAACCGTTATCTAATGTTAAACGTTCTACACCTCACCCAGGGTATATATTTTGTATTTAGTTAATATTTTAAGTAAATAACCCTAATTTAACACGGATAGAAAACTGTATACTCGTAATAACTATATGTGGATTACTAGAAATGTAATTAATGAAATAAATGAATATTGTTTATGCAACATGCCTGGCTGTTCTTACAAACCCCATACTTAACGTTTGTTTTCTTAAATATGGATGTTTTCTGAAATAAAGTTACGAAAATCACCTAATCAACTATTAAAGAAACTAAAAAAAAGAAAAAAATAAATCTCATCCGCGGATTTGAACTCGTGACCATCGAAATGCTAAGCCGCAGTCCGAACCACTAGACCAACACGCCATTTTCGTGACTTAAAAAAAAAACTTAAACGTATGATATCACTACCAAAGGGGGGTCTGGTTTCTCTGAAGCTTACTGTACAATAGGATGTCCTAGTGAAATGCCCTCAGTGTCCCCAAGCACTTTTTTTAAGGGTGAACGAGGCTTGAAGATACATTTGGGGAAGAAACACAAACCCCACAATATGCCTTCATCATGCCCGACAATACCTACTTCCCTTATACCTGACTAGCGACCCGCCCCGGCTTCGCACGGGTGCAATGCTGATCACTATTACCTACTACATAGTATAAAACAAAGTCGCTTCCCGCTGTCTGTCTGTCTCTATGTATGCTTAGAACTTTAAAAATAAGCAACGGATTTTGATGCGGTTTTTCTTTAATAGATAGAGTGATTCAAGAGGAAGGTTCATATGCATATAATACATGCATAATATAGTAGAGAAACACTGATAATTTTAGAGCCATTATTTCTCTTAAAAAGTATAGGATAAAAAATGGTTATTGTGGGTTATCCCTAAGAGATAGACATATGCCATCGCGGACTTTTTTGTAGACATTTTTAAGGTGTACAATACTGTACTACATTATTTTGATCTATCTCGTAGGGTTAAGCCAGCGTTTGCAATGTAAGCGCAAAAAAATGTGTTTATTTACGACATCACATTAGAAACCCCTAAAATTATCAGTGTTTCTCTACTATATTATGCATGTATTATACATATAAACCTTCCTCTTGAATTACTCTATCTATTAAAAAAAACCCCATCAAAATCCGTTGCGCAGTTTTAAAGATTTAAGCATACATAGGGACAGACAGCGGGAAGCGACTTTGTTTTATACTATGTAGTGATTCACCCGCTCAACCTTTTTGGAAAAACCTTGCAAAATTGAAAACGTCAACTCCAGTTAAAGAGAGTTCCTCGTAGCGCGAGACCATCCGTGGCTTCAAGTCTCGCTGCCCGAGAGAACCCTAAAAGTGCTTGGGAGCAATTACTCACTTGTTTAGAATTCTACATGTGCAAAAAAATTTTGCAAATTAAAAAACGTTAACAGCACAAATCAAGGATAATTGTAACATTTCGGCCCAAAATTTCTACCCTAAATTAACAGCACACCTCCCCCAAAGAGGTTTATTGCACCATGTGAAAATGGCTTGTCCCAATACGGTTTTGCTCGACGACCCCTCCTCCCAGAAACGGTGGGACGTGCCGCTCTGCAGTATTACAAGGAATAACCTTTTAAACACGTCACGTAATACCGTTGAGCGTGCCCGTCTGCTGGCTGTGGCAGAATGGGAGGTAGGCTTGTGACTTCAGGTACACCCGTCATCCACTATAGGCACTATGATGGATGACTCATCGTTTTGGCTCGCTATCCTGTGTCGATACCCTCGCGCCATCTCATGTTCTTAGCACGGCAGGTTGTGCTGGCGCCGCTGCTGCGGCTGCCGAGATCCTCAAGCGGCGCAAATACTGTAACCTTATGGGTAACTACAGCTTTGAGCCGTTTGGGGTCGAAACTGTCGGGACACAAGTGCGCGTCTCCTTTTTAATGAAATTTCTCGCCGGCTGATCGACACTTCACGTGACCAGAGGGCTGGGTCGTTCTTTGGCCAAAGAATTAGCATTGCCATTTAACGTGGCACTGCTGCCAGTCTTCTGAGCACATTTCCGGATGACAGCGATGCGGATGAGTACTTCGACGCCTAAATCCTTTTGTGTTTGTATTGATTTATATAGTTAGTTAGTTTTTTTTGTTTTAATTTAGTACCTAGTTTAAATTGTCTGTACTTAATATGGTGTACATAATAAAAACATTATTTATTTTTTAAGTAGACAATTCTCACTCAGACGATATTTTGATGTATTATTATCATCCCCTCTCCCACAAGCTTTAAGAGTTCTATGTTAACATACGTTTTATTTAGTACTTTTGAGTTCATTAAAAGCTTTTTCTTTTTAGAAATGTTTTTTTCTTAAATTATTTTTTTTTAGCATTAAAAAATATTTAAATATCTGTAGCTCCACTTGAAAGCAACTCGTAAAGGCAAATTCAACGAACGTGAACACGCCTTTCCACGAGTCAAGGTGTGAACCAAGTTAACAAGTCACGCTGTGAGCCGAGTTACACTATCCAAGTCATGCCATACTTTGGAGCGGGCTATCATAATGCATATACAAAATTTCGTACCTGTGCTGCTGACCGTTTTAGAGTTTCCTCGTCTTGAGCCAATCCTGGGTATAGCAGCCAGATCACGGTGAACTTTAGAGCGGGCTATTATAATTGAATGCGTATATAAAATTTCGTCTCTTTACTGTTAACCGATGAAGCGTTTCCTAGTCTGGCGCCAATCCCGGGTGCAGCAGTCAGGTCATGGTGGGTTTTAAAAATATGGCGAATATAAACTTATCATAAAAAATAACAAACCTGAAATAAATTCTTCAAATGTTGTTTCTTTCGTTTCTATAGAGAAATGCAATAGGCGTACACGCAAAAATGTCATTTTTCGTTTTTTGTTGTAATAGATAGTACAAAACGAGGTCCATAACATAGTTCAAGCCTTGTATTTTTTTGTTTTTTTTAAAGATATTTATAGGCCATTAAAATAATTGGCGTAATGTTACCGCACGGTGAAACGGTTGTAACACGTACACTACGCATACCTCATTAGGTGTATCTTTATTTTGAAGAAACTTGCAGAATAAACAGGCGTTAGTTATACGCCAAAAATACGTAGAAACAAAAAGGCGTTCAGGTCCGTATTATGTATAATAATTTCCATGCCGTGCCATGTTGATAGACAATTCTTGAAGGCGTATGCGCGTACGCCACGTTCGTGCGCCTGTTATTTTGAAAACAGTTAAAACATTTAGTGGTAAGGTAACAAAAGGGCTGACGCATTCAATTTATTTAATTAATTAAAGTTCCTACGCCACTGCCATTAGGTTTGTTACATTACGAAAATAAAGTTATTTCAATAAGAAGTAACGGTCTTTCCAAATATAGAAGAATGTGTTTTCCAACAAACTAACAAAATACAATTTTTGATATTAAGCTACAAAAATATGGACATTATCTACATTTTATCCTGTATTTTTTACATAATATAGTCAAAGTGGTTCTGCTGTGGAGCATGACATTGTTGTCTGTGCTGCGTTGATGCCTCGACGAAAATAGCGCGCAATGAGGGTTTTCATAAAAATTTACGCCACCAGTTGGCGCCACTTTGCCAAGAGGTCTTCTATTTCGATAATTAATTTAAAATATATGATGACGTTCATCATTCGTTTCATTCATTCGTTTTTCATTCAGTCATGACTAAAGAAAATATAGGCGCTTTGACATTTTTGAACTGTGCTCGGACCTGACGTCTCAGTGCTGCCACCTAGTGCACGTCATTTCAGAAAACCCTCATTTCGATTTTTCCCTGGTTACAGAAACAGCGATATCAAAAAAAAAAAATCGAACGGCGGGAAAACAAATGAACAACTGATTCTGAAAAACAAAAACAAAATGGCATGCTATAAAGTGCCATCCTCAGCCTGAAAAACACCGTCAAGTACTGGACCAAAATCAAAAGTCATTTATTCAAACTAGGCTGAGAATCAGCACTTTTCGAACGTCAAAATTACAAAAGACAGTCCCGCAAAACGCTCGCCCTTCACCACTTCCTAGTGCTTTTGCTGGGAAGAAGAAGTGGCGCAACAAACTCCCCAGCAGCACAGCTGTATGTTCAGTTAGAAAATACTTGACTGAATACAATACCAGGTATGCTAACTAATTAACATTACAAGACACAGTACACTAATTTAAATTATTTGCCATATTTCAGTTAGCAACGCCAATATACCAAGAAATACAATAAAAAACTATACGTACTCAAGCAAAAATTAATAAATGAAAATTAAATAAAAGCCTCCAGGTATAAAGGGCGTGACCGCTAACATATTTATGCAATGCTGGGTTCTGTTAACATAGCTGACGCTTGAAATCACAAATGATAAACTAGGACCAGCGAAGGAAACTAAATAAACAAGTTATTACTAATGACAACAATAATAAAACCATGGTCAGCAAGACGATCAGTCACCACAAGCAGCACCCGTTCACGAGCATAACGCAAAGATCAGCCATTACCCCCCTCGCCATATTTGAGGGAAGGAGGCAACCCGACCCCCGACGCTACCGCAAGCAGTGACATTTAAGGGAGCATGACGAACTTCCTGCCGGTTGCTCAGGTAAGAATAATATGATCAATCGTCGAGGTCACTAGCTAAACTCATATTGCAATCAACTCATTAGAAAACATTGAAATGGGTTGATTATGTCAATAATAAAATTAAAATAAAATTAAACTGATTTGACTTATACAGCCCAATAAAAAACAATTGTATAATGAGCTCATTATAACCTATCAGTTATAATGAGCAAAATTACCAGTATTAGCTTACCGGCGTTCCTGTCCTCTGTCCACAGCACCGAAAAGTTGACCGGGAAGATTTTAGCCCCCTCCCTGGTTAACTCTGAAGTGCCGTGCTTGGGCTGACGCAGTGAACGCCTGGAAAATGGCTTCCCGAATACAGATCGGCCCGTGAACCCATGTTCCCAGAGGCAGTGGGATGAGCCGCTCTGCAGGTTGGTACGGAATAATCTTATTAATACGTCCACCAATACTGCCGAGCGTGCCCGCCTGTGGGTGAGTGGGAGTCGGGTCTCTGGCTTCAGGCGCTACCGTCACCCAACATAGGCACTTTGCTGGGTGACACCACCTTCCGGCTCGCTACTTGTCTACGTCTGGGCGCCCCTTGCGTAGGTCCGCATCGCTGCCAATACGGTGAAGGTGTCGACTGCATCGGACACCATGGCTTATCCTGCAGTAAAAGCGCAGGCCGGATAGCACGGCACGCCAGCATCAATGACATCATCCGTCGTGATCTTGTCACCGCCGGGGTGCCAGCTGTTTTAGAACGGATGGTATTTAAAAGTACTTCAATTTATTCCCATTTCATTTACCTAATTTTGCTATACAGCGTGTAACGGAAGGGGGGTATCAACCCTGAAGGAGGTGAATGTGCTCATGAAACTCAACAACTTTCCCCAAAGAACATAGGTCGAAATATGAAAAAAAAATTTGGCCCTCCCATAGTAAATCAATCAGCTGGTAGTCAGTTTTGTAAGGGAGGGCCAATTTTTTTTTTCATATTTCGACCTGTGTTCTTTGGGGAAAGTTGTTGAGTTTCATGAGCACATTCACCTCCATCAGGGTTGATACCCCCCTTCCGTTATACGCTGTATACTTACTGAATGTGCACCAAAATATGTTCATTAAAATATGTCATAACGAGCATCTATTTAACAACTGTTGCAAATTTGTAAAAATAGTAATACACCTAATTTTAAAAACAAGCATTTATTTTTTTAGTTTTACTTCAGATAATGCACTGAAAAATGTATTTGAATCAAACACCAATTAATGTCCAATGTAGCTTTATTAATAAAAAATGAACACATTATAAAATGTAATGCTTACTAAAAATGTTTTTTTAATACTAATCAGTACGAACCATAATAATTCAAAATGTTAAACAAAGTCTTTACTCCTACAATGTTCACATTATCAGTCCACTCAATCTCTGCAGTACTTCTTTAAATTATTGCACCAATAAAGCGCACTTTGCCTTTGTAGGACGCCCACCAAATGGGCATTCTTAAATTAAACAACGAGGTTGTATATCAAGTACACTAATTATTATCTTTAATAATAATAAGGCGTAGTCGACGGAGCCCCGCTTCGCTCGCTCTTGCATCCTAAGTTCTCAAGTTCAATCTTGTGTTTTTCTGGGAATGAGTCTTCAGAGATGCCTATAGTTGCCTATAATACAGTTTGTTATCCCACTGTTAATATTAGTCGCCATGTCATTATTTTTAGTAGCAAATAGATAGTCGCCCTTTTAAGTTGTTAGTCGCCTGGAAAATAATATTCCGTTTTTTTTAGTAGATTTGGTGATCATTTACTAAATGTGCTGGTCGAATACAATTTAAAGTGGAGTCGTGACTAAAATAGCTGGTACTATTGTATTTTTAGACTTTATTTTTCTGGTGTTAAGTAGATACGTGCGCCAAAACCATTTTCAGTAAAATAAATATGTCTTAGAAGTAATGTTTTACGAAATGCATTATTTGTTCTTCAATTATAAAATTATTTCAGTAACATAAAAGTTGTACAAAACCGTTTTAAATGGGTATACGGTACTAGAATGCATACTAAATATTTTGTGTAACATTCAGGAATATTTGGTGCACGATCAGTATTTTTCGAGGAAGAATAAAATAGTTATTGTTACAATAGAATATTTGCAGCGCACTACAATAAAAAAGTGTTATATCTTGGTGTTAATTTGGAATTTGTTTGATGTAACATATTTTGTTGGCCGAGTAGTTTAATTATAGTAAAACAATTAAACGGGTTTTAGATCAATATTTTAGAAATGCATACATAGATGTACCTTTAGATTTTTGGTGAACACAAAAATATTATCCTTTTAGAACCCAATGGCTTGGCGCGCGACGATGGGAAGAGACCAGACGGAATGACCATAATGCCTTGGAAGGTAGGTAGGCCTTTGGTGTGGGATGCAACGTGTGTCGACACCCTTGCGCCATCCCATCTTCCAAGCACGGTGGGCTGTGCTGGTGCGGCTGCTGCAGGTGCGGAAAACCTCAAACGGCGCAAATACTCCAACCTCTTTGGAACTTAATTGTTCGAGCCGTTTGGGGTTCGAGCCACGAGGTTCGAGCCACTAGGGCCATGGGGTCCAAGTGCCCACCTATTATTTCGGGATATCGCCAAGCGGATGGTCGACTCTTCACGTGACCAGAGGGCTGGCCTATTTTTTGGCCAAAGAATCAGCATTGCCATACATACAACGTGGTAATGTTGCCAGCCTTTTGGGCACGTTTCCTATTGACAGCGATACGGACGAATTTTTTGATGCATTTTGATTATTGCCCTCCTTTTTATATACTTGTACATATTTGCAGTACCTAGGTCTTCTATTATAAATAGTTACTAATTGGACGATTGATCCACTGATCTGGTTCTATAAAAAACCTATCAGTAATCCAATTCCGGAGAAAGAACATAAGCATTGTCTTCAGTTAATCAGGGCGACCAACTATTCTTATCGTTTAAGTAGTCGTTGATGGAATAGTATGCCTTTGAACAAAGGTTGGATTTTAAAAGGCTATATCAGACTAAAAACCACCCCGGTGTTCCCTCTCTCACCTACGCCGGGGGTCGCGGGAACGAACGATACTTCCGCAACCCCCGGCTCCAGGCCTCCTCGTGTCGGGGGGGGGGGGGGGGGGAGTGAGGTGTTAAACTCCCCCCGCGACGTCTGAGAGGGGCGCGCGTGGAACACTACGCGCCGCCGCCTCGGGTCCTGATGTGTGGGGGGCGACGGACGTCCCCAAGTCCGTCGCCCCTGGACCCATTTAGGGGGGCTGGAAGAGGGCGTTATCCGCCCTCCGCCGACGCCCGGTGCGCCTGCTGCGGGCCGGGTGAGGGGACGATCGTCTCTTATGATGTGCTGTGGGACAAGGAGTACACAGCCCTCCTCAGATACTGGTATGCTCACCAGACAAATCGGGTGTGGGTCGGGAGTGTATCGGATGAATATCAAATTAAATGTGGTGTAAGGCAGGAGGGTTAAAAGCTCGCCCCTGTTATTCAATTTATATATATATGTAGACAGTACCTCCACGTCTCAATAACATACGGACGACATGGTGTTGCTCAGTCTATCAATGAGCGCAATGAGGAAGCTACTCACGATCTGTGAGATGTATGCGGAGGTACACGGCCTTAAATGTAACTCAAACAAGAGTGAAGTCTTAGTGTTTACGGCACCCGAACAACAGCCCCGCCGTGTGCCTCCGGTATATCTCAACGGCGTAGTACTTAATGTAGTGAATAGTTTTAGCTGAGCCTACAACATCCTACGCGTACAATACAACAACGCTTTCGGGATGCTGTTGCAGTTGCCGCGGCGTTGTAGTCGGTCTGGAATGTCTGCAGCTCACACCGCCGCTTTCACGCCACCATGCGTAAGAAAGCGGCTTACTTACTGAAACGCTTGCGTAACACTCATAGCAGTATCCTGAAAATGATTGCTGGCAGACCGGACTGCCCCATCCAAAGGCACTGGGGGAAATAGCAATAGGTTTATGCTAAATTAAATTTTATTTATTTATTTATTTATATCCTCACTTACAACTATTTTTACAGGTATAACCCAATGCAATAGTGAAGCAAACTTAAAAACTAATTATCTAAAACTTATTACATATAATGTTATCCTTGTGAATTCACTCAGTGTACACGCAAAAATTGTTAAATCAAGTACTAACAACACTAACATAGTATAATAACCACAATCTGTTACTAACCACTAACAAGTTATGGACTTCATAGGTCTGAATTAAAGATATTTTATTTTATTTATTTATATTATAACATTTTGAATTTGGAATTCTAAATAGACTGAAAGATTTCGATCTTCACAACTTCTTTTTTCTCGTTAATACTTAAAAATATAACAATGCCCATAATATATGTTTACATAACTTAGAGAGACAACATATCATGATATTTTTTTCTAAAAATCTCGAGATAAGTGTTAATTTTTTTTTAATTGTTGGAAGGGTTTTTTTTTTCTCGTATTACTTAATTTATTATTTATCCTACGGGCGTTACTTGGCAAAATTCCCCGTCCGGCCGAACAATTAAGTCATCTATTCAAGAAAGAAAATCTGATAGCAGTTATTGAAGAGGATAGTGATAACGAATAATTAATATTTTTTGTTAATTTTAAAGATTAAAAAAAAAAAATGCTATTCTGTTCGAATTATTTTAGAAAAAAAAAAGAAAAAACCCTTTCACCCACGTAAAAAATTGGATGCAAATATATGTTGTAGATTAAGATAAGGGTGTTTTTCAGTGAAAATTTCGTTGGTGTATCATGTTTAGAAAGCATGAAATTAATTTTTCAAAAATTAAAAAAATAAATTAGCAATTATCTCGAGATTTTTCGAAAAAAATATCATGATATGTTGTCTCTCTAAGTTATGCACAACATATATTATGGGCATTGGTATATTATGATCTATTAACGAGAAAAAAAATTTTTTCTTCAAAAATATTTTTTCAATTTTCTCGAAAACCAGTGCATATTTTGAAGTAATATTTTACAGGTAAGTTACACTCAGGAAGACCAACATACACAAAAATTGGCAGTTGAAATTTCCGCTGGGGCCGTTACTCCATGCTTACCCCACCATGCTCTTTTTGAAAAATTAATTTCATGTTTTCTAGACATGATACACCAACGAAATTTTCACCGAAAAACACCCTTATCATAATCTACAACATATATTTGGATCCAAATTTTTACGTGGGTGGTTGTTACGTGGCTGGGTTTTTTCTAAAATAATTCGAACAGAATAGCATTCAGAACAAAATATTGCTTTTTTTTTTCAATCTATAAAATTAACAAAAAATATTAATTATTCGTTATCACTATCCTCTTCAATAACTGCTATCATATTTTCTTTCTTGAATAGATGACTTAATTGTTCGGCTGGACGGGGAATTTTGCCGAGTAACGGCCGTTGGATAAATAATGAATTAAGTAATACGAGAAAAAAAAAACACCTTCCTTTATGTATAGTTTATCGCGGGAGATTTTTTTTTTGTGATATATCTACAAATTTACGGTTTTCGGAGTTTTCCCTTTACTTGTACATGACATTGCTGCATCAAAAAATTCGCCCGCATCGCTGTCAACAGGAAAAGTGCCCAAAAAGGCTGGCAGCATTTTCACGTTGTATGGCGATGTTGATTCTTTGGCCAAAAAATAGGCCAGCCTTCTAGCTTCACGTGAAGAGTCGACCTGCCTCTTGGCGTTGTCTCGAAAAACCAATTGGGCAGTCGGACCCCATGCCCCTAGTGTTTCAATCCCAAACGGCTCGAACATCTCAATAAGATTGGAATATTTTCGCCGTTGGAAGTTTTACGCACCTGCAGCAGCCGCCCCAGCACAAATTTCTCAGCAAACATTTCGCTGTGCGCGACAGGGTCCATAATTGATTCTATTGATTTACATACATACCAACTGTAAGAGGTAAAATATGCTGTTTGTTTGTTTGTATGAAGGGAGGTAATCTCTGGAAATACCGGTCGAACATTATGGATGCAATAAAGATTGTATTGAATTGAACTGATCGCGCAAGGGTATCTACACATGTTGCATCCCACACCAAAGGCCTGCCTAACTCCTAAGTTCTAAGGCATTATTTGTATTGATTTTATTTCATTTTAATTTTATCTGATTTTACTTGATTTTATACATGTGCTATTTATGGGTGTAATTTACCTGAAATAAATGAATTTATTATTATTATTATGATCATTCCGTCTGGTCCCTTCCCATCGTCGCTTGCCAAGCCGTTGGATTCTAAAACAGCTGGCACCCCGGTGGTGACACGACGTGAGCACGACGGATGAGGTCATTAATTCATTTAAAAAAAAAATTGCCCACCGGTATGGAGAATAGGGTCCAAGCTACCGGCGGCGGTCAGGACTCTAGAAAGAGAAACATTCTAGTGTCCAGAAGTATCGCTTTCGGAATCAAGCCACAGTACAGTATAGCTTCTTAGGTGTTGGTTGAGGCTAAACCATTTATAATAAATTATTACTAGCTTTTGCCCGCGGCTTCGCCCGCGTGGATGTCGAAAAATATTTGGCGGGAACGTACTACCGGGATCAAAAAGTAACCTATAGGTTAATCCAGGTCATAAACCATCTCAGGGGTGACGGACTTGGGGACGTCCGTCGCCCCCCACACATCAGGACCCGAGGCGGCGGCGCGTAGTGTTTCACGCGCGCCCCTCTTAGACGTCACGGGGGGAGTTAAACACCTCACTCCCCTCCCTGACACGAGGAGGCCCGCAGGAGCGGGCCAGCACCAGCCGGGGGTTGCGGAAGTATCGTTCGTTCCCGCGACCCCCGGCGTAGGTGAGAGAGGGAACACCGGGGTGGTTTTTAGTCAGTAAGAGTCTGACAGACCACGCCGCCCGCCCCAGGGCGGCGGACATCCATGAGGATTTTCCACCCCGAGAACAAAAAAAAAAAGGTCATAAACCATCTCCGTTCCGCCGTTTTTGTGCAAACCGGAACATACATCTAAACAAACTGACCAACATTCTAAAAACTATATTTTCGGCATCAGATTCGAATATTCAATGTAAGATTTGACTTCGTTACTATTTTATTTTACTTCGTCCGCGTAGAGTATAAATTATTTTTTTCTAGATACTTATGAATTATTATAATTATAACAATATAGAGCTTTGTTCTTGGCTAATTGTCCTCCACTACGTGTGATATTTGAGGAATACTGTAAAGAAATACCTACTGTAAAGGACCGGTATATACCTAAATACCGTCCTTCACAGTATTTCTTTTATACAATGTTTTTCATTAATTCGGAAGCGAGCACTAAAACAACCAGGCTAGTTGGAGAGCTTACACCTGAGCAAGCCACATAAAGCTGGGGCCGTGGGAGAAACAGTCTTGCCGCCAATCAACTCCAGCAAATTTTAGACGGACAAAGTCTGAAATTTGTTAAAAGTCATCGCGAGACAAACCTTGATTGGGAGCTGCAATCTTTTAAACTCAAACGGAAGGTCATTAGGTATCAATTGTATACGCGGCACGAAGACTGTTTCTCCTCTGGCAGATACAGTTAGTATTTTGGCCTCAATAACATTGCGGCGGAGAGCCATTACTTGGGAGTCTAGTTCAATTGCACAATTTTGGAGGCCGTATATTTCGAAGCAACATGACAGGAGCACCTACACGCAACATAAGTCTGTGACACGGAAGACCCGGCGGATAATGGGAGTTTAAAAATCTACAGGATAATTAACCGACTCGTCCATATGGACCATGGCGTCAATAGAATTATAAATCACTAGCATCCGCCCGCAACTTCGTTTGCGTAGAATTCGGAATTCCCGCCGTTTAAAAATATGTTGCCTAAATAAATTGGGTAAATGTAATTGGTTTATTTATATATGTATAGAAAGGTAGATTAGGTAGGCTTAATACATTCGTGTCTGTGAAACCATAGAAATACACATGTCCCGGTGAGTGTCAACGGCATCAGCGAACCAAAAGACATTGCTAATATGTTTAGATGTCACTTTCAAGTGGAGTCGCCGCTAAAAGGTGAGCAGACCGGGGATGCGGGGGTCGTCGTGTCAGCGGTGCCTGAGCGTATCACAGCAAAACAAGTTGCTCTAATAATAAAGGCCATGACTCGAGGCAAATCTCCTGGACTCAACGGCCTTAGCATCGAACATTTGCAGCATGCGGGGCCGCACCTACCGAGGCTCCTGGGACTGTTATTTACGCTCTGTATTAGGCATTCCTACCTGCCAAGTGAACTGATGAAGACGGTGGTAGTGCCTATACTTAAAAACAAGACTGAAGATAATTCTGACAAGTGCAACTACCGCCCCATATCATTAGCTACAACCACACCTAAGGTGCTTGATGGCCTGCTTGAGAGACAGCTTAAAGAACACCTAAATTTAAACGATGCACAGTAATTCGGCTTTAGATCAGGACTTTCGACAGAATACGCGGTTATGTCTCTCAAGCAGACTGTCAGGTATTACACAGATAGGAGCACGCCTGTGTATGCAGCCTTTCTTGATCTCCCCAAGGCATTTGACCTGGTTAGATATGATATTCTCTGGCGTAAATTTAAGGATGCAGGTGTGCCGGGTGAGTTAATTAATATTTTTAAATATTGGTATGACCACCAAACTAACCGGGTCAAATGGCTTGGAGAACTTTCTGACGAGTACAGGCTGGAGTGTGGGGTGAGACAGGGGGGGGGGGGGGGGTTAACTTCTCCCTCACTCTTCAACCTGTACGTGAACGGGCTGATTGTTGAGCTGAGTGACACCGGGGTGGGATGCTCGATCGATGGTCACTGTATTAACAGCATCAGTTATGCGGATGATATGGTGTTGCTCAGCCCATCAATTTTTTTAACTTATTTATTTAATTTTCAAGAGTGGGGACAGACACAGTGTTAATAATTATAGACCTATATCTGTTTTACCCGCCCTATCCAAAGTTCTAGAAAAAATTTTGAACAATAGATTAACAATTTTTTTGGAAACTTATCATCTTCTAGCTAACAACCAATACGGTTTCAGAAAATTCAAATCTACCGAGGACGCCATTAGCTCTTTTATTGATAGTAAGGTAGCTAACCTAGACAACAAGAAAAAGTGTTTAGGTATTTTTCTAGACCTCTCCAAAGCATTTGACACTGTGTCTGTCCCGCACCTAATTACAAAGTTGGAAGCAAGCGGTGTTCGAGGTGATACCCTCAAAATCTTTCAAGATTATTTGACTGATCGGACGCAGTGTGTCAAGATAGATGAAATGGTCAGCGACAATAAAAGTATAAGCTTCGGCGTGCCTCAAGGCTCAATTTTGGGCCCGACACTTTTCCTAGTGTATATCAACCAGCTATGCAGGATGTCCCTAAAAAATTGCTCAATTTTCGCATATGCTGATGACACCGCGTTGCTGATACATGGCGACAGCTGGTCTGAGACTGCAATCTATGCTGAAAATGCCCTTGCATCAGTAATGAATTGGCTATATGATAACCTTCTTACCGTTAACCTGTCTAAAACAGTTTTCATACCCTTTGCTTTGCAAGCTGCCACGTTACCTGCTCCAGACTCCATTACATTAAAAGCTCACTCCTGCACTCCAACTGCGCCCATCGCACAATGCTCCTGCCCGCTATTAGCTAGATCGGCTACTATTAAATATCTGGGGGTTCAGTTTGACAGCATATTAAACTGGAAATCCCATATAGACAGTCTTACTTTACGCGTCAGAAAACTCATATTTTTATTTAAGAAGTTAAGACATTCAGCTGATCGCACTATCTTAAAGACCGTTTATTACGCTCTGTGCCAGTCAATACTTATGTACTGCGCTGGTGTGTGGGGGGGAGCTGCCAAAGTTCACATTCTTTCACTTGAGCGAGCGCAAAGGGCGGTCCTGAAGGTTATGTCCTTCAAACCCTTTAGATATCCTTCGTCAAGTCTATATGAGGAATGTCAAGTTTTGTCCGTCAGGCGGCTTTTTGTACTCCACACTGTTTTACGTAGGCATTCATCCCTACAGTATAATCCTAGTTCTCAAGACAAACGTCAACGTCATAGGGTATGCCCTACTCAACGATGTAGAACGGCACTCGCTAAGCGACATTTCTATGGGATTGGGAGTCACTTATATAACAAAATCAATAAAAGCTGTCAAATATATTCTACTACTCTGCATGAATGTAAAAGCAAAGTTTTTAGTTGGCTTCAAACGCAGAATTACGAGGACACCGAAAATCTGTTAAAAATATAACTCGCCTTGTATATGCAACTACAAATATACAAGCACACACAATCTTCTATACATGCAACTTCACACACACACACACACACACACACACACACACACACACACACACAGGCGCGCGCGCACGCAACGCAGAAAAACACACAGGCACGGGCACACTCAGGCACGGCCGTCTACTTCTACATTCTAAATTATTTATTTAAAGATTTTGTAAGCTCCTTAACCGCGATGCATCTAATGTCACAATTTTTTAAATTTATTTTATTAGAGAATACTGGTACCCATAACACAAGTTAAATCTTTTCCTTGGGTACCAGAGTTCATACAAATATTTACTGTAATGACATAAGTTGTATTGTGTATAATTGTATATTCTTCTTGTAAATGTTTGGTTGTAAACGCCTTTATGTCCAAATAAACATTTATTATTATTATTTTATTATTATAAATAGCCGCGCTCAGAAAGCTGATAGGCGTGTGTGAGAAGTACGCGAGGGTACACGGTCTCCTGTACAATGTACAGAAAACTGAGCTATTGGTATTTCAAGCCAAGGGTCGTAAATTGGGGGATATGCCACCTGTGCGGCTTAACGCTGCCGCTTCGTAGAGTAAAAGAGTTTAAATACCTCGGCCATGTGGTCACCGAGGATTTAAAAGACGATGGGGACATAGAAACGGAGAGGAGGGCGATGGCGGTCCGCTGTAACATGTTGGCACGCAGATTTGCGAGGTGTAGTTTAGAGGTAAAGATCACTCTGTTTAAAGCATTCTGCCAAACTCTCTACACCTGCAATCTGTGGGTCAACTACACGCAGCGGGCCATCAACGCTCTCCGAGTACAATATAATAACGCGTTCAGGGTGCTGGTGGGGCTCCCGCGCTGCTGTAGTGCGTCTGCGATGTTTGCACAAGCGCACACTGACGGCTTTCACACTGTGCTGCGGCGCCGAATCGCTTCGCTGATGTTCCGCACGCGTGGGAGCACCAACACCATCCTGAACGTGCTCAGCCACAAGCTGGACAGCTCCCTTTTGGGGCACTGGGTTCAAACTCAAGTGTGTGTGCACGGGGTCCCAGTGGGTGGCAAATACTTAAATTAATAAATGTCTGTCTGTATGTGTTTGTCATTGTATTTGAGTCTTCCAGTCTTTTAAATAAATTGAAAACTTGAAATAATAATTTTAATTGTAATTTTAAATTGATTTTAATTTTGATTTTGATTTGATTTTGGATTTAATTTTGATTTTAATTTGATTTTAATTTAAATTTAATTTTCATGTAATCATTTATTTTATTTTTATTTTTATTTCAATCTTGGTCTTCATTTGAATGTTAATTTAGATTTTTAATTCTGATTTTTTACATGTAACATAGTTCTTTGTCTTACTACTAACTTACAATATTATGGGCAAAATATGTCTGAAATAAAAAGATTTAATTTAATTTAATTTAATTAATTTAATAACCTAACTACTTCTTAACGGAAAAAAACGAAATATATTAAGCTTACGATACCAAATGTTAGACAAGTAGAAACTAGTATTCTCATAAATTAAATTAAAAATTAAATTGAAACTAAATTAAATTAAAATTAAAAATTGAATTAAACAAAAAATAAATAAATTTATCAACAACATTCCATGGATAACATAAGTCTCTCGTGTTTAGATGTCAGCAATATGTATGTATGTATACTATGTATGTAAAGTATGCGTAAGCGCGAGCGGCCTAAATATTTATGTATGTATAATTTCCTAATAAAAGATCTTGATTAATATAATGACTGTGACTTCTCAGTACATTTATGATAATCTTTTGTATGTAATAAAAATATTAATCTGTTTAAAAAATACAGAAATATCCATAATATAAATACTAGGAACAAACACTTGTTGTTCCTACAACAAGGCTCAAGAAAATAGGTGGCTCGTTTAGATGCCAATGTATATGTTTTATAATAAACTTCCTAGCCACATTCAAGCACTAAGCATTAATAAATTCAAATCTTTTATAAAGCTAAAACTATGCCAGAAAGCCTATTATACTTTAAAAGACTGATTGGCCTGATGACTTTTTGACTGACTGGTCTGATTGAGGACAAAAAGCTTGGGATTGAACTGCTGCAATAGGTCTAGACAGTGAATGTTGTTAATTTTTTATTTTGCTGATTTACACTTTTGTTTTATTCTTTCTAAATATCGCATCGTTGAGCTCTTTAAGTTCTGAGTTAAGCTGCACGGTTCTGAACTTCTGACGAATGCGTGCACAGACTGCACAGGTCCACTCAATATGTGTAACCACACATTCCTCAAAAGACCACTTCAGACACCGATCTACATGGTACAAAGATCAAAGATTATGTCCGGATTTTTATATACACATTGACATTGATGAATTTTATATAAACAATGACGTGGATATTTACTTTGTAAAGTATCTTATTTTTTATTATTATTTCTGTGAGTGTGATCACAGTGGTCACATGGTCTTCACATGATCTGACCAAGATTATGTCTGGACTTTAAAAGAGACTGTGACCTCTGAGTTTGTTTCGGCCTTTCTTCTCAGAGTAGTCAGATAGGAAACGCCGACCTCATCTAGTTTTATAAAAAACTAGCGACCCGCCCCGACTTCGCACGGGTGCAATGCCGATCACTACATAGTATAAAACAAAGTCGCTTCCCGCTGTCTGTCTGTCTCTATGTATGCTTAGATCTTGAAAACTACGCTACGGATTTTGATGCGTTTTTTTTTTATAGATAAGAGTGATTCAAGAGGAAGGTTAACATGTATAATACATGCATAATATAGTAGAGAAACACTGATAATTTTAGAGCCAATTTCTCGTAAAAAGTATAGGATAAAAAATCGTTATTGTGGGTTATCCCTAAGAGATAGACATATACCATCGCGGACTTTTTTGTAGAGCTTTTTAAGGTGTACAATACTGTAGTACATTATTTTGATCTATCTCGAATGGTTCAGCCAGCGTTTACAATGTAAGCGCAAAAAAATGTGTTTATTTACGACATCACATTAGAAACCTCTAAAATTATCAGTGTTTCTCTACGATATTATGCATGTATTATACATATAAACCTTCCTCTTGAATCAATCTATCTATTAAAAAAAAAACGCATGAAAATCCGTTGCGGAGTTTTAAAGATCTAAGCATATATAGGGACAGACAGACAGGGAAGCGACTTTGTTTTATACTATGTAGTGATATGATTGACATGTAAAAGTGTTTGTACAAACATACTTACAGAAAATAAATCATTTATTATTTATCATTTAACCCAATCGGTTCAGCCGTTTAGAAGTTATGTGAAAAAGATAAGTACGGAAGGATAATTCATACTACCCGTTTTCCCGTAGGAATGAAGCATTTTCCCGCGGTAAAAAGTAGCCTATGTTCATCAGGGATAATGTCGGCTTCTAATGGTAAAACCATTTTTCAAATCGGTCCAGTAGTTTCGGAGCCTATTCAATACAAACAAACAATCAAATCTTTCCTCTTTATAATATTAATGTAGATTTCTTCACCTTCGAATGTATTTATCAACATTTCGTTGATCGCAGCGGCTTGGTCGTTTTTGGGAGTGAAAATGTGTCTGTCGCATAACCACTAAATCGGCTTGTCTTTAACCCATGCCCTGTCCCATGAATCACATATGATTCATGTTCATTGTTTAACTATTGTGTCTACTTTGTGGACAGTGAACCTGTTAATATATTTCACATAAAAATTTCATCCCAATTTTCACCCCCTTAAGGGTTAAAATTCTCACAACACCGTTGCATTAGCTTACAACCTTAAGTGATTATAATAAAAGTGATTTTTACTTCGAAAATGAAGTACTTTCCATACACAATTTCATCCCCATTTTAACCCTTCAGGGGTAGAATTATCAAAAACGTTGTAACACGTATAAATTAATTTTCAATCGTCAGCCTAAACGCATAATTTGAAGATCCTAACTTCACTTCCATCCCTATTTTACCCCTTTAAGGGTGGAATTCCCAAAAATCCTTTCTTAGTGGATACTTACTTTTCACAAAGAACACACTCTCCAAATTTCATGTCTCTACTACCAGCGGTTTGGGCTGTGTGTTGACATATTCGTATCCCCCCGTCAGTCAGTCAGTCAGTTTACCATTTTATATTCGAATATTAATAGTTTTAACAAAAGCATGAAGAAGCTTTTAATAAATAAATGCTACTATGATGTTGCTGATTATTTAAATGATGTACTTTAGACATTTTTATTAATTTAATGTAACTTTATGATTTTTTTTTGAACTTTGAATTATATTATTATTACCATATTTGTACGCCTTTCAAGGCAAAACATGCTGAGACTTTTTTTTTTTGTAATCGTTCCAACTGATTGTGAACCTACGCGTGTTTTTAACCGACTTCAAAAAAAGGAGGAGGTTATCAATTCGACTGTATCTTTTTTTTTTTTTTTTTTTATGTTTGTTACCTCATAATAACCGACTGGGTGAACCGATTTTCATGATTCTTTTTTTATTTGAAAGCTGGTGCTTCCCATGTGGTCCCATTGTCACCATTTCAATATCTGATGATGGGATCTTGTAGAAATCGGGGGAACTCTTCAATAAATAACAGCAGATTAACCGCGATTGTTGCTATAGCATATCTAAGCATTGTTTACACCATCACACAACATAATATCACGCCTGTACTCACTACAAAGGTTATAATTTTTTTTATTATAATAATAATTTAATACCAGTAAAACAACCGCGATTGCTGCTATCGCATATTTATGCATTGTTTACGCAATCGCACAACATAACATCACGTCTGTACCCTATAAACGCAGATGCAGCTTCCTGTCACTGATATTTACATAGAAAGTAGTGTTTATATGAATTTGATTGGGGTAGATATAACTAAAATGTGAAAAATAAAAAATTTTATATAAAAAAAACAACCGACTTCCAAAAAAACACTACAAAGTGAAAAATAATTTTAATTTCGGAAGTCGGTGTCAAAAAACCAAAATGCGGAACCAACGACACCGACTTCCAAAATTAAAATTATTTTTCACTTTGTAGTGTTTTTTTGGAAGTCGGTTGTTTTTTTTTTGACAGATAAATATAAGGTCCCATTAAAATAGTTGGACAAATTTTAATACAGCGTTCAGTACGTCTAACCAAAGATATCCAAGCAAAAAAAACAATGATTAAAGTGATTTTATTTTGATCGAAAATAATAAATTGTTCGGCACCACAGCCGGCACTCTAGAATAAACCCATCCTTATGGGTAGGTACTTGCACTCGCGCACGACCCAGCCAGTTCTGTTAGGGCCGACACATATGGCGAGGTGCTGCGCAGCGCGGTTGTCAGTGTCAAACAAAAATCAACATTGCGAGCCTTAAAATAAAGTCGAAAATAAATAACCTAAGACGTGCACCTTTTTCCGCTTAGAAACGCTTTCGAGCTAATGGAAGTTTATTTAATCTCAACCTTATGTCAACTAAAGCAAGGTCAATATTTGTTTGTCAGCGACGACCGCGCTGCGTTGCGCTTCGCCATATGAGTGCCGACCCTTAACATCATTCTGTATCTACGCGCAATTCGAAAACAGGCTACTATTGGGGGTGAATAAACTTTCCTTGAACACATGATTATGAACCGTCTAGGTACGAAAAGAAAAGATTCTAATTTCCCATCACACTTTACCAGGCTTTGGACTGTCTAATTGCGTGCTGAACTGTTATCAAAGTATTAAAGCAAATGCAGAAAGTTGTAAACAAACAAGCGCGCAGTGGATACAATGTAGTGTTATGAATCTTTTTTATTTATTTAAAGTTCGATAACAGTAAAACACTGAATCAGTCGTGCTTAAAAATTAGAATCAGCCCTATTTACAATAATTAATATAAATACTACTTACTCTACGACGATAGGTGGATAGGTACCTAATTACATTAATTGTTGAACGTGCCTACCGTTTTGAGCGATGCACTTGCAAGCGCGTTTAATTACGTGTCTTTGCACTTTTAAAAGAGTGTCACTTTCACTTTTTATTGTTTCAAATGCGAGGGTGATTCGCGTACATAGCTCATTCACGCTGGCTATTAAGTCTCCATTTTCACCGTACACTAAATCTTTAGCACGACCCCAGAAATAAAAATCAAGCGGAGTCAAGTCCAGGCTCCTAGCAGGCCACGGGACAGGACCACCCCGACCAATCCTCCGGTCTCCGAACCGAGAATTGAGATAGTTTCTTACGTTTCTAGCGAAGTGTGCTGGCGCGCCATCATGCTGGAAGTAGAGGTCACGCCAGACTACCAGGGGTACATCTTCTAACATTGTTTCAACATCGTTACGTAACAAGTCTATGTACGTATTATTGTTTAAACGGTTAAGAAACACAGGCCCTAAAACTTTATTGTCTAGCACTCCTACCCACACATTTACACTAAAACGTGTTTGGAAATGGTCCGGTCTCACTTTATTTGCGTTAGTAGTTGTCCAGTAATGGGAATTATGTATGTTAAATAACCCAACACGTGTAAAAGTACATTCATCAGTCCAGAGAATGTGACGTTGGGGTTGTTGCAGTAGCCACCTACAAAATGTCACGCGTGGCGTGTAGTCTTCACTCTTCAGTTCTTGCACACGAGTGCAATGATATGGGTGGAGGCCTTTATCACGAAGGAGCTTCCACACGTAAAAATCGCTGACGTTGAATACACGACCGGCATCGGCAGTGCTCGCCGTGGGGTGTATTCTAAAGAAATCTAAAACGTCTTCTTCAAGGCGCACCGGATAGCGCGGTCTTCCTGCGTCAACCGCTGGTGGCATGAAGGTGCCATATTCACGATGGCGCTGTACTGCTCTCAGGATTATGGTGAGGCTCGGCCGCCTTCCAAATCTTTCTTGATAAAGGATTTGGGCTTGTCGTAAGCTTTCGTTACACTCACGATAACACAGGACCATTTCCAAGTATTCTTGGTTGCTGTACTCGTAATAAGGCATTGTTGTCGATTGTGATAACTACGTAACAACACACACACAGACTTTCATGTAACATGTTTTGTTGGCTCGGTTGCGCGACGAAAACTGAAATGGCGTCATTGTCAATTTGTCATATTTTACGTCAGCGGCCCTTCGCCCCGGGCATCCCCGCGGCGAAGGGCTATGGAGTGAGATGGCATGAGTTGGACAATGAAACCGGCGGGTGTGGTGACATGGCCACGTGCGCCTGGACCATTATTTCGTAGAATCAGAATTTATGAGATAGCAGACATGGATGTGTTTATGCATTGGGTAACCAAAATGTTTAGTGCATTTTCGCTAACTGATTTTTTTTTTTTTTAAAGTATCTAATGCATTTTTCTTATTTTTTTTTTTACCATTGTCCTTATTTTGGTGGTCTGAATGATTTGTAAAAGTTTGTCCACCTATTTTAATGGGACCTTATATAAGGTCCCATTAAAATAGGTGGTGGTGGTGGTGGTGGTGGTTGGTGGATCTTATCTTATGTAGGAGCCAATGGTTGTAGGCACCGTACACTATCACTTTGTTAATGTAGGTTTAGTTATGGAGCACACAGAAAGAACCATAAGTGGAGTTAAAAGTTATATTAAAATGTAGAAGGTTAACAAGTTAAAGGTGGTAGCGATTCTTTCTCTTGACAAGTGGTTAGTTCCACAGTTATTGTCTGACTCGATTTGCCTTGCTTAAAACGTTATAATTATAGCATAATATTTGTGACGCACGACATCCAAGTAGGTTGCTGCGTTCGCAAAGTGAATGTACGGTTGATGAGACCGTACATGTTGGCAACCCCACAAGATGTAGAGAAAATTAATGAAAGATAGTCAAGAAAAGGAACCCTATTACAAAGATACAAATAATAAATTAAATTATTCGAAGTTGAACGCGATGTTGTCTGCATGACGTGGACGTACCGCTTGCAGTTGTGCTTGGCTCGCCGTGTGAATGTTTTCTTCTTGCTTTCTGTGTTGTATCGGTTGCAGTTCAATCTCTTCAAGCTGATTGTTCGTAGTTGAATGACTCTTAGTTTGTTTGGATCGACAAGATGGTCCGTATCTCTTCACAAACCACCCCACAGAGACAGTGATTATTACTCCCACAATGGTATAAGAGACGGCGTATTGGTGTATGTCATGAGTGGAAATGGTCGATGGGAGGTGGTTTTCTTGTATTTTCATAACAGCCAGTCGCTTGTCGATTTCCTCCAATTCTGCAGTTTCTGGCAACCTCACGTGCGACATATTAAGTGTTATGTTCACAATGTTATTTACCATCGAGTTGAGCGACGGTATGTTCATGGAAAGATTCATCTTCATGTTGCTATTGTATTGGTTATGCGAGTGAATTGTTAATTCCTTCGATTGCACCATGCAACCCTGTGCCAAGGTCAGTATTCCGGAAGTCATGGAGTGCGTAGTGATATCATTTTCACACACAATTCGTATTGTGCAAGTTCCGCAACAAATCGCCAGCCAAGTATTCGCTGTGTGTAACGCGATCCACTCCTGCTTACATAGCACATTTTTTACGTCACAAGGTGAGGTCGTTCGGTGACCCAATAGTTTTGCTTCGCAGGGGGAATTATTGTTATGCAAGTTGAATATCGGTAGGTTCTTATTGCATATCAAATTTCCTGGTTGGATGTGGCTACATCGCTTCATGTCATCTTCAGATAAAGATACATAAGTGCTCTTCCCGAAGTTTACTGCTATGTACTGCGAAGCTAGTTGGACAATGACTGTTCCCGTGCTTGTGTTCATGGGCAACGGAGTAGCTTGGTATAGAGTGAAGTCTTCATCTGAGATCAGCGGGACGTGTATCTCGAACAAGAAGTAGTTTGTGGTCACTCGCGCTCTTACGTATAGCAGTTTGTAGAGGTCTTTGATATCGTTTCTGATGTTTCGGACAGGCAACGACGTGGTCATCGGGAGCTTGCCCGCGATTTCAGTTAGTTGCTCGATCAAGTTGACAGGTGTAAGTAGATGGATGTCTATGTGCCCTTTGTAGACATCAGTTAGGCTTTCAAAGAGCATTTCTTGAACCCTCTCTAAATTTGTAATCAGCAAATATGCTGTTAGTGAGGCCGAGTTGAAATAGTTAGTAGCCATCACTACTTCTATTTCAGACTCCACTTTGGCTAGGTTGGTGTTAGTCTGCGCCATAAAGTCGTCTATTAAACCAAACTGTCGCATGATATTTTGTTCATTTTTCTTCAGCATATTGTTTTGAAGTTCGGCTATTGAAGTTTGATTTTTTACCAAATCAAGTAGATAGTTTTCATTATTTTGGACAGCTTGTATGTCGTTGTGGTATTTATCTGCGAACCGTTGATCTAGGATACCAAAGAGGCTGTTGGCAACATATCCCATTCCATCAATTAGCCCTCGTTTCTTACGACTACTCAAGTGCTTATGAGGAGCTAGGAGTATAGTGTTGTAATAGCTCAGTATTTCCATTTCGTGGTTGAGCTGTTCTAAAGTTGTCTTGCAGTATCTTGGGTCGGTTTTTTGACACAGCTCGTTTAATCCCTTGAGGTAAGCTTCAATTCGATATACACCGTCCCAGTAAGTTGTTAGGTTATAGTACATAAGTAGTGTCCATTCGTCATGAATAACTTGTACGTTTCCTATTGTGTCGTAATAAATCGGCCGCTCAGGTTCGAAGTTAGTAATTTGAACGCCGGATGTCACGATTGTGCCATATGACCCAGTTATTAACGTAATTACAATTAATAACATTGTAAGAATGGTGGAAAAACATTTATTTCCGCCCGTCTTTGGCATGAATGGAGTTTTCTTTTCTGAGTGATTTTGGACGTGGTTCTCGATCGGAAGTGGTGACAGTTTCACGACTGGACGTTTGATGATACCAGATTGAGTTTTAACCGTGGTCACTCGAACATAGCCGTCGGAACCGGGATGCAGTTCAAGTATGCGTCCCATGGCCCACTTTCCTGGTGGCAAGTTGTTGTCCTTGATCAAGACTATATCGCCTTCCTGGATGTTCTTTCTTGGTTTGTTCCATTTGCTCCTGATCTGGAGTTGTGTTAAGTATTCATTCGACCAACTCTTCCAAAATTGGTGCAGCATGTGCTCTGTTAGGTGCCACCGTTGACGTAAATTAACGTTGTTTTCGTTACAGTACGTTGATATTGGTAGTGACATTGTTGGGCTTCCAGTGAGAAAATGACCAGGTGTTAGATAGTTCTGAAATTCATCCGGATCTTCAGTGAGTGGACAGAGGGGTCTTGAGTTCATGCAGGCTTCTATTTTTGCCAGTAGCGTCGTAAACTCCTCGAATGTTAGTTTTTGATCTCCTAGTACACGGTGGAGATGATGTTTCATGGATTTTACAGCCGCTTCCCACAGACCACCAGCACTTGGCCAAGCGGGAGCATTGAAGTGCCATTCTACCTCCATTTTTCCGATCTCGTTGAAGAAGTCTGGCGAAAGCTCTTGTTTAAAATGTTCAAATTCGTTACGCAACATCTTCGATGCTCCAATGAAATTAGTGCCGCAGTCTGAGTACACATGTTTAGGTGTACCGCGTCTAGCGCACAAGCGCTGGAAAGCGGCAATGAACATCTCGGTGCTGAGATCCGACACCAATTCAATGTGTACAGCTTTAGTAGCCATGCACACGAATATAGCGATGTACCCCTTTGTTGTCTTTACCCCTCTTCCTTTGTTCAGTTTTACTGGCACGTGTCCAGTGAAGTCTACACCAGTATGTGTAAAAGGTCGGGATGGGGTAGCTCTCTGTTGAGGTAAGTCCGCCATAAGCTGGTAGTTATGTGTTGGTTTATAGCGGTGACATCGCACGCAATGTCGCAGTTGAGTTTTTACAGCTCTGTTGCTACCGACAATCACGTATCGCTGTCGTATTTGGGCCAGTGTCAGCCGCGCACCTCCATGAAGTGTTGTAAGGTGTGCTTGTTCAATTACGAGCTGCGTTAGTCGTCCCATTCGAGGAAGAATTATAGGATTTTTCATCTCGAAGGGTAGGTAGGAATTTCTCAGTCTTCCACCGACTCTTATGATCCCTTTTTCATCCATGAAAGGATTCAATTTGTATATTATGCTCTTGTTATTTACAGTTCCGTTTGCTGTCAGTTGTTTATATTCCTTTTCAAACTCCGTACTCTGCACATATGTAATTACTCGGTCGGCTGCTAGCTTGAGTTCGCTCACACTTAGGTAGTTGGTTTCATATTTCATCTTGGCGCGTGCCGTCGCGATAAAACGTAGTACCTGAGCCGTTACTCGGATTACTTGCGTCAATGAACTATATTTGTTTAATAAGTTATTTATAAAATGTTCATTGTTTTTCGGTACCGTTGTGGTTGCCCCTGCTACGTTGACACATTCCAGGTTGTTTGTAAATAAACATGCGAAGTTTCTCATGAGGTCAGAGTCATCTGCCCTTTTTAGAAATTCCGGACCTTGCCACCAGAGATCGAAGTTTACTAGTTTGCTCGGCAACATTCCTCTAGATGCACAGTCAGCAGGATTCTGTGCCGATTTTACGTAGCGCCACTTGTTGGAAGGAATAATTTGTTTTATTTTGTCAACTCTGTTGGACACGTATTTATCCCACCTTGATGCATCTCCTTGCAGCCATGCTAAGACTACTTGAGAGTCACACCATGCCTGTATTGTCAGTTTATATCCAGCTAAAGCTTCCGTAGTTTTTTCCATGAGCTTAGCCAACAGTAATGCGCCACATAGTTCCAATCTCGGCAACGTAGTTTTTTGTGATAGAGGCGCAACCCTGGTCTTAGCGACGAGTAAAGTAATTGTCGGTGTATCTTGTTCGTTCCTTACTCGGCTGTATATGACACACGCATACGCCTTTTCACTCGCATCGCAAAACCCCAGCAATTCTATTGATTGCTGTGCACCAATCCATCGGTTTAGTTTTATTTTTCTTACGTTTGGAAGTTCATTTTTCAATTTGACCCAATCATTTAGTATGTCACTTGGTAGTTCTTCATCCCAGGTCAGTTTGCTGTTCCATACTCTTTGAAATAATAGTTTTGCCGACACTGTTATGGGAGCCAACCAACCCAAAGGATCGTACAGTTTCGATATTTCAGAAAGTAAGTGCCTTTTCGTTGTCCGCCCCTTCGACTTTCCTTCCAGACTCCAGTTGAACATGAACGTGTCGATTTTTGGGTTCCAGCCGAGTCCCAGCGTTTTTGTCGAGTCTTCAGTTTTGAAATCAAATATGCTTTTAGTTGATATTTGATCGTCAGTTAAACTCTCTAGTAGCGCGGGGTGGTTGGCTGACCACTTTCGTAAGTTCATGCCGCCGCCCTTCATTAAGTTTATAAGGGAACTTTGTAGGTCTTTAGCTTTGTCCAGAGAGTAATGACCGCTAATCACATCATCGACGTAGAACTCGTTGAGTAATGTATTGGCGGCCTCTGGATATTTATGACCGTCATCCAGGGCTAACTGTTTCATAGTTCTCATAGCCAACCATGGCGCGCACTTGGTCCCGTAAGTCACGGTGCAAAGTTGAAATTCTTGTAACCTTTCAGCAGGAGAGTCGCGCCATATTATCTTTTGAAGTGATTGTTGATCTTCAGCTACCCCGATGCATCGGTACATCTTCTCTATATCGGCGGTAAAAGCGTACTTGTAGGATCTCCACTTTAGTATAAGGGCTTGAATGTCCTTCTGCAGATTTGGACCCTTTTCCATTAAGCTATTCAAGCTGTAACCAGTTGTTGTCCTTTGCGAGGCGTTAAAAACCACTCTTAGTTTGGTAGTAGTGGATTGTTCTCGCAAAATACCATGGTGTGGAAGATAACATTCAGCCATAGAAGTTAACACTGGCGACGCCGGTTTCATATGCTGTGGTTCCATATATTCTCAGATGAAGTCCCGGTACATTGTTGCTAGTTTGTTGTTCCTTCCCAGGCGTTTTTCTAATTGGAGAAATTGCGAGATAGCCAATGACTTTGATTTGCCTAGTTTGTTTTGCAACTCAGAGCTCATAGGCATCTTAACGATGTATTTGTTATCTGTGTCTCGTTGTACAGTCTTGGTGTAGTATTCTTCGCACTGATTATCCTTGGGCATGTCATTGTTGCTGATACTTATGTCTTCGTTCTCCCAGAATTTTGTTAATTCGCTTAGGTCGACCAGTGTTATGTGACAGTTAAACGTTTTCAGTTTGCCACATAGGATCCAGCCTAAGTGCGTCTGTTGCGCTACAGGAGACTGTTGACTGCCTTTCAAGACTCCGTCAAGGATGATATCGGAATATACGTCTGCCCCAAGTAATAGATCTATAGGACTTGATACGTTGAATTCCGGATCTGCTAGTTTCAAGTTTTCCAGGTGTGGCCAGTTAGCCTTTTCGAACGATGAGTTGGGTAAGTTATTTGTTAGTTTGCTTAAGATGAGTGCCTGAGTTTCGAATGCGTAGTCTGAGTGAATCGATTTACAGGTAAGCTGAAGCCGCCCTTTGCAGTTCCCAGGTGCAGCTCCCACTCCCGTTATGGTTGCATTCAGCCGTTTCCTTGGGAGTCGTAGCATCTGTGCAGCGTTCTCGGTTATTAAGTTTACTTGCGAACCTTGGTCTAGTAGTGCTCGTAACGTAATGTAATCCCCATTTGCAGACTTTATCTTAAGCTGCACAGTAGTTAATAAAACCTCCATTTCGTTAGTAGATATATGGTTGGAGCTTTGTTTGTGTGTGGATGTGGTTGGTCGTTGACCTAAATTTTCGTTGTTTTTTTCCGTATTCGTTGAGTTGACAGTATTTTTCTTGTCTGCGTTGTGCAGTAAAGTGTGATGCTTCATATTGCATTCTTTGCACGTTTTTGCTGACGCACAGTCTGTGTTGCCATGACTGTATAAGCAGTTTTTACACACGTTTAATTTTGCCACTGTTTTATTTCGTTGGAATGAGTCCATGTTGATGAACTTTGGGCATTTCATCAATACATGATTTCCGTCACAGTGTGGGCAGTGTCCATATGCTGTATGATAAGTTCTCTTGAAAGATTTCTTGAAAGACGACTTGGACGAGACTTGCTTCTGCTGGTTGGGTGCTTCTTTTTTCGTATTCTTCATGGTTTCATACGCCATGAATTTGTTTTCCAGGAAGTATAAGAGCTCGTTCAAGTTTGGTACATCTCGAGGATCTCGCAGTTCCTTTATGTACTCGCTGTAGGTAGTCGTGTCAAGTTTTTGCGACATCAAGTGTACGATAATTGGGTCCCAAGTTGCGATGTCTAGACCAATGTTTGATAGTCCATTCATACATTCAGTTATGACGTCATGCATCTTTTTGAGGTTGCAGCTGTCGGGTTGTTGAATGACCGGCAGGTTGAGCATGGTGTTTAGGAATGACGTAAATTGCAGCCTTCGATTGTCAAAACGCTGAGTCAGTATTTCCCAACAGGATGTGTAGTTTTCTGCGCTGATACTGAGATGTTGTACCAATCTTTCAGCTTCGCCTCTCAACCTCGTTTTCAGATGCTGCATCTTTTGCGCTTTGTTAATCATCGGGTTGTTGTGAATGGTTTCCATGAAGAGATCCTTGAAGGAATTCCATTGAGTATAGCTACCCGAAAATTCAGGAACCTCAATTTTTGGCGCCGACCTTTCGTAGTGCACTGTCGACCAAATCTTACTGTTCAAGTTTTTTCTTAGCTCGTCGTACTTGTCCTCCATGTCGACGAACATGGTGTAGTAGTTACTGTTGGAGCCTTTGAGTAACGCTTCCAGCTCCCAGTGTTGCTTGTCGATGATATTCCACTTCGACTTTAGAATTGAGAGATGGTCTTCTAGCTCCCATTTCTCCGTGATGGATTTTGTGTCAATTTTCGACATGGCGCGGTCGAGGGCTTTAAAGTTGCACTCTTGCTTACTCAGTAATGTTTTGGTGGTATCGTCCGTATCTCGATCCAGCATCCCCGTTAAGTCGAACTTCACAAACTTTTTTCCCTGTAGTTGTTCCAGTAAATGAAGCATGTCTCTTTTGGTTGATTCGTATTGAGCTTGAGTTTTGCTGTACACGTTATCCACGAAGTAATTGATGTTCTTGTCTTCTAAGCTTCGCTCCAGAATCGCATGTCGTTCCTCGAAGTCATTCCACTGTGCTTCGAGAGATTCTAGACGTTTGGTTAAGTACTCTTCAGTTTTCCTTGAGTGGCTATCCTTTTTATAGTTAGAGCACAGAGCTTTGATGTTTTCAAAACACGATTGCTGGAGTTGTAGCTTCTCCATAGTTGTTTCTCTTCTCTAGTTATCGAAAAGATGTCAGTTTAGTTTGATGTATGTAGCTCAGTAGTCCAGCACGTAGTTGACGGTGATAGACGTATAGCTTGACGTTAGTTCACGACACGAAGGCCACAGTTTGCAGGCTTCTTCTTTCAAGACTCCACGGAACCGTCCCCGTAGTTCTAGTTGAGTTGCGTATTCCTCAGCGTCTTGAGATTGTCGTTTGTTTCTATTTATTGCGTTCGCACTCTATGGACGATATAATGCGCCTCCTCATCCAACTGGGGCCACTCGCTTGTGGGAGACCAGCTGAACCGATTCGCTATCGTAAATAGAGACACTACACACAATAAATATCCGGCTCGAAGGACCATTTAATGTAGGAGCCAATGGTTGTAGGCACCGTACACTATCACTTTGTTAATGTAGGTTTAGTTATGGAGCACACAGAAAGAACCATAAGTGGAGTTAAAAGTTATATTAAAATGTAGAAGGTTAACAAGTTAAAGGTGGTAGCGATTCTTTCTCTTGACAAGTGGTTAGTTCCACAGTTATTGTCTGACTCGATTTGCCTTGCTTAAAACGTTATAATTATAGCATAATATTTGTGACGCACGACATCCAAGTAGGTTGCTGCGTTCGCAAAGTGAATGTACGGTTGATGAGACCGTACATCTTATCTTCACTACATAGTATAAAACAAAGTCGCTTCCCTGTCTGTCTGTCCCTATATATGCTTAAATCTTTAAAATTCCGCAACGGATTTTGATGTGGTTTTTTTAATAGATAGAGTGATTCAAGAGGAAGGTTTATATGTATAATACATGCATAATATAATAGAGAAACACTGATAATTTTAGAGGTTTCTAATGTGATGTCGTAAATAAACACATTTTTTTGCGCTTACATTGTAAACGCTGGCTGAACCATTCGAGATAGATCAAAATAATGTACTACAGTATTGTACACCTTAAAAAGTTCTACAAAAAAGTCCGCGATGGTATATGTCTATCTCTTAGGGATAACCCACAATAACCATTTTTTATCCTTAACTTTTTACGAGAAATAATGGCTTATTTAAGAAGCAATTTTAGGCAATACAGCATTAATCCTTATCCAATTAAGTTCCTTAAAAACATTGTGCATTTCATATAGATCATTATGGCCCTTTACAGCATGTAATTTAAATGAATATTTTCGAAGATATTACAGTTTTAAAATGCGGGCGTTACCGACCGGACAGTGGCCGGTGGCGCTTGAAACTACCCAACGGATTTTCAACTTTATCAATAAAGCATAAGGTTCAAAGTTGATTGGGAAATTTTGACAGCTTCGGGTAGCTTGATGTGCTGGCGTCTGTACTACAGTATTGTACACCTTAAAAAGGTCTACAAAAAAATCCACAATGGTATATGTCTATCTCTTAGGGATAACCCACAATAACGATTTTTTATCCTATACTTTTTACGAGAAATAATGGCTCTAAAATTATCAGTGTTTCTCTGCTATATTATGCATGTATTATACATATAAACCTTCCTCTTGAATCACTCTTATCTATAAAAAAAAACCGCATCAAAATCCGTAGCGTAGTTTTCAAGATCTAAGCATACATAGAGACAGACAGACAGCGGGAAGCGACTTTGTTTTATACTATGTAGTGATCAGCATTGCACCCGTGCGAAGCCGGGGCGGGTCGCTAGTATCTTATATAGAGGGATATTTTTTAAGGAGTGCGCAAAAAAATTGTGGAGGGTCAGTATTAGTAAGTGAACACATTTCCATTATTTGTTCAAAAATATTTTAATTTTTTTATCCGTCATTTTATCAGCAAAATATGGACACTGTCTATTCGTAATAAAAACAATAGGCGCGCGAGCACGTTAGTGCATGTGCCGGGAGTAGTGGGTTTTACCCCGATGCAATACCGCCGTGTTGCATCGGGGTAAAACCCACTACTCCCGGCAGCAGAGTGGTGCGGAGTGCCGGTCGCCCGAGTCCCGACAGTCTGCTCATCGCATGCGCTATCGTGACCTCGCGTCCAATCGCTTTCCCTCGCAACCCCCGTGCCGCGCGTGTGTCGAACTCGTACCTACCGGTCACGATGTTGTACTTTAGCAACCGCGAGTTTTATGAGATGGTGCGAGTGTATTTATTAAGTGGTGAACGTTTACGAGCAGCTCGCAGAATGTATACGACGGAGAGCGTAACTCGAATGCGAGCCCATGATATCCCTAATCCCGTGGTCCCTAATGAAAGGACTATTTTAGCAGCCAATCGAAGGCTGCTTGATCACGGTCAGTTCAGGACCTCGAATCACGCACAAGGGTCTGGCAGACCAAAATACAGTGATTAGTGACATGTAGGGTAAGCAATTATTTTTAATTAACAATTTTAGCGAATAGGTTACTTTTGATTGAACATTATTGTAAATACTTAGTTGATTCCAATTTTAAAAAATACTAATACTAATAATGCAGAAGTATGCATGTAATGTCAATAATTTTAATTTTATAAAATTTTAAAAGTGTCATAATTTTATTGCTTTATTTTCTGCATTTTGATGGTCTTAAGCCCATAAAAGTATGAAGGAAAAATTGGAATTACTCTTCAAAACTTCACATCACGGCCTAATCTTAAAAAAAGACTAGTTCGAACCTGATAAATTCAGCGATCTGTACCTACATTGTAACCCACGGAAATACCTACTACGCCTGTGAACGAAAAACGAACGAGCGCACAGCCACGGTAATATTATAATACAGTACTCCAACTTCATACAAACGGACGAAACGCGAGCTATACCTACGCGCCTCGATCTCGCTGTGCGCTCGGAGCGCAGACAGTCACGGCTGTACCGCAGTGTCGAACGGACGGTGTGTTGTTTTTTTAACAATAACCGCGCGATTTTTTCTCTAAAAATCAGTTAATATGACGAGTACGAAATATTGTGCTGTTTTTGGTTGCATGAATTCGTCAATAACGCATCCAGACATAAGTTTTTTTAAATTATCTGGAAACTCTGAAAGGTAAGACTATAAAAAAGCGGCTTGGGTATTGTGATATAGAGAACTTATTATTTAAATACGAACTCTAGACAATATTCGTGACTTCTAGTGGTACTTCCCGATCCCAAGATATTACATCGTAGGGCTAGAAGTCTCCTAATTTGGAATCAAAATCACACATCCTATATGAGAAATAGTATGTTCTAACTTTCATAAAGACACACAAACACACACGCACACACACTCACCACACACACACATACACATACACCACACACGCATGCACACACTCACATAAAGAGAAGTCATACCAGTTTCTCTAACTTTTCATTCATTGTGTACTTGTTTATATTTACTTAAAATAGTTTAGTTATCTAGTTGCCTGAAAATAATGTTGATCCGAGGGAGGAGCAGAACCACCCAATACAAGCATTACTACATGCTTACTGGGAGGTTCTAGCCACAGAATAATATTGTACAAGAAAGTTACAGAAATAAACTATTTTAATTTATTTTAATTTAATTTTAATTTAATTTAATTAATTTAAAATAATTTTACTTACTAGTAGGTAGGTACATAATGTGTGTCTTTTTAATGGATAAGTATTTCCTTTTATCTCACGAAAAAAAACGTGTTTGGATTAATAAATAAAGCGAATAGAGTAACGGAAAGTTATTGAGACGAGTGAAATAGGTGCGGTTCTGAATGAATCATGATACGGTAGGTACCTACCTACTTACGCTTGTGTTAAAACTTCGGTGCATGTGTGTTTTGTTAGTTTGCATAATTCAAAGTATGTAGGGAAATGTAATTAAAATGCTGGAGACGGGCAGCCCTAACGCATGCTTACGTACCGCGCGGCTGTAGGCATTTATTTCTATCATGCGGCCGAGTTAGAATACTGTATTATAATATTACCGTGGCACAGCTGATAAGTAGGTACTTATGCGCGTTTCGCTGCGCCACGCGCCAGCGAGTAGCCATCAAGTCAATTTGAAAATCAGACATCTTTCGTTATCGATAACTTTATTTTTTTGTACTAAAACATCACTACATAGTATAAAACAAAGTCGCTTCCCTGTCTGTCCCTATATATGCTTAGATCTTTAAAACTTCGCCACGGATTTTGATGCGGTTTTTTTTAATAGATATAGTGATTCAAGAGGAAGGTTTATATGTATAATACATGCATAATATAGTAAAGGAACACTGATAATTTTAGAGGTTTCTAATGTGATATCGTAAATAAACACATTTATTTGCGCTTACATTGTAAGCGCTGACTGAACCCGTCGAGATAGATAGATCAAAATAATGTAGTACAGTATTGTACACCTTAAAAAGGTCTACAAAAAAGTCCGCGATGGTATATGTCTATCTCGTAGGGATAACCCACAATAACCATTTTTTATCGTATCGGAGGGCACGGCAGTGCCCCCGCCAAGTCGAGCGCGAAGCAAACACTGCCGTACCATCCTTTACTGGAACCATTTCGCCGCATTTTCAGGCCCTTATTTGAGAACCTTTGGATAAGACCAGAACGCAGAAATTTTGGTCATCGAGTAAGCTATAATCACATACTTAAAATCCAAAATTTCAAGTGTGTAGATCATTTTGTTCCGAAGTTAAGCGAAAGCAAAGTTTCGCATTTATGACACTCACTCACTCATGATCATCAAAATAGAACTAGTACTTCCCATAAACTCAGAGAGCTGAAATTTGGTACAGCGTTAGGGTTTAATGGCCACATAAAGGGAAAACTATAAAAACTAGGATAATCGAAGATCTGGAGTACCTGGTGATAATGATTAGAAAACACAAGAGCCCAACCAAACTATTAGAGATCGACATACCGCCTTTACAAAAAATATTCAACTTGGTGGGCCGCTTCATTTGATGTCAAAAATCGAAGGTCTGAAGTATCTGATGAAGAACCCTCAGCTGGTCTCAGCTGTATTAGAGATATGGTAATGCCCCGTTTTACTATTGGTACATAAAAAAATCGACTGTGATTGCAAAAATCCAGCGTAGTGGGACACATCTTCTAATTTAATCTAGCCTATAGCGTCCCAATGCTGGGCGAATGCCTCCCCTTCTGCTTTTAATACGCATATAAATAAAATTAAAGGAAAACTCTGGATAAGACCAGACTGGCTTTTATACTTATACTTACAAGCTTACAAGAAGAAATAGTCGAACGATTAACTTTATTCTACTCGAACATTACACAAATTAAATAAATAAATTACAATAAAATATTAATTTAGCTCAAAATTTGGTAAAAATATAATGAATTGGAATAAGAGTGGCGGTGATACCCGCATACGTCGCTAGATGGCGCTGACTGTATTTTAAAACGCGCTTACGTTTGTTTTTCCGAACGAAGTGGCAACCGGCCGCGTTACAGTCGTTTACGACATCCTTCTACTGCGCTTGAAAACGTTTGCTAGGGATTAGAAGGGATTTCGCTTATCATTTCGTGAGGTTTGCTAAGGTTAATTAGCAGGTTGTTATTATAACAATTCAAAGATTTGAATAGGTTAAGAATTTTATGATTCGTGACAGTATACAGAGAACAATTCCCAATCTGTGTGGCGTATGCCCTAACAATTCACAAGAGTCAAGGTCTAAGTCTAAAAAATACCCTCATGGACATTGGCACCACCATATTCTCGTGGCCAAGCCTACGTAGCGCTTTCACGACTAACCAATCTTCATAGGGTGCCCCTCATAAATGTTGACTTCAAGAGTATAAAAGCTCAAGCTTCAGCGATCACTGAATCCAACCGGCTTAAGCGTATATACCGCGCCGATCTTTCAGAAATTAAACAGTCTAAAACGTCATGAGCAATACGAAAAACTGTTACTACTGTACAAGAATCAGAACCGGAAAAAAAGAAAAGAAAGATTTGTAATAATAAAAAAAACTACTCCTAAAAAGAAAAAAAACTGTGTCAAATAAGAAAATCTAATAAAATAAATCAATATGCCAATGTTTCTACAAAAAGAAGTGAAATCCCACCAAAAACATTCTGTAAAAACTGGCCAAGTCTCGATGGAGCTGCTTGTTTATCTCTAAAAAGTAATGAAATCTAGACAAAATCGTGCCAAGTCTAAAGTTCCTTACTGCGATTTCTTTATTATTATAGTTAATGTTGTGTGACTTGGCCGTTGAAGGGTACACAAGGGTACAAAACCAGGTGCTCCATGACACCATTGCACCAATCTGTCGCCAGAACCGCTACCCATTGACGATGGAAAATTGACACTTGGAAAACGTTCATTCAATAACCAGTCAATTGTAGGCTTGATAAAGCTGCGTATTTCAATAATACTTATGTATAGGCGAGCCTGAAATAAACAGTATAAAATCTATATTATGTTAGATCGGTGGTCGATCCAAAAAGAAGAGAGCAGAAGTCAGCATTGTCAATGCTGAATGCATGTGTTGCACAATCAACAAAAGCCAAAAATGAGACATTAGCGTCCAATTGCCAATACCAGTATGGGCTATTATCTCGCTTAATAAACATAGGTAGTTACAACAGATATAACATTACGTGTAAAAAAAATTGACTTGTATCCACTAACGTATAAAGAATGTTCAACGGCCAAGTCACACAACATTAACTATAATAATAAAGAAATCGCAGTAAGGAACTTTAGACTTGGCACGATTTTGTCTAGATTTCATTAGTTTTTAGAGATAAACAAGCAGCTCCATCGAGACTTGGCCAGTTTTTACAGAATGTTTTTGGTGGGATACTTTTTACGGGAAATAATGGCTCCAAAATTATCAGTGTTTCTCCATTGCACCCGTGCGAAGCCGGGGCGGGTCGCTAGTATCAAAATAAAAAATACGTGTTTAATAAAACTCATCTTAGTTTATTTTTTCAAAGTTTGCGCACTGCATAAAAAATATTCCTGTATATAGATTATTTATAACGTTTTTGACAGATCTCGGTACCCTGGGGTCCCGGTCCTTTGGAAGACGTACGAGAGACCGAAGTCAACTAGCAGAGGCCCTTAGACAGTACGAAATGGAATGAGGCCTCTATTTATTTTTACACTAGCGACCCGCCCCGGCTTCGCACGGGTGCCATGCTGATCACTACATAGTATAAAACAAATTCGCTTCCCGCTGTCTGTCTGTCTCTATGTATGCTTAGATCTTGAAAACTACGCTACGGATTTTTTTTATAGAAGACTGATTCAAGAGGAAGGTTTATACAGGTTGAAATTGAAAACATGCGACAAATCGAAATGAGAGATTGTACTCATCATTGTGAACAACTTTTACTATGAGATAAAACCTGAAAACGCGAAAAAAAATCAGCTGTTCCCTACATTTATGTTCGCATAACTCGTCAAAATGTAGGGAACAGCTGATTTTTTTTTCGTAATTTCAGATTTGGTCCCATGGTAAAAGTTGTTCATAATGATGAGTACAATCTCCCATTTCGATTTGTCGCATGTTTTCAATTTCACCCTGTATGTATAATACATGCATAATATAGTAGAGAAACACTGATAATTTTAGATAAATGATAAATAAATGATAAATGATTTATTTTCTGTAAGTAGGTTTGTACAAACACTTTTACATGTCAATCATATTTTTTAAACTAGATGAGGTCGGCGTTTCCTATCTGACTACTCTGAGAAGAAAGGCCGAAACAAACTCAGAGGTCACAGTCTCTTTTAAAGTCCAGACATAATCTTGGTCAGATTATGTGAAGACCATGCAGATTGGTGTCTGAAATGGTCTTTTGAGAAAAGTACCACAGAGATTGAGCGGACCTGTCCAGTCAGTGCACGCATTTGTCAAAAATTGTGCAGCTCAACTCAGAACTTGAGGAGCCTTACGATTCGACGAACAATACCAATGAAAGGACATTTGGGTAGGCCGCATAAATTACTCAAACTGCCAGACCATGATTAAAACTAACTAAGAAGGAAAAAAGAAAAAAGAAATGACCCACATAGTCTTCACACTCACAATAATAATAATAAAAAATAAGATACTATACAAAGTAAATATCCAGTTCATTGTTTATATAAAATTCATCAATGTCAATGTGTATATAAAAATCCGGACATAATCTTTGATCTTTGAGGACCATGTAGATTGGTGTCTGAAGTGGTATTTTGAGGGAAGAACCACACAGATTGAGTGGACCTGTGCAGTCAGTGCACGCATTCGTCAGTAACCGTGCAGCTCAACTCAGAACTTAAGGAGCTCAACGATTCGACGAGCAATACCAAGGACAGAACATTTGTGTAGACCGCATAAACCACTCAAACTGCCAGACCATGATTAAAACGGAAACAATGACCCACATAGTCCTCACATTCACAATAATTAAAATAATATAAGACTTTAAACAGTAAATGTTCATGTCATGTCATAAATAGATATTTAGAAAGAAAAAAAATAACAAAAGTGTAAATCAGCAAAATAAAAAATAAACAACATTCACTGTCTAGACCTATTGGAGCAGCTCAATCCCAAGCGTTTTTGTCCTCAATATAGTCTTTTACAGTATAATAGGCTTTCTGGCATAGTTTTAGCTTTATAAAAGATTTGAATTTATTAATGCTTAGTTCTTGAATGTGGCTAGGAAGTTTATTATAAAAACGTATACATTGGCATCTAAACGAGCCACCTATTTTCTTGAGCCTTGTTGTAGGAACAACAAATTTATGTTTGTTCCTAGTATTTATATTATGGATATCACTGTATTTCTTAAACAGATTAATATTTTTATGTGCATACAAAAGATTATCATAAATGTACTGAGAAGGCACAGTAATTATATTAATCTCTTTAAATTTGTCTCTGAGGGAGTGTCTGGGACTTAATTTATAAATGGAACGAATTGCCCTTTTTTGTAAAATAAAAATTATCTGAATTTCGGCGGCATTTCCCCACAACAGAATACCGTATGACATCACACTATGAAAATAACTAAAGTAAACTAAGCGGGCTGTGTCTAAATCAGTTAAGTCACGAATTTTCCTAACGGCGTATGCTGCAGAGCTAAGCTTTTTTGACAATTTATCTATATGGGGGCCCCATTGAAGCTTGGCATCCAAAGTTATGCCTAAGAATACTGTGGTATTTTCGGGTTTTAACTCTTCACCCTTTATGAGAACACTAGTTTCTACTTGTCTAACATTTGGTATCGTAAACTTAATACATTTCGTTTTTTTTTTCGTAAAGAAGTAAATTATTAATATTAAACCAGTTAACTACTTTTGCGAGGGCACTATTTATACTGTCAGTAACCAGCTGTTGACGTTTGAGTTTAAATAAAAGTGAAGTGTCATCTGCAAACAACACTATATCATGTTCATCCTTTATGAGGTAAGGCAAGTCATTGATATAAACAATAAATAAAAATGGTCAAAGTATTGAGCCCTGTGGGACCCCCATTCTTACTACAGATCCGGGTGACCTTTTCCCGTTAACATCAACTCTCTGAATCCTATCACTTAAGTAAGAAGTGAGAAGATCCAGAGAGGCGTTCCGGATTCCGTAGTGGTGAAGTTTCCTGATTAAGGTTTCATGAAGAACACAATCGAATGCCTTGGACAAATCACAAAAGATGCCCAAAGCATCGCATTTGTCCTCCCATGCATTATAAATATGTCCTAAAAGTTCAACTCCGGCATCGGTAGTTGTACGACCCCTTGTAAAACCGAACTGTTTATTATTCAGTAATTTATTGTTATTGAAAAATCTTTGCAATTGATTTAAAATAAGTTTTTCATAAATTTTACTAAAGGTGGGTAGTACGGAAATAGGTCTATAATTAGTAGGGTCTGATGTACTACCTGATTTAAACAACGGTATTATTTTACTGTGTTTCATAAGATCAGGAAACTCACCACATTGAATACAATTATTAAATATAACAGCTAAAGTAGGTGCTACAATGTTTATAATTGTCTTAGCAACATCCACAGAATTACCCCATAGATCTGCAGTCTTTTTAACATTTAACATGTGAAAAGTTTTAATTATATCTGTACAAGTGACAAATTCGAAGTGAAATTCCGAATCACAAACTGGAACGTTTTCTTTAAGTAAAGACTCTGCAGCACTGGGTGATGAGCTTCAGAGATTTAGTAGTTGACACGGGAATCTCTGCAAAGAAATTTTCAAAGGCCGCGGCGACCTGAGGATCTGATCTAATTACTTTGTCATCAATAGCAAGGCTGTAGTCACTACTTCGGTTGCATGACCTTCCTGTTTCGCTATTAATGACATTCCAAGTCATTTTAATAATGTTACTACTGTTTTTAATTTTTGAACTCAAATAACGTGACTTGGCCATACTAGAGACTGTTTTAAATATTTTAGAATAGTTTTTAACATATAAATTAAATTCAGCAGTGTTTATACAAATCCGTTCATCATATAATTCATAAAGTCGTTTTCTACTTTTATATATACCAGTGGTGGCCCAGTCACTGAAGGAAGCGTTACTATTGACTGATAATGTCTTTGGAATGAATGTGCCATTATTTCTCGTAAAAAGTATAGGATAAAAAATCGTTATTGTGGGTTATCCCTAAGAGATAGACATATACCATTGTGGATATTTTTAACCGACTTCAAAAAAAGGAGGAGGTTATCAATTCGACTGTATTTTTTTTTTTTTTTTTTTTTATGTTTGTTACCTCATAATAACCGACTGGGTGAACCGATTTTCATGATTATTTTTTTATTTGAAAGCTGGTGCTTCCCGTGTGGTCCCATTGCCACCATTTCAATATCTGATGATGGGATCTTGTAGAAATCGGGGGAACTCTTCAATAAATAACAGCAGATTAACCGCGATTGTTGCTATAGCATATCTAAGCATTGTTTACACCATCACACAACATAATATCACGCCTGTACTCACTACAAAGGTTATAATTTTTTTTTATTATAATAATAATTAATACCAGTAAACCAACCGCGACTGCTGCTATCGCATATGTATGCATTTTTTACGCAATCGCACAACATAACATCACGTCTGTACCCTATAAACGCAGATGCAGCTTCCTGTCACTGATATTTACATAGCAAGTAGTGTTTATATGAATTTGATTGGGGTAGATATAACTAAAAAGTGAAAAATAAAAAATTTTATATAAAAAAAAACAACAGACTTCCAAAAAAACACTGAAAATTGTGAAAAATAATTTTAATTTCGGAAGTCGGTGTCAAAAAACCAAAATGCGGAACCAACGACACCGACTTCCAAAATTAAAATTATTTTTCACAATTTTCAGTGTTTTTTTAGAAGTCGGTTGTTTTTTTTTTATATAAAATTTTTGTAGACCTTTTTAAGGTGTACAATACTGTAGTACAGACGCCAGCACATCAAGCTACCCGAAACTGTCAAAATTTCCCAATCAACTCTGAACCTTATAATTTAGTGATAAAGTTGAAAATCCGTTGGGTAGTTTCAAGCGCCACCGGCCTACTCCCCGGCCGGTAACGCCCGCATTTTAAATCAGTAATATCTTCGAAAATATTCATTTAAATTACATGCTGTAAAGGGCCATAATGATCTATATGCAATGCACAATATTTTAAGGTAAGGTAGGTAAGGTACTTAATGGGATAAGGATTAATGCTGTATTGCCTAAAATTGCTTCTTAAATAAGCCATTATTTCTCGTAAAAACTTAAGGATAAAAAATGGTTATTGTGGGTTATCCCTAAGAGATAGACATATACCATCGAGGACTTTTTTGTAGAACTTTTTAAGTTGTATAATACTGTAGTACTTTATTTTGATCTATCTCGAATGGTTCAGCCAGCGTTTACAATGTAAGCGCAAAAAAATGTGTTTATTTACGACATCACGTTAGAAACCTCTAAAATTATCAGTGTTTCTCTACTATATTATGCATGTATTATACATATAAACCTTCCTCTTGAATCACTCTATCTATTAAAAGAACCGCATCAAAATCCGTTGCGGAGTTTCAAAGATCACAAGAGACAGACAGGGAAGCGACTTTGTTTTATACTATGTAGTGATGTCACGTATTGTGTGTTAAAAGACTAAAATCTACATTAAAATGCAACTCTACCAAATGTTACGCGGGTGAAAAACTTGCTACGTGACAACGACCACTATTCGCGCATGATCAGTTGTGGAGCAGTTTGGTAATGCTTTAACACGTTGTTACTGTACACAGGTGTCGTGGGTGCGTTCCCGCGACCTGCAGATCCTGTCGCACGCGGGCGCGGTGTTTACGGCGGACGCGCGCGTGTCGGCCACGTCGGGCGTAGCGGGCGCGTCGGGCGTGCCGGGCGCGTCGGGCGGCCCAGCCAGTCGCCACACGCTGCGCATTGAGCGCCTGCGCACCGCCGACGCCGGCCGCTACGAGTGCCAGGTCAACACTGAGCCCAAGATGAGTCTCTTCTTTAACCTCACCGTTGTGGGTGAGTACCGATTTCGATAATTATTCTCACTCTATCGTAAAACTAGTCAGCATATCGGTCGATTATTCTATATACTACTTTCAACTAGGACATTCATATGTAGTTTCAAGTGGTCATGCCCATATCAAATGGACATATTCATCCAGTGCATTGTCAGCAACTTCACTGGGTACGTTCACTGTGGGTAGATCTGTGTCTCACAATAATGTTGATGCTGCAGACGAGCCGGTGCCCGAGGTGGTGGTGTCGGTGCTGGGCGAGTCCGATGTGCGCGGGCGCGCGGGCGGCGCCGCCACGCTGGCGTGCGAGGCGCGCTACGAGCCGCCGCCACGCGCTCTGCCGCTGCCGCCGCTCGACGTGCACTGGCAGAAAGGTGATCAGCCCATAAACCTACAGGTAAGCCCCCGTTCGCACGGGCACCCATCGCGGTTTTTTTATCCGCTTGAGCGTTGAACGAATGTGACATACCAATAGAAATAGAAATAATAGAAATAGAAATAATATTTATTTGCGTAAAATATGGTGTACAAAGATCTTAAGGTCATTATAGGTCATCCATGTTTTGCTTATTATCATAGCATGCAAATATTGTGTTACGTTCTCAAATGTTTCCCGTCAGTAAATTCTTTAATGCTGTAAAAATTCTTATTGTTCAACCATACATGTACTTAGTTTGGTTTTAAACAATCTAATATGTAAAGTTTTAAAATCATTCGGAATTTTATTATATACACGAACACACATGGCTAAACAACTTGTACTGTATTTAGCCAGTCTTGGCACGTCATTTAATATAAGCCTGTGAGGATCTCGCTCGCCGGTTTCGAGGATATACATCCTGTGCCTTTTTAAATAAGTCTTTATGCTTCCTTACAAACATGCATACCTCATATATATAGAGAGAGAGAAGGTAGCGGTAATAAAACAAGCTCCTTAAATATTGTTCTACAAGAGTCATCAGGTTGAAGCCCATATATAGCACGAATACACTTTTTTTGTGCAACAAATACTCTATTTTTGTCTGTACTATTACCCCACATTATGAACCCATAGCGTATTATTGATTCAACATAAGCCTGATAGGTAGTTATAACAGTTTTAATGTTTGTCACATTTTTAACCTTTCTGAGTGCGTATACGAATTTATTTATTCTTTTAGATATATCATCTACTTGTGCTTTCCAATTTATATCTTGATCTATTATTACTCCAAGAAATTTCGTTTGAGTAGCTTCATTAAGTTTTGGTATGTCAAGTTTTAAATTGTATTTATTATTATTAGATTTATTAAATTGTATGTATACAGACTTATCTAAGTTAATTTTTAAGTTATTCATGTCAAGCCATTCAATTAATTTGTCAATCGTGTTGTTAATATCTTTTTCATGGTCATAAATTGTATTAGTCTTTTCTTATCGGCTTTCCTATAAGGCTTGTTACGGGAACGAGAAGTACCTTGTTATTGGTTACCTACCTAAGGTAGTAATAATGAAAACAGTCAGTTGTTAATAAAGTTATCGCAAAGCCATTGAAATTAAGATTTTTTTGTTACTGTTGCATCATCCTTGTTCAATACTTAATTACTTCAAAACCATGACATGAAAGCCACCAATTTAAATAGGTACTCGTAGTTATGTAAGTACCTTCTGAGAAGTTAAACCTATTAAAAAAATCAAAAGTCATTTATTCTAACTAGGCCGAGAATCAGCACTTTTCGAACGTCAAAATTGCCAGCATGGGGTGCTTTTTATCATATTTCTATACTAACTCTACGTTTACAAATAACTACTAATTATACAAGGTGTAACTTAAATAACGCACAACCTCTAAAGGGGTCATTGTACTCATCATTATGAACAACTTTTACAATGGGACCAAACCCGAAATCGCAAAAAAAAATCAGCTGTTCCCTACATTTTGACGAGTTATGCGAACATAAATGTAGGGAACAGCTGATTTTATATTCGTGTTTTCGGGTTTGGTCCTATAGTAAAAGTTGTTCATAATGATGAGTAGAATGACCTCTTAAGAGGTTGTGCGTTATTTAAGTTACACCTTGTATATTTACAACAATCAATATCGAGCACCCCACGATTTTTTACAATGAAATTAATTTTCTTTTCATAACTTTATTTTTAATTTAGAATTTTAAATAAAAAGTTATTTTCTGATTTTTAGTTCGATTTGCTATTAAAGCGTGTTTTTTTAGTTTTTTAAACTATATTTTATTTATTTATGTTTTGTTTTTTTTTAAACTGTATTTTTTTAAATCTTTTTCTATCAAAATATTGTATTGTCGTCGGTCGTTGATAAGTCTATAACGTTTAAAGTAAATCTGATCGCTTAAAGTGGGGCAAAATCGAGCCCAAACGAGTCAGTTACATACAAACAAACAAACATACAGGTGAAACTTGTTACGCGCCGGTCTTATACCTATATCGCTGACGGTGCATCAACGGTGGCGATGTACAGACGACAGCACATCAAGTTACCCCACTTTGGCCTTGAACCCGTTATGAGCATGAACCGCGAGAATCGTGCGAAAGAGATAAATAGCTTTTGTCTGTTATTACTTATAATGTTTCGTGCTGCAGCGCTGCGCAGCCTGTCAGTACGTACGTGACCGTGGTTGAGTACGCCCGCGTCGTCGGTGCGTCGGCGCGTGGTGTACACGACGATGCGCGCTTACGCAACCACCGTCACATCCTACAGAATAAGATACTGTGCGATAAGAAATAGCGTAGCAGGTTGAATGCTTGAATCCAATCGAAATAATGCTATGGTAATATAACAGACGGTCCGCGCAATGCCTAAAATACTTATGAAAGCTTATACTAATCAATATTTTTTATTTAAATGATCTTTTACTTAATCCGTCGTTCTTACATATTTGTTGGAAAATTACAATAAATTAAGTAGCGAAATTTCGCGCTTATTGTTAAGCAGACAGGTAGGTATAATCTGATATGAGAAATTCTTTTTTATTATTACAAGCTTTTATTTAGTTTCACCTGTCCCGTTGTCTGTCTGTCGGTCTGTAATCATATCTTGCAAGTTAAATTTGATCCACTTCCCGGTGTCCGATTGAGCTGAAATTTTGCATGCATGCATAAATCGGATGAGAATGCAATATTATTATGACATAGAGCTGATCTGATGATGGAGCTGGAAGGTGGCCATAGGAACTCCGTAATTAAACGACGCAACCCCATCGAGTTTGGGCTCGTTTAATTCGTCTTGACGAGTACTTTGATACCACATGGTAACCAGGGTCTGATGATGGAGCTGGAAGGTGGCCATAGGAACTCCGTAATTAAACGACGCAACCCCATCGAGTTTGGGCTCGCTTAATTCGTCTTGACGAGTACTTTGATACTACATGGTAACCAGGGTCTGATGATGGAGCTGGAAGGTGGCTATAGGAACTCCGTAATTAAACGACGCAACCCCATCGAGTTTGGGCTCGTTTGATTCTTCTTGACGAGTACTTTGATACTATGTGGTAATTAGGATCTGATGATGGAGCTGGAAGGTGGCTATAGGAACTCCGTAATTAAACGACGCAACCCCATCGAGTTTGGGCTCGTTTGATTCTTCTTGACGAGTACTTTGATACTATGTGGTAATTAGGATCTGATGATGGAGCTGGAAGGTGGCTATAGGAACTCCGTAATTAAACGACGCAACCCCATCGAGTTTGGGCTCGCTTAATTCGTCTTGACGAGTACTTTGATACTACATGGTAACCAGGGTCTGATGATGGAGCTGGAAGGAGGCCATAGGAACTCCGTAATTAAACGACGCATCCCCATCGCCTGCCAAGCGTGTTACATTTTGATGGTATAATTAAGAACATTTAGCACCTTCTTTTTCCTCTTGCTATCATAATGTAACACGCTTTTATTTATAAAATCGGGACTGTGATAAAAACGGGAAGATTTAATAATCAAGGTGTAAAGTTTTAGTGTTAAAGATATATACTTAGGTACGATATGGAATTATTTTGTCGTAGACGAAGAAGCTTAATTATCGTTAAAGGTTACAATGAACTTATAAAGTGTTATATTTCTTTTTAGAGTTAATTTATTTTTAACTTTTTAGTTCATTTTACTAACAAATAATAAAAGCTTGTTTTTAAAAAAGGCTTTTTTTACTTTAATTTTATTTTAAATTCAATCAGGTTGGTTAATTACCTACTTACTAGCTGGCTGGCGGTCAGTAACCTCTTTTGTTCGCGCGGCGGGTGTAGCTGGAAATCCCATGCAGCAAAAGTTCTTTTGTTTATAGATATTAGCTAAGTAGATATTTTAGTAGGTAAGCGTGTGTTCATTTCGGAGTTTTTATGGTTTTGTTATACTTAGTGATATTCTGAGTAGCGCATTGAGAGTGAATAACTACGTGTGCAAATATTTTCAACAATACATGAATATAAACTATACATACGTGTCTAGATCTCTTTACGATGGCCTATAATGAGGAAATGTAGTTAACGGAATTACCTATCTACCGGAGTTTGCTGTTACATGCAAATTCAACCTTATTCCGCTAGGAATAAGATACGATTTCAAAGGTTATGAATATTCAAATAAAATTCACATCTATTATTATTGTTACTTTGTTACATCGTAAATATTTTATAAATGATAATAATATGAGTTTATTTTTTTGTTTTTTAAGACGGTTGCCGCACACTAGGAATTTCTCCTGTATTGTATGCGTTTACAAACATTTAAACTCACATACACAAACAGCCAGACCCGGAACAACTACTTGTAGGTCATACAAATATTTGTTCCGTGCGGGAATCGAACCCGCGACGCGCAGCGCAGCAGTCAATAGCTTAACCACTGCGCCAACCGTGCCGTCAAATCGTCGTGTTTGTTATTCCTATGGGAAATCGGGTGAAGCCACATAAAATGCAAAAGTGAGTTTGTTTATTTGTTACGCTTTCAGTTTTCACGCAGTAGTGTAGCTAGCCGTAATAGGGCCCCATATCAAAATATCTTGGCGGGGTCTTTTGCAAAAAGGACGGTGACGTTTTTATTTTTTTAAGTAAGTAAATATCCCCTGCTTTTGGTGCCTTAACTACACAGCCGATCATCATGGAATTTTGCATAACTACCTATCAGAAAAGGACATAGGATAGGTTCCTACGGGAACGCATGTGAAACCGCGGGAAAAATATCAAAATAAAATGCGGAATAACAATCTTAATCTTTTTATTTTTCAACATTAATATAATTGAAACCTTAAAAACAAATATGGTTACAACAAAATTTATAAAACCAAATTATACAATAGATTAAAAAGTTTCTGTAACCTATTATGTCAATAAAGAATTATTACTTAATATTATTTTAAGGTCTCTGACGCAACTCGGGACCCTTCGGGCCCCGGACCTTTGGACGGCGTTATTATTATTATTATTATATAGATTAAAAACAAGTACTTACATAATATAAATGTTTTAATAGCTTTTATTTTTATTGATATTTATAACAAATTAATTATATAGTTACATCTACTAATGGCTGCTAAACAAAATCAAAAATGCTGCCGCCACAGAAATCTAAATAATAAGGCACTAGAAATGCTATCTACTATCTTTTAATACCGGGACGCATGTCAGTTCGCGGCTACCAACACATAGACAAACAATAAATACACAATTACGGCTACACATGTCACTAGCATTGATGCAACGAAAATTAAACTTTAAGCTATGGCGTTAAGCAATATTTTATAAAAACGCAAAATCTCAGGAGTCGTGGCCACTCGAGCCAATAATGCACACTTACTAATAGTGCAGCGCAACGCTCGTATCGATAACTTTCCGTTGAGCGTCGTTGTTCGCCCAGAAGTCTTGCAACTATAGATAACTAATTTTAGTTAAATTTAAAATTTAAATTGAATTAATTTACCTAAATTTCCTTTTGATTTTGTATTTATTTATATAGTTGGTAATTAAGCACAAATATAAGTAGGTGCGGATGACTTTTTTTTTCTTCTTTTTTTTAACACTTTCGTAAGAAATAAAACATATAGAAGATGTAATAAGTAAATAAATATTAAACGAAAGATCACAATTCATTCCCATTTCGGTAAAACTAGGTAAGCCAAACATAATAAATTATCGATACAAAACAGTAGTGGCACGTCACTAATCGGCGCTCAACTCATGCGGCCGTGTTCCTGGAAAACGGAGTGGCGAAATTCTTTATTGCGCATGCCTATAATTCCATTGCTGCTTTTAGCAGTTGTAATCGTAGATATTATGAACAAGCTTAAGCATCAATGGTTATTGAAATGAGAAAACAATTCGATTTTCTGCGACAATCGTAGTACTGCCGTGCGATTCTGTAACCATCTCAACATGAAAGCTTGGGTGAAGTGAGCGTGGAGTGAGCTGTCATTCGCTAGGGATTAACACTATTAAGTGCTCACTTCACTTATGAATGCACGGTGAGATTTTTACAGAATCGACCGGCTGGTGATGAATAATTTTATTTGAGTATATTTCATTATAAAAACATTATTTAAAAAAAAAATGGTATTTATTTATGAAATACTAATCCCTTTATTTGAAAAGTTACATGTTGTGGAAGAATTTCCGCGGTTGGATATGCTGCAAAACACCATTTTTACGCCTTTGCGTCCGAAACAAACGCTCCACGCGCACTTGCGGCGTACGAGTCACATGTGCGGCGACAAGGTCACGGACCTTTACGACTTCTACTGCCTTATTATTTAGATTTCTGTGGCTGCCGCCAAACAAAAGCATGCTTTTACCTAACAATGGGAGGGCACGACCTTCGGGAAACGGATTCGCCACATTTTTTGTATAGTGATAGTATACCATGTGGGTATACCATCAGCAAAATAGTAACACGCAACGCTCAGAAACAACTGAGAAAATCGCGCTTAAAGTTTACTTAGCACTTTATTAATCATTACATAGTATAAAACAAAGTCGCTTCCCTCTGTCTGTCCCTATATATGCTTAGATCTTTAAAACTCCGCAACGGATTTTGATGCGGTTTTTTTTAATAGATAGAGTGATTCAAGAGGAAGGTTTATATGTATAATACATGCATAATATAGTAGAGAAACACTGATAATTTTAGAGGTTTCTAATGTGATGTCGTAAATAAACACATTTTTTGCGTTTACATTGCAAACGCTGGCTGAACCATTCGAGATAGATCAAAATAATGTACTACAGTATTGTACACCTTAAAAAGCTCTACAAAAAAGTCCGCGATGGTATATGTCTATCTCTTAGGGATAACCCACAATAACGATTTTTTATCCTATACTTTTTAATGGCTCTAAAATTATCAGTGTTTCTCTACTATATTATGCATCTACTATACATATAAACCTTCCTCTTGAATCACTCTTATCTATAAAAAAAAACCGCATCAAAATCCGTAGCGTATTTTTCAAGATCTAAGCATACAAAAAGGCAGACAGACAGCGGGAAGCGACTTTGTTTTATACTATGTAGTGATCAGCATTGCACCCGTGCGAAGCCGGGGCGGGTCGCTAGTAAGTTATATTAAACTCCGGTCGAGCGTTCCTTGGCGTAAGTGGCAACGCTCCCGACTCGTGCTCTCGCTCGCTCGAGTTCGAGTCTACCTTATTGATTTTTTTTTTATTTATTTATTTACTTTAATTCTTACTTTTTATTTATTATAAAAATGAATAAATCACTAAATTATTACATATTGTTCTGTATTTATTTATTTATTCCAAATATTATTATTTTTTTTTTGTAACTAAAAAAAATAATAATTTAGTAGATTTATTCATTTTTATGATAAATAAAAAGTAAGAATTAAGGTAAATAAATAAATAAAAAAAAAAATCAATAAGGTAGACTCGAACCCGAGCGAGCGAGAGCACGAGTCGAGAGCGTTGCCACTTACGCCACGGAACGCTGGACCGGAGTTTAATGTAACTTATTCATAAAGTGCTAGGTAAACTTTAAGCGCGATTTTCTCAGTTATTTCTGAGCGTTGCGTGTTACTATTTTGCTGATGGTATACCCACATGGTATACTATCACTATACAAAAAATGAAGCGAATCCGTTTCCCGAAGGTCGTGCCCTCCCCTTGTAAGATTAGTATAATTTGACTACGCTGTAGACTCGGCACCGGCACCCACTGGCGGCACTGCACGACAAGGGATTTTTGTAATACTTACAGATGATTTCGAATCTAATTTAACACTGTTAACGCTCACATTTCATTGGTACGCCACAGCCTGCATTGGCATCCTTCGGCACGTTCTGGCATGTCATGTCATCGCGAATTGTGAACGATAACCATGATCTCATCATGCGCTTACTAAAATCCAGTGGTCTCGAACGTCGTAGAGTGAGATCGGTAGATCGGTACGTATTTGACAAAAAAATACAATATTCAATGAAATTCGTTTATTTATTAAAAAAAAAAAAACTTACAGACTAATTTATAACAATCATACTTAAGTATTATAAATTATGTGAGCCCATATCGGTTGAAATGCCGAAAAATCGGTAGGTTCGAGACCACTGCTAAAATCCCTTGTCGTGCTATGCTGCCAGCAGGTGACAGCCCTACCTTAAATTATCACTAACAACAGTAAAGGAAAATATCTCGAATACAACAATGGTGTGAAAACAAGTATATAATTTTGATTAACAGTATTAATTATTATATTATCTTTATCACGTATTTATAATTAGAAGAATTATCCACACTAATATTATAAATGCGAAAGTAACTTTGTCTGTCTGTTACGCCTTCGAGGCCTAACCGCTGGGCAATTGTGATGAAAAATATGGAGATAGTTTGAAGCCTGGGGAAGGACACTAATTGCCTAAATTATTTTTAATCAAAAACATTGTTCACTCTTGCTCAGAAAGTCGTAATTAAAACATTTTAACAATCCATGAAATCTCTTGTTGAAATCTCCATTACTGCATTTTGAATCTCGGTCTATAGCGGAACGAGTGGGAAATAACAAGTTCCAATCGTCACCACTGGGGAGGAACGAAACTTTTTTTTTCCCGCTCGTGCCCAGTGGGGACGACCGGGTGGGGACGACCGGGAATAAACGATAAATAAAAAGTTACTTACATAACTTAAACTCTAATAGCTATAGATAATGTAAAATTTAAATATACATACTTTTATTTCTTTTGCATATTATCTACTAATTTATAAACTAATATAATAAAAAGACGATTGTTTGTAACAGATAAACTAAGATATACAACGTGTAACGTTAAATGCGCAAAACCGGAAAATAGTTTGATCAGAATAACGAGCAGAATTAATTGAACCAATTTTTAATATAGGTCACTTTTTTTTAAAAAATCTTCATTAAAAACGTTGCCGTGTCTATTTCTTAATAGGTCAAGCAAGCCAAGGTCAGCGCGGCGCAGCCGCCCGGTGACGAGTCCTCCCTCGATAAAGCGTCGTCGCAGACGCAAGAAACGATCAGAATGGCCAGTAAAACCAAAACAGCTCATAAAACCTTCACAATTTTTTTAATGACTTATTTTCTCTCTGAAATAAGTCAAATGAAATAAAAATAAGTTGGGGTGTCTGAGGTTTTGCGCATTTAACGTTACACGTTGTATATATTTTTAACCCGTTTCCACCTACCACCGGTCCCTGAGACTGCAACGGCAACTAGCAAATAAAGGATAAGGTAAGTTTACTTTCATTACACACACGCATTTTGTGACTACTGTTTTTTCCTAAATAAAGTATGTGTAGAAAAGGTATATAGGATGACTGGTAATTAGTGACCGATACTTAAACACATGATTCTACTCATTACAACAAACAAGTTTTATAATGGGACAAAAAGTGAAATGACGAAAAAAAAATCAGCTGTTCCCTACATTTTGACGACTCGTACGAACATAAATGTAGGGAACAGCTGATTTTTTTTTCGCGATTTCGGATTTGGTCCGATAGTAAAAGTTGTGTGTAATGTAGAGTACAATCATGTGTTTAAGTATCGGTCACTAATTACCAGTCACCACTCACCCTATATGTATAGACGTGCAGTCCTTTGCAGGTACGGTTTTTTGCAGGATCCCGTTTAGTAGTGTACGTGTTTAAATATACATATTCACACAAACATCCCGTTTTCCGGATACTATAAACAGGATGCTTGTGTGAATATATATACAATATAGATTTAAACACGTACACTATTAAACGGGATCCTGTAAAAAAACCGTACCTGCAAAAAACGTGATCTTACCGTAGGAAAGGGCCACATCGAAATATTTGAATGCAAAAAAAAAATACGTTGCGGTCTCCAGGACCGCGGTGGTAGGTGGATAAGGGTTAATATTTTCACCACTAGTATGCTACATTTGTAAGCGTACTCTCTTTTACTCGTATTATACTATTTTCAAAAATAGACGTGATAGTAATATAAAATCACAGTAATAAAAAATAAAGACACAATAATAAATCAGATTCAGTAAAATTTAACTGGCAGTTCGTATAGTGTATTCAGTTCCGATTTTAAATCTTTTGAGAACAATGCTTTGTTTTGGGAAAAGGATAGGCAGATGATGTTTTAAAATATGTTTTTGCGGCACAACAACCAGGGTCTGACTTATTTTTAATGGGCGACTTAGGTTCATCCTTAGATATTCTTACTTTTAACTCTCTTTTCTTTTTCTCACATTCCTCTTCTTCAGCACCCATAATTTCTTCAATGCTAGTGTCTGAATTATAATTTTTATCTCGACTATTACAAGGTCTCACGAATTTACGCTTCTTTGAAATATGTAAAATCGATTAACTCCTATCGAAAAAAAAAAAAATCTTTATTCTTATCTTCCTGATATTCTTGTTCTGGTAATAATGCCTGACTACGTTCAGAAAAAAATTCGTCTCCTTGCTTATTATTTACAAATAATACGTATATTCATCATCATCTTCCTGCCCCTGTCCCATTTTATTTGGGGTCGGCGCAACACGTCTTTTTCCATTCTTCCCTGTTAGACGTCATGGCATCATTTACTCCTTTGTCATTTATATCATTCTTCACACCATCCATCCATCTTTTCTTTGGCCTTCCTCTCCCTCTCCATCCATCATCAATCCTGAAATCGCGAAAAAAAAATCAGCTGTTCCCTACATTTATGTTCGCATAACTCGTCAAAATGTAGGGAACAGCTGATTTTTTTTTCGCGATTTTCAGTTTGGTCCCATAGTAAAAGTTGTTCATAATGATGAGTACAATGACCCCTTAAGAGGTTTTGCGCATTTAACGTTACACGTTGTATTTATGTTATCCCATAATAGGGAAGATGGGAGGTCGAAAAAAGGACGATTTTTTGAAGTTTTCGTAAATATTATATGAATTAATTAGCGACATCGGCATGCTAATAACAGGAGTCGCCATATTGAAAACTTAAAAATCCCTTAAACAAAAAATTTAAATAAATAATTTTACCAGATAATCTTTGTTTAAGTGATGTTAAAATTAAAGTATAAATATGTATTTAAACTCAATTTATAAACTCGTGAAAACGAATACAATATCTTCAGAAAATAAAAAAAATATAAAATTATATTCCTCTCCACTCCATGCCCTGTCCTACTGGCTAACTTTGGTCGTAAAATTTTATTGCTTTTTGTAAACTGCCTTGTAAAAAGAACTTTAAGGAATGGGCATAAGGTTGAACTTGCAATAAATATGTTTATAGTATAACTATAACTACCTAGACACAATTACCGAGTGTTTGGCGACAGTTTTGAGTGTTACTTTTGTTCGAGAATGTGCATCTAGGGTTTTTAATACATCAATGCTTTGAAAACATTTTTTTTTCCAATTTACGAATTATTTTAACCTATCATAATTGATATAATTAATGGGCACTAGCCCTACCCGTGTGTTAAATTAATGTCACTATTGTAGCGCCACGTTGTATACTTAACAATAGATATATAATATGTATGTAAATATATTTAATATTTGGTCGAACCACCTTGCGCGTCTAAAACAGCGTCCAGCCTGTCCTTCATGCCGGCCACCATGTTCCAGCAGGTGTCCGTGCCCCTGAGACCCTAAAACAAAGAAAAATTTTGTCAATTTCAATACTAATAAGAAGATTCTTTCTATTTCTTAAAGCCGTGGACCGAATTACATAATTCAAACGGGAATCTCAGTTTTGAACATAATCCTGTCATTTGACTAAAATCTCGCAAATATTCCTATAAACAAAAAAAACCTCGTTTTCAAGTTACGTAATTATTTACAAATAGCATCCGCCCGCAACTTCGTTTGCGTAGAATTCGGAATTCCCGGCGTTTAAAAATATGTTGCTAATAATGCAGGGCCGTAGCACGGTAATATTATAATACAGTACTCCAACTTCATACAAACGGACGAAACGCGAGCTATACCTACGCGCCTCGATCTCGGCGTGCGCTCGGTGCGCAGACAGTCACGGCTGTACCGCAGTGTCGAACGGACGGTGTGTTGTTTTTTTAACAATAACCGCGCGATTTTTTCTCTAATAGATAAGTATGGATATGGATAAGTATTTCCTTTTATCTCACGAAAAAAAAGGTGTTTGGATTAATAAATAAAGCGAATAGAGTAACGGAAAGTTATTGAGACGAGTGAAATAGGTAGTTATATGCGGTTCTGAATGAATCATGATACGGTAGGTACCTACCTACTTACGCTTGTGTTAAAAGTTCGGTGCATGTGTGTTTTGTTAGTTTGTTATTATTAATAATATTTGTTTATTATCTGTGTGTATGAATAATACTAGAAAAAAAAATGAAATCTACCAATCAAAAAACAACACGCATTTTTATTGAACACTTCCTATTCAATATACAAAGTATTTCATTTATTTATATAAAAAGGATATTTACAATCACAAAACTAAATAGAAACAGAAAGTAGGCAAATGTAATTAAAATGCTGGAGACGGGCAGCCCTAACGCATGTTTACGTACCGCGCGGCTGTAGGCATTTATTTCTATCATGCGGCCGAGTTACACTACTGTATTATAATATTACCGTGGCCGTAGCCTGCATTGTGGGGCAATGGCCTACCTTCAAACACTAATGCCCTACCTTAAGAAAACACCATGAACTAAGTTATGACGGAAAAAAAAAATACTAGCTTATAATGACATCTAAATTATTCCGAATAAACCATGGCATTTTACAATCATAATAATATACATAAATTCTTTATTCTGCTCATAGATGGCATTTGAAATATGTGTGCAAGATTTGTTCATATTACAGTCTATGGAACGGGAATCACTTAGCCTCTAAAATCCTAAGGACTATGTTGGTCCCAAAGTAAAAGTTGTTAATATTGATGGGTAGAACACCCCCTTAAATTTTAAAGTCAGCCTGTATATCATCGCCGACAATTAATTATTAACTGACAAAAGTTAAGAAAGCCAAAAATCGATTGACTAAACAATAAACAATATTTATTTGTTCTAGACTTAAACCTATTACAAGTTTTGAACCTTATTAAATTAAGCTATTGTAGTTCTATGGCAAGATACAAGACAAAATGCAACTGGGCTTAAACTAGGAGGACTCTTGTGCTATAAGCACCAGTTACTTCCGCCACCACCGTGATCTAACTGCTATTACAAGTTTGGTGCGGTGCAAACTAGAACAGATCAAGTATCATTTTTACTTCCGCCCTACCTGTAACACCAGCTGCCCTACCTTAAATTCAATTCTAGCTACGGCCCTGTAATAATGTAGCTACTGTAATTGGTTTATTTATATATGTATAGAAAAACAGATTAGGTAGGCTTAATACATTCCTGTCTGTGAAACCATGGAAATACACATACAAAATTTCAACCCAATCGGTCAAGCCGTTTAGTAGTTGACATACCACAGCAGCGCCACCTTCCAGATCCAATTGTATTTTGAAAACAATCCAGGAAACCATCAAAATTCCTACCCATATAAAATTTGAACCCAATCGGTTCAGTCGTTTAGAATTTATATGAAAAAGATAAGTATGGAAGGATAATTCACACTACCCATTGTCCTATTACCCGTTTTCCCATAAGAATGAAGCATTTTCCCTATATATATATAATAAAAAGTAGCCTATGTTCATCAGGGATGATTTCGGCTTCTAATAGTAAAACAAATTTTCAAATTGTTCCAGTAGTTTCGGAGCCTATTCAATACAAACAAACAATCAAATCTATCCTCTTTATAATATTGGTGTAGATTATTCTTGAACATTAAAATTCTCAAATATTCTACGTTAATAAGTATATCAGATTCATACGAATACGAAAACTAACAATAAATTAAACTAATTAGAACAATACAAAACACTTTAATTAGATATTCAAATCTTAATAAAACAGTAATAGTCCGTATTGACTCCATCATTTACTTTAAAATCCAATCATTACCTACTGGATTAACTTTTGTTTAGAATGTTTCATGACAAAATGGAATCAAAAACAATAATTCATTGAATTTTGTTTACTTAAGTATAACCCTGAATTTGAACTTTCACTTACGATACTTACTATGCCTTCTGTTAGCTTAATTCGAAAATTCTATAGAAAAACACCATTGACACATTTTTTCAATACTTACTAGCCTTTGTTTTTTTTAATTTAAAAATTGTATTTACAAAAAATATTACTCACCGGTTATATCTGTCATCTCGATATCAATCGAAGCGCTGCCTTTGAATTTGCGTCAACTAAGGCGCCGTAATATTATAAGAACCGCACGTATTATAAATTAAAACACAACAACAGTAACTAATGAGACACAATTACTTTTTCTATTGTAACCGAACTTTCAATTTCTCGAAAACACAGTACTACGACTCCAAAGTCCAACTGACTGACGCTGTGGCTGCTGTGACGCAACTGACGTATTCGTTTAAGTTCGTGAAGGATCGGATAAACTCGGAAGTGGTGGCGAATGCGCGGGGGCGCTAATTGGCTCTCAATTATTAGTCTGTGCAACCATTGGTCAATTTTAGAAACGTTGAAAACTCCACCAATCATGCACATGATACTTTCTTTCTAACACTGTATGGCGCGTTGTAGTTATAGATATGTATAGAGTTTACCGTGATGTGCTGGCGTCTGTACATACCATCTTGACCCACATACAACGAATTGGCAAACTGACGGAAACGCTGACGGCGCGGCACGTGTAGTGACGCGCGGCGCGGTGGCCTACGTGACCATGAAGCTCTTTCATTCCGATTCCTACTTCGAATGTGGACACTAGATTTTTATTCTAATTTTAAGCAAAGTTTGTAATATCTATTTTAATTAAATCATTATAAGAAATTTCGGTTTTTTTTTTACTCCTCAGACAGCGTTCGACATAATTAACTAATAAAAGCGTGTTAATAAAAAAACAATTATAATATGAACTCATATAACCTGCCAGTAAACTAATTCTGGAGAAGGAACATAAACATTGTCTTGAGTTAATCAGGGCGACCAACTATTCTTATTGTTTAAGTAGTCGTTGATGGAATAGTATGCCTTTGAACAAAGGTTGGATTTTACTTGAGCTTTAAACGCATTAAAAGGCAAACCTAGCAAATAACCTAACCTTTTATAACAAGCTACCCTCCCTTGTTATAAAAGGTTATACCAAGCCCAACAAATGAGTTATGAACCTCTAGTCCGTGAACAATTATTGTAAATTATCATTATCAGTCAGTACTGTTCGAAATTTATTCCGTAGTAATGATTATCATGGTAGACTGCGCGCAAAAAGTGTTGGGTGAATGATATTAATAGAAAAAAAAGATTAGAGTTTGCAAAAAAATATAATCATGCAAAAAAAAAAATTGCCATTGTGTTATTTTCACACGGAAGTCGGACGGACACTATAAGGTATGGAGAAAACCTTATTTATTTATTTATTTATTTTACCATTTATGTACACCAGTACACACATATATAAACAGACAAGAAAAAACAAAACAGAAAAATAGGTACAAAGGTGATGCTTATACGAAATTTAAAAAAGAAAATTTATGTATGACAGTAAAACACGGTGGCGGATCTGTTTTAGTATGGGGTTGTATTAATGCTACGAATTATGGATCACAAAACATGTTTAAACATCCTAAAAGAGAATCTTCACTCAAGTGCAGCAGCTATGGGTTTTAAAAATAATATAATTGGATATTTTTACAAGATAACAATCCTAAACATAAAGCATGAAATACTAAAGCATGGATCCTATTTAACACACCAAGTTACCTTGAAATTCCTCCCCAATCACCCGATGTTAATGTCATAGAGCATGTGTGGGATTATCTAGATGATAAAATTCGAAAAAGAGCAATTTCAAGTAAAGAAACGCAAAAAATTGCACTTCGCTAAGAATGGGAACTGATACCGTCTTCTTATGTCTCGAAACTAGTTGATTCGATGCCGCGGAGACTCCAAGCTATTATCCATCATAATGGTGGACCAACAAAATATTAATTGACTTTTTTCATATCTTTTTTAAAAAAAGTTTTGAAGCGTACGAATACTTTTTGTTCGCGAATTTTCGCGAAGTGGATAAGTTTTTTTTACTGCTTATAATTTTTATTTATTTTTTTTTTTGGCGTAAATAAATAAAGTACAAAAACCTTTACCTCCTTTTCAGTATCTTCAAAATTAAATAAACTAAAACAAATATCTATCAAATTTGTAATTTTTTATTACAACCTTAGGTGTACGAATACTTTTTACACTCACTGTAGCTGGTAAATTGCTCGAACAGCTCGTTTTTGAAGAACAAATATATTTTCTATACCAGCGGCTTTGCCCCACAGCAGAATAGGTACCGTAGGACTTAACGCTGTGAAAACAACTAAAATAGACTAAACGAGCGGTATCAACGTCAGTGTATTGTCTTATTATCCTGACGACGGCGTAGACAGCCGAACTGAGCCTTCCTGCTAGGCTTGATATACAGTCAAGGACAATATTCAGTGGACACTCTTGACTAAAGTAAAATAACTTCATCCCACCCCTTATCCTTTACAGAAACAAAACAAACACGTGTTTTAATCAAATGCTCTTTGTCTGCTCTATTCGAACACTACGCAGGTTTATTTTTATTATCTCTAGTTTTGACAAATCCAGACAAGTTCATATGATAGTCGTATAATCCAGTGGACACATTTAAGTGGACACGTAGGTTATTTGTTTAAAAACCATTGAATATTTGATTATTTCCATTATTTTGTTATTTTTCATTATTATTTTACTTTATTTAAACATTATAAATAGAAGTCATTATAATACTTTTCTATATACAAAATAAAATGTCAACTTGTGAACAAAGGAGATTGCCCGTTTTGTAAAGGAAGTTCGGTCCCAGTCGAAAATGCTTGTGCCCTGAAGATTTTTATTTTACCTAATAGTAAAAACATAGCATTTTCATTATCAGAAACATTTTTTCAATTATTCACCCTGGTTCAGGAGATATCATTATTTTTCTGTTTTAAAAATCTAGGTTATAATTACAAATTGACATAAACTATAGATCACTATGAGCATGGAATTGTCTCTATTACTCTATGCATTAAGTAATAGAGACATAATTCCATTACTATAAGCATATTTTCATACTATAAGCAAGTTTAAGCATAAAGTAATAAAGACATAATTCCATTTTACCTTCGATCGAGATCGAAGCATTGTACTGCTATTTAGCAGTATAATAAAAAGTAAATAGGTGCTCATCTATTGTGTAGAATAATAACGTTTAACCCTTAAATGCATGATTTATTTTATCGTATTGCAAAAAATGCTATTGTATAGGTATTTGTCTATAGAATTTAGATAATAAATATATAATAATTATACAAAAATATTAATATTCATAGAGTATATATATTGTTTTGACAAAAAGAGGTGCATTCAGAAACTCACAGCTATCACAATCTTAAAAAAATTAAATGACGTACTTTGTTGCCAAATGGCAACATTATGCATTTAAGGGTTAAATATGGCAAAATATGTACAATTAGTTCACAGCTTCAGCACTGGACTAATTTTTTATTAATGATTCATTTAACGTTTCTGATACTTATTTTTATTTTAGTAATAGTACATACTTCCAAGGGAAATAAAACAAATAATACTTGAATAAACTCTTTATTCTTCATAAAATATTTCATCCAAAGAATGAGCTGGAGCACTTACATTGTTGAAGCGGCCCCAGCTTAAATACCATAATACTGTCATAGTATGAGCACAACACCCTACTGTACGGTTACCCACTAGACAGTTACAATAGTAAGCAATGATACTTTCTAAAGAATTTGCCCGATTTTCATCTCTACTTATCAATAAATAAGAGTAATACGTTTTGTGGCTCACATGGCGGGACTTAATTCTAGCCCTAATTAAATAATTATTTTGACCCAATATTAAGGGTAAATCCTCTTCCAAAACATTGCTTACTTCAACATTATAAGTACCATTATTTCTTATGTGGTCCCCATAATAGGATCTAGCCTGTTTTAATTGGTAAGATCCCAATGCAAATCTTCTTAAATCATCTAAAGTTAATCTAGGAAAATGGTCTAAATGGGGAGCATTGCTGTCTATGTTTTGGAAAACCGTACGTCTCCTATTGATGTTTTCCCTTTGAATAAATTCCCCTAAACAATTGCTTGAATTTAATCTCGCCCGAGCAATTTGTAAATAATCCGCAGCATCAGGTCTGTCTTCTATTGTTGGGTGGAATTTATTCAAAAGAGCACAAGCAATTTTAAAATCATCCATAAGGTGTGTTGATGCTCTGTTAAAATATTCTTGTCGAAAGAGTTTGTAGTCTCTTTTAATGCGACCATTTACAATTTCAACTACCCATCTACACATAGTTACACATCTAGACTTATTTGCTTGATCAGTTGTCAATTGAAATTCATCTTCCAATAATGACTCGGGCATGTAAGTTTTATAACTATAGCTTTCCAACTCGGGGATCACGTCTCTAAATCCTCTATCCAATATAAAGACGTCCCCCTGTCTAAAAAATGAGCGCATTGGACCTCTTTCATTACGAAATAGATCACTCATGATTGTTGAATCATTTTTTGTTGCTTCATATGGTCCAACGCAAAATATTCCATCACAACATGTAATTAAAAAGGGTTTAACCAAATTAGTGTATTTGTGTAGACTATATGTCTGTTTTTGGTATTTGTAGTTACTACTACTCTGAACATAAACATACGTACCACCACATATGACAATGGCAGGTTTAACATCTGAAGCCATGCTACTGTCTCCAAATAGACCTTCAGGAATAGTCCTGTTACGTGAGGCCACATTTTGTATATTAGTATGAGTAAGTCCTAAATGCATTGGTACAAAATGTTCTGTTAAACATTCTCTAACAATCTTCATTTTTTTTTCTAATGTAGAGCGTGGCAGTTGAAAAAGAGTTGCCAGTCTTTGATTGCTGTCCCCTGTCCTAAGCTTAACAAGAAATATGCTCAATGCAAGGCTAGGATTTGTAACCTCATTATTTAAACTAGGAATGCTATTTAATAGTTCATTAAACTGCCCTTCTGTTACTCCCAGCCAATAATGGCGTAAATGTGAATCCATTGCTGCAATATTATTAAAATCTAAAGTCCTTTGAGAAGCTCTTTCCAGCATAGAAAATATATCATCGACTTGAAAGCCAGTAAAGTCATTTAAAGTGGCAGTTAGTTCATCCCACTGATTACTATGTAAATGGTGATGACAGATTCTAGCATTTAAGGGTATATATATATTGTACTGCAACAACAACAATTCCTTGATAGTCATAGGCACTAAAAGACGTTCATTATTTTCACATCCTACAAATATGCAGTGACGTGAAGCTGCAGCAACACGTTTATACTTTTGTGAGTTAACTTTAGATTGCAGTCTTAGTGCTTGTTGCGGTTGGGGTGTTGGAGCTGGCATTGGAGGTGGTTCAGGTATCCCGCTGTCTTCTAATGAAGGTGAAGATGCATCCATGACACTGTCTGGTCTGTTTCTATTTTGAACCTCCAATCGACGTGTTTCCCGAGTTGCTGCTAACCAGCAAGGAATGCACACTCTTTGTAAATGTGAAGCCTGAAATGGAATAGTCAGTATTAGTGAACATAAGAATAAACACCAAACCCTATCTTTTTATCGTGCAAGCATGTGAATAAAAATACTATCAATTAGAAAGAAACAGTGCAGCAGTTTTTCTTAAACATATTTAGAAAATGTAGAGCACAATTGCAGAGCATGAGGTCTCAGGTTCATTTCCCAGGTTGGGTTGCTGGGTTTTTCCATTAAGAATTCCTGAGTAGCAGCCAGAAGTCTGGCAGTGGGTTTGTGCCCGGTTGATGGCAATACTTGAGACATAAACATAACTGACCTGTGTATATGTGTACATTTAGGTATACCTCTGCCTAATTATCATCACGCTTATGATTGGGGATTACAGGTGAAACAATGTGGAATGTTATTGAAAAATATACTGACCAGGTGTGCTAGAGTCCATCTTAAAATCATGCTGCGTTGTGGGCAGTCTAACTCGACTATATGGGTTCTCCTACTCGCAATCGAGATACCACATCCATAACAAATGTTCAAGTGACCATATGCAGGTGATATATCTTCGTGGGATCCAGTTATATTTGATAACATCCTTTCTTGCAACAGTAAATAACATTCAATACACAGGATATCATCTGATGTTACCTGGAAAAGATTATAAAACCATTACTTTTCCACATTATATCTGCTTAAACTAGTAAATACATTAAATAAACTGTCATGAAGATAACTCAAAATTACATTTGATTACTTAGAGTAAATGAAGCACTGTATAGTCTAACAGTGCTTCTTTTACTCTAATCCAATGTTATTTTGAGTTAGTACAATGCATTTAGGCACTACATTGTCGACAATAAATACTGTTGTATATGCACACGATAACTTACAGGTGTAGGCACAAGTTCGTAGAAGAACTGTCATTTGCTCGTTCAACTCCTCAACTGTATACCGACGTAAATTAGGTGCTAATAAAATCGAACAGTTAATACAGCGTCGGGAAGGCAGACGGTGTGCCCGACTTCTGGCTGGGGTAGACATAGTTCTGACAAAACTGTTTGGGATATCTCACCAAAGATAGCACTTAAGAGTCAAATATCTCACAAAGAACAACACAAATAAGAGTCAGTTATCTCACAAAACATAAAGTACTCGAGGAACTTATGAGCTCAACTCGGTGGTAGCAGAAAAAGCACGTATCGTAAATAATAACTATGAAAATACGGAATTCAAAACTCAACGTATTCAAAGCAATCACGAACGTAAATAATCTCCGAACAAAATACCGTGACATGCGCAAGTAAATGCTGCCAGATCAATTATTTTTAATCATTCGTAAATCGATTTCAGTTTTTTTTATCGATTAAAACTGTTTAGTTAATACGGCGTTTCCAAAATACGTAAGGCTTGTTTGTCTGTTTGTGTAAATCACTTTTTTAAACATCTAATCAGCAATATAATAAAAATAATCATCGTTCCATCGCTATTACTCGCATAGACTATAAGCAGTGTATATCCACTAGTATTCGTTATTAAGAATATTTTACATAATTAAACTCATACTTTGCCTACACCTATATTTTTGCATTTCAGATATAATATGCTACAATAATACGAACCTATGAAAAAGACAGGCTTAACACCATTCTAAACTCATCATCGAGAAAACATAATGCTAAAACGGTAGCTTTGAAGTTCTCAAATGCTAAGACCTACATTTAAATGTTGAGACGAAAACTAGTTATAATAATTAAAAATATTTTTTTTATTGTTAATTATCGTTTTGTTATGATAGCGATTACTCCATTGATTATTATACGTCATCTTCGATAGTTATTTGATTTCTGGCAACTTTTTTTTGTATACTTATCAAACGGATGTCGACGTAATGTTTAACTATTATTTAACTCTAACTTTATTCCCAGGGTGAAAGAAATTGTATAAAAAATAATTTGCACACAAAAAAATAAATAATATTTTTAGGTTATTATTTCAATCAGGCACACGATATCACAAAAGGGACCCGTCCCGTGGCAATGTCCTTTCTCTTCAAGTACGAAAATTAGTGATTCGTGATAGGAAAAAAAAATGAATCTTATCGTAACATTGCGCAGAAATATAGTATTTCGAAAAGTGCAGTGGAAAAAAATTGGAAGAAGTTTTTAAAATATGGCACCGCTGAAAATTCAAGAAGAAGAGGAAGAACGTTGCACAACAGATTATGACGTCTGGCAGATTGTGAGGCTTATCAAAAATCGTCAACTTTAACATGTCAGGAAACAGTAGACGAGCTCGGATTAAATATATCTTATAAAACTGTTCAGAGTTGGTTGTATGAGAATGAGTTAAAAGCCTATGTATCTAGGAAAAAGCCGTATATCAGTAAGTGTAACAAACTTAAAAGAGGTCAGTTTGCAAAAAGATATAGATACTGGAAAAAGGTTGTATGGAGTGATGAGAGTAAATTTGAGATATTTAGAAACAAGAGAAGAAGAAATGTGTGGAGAAAATCAAATCAAGCTCTGAAAGATTTTATTGCAAAATCTGTTAAATATGGTGTGGGTTCTGTGATAGTATGGGGTTGTTTCTCGTAGAGTGCTGTTGGTAATTTAGTCGAAATAAATAGTAGAATGACAGCCGATTCGTATATTGATATTTTAAATGAAAATTTGGAAGAATCTTTACTAAAACTGATTGTTGCTGATGATTTGGTATTTCGAATGGACAATGATCCCAAAGATACGGTAAAAAAAGCTAAGAATTTTTAAAAACACCTAAAGTAAAAGTTTTAGATTGGCCTCCAAAGTCACCCGACATTAACCCTATAGAAAATTTGTGGGCGATATTGGATAAAAATGTATCGACTTTCAACCGGACCAACAAATACGACTTTTTAGAGAATTTAAGACATTCATGAAATAATCTAGATGAATATACTTCACATAAATTAGTGGAAAGTTTACTTCGACGATTACAAGCCGTAATTACAGCCAAAGGTGGCTCTACTAAATATTAATGAAAGTTTTTTTTGCAGTTTGTTATAGTGTCCACTAATTTTTGTCTGCCTCGGTTTTTATAATCTGACAATTTTCACTTGAAAGAATTATTGTAATAATCTATTTGTCTTATATCTTAATAGTTCTTTTCATGACAAATTTATATATTCCACAGCTGATTCACTGATCTCAATAAATGTTAAAAAAAAAATATTTGTGTTTATTTTTCCCTCCAGTGTCCACTTAATTTTGTCCTTGTCTGTATGTCGTTTGGCATCTACAGTTATTCCCAAAAAAACTGCTGAGCTCACAGTTTCAAGCACCTCTTTATCTAAGATGATGTTGGGTCCTAAATTTCTATCATTCGGTCTCTATTAAATTTAATAACGTCAAATGTGTGCATCATATCTACACAAAACTTAAAAAAAAAGATGTTTCCTTAAATCATTACACAGCGTCACAAATTGGCATGATCAGCCTATAATGTTCCCAATGCTGGGACACATGCCTCATCTATGTTAAAGAGAGTGGGCCATATTCCACCACGCGGGCCCAGTGCGGGCTGGTAGATGATTTCGAATTTTTGGTTCAAAGACATGCTGGTTTCCTCACGATGGTTTTCTTCACCATTTTGAGAGCAGTGGTAATAAAATAATTTACACAAAGTATAGCGCTTGTCAGGGTTCGACCCTACGACCACCGCCGCTCTTTTGCGGCCGATACTCAGTGGCCAACATTGCTCTACACAAATTGGCAACTGAATCTATTGTTCATCTCACTGCTCGAAAAATCAGTTCGAACAGATTAACAAAAAAATCGGCTGTGGGAAGGGGGGCTAATGTGCGCACTGTGTCACAGAGCTCGCGCGGTGGCGTGGCGCTGGACACGGCGCGCTGGGCGGCGCGCGTCGAGTCGCGCCTGACGCTGGCTGAGTTGCGCGCGCGCGACGCCGGCGCCTACTCCTGCAGCACCGCTGGCCGCGCTGCCACGCTTACGCTCCTCCTCGATGACGACGGTGAGTCATCTCTCTCTTGAGTACATGATATTTATTTCTGCAATTGATTCAAAACACACTTTTACAAATCAAAACTAATTTATGTTTTTAAAACTATATGAGAAGAAAAACTACTTCGGAAAGAAAGACCGAAATAAACGCAGAGGTCACCATCTCATTTAGCATCCAGACATAATCTTGTTCAAGCCATGTCTGACGATCATGCATATATAAATCTTTCTGCTAAATACCATCTCAAACATTTGTCTGAAATGGTATTGGGTAGGCACAAAAGTAACGAGACACTACAAAACCCTATACATTTCCTTCTACAAGTTAATTGTTTTCGATAATATTCTAGAATGTTGTAGAACATTCTAAGTACTTGTGATGTGGGGACATAATATAAAGCCGCCCTCGCGATCGGTTTAATCAGTTTGAAGAAAAATGGACGAACGACAAGTTCGAACACTATACTTATACGAGTACTTGTCAGGCCACAGTGCGCGGGCTGCGGCTGAAAATATCAACACTGCATTGGGCGCTGGAAGTACAAGCCATGCGACGGTGTCCCGATGGCTTGACCGGTTTAAATCAGGAGACAGGAGCCTTGAAAGTCAGCCACGCTCAGGACGACCACCCTCAGTGAATGATGACGATTTACGTCGCGAACTGCAGTCAAATCCGGATGCTACCACTCGTGAATTAGCGGAAGCACTTAACTGCAGTCACCACGCCGTGGAATACCATCTGCATGAGCTTGGGTATCAAAAAGTTTTGGCTCGGTGGGTACCGCACATCCTTACAGACGCCAGTCGTGCAGTCCGTGTCACTATCTGTCAATCACTTTTGCTGCAACCCCGACGTAAAGAATTTTTTGTCTGATCTGGTTACTGGAGATGAATCATGGATTCATTACGAGAACGATACACGTCGTGCTTTTTGGCTGCGTCGAGAAGAAACGCCACCAACTCAACCGAAGCTGAGTCAAAAGAACCGCTTAAAAGTTCTGCTTTGCTGTTTCTGGGACGCGCAAGGCATGCTGCTTTATGAACTACTAGCTGCGCCCCACGGTTTCACCCGCATAAGTCTCGATCCCGTAGGAATATCGGTTATAAAAAGTATTCTATGTGTTAATCCTGGTTATAAACTACCTGTGTGCCAAATTTTATCGAAATTGGTCCAGCCGTTTGAGCGTGAAGAAGTAACAAACATACACACACACACACACTCACTCACTCACAAACTTTCGCCTTTATAATATTTATTAGTGTGATTACACAATGAAGGAAGGAAGGCGGAGGACAGGGTGTTGTGGCGCAGTCTGGGAGAGGCCTATGTCCAGCAGTGGACTGCGATAGGCTGAGTTGATTGATTGATTGATTGATTACACAATGAAACTACAAAAGCTAACAAATAGGTATCACATACTTACAAAGATTTTTTTCCAGGCGGTTAATTAGCTTTTATGAAGACATCCTGACTGAAAATAAAAATAGTTTTCATCTATCAGTTTTAGTTTGTGAGATATGGCGTATGTGTAATTTTGTAGAAAAATACAAAGAGTTAATACCATAAAAAATATTTAATTTTCGAAAGCAGCCAAAAATGATCTTTGTAATGATTGTTTTGCATGAGATGCTTGTGGTAGGTCTCGTTTCAAACTCCAGCAATAATCTGCCATCATATGCACATCCCATCTGCCCTTATATCGTTCCTCTATGGTGCGAATTCTTGATGGAATCTTTCTCCTTGTTCATCACTAAAGTGGCCAAGATTTTCGGGAAATTGGTCCAGATGAGAGTGTAAATAATGAAGTTTTACGCTCATGTTGCAACCAAGATCTTTCAAACGTAATAACATATATTGGACCAAATCTTGGTAGTTTGGTGCTTTAGTATAACCAAGAAAGTTTTTCATTACTGACACAAAATAAATGATTTTCACGCTTTGGACTCTTTCTCATTAATTGTTTTAAGAACATTTTCATCATTAACTAGCAGGCGTATTTGTGGTCCATCAAATATTCCAACTTTTAATTTTTCTGTGGTTAGGTCAGGGAATTTCTGTGTAACATACTCAAAACATTCACCATTTGAATCAAGCACCTTGACAAACTGCTTCATCATACCAAGTTTCATGTGCAGTGGTGGCAAAATAATACGATCTTTGTTAACGAGAGGAGAATGTATTATATTCTGATTTCCAGGCACTATTTTTTCTCTAGGAGGCCACTCTTTCCGAGTCCAATGGTGTTCTGTATCTCTGCTGTCCCAAAGACAAATAAAACACGAATACTTTGTAAACACACTTTGCTGCCCTAAAAGAAAATTTACCATTTTAAAATCCACACATATTTGCCAGTTATGTTCATGGTATTTGATTTTCTCTATTACAGAAGAAATATCTTCATAAGCTTCTATTAATGTCGTGGAATATGCAGTAGGGATAGAACCGAATTTATTGCCGTTGTGTAACCAAACACATTTCAACTTCTTTGGCTACTGTCTATAAAAAGACGCCAATCATGTGGATTATACTGTTGTAAACCCATGTTATTCATTAAAGCTTTGACATCTTGACAAAATACTAAGTATAAGGTGAACGTTGAAATATTCGCGCCACGAACATTTTGAATACTTGCGCCAACCGCGCGCTCTCGTGGTAATCCGTTGCGCTTCGTCCTCGGTCGGCCGCGCCACGCCGCCCGCGTCCCGCGCACAGCTAGTCGCACGTGGTCTCGCGTCGCTTACGCATCGTTCGCGCTAAAACACCTATCTATCGTGTCCCACACCTCTTCTTCAAACTGTGCCTGTACTTTTATTTATAAGTAACTGTGTTTAGTGGTGGTAAATACTATCATTACATAAGTCATTTTCTTGCGAAAAATATTTAAAAAAATTCTTTTCGCGCGTACGGTATATCGTGACTTTAGTATTGGGTGCAAGTACTTTTTAACACGCTTTTATTAGTTTCATCTGCATGTTTGTTTGTTTTTTGTATGTAACTGACTCGTTTGGGCTCGATTTTGCCCCACTTTAAGCGATCAGATTTACTTTCAACGTTGCAGACTTATCAACGACCGATGAGAATACAATATGTTGATAAAAAAGTTGAAAAATTAAATACTTAGTTTTAAAAAACAAAAAAAATATGTATGTAGTTAAAAAAAAGAACTAAAAAAAATTTAATAGCAAAACGCTTTAATAGCAAATCGAACTAAAAATCAGAAAATAACTTTTAATTTAAAATTCTAAAATAAAAATAAAGTTATGAAAAGAAAATTACTTTCATTGTAAAAAAGCGTGGGGTACTCGATATTGATTGTTGTAAATATATAAGGTGACTGGTAAGTAGTGACCGATACTTAAACGTATGATTCTACTCATCATTACAAACAACTTTTACTATCGGACCAAATCCGAAATCGCGAAAAAAAAAATCAGCTGTTCCCTCTACATTTCTGTTCGTACGAGTCGTCAAAATGTAGGGAACAGCTGATTTTTTTTTCGTTATTTCAATTGTTGTCCCATTATAAAACTTGTTTGTTGTCATGAGTAGAATCATGTGTTTAAGTATCGGTCAATAATTACCAGTCACCCTATATAATTTGTAGTTATTTGTAAACTTAGAGTTAGTATAGAAATATGATAAAAAGCACCCCACACTTTTTTACAATGAAATATTTTCTTTTCATAACTTTATTTTTATTTTAGAATTTTAAATTAAAAGTTATTTTCTGATTTTTAGTTCGATTTGCTATGAAAGCGTGTTTTTTTTAGTTTTTTTAAACTATATTTTATTTTATTTTTTTCTATCAGTCTACTGGCGAGTAACTCGGACTGTTCTTTTGTCAAATTAAGATCTCTTATTAGGTCATTCAACTCGTTTTGGTTAAAAAGTTCTTTGGTCGGGATATTGCGGATTAAATCAGGATCATTTAACTTATCATCGTCTATTATGTCGTCTGTTTCCATTTCGCAAGAATCTGCTGCAGATGTCGAAGGTAAAACTGGTGGTATAGGCTCTTGAGCTAGAATAGGTAACAAAGTTGGTCGTTTAGCAGACGGTAAATCAGGATAAATCCATTTACTGCGGTTATTTGAATTAATGCCGTTTACGCAAAATCAACGATCATCATGGTGGTTTTTCGGTTCTCGCTAGATCATGGGGCTTTTCAACCTCGGGGAAATTCTTTTTCCACTTGACCATTGTCGCAAACTAACAACACAATTTTGGCAAACAGTTTTATGCACCCAAGGCTTGTCCAAATTACACACTTGTACTTTAAAATAGTCGGTATACGTGGTTTTTACGAAATCTGTCACCGATTTTCTATAATTTTTAAAAACATATATACCACAAATAAAGCAAAAACACTCCGGATCGTTTAAACAACGTCCCGTTGATGTAGACATCACTATAATTTTATCTTAACTGATATCAACACTGTGTTAAATTCGTAAATGTGCGCCTACCTTCACATAAAATACCAAAAAGCTGTGTACGGAAAATAAAAGCTGGTAAATAGAAACGGCTGGTAGATTTATATTTACTGTATCAATATATATATATAAGGTCCCATTAAAATAGGTGGACAAACTTTTACAAATCATTCAGACCACCAAAATAAGGACAATGGTAAAAAAAAAAATAAGAAAAATGCATTAGATACTTTAAAAAAAAAAAAATCAGTTAGCGAAAATGCACTAAACATTTTGGTTACCCAATGCATAAACACATCCATGTCTGCTATCTCATAAATTCTGATTCTACGAAATAATGGTCCAGGCGCACGTGGCCATGTCACCACCCGCCGGTTTCATTGTTCAACTCATGCCATCTCACTCTAACATAGCCCTTCACCGCGGGGATGCCCGGGGCGAAGGGCCGCTGACGTAAAATATGACAAATTGACAATGAAGCCATTTCAGTTTTCGTCGCGCAACCGAGCCAACAGAACATGTTACATGAAAGTCTGCGTGTGTGTTGTTACGTAGTTATCACAATCGACAACAATGCCTTATTACGCGTACAGCAACCAAGAATACTTGGAAATGGTCCTGTGTTATCGTGAGTGCAACGAAAGCTTACGACAAGCCCAAATCCTTTATCAAGAAAGATTTGGAAGGCGGCCGAGCCTCACCATAATCCTGAGAGCAGTACAGCGCCATCGTGAATGTGGCACCTTCATGCCACCAGCGGTTGACGCAGGAAGACCGCGCTATCCGGTGCGCCTTGAAGAAGACGTTTTAGATTTCTTTAGAATACACCCCACGGCGAGCACTGCCGATGCCGGTCGTGTATTCAACGTCAGCGATTTTTACGTGTGGAAGAAGCTCCTTCGTGATAAAGGCCACCACCCATATCATTGCACTCGTGTGCAAGAACTGAACAAATTAACATTTTGTAGGTGGCTACTGCAACAACCCCAACGTCACATTCTCTGGACTGATGAATGTACTTTTACACGTGTTGGGTTATTTAACATACATAATTCCCATTACTGGACAACTATTAACCCAAATAAAGTGAGACCGGATTATTACCAAACACGGTTTAGTGTAAATGTGTGGGTAGGAGTGCTAGACAATAAAGTTTTAGGGCCTGTTTCTTAACCGTTTAAACAATAATACGTACATAGACTTGTTACGTAACGATGTTGAAACAATGTTAGAAGATGTACCCCTGGTAGTCTGGCGTGACCTCTACTTCCAGCATGATGGCGCGCCAGCACACTTCGCTGGAAACGTAAGAGACTATCTCAATTCTCGGTTCGGAGACCGGTGGATTGGTCGGGGTGGTCCTGTCCCGTGGCCTGCTAGGAGCCTGGACTTGACTCCGCTTGATTTTTATTTCTGGGGTCGTGCTAAAGATTTATTGTACGGTGAAAATGGACACTTAATAGCCAGCGTGAATGAGCTATGTACGCGAATCACCCTCGCATTTGAAACAATAAAAAGTGAAAGTGACACTCTTTTAATAGTGCAAAGAAATTAAACGCGCTCGCAAGTGCATCGCTCAAAACGGTAGGCACGTTCAACAATGAATGTAATTACGTACCTATCCACCTATCGTCGTAGAGTAAGTAGTATTTATATTAATTATTGTAAATAGGGCTGATTCTAATTTTTAACCATGACTGATTCAGTGTTTTACTGTTATCGAACTTTAAATAAATAAAAAAGATTCATAACACTACATTGTATCCACTGCGCGCTTGTTTGTTTACAACTTTCTGCATTTGCTTTAATACTTTGATAACAGTTCAGCACGCAATTAGACAGTCCAAAGCCTGGTAAAGTGTGATGGGAAATTAGAATCTTTTCTTTTCGTACCTAGACGGTTCATAATCATGTGTTCAAGGAAAGTTTATTCACCCCCAATATTAGCCTGTTTTCAAATTGCGCGTCTTAGGTTATTTATTTTCGACTTTATTTTAAGGCTCACAATGTTGATTTTTGTTTGACACCTCGCCATATGTGTCGGCCCTAACAGTACTGGCCGCCCGAGTGCAAGTACTTACCCATAAGGATGGGTTTATTCTAGAGTGCCGGCTGTGGTGCCGAACAATTTATTATTTTCGATCAAAATAAAATCACTTTAATCATTTTTTTTTTTGCTTGGATATCTTTGGTTAGACGTACTGAACGCTGTATTAAAATTTGTCCAACTATTTTAATGGGACCTTATATACGACGTGTAACGGTAAATGCGCAAAACCTGAAAATAGTTTGATCAAAATAATGAGCAGAATGAATTGAACCCCTTTTTAATATAGGTCACATTTTTCACCTTCATTAAAAACGTTGCCGTGTCTATTTATTAATGAGTCAAGCAAACCAATGTCAGCGCGGCGCAGGGGCCCGGTGACGACTCCTCCCTCGGTAAAGCGTCGTCGCAGCCGCAAGAAACGATCAGAATGGCCAGTAAAACTAAAACAGCACACAAAACCTTTACAATTTTTTTAATGACTTATTTTCTTTCTGAAATAGGTCAATTGAATTAAAAATCAGTTGGGGTGTCTGAGGTTTTGCGCATTTAACGTTAAACGTTGTATATGTATATATAATATAATATATAAAAATAAAGATAGATACAATTGTGTTATGTACTATCTTTCTACCTATCTCAAAAGACAGATAGCTATGTCGCTATCATATTTTTTTTCTATTTCAGCCAAAAATTTGGCTAAACAAATTGCTCCTTTTGAGCAATGCAAAGGCATTTCAAACCATTGTGTCAATAATTTGCTTAAAATTAATGACATTAATCATCATTTAAATTAGAAATTAGGACAATAGAGGCAACCTCTAGCAAAAATGTAACTAATAAGTCAAATGAAAGTGTAAAAAAATTAAACAGTATCAATCTGGTGCATCAAAACATTCAAGGATTTTTAAACAAAGACTTAGAAGTAGAATTATTCCTGAATTGTTACAACGTAGATATTCTTTGTATGACAGAACATTGGCTTAAAAGCCACCAGTTCATGTTCAATTTTAGTAATCACCAGGTTGGTAGTTCATTCAGCAGAGTAAATGCTATACATGGTGGCTCATTAATTTTAGTAAATAACCAGCTTAAATTTAAGGACCGAAAGGACATTGTGAGCCTCTCTGTTGAGCGGACAATTGAAATAGCCTGTATAGAATTGGAGCAGTTCATTATATTAAGTGTGTACAGACCTCCTTCAGGATTGTATGATTGTTTTGAAAAGGTTATGGATGAAGTGTTGCACAAAATCTGTAATACAAACAAGTCCATCATCACTTGTGGTGATTTCAATGTTAATTTGTTAGAAAATTCTGGGTTAAGTACTAAAATCATAAGTTTGTTTCAGTCATACAATCTTGCTAACCTATTTTTGGAGCCCACTAGAATAACTCCTACTAGTGCCACATGCCTAGATAACATTTATACAGATATTATACCAAACCACAAAGAAATGATTAATTTAATAGACTCAGATCATTGCGGACAGCTGATCACTATTCCAAATCAAAACAAAAAAGTTATTAAAAAAGATATCACTGTTAACCCAAAAACAACTAAACGCTTAGAAACATTTAAAACCAAACTCTTAAGTAAATTACCACTTCTGTTGACTAATGATGACCCTAACAAACAATATAATGATTTTTTTAATATGTATTGCACACAATTTGATAAAACATTCATTCCAAAGACATTATCAGTCAATAGTAACGCTTCCTTCAGTGACTGGGCCACCATTGGTATACATAAAAGTAGAAAACGACTTTATGAATTATATGATGAACGGATTTGTATAAACACTGCTGAATTTAATTTATATGTTAAAAATTATTCTAAAATATTTAAAACAGTCTGTAGTATAGCCAAGTCACGTTATTTGAGTTCAAAAATTAAAAATAGTAGTAGCATTATTAAAATGACTTGGAATGTCATTAATAGCGAAACAGGAAGGTCTTGCAACCGAAGTAGTGACTACAGCCTTGCTATTGATGACAATGTAATTAGATCAGATTCTCAAGTCGCCGCGGCCTTTGAAAATTTCTTTTCAGAGATTCCCGTGTCAACTACTAAATCTCTAAGCTCGTCACCCACTGCTGCAGAGTCTTTACTTAAAGAAAACGTTCCAGTTGGTGATTCTGAATTTCACTTCCAATATGTCACCTGTACAGATGTAATTAAAACTTTTCACATGTTAAATGTTAAAAAGACTGCAGATCTATGGGGTAATTCTGTGGATGTTGCTAAGTCAATTATAAACATTGTAGCACCTACTTTAGCTGTTATATTTAATAATTGTATTGATCGTGGTGAGTTTCCTGATCTTATGAAACATAGTAAAATCATACCATTGTTTAAATCGGGTAGTACATCAGACCCTACTAATTATAGACCTATCTCAGTACTACCTACCTTTAGTAAAATTTTTGAAAAGCTCATTTTAAACCAAATGCAAGGATTTTTTAACAAAAATAAATTACTGCATAACAAACAGTTCGGTTTTACAAGGGGTCGTTCAACTACTGATGCCGGAGTTGAACTTTTAGGACATATTTATAATGCATGGGAGGACAAATGCGATGCTTTGGGCATCTTTTGCGATTTGTCCAAGGCATTCGATTGTGTTCTTCATGAAACCTTAATCAGGAAACTTCACTACTACGGAATTCGGAACGCCTCTCTGGATCTTCTTACTTCTTACTTAAGTGATAGGATTCAGAGAGTTGATGTTAACGGAAAAAGGTCACCCGGATCTGTAGTAAAAATGGGGGTCCCCCAGGGCTCAATTCTTGGCCCATTTTTATTTCTTATTTATATAAATGACTTGCCTTACCTCATAAGGGATGATCATGATATAGTGTTGTTTGCAGATGACACTTCACTTTTATTTAAACTCAAACGTCAGCAGCTGGTTACTGACAATATAAATAGTGCCCTCGCAAAAGTAGTTAACTGGTTTAATGTTAATAACTTACTTCTTAACGGAAAAAAAACGAAATGTATTAAGTTTTCGATACCAAATGTTAGACAAGTAGAAACTAGTGTTCTCATAAAGGGTGAAGAGTTAAAACCCGAAAATACCACAGTATTCTTAGGCATAACTTTGGATGCCAAGCTTCAATGGGGCCCCCATATAGATAAATTGTCAAAAAAGCTTAGCTCTGCAGCATACGCCGTTAGGAAAATTCGTGACTTAACTGATTTAGAGACAGCCCGTTTAGTTTACTTTAGTTATTTTCATAGTGTGATGTCGTACGGTATTCTGTTGTGGGGAAATGCCGCCGATATTCAGACAATTTTTATTTTACAAAAAAGGGCAATTCGTTCCATTTATAAATTAAGTCCCAGACACTCCCTCAGAGACAAATTTAAAGAGATTAATATAATGACTGTGCCTTCTCAGTACATTTATGATAATCTTTTGTATGCACATAAAAATATTAATCTGTTTAAAAAATACAGTGATATCCATAATATAAATACTAGGAACAAACACAAATATGTTGTTCCTACAACAAGGCTCAAGAAAATAGGTAGCTCGTTTAGATGCCAATGTATACGTTTTTATAATAAACTTCCTAGCCACATTCAAGAACTAAGCATTAATAAATTCAAATCTTTTATAAAGCTAAAACTATGCCAGAAAGCCTATTATACTGTAAAAGACTATATTGAGGACAAAAAAGCTTGGGATTGAGCTGCTCCAATAGGTCTAGACAGTGAATGTTGTTTATTTTTTATTTTGCTGATTTACACTTTTGTTTTTTTAAATACATATATATTTATATACAGAATGACATGAACATTTACTGTTTAAAGTCTTATATTATTTTAATTATTGTGAATGTGAGGACTATGTGGATCATTGTTTCCGTTTTAATCATGGTCTGGCAGTTTGAGTGGTGTATGCGGTCTACACAAATGTCCTGTCCTTGGTATTGCTCGTCGAATCGTTGAGCTCCTTAAGTTCTGAGTTGAGCTGCACGGTTACTGACGAATGCGTGCACTGACTGCACAGGTCCACTCAGTGTGGTTCTTTCCTCAAAAGACCACTTCAGACACCAATCTACATGGTCCTCAAAGATTATATCCGGATTTTTATATACACATTGACATTGATGAATTTTATATAAACAATGACATGGATATTTACTTTGTAAAGTATCTTATTTTGTAACCAGGGTATGTGTGAGGAGATCAACTAAACTCGCAATACGTCTGATAACAAACATTTATTTAAATTAACTCTTAACACTTTTACATTAATAAGGACGGAATACTCTGACTGACTGTAACATTAATACAATATATTTATATAGTTACTGAGAACGTTAATCTGATAACTAAATTGCTAAATTCGATAAGCGAAAAGCCCTACGCGCAGAATATATCGCCTGAGTGGTGTGTGGACCGCTAACGGTGATAACACAGCCAAACGAACGATACACGCCGCTAGCTCAAGTCCAGCAAGAGGCGAGGTACTCGTGACCGACCTAAGTCGATGCGGAGAGTGCACTCGGAGCGTGCCGAACTCGGACTGCTGCTACCGGCGTACGCGAGCGGTTTTATAATCGGTCATGGCCACGGCGGGGACGCCGCGCGCGGGGAGGCGGCGACTCTGCGTGTCGATCGGGCTGCGCGGTACTGGCGATGACGCGTTGATTTGTTCGTCGCGTTACAGTCTCCCCCTCTGGTCCCGAAGTCGTCCCGACGAGAAGACCAGGTGTTGCTTCTGTGACTGTCTGCTGCTTCCTTGGCCTACCGCGTCTGCGCAAAGGTCTTTCTGGATTAGGTGGATTAGAGGCTGAGCCTTGGTATAGGCTCAGCGCGGAGGAATGGTAAATACCCAGTGGAGTTTTCGGATCCGCCGGGTGTGCCACTTCGTAAGAGCACGGCCCGTGCCGTCGCAGGATGACGTAAGGCCCGTCACTGCGTGGAGCCAGCTTTGCCGTGTGGTAGCGGGCTGCGTTGCTCAGGGCATGGGCTGCTATCAGGACGAGGTCGCCGGGCTGGTAGGCTGGAGCAGGCCGTCGGCGTTCATCAGTCCACTTCTTTCTTGTTTCTTCTTTGTTCTCTTGCACCTCTCTCGCTCTTTTCAGGGTTTCTGCTAAAAGGGTGAGTTTAGGGGTTATTTCGGGTATAAAGTTTTCTGATAAATTATACGGTTGAAGTTGTAGCGCCCATCTAGCAAGTCGCCCTGTAGGAGACTTGATGGACATTAGCCATTTTAGTGCTTGATGATCAGTGGCAATTACCACCGAAGAGCCTTCTATGTAGCCTCTAAACTTTGATACAGCCCACACGACTGCCAGTGCCTCCCGCTCCGTAGTGGAGTAATTCCGTTCCGCATTGGTCAACAAATGACTTGAATGTTCCACGGGGTGCTCGGTGGGGCCCTCCCCCTGCACCAAAACAACACCAATGGCGTAATCACTGTCGTCAGTTTTGATTATATACGGCTTACTCAAATCTGCTTGTCGTAAGATTGGTGCACTAGTCAGGCATCGTTTGAGTTTGTAGAGTCCGAACGGTGTGACGAAGGCCGTCTTTTCCTGGTCTTCATTGCGTACTTTAATTTGCCGGTATCCTGCTCTAAGGTCTAAAGTTGACATGTAAGGTGTCGGCTTGTCTTCATGCAACAAGTCATCTATTCTGGGCAAGGGATACGCGTCAGCTACGGTTATACTATTCAGCTGACGGTAATCTATGCAGACCCTTATATCACCGTTCTTCTTGGGGACCATTACAACAGGTGCTGCCCATGGAGACTTCGATGGCGTGATAATACCTTCTTCTAGCATCTGATTAACCTCCTTACGTAGAATTTCTTTACGCTGTGGGTTTAGGCGATATGGGGGCACAGCAATCGGTCTGTGGTTCCCAGTTTCTATGCAGTGCTCGACGAGGCTAGCTGGTTCTCTGTTACCAGTAAAAATGGTAGAATGACGGTCTAATACAACATTCAGCTGGGTACTCTCATCAGCGGCCGTATCTTTGGAATCAGATACTGCGACCATAGCAATATCGATGCTGGGACCGAATAGTTGCCGGCTATGTGGGGAGAGTGTTATTTCAGCACCATTGATGTTGGACTGCGCATCTCGGAACAATGCCCCCACAAATCTTGGCGAGTAGCCAGACAACTTGGGTTCTGGTCGCGAGGGCGATTGCGGCGGCGTATAGAACTCAATCAATGGAGGCGGCCCGTACGAATCTGCCATGCTACATTCCTCAGGAACATATTTAAATCGGGACGGGGTCATAGGCAATGGGCTGAGCATCGGTTCCAGAGACGTGATTTTGGCTAACCTTGAGATCACTGTCTCGGTTTCCTCGGGAGCGGTTTGCACCGTAGATACCGATACATCAAGTTCATCTTCGTTGTAGAGCTCGTATTTCTTGGCTGGCTCATCCAAGAAATGGAATAATAGCTGCGGTAAGTTGAGCACCATTCCTGCATCCTGAATAAAATCTACTCCTAGGAGTGTCCGGTTGTCGTGTGTTTCAGGCAACACGACAAAGTTTGTGGGGATCGTCCGACCACATAATGATACTGGCACGGCGGCTGTCTTGACAGACTGTCTGCGCCGTAAGCCATCAGCAAGGGTAACCGTTGCTTTTACAGTTTTGAATTCGACTCCTTTTTGCTTTAGCATGTCGTACAATGACGTAGATGCGACGCTTATCTTGGCCCCAGAATCAATGTGAGCTTGTCCGTTAATGCCAGCAATGCAAATCTTGACAGTTGGCCTAAGTCGTGCTGTAGATGCCAGATTGAAATCGAGGGAATAAAATCCGACGTCCACTGCGCAAACCTTATTCTTGTTGCACTTTGGGCATTTGCTCCTGACTACGCCGGGCTCACCACAACCGTAACAGGTGATTTTGTGACTAGGCGTTGGCTTGGATACAGCTGGGCCTGCTACAGCATCTACCGCTGGAGTTTTGCCTTTGTCGGCTTTCTTGCGACACTCCTGTTCGTTATGGCCAAAAGCACGGCAAAAGGTACACCTGGGTCGTTTCCCTGATGGAGTGTCAGGAATGTTGCTGGAGTTGGGTCCTGATCGTGCAGCGACTGACTCTTCGATTTGACGCACCTTCGACAAGAACTCTTCAAATGTCGCTATAGAATCTCTTGGTATTCTGTCTCTTATATTGATATGTAGGGAAGTATACAAGAGATCCAGGCCTTGGGATGGGGTGAGCGACGGTTTGGGCAACTCCGCCATTAGGGCTCGTTTCTTAGCAACAAATAATTCCGTGCCCACAGGACTCTTCTGCTTATCGCAAACAATTTCATCATACACCAGATAAGCTGGTCTCTTTGGTGCAAACGTTGTCCTTATCAGGGACACAGCTTCCTGCCAGCTCGTGATTGTTTCTTTTACTCCTAGCCACCAGACAGATGCCTCCTCAACCAGTAGCAATGTGAGCCCTTCAATGGCGTTGTCATTACTTATTGCCTCTATCTTCTTATACGTAGTGATGGTTGATAAAAATGCCTCAACTACTGCCGTATTTCGAGATCCGTTGAAGCGTGCAGTGCATGACGCAAAGCTACCAGATTTTTGTGGGACCTGATCATTTCGACTGGCCAAGACCTCTAAAAGGCTGCGGAACTGGTCGTCAGAGAAGCTGATGTTCGACATTTTGTTGTCTAAATACCTACGGCTACGCCTAGGTAATATTTTATAAAGGTCAATTTTGTTGACAAGCTATTTTAACCTACTAAGTATAATTCTGCCTACCCGTGAAGGGAGCTAGCGTGATGATGCTTGTAAAAATAGCTGCTAAAATAATTAGTTAAACTAATGAGGTAAAATACTGCCTACCCCTAAAGGGAGCTAGAGTGAAGATACTTAATAAACAATAACTGTTAAACGTGAACATTAAAACCTACGAAGTAAAATTCTGCCTACCCCTAAAGGAACCTGGTGTGAAGATACTATATACTGAGCAAAATAATAGCGACTACAAAAAATGTCGAAGTAAAAAAATAATAAAAAGTGGGTAGGTAGTTAAAACTATAGTTACTAACAAACAAAGAGAGAAATAACTAAAAGTTACGTGGGTATAAATTCGTTAAAACTAGATAATGGCCTACGTTGGGATGCCAAATTTTAACCAGGGTATGTGTGAGGAGATCAACTAAACTCGCAATACGTCTGATAACAAACATTTATTTAAATTAACTCTTAACACTTTTACATTAATAAGGACGGAATACTCTGACTGACTGTAACATTAATACAATATATTTATATAGTTACTGAGAACGTTAATCTGATAACTAAATTGCTAAATTCGATAAGCGAAAAGCCCTACGCGCAGAATATATCGCCTGAGTGGTGTGTGGACCGCTAACGGTGATAACACAGCCAAACGAACGATACACGCCGCTAGCTCAAGTCCAGCAAGAGGCGAGGTACTCGTGACCGACCTAAGTCGATGCGGAGAGTGCACTCGGAGCGTGCCGAACTCGGACTGCTGCTACCGTTTTTTTTTTTTTTTTGAATGGCATCTCGCAGTTCAACCTATGAGGTTGTCGACTGCTTAACCGGGCTAAATCTGCTGCTACCGGCGTACGCGAGCGGTTTTATAATCGGTCATGGCCACGGCGGGGACGCCGCGCGCGGGGAGGCGGCGACTCTGCGTGTCGATCGGGCTGCGCGGTACTGGCGATGACGCGTTGATTTGTTCGTCGCGTTACAATTTTTATTATTATTACTGTGAGTGTGAAGACTATGTGGGTCATTTCTTTTTTTAGGTTTTCCTTCTTAGTTAGTTTTAATCATGATCTGGCAGTTTGAGTCATTTATGCGGCCTACCCAAATGTCCTTTCATTGGTATTGTTCGTCGAATCGTAAGGCTCCTCAAGTTCTGAGTTGAGCTGCACGATTTTTGACAAATGCGTGCACTGACTGGACAGGTCCGCTCAATCTGTATGGTTCTTTACTCAAAAGACCATTTCAGACACCAATCTACATGGTCTTCACATTATCTGACCAAGATTATGTCTGGACTTTAAAAGAGACTGTGACCTCTGAGTTTGTTTCGGCCTTTCTTCTCAGAGTAGTCAGATAGGAAATGCCGACCTCATCTAGTTTAAAAAAATATGATTGACATGTAAAAGTGTTTGTACAAACCTACTTACAGAAAATAAATCATTTATCATTTATCATTTATCATAAAGCAAAAGTGAAAAAAACTTAGGAAAAATTTTAAAAAGTAAAATTTTGTAACTATGTGTATTCAACTCAGCTCACCAAACTATCTGTTGCTATCAAGAAAAAACGACGAAGACGAGTCAATGCAGTTTTACTACACGAAAACACTCGACCTCACGTCGCATCTGCCGTTCGCCAGCAGTTGGAGAACTTGGGCTGGTAGACGATACGCCACCAACCTTATTCCCCAGACCGCGCCCCATCAGACTATCATTTGTTTAAAGCCCTGAAACAACATTTACGGGGTAAACGATTTAATGATTTTTCTGATGTAGAGGCGGAGTTGAACTACTTTTTCGAGGCACAGCCATCAGAGTTCTGGGCGAAAGGCATCCAAACTTTGGCAAGAAGTCATAGATGCTAGTGGTGATCACATCATTGACTAAGATTTCTATATTGTAATAATAATAAAAAATATAAAACGTAAACCAAGTGTCTCATTACTTTTGTGCCAACCTGATATTTTGAGGAAAGAACCACACACAGATTTAAGTAAACCTGTCCAGTCAGTGCAAGCATTTGCCAGTAGTGCCGAGTCTACTTGAGCACTGCTATGCGACGTTTACACACATCTGCTTGTCATCATTTCCATCTGTATCTCGGATCATTAAAACATTTTTATCGACCCGACACCCAAATAAAACGATTCTAGGAAATTCTAAGAAGATTGATTATCGTAGGATGGCGTGACAGTATTATCCAGATGACTGTTGGATTTGTTTCCTACTCAATAATCTTTTTGCCTGTGTTACTCTGTAGCTGCTACTGAGATGACGAGTTGACTAGAGAAAACGGTAAGAAGAAGGCACACTGCGCCTACCGCAAAGAAATTAGGGTTAGGGCAAAAGAAGGAGGATGAACTAGCTACAGTTGGCAAATACTAGCATGGCAATAGGGGTCATTGTTAGGGCAAGAGAAGGAGGATGAACTAGCTACAGTTGGCATATATTAGCATGGCATTAGGGGTCATCGTTCCATCTACCTACACTTATTTAGACATTTTGTACGAACAAACATACCTCAATATGGTCTGTTCCAAAGGTTCTGATTAATACATTTCATTGTTTACACTTTAGTCCGATACTCACTTACAAATGAAGTGCTTCGATTTAATTATTTGAATACGTAATCACTCGGCCGTTCGGCTAACGCGTTTAGCTCTCGACCGCCCACCGCGCGCAGCCCCCGACCCGCGAAACATGATTTTCATTTGACAATTCATGTTAAGGATTGCATAAGAATTTAAACTGAACAGATTCTACTTACACGATGGATCATTGGTGTAGTGGTCGCAAGCGCTACTGCTGGGCACGAGGTCTTGGGTTCGATTCCAGGGTCGAGCAGTGTTGTTGGGTTTTGCCATCTAGAATTTCTCAGTAGCAACCAAGATTTGTGCACGATTGATATAATTGCAATAAGCTCGCCCCCTATTATATGGAACTTTAACATTACTGGCAAAATGTGGATGTACACCTCTGCCTAACCCTTCGGGGGATACAGGCGTGATAAAGTTCATATACTCCCGGAGCACTCCGGCAGGCCGGGGACTTAGTCCGGAGCACTCCGGCAGGCCGAGGACTTAGTCCGGAGCACTCCGGCAGGCCGGGGACAGTCGCACGACTTATGCAGAGACTACACAACCCCACCTACAAAGATACACGGCCAGTCTACGGTCTAATAAGGAAACTAATAAAGTCAGTTAACAGTTAAACATATAATATCCTAACCTAACTAAAAGTATTCGTCGAAAAATTCCTCCGCATCGCTGTCGACTAGTACTGTAGGTACCTACCCAAGAGACTGGCGGCATGGCCACGTTGTATGGCAATACTTAGCCTCTGGCCAAAGTAAAAGCCAGCCCTTTGGGTCACGGGAAATGGAGATTTTTGGAGATTTCGTTGAACTAACCTTTAGTTATGGGACCTAGGGTTTCAACCCAAAATCGCACGAAAATATAATTACCAATAAAATTATTATACTTTTTTCACTCGAGGTTTTCTGTAGCCGCAGCAGTAGCGCCAGCACAGCACACCAAGCCAGGCCCAGGCCTTAGCGGCCCTTGCCTATTTAGATCCAGCGGAAATACCAGGTGCCTTCGAGATTATTTGGAACAAAGTTCTTCCTGAAGAAGCTAGTCAAGTAGCCGACTGGTTTTTCAAATATTACGTTAACGGAACCTACCAACGAGTGTCACACCAAGAGAACAATCTGAAAACGAAATTGAAAAGAAATACGCCTAGATATATCCTCCTGACGTTTGGTCCGTATTGGGCTGTATAAGTGCAATCGAAAGTTGGCATAGCAAATGAAATAACTTTCCGAACCGATAAAAACGAAACATATATAATATTAATACAGTCAGACAGAGCTTATCAATACTCGTACACCTGCATACGTTCTCAATCGCACGGGACCCACAAGAGAAGGGAAACTACCGTATGAGCTGTGGCATAAGAAGAAGCCTAAGATCTCACATTTGTGTGTGATAGGGAGTGAATGTTTCTTTCACATTCCTAAACAAAAAAGGAAGAAGCTAAATAAGAAAGCTACTAAAGGCAGGCTTATTGGATACGATAACGACGACGGATATCGCATCTGGAATGGAAAACTGACGGAAAAATCTAGAGATGTCCCCCTTTGTCCAACCATGGAATTGAGAATCCCAACGGTCTTGGGACCAGGTCCTCAGGAAGATGTAAATTTACCAGTGAGCTGTGAGATACAGGGAGATTCTGATTTGATAGGACAGGAGACAGAGGGAGTGATAATTCCGGAACATGATTTTGCGCAACATTTAGCTTCTCCTGTAAGACCAGTCAGTTTAATTAGAGGGAGATAAAGAAAATTCAATTCATTTATTTCAGATATATTTTATCCATGCATGTTTCATTAAAAGTGGCAATAAAATAATAATAATAATATAAATAAAAATAATATAATAACAACAACACACACAGCCACATAAACATTGAATCAGGTCATGGAGCACTGGACAAAGCCACACGTACGAGCAGTACGGTCCTGAATCAGGACCGCATCATCCGCACATGCAGCCTCGTCCAATGCTCCATGAAGGAGCAATCCACATCAGAGAAAGGTTGGCAACACCAGCAAGTGTCAACAATAGTTAGTGATTAATTACTTAAATCCTAAGTTATTTTCATAGTATAACAAAAAAAGTTACATCAGGACGATCCACAGGTTATAAATATATAGTGAGAGTGTTATCCAAGGAAAAAAATAAGTATTTGTGTAAATAAGACATTTTAAAGTCAACTACTAAGGAACGATGTTATTATTAGCAATACGGCAAAAATACTATAGAATATATGTATATGTCGGCGCGAGCGTGGGCGTAGCGATAACAGGGCCATCATCATAATTTCTTGGTACGGGTTCCATGAGGAAGGTGGGTACTCGGGCAACCAATAAAACGTAGTTTGAAGCACAAATCACAGTCACGTTTATTCGGATATTTACAATCACTTTATGAGTAGTAAGAAACAAAGGTTTGTACGGTGAACATGACAGTTCCGATGGTATGCTCTCAACCGTTCGGCGTTCGCTCCGCAAGTCGAATGCCGGCCGCTCTCCAATCGGCTCTGTCCACGTGTAGAAAATGGCGCGAAGTTATAGCGCCACCTCACGGCGTTCACTGTACTAACCGATCAACCAATGAGAATTAAGTTCCGGTTTGACCAATATTATGAAATCAACCGGAAGTAGTATTTTGATTATTTTGTCGTCTTGATATCGCTTGCGACGACACGGCCAAACTGACGAGTCACACGTCCTCGTGTGTTAATCTGAAAAGAAACATACACGCAAAGTATCACATAGCTCGGCCACTCCTGACTATACTCAGGTTAATTACAGACAGGGTTATAGAATAGGGCGGAGGGACTCCATGAGGATTTTCCAACCCGATACCAAAAAAAAAAAAAAAAAATGCCTCAAATCCAAGATAACCAAACGATAGTACAGGTATAGTAAACTCAATTAACTTCACACACACGCACATCATGGCCCAGCTGCTCGGCAGCGTATTAAACTTACATTGTAGCATCGCATTGTACTACGCTTATGTCCTGGTCTCCACAGACCAACCAAACCAAAGTAGTCTCCACGAGACCCAGACCTCAACCCTACACCTCCAGCCGCGCATCGCGCCCTGAACGACCCACCAGTGAATCGCAGTTACGATTACGACTGAAGCGTGTAGTGCGGCCGAATACGTAGCCATGGTGTGTGTGTTTAACTACCCGCGGTAGACGTGCCTTCATCGGCGCTTTCTACATCAGACTCGGTGTCACAAATAAGCTAAGATGGTACTTCGCTTTGAGGCATCCTTCTAATTCGATCATGAGCGTATTTGTAGGTTCTATTACCAGAAAATGATTTTAAGGGGTAACGATCACCATCAAAAACTTCCATTACTTTGAAAAACCCTTTGTACTTCACGTCAAGCTTAGTTTGATTACGCTCTTCGTTCTCAATAGGAACGAATTTATCGACAGAGTACCTACTCACGCTTGCTTATGTACGTACTATCAAAACTACTATGTAAACAAACTTTGACTATCTAATAATAGCGAAAATCATCAACCAGAGCCATGTAAACAAACTTTCAGTATCGAATAATGTTGAAAATCATCAACCAGAGCCATGTACCATCGTTATCCACATTAACAATCATCATTTTCACTAAGAACCTTCAACACCTGGGAAACCCACACACGAGTAAACCACTCTAACGCCACGGCTCTCTAGCCGGCCAGCAATCGCATTGCTCTCACATATCCATCGCATGGATCCGTGTGCATCACTCAATGACTACACACTTTTTACTACGGCCGATAGAGAACCCCTACTCGTGTGGTTCCCATTACTTAGGCTTGCTCATCACCACTGTGATCACCATCTACTTTGACTGGTACATGACCTACTGGCATCATTCTTAACCTATCGTGAGCGTATTCAAAACATTGTAAACTAGTTTTTTTTTTGCTGTTGTTTACCAGGGAAACACTCAGTATTCGAGTCAAAACCAAATGAAAACGACTCACCAGATTTGGTAGACAGTAGATCTGTAGCTGGCTTAATGGTACAGACATCCACCTGCTTCTCAACTCGGCTATTACTGCAGTCGGTTTCTTTTGACAGCTTGTGGTGAAGTGACCCAGTCGAAAAGCACCGTCCTTGATCAGCGATCATTCGTACAGGACTTCCAAAGAGTGCAACGCTGTCCAACACTGCCATTCTGCTTGCACATGTCCTTGTGTGTTAACCTGTAACCGAAAAAAATCAACAGCAGTACATGTTCCACTCGGCCAATTCTGATCACGTTGTTATCGAAACGCATGACTTAACAATTTAATAAAAGCAATAACAATCATCGATAACAAAAGATTCCTCTAAGCCTTAGCGGTAAATGTTCAGGGACTGTATCAACTTAGATCACATACAATGCTCATGGCCCGGCTGCCACAACAGCTAGTGACACTCAAGCCACCCATATCGTCATCACCTCAAGTGATACGACCAACACTTCATCTAGAGTCCGCGACTCCCAGGTCAATACATGACCAACACAACAATAGTCTCCTTTGAGACCCCTGGTCCCCGCCACACCACTAGCTGCCCATCGCGCTCTGAACAACTCCACATGCAGTTGCAGTTACGACTACAGACTAGTGCGTGTGGTGCGACCAAATAACCAAGGTATACCACTAGCTTTCTAACTTCCATCCGGTTACTAACACAACCGCACCCAAATAATCTCGAGCCTTTATCAAAATAATCTTAAACTAGGTTTGTTCAACATATGGCGGAAACCAGCACCGCATGTCGTGCGGTGTTCCACAGGGCTCGGTCCTGGGCCCGCTCCTGTGGAACATCGGGTACGACTGGGTGCTGAGGGGCGAGCTCCAACCGGGCGTGGACCTCACGTGTTATGCCGATGACACGCTGGTCACTGCCCGGGGGAGCTCGCACAGGGAGGCAGCGTTGCTGGCGACGGCTGCGGTCTCACAGGTGGTGGGCCGCATACGTCGCCTAGGCCTGGAGGTGGCCCTCAACAAGTCGGAGGCCATGGTGTTTCATGGCCCCCGGCGGGCGCCGCCGCCCGGCTCACACATCGTGGTCGGGGGGGCTCGGATTGCTGTCGAGTCCACCATGAAGTACCTGGGATTGGTGCTCGACAGCCGGTGGAATTTCGAGCCCCACTTCCGGCGGCTGGCGCCCAAGTTGTTGGGCGCTGCTGGGGCGCTATCAACGCTGCTTCCCAATCTGGGGGGCCCGAGCGCCGCCTGTAGGCGGCTCTACGTGGGGATCGTGCGATCCATGGCCCTGTACGGGGCCCCGGTGTGGGCTTCGGACCTGACGGCCGGAAGCATCGCAGTTTTGCGAAAACCGCAAAGAGCGATGGCCGTCAGAGTCATCAGGGGGTATCGCACGATCTCCTACGAGGCGGCTTGTGCACTGGCCGGATCCCCGCCCTGGGACCTCGAGGCGAAAGTACTCGCGTCACTGTATCGGTGGCGCGAGGAAATGAGGGCGCGGGGCGAGCGACCGATGCAGCGACACTGGGAGCTGCGTCGGTCTCAGCTCCGCGAGGTCCTGGTGGCGGAATGGCGGGACAGGCTTTTACGCCCTACCGCCGGCCTCGGTATTGTCGGGGCGATCCGACCAGTGCTCGACGAATGGCTCGGGAGGAGGCACGGCTCCCTGTCGTTTCGGGCGACGCAGGTGCTCTCGGGGCATGGTTGCTTCGGGAAGTACCTGTGTCGCATAAACAGGGAGCCGGACGCTCGGTGTCACCACTGCGTCGACTGTCGGGAGGACACGGCGTGGCATACGCTGGCAGAGTGTGCCGCTTGGGAGGAGCCGCGCCGTGCCCTCATCTCAGGAGTAGGCAGTGACCTATCGCTGCCGGCCGTGGTCGAGTCTATGGTCGGCAGCGAGGAGTCCTGGGACGCGGTGGTTTCCTTCTGCGAAACAGTCGTCTCGCAGAAGGAGGCTGCGGAAAGGGAGAGGGAGATCTCGTCCCCTCACCCCGCCCGCAGCAGGCGCACCGGGCGTCGGCGGAGGGCGGACAACGCCCTCTTCCAGCCCCCCTAAATGGGTCCAGGGGCGACGGACTTGGGGACGTCCGTCGCCCCCCACACATCTGGACCCGAGGCGGCGGCGCGTAGTGTTCCACGCGCGCCCCTCTTAGACGTCGCGGGGGGAGTTTAACACCTCACTCCCCCCCTGACACGAGGAGAGGCCCGCTGGAGCGGGCCAGCACCAGCCGGGGGTTGCGGAAGTATCGTTCGTTCCCGCGACCCCCGGCGTAGGTGAGAGAGGGAACACCGGGATGGTTTTTAGTCAGTAAGAGTCTGACAGACCCCGCCGCCCGCCTCAGGGCGGCGGACATCCATGAGGATTTTCCACACCGAAACAAAAAAAAAAAAAAAAAATGTTTGTTCAACATGTTACTTTGTCTAGCCTATCATAATATTACTTTGCAAGTAAATGTCGGGTAGAATTGCAATAAAATCTCAAGTTGTTGCTCGCTAATCGCAACGGTACATATGATTTGTTCTGTGCTGAATACACGCGTTTGACCAATACCTGTCAACGCAACAAAGTTATTAACTCGTTTGCCACATAGCCTCTCCTTTACTAACGAGCATTCAGCACCAGAATCGTTAACAAAACAATACAGCTCACCTTTACGTTCCAACGTGCCTGAGCGTAGTTGTACGACGCAAACATCCACTCGCCGTTCACTACTTCCAGCATGTTGTCCACCATCCACTTGGCTGCCACAGCTCGTGCAGGGCCGTGATATGTCCTGGTTCCCCTCACTTGTAGCACACCAAGTGTTTCACTGTCGACTGCGGGGCTGCTTGGCTCGATTCTTAAAGTCACTCCATGTCATACCAGTATGCGATACTTGAGAAAGCCATGTCGATGCACTTCCTTTCAGAGATTTTCCAAGCGCAATACTCAGCGCGCCTCCTTCCATGGGATGTTCTGTGAGGCAAATGTCCACCGTCGAGCTCAAAGAACGTGGACAGACATCAGATAGGTCCGCGTTGAACTCTGGCAGCTTGATTGAAGCTTTCTGCGGCGTTGATCTTCGGACGGCTTCACTCATGGTAATCTGGTTTTGCTGCTCGAGGAGCTGGCGCTAATAGATATCCGTGGTAGGTGCCCGAGCTGATCCCGCTTCTGATGTCGGCGCGAGCGTGGGCGTAGCGATAACAGGGCCATTATCATAATTTCTTGGTACGGGTTCCATGAGGAAGGTGGCTACTCGGGCAACCAGTAAAACGTAGTTTGAAGCACAAATCACAGTCACGTTTATTCGGTAATTTACAATCACTTTATGAGTAGTAAGAAACAAAGGTTTGTACGGTGAACATGACAGTTCCGATGGTATGCTCTCAACCGTTCGGCGTTCGCTCCGCAAGTCGAATGCCGGCCGCTCTCCAATCGGCTCTGTCCACGTGTAGAAAATGGCGCGAAGTTATAGCGCCACCTCACGGCGTTCACTGTACTAACCGATCAACCAATGAGAATTAAGTTCCGGTTTGAAAAATATTATGAAATCAACCGGAAGTAGTATTTTGATTATTTTGTCGTCTTGATATCGCTTGCGACGACATATATGTAACGGTCAACTATAAACAAAGTGGAAAATATATGTGATAAGAGTTTGTCAGTGCAAATAAAAACAAGCCTAAAAACAAAATTATAAAATTTTCTTGCAGTTAATAATTTAAACCAATTAAAAAAACTACAAGACTAACAACCTAACGGCATCAAAACAAACATCGTTGACCAATCAGAAGTCACCTCAAAAATATTGACATTGGACCACCGAACTTGGAATCCTGCTTTTTGAGTTCGCGTTTCGTTACACGCTGAGCACACAGAAAAATAAAAAAATATATAGAAATCATCATGGAATATAATAGTGATAATAATAATATAACAATTAGAACCCGGCGCATTATGCAACGCCACTCAAGCGGGTCTATTGATTCACTTGAGGCTTCGTCTTTGAATTTGAGTGTTAAGAGTATGATGGATTTATCTACACACGTTAAGAGTGATGAAGTTATTGAACAACAAAACTTGATAGAAGATTTAAGAGAACAATTGTTAAGTGCACACTCGGAAATAGAAAAACTCAGTTTAGATAATTGTACACTAAAGAAACATTTAGAAGAAGAAACACAGAAGAACGAGCGGCTTAAAATGATGTGTACCAGCTTTAGTACCAATTTAAGTGCTAGGAAAGTTGATGAATTATCAAACAACACAAGAAATTCCAAAAAGCCATCATCTATCTTACAGCCCAAATTTTCTGCAAGGAAATTAAATCTCGATCTTGAATTTCACACACCGAAGTCCTCAACCCAGTTAGGCTCATCGGTAGATTCCAATATACATTCCAATACACATAGAACAGGCATGTCTAATTCTTATAATGTAATCTGTTCTAATTTGGAGAGTAAAAGGGATAAAAAGGACACAAACACGCCAACCATAAAGGAACAGCAGGACAAGGACGCTACTCAAGGAAATGGAAAAATATTCCTGTTATCGGACAATCAAGGGAGAGGTATTATAAACGAACTACTAGAAAACAAAAACAAATTTATATTACAGGATTATAACATGCAATCCATAACTAAACCTAATGCTAAATCTAAAGATGTGCTGGCAGAGTGCAGTAACATGTCTAATTTATCACTACATAGTATAAAACAAAGTCGCTTCCCTGTCTGTCTGTCCCTATATATGCTTAGATCTTTAAAACTACGCAACGGATTTTGATGCGGTTTTAAATAGATAGAGTGATTCAAGAGGAAGGTTCATATATATAATACATGCATAATATAGTAGAGAAACACTGATAATTTTAGAGGTTTCTAATGTAATGTCGTAAATAAACACATTTTTTTGCGCTTACATTGTAAACGCTGGCTGAACCCGTCGAGATAGATCAAAATAATGTACTACAGTATTGTACACCTTAAACAGATCTACAAAAAAGTCCGCGATGGTATATGTCTATCTCTTAGGGATAACCCACAATAACCATTTTTTATCCTATACTTTTTACGAGAAATAATAGCTCTAAAATTATCAGTGTTTCTCCATTGCACCCGTGCGAAGCCGGGGCGGGTCGCTAGTTATTTATAAAGGATAATGTCATAATAATTACGGGAAGTAATGACTCAAACCCTGTTGAATTAATGTCTGGAGTAACTGTTGCATTGTATTTCCTAAAAAAATGTAATGTATTTATAGTGAATGTTCTGCAAAATCGTGTACTCAATGAACGCAAACTGAATGAGCAGTTAAAACTTCTTACGAGGAACTATAAAAATTGTACATTTGTAGAAACAGATGGAGCTCAAGATATTACTCATCAAATAATACATAATATCAATTGTATTCAATATAGCAAACAATTTCTTTCCTATAAAAATCACAAAGCTAAAATGGTTATGGACACCAATCATGTTATTTCTCATAACTTTGAAAAATTTCGCTCTACTAACAAAATATTTCCGATAAAGGGTACAATTCCATATTACTTTAAAAATGTCAAAAAAACGCTCCCAGTAACTCCCAAATAGGTAAAAGCTATAATGTTGCCATAAAACCCCTTAAAGGTACAATACCTTATTACTTCCCATCTATAAAAAAAACATCGCAAGTAGACACAACCGCGACAGCAAGTAATAAAAAATTTTTTCGTCCCTAAATGTTATTATGCAGTGCTTCTTCAGAATATTGCTGGATTATTAAACAAAGTCCAAGATTTAGAGGTAGTGCTACACGAGTTAGATGTTTTAAAGAAAAATATTGATTTTGTGTGCTTAAGTGAACATTTTATAAAACACAACGAGGAAAAATATGTTAACTTCAACAATTTTTACCTTGCGGCAATTTATTCACGACAAGATCAAAGACGCGGAGGCACATGTATACTGTGCAAAGTAGATTATGAAAGTTCTAAGCTGGATATGATAAACGATCTTGCAGTAGAAAAACACTTTGAGATATGTGGTATAAAAGTAAAACAGTTGAAACTAATTATAATATGTATATATAGAACACCTAATTCCGATATAAAAATATTCTTTGAAAATTTAAATAAAACTTTGTCAAGACTACACAACAAGAACCATAAAATCGTTATTTGCGGCGACTTTAATATAGACTTATTAATATCCGATACGAATAGTACAGGTTTTAAAGAATTATTATCCAATTACGGAATGCGGTATCTAATACATCAACCGACTAGGCTTAACAAGTGTATAGATAACATTATCAGTAATGTTACTAGTGCATCTGGGGAAACATACGAATGTCACTTATCTGATCATAATACTGCTCAAATTGTTACTATTGAACAAGAAATAATTAACAGATTAGATTATTACTTTATGTATTAGGTCATCCCACTTCCAGTGTCATATTTTTTTATTATTATTATTTTACAAAAACTGACTACTATATTATATAACCTTGTGACACTAATCAATAATCTCCACCACTATTAATCACTCGCTCCCAGACTGCTGGCAAATCTTGAACACCATTTAAAGTACCACTTTCATTTAATTCATCAATAATGCTCTTTAGTTTAATATCTAACTTCTTTTTGCTATTGTATCGAGTACCCGACAATTTCCTCTTCACATGGCCAAAACAATTGAAATCACAAGGATTCATATCCGGGGAACATGGCGGCTGAATAATTTCAATCCATCCTTTATCTTCAATTAAATTCTGAACTATTTAAATCATTTAAAAAATGACTTATATCGCTCTCCACTCGTAGTTGTATTTTCATCATAAGTTCTCCAAAAAGCAATGCCTCTGACATCCATAGCTACTATTAGTAGTATTTTTCGTTCATGTAGTTCTGCACGTGGTAAATGTTCAGCTGAAGTGCCCGGTTCCACCCAACATCGTGACTGATGTCTTTGACGAGGAGTATAAAATTCGACCCAAGTTTCATCAAGGCATATGAATCTATTAAGTATATTTTTCTTACGGCGATACCACGATAAATGGCTACGCGCAGTTTCATAACGAAACTCCTTCTGATCCGTGTTCAGAGTGTGGGGCACCCACACTGCACTTTTATTGACCAGACATAAATCCTCCGTGAGTACTCTATGTATAGTGAAATGAGGAATGTTAAGTTGAGTGGAGAGATCACTGACACTGACCCTACGTGACTGACGAAGTGCTTCCTTGATTTGTCCCTTGCTTCTAATCTAGTCGATGATAATGATCGAGGTGCTCGCGGCTCATCTTCAGCTGTGGTTCTTCCTTGTTTGTACATTTCAAGCCATCGCTGTACGGTTCTTTTATTTAAGGCGTTATGACCAACATACTTTACCAGTAAGTCGTGCGCAACTCCTCCAGAGTAGTTTAGTAAAGCACAAAACTTTAGAAATATACGTTGCTCCACTACATTAATAGATTTTTTTAAATCTTCCATTTTAAATCAATGCACGTCTTGACAATACAACACACCAAATTAAACTAACATGATTGTACAAGACAACACATGTATTAACTATTGCATACCATTGCGCAATACATAAATATTGGAAATAAAAAATATGACACTGGAAGTGGGATGACCTAATATATAAATGACTTAAATAAATGTAATATCAGGAGATTTGTTGAGTGTATAAGCTGCCTAAGTTTTAGCGAAGTTTATGAAGCAGAAAATACTAATGAAGCATTTGATAAGTTCAATGAGCTATTGAATGTATTCTTTAAACTATGCTTCCCAATTATAAGAATTAAGAAGAAATATATTAATAATAAGCATAAATGGATAACAAAAGGGATTAAAAACAGCTGTGCTACTAAAAGATCGTTGAGACATAAATATTACTTAAATAGAAGTAGCGAAAATAAATTAAAATATAAGGCATATTCAAAATTACTAAGAAAATGTATGAATAACTTACAGTCACTGTGTAATCAAAACCACATTACTCACTCTCTAAATAAAATTAAGGTCACGTGGGATGTTGTGAGGCGCAATATGGGAAATGAGGCAGTTAGAGAACACATCAATGAAATTGTTGACAATATCAATAGTATAACATTAACTTCAGGATACGACATCGCAAATAAATTTAATAAATATTTCATTGATATAGCTAAAAATCAGTCTTCAACATGTATTGGAGATGCCAATAATATGTACAACATAAAAATTCATGACAACAGTTTATTTCCAGAACCTACAAATTCATTAGAAATTTATGGTATCATAATGTCGTTGAAAAACTCAAAGTCAGCAGGCTATGGTAATATTTCAACAGGACTTCTTAAATATATATCTAAACATATTTCTTCACCTCTAGCACATATTATTAACCTATCCTTACAACAAGGATGTTTTCCAGAGAGTTTAAAAAAAACATTAATTAAACCACTACATAAAAAGGGTTCCAAACTTAACGTGGATAACTATAGACCGATAGCACTGACTCCTGTACTCTCGAAAATATTTGAAAAAATAATGTACAGGCGGGTACTAAAATTCCTAGATAAACACAATATACTAGCCAGCCAACAGTATGGTTTCAGGCAAAATAAATCGACTATCTTAGCGATTTATACATTAGTTGAGGAAATTGTTGGCAATATTAATGATAAAATACCTTCTTGTGCTTTATTTCTAGACTTGAGTAAGGCTTTGATTTAGTTGACCATGACATACTTGTAGGAAAAATGGAAAATTATGGCATTAGACGTCCAGCCAAGGAATGGTTCCAGTCATATCTATGTAACCGAAAACAGATAACAAGAATAACGAAATTCAATCAACCAACTAACACCCTAGAATGTTTTGATTCTAAACCGGATATTAAAAACGGCTATGGCGTTCCGCAGGGCAGCATTGTGGGACCTTTATTGTTCCTTCTGTATATTAACGACCTGCCGAAATCAATAAAGCATAAATGTGTCCTATTTCCTGATGACACTACAATAATAATTAAATGTAAAAACCCTCAAAATTTTGATATGGAAATTAATCAAACGTTGAACGATATAATACAGTGGCTAGATAATAATAAACTTAAAATAAACATTTCTAAAACTAATTTGTTATATTTTAAAACTTGGAAAAGTCAAAATATACGGTTTAATGTGGTCTATAATAATAGTAATATTAATCAAGTGTCAAAATTTCTTGGAGTTACACTGGACGAGTGTCTTACTTGAAAGAAACACGTTGACACAATCAGTAAAAAATAAACCAATTCGTATTTGCATTACAAAAAATAAAGTTTGTTACGTCACAGCATACCTCCCTGATGGTGTATTACGCCTACATCTGCTCAGTGATTAGCTATGGTATCGTGGTTTGGGGAAACTCTTCCGATTTAGAAAGAATTTTCATTGCCCAAAAAAAAATGCATTCGGACAATGTTTAATATCGGGTGGTACGAATCCTGCAGGCCCGTATTCAAGGCGCATGGCCTCTTAACGGTGCCCTGTATTGACATCTACGAAGTTGCTAGGTTTTTAAGATCTCATCCTATGCTCTTCTAACGGAAAGACAATACAAATAAAAGGCAAGTTACACATCTAGCGTATGAAATGCCGATTCCTAGATTGCAAATCTTTCGTAAGAGCTGTGTCTACATGGCTCCTTTAATTTATAACGCGTTACCGGAGTCAATAACGAAACTTCCTTTTAAAAAAATTTGTACCCAATTGCGGAAGTGGTTGTTATAGGAATGTTTTTATTCAGTTACTGAATTTTTCCACAAATGTCCACGTATTTTTTGTTATTTTTATTCATTAATTTTTTTTTGAAAAAGTGAAGCTCTCATTTATTGTTAACCATTTAATATTACATATTTCTCGTTAATTTAATTTGTATTTTAATTTTATTTGTAATTTATTTAATTTGATTTTATTTGTAATTTAATTGAATTTGATTTAATTTGTAATTTAATTTAATTTGATTTTATCTGTAATTTATTTTAATGAAATAAATTTCTATTTGCATGCCGCTGTGTCGGCGAGACATGATGATCATTAACTACTTTATTACATCTTTGTTTGTACCGTGTTTCTGGCAAATAAACGAATTATTATTATTATTACATCCATTCTGCCTGCAATAAGCTGCAGGATGCCGTTGAAAAAAAAAACGCATTTTCAGATTATGAAACTGAAGAGTTCGCTAGATGCTATTCCTCCTGATATTGAGACGCCGATGAATTCAGAAAACGATGTTTCTATACCGGACGTTCCAAGGTATAATTTCAGAGACAGAAGTACTCTACGACCTTCACAAAAATTGGATGACTTTAAATTATACTTGGTCGATTGGATAATCGAAAGACATCCTTAAACATATGAGGCAGTATCAAGTAGTACAAGTAAAGACAGATGGTTAGAAGCCATGAAGAGAGGAATCGGTTCTTTACAGAAGTTTAAAGTATGGGACTTGGAAAATCTACCGAGAGGTCGAAAGGCCTTACCATGTAAATGGGTTTATAAAGTTCGGTCGAGAAATATAAAGCCCGATTAGTCCTGAAAAAAGTTTAGGCAAAAGAATGGTTTTGACTACAATGAAATTTTCAGCCCGATAGCCAGGCTGGCAACTGTACGATCTTTGCTGTGTTGCGGCAAGAGAGAAATTGCATCTTTTTCAGTTTGATATTGCAACAGCCTTTCTCAACGGCGTTTTGAAAGAAGATATCTATATGGTGCAGCCAGAAAGCATTGAGTATGGGACATCAATAGTGTGTCACCTAAAAAAAAAAGCGTCTACGGTTTAAAGCAGGCACCCCGCTGCTGTAATTATTGTTTTTCAGAAACACTTAAGTCTTTAGGTTTTAACACCAGCGGCGCTGATCTATGCCTATATATGAAAACCATGGGTGATAAGAAAATCATAATAGCACTCTACGTCGATGATGGTTTAGTTGCAGCGAGTGATGAAAACCTTGCAAATGAGTTCATCAATGACTTGAAAAAGATTTTGCTGATCACAACCAAACCAGCTTTATATGATCTCGGGTTAGAAATAGAGCAAATGGAAGATGGCTCGATTTTAATAAAGCAAGAAGCTTACGCAAGAAAGGCCTTGGAGAGATTCAATATGAGAGACTCCTATTCAGTGTCGACTCCTTTACAGAAATCCGGATTCTTCCAACCAAATCAAAGTCTACAGTGATGCTGATCATGCTGGCTGTTTCAAAACAGGTCGCTCTACGACAGGAGTATTGTGTTTATTTTCCAAAGGAGCAATCTCTTGGATTAGCCACCGACAAGCCTCATTTGCGATTAGCACCACAGAAGCTGAGTTTGTGGCAGCAAGTGAGGCTGCAAGAGAATTATTTTGGCTAAAACGACTATTTAAAGACATGAATGGTCAATAAGAAATTCCTGTTGTATTTGTGGATAACAAAGCTGTGGTGAAACTAGCGCTAATCCCGAGTTTCATCGAAGAACCAAACATGAACGTGTGAGACACTTTTTCCTAAGAGAACTTGTGTTGAACAATGCTCCAAAACGACATTGTGGTCGAAAGGACTAGCTATGCTACACAGCTGGCAGATCTGCTGACTAAATCCCTGCCCAGACCGAGATTGCAGGAACTTTGTCAGAACTTAGGTCTGAAAGATTAGAAGGTCGACTAGCAGCTGAGGGAAAATGTTAAAGCAGTGACATATAAAAGAAAACACATTGTGTCAAGTGAAACCGTCAAGTTGTTTTTTTTTCTAGTCTATTTGTTCCTACTCTTTGCGACTTTCTTACTATTATTTTATTTACCATTTTATAAATCTTTCACTGAATAGGGTACCTGCATTCAATTATGCAAAGGATCTAATATTCTTGCACTTCTTTGTATCTACCTACCTGTAACATCTCGCACACTATTGTAATTTGACCTATGTTTACAAATAAAGCATTCTGATTCTGATTTTTATACTCATGGTAAAAATTTATCTTTCAAAGAAATTGTCTTATGTTCTTTTGTGTTTTTGGAACAGGAAAATTCTTTATTGAAATCAAATTATCCTTTATATATTTAACTTGGTCTGTCGCAAAAGTGCAGACGCTAGCACATCAAGCTACCCGAAACTGTCAAATGCTTTAGGGATAAAGTTGAAAATCTATTAAAGAAAGACAGATTGTAGTAGATTGATGTGTTGCCGTCTGTACATTTTGTAAACTTTAACCTGAACCCCTCTGTTTTATTGGCAAGGAGGCTCGCTGTCTCACCGGAGATCGTACGGTATCCCCGGACTAGCCGGACGGCCATGGCCCTCTGGGACGCGTTCAACCGGCGGGCTGGTCACCGCCTCAAGGAACGCGCCCACACCGGTGCCCCGTAAAGGGCCATGGACCGCACGACTCCTGCGTAGAGCCTCCGGCAGGAGGCGTTTGGCCCCCTAGATTGGGCAGGAGCCGCTTAAAGCCAAACGTCGGAATGCGCGGTCATCGCTCTTTGCGGCTTTCGCAAAACTGCGATGCTGTCGGCCGTCAGGTCAGAAGCCCACACTGTGGCCCCGTACAGGGCCATGGATCGCACGATCCTTTCAGCTCTACCTCGGTCAACTCCGAAGTGTCGCCGTCGTCGTCAGTGCAAAACCTGAAAATAGTTTGATCAGAATAACGAGCAGAATCAATTCAGCCACTTCTTTAATATAGGTCATATTTTTCAAAAAATCTTCATTAAAAACGTTGCCGTGTCTATTTACTAATAGGTCAAGCAAGGCATCACATGCGGAAACCCGACAAAATAGGTAAACAAACACAAATTGTTGTCGACCAAATTAAATTTTCTCATTCGCGGGATAATAATGCTTTTATTTCAGTGCAATCTTCCATACAGTACCATGAATAAGACAATTTGAAGTAAGTAATAATGCTACCTATCTTTTTTTAACTCAAACGTAACCTAAGGGTTAGAAAGATAAATGACCCCGGCGGCGCGTGCGCGCGAATTTCACGACTAGGTATAATGTTTTTGTACAGAAACATTCAATCTTGTGAAATGGTGATAATGTTGGCGAACGTTTTTACCAAAGCCTAGAAAAGTGTGATGGAAACATTTAAATCACTGTTCAAAGATAACCTAAGTTCTTTATGAGCGTAGATAAATAATGTCAGTGCGGCAGGCGCAGCGGCCCGGTCAGCCCGGTGAGTACTACTCTCTCGATAGAGCATCGTCGCAGACCCAAAAAACGGTCAGAATGGCCAGTAAAACTAAAACAGCACATTTACAACTTTTACACACCTTTACATTTTTTTTAATGACTTATTTTCTCTCTGAAATAGGTCAATTGAATTAAAAATCAGTTGGGGTGTCTGAGGTTTTGCGCATTTAACGTTACACTTCTATATTCATAGATTTTAGAAAAATTGCAGTCAGCTGGAAAAAAAGATTAATTTTAGTAAACACAATACTCGTAACATCCTCAATCGGTTTTTATCGTTGTCGTTTACATTAGTCGCTACCACAGATATAGATCTCTATATCTGTGGTCGCTACTGAAACACGATCCATTAAATTAGTTTATTTTGTCGGATTCCTAAGAATTTACTAAGGAGGGAAGTAACAATGACCGCTGTTGCCACGCTAAAACGTACCAGCTATAGAATAGAATAGAAAAGTTTTTATTTCAGACCGGAGTCCATAAGGTTAGTAACAATTCTTCTTAACTTCTAGTGTTAGTAGGTTACAGACACAAATAAAATACACAATTAAAATTCAGCGTGGAGCCGCATCCACCTCTGCAGCATCGGGGAATCCCACCGATCTGCGAACACACTGAGAACACTTTTGGTGCTGCCGCGAACACGATTCATCAGGGATGCACATCTTCAGGGATGCACAGCTATTTCTAATAATGGCGGCAAAACCATCAATTATTATTTGCTATAGTTTTGTTGATGCAGAATTTTATTGTTTAGGAGTGTGCATATTTGCTGAGTTCGCGTCGTGCTGCGTGAAACATTAATGTATAGGTAGCGTGAGGTAGCGTGTGAACAGTGCCCTGTGTTGTTGCAGAGGACCGCGCGGAGGCGATGCAGCGCGACCAGGCGGCGGGCGCGGGCGCGCGGCTCGCTCCCCGCACGCTCGTGGCTTTTGTCACGCTCGCCACTCTGCTCGCACTCGCCCCCTGCACCCGCGACTCACTCGCTACAGTCGGCGCACTAGTCGCGCCCGCGCTGCTAACCAGGCGGTGAAGCTTGCCTCGTCTGCATTCTAAGCTCATTATGTATATTTTGAATTTTGTAAATATTGTAAATACATAATTATGGAGAGTTAACAGCGTTTTTTACATAAGAACAGCTACCTATCACAAATAAAGGTTCTGTGGAAAAAAAAAACACATCACACTGTCGTCACGCAAAATCCTGCATCGCGCAAGCAAAGTTTACCGCGCGACTAGCATATACACCGCCGTCGAAAAGTTTCCGGACACTGACATTATTAAATAATAAAAGTATAAAGAGTTAAATAAAAGCCTTCATTCAATGAATATTATATTATTTTATTGAAGAAAGTATCATTTAAGATCTTGAAATAATCTCACATAATATGTTCGTATTTTTACAAGGCATTACTAATCATATTTTCTTTTCGTCGAAAAAGTCACCTTTCTCAGATAAAATTTTATTTACTACACGAGGCATTCTTTCTACAAGTTTTGCTAAATAAGTATTTGTTTATTGTTCCTTACGGTGGTAGTAATAAGGTTCAGTTTAGACTGTGGACTGTATGAGATAATGAAAATACGTGTCGTCGATTCAATGTTTTAATGCAGACTAACTAGGCATGTAATGAGTAGAACATACCGCCCACCAAAAGGGGCTTGACACTTTTAACATAAATCATGTACTTATATTGTAAGTAATTGTTTGTATACGTTGTAAATAGTGTTTCTTAATCAATCTCAAAATAATATAATGTACATTTACAACATATAAACAAAAAACCCTTGTAATACTATATCAATTTAAATAACATCACTTCATAACAACATGCCATAAATTACGTAAATTAATCATCTGTACTATTCACTGGCAGTGAACATAATTTAGTGATACATCTTTTAGTTACATTGTCCCCACTTTTGACGCTATAAACCCTTGTAACATTATCTGGTCCAGGATGCTTTGCCATAATGCGACCAAGCAACCACTTTCCTGGCGGCAGATTATCTTGTTTTATTAAGACAATGTCATTAATTTCGAACTCTTTCCTGTGTTTTATCCATTTGGGCCTCTGTTGTAAACTAGAAAGATATTCATTCTGCCATCTTTGCCACAGTTCTCTCAACAGCCTCTGTGTATACTTCCAGCGAGATAAATGGTTTAAATTGACATCTCGCATATCGGACGTAGGAACTACAATAGGGGCTTCTCCCATTAAAAAATGACCAGCTGTCAAAGGATTGATAGTGTCTACGTCATGATCATCTATAGGACACAGAGGGCGCGAATTTAAGCAGGATTCGATCTCACATAGAAGAGTTGTCATTTCTTCATAGGTCAAGTTCGTTGTTAGGATCCTTTTCATGTGGTACTTTAAGGACTTCACACCTGCTTCCCACAGGCCACCAAAATTCGGGCTGTAAGGCGGGATGAAATGCCATTGTGTGCCGTCTTGCGCTAGAGAATCTGCCACTTGACCCTTGAACTCCAACTTAGCTTTATTCCATGCCTCTACTAGATCCTTGTTAGCTCCGATGAAATTTCTGCCCTGGTCGCTCCACAAATGAATGCATCTGCCTCTTCTAGCTATGAAACGTCTGAAGGCTCCAATAAAAGCTTCCGAGGTAAGGTCACCAACCAACTCAAGGTGAATGGCCTTGGTACTCATGCATATAAATATGGAAATATATGCCTTCATGGTTCTGCCTCCCCTTCCTTTGGATAACAGAACTGTGTATGGGCCAGCAAAATCTACACCACTGTGTAGAAAAGGGCGTGATGGTGTAACTCTAACACGAGGAAGATCTCCCATTATTTGAGTCCTGGATTTGGCTGATACCCTGGCGCAAACTAAACATTTGTGTATATGCGATTTCACCGCATTCTTCGCTTTTACGATCCAGTATTTCGATCTCAAATAACAGAGCATCAACTGTACACCTCCGTGGAGTGTTCTTTGATGTGCATCGGCGATAATCAATTTACTAAGAGCGTGTTTACTGTCCAAAATAATAGGATGCTTATTCTCATTACTAAGGTTGGCGTGCCTAAGCCTGCCACCAACTCGTAATATTTTCTCGTCATCTATGAATGGATTCAATGATTTTAGATGACTTTTCTGTTTCACTTGTTTCATTCTTAAAATTGTTTCTATTTCTTCTATAAAACTTTGATTCTGTGATATTCTTATACATATCTTCAATGCATTTTCTAACTCTTCGGTAGTGACATCTTCTAGAATATTATCAGTTTTCTTAAACTTTAAAAATCTTTTGCAATATATTAATGTTTTCTGTAATTCTTGTAGACTAATAAAGTTTTCAAAATTCAAAAAATTTCTGTCTTCTTCTTCTTGTACTGTATTTAACAAAACTTTAACTTGCCTTGTCTCTAAATCTGTTTGACTTACATTTGGCCTTTTAAATTCCATATTTCTTTCCAATAGAAACTCTGGGCCGTACCACCATAATGAGTTCTCTTGCAATTCTGATATTGTCGTGCCACGTGATGCAACGTCTGCTGGATTTTCCTCAGAGTGAACATGGTACCACTGACTGTTGCTTACATTTTCTAATATTTCTACCACACGATTAGCCACAAAAGGCTTCCATCGATTAGGCTCGCCTACAAGCCAGGACAAAACTATGGATGAATCAGTCCATGCGTAGACTTGTGTGGATTGTATTCTCATAGCCTCAGCAGCGTGATGTATCAGCTTTGACAGAAGTACTGCTCCGCATAACTCCAGACGAGGCACAGATATTGTCTTTACAGGGGCCACCTTGGTTTTCGCAGCGACAATGCTCGTTTTGATGGCTCCGTCTGAATCTATAACTCTAGCATATACAACTGCTGACATGGCGTGCATGGACGCGTCGCTAAATCCATGAAGGGTGATATTATGCTTGGCGGTACTAAGTGTATTGAGCCATCGTTTGATCTTGATGCTATTGACATGGTGTAAATCGTTTCGAATCTCGAACCAGTGTTTTTCTAGGTCATCACCTACGTGTTCGTCCCATCCAATGCCCTGTAGCCACAACCTTTGTACAAATATTTTGGCTCTAATAACTACAGGTGCGATCCAGCCGAGGGGATCGAACAGTCGTTGTAAATCAGCTAGAACTGTCCTCTTTGTTGTGACTTTTGAAATAGGTGGTACTGTCAAAGTGTACTGAAATTCATCATCACCTAAATTCCAAGCTATTCCTAAAGCTTTAACAGTTCCTTCCATTTTGATATCTAAACTTGCCTTAGCCGATCTGTCGTTGGGTTCTATGGATTGAAGGAATTCAGCATTATTAGATGTCCACTTTCTTAGTTTAAACTTGCCTTTATTGAGAATGGTTTGTAATTGTTTGCTGACATCAATAGCTTCTAAAACAGTGTCGCAGCCAGAAATGAGATCATCGACGTAAAAATCTTCTTCGATCATTTTGCATGCGACTGGGTAACTTCTACCTTCGTCATGTGCCAACTGCATAAGAGTTTTGATGGCTAGGTATGGTGCCGAAGCAGTTCCAAAAGTTACTGTCAGAAGTCTGTAGTCCTTGACCTCATCAAATGTAGAAGTATTCTGTGTCTTACGCCATAATACTCTTTGGAAGTCAGAACTATCTTTGGTGACTAAAACCATCCTATACATCTTCTCAATGTCACTTGCAAAACAAATTTTGTGTAAACGGCATCTCATTATGATACTCCTTAAATCTTCTTGCAGGACTGGTCCGGTCAAAAGTTCATCATTGAGTGATATTCCGTTGACACCCTTGCATGAAGCGTCGAATACTATTCGTGTCTTGGTTGTCTCTTTTTCGGTTCGTAACACTGCGTGGTGTGGTAGATACACTGAATCATTATGAATTTCTTCTACTGATACTTCTTCCATATGTCCCATTTTAATATATTCTTCTATCACTTCAGTGTAGGCTTTCTTTAATTCTTGGTTTTTATTTAATTTTTGTTCTAGGTACTCTAATCTTCTTAACGCAATGCTTCGCGTATTTCCTTCTACTGATTTAGGATTGTTTGTTTTGAATGGTAGCTTCACGATATATCGTCCATCCTCGTTTCTTCTGTAGCTTGTTTCGTATATTTTCTCACAAAGCTCTTCATCTTTTGTTAACTTTCTTGATTTGTTTGTATCTACTTCCCATAAGATCTTTAACATATCGTCAATTTCTACCTGATGATGCATGACGATCATAGATTGCTCTGGTTGTGTATTGTCATCTATTTTTCCAAATAAAATCCATCCAAGGCTGGTTTTTTGCGCGCATGGTGAACCTGGCGGACCCTTCATGACACCGTTCAGTAGTATTTGTGCATACTCTTCATGACCCAAAAGCAAATCTATTTTACTTGAGGTGTAGTAGTTAGGGTCAGCCAGACTAAGCCCTGTAAGATGAGGCCAGTCTTGTACCCTAATTGTTGTTTTGGGAATCTCAGTAGTCAGTTGTTTGCTTATGACGTAAGCATCAATCTTGAGGCTGTATTTTGAACACCTTGACAATACCTCGACCTGAACTACTTGGGTGATTTTTGACTTCATAGATCCCATTCCTAAAATGCTTCCTGTAACTGGTTGCCTTCTAAGCTTTAATATTTGAGCGGCTCTTTCGGTAATAAAACAACTTTCTGATCCGGGGTCTATTAACGCCCTCAACACAGTAGTGTGTCCATCATTACTTCGTACTATAACGACTGCCGTCGCTAATAGTGCAATTCTTTTTCCTTTCCCGGTGTAAATTTGTGATTGTGACGTCATCACTGTATTGACGCTCGTTTTGACTTCTTCTCCACCTTCTACATTACTTTGCGTTGTTTCCTTCGGTTGAATTTCATTACTTGATGAACCTTGGGTAGCTGTGGTGGTTCCCTTTCGGTGAAGAAGCGTGTGATGACGTTTTCGACAGAGTCTGCATGATGTGGATAGCCTACAATTCTTAACGGAGTGTCCAGGAACCAAGCATTTAAAACAGATGAACTTGCTTTTCACTACTTCATATCTCTGCGTCGGTTCCATTTTTCCGAAGTCTTTACAATGACTGAGTGAATGGTCACCCTTACACATAGAACATTCATTCTTTTCAGCAGTAGAAATATGCAGCGAACGTTCTCGAACCTTTTCCTTTGACGAAGTAGGTGAAATCAGCTCAAGCGTACGAAATCTTGATTCTAAAAACTTCATTAATGACGATAACGTTGGCAGCGTATCACCGTCATTTATACTGACATGTTCTTCCCACTCTTTATGTAACTCCATATCCATCTTTTGCACGATTACAAACACAATTATTGGGTCCCAAGTTTCAATGTTAAGGCCCTGATTCTTTAGACTATGAAGGCACTCTGTAGTAGTATCGTGCAAGGACTTAATGTGGTTGGCAGTCTGGTTGGGCAGTTTCTTTTGATTGAACATGCGCTTGAGTAATGACGTAACTATAAGACGCTTGTTACTATAACGATTCTTCAGAATGTCCCACGCTTGGGTATAATTCTCTTCAATAATTTGAATATGCTTGAGTAAAGCTTCCGCTTCGCCAGTGACGCTCGTCTTCAAATAATGCAGTTTCTGCACACTGCTGAGTGTTGCGTTTTGGTGAACCAATGACAAAAATAAGTCTTGAAAAGTTGGCCAATCTTCGTAATTACCCGTAAATGAAGGCAATTGTATCCTTGGTAATTTGACTTGTGGAGCTTGTACATTCTGGTTTGTGGTGTTGGAAGCATCGACAATCATTTTAGCCTGTCCAGACGCTGCTGATGTTAACAAATCCTTAATGTCGGCTTTGATTTGCATAAACGTTTCTTCACATAAACTGTATTCATCCTTATTAAAATACTCGAACTGTTTACGTTTATCTTTCGTAACCACTTTTAATAAATTTCTATGAGCACTTTTAAACGATACCCAATACTTGGAGATTAAACGAACTTACCTGAAGTGAAGTTCTATCCAAATTATACGAGTTGCTTCGTCCGAAGAGATTAAGATAACAATGTAGTAATACGTCTAGGGTATCGCCTTTCATCCACTAAGTTTGAATATTTTTTTTTTTTTTTTTTTTTTTTTTTTTGTCGGTACTTTGTCTTCCTGATAGTTATGCCTGTACCGCCACTCATTTAGTTGAAAGCCTGGAACCTTTTTTAATATTTCACTTTAGGTATGGGGTTCATAGGGTTGGGAGGGAACTAATCTCTTCGGACGAAGCAACTCGTATAATTTGGATAGAACTTCACTTCAGGTAAGTTCGTTTAATCTCCAATTATACTTCGTTGCTTCGTCCTTCGAGATTAAGATAACAATGTAGATTTTGAAAGATGGTGAAATATTAAAACACTGAATTTTTATACTTAGGTACATGTATATTAATCAAACCTTACAAGTAATAAAGTAATTAAATTGTAGTTTTTCTTTAATTAGGGGTAGATAAATTTAAGTTATTAATTTTAAGTAATTAAATCTAACATCGATCAGAGGTTAGGATTGATAAGGCAAATTGATCAGTTTGTTCACATTGAATGTCTCTATGATAATATCTAGCGAAAACATTGGAGCTACCACTCCACCCAGCTGCTTTTCGTATCGTGTCAATATTGACACCAGCTCTATGAGCAGCTGAGGTGGCTGCGTGTCTGGTGGAGTGGGCAGAAAATACTGAAGTGTCAATTCCGCTAATTGATAATATATCTTTTATCCACCGACTGATGGTATTTGTGGTTACTGATTTATGTGGTTTTTTAATACTTATAAAAAGGCTATTGGCATTGTTTCTCAAATGTTTTGTCCTATCAATATATTCTATAAGAGCCTCAGCGGGACATATTTCCGGTCGATCTTTGTAAAATGGAATATTTAAACAAGGTTGAGATAAACCAGGTCGAGATGTTTTTAACAAATCGTTTATCTTGATCAATATAAGATTATCAGTGACGTTCATATTTTCTAATTTGATTTTGCTAATGGTTTGCACCCTGTGTGCAGTTACAAGTATGAGCAAAGTTACGGCCTTTTTGGTTAAATGTTCGAAACTTAAATTATTATTTGGGTACCATTTTGATAAGAATTCTAAAACTATTGACGGGTCCCAAGTGATATTATATTTTGGGGCTGGAGGACGAAGTCTGTAAAAACCTTTGAATAGCCTAGCAACGCGATCATCAGACCCTACTCTCGATCCTAAGATCAAAGACAGAGCGGAGCGATGACTGTTTAAAGATCCGTATTGTAAGCCGGAATGAAATAACTCAGTGAGAAAATACATAATCATCGGAATTGACGCCTCATGTATTTTGATATTGTGAGTCTTACAAAAGTTTACCCAACGTCGAATGGCAACGTCATATTGTTTTATTGACCTTTCAGATAAAGAAGCTATCATAATATCTAAAGATGATGGTGGTACTCCTCTGTTTCGTAACGCCGTCCTGATAACTTCCCTGCAATCAACGTGAGCTTGGGGACACTGTTGGAATTAGACAATAACACTTTATCAGAGGGTCTAAACTGAACTAATTCTGAACAGAGAAGTTTTTGATAAAGTGGAAACCAGGGTTGCGTGGGCCAAAATGGAACCACAACAATACCCTCCGCCTGGTCGTATATAAGTTTTCTTAATACTTTTAATATAACCGCAAAAGGAGGAAATGCGTAGAAACAAAGATTTGACCAATTTAAAGTAAAAGCATTCACAGCGCATGCTCCTGGGTCTCTATTCCATGAGACGTACTTAACACATTTGTTATTCAACCTTGATGCGAAAAGATCAATTTTTGGTTGCCCAAAGGCTCTCACAATCTTTTCAAAAGCATGATCTTTAATCTCCCATTCGGTATCGGGGTGAGATTTTCTAGACTCAGCATCTGCTATTTCGTTATCTTCCGAGCTTATGTATGAAGCGAATACAAATATACCACGAGCTTCACACCACTGCCACAAAGATTTTGTGATTTCAGTTAAATGTGGAAATCTTACTCCACCCATACGGTTGATATACGAAATAGCAGTTGTGTTGTCAACGCGTAGTAACACCTGACAATTTTTTAATCCTTTTGCGAATGTTTGTAAGCCCAAGAAAGCAGCCAGGAGTTCTAGACAGTTAATATGTTTGTTAGACTCTGTGTTACTCCACTGGCCACTGGCGGTCTCCGCACCGCATGCTGCCCCCCACCCTTTTTTGCTAGCGTCTGAAAATATTTCTAGACAGTAGCTGTCCCGTCTAATAGGATTCACTGCGGTATCAATAGATTTTAACCACCAGGAAAAATCGTCCTGCAAATACTGTGGTAAAGACATGTGGCTATCATAATTACTCGTTTTACACAATGCAAGGTATTTGCATCTTTCCATCTGCTTGGTGTAAAGCCAACCGTACTGAATCGCGGGGCAGGACGAAGTGAGGAGGCCTACCAAGCGAGCAAACTGTCTTATTTTACAACGAGATTTCAATTGAAACGATTGTAACTCTTGTTTAATTAGATTTCGTTTTTCCTTAGGAAGGCTAACATGAAATTCTTTTGTATCTATCACAAAACCAAGGTATTTGCAAATATTACTCGGAATCATACAACTTTTTTTAATGTTAATTATGAATCCTAAGGACTCTAAAATATGTTTTGTCTGTAAAATATTATCTAAGCAATCTTGATAATTATTAGAAATGATACAAATGTCATCTAAGTAGATAGATGACAGATAACCTAATGATCTCAGTAAACAAATTACCGGTTTTAATAGCTTTGTGAACACAAATGGAGCTGTGTTTAAACCAAACGGCAAAACATTGAATTGGTAAATTTGACCCTCGTACCTAAATCGTAGGTACTTTCTATACGTCGGGTGTATAGGTACTAGAAAATACGCATCCTTTAAATCAAAGGTGGCCATGAAACTGTTTCTTGATACTAATTTTAATGTTGTTCTTAGATCTTCAATTTTGAAATGTTCTGTTACGATGTACTTGTTTAGAGACTTTAAGTTTAAAATAAATCTGTTTTTGCCATTGGGTTTTTTAATCAGGAAATAACTAGAAAGAAACTGTCCTTCGCATGGTTCACAATGTGAAATAGCACCACTGTTTAGAAGGTCAGTGATGGCCACCTTGTATTTAAAGGACTCACATGAAGTTAATGCAGGTAAACTTGGTTCGTGTAACTGATAGACAGGTTTAGTAAACGGTATCTTGTAACCTCTTATCCACGATAATACAACGAGGTCATTAGTTATCAATTGCCATTGATCATAAAAGTAGGATAACCGACCTGCAAAACGTACCAGGTCTAGCGCCGCGGGGCTTGGCGCTGCTGCAAGCGCGGCTGCTGTCGCGGCTGCTGCTGCACCGGTCGCGGGCGCGGCGCCGGCGCTGTTCTCCTCGCTGTTCCCGCTTGCCGCGCTGTCGGGAACGGAGGCGTCTGGTTTAAAGTCTGGACAGGGGCCTGTCTCGGTCTCTGCGCTGGTGCAGGTCTTCGAACCTGTGTGTTTATTTTAATCTCAGCGCCTGATTTTGATATAGCTTTTGCAGCTTTTAGAGTATCGGTCAGATGTTCGCCAAATAGAAACTTATCGATTTCTGTATTGAACAGTTGATCTTTTATATCTTTCTTGATTGTAGAACATATAAAACTGCGCCGTGTCATGGACTCGCTGTGTTGTGAGTCACACATCAGTCGACCGGCTTCGATCAGTAATTTTATTACCGACTGATCTTTATAACCTGCAGAAAAGAGTATGCTTAGGGCTTCACTTATACAAGATATACTTGCTGCGACCTGCACCTGCTTATTCTCTAAAGCTTTGTCTTTTTTTTTTTTTTTTTATTAGCATCTCCGATAAGGCGGCCTTTATCTCTGGATTTAACTTGGGTGCATCAATCTTTGTGCAGTTTTTTGGAACCAGATGCTTATCAAGCAGCTCCTTTCTGGCATCCTTGGTCAAGCCTGTTGTTGCGATGTGTTCCCAGCGAGCAGATAACTCGCATCTAATGTCTGGTCCATATTTTTTATCCTTTGATGGAGTTTCGCCCAAGAGATTCAGAATCTCTTCGTCCAGCTCAGGAAGCGTTACTTCAACAGGTAGTTCCGATTCCCCTGCCTGTACTGCTTCTGTAGCAGGAACATCATGTATCGTCGAGGTGGACGTACCCGGTTGTGGCTCATCTGAGTCAATAATCGGAGATGACGCGACATCACCTTGAACTTCCATTTCAGCTGGACTAGAAAATGTACCAAATGTAGGTATCGGATAGAAAATAGCGCGGTGATAGTCCTCAAAACTATCCACAACACCAAGTTTATAATCCATACCGATATTCAGAATTACGAAATCGAGTGATAACATTTTGTTATGTAGGTACGTGAATATGATCACAACTACCAATGTTCCTAGTATACAACTAGTGGTTTTAGAGCGGCGATAGTCCTTAAAACTACCCACAACACTATGTTTTAGTCCGTACGGATATAAAATGCAATTATTATTAAGTAGGTCATTAACTAAAGTGAAGGCAACATTCCTTTCAAATGTACACAATCACTAGTAGTATATACCCAATGAATTGGGAATCCAAAATTATGTGAAGGTAACATCCCCATAAGATGTACACAACACTATTTCAGATAATATGACATCATGTCAGATTATGATACGGATATAGTCCGAAAAACTATTCACAATATCTTCCGTTTGTAAAAATAACACTTCAGCTTACCTTCATGGTCCGATAGTACCGGCGACATAATAATATTCGTCGACGAGCTACTACTCTCGGAACAACTTCGAACACGCGACCTTCTGTCGCGTTTATTAAGTTTCCTTTCGAGTTTTCGAATCTTCTTTCTTAAATAATCACTGTCGTCGTTTTTGTGACTACGTTTTGGCATCTTTTTGCACAATTCAAATGAAACGAAGAAAATAACGTGGTGATCGGCGACGCACTAAAACGCGAATGGAGTGGCGGTACAGGCATAACTATCAGGAAGACAAAGTACCGACAAAAAAAAAAAAAAAAAAAAAAAAAATATTCAAACTTAGTGGATGAAAGGCGATACCCTAGACGTATTACTACATTGTTATCTTAATCTCGAAGGACGAAGCAACGAAGTATAATCGTCAACACATTGTATTTTTGCTTCTAAATAACCTGTGGTTAGGCGCGCTTTGGGACACTTCTTAAAGTTATCTTTAGTTTTAATAATGATGTTGTATAAATCTTCCAATTCACTAAGAATTTGTTCGGCTGTTTCCATCGTTGTAGTGGTTCTTTGTGTGTAAAATTTACACCAATGTGTAGTACATTTCTTGAAGAATGAAGCTCGATAACACAAGTCACTCGAAATGTCTTGAAAATCACCAATTTCTTCTTAATTGTCTAAATGCAACGAACACGTGTTTAATTTTTACAATAACAATTTTTTGCACTGAACTCGGCGTTGGAATGCGGTCTCGTTATCGCTTGATCTATCCGGCTCGTTTGGACCAAAATCTTCCTTACGGTGGTAGTAATAAGGTTCAGTTTAGACTGTGGACTGTATGAGATAATGAAAATACGTGTCGTCGATTCAATGTTTTAATGCAGACTAACTAGGCATGTAATGAGTAGAACATTTATCATTCCAAGATGTTTGAAGACTCTCCCAGAGTTGTTCTGGTGAAGTTGGATTTATATTCCTTACTCGCCGATCTAATTCATCCCATAATAACTCGATAGGATTACAATCAGGAGATTGAGGTGGCCATGTCATTAACTGCAGCTCTTTCTTTTCTTCTTTGCTCTTTAAATAGTTCAAACAAAGCTTTGAAGTATGTTTTGGGCCGTTGTCCTGTTGGAGGACAAATGCTTGACCAATTAATCGCTTGCCTGAAGGAATAGCGTGTGTTTTCAGTATAGAATGGTACTTATATTGATCCAGGATTCCATTGATTCTATGAAGATTTCCAATGCAGGCAAAAGAAAAGCATCCCTATACTATAACTGATCCACCGGCATATTTAAGAGTTGGTGTAATGCAGTCAGGGTGCATTTTTTTCCCACTTAGCACGGCGAACGTAAATTCTACGCCTTCGTCCAAATAGTTCGAATTTAGACTCATCAGTCCATAACACTTGTTTCGAATTTTTGATAGTTCAATGTTTATGTTTTCGAGCCCACTCTAGTCTTTTCTTTCTGTTACCACGTCGCAAAAGTGGTTTTTTGATGGCAACTCTGCCGTTTAAGCCCACCTTGCTTAAGCGGTCCTTAACAGTGCTTACTGAAATTTGTTTGTTATGACTATTATTAAACCGCATTTGGATTTCCGGTGCTGTAAGCTTCCTATCCATTTTTGATATAAGAACTAGTGTTCTGTCCTCTGATTTAGAAGTGACTCTCGGCCTCCCTGTCCGTTTACGGTCCTTATTAGAACTCGTCTTCCGGAATCGGGTAATAGTATCTCCAGCAGTGGAGGAGGTATTTTTAACTTATTAGCAATATACAGGGTAATTTGTAAAACACCAAAAACCTCTTAAGAGGTCATTGTACTCATCATTATGAACAACTTTTACTATGGGACCAAATCTGAAATCGCGAAAAAAAAATCAGCTGTTCCCTACATTTTGACGACTCGTACGAACGTAAATGTAGGGAACAGCTGATTTTTTTTTCGCGATTTCAGGTTTGGTCCCATAGTAAAAGTTGTTCATAATGATGAGTACAATGACCTCTTAAGAGGTTTTTGGTGTTTTACAAATAACCCTGTATAATATTATAATGTAAAGCCTTCATTGTGAAGCGCGATGATTGATGCACGTTTTTCTAAGCTTAAAGTAGTGCCCCTACCCATTATCTCAAATGAAAAAAAAATAAAATTAAAATAAAAAAAAAAAGACTTTTTAGCTTATCTACAAAAAAGTAGTAAATAAAATACCCATAAAAATACACAATCAAGTAGCAATTAATAAATTAATTGACATTAAAAGCAAAAAATTCAAATTCGCTTCAAATCGTTGACTATGATACACTTTGTACTCGTCGTGAACGTGCCGGTTGTCGTTGTGTGCCGAGCGTTACTGATTATTGTGCAACAAATAAAAAACGGGAAACAACGAGTAGTAGACAAAACGATCAAACTCGCTTCGTGTTTTGATACCTATATTGTGTGTACTCATAGTTGCCTGAAAATTTTAGTATCTTTCTTAATTTCAAAGATCAATTATAACTTTGTCCGGAAACTTTTCGACGGCAGTGTACATATAACGTCCCGACAACAATCGTTGGGCAGCCGCCCACCAGACACAGCACCCGTCTGGTCGGTTCACTCCAAAGGTTCCTCCCTTTTCTGTTCAGGATGACTGAACTTTACATCCTACTCCTAATATATTGTATATTTCTTTATATATTCCTCTGACCTCTATAGTACTGTCCCGTTGCCCCTTGTATGTGTTAGTGAATACGTCCACAGCAACCGGCGAACACGTCAGTAACGGTGCCGTGGGCAGCTCAACACAAACCACAGACCTCTGTGATAATCGCGATTAGTCCAGAGAAAGCTAAAAACATTCTATTATATATATTTAACAGAGTCCGAAATTACTGTAAATATCGATCCGTGAGACGACTGTCGACAACACACAACACTGGGTAAGGATAAAGAAATAGGCATTTTGGAACGTCTTTTATACAAACAACGGGATTTGCCTCATTTTTGATTTCGTCTTTTCGATTTGTCTGATGTCTCGGTAAGCTATAAACAGATATCTATTTGAGGATTAGAGTTTAGTTAGCAACACAATGTGTGGAATGCGTGACGGAACGTATCGTGTAGCTGCTAGTTGTTGGAGCGGCCGCTGTGAGTGAAGCAGCTTGTTCCTGTTTAGTGTACTACAAGTGTGCTGGTGGGGAGGCGATTACTGCACGAGTGCACGCGGCCCATATAACATTATTTTGCACTTTGTAGGGTTTTTTATGGAAGTAGGTTATATTTTTTTGTAATCAGATATTTTTAACGTTGGACACCTAAATACTGTATTAATAATAATAATAATAATATGTCATTTATTTCGACCAACTAGGATCACAAAACATTCATATTAGGTATATATACATTATCAATAAAATAGGATACAAAACCACGGCAAAAATACATAAAAGCGGAGTGTACGGGCATTAGATTTTTTTTTTCTGGTTTTCGGCAATAAAAGAAGGTCTTAATCAAAATCATATCTAAAGTTTACTTCATGGGTGTCATCTTCGTAGTTTTCGAGGGCGGCCGATGTCGAATATAACCAGAGTAAATGGGTTGCTTTCACACGGGCAATTTTATGTAGGAGCTTTTTCGAGGGGCAAGAAACCTCTCTAACATTGTTTACAGCCACCACTTTCTTAAACGAAGACAGCAGTTTATAATGTTTATTTAATTACGTCATCTTAGCGTGTACCTACATAGGGATAAGTAAGATAAAGTTATTTGAACCTCATAAAACAATCGAATTTAGCCAGTTAATCACCTAAAATATAAATAAAACTCTAGTAAGCTACCGCAAAGCTATCCCTAAGAAATAAATCACAAATTGCCCATAACAGCGATTCTTACATTTAAATGAAAAGACACATCAAAAAGGGTAATACTTAGCTTCTTATTATAATCAGATATATCTTACATTATTGTATTTACTTACACACATTATGGAATGGATAAAATATCGAGTATTGAATACTTAGGTACTAACTAAAATTTTCCCGTCAAAAACTCAAGGGTATCATTTAAGCTATCACCAATTTAATTAGTTTTGTGTTTCTTAAATAATAGGGTTTGTCCTCAAAATAGTAGATCTGTCACCAAAATGTAGTCACCATACAATGCAAAATCAGTTCCACAATAAATCACCTAAAATCCTGAGATATAAGGTCTAGTACCAAATAAATGTTTTTGTATGTATTATAATAGGTGTATCCTAATAAGTATTTAAGCAAACTAATTTAAAGAGATCACCAATAAATCACAGGTGTAGTCGACGGAGCCCCGCTTCGCGGGGCCCCTATTTCTGTCTGCAGGGTTTAAAGGAACCTAACACGAAGTGGATGACCGGGGCTCGTTCGCTCGCTCCGCTCGCTCACTTGAGCCCCCGTCATCCACTTCGAACCTAACCTGTCCGTGTCGGGGTGGGTATTTATTTGGTGACAGATCTACCATTCTGAGCACAGAGCTATTATTTAAGTAACAAAACTGTTATTATAAGAACGAAGTTTATATTCATGTAATGCAATATAATTTTTATTGGTTATCGATCTCTTATTTTACACATATATTAACATTAATTTGATAATTCATACCTGGGAACAATTTTTGTTTATCTGAGAACGAAAATATTTCGTGGCGATAGATCTATTTATTAGGTGATACAACTTGATGACAAATATAAATTTTGGTGATAGAAAATATAGTTCCCAAAACTCAACACCTCGTTATTCTTTCTTCACAATCAATTCTTCAGCCTGATTGGTTCGTGGTGGTGGCGCGATAATGTCGTCTCCCTATTGGTCGACAAGACAACCGACGTTAGTACCGCAAGCATTCACAGATGGCAGCACCCTTATGTTGACGACATAGACATAGAAAATCATATGGACGGGAAATACCTACGAAAAAAAGGTGCATACCTACAACTCATATTGTCTCATAAAATGGCTGCCATTGGGGTAGGGTTGTATCGCTCAAGGAACATTGGTGTTACTATAACGAGTATCGATACTAAATACGAGTCTTGCTAGTTATCACGTTTGGATCATAATATTATATTATATTTTGACGTTCGAAAAGTGCTGATTCTCAGCCTAGTTTGAATAAATGACTTTTGATTTTGATTTTGATTATATGTACTTACTTAAAGTCCGTTGTAATTAGGGTTGCTTACTTTATGATAACGTATCCTATTTTATTTTCGATAAATATATTACTTTTGCATAAAAGTAATGTATGTGAAAACACTTATTTCTAATCTTTTGCGATGCGTAAAACGAGACTCATAATATGAACTTTTTATCGATAGGTACTTATAAATCGAAAAGAAAACCTATTCATAACAATAAAGAATTTTCAGAGAAAAATATAGTTATGCTTAACACAAACCAGTTGTGAAGACAAATGGCAATATATTATCCTTACTTAAAAATGCATGTGATAGCTTAAGTACCAAATATAAAAACCAAATATTTCTTATTTACTCTGTTCCGGCCACTTCAGCGTTCACGAAGTTTTTTCGGTAATAAATCTGCAGTGGTGAGAAGGGAGAAACAGATCGTCCATAAATTTAGTAAAAAACGAATTATTTATTTATTTATATCAAAATTTTGATACGTAATTTGTCTCAAAAAAAGTTGGCAGCCCTAGTTGTAACAGAAAAAGATGAGTAGGTTAACTTATGTTTCGTTTGTAATGTCAAAATAACAGCTTTTTAGTAAATGCTTATGAAAGTCTAAATAGTACTTTTAACAAAAGACATTTTTTTTTTAAATTTTTGTCTGTTTTCTGTATGGAATTAAAAAGACACTTTAATAATTACATGAAGTTTACGTATTAAAGTGAAGGAAAACAGCGAGCGGATATCTATCCATATGCCCAAGACAATGTGCTTTCGCATATTTTACCTCTGGGTTGGAAGGCCAGAGACCAGTAGTTTCTGTTAGGTATGCGGCTAGCTTCGGCCCGTGGTGCACAGCACCAAAATCAAAATATTTTATTTCACATAAACCTTTCATAAGTGCCCATGTCACTTATGAAACGTCAGGAGCTAGGTGCACGGTTTCAATTGGAGATTTCCTATGGAGAAGAGTCAGCAAGAAACTCCACGGTTCCTCTTTTAAAAATAATTGGCTTTTACAATGTTTTCAAATTACAATGTTAATAGGTAGGGGAGAATACCTTCCAACAAGTACCAGGTACTTAACAAAATAGAAAACGGGCTGGACCTAGCAAGGTCACTCGGAGCGAATAATACGCAGGATTATTTATGTTAACATCGCAGAATATACCGATATCGTTCCAGCGGAGGAACTAGTTTCGGAAACTATTACGGCTACGGTACAACACTATTCTTTTAGGACATATTATTGTAAACAAACGAATGAATTAAAAAATAATAAAAAGGTCTGTTATGCGGAAATTCACTCAAATATCAATACTTTAGCCATAAATTCATGATCGCGTTACAATTATATCATCGAATGTCTATTATTGTATGTGTTATTGCATGAAAACCGGCTACTAACCTGTAAAAAGACAGTTGAGGTTGATTTTCATTCTTTCTTGCACCACACTTCACAACACAACACACAGGCATGTTGAATTGCTGTTTTCCAACATTTACATGCAGTTTGAAAGGTAAAGTCCTCGTAATTTTCTCGCAAATCTCAATAATACAAAAAATAACCAAGCATTTGACAGCTGAACTACCACGAAACTTGGCGACAAAGATGGCTGCTCTGGCACCTACCTACAACCGTGACTACGTCACGACAAAATGTTGCCATAATGAGCAACTACTTAAAATATTGTTGTCTCTTTTATCAAATCCGATTATCTTATTAGAAAGAATGAGACAAAACGATATTTCACATTCTGAATCATATTTCACTCATATTTGTATAAGCAAATGTATGTATAGATTAACAGGGCATCTCCTGTTATATCCCATCTCAATGGTTGACGACGACAGCTTAGTTTACCACCCGTTCCTACGCGTTGTGTTGCGCCATCTAGCGCCTAACGTGTCAAACTCAAACTCAAAGCATTTATTTCAAGTAAACCAATTATAGGCACTTTTGAACTGGCAAGGGGTCAGTCAGTCAGAAAGATGAAGCTAGTTGCCCATTCCAAAGCGAAGTAGGTACCTATGGAGAAGAACGTGCAAGAAACTCCACGGACACTCTTTTAAATCATAAAAATTGTTATAACATTTTGGTTACATCATTCAAGTTGAAATTATACATGTGAGAACGATGTAGAAAGACGTGCACGTTAAAAGCGTCCGTACTAAAAAAGATAGCAAAAAAACAATTCAGAAATGAAAATACTTAGATTAAAATTAAAATAAGCCGTGGCAGCTAAGAGATGACCAGTCCCTACTGGCGGCGCCCGTTCACGAACATGACGTAGGGATCAGCACCATTTAGCTCAACCATTTTGAATGATCCAACACACACGCCACCACCAGCGAGACATTTGAGTGAGCATGACATACCCTTAGCCGCCAGGGCACATTCAAGTCAATGAAAGACGTACCCAGTAAATGGTAGCTTTATAGTTTAGGTACAGACGCCAGCACATCAAGTTACCCCACTTTGGCCTTGAACCCGTTATGAGCATGAACCGCGAGAATCGTGCGAAAGAGATAAATAGCTTTTGTCTGTTATTACTTATAATGTTTCGTGCTGCAGCGCTGCGCAGCCTGTCAGTACGTACGTGACCGTGGTTGAGTACGCCCGCGTCGTCGGTGCGTCGGCGCGTGGTGTACACGACGATGCGCGCTTACGCAACCACCGTCACATCCTACAGAATAAGATACTGTGCGATAAGAAATAGCGTAGCAGGTTGAATGCTTGAATCCAATCGAAATAATGCTATGGTAATATAACAGACGGTCCGCGCAATGCCTAAAATACTTATGAAAGCTTATACTAATCAATATTTTTTATTTAAATGATCTTTTACTTATGTAATCCGTCGTTCTTACATATTTGTTGGAAAATTACAATAAATTAAGTAGCGAAATTTCGCGCTTATTGTTAAGCAGACAGGTAGGTATAATCTGATATGAGAAATTCTTTTTTATTATTACAAGCTTTTATTTAGTTTCACCTGTCCCGTTGTCTGTCTGTCGGTCTGTAATCATATCTTGCAAGTTAAATTTGATCCACTTCCCGGTGTCCGATTGAGCTGAAATTTTGCATGCATGCATAAATCGGATGAGAATGCAATATTATTATGACATAGAGCTGATCTGATGATGGAGCTGGAAGGTGGCCATAGGAACTCCGTAATTAAACGACGCAACCCCATCGAGTTTGGGCTCGTTTAATTTGTCTTGACGAGTACTTTGATACCACATGGTAACCAGGGTCTGATGATGGAGCTGGAAGGTGGCTATAGGAACTCCGTAATTAAACGACGCAACCCCATCGAGTTTGGGCTCGCTTAATTCGTCTTGACGAGTACTTTGATACTACATGGTAACCAGGGTCTGATGATGGAGCTGGAAGGTGGCTATAGGAACTCCGTAATTAAACGACGCAACCCCATCGAGTTTGGGCTCGCTTAATTCGTCTTGACGAGTACTTTGATACTACATGGTAACCAGGGTCGGATGATGGAGCTGGAAGGTGGCCATAGGAACTCCGTAATTAAACGACGCAACCCCATCGAGTTTGGGCTCGTTTAATTCGTCTTGACGAGTACTTTGATACCACATGGTAACCAGGGTCTGATGATGGAGCTGGAAGGTGGCCATAGGAACTCCGTAATTAAACGACGCAACCCCATCGAGTTTGGGCTCGCTTAATTCGTCTTGACGAGTACTTTGATACTACATGGTAACCAGGGTCTGATGATGGAGCTGGAAGGTGGCCATAGGAACTCCGTAATCAAACGACGCATCCCCATCGCTTGCCAAGCGTGTTACATTTTGATGGTATAATTAAGGACATTTAGCACCTTCTTTTTCCTCTTGCTATCATAATGTAACACGCTTTTATTTATAAAATCGGGACTGTGATAAAAACGGGAAGATTTAATAATTAAGGTGTAAAGTTTTAGTGTTAAAAATATATACTTAGGTACGATATGGAATTATTTTGTCGTAGACGAAGAAGCTTAATTATCGTTAAAGGTTACAATGAACTTATAAAGTGTTATATTTCTTTTTAGAGTTAATTTATTTGTAACTTTTTAGTTCATTTTACTAACAAATAATAAAAGCTTGTTTTTAAAAAAGGCTTTTTTTCTTTAATTTTATTTTAAATTCAATCAGGTTGGTTAATTACCTAATTACTAGCGGGCTGGCGGTCAGTAACCTCTTTTGTTCGCGCGGCGGGTGTAGCTGGAAATCCCATGCAGCAAAAGTCCTTTTGTTTATAGATATTAGCTAAGTAGATATTTTTGTAGGTAAGCGTGTGTTCATTTCGGAGTTTTTGTGGTTTTGTTATACTTAGTGATATTCTGAGTAGCGCATTGAGAGTGAATAACTACGTGTGCAAATATTTTCAACAATACATGAATATAAACTATACATACGTGTCTAGATCTCTTTACGTTGGCCTATAATGAGGAAATATAGTTAACGGAATTACCTATCTACCGGAGTTTGCTGTTACATGCAAATTCAACCTTATTCCGCTAGGAATAAGATACGATTTCAAAGGTTATGAATATTCAAATAAAATTCTCATCTATTATTATCGTTACTTTGTTACATCGTAAATATTTTATAAATGATAATAATATGAGTTTCTTTTTTTTGTTTTTTAAGACGGTTGCCGCACACTAGGAATTTCTCCTGTATTGTGTGCGTTTACAAACATTTAAACTCACATACACAAACAGCCAGACCCGGAACAACTACTTGTAGGTCATACAAATATTTGTTCCGTGCGGGAATCGAACCCGTGACGCGCAGCGCAGCAGTCAATAGCTTAACCACTGCGCCAACCGTGCCGTCAAATCGTCGTGTTTGTTATTCCTATGGGAAATCGGGTGAAGCCACATAAAATGCAAAAGTGAGTTTGTTTATTTGTTACGCTTTCAGTTTTCACGCAGTGGTGTAGCTAGCCGTAATGGGGCCCCATATCAAAATATCTTGGCGGGGTCTTTTGCAAAAAGGACGGTGACGTTTTTATTTTTTTAAGTAAGTAAATATCCCCTGCTTTTGGTGCCTTAACTACACAGCCGATCATCAGGGAATTTTGCAGTTATGCAAAATTCCCTGATGATTCCCTATCAGAAAAGGACATAGGATAGGTTCCTACGGGAACGCATGTGAAACCGCGGGAAAAATATCAAAATAAAATGCGGAATAACAATCTTAATCTTTTTATTTTTCAACATTAATATAATTGAAACCTTAAAAACAAATATGGTTACAACAAAATTTATAAAACCAAATTATACAATAGATTAAAAAGTTTCTGTAACCTATTATGTCAATAAAGAATTATTACTTAATATTATTTTAAAGTCTCTGACGCAACTTGGGACCCTTCGGGCCCCGGACCTTTGGACGGCGTTATTATTATTATTATTATTATATAGATTAAAAACAAGTACTTACATAATATAATTTTTTTTACTAGCTTTTATTTTTATTGATATTTGTAACAAATTAATTATATAGTTACATCTACCAATGGCTGCTAAACAAAATCAAAAATGCTGCCGCCACAGAAATCTAAATAATAAGGCACTAGAAATGCTATCTACTATCTTTTAATACCGGGACGCATGTCAGTTCGCGGCTACCAACACATAGACAAACAATAAATACACAATTACGCCTACACATGTCACTAGCATTGATGCAACGGAAATTAAACTTTAAGCTATGGCGTTAAGCAATATTTTGTAAAAACGCAAAATCTCAGGAGTCGTGGCCACTCGGGCCAATAATGCACACTTACTTACTAATAGTGCAGCGCAACGCTCGTATCGATAACTTTCCGTTGAGCGTCGTTGTTCGCCCAGAAGTCTTGCAACTATAGATAACTAATTTTAGTTAAATTTAAAAATTAAATTGAATGAATTTACCTAAATTTCCTTTTGTTTTTGTATTTATTTATATAGTTGGTAATTAAGCACAGATATAAGTAGGTGCGGATGACTTTTTTTTTTCTTCTTTTTTTTAATTCTTTTGGTGAGAAATAAAACATATAGAAGATGTAATAAGTAAATAAATATTAAACGAAAGATCACAATTCATTCCCATTTCGGTAAAACTAGGTAAGCCAAACATAATAAATTATCGATACAAAACAGTAGTGGCACGTCACTAATAGGCGCTCAACTCATGCGGCCGTGTTCCTGGAAATTTCCGGAGGGGCGAAATTCTTTATTGCGCATGCCTATAATTCCATTGCTGCTTTTAGCAGTTGTAATCGTAGATATAAACAAGCTTAAGCATCAATGGTTATTGAAATGAGAAAACAATTCGATTTTCTGCGACAATCGTAGTACTGCCGTGCGATTCTGTAACCATCTCAACGTGAAAGCTTGGGTGAAGTGAGCGTGGAGTGAGCTGTCATTCGCTAGGGATTAACACTATTAAGTGCTCACTTCACTTATGATTTCACGGTGAGATTTTTACAGAATCGACCGGCTGGTGATGAATAATTTTATTTAGTATATTTCATTATAAAAACATAATTTAAAAATAAAATGGTATTTATTTATGAAATGCTAATCCCTTTATTTGAAAAGTTACATATTGTGGAAGAATTTCCGCGGTTGGATATGCTGCAAAACACCATTTTTACGCCTTTGCGTCCGAAACAAACGCTCCACGCGCACTTGTGGCGTACGAGTCACATGTGCGGCGACAAGGTCACGGACCTTTACGACTTCTACTGCCTTATTATTTAGATTTCTGTGGGTGCCGCCAAACAAAAGCATGCTTTTACCTAACAAGGGGAGGGCACGACCTTCGGGAAACGGATTCGCTTCATTTTTTGTATAGTGTTAGTATACCATGTGGGTATACCATCAGCAAAATAGTAACACGCAACGCTCAGAAACAACTGAGAAAATAGCGCTTAAAGTTTACTTAGCACTTTATGAATAAGTTGTATTAAACTCCGGTCGAGAATTCCGTGGCGTAAGTGGCAATGCTCCCGACTCGTGCTCTCGCTCGCTCGAGTTCGAGTCTACCTTATTGATTTTTTTTTTAATTTATTTATTTACTTTAATTCTTACTTTTTATTTATTATAAAAATGAATAAATTACTAAATTATTTATTATTATTTATTATTATATATAATTATTCTGTATTTATTAATTTATTCCAAATATTTTTTTTTCCTCTAACTAAAAAAAATAATAATTTAGTGATTTATTCATTTTTTATAATAAATAAAAAGTAAGAATTAAGGTAAATAAATAAATTAAAAAAACAAATCAACAAGGTAGACTCGAACTCGAGCGAGCGAGAGCACGAGTCGATAGCGTTGCCACTTACGCCACGGAACGCTCGACCGGAGTTTAATGTAACTTATTCATAAAGTGCTAGGTAAACTTTAAGCGCGATTTTCTCAGTTATTTCTGAGCGTTGCGTGTTACTATTTTGCTGATGGTATACCCACATGGTATACTATCACTATACAAAAAATGAAGCGAATCCGTTTCCCGAAGGTCGTGCCCTCCCCTTGTAAGATTAGTATAATTTGACTACGCTGTATAAGACCCGGCAGCGGCACCCACTGGCGGTACGGTACGACAAGGGATTTTTGTAATACTTACAGATGATTTTGAATCTAATTTAACACTGTTAACGCTCACATTTCATTGGTACGCCACAGCCTGCATTGGCATCCTTCGGCACGTTCTGGCATGCCATGTCATCGCGAATTGTGAACGATAACTATGATCTCATCATGCGCTTACTAAAATCCAGTGGTCTCGAACGTCCTAGAGTGAGATCGGTAGATCGGTAGCTATTTGACAAAAAAAATACAATATTCAATCAAATTCGTTTATTTATTAAAAAAAAAAACTTACAGACTAATTTATAACAATCATACTTAGGTATGATTATTATAAATTAGTTATTGTTATAAATTATGTGAGCCCATATCGGTAGAAATACCGAAAAATCGGTAGGTTCGAGACCACTGCTAAAATCCCTTGTCGTGCTATGTCGCCAGTAGGTGACAGCCCTACCTTAAATTATCACTAAGAACAGTAAAGGAAAAAATCTCGAATACAACAATGGTGCGAAAAGAAGTATACAATTTTGATTAACAGTATTAATTATTATATTATCTTTATCACGTATTTATAATTAGAAGAATTATCCACACTAATATTATAAATGCGAAAGTAACTTTGTCTGTCTGTTACGCCTTCGAGGCCTAACCGCTGGGCAATTGTGATGAAAAATATGGAGATAGTTTGAAGCCTGGGGAAGGACACTAATTGCCTAAATTATTTTTAATCAAAAACATTGTTCACTCTTGCTCAGAAAGTCGTAATTAAGACATTTTAACAATCCATGAAATCTCTTGTTGAAATCTCCATTACTGCATTTTGAATCTCGGTCTATAGCGGAACAAGTGGGAAATAAAAAGTTCCAATCGTCACCACTGGGGAGGAACGAAACTTTTTTTCCCGCTCGTACCCAGTGGGGACGACCGGGAATAAACGATAAATAAAAAGTTACTTACATATCTTAAACTCTAATAGCTATAGATAATGTAAAATTTAAATATACATACTTTTATATCTTTATTTTGCATATTATCTACTAATTTTTAAACTAATATAATAAAAAGACGATTGTTTGTAACAGATAAACTAAGATATACAACGTGTAACGTTAAATGCGCAAAACCTCAGACCCCTCAACTGATTTTTAATTGAATTGACATATTTCAGAGAGAAAACAAGTCATTAAAAAAAATTGTATAGGTTTTATTTGCTGTTTTAGTTTTACTGGCCATTCTGATCGTTTCTTGCGTCTGCGACGACGCTTTATTGCGGGAGGAGTCGTCACCGGGCCGCTTTGCCGTGCTGACATTGGGTTGCTTGACCTATTAATAAATAGACACGACAACGTTTTTAATGAAGATTTTTTGGAAAATGTGACCTATATTAAAAAGTGGTTTAATTAATTCTGCTCGTTATTCTGATCAAACTATTATCAGGTTTTGCGCATTTAACGTTACACGTTGTATATATTTTTAACCCGTTTCCACCTACCACCGGTCCCTGAGACTGCAACGGCAACTAGCAAATAAAGGATAAGGTAAGTTTACTTTCATTACACACGCGCATTTTGTGACTACTGTTTTTTCCTAAATAAAGCATGTGTAGAAAAGGTATATAGGATGACTGGTAATTAGTGAACGATACTTAAACACATGATTCTACTCATGACAACAAACAAGTTTTATAATGGGACAAAAAGTGATATGACGAAAAAAAAAATCAGCTGTTCCCTACATTTTGACGACTCGTACGAACATAAATGTAGGGAACAGCTGATTTTTTTTCGCTATTTCGGATTTGGTCCGATAGTAAAAGTTGTTTGTAATGATGAGTACAATTATGTGTTTAAGTTTAAGTATCGGCCATTAATTACCAGTCACCCTATAATTATAGACGTGCAGTCCTTTGCAGATACGGTTTTTTGCAGGATCCCGTTTAGTAGTGTACGTGTTTAAATATACATATTGACACAAACATCTTGTTTTCCGGATACTATAAACAGGATGCTTGTGTAATTATATATATTTAAACACGTACACTATTAAACGGGATCCTGTAAAAAAACCGTACCTGCAAAAAACGGGATCTTGCCGTAAAGGGCCCTTACACATCGAAATATTTGAATGCAAAAAAAAAATACGTTGCGGTCTCCAGGACCGCGGTGGTAGGTGGATAAGGGTTAATATTTTCACCACTAGTATGCTACATTTGTAAGCGTACTCTCTTTTACTCGTATTATACTATTTTCAAAAATAGACGTGATAGTAATATAAAATCACAGTAATAAAAAATAAAAACACAATAATAAATCAGTTTCAGTAAAATTTAACTGGCAGTTCGTATAGTGTATTCAGTTCCGTTTTTAAATCTTTTGAGAACAATGCTTTGTTTTGGGAAAAGGATAGGCAGTTTTTTAAAATATTTTTTTGCGGCACAACAACCAGGGTCTGACTTAGGTTCATCCTTAGATATTCTTACTTTTAACCCTTAAATGCATGATTTATTTTATCGTATTGCAAAAAATGCTATTGTATAGGTATTTATCTATAGAGTTTAGATAGTAAATATATAATAATTATACAATAATATTAATATTCATAGAGTGTATATATTCTTTTGACAAAAAGAGGTGCGTTTAGAAACTCACAGCTATCACTTTCTTAAAAAAATTAAATGACGTACTTTGTTGCCATATGGCAACATTATGCATTTAAGAGTTAACTCTCTTTTCTTTTTCTCACATTCCTCTTCTTCAGCACCCACAATTTCTTCAGTGCTAGTGTCTGAATTATAATTTTTATCTCGACTATTACAAGGTCTCACGAATTTACGCTTCTTTGAAATATGTAAAATCGATTGACTCCATTCGAAAAAAAAAAAAATCTTTATTCTTATCTTCCTGATATTCTTATTCTGGTAATAATGCCTGACTACGTTCAGAAAAAAAATCGTCTCCTTGCTTATTATTTACAAATAATACGTTTATTCATCATCTTCCTGCCCTTGTCCCATTTTATTTGGGGTCGGCGCAACACGTCTTTTTCCATTCTTCCCTGTTAGACGTTATGGCATCATTTACTCCTTTGTCTTTTATGTCATTCTTCACACCATCCATCCATCTTTTCTTTGGCCTTCCTCTCCCTCTCCATCCATCATCAAATAATATATTTATTAATACAAACAAATTACCTAATACAAGTAAATTTACAAAAATGTTGACGACCCCCAAACATTTTTACTAAAATGAATAAATCCTACCTTGTGATGCCATATTTGCGTAGAATACCAACGAATGCGAATCGAAGCACACAGAAAACTTTTTCTCACGGCGAAATACGCATAAAACATCACAGGGGTCCAGGGTGCGTCATCCTTGATGTATAGGCCCGTGACGCGCCTGGCACGTCATCATCCAATGTTCGGAGCCTGGCTAAAGTATGCATGAAAATGATTAATCTGTTAAAGTTTACTAGCTGGCATAGAACAATAAGGGTCAACTCACACCGAAAGAGCGGCGAAGGTCAGCGAAGCGCAGCGACCCGCTCGGTAGAGAAGGCGCGCGGATTCCCGCGACTGCTCGAGAAGTCGCTGGAATGCTCGAGCGAATGTTTCTCATGCGATAATAAGTATTATAGTAATGAAAATAAAAGTTAAAAATCATATGACACTGAAACTGCGCTCCGCTTCGCTGCGCTTCGACGCTCTTTTGGTGTGAGTTGAGCCTTACTTCATGAATGAGTGTTTGATATGGGTAATCCCAAGTTTAGTTACTTTGAAAACATTTTTTTTCCAATTTACGAATTATTTTAACCTATCATAATTGATATAATTAATGGGCACTAGCCCTACCCGTGTGTTAAATTAATGTCACTATTGTAGCGCCACGTTGTATACTTAACAATAGATTCATAATATATATGTGTAAATATATTTAATATTTGGTCGGACCACCTTGCGCGTCTAAAACAGTGTCTAGTCTGTCCTTCATGCCGGCCACCATGTTCCAGCAGGTATCCGTGCCCCTGAGACCCTAAAACAAAGAAAATTAATTTTGTCAATTTCAATACTAATAAGAAGATTCTTTCTATTTCTTAACCCTTAAATGCATGATTTATTTTATCGTATTGCAAAAAATGCTATTGTATAGGTATGTATCTATAGAATTTAGATAATAAATATATAATAATTATACAATAATATTAATATTCATAGAGTATATATATTGTTTTGACAAAAAGAGGTGCGTTGAGAAACTCACAGCTATCACATTCTTAAAAAAATCAAATGACGTACTTTGTTGCCATATGGCAACATTATGCATTTAAGGGTTAAAGCCGTGGACCGATTTACGTAATTCAAACGGGAATCTCAGTTTTGAACATAATCCTGTCATTTGACTAAAATCTCGCAAATATTCCTATAAACAAAAAAAAAACTCGTTTTCAAGTTACGTAATTATTTACAACTAGCATCCGCCCGCAACTTCGATTGCGTAGAATTCGGAATTCCCGGCGTTTAACACATTGAACGCCATGTGGTGGTCACCGGTGAGCGACAGCAATTATTTTAGTTAATTCTTTGAATAGTAATAAGAAATAATTATTTGGAGTGGGGTTTTTGACTATTTTGAACCGTATGAGCCAATAAAATATAACGTGTAAAATTTGCCGAAATCGCGAATCAGCGTCAGCCCATATGGAAAGTTCAGTGGTGGTCAGTGGTGGTCACCGGTGACCACCACAGCGTTCAATGTGTTAAAAATATGTTGCTAATAATGCAGGGCCGTAGCCTGCATTGTGGGGCAATGCCCTACCTTCAAACACTAATGCCCTACCTTAAGAAAACACCATGAACTAAGTTATGACGGAAAAAAAATACTAGCTTATAATGACATCTAAATTATTCCAAATTAACCACAGCATTTTACAATCATAATATACATAAATTCTTTATTCTGCTCATAGATGGCATTTGAAATATCGTCGACCGTAGGTTCAATTGCTGTAAGGGACAAAATACCCAAAATGAGTTGAGTATACAGTTTTGTTCAGAATTTTTCGCTCTATCGAATGGTGAATATAAAAAAATTCTAGCTTAAAAAAAATGTCCCTTACTCTAATGATTTTTGGATCCAAATTTAGAATCAGCCCCATAATAACAATGTATCTGAAAAACTATGCAATATAGGAACTTGAAATGGTGTAATTATCGCCGCCAATCCACTTCAAATAAGGTAAGGGTCTTCCCAATCAACGAATTACCATTACATGGTTTATTTTTTAAGAAACAATAATAAAACTGGCCTTACACTAATGTCTTTGTTGTCTCAAAAAATAAATATCATCCATACTTTAAATGGATTGCACGAGTTTTGACATAGTTGTCCCTTACCCCAATTTGCATTGTCATACTTTAAGCAGTGTCAACGTTACACCTATTTGAATCGAATTATTGCACTATTACCATCCTTTTCTATCTCACAACGTCTTTCTGTGTGCAAAAGAGAGGATGGTACCAATGCGAAAGCAGCGCGCGGGCATAAAAAAGTGGTAGCAGTGCGAGTTCATCTGTCGTTAAAAACAACAAAAATAATGGGTTTTTGGCAAAACGAAGTGCTCTGAAGTCTGGCCCCTTGAAACTTTGTAGTAGGGTAGTAGGTTTCAAGGAGCCAGTGTACTTAATTTAGCTAAAAAAACATTATTTTTATAAATAAATGATAGAAGGGTTAATTTCCGGACGATAAATATTTTCGAAATTCATTCGGCACTTTTTAGTTGATTTATCAGAAATTTTTTACAAAGTTTCAAGGGGCCAGAGCACCAAAAAGCCATTACTTTTGTTATATTTTATAAATAAACAATAGAAGGGGTAGTTTCGGGATGATAAATGTTTTCGAAAATTATTTGGCACTCTGTAGTTGATTTTCCAGAAAATTTTTACAAAGTTTCAAGGGGCCAGAGAACTTAATTTTGCCAAAAAGCCATTATTTTTGTTGTTTTTTTTTTATAAATAAGCAATAGAAGGGGTAGTTTCCGGATGATAAATGTTTTCGAAAATCATTTGACACTCTTTAGTTGATTTATCAGAATTTTTTTACAAAGTTTCAAGGGACCAGAGCACTTAGTTTTGCCAAAAAGCCGTTATTTTTTATAAATAAACAATAGAAGGGGTGGTTTACGCATGAAAATTTTTTTCGAAAATTGTTCGGCTCTATGTAGTTGATTTTCCAGAATTTTTTCACATGGTTTCAAGGGGCCAGAGCACTTAATTTTGCTAAAAACCATTATTTTTGTTGTTTTTTTTATAAAATAAGCAATAGAAGTGGTAGTTTCCGGATGATAAATGTTTTCGAAAATCATTCGGCACTCTTTAGTTGATTTATCAGAAATTTTTTACAAAGTTTCAAGGGGCCAGAGAACTTAATTTTGCTAAAAAACCATTATTTTTGTTGTTTTTTATAAATAAACAATAGAAGGGGTAGTTGCCGGATGATAAATATTTTCGAAAATCATTCGGCACTCTTTAGTTGATTTTCCAGAAATTTTTCAAAAAGTTTCAAGGGGCCAGACAACTTAAATTTGCCAAAAAGCCATTATTTTTGTTGTTTTTTATAAATGTAATCTGATTAAATTGTTCCCTTTTTATTATTTAGATAATCACTCTATATTTTTTTTCTAATGCAATAATAACAATATGTTACAATGATATGTCTTATTAATCGTAATTAAGGTTTATTATTCAATATATCTTTCATTATTTCGATTTTTTGCATATAAGAAAGTAGTAGAGCAGCCTTTTCTACTTTTGGAATTCAAACGTTTGGAACTTCAGCTACATGTTTGGTCGGGATTGTGCGCGGTTTTTGCAGCTACTCTTTTATTTGAATAAGAATTCAAAGTAAGTATAGGTAAAATTGTTACCATTTTTTTAATAATTTGATTTTAATAAGATGTTTATTAAAATCAAATTATTAAAAGAAATGGTAACATAAATAAAACAATTATTAATAAAACAATTTTTATACAATAAAATAAAAATTGTTTTATTCAAACTAATACAAATTTTCTATTACAATGTACAAACATTGCATGTAAGCGACATACAAAAAAGCACACACACGGTTCTAATACATTTTCATGTCTTTTAAATGATTTCTTATAACGATTTCCAAATTTAAGATATCCGTACGTCAAAAGTGTGTACTTCATTTTCTGTCAAAAATCTCTTTACATTGTATTTTTTTCATAAATTTGTTCAACATGTCCTTTACACTATTTTTTCATTAATAGATTGGATCCAACGTAGAGGTCAATTTAATGTAAGGGACGGGACTACAAGATACTTGGGCAGTAAGGGACATTACTAACAAAATACGTTGTTGTAAGGGACATCTATTTTCTTAAATAGCTAACTCATTTAAATAAATGTTACACATGTAGATAGAGCACTAAAATACAAGTTTATGTGTGAAATCAGACCCGAAAAAGGTTAATAACAAAAAAAGTTATGGGCGATTTAGTCCGAAAAAAAACTTTGTCGGCCTCTCCTGAAAAATCGTATTTTGTCCCTTACAGCAATTGAACCTACGGTCGACGATATGTGTGCAAGATTTGTTCGTATTACAGTCTATGGAACGGGAATCACTTAGCCTCTAAAATCCTAAGGACTATGTTGGTCCTTACCTTAAATTTTAAAGTCAGCCTGTATAGCATCGCCGACAATTAAGTATTAAGTGACAAAAGTTAAGAAAGCCAAAAATCGATTGACTAAACAATATACAATATTTATTTGTTCTAGACTTAAACCTATTACAAGTTTTGAACCTTATTAAATTAAGCTATTGTAGTTCTATGGCAAGATACAAGACAAAATGCAACTGGGTTTAAACTAGGAGGACTCCTGTGCTATAAGCACCAGTTACTTCTGCCACCACCGTGATCTAACTGCTATTACAAGTTTGGTGCGGTGCAAACTAGAACAGATCAAGTATCATTTTTACTTCCGCCCTACCTGTAACACCAGTTGCCCTACCTTAAATTCAAGTCTAGCTACGGCCCTGTAATAACATAGCTACTGTAATTGGTTTATTTATATATGTATAGAAAGACAGATTAGGTAGGCTTAATACATTCCTGTCTGTGAAACCATGGAAATACACATACAAAATTTCAACCCAATCGGTCAAGCCCTTTAGTAGTTGACATACCACAGCAGCGTCACCTTCCGGATCCAATTGTATTTTTAAAATAATCCAGGAAACCATCGAAATACATACCCATATAAAATTTGAACCCAATCGGTTCAGTCGTTTAGAATTTATGTGAAAAAGGTAAGTGTGGAAGGATAATTCACACTACCCGTTGTCCTATTACCCGTTTTCCCATAAGAATGAAGCATTTTCCCGCAATAAAAAGTAGCCTATGTTCAGTATCAGGGATAATTTCGGCTTCTAATAGTAAAACAAATTTTTAAATCGTTCCAGTAGTTTCAGAGCCTATTCAATACAAACAAACAATCAAATCTGTCCTCTTTATAATATTAGTGTAGATTATTCTTGAACATTAAAATTCTCAAATATTCTACGTTAATATATCAGATTAATACGAATACGAAAACTAATAATAAATTAAACTGATTAGAACAATACAAAACACTTTAATTAGATATTCAAATCTTAATAAAACATTAATAGTCCGTATTGACTCCCACATCATTTACTTTAAAATCCAATCATTACCTACTGGATTAATTAACTTTTGTTTAGAATGTTTCATGACAAAATGGAATCAAAAACAATAATTCATCGAATTCTGTTTACTTAAGTATAACCCTGAATTTGAACTTTCACTTACGATACTTACTATGCCTTCTGTTAGCTTAATTCGAAAATTCTATAGAAAAACACCATTGACACATTTTTTCAACACTTACTAGCCTTTGTTTTTTTTAATTTAAAAATTGTATTTACAAAAATACTACTCACCGGTTATATCTGTCATCTCGATATCAATCGAAGCGCTGCCTTTGAATTTGCGTCAACTAAGGCGCCGTAATATTATAAGATCCGCACGTATTATAAATTAAAACACAACAACAGTAACTAATGAGACACAATTACTTTTTCTATTGTTACCGAACTTTAAATTTCTCTAAAACACAGTACTACGACTCCAAAGTCCAACTGGTCCAACTGACTGACGCGTGGCTGTCTGTGTCGCAACTGACGTATTCGTTTAAGTTCGTGAAGGATCGGATAAACTCGGAAGCGGTGGCGGATCCGCGGCGGCGCTCATTGGCTCTCAATTCTGTCTGTGCAACCATTGGTCAATTTTAGAAACGTTGAAAACTCCACCAATCATGCACAGGATACTTTCTTTCTAACACTATATGGCGCGTTGTAGTTATAGATATGTATAGAGTTTACCGTGATGTGCTGGCGTCTGTACATAGTGCTCACACGTGTTATGCAATTATACAATATTAGGAGATTGAATTTATACAATAAAAAGATAGTTTTTTCAATTTTCAGCAGTCTTCAGCAGCTCCAACTATATTTATATATTTTCGAATGCTAATTAATTAGTTTATGCGCCCTTGTGGAGCAGGACTAGCGTTGAGCCAAGCATTTTTGTCTGCGATGTAATCCCCCAACTTATAATATGCTTGGCTATGGCATATTCACAGCAGAGAAGAAGACAACACTTTCAAACTTCACCTACTAATCTCAGATTTACTTTATATAAAATGGTGGTATACTTTTAACAACTTATTATTCTAAAACAGATGCAAAATAAAATGGTTCTCTAATAATAATAATTAATAACTATTTTATAGTCTTGTTTTGTCTATTATAGATTAAATTCAAATGCACAATAATTTATAGTTTCAAATGAACATACATTTTTATAAAACCGATGGCTTCAAAAATTACAAGTTAATTGCATGTTTAGCACAAAAAGTTAATATACAGGGTTATTTGTACAGCACCAACAACTTCTTAAGAGGTCATTGTATTCATCATTATGAACAACTTTTACTATGGGACCAAACCTGAAATCGCGAAAAAAAATCAGCTGTTCCCTATATTTATGTTCATACGAGTCGTCAAAATGTAGGGAACAGCTGATTTTTTTTCGCGATTTCAGGTTTGGTCCCATAGTAAAAGTTGGTCATAATGATGTGTACAATTACCTCTTAAGAGGTTGTTGGTGTTTTACAAATAACCCTGTATTATAAGATCGGAGGTGGAATTTCAATTAAAAAACATTACAACACGTAACCTAAACTTTACTACACTTTAGTTTTACAATTTATTAATAGGAAACAGAATCAAAACTTACATTCTAAATCACAACATTATGTAAATCAGTGCAACAATTAGATAAATAAGGAATCTCACAATACAGATAACACCTGACGTTATGTAGGTCCGATGAAAAGGGGCGCGTCCTTTTTTTTTTTTGAATGGCATCTCGCAGTTCAACCTATGAGGTTGTCGACTGCTTAGCCGGGCTTGTCTGTGGATGCCTCAATAAACTAAGGCATAAATAATATAAATAATAAACTATTGCATTATATTCTAATTTACTACGTACATAGGCATTGTATATTTGTTTTATAACTTGAGTGTTCTTAAACTGAGATGATAATCTAATGATGAAACCAAGGCATTTATTAGCGTCTTTGCAAGTTTTAAGAATATGCTCGTGGAAATTTAATTTGCTATCCATTATTACTCCCAAATCCCGGATCGAGAAAACACGTTCCATTGACGCGCCAGCAAGATTATAATAATTTCTAATCGGATTACGGGATCGGGAGAAAGTTATTGTTTTACACTTAGAATTATTTAATGACAATTTTTTTTTTATACTCCATTCGACCACAGTGTCAATATCATGTTGTAGCGCCTCACAATCCTTAGCGTCGGTTACAGAAAGGTACAGTTTTAAATCATCAGCGAACATAAGGCATTTTGCGTTAGAGATAACAGTAGGTAATTCATTGATCACTATTAGAAATTGTGTACTACCTTGACTTACCCCTGATCTAGTATAATACTCTTCCGACTTATATCCTTCTACCTTAACATACTGCTTACGATCTTTTAAGTAGTGGGCCATGAATTTTAAGAGAGAAGTTGAGAATCCTAGTAATGCCAATTTATTTAAAAGCACATCATTATCTACAAGATCGAAGGCTTTCTTGAAATCAAAATATGCGGCGTCCACCTGACAACGAGACTTAACTCTACTGTTTATATAATCAACAAATTCTATATGGTTCGTCACTGTGGAGCGCCCAGGACGAAACACATGCTGGCAATCACTCAATTGTCCTTTGATTTGTTTACAAATAGCGTTATTAATAATAGATTCAAATATCTTCCCAAGTACACACAATATAGCAATAGGTCTAAACTTTGCTATATCTGTGGACGACCCACATTTAGGGATTGGAGTCACTCTGGACACTTTCCACTTACCAGGGTATAAACATTGTCTAAGCGAAAGATTATACAGGGTTACTGGTAACTCGACGTATTCCTTGCAGGACATCATAGTAGGGTTAAAATGCAACAAATTAAGCCACCAAATGTTCTACCGAAGTTCAGTAGTTTTTGAGTTAGTAAGGGTTTTAGATTTTTTGTGAAAAATCCCAGATTAAATTATTTGAACCCAATTTGAAAATTATTCACGGGGCGGCTGTACTGAAATTGGAGTTATTATCATAGTTGACGCCGTAGCGGATCGTTTTTAATAATTAAAAGTTCAAAATGACTAAAACTTTGGTGAAGATCACTAATCAAACATTTTTTTTTTTTGTAATTTTTGCTATTACTTCATACAAAATGTTGTCTTAGCACAAAAAAAAAATACTACACCAGGTGTACAAATAATTAGTAAAATATCCTTGTCTTATCAGCTATCCAAAAAGGTATGATTGTCAATACTTTTGCGTGTGTGACAGGGAAAGATAGAAGTTTTATGGGGAGCAGGTAAAATTGCGAGACGGTATTCGTAGTTTTTACCTGCGTTTGAATTCCAAACACTCGGCAAGCTTTATGGTTGGTCACTATTGTTCCCTCGGTACGAGACAGGGTGCGACTTCACAAAATCTGGTCGTCAGCGTTAGTTAGTTACAACTCTACGTTGCGCAAGTTCGTGTTTTGTTATCTGGCTATATCCTTGACTGTTGCCCCATATCTTGCTCTTGTGTTGTGCTGTGCGTTCATAAGTGCTGACTATGGCTGCATATTCTAATCAAGAATACGCTGACATATTGTACTGTTACGGACTTTGTGACGGTAACGCTGCTGAGGCGCGAAGATCATATCAACTGCGCTTTCCAAACCGCCGACTCCTCCACGTTAGTGTCTTCGGATCGACTTATCGGCGATTATCTAAAACTGGCAGTGTTCAAAGAAGCAGGCAAATTGACACTGGTCGTTCTCGGAGATACACGGCTGAGGACGAGGAGCTGATTCTTCAACGTTTTATTGACGAGCCCAACATATCTACAAACATCTTAGCGCGTGAGCTTGGTATGTCACAGTGGAAAGTCTGGTCTGTAGTTCACTTGTCAGGCCGACATCCATACCACTACCAACCCGTGCAGTCATTAGAAGAGGGAGATCCGCAGAGACGGCTTGAATTTTGTCGTTTCATGCTAAATGCCGATGCCGAAAGTGAAAACTTTTTGAAAAACATTCTGTGGACCGATGAGTCATGTTTTGACCGTGATGGTATCACAAATTACCACAATTTACATTACTCGGCACCGAAGGGAGAAAGAAACCCTAAGAAACTGAAACCAACCGCATCGCAGCGTAAGTTCTCGCTTAATGTTTGGATGGGTATTATCGACGATAAGTTAATAGGCCCACATATTTTACCCCGAACATTAAATGGGGAACTTTATGAAGATTTCCTAAGAAATCATTTAGCAGCACTGCTCACGGATGTACCCGAAGAAAGAAGGGCAAACATGATATACCAACATGACGGATGTCCAGCCCACTTCCGCATCACAATTCGACAATTGCTGGATGAAAACTATCCAAACCGATGGATTGGGCGCGGTGGACCGATTCCGTGGCCTGCACGAAGCCCTGATCTGACGCCGCTAGACTTTTACGTCTGGGGTCATATGAAAGACCTAGTTTATGTGACCCCCGTAAATTCAATTGAAGAACTAAGGGAGAGAATAACAGATGCGGTGGACCAGATGAGGACCACAATCACATCAAGAATCACAAAAACCGAAGTGAGGAAGCGAATAAGAGCATGTATTCGAAACCGAGGGCAGCACTTCGAACAAGACGTGTGAAATACATGTTATTAAAGACCACAAATTGATATTGATTAAAAATAATAATAATTTTCACGAAATTGGTTAATTAGATTTTCCGAATAAACACCTTCTTGTACTAAATCAAAAACGATTTTCATAATGCAGTCCAAGACTTTGTATTAACTTTCATACTTTTTTGGATAGCTGATAAGACAAGGATATTTTACTAATAATTTGTGAACCTGGTGTAGTATTTTTTTTTTGTGCTAAGACAACATTTTGTATTAAGTAATAGCAAAAATTACAAAAAAAAAAAATGTTTGATTAGTGATCTTCACCAAAGTTTTAGTCATTTTGAACTTTTAATTATTAAAAACGATCCGCTACGGCGTCAACTATGATAATAACTCCAATTTCAGTACAGCCGCCCCGTGAATAATTTTCAAATTGGTTTCAAATAATTTAATCTGGGATTTTTCACAAAAAATCTAAAACCCTTACTAACTCAAAAACTACTGAACTTCGGTAGAACATTTGGTGGCTTAATTTGTTGCATTTTAACCCTACTATGATGTCCTGCAAGGAATACGTCGAGTTACCAGTAACCCTGTATATACAACGTGTAACGTTAAATGCGCAAAACCTCTTAAGGGGTCATTGTACTCATCATTATGAATAACTTTTACTATGGGACCAAACCTGAAATCGCGAAAAAACAATCAGCTGTTCCCTACATTTATGTTCGCATAACTCGTCAAAATGTAGGGAACAGCTGATTTTTTTTTCGCGATTTCCGGTTTGGTCCCATAGTAAAAGTTGTTCATAATGATGAGTACAATGACCCCTTAAGAGGTTTTGCGCATTTAACGTTACACGTTGTATATAGTAAAGGCTCCTCTAAAGCCGACAAGCAATCCTTTATTAAGAATCCCGGTATGTTGTCGGGACCACAAGCTGTTAACGCGTTTAGTTGGCGCACTGCACGAGATCCTTAGCTGTAACTTGTTCAATAGCCACTGTAGACAGGCAGCCTAAACGATTAGCCTCGTCCTCCGCAGCCTTCACATCTAACGACGGAGGGGTATCATGGAACACTGAGCTAAAATATTGAGCAAACGAGTCAATGGCATTCTGTCCTTCTACAGACTTACCATTATAAGTATATGTTTTTATATGTTGCCTATTTTTACGTTTTTCCTTCACATATTGCCAAAAACTGGAGGGATCTAAATTTATATTGTTTTCAACCTTTACAATATACTTTTCAAATGCTGTGTCAATGAGCTCTTTCACTTTAGCCCTATAGTATTTAAAAAGTTCCTTGTTAAACTCTAAACCATGACATTTAAATTTCTGTAAAATTAAAATATTTTAATTCTATGTAATGAATAATTTCTTTAGTATACCATTTCGGATATATATATTTATTGTTTTGGGCTACTCTTTTTAAAGGAACATGTGTACTGATGACGTCATTAAGTTTAATATATAGTATATCAACAGCTAGGTTTATATTTAAGTTCTGTTGCTCAAGTAATTTGGTCCAGTCAATATTAGCGACATCAGTGTATAAGCTATGTAAATCTGCTCCACGGAAGTTCCATTCCATACTTAAACACTTTCCTGGAACCAAAGAGGGCGGATTGTTTGCTCTTCTAGGAAGTGTAAGTAGTATCTCTAATGGTGGGTGGTATGCATCCATAGGGACTAAATGTTCAGTATCGGGTGAAACATTCATACTATTGGAATCAATCAAATCTAAATCCAGGACGCATCTATATTTATTGCTAATGTTATTGTATTGTTGCAACTTAGAATACTCCAGAAAATTATTAAATTGAGGTCTAACAGTCTTATTGTACGAATTTAAATTAAAATCACCAACTATCAAAAATGGATATTCAAAATACATGTTAATTGCATTTTCCAAGCATGTTAAAACGCCTAGATATTGTTTACTGCTGTAACTAGGCGGCAGGTAGACAACACAGACCATTAGCTTAATATGTTTTCCACTAACAAGAGCGAACAATAATTCTTTATCATCTGTTAAGTCATCTATATTTGTAACTCTCCTCATAGTATAGCAGTTCCTAGCTGCCAACGGAACACCGCCCCACCCAACATCACCCGGACGGTCTTTCCGTAGAACAGCATATTCAGGCGGGAACAGTTCCGCGTCATTAACAGAGCTATTGAGAAAAGTTTCTGTGAGGATGATTAGATCACTTGATATTGTTCTAGTATTATTGTCAAATAAAGTAGTTTTTGTCCGGAGACCTCTTACATTTTGGTAATATAAGAATAATTTCTTGGTCTGTTTATTTTTGTTACAGTTTTCTTTAGTTTTATGAACAGTTGCTTTATTTGATATATACACATTTCTCCAATTATGTCTATGCGAGATAAAACTTAGGACACCTACCCTCCAGTTCCACATTTTGAGGAATAAGTACCGTATACACATAATAACTATAATCAGCTACTATGTTACATAGTATATCATTGTATATATGTCTTAATCCTAAATTAGTAACCTTGCCTGTTTTTAATGAGAACATATAGAGAGACACTACAAGATTTTAATCATAAAAATATGCATAGGTGTTATTTTGAAGCTCTAGATATAAAAGATTATTAAATAGATATAAAAGAATATTAAATAATTCTATTTTGTAATTATAAATAGGAGCACCGCGTACATAGGTAGGTGCACATATAATTATGTTTGTATTAGAAATATGCTGCACAGCTTTCCTAAGATACGTTATCAATTCAGCAAAGTCAGGACTAGAAGTTTTAAAATCTATTTCTCCTAACATAATGATACAATAGTCAATCATGCTATAATTACGTAACTTGTAGTCTAAATTTTCAAGTAAACGCCGTAAGTAACAATTTGGCGATGCACATCGAATATAATCAAATTGATTGAAAGTCGTCTCTACAGACTGCAACGTACCGCAAACACCATTAGTTAAAATGCATAATTTTGGTTTTCCATCGCGTTCCTTAGGATAGTGAGATTTGTGGTGAGATGCTTGAAAGTCATTTGAATTTTGCTTTTGTTCCCCTTCAATTCTTGAGTTAGTACTGGTCACGCCATCTGTCTTTGAATAGTTCAGACAAAAGGTATTATTTGTGGCACAATCTGTATTGTATGCTAATTGGTCATTTAGTTCCTTAGATTTTCTAAGAGATGGCGTGCCTTCTACCGATTTTTGGTTAGAATTTTCACCATGCCTCAGCTCCTTTTCAGTATCAGAGAAATCTAATTTGGATCTTGTTAGACTGCTTCTCCGCTGCTTACTGGATTTCCTCGTCGATGGTTGCTTACATATATGTGTTAGCTGATTAATTTTCAATTTGTACTCACTGATTTGCTTCGCCTGTTTGTTATTTTCGAGAAGTAGGTTTTCTATCTCATTTTCTGCGCTTAATAACTTCTCCTGAAGTGTATATATTTTGTTTCTCATTTCGTTCATATCGTCTATTATGTTTGTGTTAGTAGCAGGTATACTTCTATTCAGCTGTCGAGATGGTGTCGACTTTATGGATGAGAAATCGTCAGTGAGGCCATCGAAAGAATTATTTGTTGGAATGCTAGTTAAACATCTACGAACTGTAACGTTGTTCCATTGAGTACTTGGAGAATATTTTGTGACAGGAGTTGTACAGCCCGCTTCAGAGAAAACGAACCCCCCAAGACTTAAAGAATAATCGCTCAAGCGACGGCGGGTGCGTCACGTGTCTGGCCCCGAGCAGCTCCCTCTCCGCCGCCCGCGCCGCACCCATCTCTGCCCGAGCATCCACCGATCCGACTCCATTATTTGCATGTTTTTAATAATTAGGTATTGTGGTATTTTTTTCGGCTTCTGGCCGAACCGCATACTAAGAATAACTTACAAAAAGACACTACGTGCCGTATAGGATACGAACCTGCATCACCAGGCGCCAGACGATCATTAAGACCGTGCCTTATACCAATAGGCTATTGGCTCAGTTAGTAATTTCAACGAAAATTCGAATAGCATTACTCCTTTTATCGAACAAGTTTAATAACGGTCTAATCTTCTAGACATTAAGGTTTAAATTTCAACTTCCACCACGTGAGATACACCTACCGTCCACAACCTTGTTTTACAAAATGCAATACGTAACTCCTCAATTAACTAAAAGATAAGGTTGAAATTAGCATAGATTTCTTGTTTGGTTGAATAGAATGTGCTTGATTCCGATTGTTGCACTACCGTCATTTTACTTCAGTAACTTAACTGCTGTATGAACTGCGAGTTAAGGTTGAATTTAGAATACTTCTTCGCCCTATTTACTAAACTGTGATTGAGGGTATAATTATTTTTCAAATCGTTTCGTTTTCGTGCCGATCAGCTTGTGTGTAATGTCTTCGTCGTAAAATTATCCAATTTACGAAGTTTTTGAACAGTTGATTCTATTAACCGATAGTATGGTTCGATTAACAACTTTTTGAAGGCTAAAATAATTGTTGTTCTCTGGGAACAGAAACAAAGCATATAGCACGAGAAATATGGGCCTTACATAACGGTAAGATTTACGTTAAACACATATATATTTATTGTTACAACCATGTTGCATTATTACTTACAAGGTGGATTTTTTATGTATTTCTAATATTATCGTTTTCATTACAGAGAAAAATAGTTCGTAGATGGATACAAAGGTATCAAGCGACGGGTGATGTGAAATGCGATCTCACCCAACTGCTTACACTAATGAATCGGAGCGACACCTTGGGACACACAAAACCTGGGATCTAATTCGAAATAGTGCTGCAAGCTTCAATATGGTTTCGGGCATGAAAAGTCTTAAAGTCTTCTGTGTTAAAAGGGTTATCAGAAATTGTGATAAAAGAGAAAGATGTATATTGCTATACTGTTATAGTTTAGCATGTTGGTTCTTCCTCTGTAATTCACAGGCACAAATGACAACATTTCATTTTTTAATCAGGCTTTTTTTCCCCATAAGATCATACATACATACAAAAAAAAATAATGTTTTTACAACTTTGAAGAAATAAATATTGTAGTTATGTTACTAGAAATATCTATAAATGAACCGTTATCTAATGTTAAACGTTCTACACCTCACCCAGGGTATATATTTTGTATTTAGTTAATATTTTAAGTAAATAACCCTAATTTAACACAAATAGAAAACTGTATACTCGTAATAACTGTATGTGGATTCCTAGAAATGTAATTAATGAAATAAATGAATATTGTTTATACAACATGCCTGGTTGTTCTTACAAACCCCATACTTAACATTTGTTTTCTTAAATATGGATGTTTTCTGAAATAAAGTTACGAAAATCACCTAATCAACTATTAAAGAAACTAAAAAAAAAGAAAAAAATTAATCTCATCCGCGGATTTGAACTCGTGACCATCGAATTGCTAAGCCGCAGTCCGAACCACTAGACCAACACGCCATTTACGTTAATTTACGAAAAATTTAAGCGTATGATATCACTACCTAAGGGGGGTCCGGTTTCTCTGAAGCTTACTGTACTATCTTGTGAAATAAATTGATCTGTATTTTCAGTTATATATAATTATTATAATAAAATTAGCTTTTAAACCGAAAATTACAAAAAGGAATCAATTATAAAGGAATAGGTCATATTTTAGGTTGAAATAAAATAATAGTGGGTTATTTGAAGAATCATTTATTTAAATTATTATTAAATAAGGTAAAAAATCAAAAATGTTATCAAGTCTGTTGATATTATTCATAAATGCTTTTAATTTTATTGAGATTATAGCTTAATTATTCATTTTCTCAGAGAGAAAAGAAGATTGAAGCTTAACCACAATCTTACAATAATAAACTTACGTATTACATACTATTTATATTACGACCAGCACTTCCCCTGTAAAAACAGCGTAATATTTTACCCGTCAACGCACAATTCAAAATCTATTGTTATCTACAAACATGGTGTGCAATCGACGTTTGAAGAGTTAATATTTGGTATCCATTATTTTCAATGCAGCTAAGCAGACGCCGACGCATGGAGGCAACAATGTTTGCACATAATATCTGTGCCACGTAAATTATCCCACAATTGAGTGCAATGGGATTTAAGCTGCTCAGGACATCTCTCATCTCGTGCTTCCCATCTTTGAACCATTAAACCCCATATATTTTCAACGGGATTTAGATCAGGGGACCGTGCTGGCCACGGACTAACTTTAATATCAGCATGATGGCTAAACCACTCTTTTACAACACTGGCACGATGTATTGGACAATTATCTTGAACAAAACTTAGTTCACTAAAGTCTTCCGAGGGGTAAACATTGCGCACAGTAGGTAGCATTATGTCATTTAAAATTTCAACACTCATTCACATATTCACACTTATAGTCGTCTCCCAGTTAAAGTCTAAATATTCCCGGGCAAAATGTAGTCGTTCCTCCTTATTTTTTTGAGCAAAAAATGTTTTTTTAGCTGGTTTCCGATGATGTAAACCTTCAGCATGGAGTGCACGGCGAACAGTTTGCAATGATGTGGCAAATTGATCTGCAAACATTCTAGTTGGAATTAAACCGTTTGTTTCATATTCTTCCACCATGAAACGTCGCTAAGTCGGGTTAATAAGCGGCGGCCTTCCACTTCTCACACGACTCTGCAGACTACCTTCTTCCTCAAACCTCTTTACCCAACGCCTCACAGTATTTCTCTAAAACAAAACGAAAAAAATATTAGCACACTTGCAACTACCGATTTATTTAATAAGAAAGTCATACACCACAATTATCATCTTAATAAAATTATAATCTTTAAAAATAACTTAATAAGCCGGTTTCAGTTGAAATTTGAGAAACATTAAGCCCATTTTTATGCAAAGCGACAACATTTGCCCTGGCATCAATACTAATATTTGCTTGCATCTTGAATGAAGATAATCAAACAACACTCTAATCGCAATAATAACACAAACGCTCGTAACAAAGTTCACCAACCAACAACGTCGTAATACGCTATTAGTCTGTGGTCGTAACTACTTCATTCAATCCAGTAGTTTATTTTGTTTCACAATCATGCTCATCTTTTTTTATAAGTTTATAAGTTTATAAGTCTTTATTTGCCTTAAACATGGTATAATGGTGTTAGTCTTATTTAAATACAATGTCCACATGTTTAGCTACACAGAATATGTGTCAATTGCATGCAAAATAATTATTTATTTATTTTTTGTTATTATACTATCTTAATACGCTCGCGACATGGTAGGCTTGTCACTAAGGCAAATGATCATTATATCGCACTCTTTCTAACTAGATAATGATGAAAGAGTGCGATATACGAGATCGTGTATGTGTGCAAAATGCTTGTTATAGAAAAAGGTCGTAAGTGCGACATGTTTTGATGTGATAGATTTGTGAAACTGTAATTGGACTTATCTCCCTTACTGTACGTGTTCTGTGAACAAGTCGATCGCGCCCGTCGTGTCTGCGACTGAGGCTATGAGGTCGGGAGTGGAGTCCAAGTGAGGCGACGTGGTGGATTTCAGTCTTTCGCTTACTTTCCTCCAGTCGGTTATCACTTTGGTCTGTGGGGGCTGGTTGGGGTCACGCAGGGCCGAATAGGGGCATGATAACTAAGAATAGATGCATGATAACTGGGCGGTGATCGGAATTAAGCTCGTGTAACGTCTCAATAGATTGCAAGCGGAGGTTAACATTCTTGAGCAGCGCTAGATCAAGTACGTCAGGAAGCTGGTTGGGACCGCCAGGGAAATGGGTAGGGTTCAACGGAGCGATGACATCGAAATTAAGGGTGGCACCTTGGTTGAACACGATCCTACCTCTGCTAGTAGTCGTGCTGCTGTTCCAGGCGGTATGTTTGGCATTGAGATCCCCCGCCATGATGACGGAGTCACTGAGGAAGAGGGCAGTGAGGTCATTGGTGAGAGAGACGGGATCCTCTGCACCATTACTGTGGTGGAATATAGGCGGAAATGATGGTGATTGGTTGATGACCAGTCATGCCGAGCCGACAGATAGAGATCTCCAGGTGAGAGAGGAGAGGAGGCAATAAAGTGCCTTGCGGTAATAAATAAGGGTACCTCCCTTGTGACAACGAGACCTGTCATTGCGAACTAATTTATAGTTGGCAATATTCGGGTTTCGGTGGTGGGGCTTCAGGAAGGTTTCCTGTATTACGAGGACAAGCTGATGGTCGCGGAGGAAAGTGGCAATCTCATCGCGTTGACTAGTAATGCCATTTGCATTAACGAAACCTAGTTTTAGGGAACGGGGTTTTTTAGCACTAATTCTTTGTTGATCCATTGGAACAATTAGAATTTTAGTGTTTGAAGGACATGCGTAACCTGGGCATGTCCCAATTGAATATCTCGGCGAGATGCCAAGCATTGCCATTGCAGGATTTTATTTCAGCTGCCATAGCGTTGGTGGGGGCGATGAACGCTGCATATGCACCTAGTATCACCTCCATGCTGTTACGCTCACAGCCGGGGACGGGGGTGGGGGGGGGGGGGACGCCCTAGGGCCTGCAGGAGCAGCCCTGGGTGCGGTAGCGGGTTGTGCTACTGGTGCGACCATTGGAGCCGAGGGGACTACTGGAGCTGCGGGGGCTACTGGTGGCGCTGGGAGGGTGGTTGCCTTGCCATCAGCGCTGGGATGGCCGAGAGTTGGGAGGGCACCGAAGCTGTGGGGCCTTTCTGGTGATTCAGGTTTGTCCAGGGGGAGATTAATTAATTTATAATAATTATCTATAAAAAAAATTATTAATAATAATAAATTATTAATTTATAAAATTAATATATAAAAAAAAATAACCAAACTAGGGGCCTGTGGTCAGTGTAGATGTCGAATTTGTGTCCGTACAAGTAGGGCCTAAAGTGTTTTGTAGTGTTTTGTTTGTGTATTGAACTCACGTTCAATAGTACTATATCTCTTTTCAGTATCTGTCAACGTTCGACTAGCGTAAGCTATGGGCTTGTCGCCGCCTATAGACCCCTGTGATAAAACAGCACCAATAGCGACTTCTGAGGCGTCAGTGGTTAGTACAAATGGTTTATTCATGTCAAGATATTGCAATAATGTTGCATTAATTAGAAGTTCCTTGCATTTTTCAAGAGCCTCAGTATATTTTTGATCCGTCAAAACTTTCTTACCCTTTTTTAAACAAGCTGACAAAGGCTGTGTAATTTTGGAGAAGTCTTTAATAAACCGCCTGTAATATCCCACGAACCCTAAGAATCGTTTGATTTCAGGTCCGTGGTCAGGGATAGTCAAGAACCGCCTGTGTTTGTCATTATTTGGTCGAAGTCCGTCTTTAGTCAGTGTATATCCTAAGTACTGCACTTCTCTGCGTAAAAATTCAGACTTATCTAATTAAACCTTAAGATTAGTCTGACGTAATCTATCAAAGACAGATCGTAATTTCTGTATATGTTCTAAAATACCACTTGAGTAAATAAGAATATCATCTAAATAGAATGTATACCCTGCAACACTCTTTAAGACATTGTTTATTGTCCTTTGAAAGGTCGCTGGAGAGGTTTTGGAACCAAATGGCATACGGAAGAATTTGTAGTGACCATTTTGTGTTGAAAAAGCTGTTTTCTCGGTGTCGGAAATCTCGAGTTGGTGATAACCGGAAGCTAAATCTAGGGTTGTAAAATAATTGCTTTTGCCAAGTTTGTCAAGTAAGTCGCATATGTTGGGAAGTGGATATTTATCATCGATTGTTATTTCATTGAGTCGACGATAGTCTACCACCATTCTATATTTCACTTGGCCGGAAGCATCTGCCTTTTTGGGAACCAAATGCACAGGTGCACTCCAGGGCGAGTGTGATTCGCGGACACATTGTCGACACATTGTCCTTGAGAAGGTTTTCAGCCTGTCGTTTGATTTCTTCAGCTTGCACTGGACCCTGCCGATATGGTTTGATATAATTGGGATCTTCATTAGTGGTTCTTATATGATGTTTATCTTGATTTGTAAAGGTCAAGGGCAGCTCTTCACAGTAAAATATATCTTTGTACTCGTGGCATAATTTACTAATAAGGTCACATTCTTCTTGATTAAGGTGGTCAAGTCGCAAGTTTTTTTAAATTGTCTGTCAGTAATGAGTCCATCTCTACGTCAGTTAAATCAGTCATATTATTTACCATACACTCGTTAGAAAAATAAGTAACCTTGCACGGAGCAGTTATTTTGCGTTCTGTATAATAATAATAAATTTTAATTTCAGAATTAGACTTCCATATATTTGTTAGTAACAATATTCTTAGCCTAGTGTCTTTAAAATCTTGTTCTTAAACGAGAAATCAACATTAAGACACTGGAGTCATAAAGGTCCGTTCCAATTAACCCGTCATATCTATTGTCCACATCGTAAGCATAAAATTTATGATACCCTTCGTCATTAAAAATGCAAAATAGGGGAATTCTAGCTACTTCATTATGTTCACTAGTCGCATGTATGCTTGTAATTGTAAATGGTTCGTATAATTTTAATTGAGGAAAATACTCATCAGGTTTCCTAGGACTTATAAAAGACCGTGTGCTTCCTGTATCCAACATAAATTTGCTATTTATCTCAGGGATGTATATGTATGGATGTTTTAGATTGTCGTCAAAATTAAATTCTATCATTTCCGGCGGGTTTGTATTGAATGTATTTGAAAATTTTGGACAGCTTCCGGATCAGGGTTATTTTCAGTGGAATGTAAATTTTCAGCAGTTTTAGTAAATTCTACACTAGGCCTCTCACCTATGCAACCATCTTCAGTATACATATTTTTATAGTCATTAAAGAAGATTAGGGTAATATCCTCCAGGTGATACGAGGCCTAAAAACACCAGTGATTTGATTACAGTGGACTGTATTTCAGAAGATTCGACTTTTGAAGAAAAACAAGTGGTTAGCGGCGCGGCGTGATATACTCAATATGCTCCCAGCGTTGAAGACTTGTCTTCAAAGATTATACTGGAAGAGGACAGATGGTGTTGTAAGCGCGTCGGACTATTCCCCTTTTGGTCTTTACGTCTGCGACTCTGCTTATGCCGTCCCTCCCAGGTATAAGACTTACGATGCGACCCAGTGGCCACATCAGAGTGGTGGCGTCTGTTGCTCCTTGAGTATCACCATGGTTCTCTCTTCAAGCACACCATGGGAGTCCGTCCACTTGGTTCTCTGTTGGAGGTAAAAGATATACTCGTTAGAGAATCTATTCCAGAGCTGTTGTTTCAGCTGCTGAATACGCTGGGAAAGTTTTAGGCTGGCGATGTTCTGGTTGATGACTTGCGGATGCGGCAGGAATGTGAGAGATCTCCCAATAAAGAAATGAGCAGGAGTTAAAGGGTATATATAGGTCTGATGGATCAGTGGAAAGAGGAGTACGAGAGGGAGGACGAGAGTTTAGTATTGCCTCAACCTGAATCAGACACGTAGACATCTCTTCGTTAGTGAGATGTGCGAAGCCTAATATGCGTCTTAGGTGATATTTTATAGATTTTACGGCAGACTCCCATAAGCCACCGAAGTGTGGTGTGTATGCCGGAATAAAGTTAAAATTGATACCTATGTCTGCAATTTCTAAAGAATAGTCCTGGTTTAATATGTCAGCTATTTCGTTACAGGTACCAATTAAGGTTTTACCATTGTCGGAGTAAATTGTCTTTGGTTTACCAGGACGAGCAATGAACCTATTCAGTGCTGCAATAAAGGCATGTTTATTTAGATCTGAGACAAGCTCCAGATGAACCGCTCGTGTGGCTAGACAAACGAAAATACATATGTAAGATACAACTAATAACATCGCCTACCTTTGCGGTCGGCTAGGAGGATGCGTCCGGCATAGTCTGTGCCAGTCTCTAAGGAAGGAAACTAATTGAACTCGTTCCTTAGGCAAGTTACCCATGATGGGTTGAACTGTTCGACCGTTGAATCGCTGACACTTAACGCACTTATGGACAGTTGATTTTGCAAGGTTTCTACCACCCAAAGACTCTTGTCTAATTGTGGCTAAAAGTAGCTGTGGACCAGCATGGAATAAGTGGTGTTTGGGTAAGTGATAGGTATTAAAAATAAGTTTAGCTAAGTTATGTTTGCTGCAAATAACGACAGGGTGCCTGACATTATAATCGTAGCAAGAATTATCCAATCTGCCTGCGACTCGTATGATACCAGACTCGATAAAGGGTGATAATTTCTTAAAGCGATTTTTATTTGGTAATGGTCAAAGACCATTATAACCACCTCTCTATGGTAATGGTTTATCTGATGAAAGTAGCTCGTACTCTTTAGGAAACATTTCCCTCTGAACTGTTTATGATATCATCGCTGTAGGACAACTCTGAATTAGTAAGAGTAAGACTATGACTATGTACCCTTTTAGAACGATTAATGAATATGAAAAGTAAGCTAGTAGACGTTGTAAATGTAAATAATTACATGAATTATTAATTAAAGTTTGAAGTTAGTTATTGTGTAGTTCTGCCGGTCGATTCTGTAAAAATCTCACCGTGAAATCATAAGTGAAGTGATCATTTAATAGTGTTAATCTCCAGCGAATGACAGGTCACTCCACGCTCACTTCACCCAAGCTTTCACGGTGAGATGGTTACAGAATCGCACGGCAGTATTAGGATTACTGATAGGTAATGATTGATTATTAATGTTAATAGTATGTGATTAATGTTATAGTTCAGGTAGTATTATGTTCACATCTGTGTTAGGCATTGAAGCCCAAAGAGCTAAAATCAAAATCAAAATCAAAAGTCATTTATTCAAACTAGACTGAGAATCAGCACTTATCGAACGTCAAAATTACAAACGACAGTCCCCCAAAACGCCCGCCCTTCACCACTTCCTAGTGCTTTCGCTGGGAAGAAGAAGTGGCGCAACAAACTCCCCAGCAGCACAGCTGTCTGTTCAGTTAGAAAATACTTGTCTGAATACAATACAAGCTATGCAAAGTAATTAACATTACAAGACACAGAACACTAAATTAATTATTAGATCGCTGGGTCTGTAAGTAAGAAAGAAGGCCCTGACCACCACATGGAAGATTGACCTATGAGGTCAGCGCTCAGACCGCGGGAGACAAGATCTGTAGGGTTGTCCTTGGACGGCACATAGCGCCAGGTATAAGCACCAACACCATCCTGTATCTCCGAAACTCGATTCCTGACAAACGGCTTAAGTAAGCCACGTGAAGCAGAGATAGTCAACCTAAGACAATCATTGAATCACACCAAAATATGCATTTGTCAGGTTTTGGTCCTTTCTCTTGGTCTTTTTTTGCCTCTACTTTTCCCTTTTATTTTCTACTTCTTTTTTATATGGTGAACAGGTTATAATCTCGCTTTTTTGGGTTTTTCGAGCTCCCCTTAACAAGCGTTTTGTTCATGCATCAGGAAATGGTGAGAGCTGTTTTAATAAATTTATTGAGCTGGAAACAAAAAAATCACTCACGACTAGCTTACTCGGCGCCCGCACCGCGATTCATATGGATTTTTTTCTACTTTGCCTACGTAACGCGTTTAGTTTCTTAGGAATTTAAATGTCCGGGGTTACCTGCGGTCCGGGGCTACCCGACCTTCCCCTATAGATTTAAAATAATAATAATAATAATAATAATAATTTATTTATTTCAGACAATTCTAGTCCATAGTTTACATATACAATAAATAACATTAAAATGACTTATAAAATATAATATCTATTAAATTCAAAATCAAAACAGGCAAAAACCGAAAACAAAGTGGTGACCATTTCAAAATAATAAGTAAGTAAATTAAAAATTTGAATTGCAAAATGGAAGATTTAAAAAAATCTATTAATGTAGTGGAGCAACGGATATTTCTAAAGTTTTGTGCTTTAATCAACTACTTTGGAGGAGTTGCGCACGACTTACTAGTGAAATGTTTTGGTCGTAACTCAATAAATAAAAGAACCGTACAGCGATGGGTTGAAATGTACAAACAAGGAAGAACCAAAGCTGAAGATGAACCGCGAGCACCTCGATCATTATCATTGACTAGATTAGAAGCAAAGGAAAAAATCGAGGAAACACTTCGTCAGTCACGTAGGGTGAGTGTCAATGATCTCTCCACTCAACTTAACATTCCTCATTCCACTGTAAATAAAGTGCTCACGCAGGATTTATGTCTGGTCAATAAAAGTGCAGTGTGGGTGCCCCACACCCTGAACACGGATCAGAAGGAGTTTCTTTATGAAACTGCGCGTACAGTAAAGGACAGAAGTCCAATTACAGTTTCACAAATCTATCGCATCAAAACAAGTCGCACTTAGGGCCTTTTTCTATAACAAGCATTTTGCATACATACACGATCTCGTATATCGCACTCTTTCATCATTATCTAGTTAGAAACAGTGCGATATAATGATCATTTGCCTTAGTGACAAGCCTACCATGTCGCGAGCGTATTAAGATAGTATAATAACAAAAAATAAAAAAAGATGAGCGTGATCGTGAAACAAAATAAACTACTGGATTGAATGAAGTAGTTACGACCACAGACTAATAGCGTATTACGACGTTGTTGGTTGGTGAACTTTGTTACGAGCGTTTGTGTTATTATTGCGATTAGAGTGTTGTTTGATTATCTTCATTCAAGATGCAAGCAAATATTAGTATTGATGCCAGGGCAAATGTTGTCGCTTTGCATAAAAATGGGCTTAATGTTTCTCAAATTTCAACTGAAACCGGCTTATATGTAAGTTATTTTTAAAGATTATAATTTTATTAAGATGATAATTGTGGTGTATGACTTTCTTATTAAATAAATCTGTAGTTGCAAGTGTGCTTATATTTTTTACATTTTGTTTTAGAGAAATACTGTGAGGCGTTGGGTAAAGAGGTTTGAGGAAGAAGGTAGTCTGCAGAATCGTGTAAGAAGCGGAAGGCCGCCGCTTATTAAACTGACTCAGCGACGTTTCATGGTGGAAGAATATGAAACAAAGGGTTTCATTTCAACTAGAATGTTTGCAGATCAATTTGCTACATCATTGCGAACCGTTCGCCGTGCACTCCATGCTGAAGGTTTACATCATCGGAAACCAGCTAAAAAAACATTTTTGACTCAAAAAACAAGGAGGAACGACTACTTTTTGCCCGGGAATATTTAGATTTTAACTGGGAGACGACTATTTAACATTATTTCGAATACAGAATCAGGTAGAATACTCGTAAGTGTGAATATGTGAATGTGTTTTGAAGTTTTAAATGACATAATGCTACCTACTGTGCGTAGTGTTTATCCCTCGGAAGACTAGTGAACTAAGTTTTGTTCAAGATAATTGTCCAATACATCGTGCCAGTGTTGTAAAAGAGTGGTTTAGCCATTATGCTGATATTAAAGTTATTCCATGGCCAGCACGGTCTCCTGATCTAAAACCCATTGAAAATATATGGGGTTTAATCTTTCAAAGATGGGAAGCACGAGATGAGAGATGTCCTGAGCAGCTTAAATCCCATTGCACTCAATTGTGGGATAATTTACGTGGCACAGATATATGTGCAAACATTGTTGCCTCCATGCGTCGGCGTCTGCTTAGCTGCATTGACAATAATGGATACCAAATATTAACTGTTCAAACGTCGATTGCACACCATGTTTGTAGATAACAATAGATTTTTAATTGTGCGTGTGACGGTTAAAATATTATGCTGTTTTTTATAGGGGAAGTGCTGGTCGTTATATAAATAGTAAGCAATACGTAAGTTAGTTTATGATTGTAAGATTGTGGTTAAGCTTCAATCTTCTTTTCTCTTCGAGAAAATGAATAATTAAGCTATAATCTCAATAAAATTAAAAGCATTTATGAATAATATCAACAGACTTGAAATTTTTTTTGATTTTTTAACTTATTTAATAATAAATTAAATAAATGATTCTTCAAATAACCTACTATTATTTTATTTCAACCTAAAATATTACCTATTCCTTTAGAATTGATTCCTTTTTGTAATTTTCGGTTTAAAAGCTAATTTTATTATAATAATTATATATAACATTAATTTAAATATAGAAAATAAGTATTGGTTGTTTATTTATAATATAAAAATGAAACAATTCATAAAATCGATCTATTAAAACGGGTGGGTTTCGAACCAACAGGCACTCGTTTCCAAGTCATACATTGACTGCACTTTACCTCATGAACTGATGATTATAGATTCAAAGTTTAGCTTTAGTTTCGGATTGGCTCGGTGCGAACACTAATATGAAGAAAACAAAAGTATATTATTATCTTTGTCTAGTACGTTATTGACCCCACACACTATCACCTTCTCGTAGTTATAGCGTATGACGAGTAAATGTTTGTGTTGAAAGCACTCACATGTGTGTATACGCGCAGTACCGTGCAGGCGAATATGGTCGTTGAGGTGGAGGTGGATTTATATCCCCTGATTGTACAGACACCAGCACATCAAGCTACTACAATCTGTCAGATTTCTGTAATAGATTTTCAACTTTAGCGTTAAAGAATAAGGTTCAAAGTCGATTGGGAAAATCTGACAGTTTCGGGTAGCTTGATGTGCTGGCGTCTGTACCTAGCCATTTAGCGTGGTACCGCCGTAAAAAAAAATATACTTAACACTTTGCGGGACACTTAATGCCCCTCGACGTAGTAACAATAAAACTTCTGTTGTGTCTAGATTCAGTGTCCTTCAATGTGTTAAGAGATTCATATGCATTGATGAAACTTGGGTCGAATTTTATACTCCTCGTCAAATGTCACGATCTTGGGTAGAACCGGGTACTTCAGCTGAACGTTTACCACTTGCAAATCTACATGAACGAAAAATACTATTGATAGGAGCTATGGATATCAGAGGCATTGCTTTTTGGAGAACTTATGATGAAAATACAACTATGACTGGAGAGCGATATCAGTCATTTTTGGAAGAAAATATCCCTATTTGGGCACACCAGCATCATATAACGAGCCCTATAATTTTACATGACAGCGCCAGATCGCACAAATCAGAAATAGTCAGTTCCGAATTTAACTGAAGATAAAGGTTGGATTGAAATTATTCAGCCCGGATATGAATCCTTGTGATTTCAATTGTTTTGGCCATGTGAAGAGGAAATTGTCTGGTACTCGATACAGTAGCAAAACGGAGTTAGATATTAAACTAAAGAGCATTATTGGTGAATTAAATGAAAATGGTACTTTAAATGGTGTTCAAGATTTGCCAGCGGTCTGGGAGCGAGTGATTAATAGTGGTGGAGTGGAGATTATTGATTAGTATAACAAGGTTAGATATTATAGTGGCCAGTTTTTGTAAAATAATAATAATATAAAAATATGACACTGGAAGTGGGATGACCTAATAATTAACCACAAAAAACCTATCACTACTCGACAAGCCCGACTAAACATAAACAAACTAATAATGGCTGTTAGGAAATATTAGGTCTTTACCTATGAAATTGCCGTTCTGCAGTACTGGCCATTTTAAATCAAAATAATTTTTGTTTGGCTAAGAATTCTAATTTCAAATTAATTTTATTTTAAAAACATGGAATTTTGTTTCCGAAAGTAGTCATTTGTTTATTGATTAGTGTTACATTTTGATCGAATTTCAATCTTTTTCGTCATCATGGATACGTTAAAAATTCGAGTAATTATGGAATATGAGTACCGTCGTGGCAGCAACGCGACACAAGCGGCACGCAACATCAACGACGTTTACGGAGCTAACACAACAAACCAACGCACCACCTGTTATTGGTTTGCTCGCTTCCGTTCTGGAAATTTCGACCTGAAAAATGAACCTCGCGGTCGTCCGAAGACTTTGGTCGACAGTGACGAATTAAAGGCGATTGTGGAAGCTGATGATACACAATCTACGGCTGAATTAGCAGCAGCTTTCGACGTTAGCGTCAAAACAATATTGGTCCATTTGCGTCAAATTGGCAAGGTAAAAAAGCTTGACAAATGGGTGCCCCACGAACTCAATGATCGCCAGCGCGAAGTACGCGACGAGACGTGCCTTGCACTGCTCAACAGACACACAAATGAAGGAATTTTGAACCGCATCGTTACCTGCGATGAAAAATGGATTCTGTTTGATAACCGCAAGCGCTCAGCAAGTTGGTTGGATCCTGGTTCAGCACCTAAACAATGCCCTAAACAAAAACATACCCCTAGAAAAGTGATGGTCACTGTTTGGTGGTCTAGCGCCGGTGTGATTCATCACAGCTTCTTACCAAACGGGGTGAGCATTACTGCAGATGTGTACTGTGAAGAACTGAACACAATGATGGAGAAGCTGGCACATCTCCAACCAGCATTGGTCAATCGCTCGTCTCCGCTGCTCCTGCACGACAACGCGCGACCTCATACTGCACAGCAGACGGTCTCCAAGTTGCAAGAACTGGGGTTGGAAGCTCTCCGTCATCCGCCCTACTCACCAGACCTTGCGCCTACAGACCACTACTTTTTCCAGAATTTGGATAACTTCTTGGCGGGAAAAAAATTCAATACCCGAGAGGCAGTACAAAATGCCTTTGAAGAATTTGTTGCCTCCCGTCCAGCTGATTTCTTTAAGAAGGGCATCAATAAACTGCCACTGCGTTGGCAAAGATGCATTGATTGCATGGGTGATTACTTCGATTAATACAAATAAAAAATACATGAAAAAAATTCGTTTAAATTTTTTCATACAAACCGGCAATTTCATAGGTTATGTTATATCTATTATTATGTACAACTCTTTTTCATCACAAGACAAACTTAAATATGTTTGCCTTCCCATTATACCTACTACCGACTATGCCAAAATACAATTAAGCTCAAACTCATTACGCTTTGCAGCATTATGCAAATTATAATAAAACCCAATCAAATTAGTCTACAAGACAAATGTGTCAACAGCAACTATATAACAAAACGATTATACCAAACTATAAAAGGAAAAAAAAACATGCAAAAAGGGAACGCGTACTAGGTGAACATAAAGCAGGAAGTAGGACGCTCTACAGCCTAAGCTTAGCTTACAAGTGAACCTGGCAAAAGTACGTCGATCACCAGTAAAATGTGTTGCATACTTATTAGACATCCGTTTAGTAGATTAGTACAGGTACCTAGTCGTGACGACCGCGACCCAGTGAGGTGGGTTTCTGTTCAGTAGTACCTACTTATTACACTGTGCCTCGTGGTTTGTTCGGCAGCGTACCTTCGACCTGTCTTCGTAATGTTTTTGTTTATCTCATAGAAATACACCGAGTCACTCTTAATTAGACCGCTTAAAATATGGACTTTGTTCGGTTATAAACAGGTGTCTTCGTATTTCATTAATGTGTTATCATCACGTTGAAAAACACATGATAATGTTTTGCTAATCTCATTGAGTTTTTTTTTTTATATCAGGTTGGCACAAAAGTAATGAGACACTTGGTTTACTTTTTATATTTTTTATTATTATTATAATACAAAAAGCTTAGTCAATGATGTAATCACCATTAGCATCTAAGACTTCTTGCCAACGATCCGGCAGGATGCCTTTCGCCCAGAACTCTGATGGCTGTGCCTCGAAAAAGTTGTTCAACTCCGCCTCTACATCAGAGAAATCATTAAATTGTTTACTCCGCAAATGTTGTTTCAGGGCTCTAAAAAAATGATAGTCTGATGGGGCGAGGTCCGGGGAATAAGGTGGGTGAGGTATCGTCTCCCAGCTCAAGTTCTCCAACTATTGGCGAACGGCAGATGCGCCGTGAGATGGAGCGTTATCGTATAGTAAAAGTACATTGACTCGTCTTCGTCGTTATTTCTTGATAGGTGCAGACAGTTTGGAGAGCTGGGTTGAATATTTGTCAGCGTTTATATTAGGTTGTCTCAAAAGTTCTTGCCATATTTTATTTTTGTCAAATTTTCTCGTATTTAAACTAAAGTGAATTCAAGAAAGTTCTAGATCTTTCTAGTAAGGATAAGTATATTTTATGGTGAGGGTATAAATAGGCGCGGACGCAACGCAATAATTAGTCTTTAGTGAAAATGGATCAGCGTCAACTGCGAGCTATTATGCTATATGAGCATCGACTTAAAGTATCTTCAACAGAAACGGCTAAAAATATTAACACTGCATTTGGACCGGGTACTACTAGCGATCGGACTGTTCGTTTATGGTACAAGCGTTTTGACACCGGTGATATAAGCTGCGAAGATCAACCTCGCCCAGGCCTACCCACCAGCTTTGATGAAGATGCTTTGCGTCACGAACTTGAGCTATATCCAGACTATAGTACGCGCGATTTAGAGAAGGCGCTTGGACAATCCCACACGACTATAGATCGTTATCTCAAATCGATGGGATATCGCAAAGTGATGTCACGTTGGACACCTCATGCGTTAATGGAACATGACCGGGCCGTTCGTGTGGCCATTTGTCAAAGTTTGTTACTTCGTCCGCACAGACGAGACTTTCTCAAGGACATTATTACATGTTACGAGAGCTGGATACATTATGAAACTAACACGCGTCATGCCTATTGGATTGCTCGCGGGGCAAACCCACCAGCCCAGCCTAAACTTAATGAACACGGTCGTAAGATTATGTTGTCTGTTTTCTGGGATTGGCAAGGAATGATTTTCTGGGAACTCCTCGAATCTCATCAGACTATTAACGCCAATCTGTATACGCAGCAGCTTCGCAAACTAGCAGAGATGTTAAAAATTAAGCGGCCAAAACGACTTGGAGTCCAACTTTTGCATGACAACGCACGACCTCATTGCGTAAAGTTAACACATAAACAGCTGGGGGAGCTAGGATGGCTGACTGTTCCACATCCACCGTATAGCCCGGATCTTGCGCCTTCAGACTATCATTTATTTCGAGCTCTTAAATTTCATTTACTAGGAAAAAAATTCGAAAATTCTGGAAGTATTAAAATTGAACTTGAAATTTTTTTCGAGTCCCAGCCTGCCTCATTTTGGGAGAAGGGTATTCAAATTTTGCCCAGTAGATGGCTGACTGTTGTTGATAACGAGGGAGACTATATAATTGATTAAATGCATTTTTATTAATAAAAAATATTAATAATAATTTGTCTTTTAACTGGCAATAATTTATGAGACAACCTAATAGTTTAATTGTGTAATAGTTCATAAAACAGCATGCCTTACGCGTCCCAGAAACAGCAAAGCAGAACTTTTAAGCGGTTCTTTTGACTCAGCTTCGGTTGAGTTGGTGGCGTTTCTTCTCGAGGCAGCCAAAAAGCACAATGTGTATCGTTCCCGTAATGAATCCATGATTCATCTCCAGTAACCAGATCAGACAAAAAATCTTTACGTCGGGGTCGCAGCAAAAGTGATTGACAGATAGCGACACACAATACACGACTGGCGTTTGTAAGGATGTGCCCACCAAGCCAAAACTTTTCGATACCCAAGCTCATGGAGATGATTTTTCACGGCGTGGTGACTGCAGTTAAGTGCTTCCGCTAATTCACGATTGGTAGCATCCGGATTCGACTGCAGTTCGCGGCGTAAATCGTCATCATTCACTGCGGGTGGTCGTCCTGAGCGTGGCTGACTTTTAAGGCTCCTGTCTCCTGATTTAAAACGGTCAAACCATCGGGACACCGTTGCATAGTTTGTACTTTCGGCGCCAAATGCAGTGTTGATATTGTCAGCCGCAGCAAACTATTTAGTAATCTGTAGCCGCACCCCGCGCCCTGTGGCCTAACAAGTACTCGTATAAGTATAGTGTTCGAACTTGTCGCTCGTCCATTTTTCTTCAAACTGACTAAACCGATCGCGAGGGCGGCTTTATATACCCCATCATAAGTACCTAGAATATCCTACAACATTCTATAATATTATCGAAAGCAATTAACTTGAAAAAGGAAATGTATAGAGTTTTGTAGAGTGTCTCATTAATCTTGTGCCAACCCAATAATAACCGTTTTAGAGTTCCACTTGAAGATCACACTGATCAAAGAAACCCCTATAGGCACCTAGCAGGCAAATATGGCAACGTCTGTCCTTGCTTCTGTATAACGTAATAACATCAGGCGTGCGATTCTGTAACCATCTCACCGTGAAAGCTTGGGTGAAGTGAGCTGTCATTCGCTAAGGATTAACACTATTAAGTGCTCACTTCACTTATGATTTCACGGTGAGATTTTTACAGAATCGACCGGCTGGTAGTCTCAGGCTGTATAATACTTTCGTTGGTTTGGGAAGGATAAGTATCCGTGATTGGTGGTTCTGGGAATAATCTGGGCTCCCCACAGGTATACGCCCCGGCTAAATGAGTACCTACACGAGTCCAAACTATGGCTCTGATTAAAATTGTAGGCTATTACCGTGACCTTTACTGTGAGTTCAGCTTCGTCTTTTTACGTTTAGTAAGTGGTTTTATAATTAATAAAAATAATTGATAGGTAAATGTATCGGTCATATATGTAGGTCACTAGATACGTTTTGGAATACAGCAATACTTTTAGTTGTAGGTAGATGAGCATAGTCTTACTAGAAATATACACTAATCATACGATGGTAGATACATAATATTTCAATAGTCACTCATTAGTAAATGCACAGACAATTCTTGATTTCATAAAAGTGTCTGGCTGGTGTAGGAACGAATTACATGTTATTATTCGGTACAACTTCGCGCGCGGTCTTCAATAGATGAGTGTATGGAAGAAGTTAATTCTGTACTTGAAGAGAAATGCCCTCATCGTACAACAATTTGTCGGTGGTATCGGAAATTCAGTCGCGGTAATTTTGGTATAGAAGATGCACCGAGGTCAGGACGTCCTACGGACGTTTGTACTGAAGGGAATGTGAAGAAAATTGAAAAATTGATAAGAGAAGATCGTCGAATAACTTATAAACAGATAGAAGAGATCCTACAGATTAGTGCACCAAGCATTCATAAAATTCTGCACTAATGATTGGAGTGAAAAAAATTCGACGCTGTGGCTACCCCATGATTTAAAAGAAGAACAAAATGAGTAAATTGGTTGGGTAAATTGGTGTAAGAAAATGATAAAAAAGTATGAAAATGGAACTTCTAACTACATTAATAATATCGTCACGGGTGATGAATCCTGGCTATATTATTTTGATGTACCTCCAAAAACAAGAACAAAATTTGGTTGTTTGAAAATGAGCTTACTCCAATTCAATTTCGAAAATCTCGGTCGGTAAATAAGAAAATGATTGCTGAGTAGTTTTGGAAAGAGAGCGTACAGTTACGGCCTCTTGGTATAGAAAAAAAAAAAGAGTGTTTGCCTCAGGTTATCCAAAAACTCAAAGAGCTCCGTTCAAAGTCAGGACTCGATAACTGGTATTTTCACCACGATAATGCTCCTGCACATAGGTCACACGAAACTGAGAGTTTTTTTTACAAGATTTCGGAGTAAACCAGTAAAACTGCTTGAAATTCTTCCGCATAGTCCAGATCTAGCACCCCGTGACTTTGGTTTATTTCCAGTCATTAAGGATCAGCTTAAAGAAAAGGTTTGCCAGCGACAACGGGTTGTTAGCTGCTTGGGACCAGGCCTGCTCCGATCTCCCAGAAGAAATATGGAAGCAAATTTTTAATGACTTGTTTCTACGAATGAATAAGTGTATAAGCTGTGATGGTAATTTATTTATATAATATATTTTGAAAAATTGTAAAGAATAAAGCTGTATTGCAAAACTTATTTAGTGAAATATGTATGAGAGGCGGCCTTTGCTCTGCAGCTGGTCTACAGTAGGCTGGTATCATTATTATTATTATTTTTAGGTGAATTTTTCAAACCATATGTACCTACATAGGTACTTTCTGAGATTAGCTTACAGATTACTGATATCGGTGAAAAAAAACATTGGACGTATAGTAAATGTAAGTCTGAGATGGCTGACTCGTCTTGGTATTTTATTATTTATAGGTAAGTAGGTACGTTGGTGTAGAAAACCTGTACCTAGATTAGAACATAAAATCCTTATTTTTCCTTCCTAATATTTATTTAGTAGTAGTTGGATTAGATCGCACAGAGTGATAAGCGCGCGGCTAGATAACGTCGCACCGTGCTCTTATATAAAGTACGCGGCCGCAGTACTCGGCACACACCGCTCCCTGGCGGCCGCGCGCTTGCCTTATCTCGATACCAACATCAAAACAACAGTATCAACATGATTACCGCGGCCATCGTGCTCGTCGTCATCATTGCGCTCTACCTGTACGGCACGCGTACCTTCAGCTACTGGGAGAAGAAAGGAGTTAAACATGACAAGCCGACAGTCTTGGTCGGCAATAATTCTCAAGTCTACCTCATGCAGAAGAGCATCACACAGAAGGCGGCAGAAATATACTGGAAGTATCCGAAGGAGAAAGTGGTAGGATTCTACAGATCCACGCACCCGGAGCTCGTGATCAGAGATCCTGAGATCGTAAAGCGCATCCTGTCAACAGATTTTCAATACTTTTATCCCCGCGGCCTGAACCCGCACAAGACGGTGATCGAGCCTATGATGCGCAACCTGTTCTTCGCGGACGGCGACTTGTGGCGGATGCTCCGGCAGCGCATTACGCCGGCGTTCACGAGTGGCAAGCTGAAGGCGATGTTCCCGCTGATCGTGGAACGCGCGGAGAAGCTGCAGGTGCGCGCGCTGGCCGCTGCCTCCGCCGGCCGCCCGCTGGACGCGCGCGACCTCATGGCTCGCTATACCACGGACTTCATCGGCGCCTGCGGGTTCGGCCTCGACGCCGACTCACTCAATGATGAAGACTCTGCCTTCAGGAATTTAGGAGCTTCAATATTTCAAGTTGGAGTAAAGGAGGTTTTCATAGCTATGTTGAAAGAGATGTTCCCAGAATGGTGTAAGCATTTAAAGTATGTCGAAAGAGTGGAACAACCTTTGATCGATCTAGTCTCAGCTATACTAAAACAGAGGAATTATGAACCTTCCGGCAGGAATGATTTCATTGACTTGTTGCTCGAGTGTAAGAAAAAGGGAAAAATGATGGTAGAATCGGTGGAAAACTTTAAAGCAGACGGCACTCCGGAGATCGCTACGTTAGAGCTAACGGACGAGCTGATCGCCGCGCAGGTATTCGTGTTCTTCGCGGCCGGCTTCGAGACGTCATCGTCGGCCACCAGCTTCACGCTGCACCAGCTCGCCTACCACCCAGAGGTGCAGCGCAAGGTGCAACAAGAGATCGATGCGGTGCTAGCTAAGCACGGCGGCCGGCTCAGCTACGACGCTGTCAAGGAGATGACGTACCTGGAGTGCGCGTTCAAGGAGGGTATGCGCATGTTCCCGTCGCTGGGCTTTCTGATCCGCATGTGCGCGCGCACCTACACCATCCCCGAGCTAGATGTGACTATCGACCCGGACGTGGGCGTGATCATCCCGCTGCAGGCGCTGCACAACGACCCGCAGTACTTCCCCGAGCCGCACGAGTTCCGTCCGGAACGCTTCCTGCCCGAGCAGCAAAATGACAACACCAAGTTCGTGTACCTGCCCTTCGGTGACGGTCCCCGCGCCTGTATAGGTAACAATTGTTTATTTATTATTTATTTACCATCTAAGTAATCATCACAATGACAATCACAGTGATTGAGTGTTGAGTACTTACTGAAGTGTTTGTCACAGAACACGGTAGTTTGGATGGTACCAGGAAGTTGAAGTGCTATAAGTTGTAATAATGTGTTTGACGTTTGCAGGTCTGCGCCTGGGGCTAATGCAGTCCCTGGCGGGGCTGGCGGCCGTGCTGTCGCGCTTCACCGTGGCGCCGGCCGCCACCACGCTGCGCCACCCCGTCGTCGACCCTAAGTCCGGCATCGTGCAGAGCGTCAAGAACGGCCTGCCTCTCGCCTTCATAGAACGCAGCCCTTCTGTGGCCGCGCAGTAAGCGGACGGACACGCCTCATGTGATGTTACATACACGAAATATATTATATTGAACTTATATGACAGTAACCAAGTTAAAACGAAAGACGATTATAGAAGTAGTGAACAATGAGAGACAACGTCAACGTGTTTTTTTCTGTTAGTTGTGTTTGTGATTAGACTACCACTAGTTTTGTACAGTGTTAAGAAATTAAAATAAGTTTAACATATTTTAAACTACAGTGTATACAACGTGTAACGTTAAATGCGCAAAAACTCAGACACCCCAACTGATTTTTAATTCAATTGACCTATTTCAAAGATAAAATAAGTCATTAAAAAAATTGTAAAGGTTTTATGTGCTGTTTTAGTATTACTGGCTATTCTGATCGTTTCTTGCGTCTGCTACGACGCTTTCCGAGGGAGGAGTCGTCACCAGGCCGCTGCGCCGCGCTGACATTGAGTTGCTTGACCTATTAATTAATAGACACGGCAACGTTTTTAACGAATATTTTTGAAAAATGTGACCTATATTAAAAAGTGGTACAATTAATTCTGCTCGTTATTCTGAGCAAACTATTTTCAGGTTTTGCGCATTTAAAGTTACACGTTGTATATTTTGTTGTAAAAAGTATTAATAAATAACTTAATATTTTAAACCTGAAAGCAAATTGTATTACTGTCTAGTTTTCCATGCCGCGTCTGTATGAAATAGCACTCCTCAGAATAAGGACGCGCGTACAGACTCAACGTATTTATTCCAGGGCGCGATAGTGTGACCCATTTGATATGAAAAATTTCCCAGAAATTGACATTAAAAATCACTTTTCCAAATTCTCAAATTGAATGACATCATTTTGTCATTGATTGGCATTATTATTTTATATTATTTAGTAGTTAATACTTTCGACTTCACTAAGTGTTCTAAAACGTCAAACAATTAAAAGTTACAAGAAGACAAGAAGTAAACTATTGATTTTCACCAGGGCTCTGAACCGGTTTAAAAAGAGCGGTTAATTTCGATGAAATACCGGTAAATATATCGTTCCCTCATTAACCGGTTAAACAAGTGAACTGTTCATATGTAACCCAAATGACAAAGGTTACCGGTTACATAAGCACAAACGGTTTTGACACCCAAATTAACCGGTTAATTCCGTAAGTCGTAAATATTTTTCGTCTACTTTTTTAACACTTCCTACAAGTTATAGTGACATTAGTACATTTAGTACCTGTAATGTTCACTGGGTTAATAAAACACAATTTGACAGATCAAGCAGGCGAAGTAGTATATGCATCTAGCGCACGTCTGCCCTCGCTCACGGTTAGCGCTCGATTGCCCGCGCGCCGGCCAGGCGCATACACTACATCCCTTCTTTATTTTATAAATAATTAAGTTACAATAACTTAAACAACAATATTAACATTGAAAGAACAGTATATATTTAGTAATATAAACTAGTGAATCAGGCATACAGCAACATTATATCAACCACAAAGTAACAGACAGATAATCATTTTATCATAATATTTTATAAAGGTATATTGCAATAATTTAGTCCTCATTGTTCAATGTCCCTGTGTCCTTATTACCACTGTCCACACAACTTAAACAACAATATTAACATTGAAAGAACAGTATATATTTAGTAATATAAACTAGTGAATCAGGCATACAGCAACATTATATCAACCACAAAGTAACAGACAGATAATCATTTTATCATAATATTTTATAAAGGTATATTGCAATAATTTAGTCCTCATTGTTCAATGTCCCTGTGTCCTTATTACCACTGTCCACAACTTACCAAGAATCATTAATTTTCTTTAAATGAACTATATTCCGATGATACTCTTTACCTGTTTCGTCGTTCCGTACATGAATGTCACCATCGGTGACTCCCGTCACTTTTCTCCTATTCCTAAATTAGAATGAGTAGCTTTTCTTTTCATATCCCCATATTCTTTCCCTTTTTCTTTCATTAGCATATCCCTATCTCTTACATCGGAATCTATGAGTTTATGTTCTACATCTGGAGCGAAAGGGACTTTATCTCGAAAGGGTCTTTTTAAAAAATAACTCAGATGGCGATGTACCTGTAACAGAGTGGGGTGTACTATTATACATCATTAAATCATTTAAAATATCCTCTTTGCAGTCCTTATTTTCAGCTTGGCTAATTGTGAGTCTCTTTAGTACATCTCGATTTTGTCTTTCCACTTCCCCATTCATTTGTGGCCAATAGGGAATAGTACTATTGACAACGATACCGCATTCTTTGCAAAAGTTGCGGAACCCATCGCTCGTGAATTGATTCCCGTTGTCACATGTTATACAGGGTTACTGGTAACTCGACGTATTCCTTGCAGGACATCATAGTAGGGTTAAAATGCAACAAATTAAGCCACCAAATGTTCTACCGAAGTTCAGTAGTTTTTGAGTTAGTAAGGGTTTTAGATTTTTTGTGAAAAATCCCAGATTAAATTATTTGAAGCCAATTTGAAAATTATTCACGGGGCGGCTGTACTGAAATTGGAGTTATTATCATAGTTGACGCCGTAGCGGATCGTTTTTAATAATTAAAAGTTCAAAATTACTAAAACTTTGGTGAAGATCACTAATCAAACATTTTTTTTTTTTTGTAATTTTTGCTATTACTTCATACAAAATGTTGTCTTAGCACAAAAAAAAATACTACACCAGGTGTACAAATTATTAGTAAAATATCCTTGTCTTATCAGCTATCCAAAAAGGTATGATTGTCAATACTTTTGCGTGTGTAACAGGGAAAGATAGAAGTTTTATGGGGAGCAGGTAAAATTGCGAGACGGCATTATTCGTAGTTTTTGCCTGCGTTTGAATTCCAAACACTCGGCAAGCTTTATGATTGGTCACTATTGTTCCCTCGGTACGAGACAGGGTGCGACTTCACAAAATCTGGTCGTCAGCGTAAGTTAGTTACAGCTCTACGTTGCGCAATTTCGTGTTTTGTTATCTGGCTATATCCCTGACTGTTGCCCCATATCTTGCTCTTGTGTTGTGCTGTGCGTTCATAAGTGCTGACTATGGCTGCATATTCTAATCAAGAATACGCTGACATATTGTACGGACTTTGTGACGGTAACGCTGCTGAGGCGCGAAGATCATATCAACTGCGCTTTCCAAACCGCCGACTCCCCCACGTTAGTGTCTTCGGATCGACTTATCGGCGATTATCTGAAACTGGCAGTGTTCAAAGAAGCAAGCAAATTGACACTGGTCGTTCTCGGAGATACACGGCTGAGGACGAGGAGCTGATTCTTCAACGTTTTATTGACGAGCCCAACATATCTACAAACATCGTAGCGCGTGAGCTTGGTATGTCACAGTGGAAAGTCTGGTCTGTAGTTCACTTGTCAGGCCGACATCCATACCACTACCAACCCGTGCAGTCATTAGAAGAGGGAGATCCGCAGAGACGGCTTGATTTTGTCGTTTCATGCTAAATGCCGATGCCGAAAGTGAAAACTTTTTGAAAAACATTCTGTGGACCGATGAGTCATGTTTTGACCGTGATGGTATCACAAATTACCACAATTTACATTACTGGGCACCGAAGGCAGAAGGAAACCCTAAGAAACTGAAACCAACCGCATCGCAGCGTAAGTTCTCGCTTAATGTTTGGATGGGTATTATCGACGATAAGTTAATAGGCCCACATATTTTACCCCGAACATTAAATGGGGAACTTTATGAAGATTTCCTAAGAAATCATTTAGCAGCACTGCTCACGGATGTACCCGAAGAAAGAAGGGCTAACATCATATACCAACATGACGGATGTCCAGCCCACTTCCGCATCACAATTCGACAATTGCTAGATGAAAACTATCCAAACCGATGGATTGGGCGCGGTGGGCCGATTCCGTGGCCTGCACTAAGCCCTGATCTGACGCCGCTAGACTTTTACGTCTGGGGTCATATGAAAGACCTAGTTTATGTGACCCCCGTAAATTCAATTGAAGAACTAAGGGAGAGAATAACAGATGCGGTGGACCAGATGAGGACCACAATCACATCAAGAATCACAAAAACCGAAGTGAGGAAGCGAATAAGAGCATGTATTCGAAACCGAGGGCAGCACTTCGAACAAGACGTGTGAAATACATGTTATTAAAGACCACAAATTGATATTGATTAAAAATAATAATAATTTTCACGAAATTGTTTAATTTGATTTTCCGAATAAACACCTTCTTGTACTAAATCAAAAACGATTTTCATAATGCAGTCCAAGACTTTGTATTAACTTTCATACCTGTTTGGATAGCTGATAAGACAAGGATATTTTACTAATAATTTGTGAACCTGGTGTAGTATTTTTTTTGTGCTAAGACAACATTTTGTATGAAGTAATAGCAAAAATTACAAAAAAAAAAATGTATGATTAGTGATCTTCACCAAAGTTTTAGTCATTTTGAACTTTTAATTATTAAAAACGATCCGCTACGGCGTCAACTATGATAATAACTCCAATTTCAGTACAGCCGCCCCGTGAATAATTTTCAAATTGGGTTCAAATAATTTAATCTGGGATTTTTCACAAAAAATCTAAAACCCTTACTAACTCAAAAACTATTGAACTTCGGTAGAACATTTGGTGGCTTAATTTGTTGCATTTTAACCCTACTATGATGTCCTGTAAGGAATACGTCGAGTTACCAGTAACCCTGTATGTAGTTGCGGGATAACCTAGCCTTGAAAACATTTCTTTTAGGACTTTAATAGTGTCAAGTGCAGTGATACTTCTCATAACCTTAATTCTTTATACCGGCTATAATAGTCGGCAAGAATTAGTATGTAGTCTCGACTCGGGAGTGGCCCTAGAAAGTCAACAGCCACATCTACCCATGGCTCTTTAGGTAATGATCGCCTTTTCATCGGGTGTGGTGGATTAGGAGCCGATACAAGAGTGCATCCGCGACAACCTTTCACTACCGCTCAGCATCCCCATCGATCCTAAGCCACCACACTTTTGTCCTTAGGCGACCTTTATTGCGACTATACCAGGGTTCCCTTCGTGAGCAGCTTCTAACACCCTCTGGCGTAGATCTTTTGGTATGACTATCCTAGTACCCCGCAGCAAAATATCTCCGCAAAACAAAGCTCGTTTCTTATGATTTTGAAACAATTTACGGATTCGTGCCAATCTTCCCTGAAAATGCCCCTTTCTACCTTTGAGACTTCATCATCTTTTCATGATGATGCCTCTATTTCATTTAGAGACACAGCGACAGGTCGAGATATGTCACAATTTGTTTTATATGATTTTCGCTATCAAATGGCTTCGTTGGAGCTATTTGACATAGTCTAGAAATGGGGTCGGCAATATTTGATTTACCAGGGCGGTAGATAACTTAGAATCTATATGCTTGAAGCCTGAGTACCCACCGTTCAATTCTCGCGCAAGGTTTGGAATGTCGTCCGAAAATCGTTTCTAACGGTTTGTGATCGCTTATGAGCTCAAAGTCCTTGCCAAAAGATATATTTTAAAATGCTCAACAGCCCAGACGAATGCTAATGCTTCTTTTTCTGTTTGGCAATACCTTTTTTCACACTCAGTCAGAGCTTTGTGTCCATAGGCGATAACTCTACGACCTTCCGTATCTATTTGGACATGGACAGCACCCAGTCCTACCGGCGATGCGTCAGCAATAACTTGCGTTTGGTCGCTGGGATTGTAGTAACCAAGACATTTTATATTGGTTAAGCTAAGCTTTAGAGCTTCAAATGCTTTATTTTGTTTGGAAGTCCAAAAGGACATTGCTCTGCGCCCGAACATTGTTCGCCCTGGCACCAAGAGCGTCGGAAATTTGGTGGAAAAAAAAAAAAAATATGATTGACATGTAAAAGTGTTTGTACAAACCTACTTACAGAAAATAAATCATTTATCATTTATTTATCATTTGCATTTTATCCGAAATAGATTCAAAATGTGATTCAGATTAAAAAATATGCAACAGTTCACTAAAAATTCAATCGATTGATTGCAGTCGATTGGGCATCACTAATCTTTTTCGACACGACATGACGTTTGGCAAAGATGGCGGCGATTAATGTTTTTTTTTTTCGTCAAATACTTTATAATGTTCATTTTGGCATGCAGCTAGTCCGTGTTACAAAAGTATTTGCAACTAATATAGTAAAATTTACAATTAATTATCGTGTATGTCCGATACTTGTGTTGCACAGGGCAATTCTGAACAATATCCTTTATCGACTTGCCGATTTCCCAAGCCCTAATCTCAACAACTGTCTAAGGGGGTCGGTAATTGCTGCCAAATTTGGAATCCATTTCCCCACAAAATTGACTAAACCGAGAAAACTTTGTACTTCTTCAATCGTGTTTGGGCGTCTACTAGTTTGAATAGAGGTTAAGTATTTTCCAAGTGCAATTTTATACACATCTTAGTCTTTGCCATCATCATCTTTACCTTCTTCTGTATGGGCCCCAAGCAAATTGTATTAAATCTCCTGTAGTGCTAATTCACCAACATGGAGAAGAGTAGCTCGCTTTTTATGAGGGGAATCAATATTAGCAGCTAAAAGATACATTTCGAGGGCCCGTTTCCGTTTCTCCCATCGGATACCAACCGATGTCGTGTCACCCTCACAATCAAAGTGATCTAAAGCTGTCATTGCAGTTGCGTGAGTCATTTTTTTTGGGGCGACCTGTAACAGGATTTTGAGACTCGTATGCGTGGCCTTTTATCTTTTATGTAGATAACGGTAACACTACTGCATAGCCTTAGGGTACTTGTTAGTATTTGCGTGCCCATTAGAGCATTTCGGATTTAGCATGACCTTTGACGTAAGCGTAAGTACGATTAACTAAATAACTTTAATCAATAACGTTAATTTACTATTATTATGGAAATTGACTGATAATAACCTTTATCTATTAACAAATTAGGTTTACTAACTGGTTAGCAATAAATATACTAGTAATTAAGCCATTATTGATGCTTACACTAACGTTTCCCGGTCTTTTCTCACATTTATTCTCTAAGCATGGTCGTATGTGCGAATAGTATTTGCGTGACCTTGATATTTCTTTGTCGAAATGCAAACAATTGATCCTAGCAAATAGTCCAGTCACTTTAGGGTTTCACCTCGGAATTTGAGATAATAAGCTGGAAACTCGTATACAGCTTTATTTTGGCATTCTAAAAGTTGTCTCAAAAGTCTCATATTATCTCGTGTCTGCGTCGTAAGTTATTCGAGGTCAAAGGTCACGAAAATCGGTTTTTTGCAATTATCTCCGTTTCTATTGCTCCAATGATGTTAGCATCCATTATCAAAATTGTAGAGCATAAAATTTGCGACAAATTTTGTTCTAAACATTTTTTCATAGAGTCAACCGTTTTTTGAGATAGAGAGCGGAGAGCACCCAGCGCTCAGGCATATATACTGTAATACAAGGTCAACCGTGAATCTCGGTGAATAATACCTTGTATATAGTTACTAAATCATTACAATATTATCAACAATAAATAATTAGTATTTATTTATTATAATATTTATTTATTTTCTATTTTCGTACCAATTTTTTGATAAAATATTGGTGTGTGTATCACGAAAAGATATAATAGTAAACGATCCTGCTTTTTTAGTAATTACGATATCAGTTAAGTATTTTTGTTGAAGTCTTGCTAAGATAGTCTTGTCATCTGGTACATACTCCGTAAGAACATCCTTGAGCTCTTTTAATGTAAATTGCGAATCTTCATGATTTTCTATGTAACAAAAAATCTCTTTCATTGCTTGAGTAACTTGATTTTCTTTACGAGGCTTATTCTCAGTAGATGGTGTTCGATTCAAAAAATGAGTATAGCAAACGGTATGGTATTTTGCTTCAGCTGCAACCAAGTCGATTTCATGAAGTACACGATCTTTCACTAATTATCCTAAGGAATCCTTTCGTTCTTCTGCTCTTTTGATGACATTGTCTTTGAATTCCAGAGTACTTACGTTACTGATTGTTCGTCGATACTTTTCTTTTTTTCTTGACTCTGCTGCTATGTCAGCTGTTTGGCCACAAAATAAACACAGTGTTTTAAAATCAAACACCTCACTCCTTTTTTTACGAGGTACACTGGATGATGGTGAAGGTTCACCTTCTTCTAGTCGTCGTTTTGATGCTGATATAGAATTTTTACTGATGTATACTTTCCGACACTCGACATGCACATTCACAGAGGTTAAAGTATTTAAGAAGTCTATGTGACCATCATTTCTTTCGATACTTGCAGTTTTTAAAGTTTTCAAGCCACGCACTACATTCACAGAATCACCTTCAGTTAGAGACTTCCCACAAATAAAACACAAATCAGCCATAATTATCAAAATTGTACGTCCGTCGTTGCTGAGATCTTATAACCAACTAAAGAATTCAGTCAATAGACAGTAGTCCGTTGAAAAAGAAATCAGTCTCCACATAACAACTGAACATCTGCCACATGAACTATGGTGGGGTCCGCATTCGCAGGTATAGACATTATAGAAAAAGGTCGTCTTATAGAGATCCGTCTTCCCAGTTATAATCTCAATAGAAAAATAAGATTATACATTTTAAACTTTAAAATCTGTAAATTTTAAAATAAAAATTTTAAAATCTTTAAAATTGAAAGAGCAAATACTTAATAATTTTTTATATTTATAATCTATAAATACATATATATATATAAAACATCATTCAATACAATGTATTAACTAATAAATAATACTAATTATTTATTGTTGATAATATTGTAATGATTTAGTAACTATATACAAGGTATTATTCACCGAGATTCACGGTTGACCTTGTATTACAGTATATGCCTGAGCGCTGGGTGCTCTCCGCTCTCTATCTCAAAAACGGTTGACTGTATGAAAAAATGTTTAGAACAAAATTTGTCGCAAATTTTATGCTCTACAATTTTGATAATGGATGCTAACATCATTGGAGCAATAGAAACGGAGATAATTGCAAAAAACCGATTTTCGTGACCTTTGACCTCGAATAACTTACGACGCAGATACGAGATAATATGAGACTTTTGAGACAACTTTTAGAACGCCAAAATAAAGCTGTATACGAGTTTCCAGCTTATTATCTCAAATTCCGAGGTTGACCCCTTTTTTTGCCTAAAGTGACTGGACTAAAAACCAGTGACCCGATTAAAATAGTATCTACTGATTTTGTTTTATATTTATAATAAGTGGGTATGTAGGTTATTTACAGAAAAATAAGTATGTTCAAGATTTATGATAGTAACTGGTTATTATTTTTATTTAAAATTAGAAGTGTGCAAATAAGTCAATTAACTTGTTATTTAAATGAGAGCACTTACTCAATAATAATAATTAACAATAATTTACTGTTTGCATTACAGCACATTTAAAATGATTGCGTACTATTCAGGCATGGCCCTTTGTTTTGTTGTAAACAACACTTACTGCATGGCCTTTGGTACATTTACGCTTGTCAGTTGTTTACATCAATCGAAGCAGAACTAATTTCTCGTTACCTAATCATACGGAATTGAGGCAACAAAGTAATCATTAGCTGTAAGCATCTTCCTTGGTAACGTTTTATTTACATGTAGGTAGGTAAGTACAGCGTGACTACGTTCTGTTTTCACTTTAGTATTCAAACTACTAACGATGCTTATCGAAATATAGTCGCTTAACTGATTGTAAACAACTTTCAACGTGCATTATTTTTCAGCGTGCATTCTTCCCCTTTTTGGTAAATGTTTTCAGTACTTACTTTTATCTTCGTCGCCACTTGTAATGTTCACTGGGTTAATAAAACACAATTTGACAGATCAAGCAGGCGAAGTAGTATATGCATCTAGCGCACGTCTGCCCTCGCTCACGGTTAGCGCTCGATTGCCCGCGCGCCGGCCAGGCGCATACACTACAGTACCCCAGAAAACATTAGGAAAAAAAATGTTTGATCTGCGGACGTCAAATACAACCGGAGAGCTTAAATGGTGCGGGTAGATTCATGTTGCGACTTGCTTAGTTAGGGGGCGGGGGGTGTTTAACCGGTTAATTTTCACTTTCAAAACCAAAATTCATGAAAAACCGGTTTCCCGCAAAAACCGGTAAAAACCGGTAAAGTGCAAACCTTAACCTAAATCGATTTCGGTTTGGGGTCAATGACCGTAACCGGTTAAGAATTTCAACCGGTTTCCGAGCCCTGATTTTCACTGCTACGAACGACCTCGATTAAACCAGCTTTCTTATGCAGGCTGTCCCAGAAGTCGACGTTAAGCCGGGATCGGGTAATAGGCCAAGTCATAATAGTTATCAGACAAATATAAAAAAATCTAAGTTGCGTACTTATTTAAAGAAATTTGGCATTTAAAAAAAATCGAGAAAATCTGCACCCTGTGACAGTCTTTTCACTACTGTTGCTACAAATCCTAACTTAAAAAAAAAAAGTTATGGGATCCCGAATAATGTTTCCGTAAGGTAAACTCTTGCCTAAAATGTGAAGCCAACTGCTCCAGCTTGTAAGAATATAATTATCACTTTTTGTCAACCAACTGTTCAAAATTCACAAGTATAAAAACTCACCCAACTTTGATTGACTGTACTGAAAACAAAATGCGAGCGATTGAAATGACCCGATTCAGGCTTGACGTTGACTTCTGGGACACCCTGTATAAAACTCGCTTTGAAATCGTACCACCCGTTTGATACGACGGCACAGGCCGACACACACACAGAACGACAGAGACGTTCACTATTTACCACGAGAAAAGTACTTATCTAAAGCTAAAGCTCTTTGAAAAGGTTTCATAGAATAGTAGTAACAATATGACAAAAAACCGAACAAGAGCAAGTCGGACTCCCGCATCCGTACCTACCTACCTACGTATAATGTTAAATTTTCATGGGCCGTGCAAGACGTAGAAGAATTTTAACATTGCGGTGTTTATTGCAGTTTTAGTTCAGCGCCATCTCTTGACCGATAGTAGAACGAATGTAATTTTTGTTGATGATTTCTGTAAGAAGCGTGCTATTTAGAGACATCGTTTTATGTTTCCTGTAATTTTTATATAAACTTCTATCACATAGAATAATTTGAGATTTTTCTCTATGAACCTTCGTAGATAAGGGGGGCCCGGTTTTTTTTTACATTTTTCATCAAAGTCGAAAACTCTGCGGCCTAAAAAAAATGAAATGCTTGAGAATGTGCAAACAGCGTTCTTTCATATGATACCCCACATGACCTAGTAGCCCCACTTCGAATTTTGAAGGCTCCTTTCAGTTTTTTTCTTATTTGAAAAATAGTTGGGCAAACGTCATCTAAAACTACATATTAGTAGTTCTAGAGATATCCAGCTGTGACAGACGGACGGACAGACAGACTGAGTCGCACCAATAGGGGTCCATTTTTACCATTTTGGTACAGAACCCTAACGACAATCTCTAAAATTATCAATAGTTGGTCATTGAACTTACTGTCACAAGTTTGCAAAGCAGTCGTCGGACCACTAAGCTAATTTCTTGGGTAAACAAACGCTTAAGGTGTCGGGGAGCGAGCAAAAGGCGGGGGAAGCTCGCGAACGCGGTGTGTTGTGTGACCCGAAGTGATGTTGAGAACACGGTGCGAGGCATATCATATCGGTCTTCTTCACCATTTCCTTGGGTGAGTGACCCGAAATACTGGAACAACGGACACATAACAAGTCTGATGTTGAGTACGTCACAGTGAAGTGTTCTAATCAAAGGGCTTAACCGTATCTGTTGAGACCGGAAGAATACGACACATAAACATATAGTAGAGAACACAAGTGGTCAGACAGTGGCTTGATGAAGATATCTTTGGATGCGAGATAAAGCGCTTAGTCTTTTATATTTCGGCGATGCGTAGTGCAACAAATTCTGACTCATATTGACTTGCTTCATAAAATAACCAGTTTCATAGTGGCGTGTGCATGTGACCGAGGTATTCAAAGGTTAACAATTCGTACTGTAACGATGAGTGAACAAATTAATAATAATAATAAATAATAAATAAAATTTATTCAATAATATAAGGACTAACGCTAAATACAGTTTTTCTTAAATCTATGTCAAGTTCACCATTTTTTTTTGTGCCTGAACTAGGTAATCCTGTGTTTCAGGCGATTGGAGGTAACAATAATTTATTAAATAATCACTTAATTATCATATTTATCTTATTGGTACACATGTAAAACGTTTATAAAATTATATATTACTAACAATATTTACTTTAGTACAACTAATAACTTCTCTGTATCTTCATAGGACATAGTTTGAAGAGTCTGCATAAGGATTTTCTTGCAGTTACTCTGATTTAAGGAGTAGATGTTTCCTTTATCATTTAGCCTATTATAGAGTAGCGGTCCGAGGTACATATAAAATTTGGCTGTAAAAGCATGCTTTGTGCTTTTTTGAGGGCAAACAATATCTTTCCGTCTCCTTTTTGTGAATTCAGTGCTGAATGGAAGCGCCGCGTGTTGTTTTAGTACAGTGCTCATTATAAATAACTGTCGAACTGTTAGTACTTTACAAGCTTTATACAGAGTGTTAGTGGGGAAAAGAAAAGGGCGGCAAGTAGCCACCTTGAGAATAGCTCTTTGTGCTCTTTCAATGGGTAGTAGCAAAGTTTTACTCGCCCCACCCCATGAAGTGATACAGTAAGTCAAAATTGACTGACAAAGGGCAAAGTATACTTGCCTAATTATTATTGGATCTGCTAAACATCGTATCTTTTTGAATACGTATATCAGCTTACGAATTCTATTATTTAGAGCTTCCATATGCGGTCTGAAGGAAAGGGTTTCGTCTATTATAATACCCAGGTATTTTTTTTTTTTTTGACAGGCCTGTTGGTCTAGTGGTCAGTGGCCCTGACTGCTATGCTCAAGGTCGTGGGTTCGATTCCCACCTAGGACAAATGTTTGTGTGATGAGCACGATCATTTGTTCTTTGTCTGGGTGTAATTTATCTATAATATGTATGTATTTAGAAATATATATGTATGTTTATCAGTTGTCTAGTACTCATAGCACAAGCTCTGCTTAGTTTGGGACTAGATGGCGTTGTGTGACAGTTGTCGAATATTATTATTATTATTATTATTATCTGTCTTGTTAATATTAGGACACATAGGCTGTCTGCAGGGATTGGGCAACAATGAGCATGCAACGCTGAGGGGATCTTCGATATTTGTTTGTGCATAGAAAACTTAATAAAACTTGTCTTCTCTGCATTTAGGGTTAGTGAGTTATTTTGAAGCCATTTATTTACAATATTGAATCCGTGTTGCGCAAGATTGTAGACTTCATTTTCTGAGTCAGCCGAAAAGAGTAGAGCAGTGTCGTCAGCGTAAGTAATGATAGTGCCATGCTCTAGCTTTAGATTGCAAAGGTCATTTTATAGATCAAAAACAGTGTAGGCCCTAAAATACTTCCTTGAGGAACACTAAAAATGTGTTTTTTTGAACAGTGCTGAGAACATTGCCAATCTTTACGCACTGGGAACGATCTTCTAAATAACTTTTGAAAATTTTCAGCTGGGTGCCTCTTACACCCATGATCTCAAGCTATCATGAATGGAAACTGTGTCAAAAGCTTTGGCGAGGTCCAGGAAAATTCCTACTGTGTGGTTACCCTTGATGAAATTATTATCATGAAAAAGTTTTTTTATGATAATATATATGTCGTCGCAAGCGATATCAAGACGACAAAATAATCAAAATATTACTTCCGGTTGATTTCATAATATTGGTCAAACCGGAACTTAATTCTCATTGGTTGATCGGTTAGTACAGTGAACGCCGTGAGGTGGCGCTATAACTTCGCGCCATTTTCTACACGTGGACAGAGCCGATTGGAGAGCGGCCGGCATTCAACTTGCGGAGCGCACGCCGGACAGTTGAGAGCATACCATCGGAACTGTCATGTTCACCGTACAAACCCTTATTTCTTACTACTCATAAAGTGATTGTAAATTACCGAATAAACGTGACTGTGATTTGTGCTTCAAACTACGTTTTACTGGTTTGCCCAAGTACCCACCTTCCTCATGTAACCCGTACCAAGAACCTATGATGGCCCTGTTATCGCTACGCCCACGCTCACGCCGTCATCAGAAGCGGGATCAGCTCGGGCGCCTACCACGGATATCTATTGACGCCAGCTCCTCGAGCAGCAAAACCAGATTACCATGATTGAAGCCGTCCGAAGATCAACGCCGCAGAAAGCTTCAATCAAGCTGCCAGAGTTCAACGCGGACATATCTGATGATAGACATCAGATATGTCCGCGTTGAACTCTGGCAGCTTCTTGGAGCTCGACGGTGGACATTTGCCTCACAGAAAATCCCATGGAAGGAGGCACGCTGATTATTGCGCATAGAAAATCTCTGAAAGGAAGTGCAACGACATGGCTTTCTCAAGTATCGCATACTGGTATGACGTGGAGTGACTTTAAGAATCGAGCCAAGCAGCCCCGCAGTCGTCAGCGAAACCCTTGGTGTGCTGCAAGTGAGGGGAACCAGGACATATCACGGCCCTGCACGAGCTGTGGCAGCCAAGCGGATGGTGGACAACGTGGTGGCAGTAGTGAATGGCGAGTGGATGTTTGCGTCGTACAACTGCGCTCAGGCACGTTAGAACGTAAAGGTGAGCTGTATTGTTTTGTTTACGATTCTGGTGCTGAATGCTCGTTAGCAAAGAAGAGGTTATGTGGCAAACGGGTTAATAACGTTGTTGCGCTGACTGGTATTGGTCAAACGCGTGTATTCAGCACAGAACAAATCATATTATGTAGCGTTGCGATTAGCGAGCAACAACTTGAGATTTTATTGCAATTCTACCCGACATTTACTTGTAAAGTAATATTATGATAGGACAGGCAAAGTAACATGTTGAACAAACCTAGTTTAAGATTATTTTGATAAAGGCTCGAGATTATTTGGGTGCTGTTGTGTTAGTAACCGGATGGAAGTTATAAGTGTGATGATGTAGACCCGATGGAGGTCAGAGTATAAGCCCTGCAATATTTAGATGATATTTCAATTATTTGAATGAGTATGGGTGTTATTCAACATTTTAGCTTTGAGAGAAAGAGTTGGTAACGATTTTTCATTAAAATTTGTAATGATTTTGACTAAGTTAGATCGGAAGTTCAGAGGTCCGTTTAAGGTAGCGAAAGTTTTGGCGGGTGATCGCTATACGTTTAAGATTTAAACTCTAATCGTACTTACAAGTATGCCCACGTTCGCATACGAAATATGCCTCTAAGTAGTATTCCTAATGAGTTAAACGTAGAAGACGGTGAAGAGGATTATTCCACCGAGTAGTAGAGCACATACCATGGCTATTTGGTCGAAGGGCACGCACTAGTCTGTAGTCGTAACTGCAACTAGGTGTAGAGTTGTTCAGGGCGCGATGGGCAGCTAGTGGTGTACCGTGGTTATTTGGTCGCAATGCACGCACTAGTCTGTAGTCTTAACTGCAACTGCACGTGGAGTTGTTCAGAGCGCGATCGGCAGCTAGTGGTGTAGCGGGGACCAGGGTCTCAAAGGAGACTATTTGTACGGTCATGTATTGACCTGGGAGTCGCGGACTCTAGATGAAGTGTTGGTCGTATCATTTGAGGTGATGACGTTATGGGTGGCATGAGTGTCACTAGCTGTTGTGGCAGCCGGGCCATGAGCATTGTATGTGATCTAAGTTGATACAGTCCCTGAACATTTACTACTAAGTCTTAGAGGAATCTTTTGTTATCGATGATTGTTATTGCTTTTATTAAATTGTTAATTAATGCGTTTCGATAACAACTTGGTCAGAATTGGCCGAGTGGAACATGTACTGCTGTTGATTTTTTTCGGTTACAGGTTAACACACAAGGACATGTACAAGCAGAATGGCAGTGTTGGACAGCGTTGCACTCTTTGGAACTCCTGTACGAATAATCGCTGATCAAGGATGCTGCTTTTCGACTAGGTCACATCACCACAAGCTGTCAAAAGAAACTGACTGCAGTAACAGCCGAGTTGAGATGCGAGTGGATGTCTGTACCATTAAGCCAGCTACAGGTCTATTGTCTACCCAATCTGGTGAGTCGTTTTCATTTTGTTTTGACTCAGGTACTGAGTGTTTCCCTGGCAAACAACAGCAAAAACGGTTACATTGTTAGGTATAGCACAATCTAGTTTACAATACAATTTTTGAATACGCTCACGATAGGTTAAGAATGATGCCAGTAGGTCATGTACCAGTCAAAGTAGAGGGTCATCACAGTGGTTATGAGCAAGCCTAAGTAATGGGAACCACGCGAGTAGAAGTTCTCTATCGGCCGTAGTAAAAAGTGTGTAGTCATTGGGTGATACACACGGATCCATGAGATGGATGCAAGACAAATGCAATGCATGTGAGAGCAATGCGATTGCTGGTCGGCTAGAGAGCCGTGGCGTTAGAGTGGTTTACTCGTGTGTGGGTTTCCAGGTTTCGAAGGTTCTTAGTGAAAATGATGATTGTTAATGTGGATAACGATGGTACAGTGAGCGCTCAGAAGTCCTTAAGCACGCTAAAGCTCACATTGCCGTGAACAGTACGAGCGCGATACAGTCAGTGCGTGTGCGAGTGATGTCTCAACATTCCACAGATAACACACACTAATGAACTGTCGTCGCAATACGCGAAATAGCATGATATTTCTGTTGCATTTACAATACGCGTCTGTTTTTACTATAGCAGTGCTAAAATTCGCGTAATTCTAATTTGTGCTGCTAGCTATTTGCGCTAAGCAACAGGTTCACGATCAATAAGGTCTGAGTTCAAATCTTAATTAATTGTTACCTGTCTTTTTGTTTCTTTGAAACCATAATAATGTTAACTAAAAACTTATTAGGTTTATGTTTATTTATAATGTATTCATGCTTAACATCATTTTTATATGAAGCAAATATTAGTTATTGTATTATTATTTTAGTATTTATGTGATTTTAAATTTATTTTTTCGGTTTTGGAAGGTGGAAATAAAATAGTCGTGCTTAACGATAACAAAAATGTTTATTCGTTTTATTTATTTATAAAATTAACAATTTTGATGATAAGAATTGTGACGTCACATTCCTACTTAGGTAAAAGAAGTTCTCTTGTAACCGTTCATAAGATTTTTTGTTGTATACCCACTTAACAATTCAAAATGACATAACAAGGAAAGGATTTTCTAATAACACAATTATTAATATAATCGTTGATACCCACTTATTATAGGTATCGGTATTCAGTAAAGTTTAGGTATTGAGATTGTGTTTGGATTTAGACTTTGTGAACATGTTTTTTTTTTTATATGTAACGTCACAATAAATGTATTGAGGTAATAGCTTAATTGTTCATTTTCTTGACGAAAAGAAGATTGAAACTAAACCTCAATTATTTAAGGTCATTAAATAATTGCGGATATGTTAATATTACTAAATATTTACACCGTATAATTATAAAAACCAAAGCATTTACCTAGGTATTAATATTTTGTATGACCTCCATTATTGTCTATACAGTCAAGTAGACGTTTGCGCATAGACCCTACATAAAAGCCAGTTCTCCTGGCCCTGCTGCAGTCGTCTATCCTCACATGTTAATCGTAATTCGACCTGACTCTGTATTAGGGATTACGTTTTTATCACACCAGCGAGTGTTATCCTTGCGCCACAAATGAAGCCTACCATTTTGACTGGATTTAAATGTATTTTCATCTGAAAATATGGTTGTATTCCAGTCGAAATCTAAATAATCCCATGCGAAACGTAATCGTTCTTGTTTATGCATTTCTGTCAACAAGGGCTTCATAGCTGGTCTTCTGTGATGCAAGCCTTCAGCGTGGAGGGCACGGCGAACAGTTTGCGATGAGGTGTCAAATAGTTCGGCAAAGTGTCTCGTTGGTGTGAATCCATACTCGCCCACCATATGTCGTCACTGTGCCTCGCTAATAAGCGCCGGCCGGCCTTCCACTTCGCTGCCGACTAGCAAGGCTACCCTCTTCCTCGTATCCTTTGATCCAGAGACTTACAGTATTCCCCTAAAACAAAAAAAGTGATATTAGGCAGCTATAACAAAATACAAAAGTGACTTCTTTTTAATATACCTAATATAATAATATTTATTTAATATAATATTAAAATATTAAAACTTTGCATTAATAAATTCAATAATAAACACTAATGATTTATCTTTTACGCCTCACGCTGGGCTTAAAAATCAATAAAAAGAATTATCCATTGTCACCAAATAATCTTAGGTATAAATTTCAATTAAAAGTTTAAGTTACAATTCATTAATATAATACTCACATTCAGTCCGGTTTCATTAGATATTTGTGTTTTATTAAGACCACTTTTATGCAGCCCAATAATCGTCGCCCTCGCTTCAATATTAATATTTGCCTGCATTTTGAGAATAATCAATACCGCTATCTATTAAACCGCACGTAACTAACCAACAACTACAACCAAACGAAAATGTTAATTCCAATCAAGTTCATTCATTAAACTCACGTCTACCCAGGGCTCTGAACCGGTTTAAAAAGAGCGGTTAATTTCGATGAAATACCGGTAAATATATCGTTCCCTCATTAACCGGTTAAACAAGTGAACTGTTCATATGTAACCCAAATGACAAAGGTTACCGGTTACATAAGCACAAACGGTTTTGACACCCAAATTAACCGGTTAATTCCGTAAGTCGTAAATATTTTTCGTCTACTTTTTTAACACTTCCTACAAGTTATAGTGACATTAGTACATTTAGTACCTGTAATGTTCACTGGGTTAATAAAACACAATTTGACAGATCAAGCAGGCGAAGTAGTATATGCATCTAGCGCACGTCTGCCCTCGCTCACGGTTAGCGCTCGATTGCCCGCGCGCCGGCCAGGCGCATACACTACATCCCTTCTTTATTTTATAAATAATTAAGTTACAATAACTTAAACAACAATATTAACATTGAAAGAACAGTATATATTTAGTAATATAAACTAGTGAATCAGGCATACAGCAACATTATATCAACCACAAAGTAACAGACAGATAATCATTTTATCATAATATTTTATAAAGGTATATTGCAATAATTTAGTCCTCATTGTTCAATGTCCCTGTGTCCTTATTACCACTGTCCACACAACTTAAACAACAATATTAACATTGAAAGAACAGTATATATTTAGTAATATAAACTAGTGAATCAGGCATACAGCAACATTATATCAACCACAAAGTAACAGACAGATAATCATTTTATCATAATATTTTATAAAGGTATATTGCAATAATTTAGTCCTCATTGTTCAATGTCCCTGTGTCCTTATTACCACTGTCCACAACTTACCAAGAATCATTAATTTTCTTTAAATGAACTATATTCCGATGATACTCTTTACCTGTTTCGTCGTTCCGTACATGAATGTCACCATCGGTGACTCCCGTCACTTTTCTCCTATTCCTAAATTAGAATGAGTAGCTTTTCTTTTCCTATCCCCATATTCTTTCCCTTTTTCTTTCATTAGCATATCCCTATCTCTTACATCGGAATCTATGAGTTTATGTTCTACATCTGGAGCGAAAGGGACTTTATCTCGAAAGGGTCTTTTTAAAAAATAACTCAGATGGCGATGTACCTGTAACAGAGTGGGGTGTACTATTATACATCATTAAATCATTTAAAATATCCTCTTTGCAGTCCTTATTTTCAGCTTGGCTAATTGTGAGTCTCTTTAGTACATCTCGATTTTGTCTTTCCACTTCCCCATTCATTTGTGGCCAATAGGGAATAGTACTATTGACAACGATACCGCATTCTTTGCAAAAGTTGCGGAACCCATCGCTCGTGAATTGATTCCCGTTGTCACATGTTATACAGGGTTACTGGTAACTCGACGTATTCCTTGCAGGACATCATAGTAGGGTTAAAATGCAACAAATTAAGCCACCAAATGTTCTACCGAAGTTCAGTAGTTTTTGAGTTAGTAAGGGTTTTAGATTTTTTGTGAAAAATCCCAGATTAAATTATTTGAAGCCAATTTGAAAATTATTCACGGGGCGGCTGTACTGAAATTGGAGTTATTATCATAGTTGACGCCGTAGCGGATCGTTTTTAATAATTAAAAGTTCAAAATTACTAAAACTTTGGTGAAGATCACTAATCAAACATTTTTTTTTTTTTGTAATTTTTGCTATTACTTCATACAAAATGTTGTCTTAGCACAAAAAAAAATACTACACCAGGTGTACAAATTATTAGTAAAATATCCTTGTCTTATCAGCTATCCAAAAAGGTATGATTGTCAATACTTTTGCGTGTGTAACAGGGAAAGATAGAAGTTTTATGGGGAGCAGGTAAAATTGCGAGACGGCATTATTCGTAGTTTTTGCCTGCGTTTGAATTCCAAACACTCGGCAAGCTTTATGATTGGTCACTATTGTTCCCTCGGTACGAGACAGGGTGCGACTTCACAAAATCTGGTCGTCAGCGTAAGTTAGTTACAGCTCTACGTTGCGCAATTTCGTGTTTTGTTATCTGGCTATATCCCTGACTGTTGCCCCATATCTTGCTCTTGTGTTGTGCTGTGCGTTCATAAGTGCTGACTATGGCTGCATATTCTAATCAAGAATACGCTGACATATTGTACGGACTTTGTGACGGTAACGCTGCTGAGGCGCGAAGATCATATCAACTGCGCTTTCCAAACCGCCGACTCCCCCACGTTAGTGTCTTCGGATCGACTTATCGGCGATTATCTGAAACTGGCAGTGTTCAAAGAAGCAAGCAAATTGACACTGGTCGTTCTCGGAGATACACGGCTGAGGACGAGGAGCTGATTCTTCAACGTTTTATTGACGAGCCCAACATATCTACAAACATCGTAGCGCGTGAGCTTGGTATGTCACAGTGGAAAGTCTGGTCTGTAGTTCACTTGTCAGGCCGACATCCATACCACTACCAACCCGTGCAGTCATTAGAAGAGGGAGATCCGCAGAGACGGCTTGATTTTGTCGTTTCATGCTAAATGCCGATGCCGAAAGTGAAAACTTTTTGAAAAACATTCTGTGGACCGATGAGTCATGTTTTGACCGTGATGGTATCACAAATTACCACAATTTACATTACTGGGCACCGAAGGCAGAAGGAAACCCTAAGAAACTGAAACCAACCGCATCGCAGCGTAAGTTCTCGCTTAATGTTTGGATGGGTATTATCGACGATAAGTTAATAGGCCCACATATTTTACCCCGAACATTAAATGGGGAACTTTATGAAGATTTCCTAAGAAATCATTTAGCAGCACTGCTCACGGATGTACCCGAAGAAAGAAGGGCTAACATCATATACCAACATGACGGATGTCCAGCCCACTTCCGCATCACAATTCGACAATTGCTAGATGAAAACTATCCAAACCGATGGATTGGGCGCGGTGGGCCGATTCCGTGGCCTGCACTAAGCCCTGATCTGACGCCGCTAGACTTTTACGTCTGGGGTCATATGAAAGACCTAGTTTATGTGACCCCCGTAAATTCAATTGAAGAACTAAGGGAGAGAATAACAGATGCGGTGGACCAGATGAGGACCACAATCACATCAAGAATCACAAAAACCGAAGTGAGGAAGCGAATAAGAGCATGTATTCGAAACCGAGGGCAGCACTTCGAACAAGACGTGTGAAATACATGTTATTAAAGACCACAAATTGATATTGATTAAAAATAATAATAATTTTCACGAAATTGTTTAATTTGATTTTCCGAATAAACACCTTCTTGTACTAAATCAAAAACGATTTTCATAATGCAGTCCAAGACTTTGTATTAACTTTCATACCTGTTTGGATAGCTGATAAGACAAGGATATTTTACTAATAATTTGTGAACCTGGTGTAGTATTTTTTTTGTGCTAAGACAACATTTTGTATGAAGTAATAGCAAAAATTACAAAAAAAAAAATGTATGATTAGTGATCTTCACCAAAGTTTTAGTCATTTTGAACTTTTAATTATTAAAAACGATCCGCTACGGCGTCAACTATGATAATAACTCCAATTTCAGTACAGCCGCCCCGTGAATAATTTTCAAATTGGGTTCAAATAATTTAATCTGGGAATTTTCACAAAAAATCTAAAACCCTTACTAACTCAAAAACTATTGAACTTCGGTAGAACATTTGGTGGCTTAATTTGTTGCATTTTAACCCTACTATGATGTCCTGTAAGGAATACGTCGAGTTACCAGTAACCCTGTATGTAGTTGCGGGATAACCTAGCCTTGAAAACATTTCTTTTAGGACTTTAATAGTGTCAAGTGCAGTGATACTTCTCATAACCTTAATTCTTTATACCGGCTATAATAGTCGGCAAGAATTAGTATGTAGTCTCGACTCGGGAGTGGCCCTAGAAAGTCAACAGCCACATCTACCCATGGCTCTTTAGGTAATGATCGCCTTTTCATCGGGTGTGGTGGATTAGGAGCCGATACAAGAGTGCATCCGCGACAACCTTTCACTACCGCTCAGCATCCCCATCGATCCTAAGCCACCACACTTTTGTCCTTAGGCGACCTTTATTGCGACTATACCAGGGTTCCCTTCGTGAGCAGCTTCTAACACCCTCTGGCGTAGATCTTTTGGTATGACTATCCTAGTACCCCGCAGCAAAATATCTCCGCAAAACAAAGCTCGTTTCTTATGATTTTGAAACAATTTACGGATTCGTGCCAATCTTCCCTGAAAATGCCCCTTTCTACCTTTGAGACTTCATCATCTTTTCATGATGATGCCTCTATTTCATTTAGAGACACAGCGACAGGTCGAGATATGTCACAATTTGTTTTATATGATTTTCGCTATCAAATGGCTTCGTTGGAGCTATTTGACATAGTCTAGAAATGGGGTCGGCAATATTTGATTTACCAGGGCGGTAGATAACTTAGAATCTATATGCTTGAAGCCTGAGTACCCACCGTTCAATTCTCGCGCAAGGTTTGGAATGTCGTCCGAAAATCGTTTCTAACGGTTTGTGATCGCTTATGAGCTCAAAGTCCTTGCCAAAAGATATATTTTAAAATGCTCAACAGCCCAGACGAATGCTAATGCTTCTTTTTCTGTTTGGCAATACCTTTTTTCACACTCAGTCAGAGCTTTGTGTCCATAGGCGATAACTCTACGACCTTCCGTATCTATTTGGACATGGACAGCACCCAGTCCTACCGGCGATGCGTCAGCAATAACTTGCGTTTGGTCGCTGGGATTGTAGTAACCAAGACATTTTATATTGGTTAAGCTAAGCTTTAGAGCTTCAAATGCTTTATTTTGTTTGGAAGTCCAAAAGGACATTGCTCTGCGCCCGAACATTGTTCGCCCTGGCACCAAGAGCGTCGGAAATTTGGTGGAAAAAAAAAAAAAAATATGATTGACATGTAAAAGTGTTTGTACAAACCTACTTACAGAAAATAAATCATTTATCATTTATTTATCATTTGCATTTTATCCGAAATAGATTCAAAATGTGATTCAGATTAAAAAATATGCAACAGTTCACTAAAAATTCAATCGATTGATTGCAGTCGATTGGGCATCACTAATCTTTTTCGACACGACATGACGTTTGGCAAAGATGGCGGCGATTAATGTTTTTTTTTTTCGTCAAATACTTTATAATGTTCATTTTGGCATGCAGCTAGTCCGTGTTACAAAAGTATTTGCAACTAATATAGTAAAATTTACAATTAATTATCGTGTATGTCCGATACTTGTGTTGCACAGGGCAATTCTGAACAATATCCTTTATCGACTTGCCGATTTCCCAAGCCCTAATCTCAACAACTGTCTAAGGGGGTCGGTAATTGCTGCCAAATTTGGAATCCATTTCCCCACAAAATTGACTAAACCGAGAAAACTTTGTACTTCTTCAATCGTGTTTGGGCGTCTACTAGTTTGAATAGAGGTTAAGTATTTTCCAAGTGCAATTTTATACACATCTTAGTCTTTGCCATCATCATCTTTACCTTCTTCTGTATGGGCCCCAAGCAAATTGTATTAAATCTCCTGTAGTGCTAATTCACCAACATGGAGAAGAGTAGCTCGCTTTTTATGAGGGGAATCAATATTAGCAGCTAAAAGATACATTTCGAGGGCCCGTTTCCGTTTCTCCCATCGGATACCAACCGATGTCGTGTCACCCTCACAATCAAAGTGATCTAAAGCTGTCATTGCAGTTGCGTGAGTCATTTTTTTTGGGGCGACCTGTAACAGGATTTTGAGACTCGTATGCGTGGCCTTTTATCTTTTATGTAGATAACGGTAACACTACTGCATAGCCTTAGGGTACTTGTTAGTATTTGCGTGCCCATTAGAGCATTTCGGATTTAGCATGACCTTTGACGTAAGCGTAAGTACGATTAACTAAATAACTTTAATCAATAACGTTAATTTACTATTATTATGGAAATTGACTGATAATAACCTTTATCTATTAACAAATTAGGTTTACTAACTGGTTAGCAATAAATATACTAGTAATTAAGCCATTATTGATGCTTACACTAACGTTTCCCGGTCTTTTCTCACATTTATTCTCTAAGCATGGTCGTATGTGCGAATAGTATTTGCGTGACCTTGATATTTCTTTGTCGAAATGCAAACAATTGATCCTAGCAAATAGTCCAGTCACTTTAGGGTTTCACCTCGGAATTTGAGATAATAAGCTGGAAACTCGTATACAGCTTTATTTTGGCATTCTAAAAGTTGTCTCAAAAGTCTCATATTATCTCGTGTCTGCGTCGTAAGTTATTCGAGGTCAAAGGTCACGAAAATCGGTTTTTTGCAATTATCTCCGTTTCTATTGCTCCAATGATGTTAGCATCCATTATCAAAATTGTAGAGCATAAAATTTGCGACAAATTTTGTTCTAAACATTTTTTCATAGAGTCAACCGTTTTTTGAGATAGAGAGCGGAGAGCACCCAGCGCTCAGGCATATATACTGTAATACAAGGTCAACCGTGAATCTCGGTGAATAATACCTTGTATATAGTTACTAAATCATTACAATATTATCAACAATAAATAATTAGTATTTATTTATTATAATATTTATTTATTTTCTATTTTCGTACCAATTTTTTGATAAAATATTGGTGTGTGTATCACGAAAAGATATAATAGTAAACGATCCTGCTTTTTTAGTAATTACGATATCAGTTAAGTATTTTTGTTGAAGTCTTGCTAAGATAGTCTTGTCATCTGGTACATACTCCGTAAGAACATCCTTGAGCTCTTTTAATGTAAATTGCGAATCTTCATGATTTTCTATGTAACAAAAAATCTCTTTCATTGCTTGAGTAACTTGATTTTCTTTACGAGGCTTATTCTCAGTAGATGGTGTTCGATTCAAAAAATGAGTATAGCAAACGGTATGGTATTTTGCTTCAGCTGCAACCAAGTCGATTTCATGAAGTACACGATCTTTCACTAATTATCCTAAGGAATCCTTTCGTTCTTCTGCTCTTTTGATGACATTGTCTTTGAATTCCAGAGTACTTACGTTACTGATTGTTCGTCGATACTTTTCTTTTTTTCTTGACTCTGCTGCTATGTCAGCTGTTTGGCCACAAAATAAACACAGTGTTTTAAAATCAAACACCTCACTCCTTTTTTTACGAGGTACACTGGATGATGGTGAAGGTTCACCTTCTTCTAGTCGTCGTTTTGATGCTGATATAGAATTTTTACTGATGTATACTTTCCGACACTCGACATGCACATTCACAGAGGTTAAAGTATTTAAGAAGTCTATGTGACCATCATTTCTTTCGATACTTGCAGTTTTTAAAGTTTTCAAGCCACGCACTACATTCACAGAATCACCTTCAGTTAGAGACTTCCCACAAATAAAACACAAATCAGCCATAATTATCAAAATTGTACGTCCGTCGTTGCTGAGATCTTATAACCAACTAAAGAATTCAGTCAATAGACAGTAGTCCGTTGAAAAAGAAATCAGTCTCCACATAACAACTGAACATCTGCCACATGAACTATGGTGGGGTCCGCATTCGCAGGTATAGACATTATAGAAAAAGGTCGTCTTATAGAGATCCGTCTTCCCAGTTATAATCTCAATAGAAAAATAAGATTATACATTTTAAACTTTAAAATCTGTAAATTTTAAAATAAAAATTTTAAAATCTTTAAAATTGAAAGAGCAAATACTTAATAATTTTTTATATTTATAATCTATAAATACATATATATATATAAAACATCATTCAATACAATGTATTAACTAATAAATAATACTAATTATTTATTGTTGATAATATTGTAATGATTTAGTAACTATATACAAGGTATTATTCACCGAGATTCACGGTTGACCTTGTATTACAGTATATGCCTGAGCGCTGGGTGCTCTCCGCTCTCTATCTCAAAAACGGTTGACTGTATGAAAAAATGTTTAGAACAAAATTTGTCGCAAATTTTATGCTCTACAATTTTGATAATGGATGCTAACATCATTGGAGCAATAGAAACGGAGATAATTGCAAAAAACCGATTTTCGTGACCTTTGACCTCGAATAACTTACGACGCAGATACGAGATAATATGAGACTTTTGAGACAACTTTTAGAACGCCAAAATAAAGCTGTATACGAGTTTCCAGCTTATTATCTCAAATTCCGAGGTTGACCCCTTTTTTTGCCTAAAGTGACTGGACTAAAAACCAGTGACCCGATTAAAATAGTATCTACTGATTTTGTTTTATATTTATAATAAGTGGGTATGTAGGTTATTTACAGAAAAATAAGTATGTTCAAGATTTATGATAGTAACTGGTTATTATTTTTATTTAAAATTAGAAGTGTGCAAATAAGTCAATTAACTTGTTATTTAAATGAGAGCACTTACTCAATAATAATAATTAACAATAATTTACTGTTTGCATTACAGCACATTTAAAATGATTGCGTACTATTCAGGCATGGCCCTTTGTTTTGTTGTAAACAACACTTACTGCATGGCCTTTGGTACATTTACGCTTGTCAGTTGTTTACATCAATCGAAGCAGAACTAATTTCTCGTTACCTAATCATACGGAATTGAGGCAACAAAGTAATCATTAGCTGTAAGCATCTTCCTTGGTAACGTTTTATTTACATGTAGGTAGGTAAGTACAGCGTGACTACGTTCTGTTTTCACTTTAGTATTCAAACTACTAACGATGCTTATCGAAATATAGTCGCTTAACTGATTGTAAACAACTTTCAACGTGCATTATTTTTCAGCGTGCATTCTTCCCCTTTTTGGTAAATGTTTTCAGTACTTACTTTTATCTTCGTCGCCACTTGTAATGTTCACTGGGTTAATAAAACACAATTTGACAGATCAAGCAGGCGAAGTAGTATATGCATCTAGCGCACGTCTGCCCTCGCTCACGGTTAGCGCTCGATTGCCCGCGCGCCGGCCAGGCGCATACACTACAGTACCCCAGAAAACATTAGGAAAAAAAATGTTTGATCTGCGGACGTCAAATACAACCGGAGAGCTTAAATGGTGCGGGTAGATTCATGTTGCGACTTGCTTAGTTAGGGGGCGGGGGGTGTTTAACCGGTTAATTTTCACTTTCAAAACCAAAATTCATGAAAAACCGGTTTCCCGCAAAAACCGGTAAAAACCGGTAAAGTGCAAACCTTAACCTAAATCGATTTCGGTTTGGGGTCAATGACCGTAACCGGTTAAGAATTTCAACCGGTTTCCGAGCCCTGGTTCCGACTGCTCCGAAGTTATTTGTAGATCTTCTAATTCAATAGGGCATTTACTCGGCCCGTGAATATTTTTTGCTGTGCCGTGGAATGCTAATAATTGATTCTTGTGTTTTTTTTATCTTCAACAAAGTATTACAATCCTGGACAATATATTAGGTCATCCCACTTTCAGTGTCATATTTTTTATCTCCAATATTTATGTATTGCGCAATGGTATGCAATAGTTAATACATGTGTTGTCTTGTACAATCATGTTAGTTTAATTTGGTGTGTTGTATTGTCAAGACGTACATTGATTTAAAATGGAAGATTGAAAAAAATCTATTAATGTAGTGGAGCAACGTACATATATTTCTAAAGTTTTGTGCTTTACTCAACTACTCTGGAGGAGTTGCGCACGATTTACGGGTAAAGTGTGTTGGTCGTAACGCCTTAAATAAAAGAACCGTACAGCGATGGCTTGAAATGTACAAACAAGGAAGAACCACAGCTGAAGATGAGCCGCGAGCACCTCGATCATTATCATCGACTAGATTAGAAGCAAGGGACAAAATCAAGGAAGCACTTCGTCAGTCACGTAGGGTCAGTGTCAGTGATCTCTCCACTCAACTTAACATTCCTCATTCCACTATACATAGAGTACTCACGGAGGATTTATGTCTGGTCAATAATAGTGCAGTGTGGGTGCTCCACACTCTGAACACGGATCAGAACGAGTTTCGTTATGAAACTGCGCGTAGCCATTTATCGTGTTATCGCCGTAAGAAAAATATACTTAATAGATTCATATGCCTTGATGAAACTTGGGTCGAATTTTATACTCCTCGTCAAAGACATCAGTCACGATGTTGGGTGGAACCGGGCACTTCAGCTGAACATTTACCACGTGCAGAGCTACATGAACGAAAAATACTACTAATAGTAGCTATGGATGTCAGAGGCATTGCTTTTTGGAGAACTTATGATGAAAATACAACTATGACTGGAGAGCGATATAAGTCATTTTAGAAGAAAATAATCCTATTTGGGCAGACGAACATCATATAACGAGTCCTATAATTTTACATGATAACGCCAGACCGCACAAATCAAAAATAGTTCAGAGTTTAATTGAAGATAAAGGATGGATTGAAATTATTCAGCCGCCATATTCCCCGGATATGAATCCTTGTGATTTCAATTGTTTTGGCCATGTGAAGAGGAAATTGTCGGGTACTCGATACAATAGCAAAAAGGAGTTAGATATTAAACTAAAGAGCATTATTGATGAATTAAATGAAAGTGGTACTTTAAATGGTGTTCAAGATTTGCCAGCAGTCTGGGAGCGAGTGATTAATAGTGTTGGAGATTATTGATTAGTGTCACAAGGTTATATACAATATATATTTTTAGTACCTCAAGAGATATCTTTTTAATTAACAATTTATGTGGTCCGGCCGCCAGGCAGTGCTCTCTGGCCGCGCCACCTCAAATTAAGTAGAGTATAATGAACTATTAATAAATCAATGTCCCAAAAAAACTACCTAAAGAGTACCTTGCATACGACAAATATGGTCCAATAAACCCCTTTAGTTAAGGAGTTATTGGTCGTAGGGTGTGGTCCGGCTGGAAGGTATACTCTGCAGCAAGTCAATTTTGCAATATATAATATTAACTATCCATAAATCAATTTATATAATAGTACCTTTTCTCTACTCTTCGTTGATACTATTTTCTCTCAAGAAACTATTCATTTTGATTAATTAATCTTTAAAGTATGTGGCGCGGCTAGGGAGAATTACTTTCAGCAAATATAACGAAATATGCTTTATTTCTTTATGCCAACGAAAACTGCATAATAAGTACTTTATAAAAAGACCTGGACTTCATCTATAAACTTTTATTTTTTTTACCAACAATGGTTTTGAAAAAGGTGCACTTTTTGGTTTTTGTTTACCTAGCTACCTAAGAATAAGTAGTTAATTTGAAGAAGTAAGTGAAAATTTTGGTTTGAAATAAACAAAAAGTATACGAAAAACAAATATATATTTTCATAATCAAATATAAACACAATTGTTAATACAAGGTATTGTAAATGACGGAAAAGTGTTTTATATAACTCGAATTTAAGCATTTAACCCTTTAAACGAGAAATAACAATGAAAAAAAGAGTGTACCAAAACCGCGTATTAAAAATATAGTCAATCAGTATTACAAATAAAGGAGTTTTGAATTTATTTTCCAGCTTTAAAATGCAAGTCCTAAATTAAAAATAAACATTTTGATAAAAATAAGTTATAATTTACAATTTTGCGTATAAAATACAATGAACATTCATTTGCTGGTTTTTAATCCTTGTAACTTTAGTACTTAAATCATCATATGTTTCCCAAGTATCATTAAGACGCTTGCAGTGAGCGACGACGTAATGGCGAATATTTGGTAAATAATCAGTGACATCAGTGTAAATAATTTTCCTAGTAATGTACCTAGTTGTAGGTCCGGAGTTGGAACCCAGGCAGGCATTTGTTTGTGTATTGAATTTCATCACAACTGCTCTAAAAGCGGTGAAGGAAAACATGGTGAGAAAACCGACATGTCCTAGAATCAAAAATTTGAAGATATGTGACATCCATCATCCCGCACTGGACCCGCGTGGTGGATTATGGTCCACTCCCTCTCACAGAGAGGAGGCCTGTGTCCCAGCAAACCAAAAAGTGCACCTTTTTCAAAATCATTGTTGGTAATAAAAATAAAAGTTTATAGATGAAGTCCAGGTATTTTTGTAAAGTACTTATTGTGCAGTTTTCGTTGGCATAAAGAAATAAAGCATATTTCGTTATATTTGCTGAAAGTAATCCTCCCTAGCCGCTCCACATACTTGAAAGATTAATTATTAATCAAAATGAATAGTTTCTTGAGAGAAAAAAGTATCAACGAAGAGTAGAGAAAAGGTACTATTATATAAATTGATTTATGTATATATAGTTAATATTAGATATTGCAAAATTGACTTGCTGCAGAGTATACCTTCCAGCCGGACCACACCCTACGACCAATAACTCCCTAACTAAAGGGGTTTATTGGACCATATTTGTCGTATGCAAGGTACTCTTTAGGTAGTTTTTTTCGGGACACTGATTTATTAATAGTTCATTATATAATATAATATAATAAATATCATTATATAAAATAATAATAGATGGCAGGCTCGCCTGCCATCTATTAGCAGCGTGTGCCTCGTAAGCGTGTTGCCTGCAGCTTTTGGTCAGGCGCGGGTTTGTGTGGGTGTGTGTAAAAAACTATAGAAAAAGACACTGTGATTGCCAACCGCGCGAGCGGTCGAAATATTTTTCTATCCTGTAAAATTCATATTAAAGTAAATTAATCTACAAAAGTCTAGACTATTATTGAAGAAATCAACCACAACAAGTTCATCCTTTATGTCTTAATAGACAAAAATTGGCGACCGTGACAGGACAAAAATACACAAAATTTTCCAAATCTGGTTCGTTGAGTCGGCGCGTGGCGTGATCCATCGAGACCACAAAAGGCCGAGTTCCCGTCGTGAGGCTGAAACCAACGAACATCCTGAAGCCTAAGCATCGATGCAGCTAAAGTATCGACACAGGTAGACGGAAGAAAAACCGATTGCTGAACATTCTTGTGAACCGGATCATCATAAGTTAAGTGCCCTTCCTTCCTCATTTTTACCCACTTGCCTAAATCATATCATCAGTCATCCTAAATCCTATTGAAAGGTGTGAAAAACGTGCCTTCCACTTGTGCAATAAGCATCCAAGGTCAAGGTTTTACTTGGTCAAATATACATAAGTGTAATCTGCATAATTCACTATAATAGCAACGTAATTCATTAAGCCCATCATCACTATTCCATATCAGCAAGTTGGCATGCAATTCATCCAAAAAATCATACTAAATTACTATTTTAAAATTATTTTCATTTATTTTTTCATCTACCGACATTGTGTATTTCTCATGCCATTCTAGGAAATGATAACGTTCCCGATCAGTTATTAACATTGTTCGTCGAACTTTCCAGATACCTCAGACCATCACGCTAGCACCATCGGTACGAGCAGAGATTGCATTCTGTGTTGAGCAGCGTGGATCCGGTTTCCTGGTCGACGGGTGACGTCGAATTGAGGGGCGTGAGATTCCTTTATTTACTTAACAAAATTATTGTTTTTATGCTGAAACGTAGTTGAGTTACTCTGCTTGATAGTCTAGTATACTTAGCATATTTTGGTTTCACTAAAAATTATAGTGTAAAAATAAAAATGTCGCAAGAAGTCGATACAAAGAAATTACGCGAATTGACTGTCAGGCGTAGCTCGAAAGGGTCAAATTACCAAGTTTAAAAACGTTTTGGATAAATTAACGTCTTCGGACTCATTAACAAATGTGGAAGTAGCTGAATTAAAGATTAAACTTGGTATATTTGAACAATTATCAGCTGGGTTTGATGAGTTGCAAAGTCAGATTGAAGTCTTAAGTAGTGGGAACCTGTCATTGGAGCTTGAGGAGCGGGACAAAATTGAAGTTGAGATGGTGAGCGTGCTTGCCAATGCAAAGGGTTTGCTAGACAGCTGTATGCAATCATGCAAACATGACTGTCATGAATCCCGATCTGAATCTCATGACTCTGGTATCAGGTTGCCACGTATACGAATTGCTAGGTTTGATGGTGCATATTTTAGGTGGCTCGAGTTTAGAGACTCTTTTTTGAGCTTAGTTGATCGTAATAAGCAACTCTCGCTAGTGCATAAATTTCATTATTTATTATCTTACCTTGAAGGAGACGCGGCACTCATAATTTCCAATCTTGAAGTATCATCTGAAAATTACAAGGAAGCTAAAACGGAAAAAAAAACGGAACCCTTATGGATTCGTCATGTCTGTCTGTCTGTCTGTCTGTCCGTCCGTATGTCACAGCTACTTTTTTCCGAAACTATAAGAACTATAACCATAATATATAACTATAGAACTGTTGAAACTTGGTAAGTAGATGTATTCTGTGAACCGCATTAAGATTTTCACACAAAAATAGAAAAAAAAAACAATAAATTTTGGGGGTTCCCCATACTTAGAACTGAAACTCAAAAAATTTTTTTCATCAAACCTATTTAGGGACAAAAATTGAACCAACTACTGTTACTAAGTTTCTTGGTATTAATATTGACAACAATTTGACTTGGAGATCCCAGACGGACCAAATATGTAAAAAATTAAATAAATATGCCTATGTTCTCTACAAGCTATCAAAAATAGTTAGCCTGGAACCGGTCTATCACGGCTATGTTGCATCGACTCTCAGATATGGCGTAATATACTGGGGCAGTTCAGTAGACAGAGAACTCATATTCCAGAGGCCAAGATCTGATAATTTGATCTTGGCCTTGGCCTCGGCAATGACCGACTGGTACGTTACGCCGCGCTCCGTAGCTCCGGGCTGTAGCGTGAGCGTTACAGCCTCGGAACGCGGGGCACGTATCGTCGGTCCTTTGCGACCGCCTGTGGCAGTCCGCCGCGCAGGCTGCGCAACCGCCTTTGTGGTTCCACCGGGGGCGCATGCAGCTGCTGCGGCCTTCTTGGCGGCTTTGCGGGCCTTCTTGCGGCCCGCGACTTCCACCCAGGTGTCACCCTTAGACCCGGCAGTCGTGGGCTGTTCGCTCGGAGGAGCTCCCTCCGCGGGCGTGGCCTCCACGGGCTTTCTGGACCCTCCACAGGCTTTTTGGCCCCCTCCTTTCTCCGTCTGTCTGCAGCGAGCGGCGGGCGAAGGGTTTCGGCCGGGAGGAGTCTTGCCTCTATGGCCTCCAGCTTGGCACCCACCATATTCCCGCACTGCATCATGCAGATGCGCGCGATCCTTTCGACCTCCGCATCTGCAAGTGCAGGGGCCGACGACGGAGCCGGGAGCGGGGCCAACGCCGGGGCCGTGATCGGAGAGGTGCCGGTGGCCGGTGGAGTTGCCTTCAGGGCGGCAAACTGCCGCTTGAGGTCCTCCAGCTCGGATCGGAGTTGGCCATTCTCCTCCCACAACTTTGCCGTCTCCTCCGTGCTCGTTCGGTTCAGGAGGACCCCAACCGCCTCCTTGATGCTGTCAGCCGCCTCCTTTAGGGCGCGCGTGAACGTGCCCTTCAGGCTGCCCGACTTGGTGGCAACCTTCAGGACGACATCCACGCCGTCCATAACTTGGCGGCTGAGCACCACCGCCGATACGCTCCCCCCGGCAGCCATCCGAGCGGATCGCCGCTCTCGGGCCTGTCGAGCCAACTCACTGACTTCGTCAGCAGCGACAGCCTTCCTTTGCGCCCGCCTGGCAGCATTCGCCTCCGCCTTATTGGACCCCAGTGAGGCCAGGGAGGATGCCTCGCTCAGGTCCACTATCGAGGGGCCGGGGTCACTTTCCACGCTCTCCCCCGGACCTTCTACGGGAGTCGGTGTAGCGGGCCGAGCAATCGGCACGAACCGACCCATTCGGTCATGGCCTGGCAGCCGAGCGGGTGCTCCGCCCGCCATTGCGCGACCCCGCCCTCTCTATGCCGTTGGCACCTTGGCGGCCGACAGGTTCTGCTCACTGGAGGAGAGGCCCATCGACCCCGAGTCCTCGCTTCGCGGGCGTTTCCTCCAGAATTTGGAGGTACACCCGTGCGAGTAAGGGTCCTTCAAAGGACGTGAGCCTCCTCGGCTCTTGCTGCCGTCGGCGACGACAAGCGGCTCCTCCCCTGCGCCACACAGGCGTTCCAGGCTAACCCGGAGCTCCCTTTCTTGCGACGCAAGAGGTTTAGATGGGTTTAGTGGTAAATTTTTGGAATCCATAAAGTTCCCACGAGTACAAAGCAAATAAAGGTCAACCCGGGCAGAGGCTTAAATACCCGGGCAAGCCTACATACTGCTGGGGGCGGCAGGTACCAGCAGGTGGGAGCGCTAACGACCGTACACCCTACGGCCATTCATCCCCTCGCCGCGCTCCCGAAACTTGGGATTGGGTGGTTTTTTATCTTAGACGTGTCCTTCCTCTGGGGCCGGGCGGTTAAGCCAAGCCCCCGGCGGCGGCATTGAGGCATGCCTCCTTTCGCTGTCCGGCCATCCCGACTCAGCGGACCCGTCGAAAGGTTTGCTCCTCAATGAATGAGGAGACAAACGAACGAACCCCGCTTAGATGCGCCTGCACCCAAGCGGGTGTGGTCGCGTCCTCGCCCGATCGACTACGTCGACGGATCAGGAGCGACCCCTCCTGCAGAAGTTAGCTCCGGACAATAATACTCCTCTACCCTACCCCCCGCGAAGAGATTATTGTCCGTGACCCAGGGTGCACCAGGCCCAGCGACTGCTCTTCCCCCCGGACGTATCCGCAGGGGACCAGCAGCCGCCGAGCGCACGTGGAGGTCTTCTGCACGCACCCCCACTAGCTACCACCATGGCCAAGGTGCTTGACGGTCTGATGAAAGGCTGCCTCTGAGAGTTTGTTATAGTGCATGACGCCCAGTTCGGGTTCAAGGCGGGATTGTCCACAGAGAATGCCATCCTAAGCCTGAAACACACCGTCAAGTACTACACCCCGAGGAGGACGCCGGTGTACGCGTGTTTCCTCGATTTGTCGAAAGCTTTCGATCTTGTCTCTTATGATGTGCTATGGGACAACTTGAGGGGCACGGGTGTACCGGCGAAGTACACAGCCCTCCTCAGATACTGGTATACTCACCAGACAAATGAGGTGAGGTGGGTCGGTACTCTGTCGGATGAATATTTTATTTAATTTGTACGTGAATCAGCTCATCGAGCGACTGAGCAGCACACATGTCGGCTGTCATATAGACAGCACATGTGTCAATAACATAAGTTACGCGGACGACATGGTGTTGCCCAGACCATCGACGAGGGGACTGAGGAAGCTACTCACGATCTGCGAGATATATGCGGAGGCGCACGGCAACCACTACTAACAGTAATCGATGGTACCCTACAGGTACCGGTGTCACTGTGTATATTGTACGTTAAAAGATTAGCAATTTGTCTCCTACAACTAGGTGGCAAATACATAGTATAATTTGTCAGTTTGTAATCAGTAATGAATTGATTACAATCAAAATATAAAATAGCATCACTGTGATGACATGTCCTATTATAAATTAACATAATTTAAATTATAAATGTGCCTATTTTGCTCATCAGAAAAATAATGAGAATAAGGCAAGGCACAGAAAATAAATTTACAATTATTGTACTCATTGAGATGTAACATCAACTGGAGAGATTCAATTATGTCCTTTTTTCGTACAGTTAAACTATCCCCATATAATAATATAACAGTTGAATTGGGATTTATTTTTGTTAATTTAATATTACTAATTAATTGGCTAATACTGGCACCGGGTAAACAATGATTAATTACATATTGTGGCGAACACTGATTAAATATACTACCAAAACCTTGACCAAATTTGTCAGAAAATACATAAGTAGTGTTAAACAATTTATTCATACTATTGCTATCATCATTAATACAGCTACCTACTGACTGAGCTACTGAGGGTGTGGGTGTAATAACTTGAGGCTGGGGTTCCTGGGAAGTGAACGTTTAAACAATAACATGCTTAACAACTAGTACTTTTACCAAGTTTAATATGTAGTCAAATATTTCAGTATAACATATTTTACGCAAAATAAAACAAGCCAAATATTTAGTGTCGGCAGTTTTCAATTTACCATTTCTATCAGTCAATTGCTTAATCTATGACAAAAGATTTGCATCTATGTCCGATCATGCAAAACACTGTGTTTTGTAGAGAAAGTTTCTTGACATTCCACTTTTTCCACTTGGGACAATTTCTCAACATGTAATAATATTAACTATTCTGGTAGTAGTTTCTGGTTTTTTACCGACTTCAAAAAGGAGGAGGTTGTTTATATTTTTAATTTTTTATTTATGTTGGGGCATAACTCCGTCATATATCGACGGATTTGAAAAATTCTTTTATTGTTCTATAGAGGTTTATTCCGAAATGGTCCCATTTAAATTTCGTAAAGATCTGGTGATGAGTTTCGGAGACGGGCAACGGAACTCTTCAATAAATACCAGTAAAACAACTGCGATTGCTGCTGTCGCATATGTATACATTTTTTCAGCAATCGCACAACATGACATCATGTTTGTACCCAATAAACGCAGATGCAGTACGCAGATGTGTTCAGTATACCACCGTACACCCTACCACATAGCAACTACTTGCTATGTAGTAGGGTGTTATATGAATTTGTGTGGGTATAACTAAAAAGTGAAAAATAAAAACTTTGTTATAAAAAAAACAACCGGCTTCCAAAAAAAAACACTAGGTACAAAGTGAAAAATAACTTTAATTTCGGAAGTCGGTGTCAAAAAACGAAAATGCGGAACCAACGACACCGACTCCCAAAAATAAAGTTATTTTTTGGCAGTTCGTGTTTTCGTTCGTCGTAACCATAAAATTAATTTGACTTGTTTCAGACAAATTCAAGCACTTTTTAATTTAGTATATTTTTTTAAAATGATATAATTCCCAAAAAAATCCTATTTTTGTCTTTATATTTTTTTTCATAAGAAATCATTTCACTAAATTTTTATGGGGATAAATATAATGACCACCATAAAATGCTTTGATACCCTTAGTTTTGTAACCAAAAATATCTAGGTACTTAACACCAGAAAAATAAAGTCTAAAAATACAATAGTACCAGCTATTTTAGTCACGACTCCACTTTAAATTGTATTCGACCACCAAATTTAGTAAATGATCACCAAATCTACTAAAAAAAACGGAATATTATTTTCCAGGCGACTAACAACTTAAAAGGGCGACTATCTATTTGCTACTAAAAATAATGACATGGCGACTAATATTAACAGTGGGATAACAAACTGTATTATAGGCAACTATAGGCATCTCTGAAGACTCATTCCCAGAAAAACACAAGATTGAACTTGAGAACAGGATGCAAGAGCGAGCGAAGCGAGCTCGTGACTTGGGGCACCCCGACACGGACAGGTTAGGTTCGAAGGTCGTCATCCGCTTCGTGTTAGGTTCCTTTAAACCCTGCAGACAGAAATAGGGGCCCTGCGAAGCGGGGCTCCGTCGACTACGCCTTATTATTATTAAAGATAATAATTAGTGTACTTGATATACAACCTCGTTGTTTAATTTAAGAATGCCCATTTTCTACTTTTCATCCGCCGTCAGTAGCTGCCAACCTACTATTTTTGCTACCGTCTTTAATTATTTTTTAATCCCAAATTCAGATTAATCTGTCGCCGCGTTAAATACATGCCAAAAAAAACTACTTTTGGGGTAACAATGATTTATTTGGACTCATTTTGCTTAAATAGGATAGCAGAATTTAAAAACTTTGGTTATAATTTTACTTTAAAATGTTGGTTTAATTTTGGTGATCATTTACTATTTTTGGGTTACTCATGATTTACTTGGAGTCATTTTACTTAAATAGGATAGCAAAGTGTTAAAACTTTGGTTATAATTTTACATTAAAATGCGAGTTTCATGTTGGTGATCATTTGTCTGCTATTTGTTACTATATCTGGTGGTAAGTTAAACATAAGCCAATTTTTATTGTATAAAGATTGTTTGCTATAATAAATCATTTGATTAAATACCAACCTTGGTAATACGAGTTTTCTGCCGAGTAAAAATTTGACCAAATGAAAATGTGCGTGCAATGTAAAATCATTCCAGATATTGCATTGGTATAAAAAAAGGTTGCTAAAGGACAATGGGAATAATGCCTTGCTAGTTGGGCTCAAAAAAAAAAGTCATTGTGCAGGGATAAGACGGGGGTCAAATTATAGATTGGACATAAATATCATTCATATTTGATAAGACGCCAAAAATATTCGTGCTGGGAAAAAAAAGATATGACCAAAAAAACATTTTGCTTTTAATAAAATAAAAATATATTTTTATTTTGTACGATACTAAAACTTACGACCTTTACAGCCATTGACTACGAAACTCGTACCCATTACAAAAAATAGCTGTATGAAATCAGTGTAAATACATAAATAACTCTACCCAATTCCGATATCTGATAATCATGCATACATTTTGAAGACGTATTCATGGACCTATATTTTTTATTTCCCAGGGCCAGTTTAGCCGACGTAGAAGTAAAAGTTTATCATATTTATGGGATCTACAAATTAGGATATGTCTGAGCTCTGCACAGTTACTTTTTTTTGGAGCCCAATCATTTGCATCATTCTTTGTTTGGATTATGAAATTTTGTCAAAATAATTTTGGCAAAACGCCAGGATCCCGTGCCAGATTTCTCCTGATCCACGGTTCGTTACATCCAACCGTTTCAACAAGAGCAGATACCTAACGGAATATTTGCCGAGAAACGGTAGAAGGAGCGTTGGCAGTCCGATAGCCAGGTAGGGGGGTTGGACGACGTACAGAAGATCGCAGGGGTCTTCCCTGCGATCTTCTGTACGTCGACTGGATGCGACTCGCACAGACCAAGGAAGCATGGCATGAAAGGGAGGACCTTGTTCCACCCAGTGAGTCTACTCGGCAGTGGGTGGAATAAGGTTGCTAATGATGATTTTTAAAAGTTTTGATTAATCTGTCTACAATAAAAGCTTAATCGAAAATGAACAATAATGATTAATATTTAAACGCTTCATTAATTTGGAGAAAGCATCGTTGTAAAACGTTGTTCCTAAGTCTTTTTGTAAATGGTATATTATGAAAATGGTATGGATCTGGCGAACGGTTACTTGTCTTTATTATTTATTATTTCTTGAAATGCGATTAATAATAATTTTATTCATATTTCCACAGTCCACGCATATTTTGAAAAGCCATCAATCACAAGATATAACTGAAACTTTTATTGTTGATGGTTCTTAAACTAATACCTAATAATACTTACCACAAGTTCCAGATGCTAAGTTTGATTTGTATGTTTTGTGCTACTAGAACTTGCTGTGAACTCAGTTTGTCCGTGGACTAATTAATGGGTGTTATTCACAAAAATTGTACATTTGCTTCCCTCTCCGCGTCCAGATCGATTATTTTTTAATTTCCAATTCATTATTAGCTCAATTTTATTTACCCTAATTCTACAAGTATCTAGAACAGCAATTCATAAGACTTTGTATGTAAGCGAAAGCGAGATATTCAAATATTTCAAATTTTAAAATTGTGTCCACAGAAATTTCATAAAGAAAATCATGTCCATTTTTACTTAAAGCAACATTAAAAATATATTTAAAAAGATCGAATTGTGTTAGTATAAGACTTAGTACTTTTTTAGTTTGTTTGTATCCATTAAAATAGATTATTCTTTAAAATAAATAAAACAAATAGTAATGAATACATAATTTACATATTTAAATATAAGTCCAATATTTTACTCATCTCTGTTTTTCATCTCGGTCACAGTGTTTTACAACATTATTTCCAACTTGGAAATAAAATTATCTACTGGCAACATTACACAACAAACACTGTTAACAGATGGCGTGACTGTGGATTCCGCCATTTTGTTCTTTCAGTCAGTGCGATCAATTTTGTCCGTCACGCTATAATTCGACATTTATTTGTGATATTTGTTTTCGTGGTCTATCTGAATACGGTAAGTACTTTCCAGGTTTTATATTATTACGAGAAAAGAATTGTGGTTGCAGAAGTGAAGTCTGTAGAAGTAATTTGATAAAACTAATTGAGCACGGCTGTACAAAGTATTTTGTAGGTTAGACACGTGCTAATTTTTCATATATGATATTTCTCTGTTACATTTTTCTGTAACATAACAGATATGAAAAGGTAAAGCTGCGTCATATAAGGTGTTATAAATATAACTAAGAAATTTAAGGAGTTGTTATATTAAATAAATAATAACGAAGAAACATTTTAAAAAGCAATTGTTCTAAACATTCACATTGTTTTTCACTCTTATTAATGTCCCCCTGTCACTTTGAATAATATTGAATGCTCTATTTTATTTGGGGATGTGTTACAAGATTATCTTCCCGCGTGACGGATTATGCACAACCACGATTGCCGATTGTTGGGTGAGGTACCGCGCGGGTCACACGCAAAAGACGCGCGCGCCGCGGCCGCCAGCACAGGCCTGAGTAGCGTTGAAAAAGCAGGAAAAAGTCCCGTTTCTTTCCAATTCCGTTGTTTTTTACAATGCTTCATTCGAAAGTTTTTTTTTTAATAAAACTGGGAAAACGGAAAATTATGAAAGAAACTGAAAAGAACTGAAACTTTTCATGTTTTTTTTTTTACTAATACGTACTTAATATACGGGATGGAAGGGACGCCGACGCAAAAACGGTTACCACATATTCAGTACCTACATCATTCTGATATGATATTTCTCTGAGCCCCCGGTATAGAAATTTTAAATCGGTTATTTTAAAAAAAACAGCTGTTTCCTACAAAAGTGCACCTATACGGTCAAAATATATGAAACTGCTGTTTTTTTTTAAATAACCGATTTAAAATTTCTATACAGGGGGGCTCAGAATGATGAACTGAATACGTGGCAGCCGTTTTCGCGTCGGTGTCCCCTTCCACCCCATATTTAATTAACTTTGGATATTCTATGCTTTGTATGGCAATGTAACTAAGGCAATTAATAACTCAAATGAAAGTGTAAAAAAATTAAACAGTATCAATCTGGTGCATCAAAACATTCAAGGATTTTTAAACAAAGACTTAGAAGTAGAATTATTCCTGAATTGTTAAAATGTAGATATTCTTTGTATGACAGAACATTGGCTTAAAAGCCACCAGTTCATGTTCAATTTTAGTAATCACCAGGTTGGTAGTTCATTCAGCAGAGTAAATGCTATACATGGTGGCTCATTAATTTTAGTACATAACCAGCTTAAATTTAAGGACCGAAAGGACATTGTGAGCCTCTCTGTTGAGCGGACAATTGAAATAGCCTGTATAGAATTGGAGCAGTTCATTATATTAAGTGTATACAGACCTCCTTCAGGATTGTATGATTGTTTTGAAAAGGTTATGGATGAAGTGTTGCACAAAATCTGTAATACAAACAAGTCCATCATCACTTGTGGTGATTTCAATGTTAATTTGTTAGAAAATTCTGGGTTAAGTACTAAAATCATAAGTTTGTTTCAGTCATACAATCTTGCTAACCTATTTTTGGAGCCCACTAGAATAACTCCTACTAGTGCCACATGCCTAGATAACATTTATACAGATATTATACCAAACCACAAAGAAATGATTAATTTAATAGACTCAGATCATTGCGGCCAGCTGATCACTATTACAAATCAAAACAAAAAAGTTATTAAAAAAGATATCACTGTCAACCCAAAAACAACTAAACGCTTAGAAACATTTAAAACTAAACTCTTAAGTAAATTACCACTTTTGTTGACTAATGATGACCCTAACAAACAATATAATGATTTTTTTAATATGTATTGCACACAATTTGATAAAACATTCATTCCAAAGACATTATCAGTCAATAGTAACGCTTCCTTCAGTGACTGGGCCACCATTGGTATACATAAAAGTAGAAAAAGACTTTATGAATTATATGATGAACGAATTTGTATAAACACTGCTGAATTTAATTTATATGTTAAAAATTATTCTAAAATATTTAAAATCGTCTGTAGTATGGCCAAGTCACGTTATTTGAGTTCAAAAATTAAAAATAGTAATAACATTATTAAAATGACTTGGAATGTCATTAATAGCGAAACAGGAAGGTCATGCAACCGAAGTAGTGACTACAGCCTTGCTATTGATGACAATGTAATTAGATCAGATTCCCAGGTTGCCGCGGCCTTTGAAAATTTCTTTGCAGAGATTCCCGTGTCAACCACTAAATCTCTAAGCTCATCACCCACTGCTGCAGAGTCTTTACTTAAGGAAAACGTTCCAGTTTGTGATTCGGAATTTCACTTCGAATTTGTCACTTGTACAGATATAATTAAAACTTTTCACATGTTAAATGTAAAAAAGACTGCAGATCTATGGGGTAATTCTGTGGATGTTGCTAAGACAATTATAAACATTGTAGCACCTACTTTAGCTGTTATATTTAATAATTGTATTGAATGTGGTGAGTTTCCTGATCTTATGAAACACAGTAAAATAATACCGTTGTTTAAATCGGGTAGTACATCAGACCCTACTAATTATAGACCTATTTCCGTACTACCCACCTTTAGTAAAATTTATGAAAAACTTATTTTAAATCAATTGCAAAGATTTTTCAATAACAATAAATTACTGAATAATAAACAGTTCGGTTTTACAAGGGGTCGTTCAACTACCGATGCCGGAGTTGAACTTTTAGGACATATTTATAGTGCATGGGAGGACAAATGCGATGCTTTGGGCATCTTTTGTGATTTGTCCAAGGCATTCGATTGTGTTCTTCATGAAACCTTAATCAGGAAACTTCACCACTACGGAATCCGGAACGCCTCTCTGGATCTTCTCACTTCTTACTTAAGTGATAGGATTCAGAGAGTTGATGTTAACGGGAAAAGGTCACCCGGATCTGTAGTAAGAATGGGAGTCCCACAGGGCTCAATACTTGGACCATTTTTATTTACTATTTATATCAATGACTTGCCTTACCTCATAAAGGACGAACATGATATAGTGTTGTTTGCAGATGACACTTCACTTTTATTTAAACTCAAACGTCAACAGCTGGTTACTGACAGTATAAATAGTGCCCTCGCAAAAGTAGTTAGCTGGTTTAATGTTAATAATCTACTTCTTAACGAAAAAAAAACGAAATGTATTAAGTTTACGATACCAAATGTTAGACAAGTAGAAACTCGTGTTCTCATAAAGGGTGAAGAGTTAAAACCCGAAAATTCCACTGTATTCTTAGGCATAACTTTGGATGCCAAGCTTCAATGGGGCCCCCATATAGATAAATTGTCAAAAAAGCTTAGCTCTGCAGCATACGCCGTCAGGAAAATTCGTGATTTAACTGATTTAGAGACAGCCCGTTTAGTTTACTTTAGTTATTTTCATAGTGTGATGTCATACGGTATTCTGTTGTGGGGAAATGCCGCCGATATTCAGACAATTTTTATTTTACAAAAAAGGGCAATTCGTTCCATTTATAAATTAAGTCCCAGACACTCCCTCAGAGACAAGTTTAAAGAGATTAATATAATGACTGTGCCTTCTCAGTACATTTATGATAATCTTTTGTATGCACATAAAAATATTAATCTGTTTAAAAAATACAGTGATATCCATAACATAAATACTAGGAACAAACACAAATTTGTTGTTCCTACAACAAGGCTCAAGAAAATAGGTGGCTCGTTTAGATGCCAATGTATACGTTTTTATAATAAACTTCCTAGCCACATTCAAGAACTAAGCATTAATAAATTCAAATCTTTTATAAAGCTAAAACTATGCCAGAAAGCCTATTATACTGTAAAAGACTATATTGAGGACAAAAAAGCTTGGGATTGAGCTGCTCCAATAGGTCTAGACAGTGAATGTTGTTTATTTTTAATTTTTTGCTGATTTACACTTTTTTTTTTTTCTCTTTCTAAATATCAATTTATATACAGAATGACATGAACATTTACTGTTTAAAGTCTTATATTATTTTAATTATTGTGAATGTGAGGACTATGTGGGTCATTGTTTCCGTTTTAATCATGGTCTGGCACTTTGAGTGGTTTATGCGGTCTACACAAATGTCCTGTCCTTGGTATTACTCGTCGAATCGTTGAGCTCCTTAAGTTCTGAGTTGAGCTGCACGGTTACTGACGAATGCGTGCACCGACTGCACAGGTCCACTCAATCTGTGTGGTTCTTTCCTCAAAAGACCACTTCAGACACCAATCTACATAGTCCTCAAAGATCAAAGATTATTTGCGGATTTTTATATACACATTGACATTGATGAATATTATATAAACAATGACATGGATATTTACTTTGTAAAGTATCTTATTTTTATTATTATTATTGTGAGTGTGAAGACTATGTGGGTCATTTCTTTTTTCTGTTTTCCTTCTTAGTTAGTTTTAATCATGACCTGGCAGTTTGAGTAATTTATGCGGCCTACCCAAATGTCCTTTCATTGGTATTGTTCGTCGAATCGTAAGGCTCCTCAAGTTCTGAGTTGAGCTGCACGATTTTTGACAAATGCGTGCACTGACTGGACAGGTCCTCTCAATCTGTGTGGTTCTTTACTCAAAAGACCATTTCAGACACCAATCTACATGGTCTTCACATGATCTGACCAAGATTATGTCTGGACTTTAAAAGAGACTGTGACCTCTGAGTTTGTTTCGGCCTTTCTTCTCAGAGTAGTCAGATAGGAAACGCCGACCTCATCTAGTTTAAAAAAAAAATGTGATTGACATGTAAAAGTGTTTGTACAAACCTACTTACAGAAAATAAATCATTTATCATTTATCATTTATCATTTACTTTAACTCTTTCCATAATAATACGTACTGAATAAATTCGAGGGCAGAATAAAAAAAAATATCAGTGCGCTAGGCACGCGCGCCCGGGGTGGTTTGCATCTAGTATTCTAGCTGTCAGTCGCATTAAATAGTTTTATCAATTCATTAATAAACATTTCAATGAAACTTGTTTTTACAAATTTTAAAATATCAAGCGGAAAATTCGGTAGAATCCCGTTTCTTTCCGAAGGATTCTTGCTGCAATTTTTTTCTATGTAACATGCGAAAAAAACGGAAGAAAACCACAATTTGTTTTTTCGTGAGGCATTTTCAACGCTAGACCTGAGTATGGTGCGCGTAATAGTTGAACAATATATTTAATTTAGGTTTTTTTCCGTGAATAAGTAATTAACATCGCATTTTTCACGGACGTCAAACATCCTCACGGATTTCTTAGAGTTGATTTATTAATACCTTATCCTTATATTATTATAAAATAATTTTAAATTTTTTGACAGATTTTTATGCAGAGCGGGATTGATAAATAAAAGTATTTATAATGAAATTACACAGTAATGTTTACTTTTGTTTTAGATAAAATGCCGTTGACATCAGCAGAACGACAAAAAAGATATAGAGAACGTTTAAAGCAAAATAATCCTACTAAATGGAATGAACAAAAGAAAAAAGATGCTGAGAAAAAAAGAAGAGACTATATAAAGATATCTGAGTTATCGGAGACTGATAAAGCTAAAAGACGTAAAATTTGGCGGCAACTGAAACAAACACAGTTTACAGTATGGTCGTGTCACGAAGTTTTAGTAACATCATGGTGCCAGTTCCGTTGTTCACAAACTAAATTAAACTTAAATTTAGTTTAGTTTGTGAACAACGGAATCGGCACCAATGTATAACTTTTATGACTGATTAGCAAATTAAGAACACTAATTGTTTTTATTGTAGATTGCGCCAAATATCGATTTTTTTAGTTTTTTATTTATTTATTAAGTAAGGCACGCCAACGACATATTTACAATATTCGTTTCAATATTGGTAATCATAAGTCTGCAGTGCTGTGTAAATACGTCATTTTAGTGTTTTTCAAAGATGATGATGATTTTTTTTTAATGTTTAACTATTAAATCCCGTTAGTTTGAATAACTTAGCCAAGTTCAAATAACGAAAAAAACAGTTATTACTTACATTTTATCGCGTTAATTATGCGGACATAAATGTACTGAATAGCTGAGTTTTTTTTCGCGACTTCTGGTTTGGTCTCATAGCAAAAACTGTTCATACTCATGAGTACTTTTACGCCTCCAACTATGGTTAAGCAATTCAAAATAACGTGGTTTAGAATACAGATTTCTAGTTGGTGTGCATTACTTTTTACGTAATATTTAATAAGATTACAAAATCACGACGATGTCGTTAAATACTTTTATGTTACAAAGAGGATGTTATGTTCCTACACTGTTGACATTGATAAAATGTCACCTTATAGTCCTAAACTGGGATATTAATTATTATTATGTGATTCCTCAAAATAACTTTCCGAAAATAATCGTACTTAATAAAGCAATATTATAAGTCAATCAAAACAAAAGATTTTATTAACCTCCTGGATAAAACAAATGGCCAAAAGAACCATTAAATAAATTAATATTTATTTTTATACGTATTATGTACTAGTCCTTACAATTCCTATCTGTTATCTTTTCTGTTACATTAAATTTATTTTCATATCTTTTTCATATCCGTTACGTACAATTATTATGAATAACACCCTAATACGTTTTCCTTATATCCCAAATATAAGTGACTTCAAATGACGATTTTCAATCAATATTTCCATGCGACATCGTGGTCGTGGCCAGTCAGCCTGCCACCGTCTGCACAGAGCACTGATACTGGATCTAAAGTTTTGTGTTTTCGTATGAACTTGTGGTTTTAAACAAAGCAATTGATAATAATATTATAGTTTAATTTTAACACTTCGAAGTATTTATATATTAACTGTCTTTGCCTTAATAATTAAATACACTAAAGATAATCATTGAGTCCCTGCACTGAAATACATTCTTCAGTTTTATCTAACGGAGATTAACATTGAGAAAAATTTACTTAGTAAAACTATATTCCTCACATCACCGCTGCGCGAGACAGCCATCAGCTCATCACTCCGTGTCTTAGCACAATTGACATAAGTACTTTTTACAAACTAATCTGCACTTCACTCGACTATTTTCGAGAACGTTCGTCATGATTCGGCCACGACGACGCCGCCACCACAATCTGTGCTCCAAACGAACAGTATCTGAGCATTACCATGCGTAGAGTCCTACAAATTCTCCTACGATACAGACAAGATCTTTGAAGCCAGGCTGCCTGCGTGGCTACAACGAGCGGCTGGTGTCGGGAGGTGCGCGGGCGGAGGCGTCCCGCGCCGTGAAGATGAGCGGGATGCCGCCCACGATGTTCTGCACGATGCTGGACTTGGGGTCGGACACCAGCTCGCGCTTGGTCTCGGGCGCCGGCGCCACGCTGAACTTGCCCAGCACGGCCGCCAGGCCCGCCAGCGACTGCATCTGACCCAGGCGCCCACCTGAACATACGAATATCAATAACCATTTAACGCTACAAGACACTTTCATTTGTTTCATTTGTCATAAATAACGGGAGCGTAAAACACTTGATATTATAACGCTGAGTATCACTGTGTTCGGTTAAGTACTCGTAGGTAAACAAAAATACCTACGTTTCGGAGACGAATAAATATAAGTATTTTCGATGGTTGTTATGACTTGTATTAGCCAGCTAACAACAACTGCCTTGCGATTCTGTAACCACCTCACCGTGAAAACTAGGGTGAAGTGAGCGTGGAGTGAGCTGTCATTCGCTAGGGATTAACACTATTAAGTGCTCACTTCACTTATGATTTCACGGTGAGATTTTTACAGAATCGACGGGCTGTATTTTTTCTTCGTGCTGGTGTTTTGATATTAGTGAGGAGAATCGTAAACTTTTTACCGGTCAGGCGGCGTAGCTAGCTTTCAGTAAACTTCAGCCAGTTTTCAATAGATGGCTCTGTTTATACTTTACAGTAAATGTCCTGAATAATATACATAAAAGACGATAGGTAACATTTAAATGTTTTTTTTCTATATATTATAATATAATAAGTATATACACTATATCTATCTATACTAATAATAAACATGAAGAGTTTTTTTGTTTGTTTGAATGCGTTAATATCTGAAACTATCGCCAGTTCTCGAGGAAGGTATTGAACATCACGATACGACACTTAGGAGCCGAGTCAAAATAATAAAAGTCAAAAATAATGCAAAAACGAAGTAATAGCGCGAGCGGGCGACGTTGTAGGTCGGGGGAACAAGAACATGCAGACAAAGTCGCGGGCAGAAACTAGTACATATATTAAAATAGTAAAGGAGTCAAAACTGTACGTTGAATATTTTTGAAATAAAAACATTGTTACGAGGTGTGGGACCGAATTTGATGTCGAAAATCTAGGTTTTAGAATTTTATTCCGTTTGACTGTTTATCTAGATGTTAAAGAAGCTGAAGTGAAGCTGTGGGCATAAACTAATAATAATAAATCTGTGGTACTCACCAATACAAGAGCGGGGTCCATCTCCGAAGGGCAGGTACACGAACTTGTGTCTCTTGGCGACCTCCTCGGGGGCGAAGCGTTCGGGGCGGAACTCTTTGGGGTTGTCGAAGTATTGCGGGTCGTTGTGCAACGCCATTAGCGGGATGTTGATCTTTACGCCGGGGTCGATGGTGAGGTCCGTGCCCGGGATGGTGTAGGGGCGCACGCACTGCCGCAGCAGCATGCCGGACGACGGGAAGATGCGCATGCCCTCCTGTAGCACCCAATCCAGGTACGTCATCTCCTTGACGGCGTCATAGCTGAGGCGGCCGCCGTACTTAGCGAGCACGCGGTCGATGTCGGCCTGCGCGCGCACCTGCACCTCCGGGTGGTAAGCGAGCTGGTGCAGCGTGAAGCTGGTAGCTGACGACGACGTCTCGAATCCGGCCGCGAAGAAGATGAACGCCTGGGCCGCCACCAGTACGTCATCCATCTCCAGCTCCACCCGCTTGGGGCTGCCGTCCGGGTTCGTTTCCTCCAGAGATTCCACCACAATCTTTCCTCTCTGTTGCCATTCCATTAGAAAATCAATGAAGTCATTACGGCCAGAAGGCTTGTAGTCCCTTTGTTTTTGGATCTGATTAACGAGCATCAAAATGTGATCCTCGAGATCCTGACCAAGAAACTTCATACGTTTCGAGAAGTCGGGGAATATGGTTTTGCAGAAAATTACGATGGTGCGTTTGAAGGTAATGTTAAAAATTTTCATGCCGAGCTTTCTGAAAGGCGAATTCTCATCGTTAAGCGAGTCGGCGTCGAGACCGAAACCACAAGCACCGATAAAGTCAGTGGTATAGCGCGCCATGAGTTCGCGCGCACAGATTGGGTGCCCAGCGGCGGCGGCACTCAGCGCGCGCGCCTGCAGTTTCTCCGCGCGCTCCACGATAAGTGGGAACATTGCCTTCAGCTTGCCGCTCGTGAAGGCCGGCGTCATGCGCTGCCGCAGCAACCGCCATAGGTCTCCGTCTGCGAAGAACAGGTTGCGCAGCAGCGGCTCAATGACCTTGTGCGCCGGTGATAGGCCGCGTGAGTAGAAGTACGCAAAGTCCGTGGTGATTATGCGCTTCACGAGGTCTGGGTCGCGGATCACCAGCTCGGGGATGGAGCCGCGGTAGTAGCCCACAAAGCGCTCGCCGGGGTACTTCCAGTACGTCTCGGCTGACATCTGAGCGATACTTCTTTGTAGAAGGTACCGTTTTGCGTCCGTCCCGAAAAGTGGTATGGGCTTGTCATGTTTAACTCCTCTGTCCTTCCAATAGTTATGGTTTCTTGTCCCGTACAAATATAGCGCAACCGCACCGACGATCAAGAGTGCTAGGATGATCATGTTGCTTTTACACTGTTCAAGAATTAATGCCTCAATAAGAAAGAGTCCGCTGATTAAATACTATTCCATACCCGGCAAGATAATATTTCAACCGCCTACCAAGCACAATTATGATAAAAATCGGTGGAAACCATATTTAAATGGGTTTTCTAATAACGGGCAAAGACAAAAACAAAACAAAATATGATTTAGGAAATCCAACTTAAAAATAATTTATATAAGAACCAATCCTACCAACCAACTTTTAAATAATATCTGCTAATGAGTGATTGCTGCCCCAGATATGTGGCGACAATCAACGAGATGTAATACAAAGATAACATTTTAAAATAATTAGTCACAGCTGTCACTGCGCTGTTGAAGTTATCGTACATCTTGTCAAACGACACAAACATCCAGGAAGCACACTTCGAAGACGAAAACAGTAGATCTAGACTAGTTTGGTAGACAGACCCGGCGCTCCTTGTATGTTACCTACAGCAAGACAATAACACAAGAAGACAAGAGTATACATAGAATTCTGAGGTCCTAGACGAGCGGCAATTGCTTTCGAAGCGTTTCGTATTTTTACGACTTTCGACAAGATTGCCATAAGCTTTTCGGTCAATCCCAAATATTTTTGAGTTTTTCATCATCGTTATCGCTGACATCATGTCACTTTGTCTAGGCCCTCTGTAGAAGTTAGGATGATGGCTAAATGATACTGCTGCTTATAAAGTCAAATTAAATATATTATCCGGACCAAAGGTATAATAATACAAAGGAGCGAGGGAGCACACGCGATGACCGCTAGTCGTGTACTGAATGCTCAACTAATATCAATTAGTGAAATGAGGTAAAAATGCACGAATAAGCATTAGTGCATTATTGGTGTATGGTTTCACCGTACATGCTCAAAAAAGATACAAAAATGTTACACGTCTTCTAATCTAAAGCGACACGTTTTAGATATAGGTGACGTAGCTATGTCCCGTTTAGAATTAGTGTTCGCACTAGTTATGTTCACTTCACTTGGCTGACGGTCAGCCGTACTCTGCTTTCGCGAAAAAACAACACTATTTGCCACACTTTGGGATACTTCCACTGAAGAAATTGCTCGACACCTCCTCCATATGAAGTACGCTGCCACCAAAACGGCTACACCCAGCAAGCAGCAACAAATAGTATACTGATGAGTGTCATGTGTAGACAGAGTGTAATCTGGTGAGTTAGTATTGGTAATGATAAATGATAAATGATTTATTTTCTGTAAGTAGGTTTGTACAAACACTTTTACATGTCAATCATATTTTTTAAACTAGATGAGGTCGGCGTTTCCTATCTGACTACTCTGAGAAGAAAGGCCGAAACAAACTCAGAGGTCACAGTCTCTTTTAAAGTCCAGACATAATCTTGGTCAGATCATGTGAAGACCATGTAGATTGGTGTCTGAAATGGTCTTTTGAGTAAAGAACCACACAGATTGAGCGGACCTGTCCAGTCAGTGCACGCATTTGTCGAAAATCGTGCAGCTCCACTCAGAACTTGAGGAGCCTTACGATTCAACGAACAATAGCAATGAAAGGACATTTGGGTAGGCCGCATAAATGACTCAAACTGCCAGATCATGATTAAAACTAACTAAGAAGGAAAACCGAAAAAAAAAGAAATGACCGACATAGTCTTCACACTCACAGTAATAATAATAAAAAATAAGATACTTTACAAGTAAATATCCATGTCATTGTTTATATAAAATTCATCAATGTCAATGTGTATATAAAAATCCGTATATAATCTTTGATCTTTGAGGACCATGCAGATTGGTGTCTGAAGTGGTCTTTTGAGGAAAGAACCACACTGAGTGGACCTGTGCAGTCAGTACACGCCTTCGTCAGTAACCGTGCAGCTCAACTCAGAACTTAAGGAGCTCAACGATTCGACGAGCAATACCAAGGACAGGACATTTGTGTAGACCGCATACACCACTCAAACTGCCAGACCATGATTAAAACGGAAACAATGATCCACATAGTCCTCACATTCACAATAATTAAAATAATATAAGACTTTAAACAGTAAATGTTCATGTCATTCTGTATATAAATAGATATGTATTTAGTAAGAAAAGAAAAAAAAAAACAATAGTGTAAATCAGCAAAATAAAAAATAATCAACATTCACTGTCTAGACCTATTGGAGCAGCTCAATCCCAAGCTTTTTTGTCCTCAATATAGTCTTTTACAGTATAATAGGCTTTCTGGCATAGTTTTTATAAAAGATTTGACTTTATTAATGCTTAGTTCTTGAATGTGGCTAGGAAGTTTATTATAAAAACGTATACATTGGCATCTAAACGAGCCACCTATTTTCTTGAGCCTTGTTGTAGGAACAACATATTTGTGTTTGTTCCTAGTATTAATATTATGGATATCACTGTATTTTTTAAACAGATTAATATTTTTATGTGCATACAAAAGATTATCATAAATGTACTGAGAAGGCACAGTCATTATATTAATCTCTTTAAATTTGTCTCTGAGGGAGTGTCTGGGACTTAATTTATAAATGGAACGAATTGCCCTTTTTTGTAAAATAAAAATTGTCTGAATATCGGCGGCATTTCCCCACAACAGAATACCGTACGACATCACACTATGAAAATAACTAAAGTAAACTAAACGGGCTGTCTCTAAATCAGTTAAGTCACGAATTTTCCTAACGGCGTATGCTGCAGAGCTAAGCTTTTTTGACAATTTATCTATATGGGCCCCATTGAAGCTTGGCATCCAAAGTTATGCCTAAGAATACTGTGGTATTTTCGGGTTTTAACTCTTCACCCTTTATGAGAACACTAGTTTCTACTTGTCTAACATTTGGTATCGTAAACTTAATACATTTCGTTTTTTTTTCCGTTAAGAAGTAAGTTATTAACATTAATCCAGTTAACTACGTTTGCGAGGGCACTATTTATATTGTCAGTAACCAGCTGCTGACGTTTGAGTTTAAATAAAAGTGAAGTGTCATCTGCAAACAACACTATATCATGTTCATTCCCTTATGAGGTAAGGCAAGTCATTTATATAAATAAGAAATAAAAATGGGCCAAGAATTGAGCCCTGGGGGACCCCCATTCTTACTACAGATCCGGGTGACCTTTTTCCGTTAACATCAACTCTCTGAATCCTATCACTTAAGTAAGAAGTAAGAAGATCCAGAGAGGCGTTCCGAATTCCGTAGTAGTGAAGTTTCCTGATTAAGGTTTCATGAAGAACACAATCGAATGCCTTGGACAAATCGCAAAAGATGCCCAAAGCATCGCATTTGTCCTCCCATGCATTATAAATATGTCCTAAAAGTTCAACTCCGGCATCAGTAGTTGAACGACCCCTTGTAAAACCGAACTGTTTGTTATGCAGTAATTTATTTTTGTTAAAAAATCTTTGCATTTGGTTTAAAATAAGTTTTTCAAAAATGTTACTAAAGGTAGGTTGTACTGAAATAGGTCTATAATTAGTAGGGTCTGATGTACTACCCGATTTAAACAATGGTATGATTTTACTATGTTTCATAAGATCAGGAAACTCACCACGATCAATACAATTATTAAATATAACAGCTAAAGTAGGTGCTACAATGTTTATAATTGACTTAGCAACATCCACAGAATTACCCCATAGATCTGCAGTCTTTTTAACATTTAACATGTAAAAAGTTTTAATTACATCTGTACAGGTGACATATTGGAAGTGAAATTCTGAATCACAAACTGGAACGTTTTCTTTAAGTATAGACTCTGCAGCAGTGGGTGATGAGCTTAGAGATTTAGTTGTTGACACGGGAATCTCTGAAAAGAAATTTTCAAAGGCCGCGGCGACTTGAGAATCTGATCTAATTACATTGTCATCAATAGCAAGGCTGTAGGTAGATTTCAGTTGTTTTATTCGTTCTCCCAGATCGAACAATGTGCTGTTGATTGGATCTTCATATGCGGTGTAGTGAGGTAACGATATATTTACGATATGATTTAATTCTGCTATCTGAGGGGTCACAATTTCAGAGTTAGATTTAATTGTATTCGCTGATATATATGAGCATACAAAGTAAACTCGTTACTTTTTATTATGCATTTTGAATCTAGGTCAATGATACCGACTCCTGTCACCTGTTTAAAGGCAACTTGATCTTGACATATAATCCTCACCGCGTAGGTATTGCAGCAAAAGTACATGAACCTCGCTGGCTCATTTAATTCGAGCCACCTGTCTTGACAAGGGGATTTAATTACAATGCATTGTTTTAAATTGCTATCCAGTTTGCAGAATTTTTCATCAATGCTTAAATGATTAATTGGTTGGTTAGTTTGGCACAAATATGAGATATCATTGTGCAGACATAGCTGGAGCTCAATAAACGACATTGTGAAGAAAGCATCTTTTTTCAAATTAATAGCTACGAAGTCTGCAGCTGGTAGTACGCTAATCATATAATTTTGAACTTGCCGTGGAACTGGTATGATTTTATAAATTTTGTAGCTATCTCTGCTGGTCAATGGAAAGGTAATCTCAAATATGAAGTATTCTTGCATCATTCTCGCTTTTACTTTCAGCATGCTATAAACATGCTTTAGATCAGACTGTAGGTTGTCCACGGGCAATGTAGTATCCTTTGTTAATTGTCCTGAAATAAACTGTAACTCACGCTGTAACTGATCCGGTGTTAACAGGTGAGTGTTGAATTTCCCGTGATAGATATCCATGATGATATCTAACAGAGTATCCTGAATCTTTTTAGGTTTTGAAGCAAGTTGATGGTCGTGAGTGCCGACAGGGCGAAGTTTTGTGTTTTAGCTAAGCCTTCAACTTCTTGCTTAATAACAACGACTGCATTATCTAATTGATTCAAGTGTTTGTTTATAGTTTTATGTTGTAATTGGATAGTTTGCTCGGTTCTTTTTAGCACGTTGAATTCAGCTTCGATGATGGAAGTCTGATTTCTTAATAAGTCATCAAGATGACGCTCGTTTTGTTTTACAAGTTGTATATCTTTCTTGTACTGTTCTGCGAATCGTTCGTCTAATACTCCGAACAGGCTATTGGCCACGTAACCGATACCATTAACGAGACCGCGACGCTGTCTGGTGCGCGCGTCAAAGTGCTGATTAATCATAAGTTGATTTTAGTGCTGTATTTCTTTGTAGTCGTGAATTAATTGAAGCGTTATCATATTACATTGACTAGTTTCTTTTAGGGATGCGCAGAGTCTTTCTAAATAATCCAAAAACTTACTGGCAGCTGTATTCCCTTCCCAATAAGGGCTCATATCATAGTAAACAATTAGATTCCATTTGACTCGAATAACTTGCATGTTGCCCACTGTTTCGAAATACAGTGAATTGTTATTTGGCAACGCTGATATGTTAAAAGCTGCGTGCGATGATGTCATCAATAACATAAAAAATATTAAAGACATTACTATTGATACGAACTTAGATTTGATTTTACTGCTTGGTTTCCGCTCGTCAGGTACCTTTAAGTTGATGTTGATTTCTTGATTAACCTTTCTATCCTCCGTCATATTGCTTGAAGCAGGCGATATAGGCAAGATGGATAATTTCACAACCGGTCTTTTAAGTATTCCGCTTTTTGTTTTTAATGTTACTACCCCAACTAATCCATCTTTACCTGGGTTAGCTTCTACCACTCTACCCATCATTCATTTGCCAGGTGGCAGATTGTCGTCCTGGATAGTCACTAAATCATTGATATTGATATTTTGCTCAGTACTTCGCCATTTGCTTCTTACAGATAACTGCGTTAAATATTCCGATCTCCATTTTTTCCATATCTATCTCCCAATGGAGGGAGTCAATTTGTGACCAGTGCGCTTGAAGTGTTCTCAAGGCGTCCTCCATCTCCCATTTTTCTGACATGGAGTCTAGGTCGATTAGCCCTGCTGATCTTTTGAATGCTCTGAAATTTTCTGTTTGCTTACGCAGCATGTCATCTAGTTTGCTGGTAGAGCCCTTTGACTCCCTTGTACGTAACGTGCTGGCTTTTGCTGGCTGCTCATAACCCGATGGTCCTGCTTCTGCTAATTCGGCGCCCTCTTGCTGCTCCTGTATTGGTTGAGTACCCTTAACGGTTTTCATAGGCGTTAGCTTGCTTGACGACTGTAGACGTTGCTCATTGATGAGTGACTTGGTTGCTGTATAAAGTTTGCTAACCTTTTCATGCTCGGAATTTATAAAATATGAATGATGTTTGACCCCATATTGACAGATAGCTAAATGATTATTCTGAAAATCTGACCAATAACTCTCTAACAACTCTAGTCACCTTTTAAAATAGTCGTCCGATTTCCTATCGGCGCTATCCTTTTTTATATTTATCGGTATTTTCTTGATTGCCTCGCTAAGTTCAAGTTGCTGGTAGTAAAGCTCTTCCATTATGCTGCTAGATTGTTTATGATGAAAAAAGGAAATACCTTACTTGCACGAAACTGGCTCTCGACTGCCGCTGATTCGCTGTTGCACTCCAAATGCTGCTGCTTTGATGTAGCTGGGCACTGACACCCTGCTGCTGAGATACCGAGTGCTGCTGCTGCTTAAATACCAATGTGCTGCTTGCTGCTCAAGATGCTGATTTCCCCGTCCTGGAGGCGCTGTTGTCACGCTGCTTGGGATGCTTAAAGACGGTGCTCTTGTTAACTAATCTTGCAACGCCACCCTGTGCTGCTAGGGTTTTGCTACAAACGCTTTGCTAAAGTCCTGCGGTTACGAAAGTATGTCCACAGTTCACACGTATCACTGTAATCCAATATGCTGATTTCTGGACGTGTTCACTCACAAGTCACTTAATACACGTTACTCACGAATACTAAAACTCGCGAGGTCCCGCCCGATCCGGCTCGAAGGACCATTTAGAAGTAAGGATGATGGCTAAATGATACTGCTGCTTATAAAGGCAAATTAAATATATTATCCGGACCAAAGGTATAATAATACAAAGGAGCGAGGGAGCACACGCGATGACCGCTAGTTGTGTACTGAATGCTCAACTAATATCAATTAGTGAAATGAGGTAAAAATGCACGAATAAGCATTAGTGCATTATTAGTGTATGGTTTCACCGTACACCCTCTTTACATGCACAGAACCTAAATCCAGAAATAGCTGAGATACTGCTACGTGCACATGCACGATACACACTGGACCTTTTGGGTAGGTATGACCATTATGAAGCTGTTCTTCGTGCTGCGTACCTGAGAAGAGGATAGTGCTCTCCAGTCTGTGTATCCCCAGATAATCGTCGCCGTAAGATCGTTGTGCTCGTTCTGGGTCTGGCTACATTATTATATTTTCTTATTTAACATCACCAACTGATCGCCGAATGTTTAGGAAGAAGGAAGAAAAGATAGAATTATGAAAACTATAGGTGACGCATACTTCCAGCTAAAAATAATACGACAATAACAACTATAAATAGCAACAAGAGATACAGAATATACGATAATGTTGATAAGAACAGCTTATTCACAATTAATTACGTATAGTTTTGGAGTTTTATATAAAATGTGACACTCGTGTAGATAGTGAATCAGGATTTTGACTAATGATACTCACGATAGACGATCTTTAGTTGTAAAGCATACCGCCGCACCGCACCGTGCCGCGGCATTGTCATCGCAAGGAGTTCTCTACTAGGAAGTGGTCGTGTTATAGACTTGATGGTCTAAACAGGGTTAACATACCTGCTGACAAGACGTGACTCGGAATGATCAAGCGGTATATTATAAGAAGCCTCCATTCTTTTTCCACAGTCTATACGCACACAGGAAATATGTATATGTATGTAATAAAATTAAAGCAGAAACTTCTTGGAGTTTAAAAGTGCGATGTTCCGCCAGAGCTGCGAAGGGTGTATAACGGTTGAGTGTTATTCGTGTTAGAGCACAGTTTTAATTTACGAGAAGGCAGAGTTGGCGCCGGCTCGCACGCGCCTCAATTGGCGCTCGATCAAAACTTCGCACATCGCCACGACAGACAGCTCGACCTAGCGAAGCGGAGCGGAGCTGAGCGGTCTCGACCACGCCGCCGTGACACCGCCATGAATCATAAGAATATCACCCTGTCTTGCTGCAAGGCACAGCTAAGCATACTGAAAATGAATGAGCATTAGACACGGTGATGTCTAATGCTCATTCATTTTCAGCGTATGTTGTTTTTTCTTGCAGTTTAGATTTAATAGTGATTGATTTTTATAAAGAAACCGGTAGATGGTAGGGTTTAATGATAATAGATAATTTCTAGGCAATTATCACTCGACTATGAACGCCGTTGTAAGCGATATCATTTCTTACCATTGGAGTAAGCCGAAGTATCAGTGATATCTGTTTTTTAGCTAACATCGTTAACGGCTCCGTTGATTGTCCCGAACTAATCAGCAAAACACTTCTTCGTACTAATCTAAACAACCTCAGAAAACGGCCGCTACTCTATGTACCATTCACATCGACAGGCGCAACGCCTTCTGCATACGTAGAGTTATAAATGATAAATGATTTATTTTCTGTAAGTAGGTTTGTACAAACACTTTTACATGTTAATCATATTTTTTTTTAATCGATGAGGTCGGCGTTTCCTATCTGACTACTCTGAGAAGAAATGCCGAAACAAACTCAGAGGTCACAGTCTCTTTTAAAGTCCAGACATAATAGAAAAAACTGCATGCGTAGCTACACTAAAGTCAATATGATAAACCTTGAAAATGACATACGCGGTATTAATTTTGACCCTGTTTACACTTCAAACGATGCAAATATTACTTTACAGTATTTCATTAACTCGCTACAATATGCAATAAGAAAAAACACATTCACTAAAACCATCCCAAGAAAGTATAGTTGTATTAAACCCTGGATCACGCCCGGGCTCGTTCGTTGTATAAGACAGAGAGACAAACTTCACCTAAAATTTAAACTTGCACCTGATAATCAAATACTTTCTCTAACATATAAAAGGTATCGAAACTTCTGTAATAATCTTTTGAAAAAACTAAAAAATCAGTACGATAAAAATGAATTACAGAAGACGGGAAAAAACAGTAAACTTGTCTGGAAATTTATTAAAACTAATACATTTAGATCGAAAACTCCTGAACCTCCGCTTGATTTGCTAACAACAGAGATAAACCAATCCGAAGCAATGAATTATGTAAACAATTTTTTTGCTAATGTTGGTAAAAACTTGGCTGAAAAATGTTTAAATTCTAGTCATTTTTCCCCGGAAAAGCCGACCACAACATCCTCTAAAATAAATTCTTTTGTTTTATTAGATACCGACGTTGACGAAGTGGTAAGAATAATAAACGGGTTAAAATATGATTGCGCTACTGGGTGGGATGGCATACCTAATAATATACTTATAAGATTTAAATACCTATTTGCTCCTCCGCTAACCCACATTTTTCAGCTATGTTTATCTAAAGGAATATTCCCTAAATGGCTTAAAAAAGCTGTGGTCACACCTGTATTTAAGTCTGGAGACAAAAACTGTGTGAATAACTACAGACCCATTTCAGTACTAACAGGCCTCTCAAAAATTTTAGAAAAAATTATTAACAGTAGATTGATAAACTATCTGGAAGATAAAAGACTTCTTTCAGATAGTCAATTTGGTTTTAGGCCCAAAAGATCAACTAACCAAGCAGTACACAAACTAACTAATAATATCACTACCAATCTGGATAATGGTATGCACACAATTGGGATTTTTCTAGACCTCGCTAAGGCCTTTGACACTATTTCTTGTACTTTACTTTTGCACAAGCTTGAAACACTTGGGATAAGAGGAGCACAACTACAACTATTTTCTGATTATCTCAGCGATCGACATCAGTGTGTAAAAATAGGTCAGTTTACAAGTTCTGAACTCAAAAATAGTTGTTTTGGAATTCCACAAGGCAGCATTTTGGGACCCACATTATTTTTAATCTATATAAATGAACTATGCAGCCTGTCCCTCCAAAATGGTATGTTAATGTCTTATGCGGATGACACCGCTCTATTGTTCTCAGCCAAATCAAAAAATGAGGTCTATGAACATGCTCAAAATGGTTTAAACATTGTGTCCAATTGGCTCCATAATAACCTCCTAACATTAAATTCAGATAAAACTAAATACATTCTATTTACAATGAGACATACTAACATACCGCTTACTAATCTAAACATTTACGCACATAATTGCAACACGTACGCTGACGCTGCATGTTCTTGCCCCACTTTAGCTAATGCTGACTATTTGAAATATCTGGGTGTCACTATTGACTCCAATCTAAATTTCCGTAAACATATCGATTTACTTTGTACTAGAGTGCGCAAATTAATATACGTTTTTAAGAATTTACGGAACATAGCTGACTATAAATTAATTAAACAGGTTTATTTAGCTTTGTGTCAATCCATTCTTACCTATTGCATAACTTCTTGGGGTGGTGCAGCAAAAACAATTTTACTCCCTCTAGAGCGTGCTCAAAGAGCAGTTCTAAAGGTTGCTACCTTTCGCCCTTTTAGATTTCCTACGCACCAGCTCTTCATAGCGTGTAATGTATTAACAATACGGCAATTATTCATTCTAAGCATAGTACTACACCAGCATACTGCACTTCCTTTTAATCCAGTACCTTCCGTCAAGAGAAGAAAGGATTTGGTTTGCATAGGGTCTCAAACCAAACATGCGTTCGCTAATCGATTTTATGTATTTTTAGGACCTTTTCTGTATAATAGGCTCAACAAGGTACTAAACCTCTATAGTGTAAGCTATAAAAAATGTAGTACAATGTTATCAGAATATTTAGCAACCCTCAATTACACAGACACAGAAAAACTTCTAGAAATTCTGTCATGATGATAATATTTTATTCCCTCGTAAGTATCTACTTTTGTATATTTACATAGGTTAGTTTTAGGTATTAATGTAACAATATGCTTTTTCTCATAGTTGTTAATAGATTATATGTAGTCAATTTTACTTAATTAAAATTGTATTTTCCCTTTGTAATTTAAATGTAAGTGATGGCCTGAAACACAGGTTTGTATAAACCTAGATCGGGCAGGTCGATACCTAACATTCTACTTCCGAACCATCATTGCTTGCACCTGTAATATAAAGATTTTAGCTTAAGTTTATTATTATTAGGCACTATAAATGTATAAGGAATTTACTACTGTTGGCTAAATGTACTTTACTTGTAAACGTTTTTATTAAATAAATTTTATTATTATTATTATTTATTATTATAATCTTGGTTAGATCATGTGAAGACCATGATATTGTATGGTGGATATAGCTTTCAATAGTTTACCATCGCACCTGGAAATCGATTTATTTTGCACCAGTGCACATAAAATTAGAAAGATTTTAAACAAGGAGTACTTTGGTGACAACCACAAATAGCTTCTATTTCCGATTTTCATATTGCACGACTTAACCACATGAGTAGATAAACGGAACAGATGCTAAGCTTCTTAAGAACGTGCAAAATTGTTACCAATTTTGGTAGGGTTGTCACAATAGGTTAAGTCAAATTAAACAAAACATTTGTTAAATAGTTTTATTATTCAGTATGATAGAATACTTTACAAATTACTTACTCTAATCACTTTCTTTTTATAATGTTGGTTTTTTAATAATTTTATTGTTTCTTTCAATGCTGTGACATACAGTGAGTGTAAAAAGTATCGGTACACCTAGGGTTGTAATAAAAAAATACAAATTTGATAGATATTTGTTTTAATTTATTTAATTTAGAAGATACTAACAAGCAGCTCAAGGTCGTTGTACTTTGTTTATGCCAAAAACAAAAAAAAAAATATAAGCAGTAAAAAAAAATATAATTATATATATCCACTTTGCGAAAATTCGCTAACAAAAAGTATTCGTACACTTAAAAAAATATTTAAAAATAAATGAAAAAAAGGCATAAGTAATATTTAGTTGGGTCCACCATTATCATGGATAATAGCTTGGAGTCCGCGGCATCGAATCAACTAGTTTTGAGACATAAGAAGACGGTATCAGTTCCCATTCTTCGCGAAGTGCAATTTTTGCGTTTCTTTATTTGAAATTGCTCTTTTTCGAATTTTGTCATCTAGATAATCCCACACATGCTCTATGACATTAATATCAGGTGATTGAGGAGGAATTTCAAGTTAAAGCTTAAGTATTCCATGCTTTATATTTAGGATCGTTATCTTGTAAAAATATCCAATTATTTTTAAAACCCATTGCTGCTGCACTTGAGTGAAGATTCTCTTTTTGGATGTTTATACATGTTTTGTGATCCATAATTCCATCAAGAAATGCAAGCTTTCCCACCCCAGTAGCGCTAATACAACCCCATACTAAAACAGATCCGCCACCCTGTTTTACTGTCGGACATAAATTTTCTTTTTTAAATTCCGTATTAGGTTTTCTCCATACTTTATACTGTCCGTCCGATTTAAAAATATTAAATTTTGATTCAAATATGAACTTGAAAATAGTTTCGAGTCCCAGCCTGCCTGATTTTGGGAGAAGGGTATTCAAATTTTGCCCAGTAGATGGCTGACTGTTGTTTATAACGAGGGAGACTATATAATTGATTAAGTTTATTTTTATTCATAAAACAATATTAATAATAATTTGTTTTTTAACTGGTTTTGCGCGCAGATCTACCACGATAATCATTACTAATTGTAAGTAATAAGTACATCTCGAACATTAGAGTGATAATTTACAATCACTGTTATTATTCATTTCCTGTAATATTTAAGAAGCACTAATTTTTGGATTTTTTTTCACACAATTCCACTTCTAAATTTATTTTTTATAGTTTTACTAACACTAAATCGATCAATTATAGTCTGTACAGTTGAGCGTGGTCTATTGATAAGTTTTGCGATTTCACTTAATGATTTGCACTGATTATGTAAGTTTATAATTAATTTTCTTTCCTCTTCACTTCATTTTTGCTACTAAACGCATCTATACATATCACAAGTGTAAATAAAACTAAATATTACGCCTTAGGAATAACCTTAATATATGAAACATACGAAAAAATCTGTTGGAAAAACAAACATACACAATTTAACTTGAAATATAATTAATGTACGAATACTTTTTACTAGTCATTTTTTGTATAGTGGATATAAAAGCATTATTATGCTGCTTATAATTTTTATTTAATTTTTTTTTTTATCATAAATGAAGTAGGTACAACTACCCTAAGCTACTTTCTAGTATTTTCTAAATTAAAGAAATAAAAAATCTATCACTTTTTAATATTCGTTTTTCATTACGACCCACTGTATAGTTTTTTCAATGTAGCGGGAAACACATGGCATATCTTTACAATCTTTAATACGTTTAAGTATTTCGTTGCCAAGATAATTATTAAACAATATTTATTTCAAGATCGAAATATTCGCGAAATTTATGCTAAAGAAATTCAACAAATGCGATAAAATTATCAGCAGGTATAATTAAAAAACCAAATTGTACGTTACCATCATTAAAATCCTTGTAATAGTTGAATAGAGAATCTTTGCCCATATTTATAGGTTGTATAGTTTTATTTTTTTCGCATTTGTTGTATTGTTAGGCTCTAGACAGACGAACCGCATTTTAACTGCAATCCAACCGCAAATTGCAGTTCGGATGCAGTTTGAATGCAGTTGACACGACTGTAATAGAACTGCAAACCAAACGTGCAGTCCGATTGCAGTTCAATTGCAGTCGGCGTGCAATCGTGTGAACTGCACACCGACTGCAATTGAACTGCACGGAGGGCGGAGCGTTAAAGTAGTGCGGGCGGGTGGGTATGGTGCAGTTCGGATGCAGTTTTAATGCAGTTGACACGACTGCAATAGAACTGCAAACCAACCGTGCAGTTCGTAACGTTTGGTTTGCAGTTCTATTGCAGTCGTGTCGACTGCATTAAAACTGCACTTGAACTGCAATTTGCGGTTGGATTGCAGTTGAAATGCGGTCCGTTTATCTAGAGCCTTAGAGGCATTTTCTGTACAAATAGCTTGATACATATATTATACTAAACCATTTTTTTTCCGGTAAATCAAACCGATAGTCACTAGTTCCTAATGTTAATTCAGAGGCAATAACATCGTCTGGTTGCGGATCTAGCGAAACTATAGCCATTGAGGAGTTCCCTCGTGAGGACAACATTAACTATAATAATAAAGAAATCACAGTAAGGAACCTTAGACTTGGCACGACTTTGTCTAGATTTCATTACATTTTAGAGATAAACAAGCAGCTCCATCGAGACTTGGCTAGTTTTTTACAGAATGTTTTTGGTAGGATTTCACTTCTTTTTGTAGAAACGTATATTGATTTATTTTATTATAGATTTTCTTATTTGACACAGTTTTTTCTTTTTAGGAGTACTTTTTTTATTATTACAAATCTTTCTTTTCTTTTTTTCCGGTTCTGATTCTTGTACAGTAACAATAGTTTTTCGTATTGCCCATTCGCGTTCATTATTTATTCTTTTAGACGGTTTAGACAGTTTAATTTCTGAAAGATCGGCGCGGTATTTACGCCTAAGCCGGTTGTATTCGGTGATCGCTGAAGCTTGAGCTTTTATACTCTTGAAGTCAACATTTATGAGGTGCACCCATGAAGACTGGTTACTCGTGAAAGCGCCACGTAGGCTAAGCCACAAGAGAATATGGAGGTGCCAATGTCCATGAGGGCATTTTTTAGACTTATCCTTGGCTCTTGTGAATTGTAAGGGCATACGCCACACAGATTGGGAATTGTTCTCTGTACACTGTCACTAATCATAAAATGCCTAACCTATCCAAATCTTCGAATTGTTATAATAACAACCTGCTAATTAACCTTAGCAAACCTCACGAAATAATAAGCGAAATCAACGAAATGCAAATAATCCCTCCTAACCCCTAGCAAACGTTTTCAAGCGCAGTAGAAGAAAGTCGTATACGAATGTAACGCGGCCGGTTGCCACTTCGCCATATAAGGTCATCGGAAAGACCAACGTAAGCGCGTTTTAAAATACAGTCAGCGCCATCTAGCGACGTGTGCGGGTATCACCGCCACTCTTAGTCCAATGCAAAAATGTTGACCTTTTGAGCGAAATTAATATTTTAGTTTAATTTGTTTATTTAATTTGTGTAATGTTCGAGTAGAATAAAGTTAATCGTTCGACTATTTCTTCTTGTAAACTTGTAAGTATAAGTATAAAAGCCAGTCTAGTCTTATCCAGAGTTTTCCTTTAATTTTATTTATATGCGTATTAAAAGCAGAAGGGGAGGTATTCGCCCAGCAGTGGGACGCTATAGGCTAGATTAAATTAGAAGATGTGTCCCACTACGCTGGATTTTTGCAATGACAGTCGATTTTTTTATGTACAGACGCCAGCACTTCAAGCTACCCGAAACTGTCAGATTTTCCCAATCAACTTTGAACCTTATACTTTAGCAATAAAGTTGAAAATCTATTAAAGAAATCTGACAGATTGTAGTAGCTTGATGTGCTGGCGTCTGTACCAATAGTAAAAGGGAGCATTACCATATCTCTAATACAGCTGAGACCAGCTGAGGGTTCTTCATCAGATACTTCAGTCCTTCGATTTTTGACATCAAATGAGGCGGCCCACCAAGTTGAATATTTTTTGTAAAGGCGGTATGTCGATCTCTAATAGGTAGTTTGGTTGGGCTCTTGTGTTTTCTAATCAGGGTCACCAGGTACTCCATATCTTCGATTATCCTAGTTTTTATAGTTTTTCCTTTATGTGGCCATTAAACCCTAACTCTGTACCAAATTTCAGCTCTCTGAGTTTATGGGAAGTACTAGTTCTATTTTGATGATCATGAGTGAGTGAGTGTCATAAATGCGAAACTTTGCTTTCGCTTAACTTCGGAATTAAATGACCTACAGACTTGAAATTTTGGATTTTAAGTATGTGATTATAGCTTACTCGATGACCAAAATTTCTGCGTTCTGTTCTTATCCAGAGGTTCTCAAATATGGGCCTGAAAATGCGGCGAAATGGTTCCAGTAAAGGATGGTACGGCAGTGTTTGCTTCGCGCTCGACTTGGCGGGGGCACTGCCATGCCCCCCGATAGATGGCGTACTGTGAGGATAACTCTTAATTTTTGCAGTTGATGTGAATAGTGGCCAATTATTGAAAGCGGCCAGTTATTCCTCTGTTTACCCTATTTATTGCTCAACACAGTACATTTTATACATTTCCAGATGTTAAGTGAATGTGCAGTCCCCTGTATTGTACCAATTCATGCATACAAAATTCATAATTATACAAATTCATAAAATCCAATTTATCCGTTACAATATGATGTCATCGTCATCTGCCTAGCCTTTTCCCAACTATGTTGGGGTCAGCTTCCAGTCTAACCGGATGCAGCTGAATACCAGTATTTTACATGGAGCGACTGCCTATCTGACCTCCACAACCCAGTTACTGGGTAATACGATACTCCTTGGCAAGACTGGTGTCAGACTTTCGGGCTTCTGACTACCCGTAACGACTGTCAAAGATCCACGAATGACAGCCGGGACCAACGGCTTAACGTGCTTTCCGAGGCACGGAGGGGTCCGGAATGTGAAGATGGTCACCCATCCACAGACCAACCGCGGCAAGCGTAGCTTAACCTGTTCGATCGACCCGTGCGGCTGTTATTATTTAGCCACGGGCCCCTCCCGTTACAATATGATGTCATCATTTCAAAAAACAATACCTTGTACAATGATAAATAAAGTATTTTTATATTTTGTTTTAGTAGTATTTTTTGTTTAATAATCATTAAATGATATTTATTATTGTTATTATTTAACAAAACTTTAATCGGAGGGCACGGCAGTGCCCGGCCAAGTCGAGCGAATTAAGTAAGCGACAACGGAAGTATTTAAAAAAATAACTTTATTCCGACAGAGTTACAGCTAAACAGTTCTTCTCATCTCATAAAATATTGATCTTATATACTAACTTTATTGCTAACGTAGTACATGCATGGCGTGATCAGATATGACGCACGTCCTAGATTATTCTGGATGCTGATCAAGCAATGGAGTGTTTGGAAATAATATGTCTAATAAATACTTATTGGCTGACAAAGCTAATATTGGTAGGTTGGGGTTCCTTAACTCCTCCCTCCCCAAGAGAGAAATTATCCGAAGGTGTCGCAGACAGTTTCGGAGAATTTCGACAAAAATTTATAAACTGGAATTTATACATTATAAAGATAAATACTGCTATTACAATAATCACATACTCGAAGATGGTCCATATACTAATTTCTATTGTCACTGTTTGGGTCGTATCGTCTATTTCACTAATTTTTGCACTTTGTAAAACTTCTTTCACATCACTGAAGTCCACATTTCTTAGATCCACTTTCTTTGACCTTCTCTGGATGTCCTGTTGTAGCTCTGGCATCTGGATCAATGGCAGCTGGATACTAGAAACTGTAGTGTTTGTGGTAGCGGCAACGATGACTTCGCCTATTTGTGTCTCGCATTGTTGGCCTGGAGTCACGATGTAGGTCCCAAGAACGGTGTATTTCAGAATTTCTGTATCGCAATTCTCAGTAATGATGAGGTTTTCTTCTGAGTAAACCAACCATTGGTTGTCGGTTACTTTTTGTATCTTAGTTTTCTCTATTTCAATATGGTTCTGTATGCAGTTTTTGTAGTTATTCTTCATCAACATTATTTGTTCAATGCAGGTCACAGTTGGATACTGGGCTAAGTTAGTTTCAGCGCATAGAAATTTGTCCTTTTCAATCTCAGCACATGGGCTTACCACGGGCATGTATTTCAACCTATTCACCATCAGGTAAGGGTATTTGGGTATAATCGTAAAGGTATTTGGAGAATGGAATATAGGAATAGGTATAACCTTGTAGTAATTATATGTTTCGTTATCTATTAGGGGGACTTCTAAAACAAAAACTAACTTGTTGTTATTTATGTATGACTTAAGTATAATATTACGTTCTAATTTTATTAAATTACGTTTGCTTACTGGATATATTGTTCTAGCATGTTTAGAAATGACTTCTAATGTATAATATAATTCTGTACTATTTATAATGGATTGGTGCAATGTATTTAATTTGCTAAAGGCTATTGCCGTCTCAATCTCTTGTATGGTTTCGTAACAAGTTCGAAAGTTATTTAAAATTTGATACATAGTATTCAATATTTGGAAAAGTTTGTTAAACCTGAACTCATGTTCAACTAATCTTTCCATTTCATTGGTATGTAAACCCAAGTTTTTTATATTTGAATTTATTATTTCAGAGTCGTTTACTAATTTATCAAAAGCCTTTTGCATTGATGATACTTTACGTTCGACTACATGCTCTTTGTTCTGTATCATTTGAATTTCTCTATCATATTTAATTGCATCATCTTCATCTAAATTTCCCGAAATAGCTTTTACAAGTGAGCCTAATGGATTGAATAAGGCTCGTTTATTCCTATAATGAAAAGGTAATATTTGAAAAAATCTACTCTTAGTTAAATTAATGAGATATTCGATTTGACTTTCTATTCCTACCGTTTCGTTACTAACTCTAATTTCCTTAATTTTTATTTTTAAATTACTAAAATCCCGAATATTATTATCTATTTGTAAGCCTAATGATTCTAAATCTATAGTTTTATATATTGTCCAATAACTATTCCTCTTCACTGCTACTCCCCGCTTTATCGCTGCTATCCCCGGATTCTGACCGAGGTTTTGAAGGTCCAGCGTGCATGTTGACACCACTAGTACCAGAAGTACCAGGCACGATCTGTGGAGGACGTTTTACATTTTTTAATGCTACTCTAGTTTTCCTTTTCTTTACTTCTACTGGTACTACATTTCTTTCGACTTCACCTATTACTTTAGCTTTTTCATATCGCGGTTTTTCTTTAGCTTTTCTAATCCTAGTATCTTTCATATAAATAGTATCGCCTGGCTCAAGTACTGGTGTCGTTTCACCACATTTTTTATTTATCACTTTAATTTTGTCGGATTCTAATTTTTCTGTTATGAATTCATAAAGTATTTTAAGGCGTTTTCTATGATCTAACAATAGTTTCTGAGTTAAATTCTTTTCTCTATCCACGTTAAATACATTATCTGAATAAGTGTGACCAAATACTAATTCAAAAGGCGTAAGGTCTGTTGCTGAGTGAATGGTGTTGTTATAGGCCATGATGGCGTAAGTCATAACAGATGCTGCATCTAAATCGCTTTTATCGTATTTTGCTATACAATAAATCTCGATAATGGTGGAATGAAATCTTTCTACTATTGCCATTGAACTGGGATTGTTTGGAGTCCCAATATGAAGTTCAATTTTGTACCAGCTTAACATTTCCTTAATCAAAGCATTATTGAATTCTGTCCCGGAATCACAACTAATTTTCCTAGGCAGACCATACATACTAAAGTATTTAATCAATGCCCTAACTATCTCTGGTGTACTCCTATTTGGTACCTCTATAGCTTGTGCTATCTTACTAAATGCGTCTACTATAGTTAAATAATATTTCCCTTCGATATATAATAAGTCCATAAAAGCTTCCTGAAAAGGGCCATCCTGCGTTTGTGTTAACTGAATGTAAGGTTTGATCGGCTTTCTGTCGTATTTCATGCGTTTACATGTTTCGCAAGCGTTTATGATTGCCGTAACTGTCTCTTTCATGTTTGCCCACCAATAATGTCGTTTAAGTTTAGTTAAAGTTTCTTTAATACCTCTATGACACGTTTTCCCGTCGTGGTATTTAAAAATAACTTCTTTTTGATCTTCTTCAGATTCTGTCAAATTTATAACTCTTTCTGTACATTCTGTTAGCTTAACAGAATCCTTTTTAAATAACTTAATTGCCATGTTTGAAAAAGTTTTTCTAAAAGATGGATGTTCAAAGTATATAAAGTACCTATGTTTTGGATCTATATACTCTTTTAAAAAGTCTTTAACTAATTTATCGTTATTTGTCGGTAAGTGCACTTCCAGAATTTTTTGTTTCTTATTAGAAATGTCTTTTACAGCTAAGTTATTTTTAAACCATGAATGAACTAAAATCTGTTTTGGTTTAGTATCGACAGCTTCGTTTAAAATAGGAATGCCTTCGTGTTCTCTATTTGAAACTGAATTGGCAGTGACCTCATCATCAGAATCCGAAAGTTCTATCGTTTCTATTGGAGCTTCGAGGTCTTGCAATTCGTTATCTATTATTTTTTGTATCCGTTCCTGTCTATCCCCTACGTTTACGAATATTGAATCTAAATCGTCGTCAATTGCATTAATCTTAATCCTAGATAAAGCATCTGCATTCGTGTTTTGGGGGCCCTTCTTATATTTTATTTCGAAATCGTACTCTTCTAACCTTAACCGCCATCGCGTGAGTTTACTATTGGGCTCTTTCAATGAATACAGCCATGCTAATGGTCTATGGTCTGTAAATATGGTAAATTTGTTACCATACAGATACGGTCGAAAGTGCTTAACTGCCCATATTATGGCTAATAGTTCCTTCTCGATAGTGCTATATTTTACTTCAGTGTCGCTCAAAGTTCTACTAGCATATGCTACAGGCTTATCTGATCCTATTGTTCCTTGTGATAATACAGCCCCGATTGCAAAATTGGATGCATCAGTGGTTAGGATAAAAGTTTTACTAAAGTCAGGAAACTGTAACAAAGGTGCATTTGTTAAAAGCTTTTTACAAGTCTCGAAACATTCTTTATATTCTTCATTAATAATAATTTTGCGACCTTTCTTTAAACAAGCTGTTAATGGTCTAGTTATTTTAGCAAAATCTTTGATGAATTTCCTATAGTATCCGATAAGTCCTAAAAAGCTTTTAATCTGTGTAACCGTTTCTGGTATGGGATACCTAAGAACAGCATCTATTTTATCATTATTTGGCTTCAAACCTTCACTCGTAATAGTATGCCCTAAGTAAAGTACTTCCTTTCTAAGAAAATGTGACTTATCTAATTGAACTTTCAAATTTGTTTGACGGAAGCGGTCAAAAACTGCTCTAAGTTTTTCTACATGTTCAGGCAAACTTTTTGAAAAAATGATGACGTCATCGAGGTATACTAGGCAATGTAAGCCTTGAAGGCCTCGTAGGACGTCACCATCGCTCGCTGGAAGGTTGCAGGTGCTGTCTTTAACCCAAACGGCATTCTGTTAAATTCGTAATGACCTGAAGGTGTGCTAAATGCGGTTTTAGCTCTATCCTGTTCCTGGACCTCTAATTGATGATACCCGCTAGCTAAATCGAGGGTTGTAAAGTAGGTACTTTTACCTAGCATGTCAAATAAATCGTTAATGTTGGGCAAGGGATATTTGTCATCAATTGTAATTTCATTGAGCCGTCTATAATCAACTACCATTCTCCATTTTTGTTGGCCTGATGCGTCTAACTTTTTCGGCACCAAATGTACGGGAGCACTCCAGGGAGAATGCGATTCCTGGATAATGTTATCCCTTAACATTTTCTCAACTTGATTCTTGATTTCTTTTGTTTGAATAGGGGGTAACCTATGTGCCTTAATGTTTATTGGGTCTTCATTTTTTGTTCTTATTCTATGTTTAACCTGATTTGTGAAGGTTAATGGAATATTTTCACAATAAAATATATCTTTGTATTCCCTACAAAGTCCCTCAATAACCCTACGTTCTTCTGCGTTCATATGATCTAACTGTAATTTTTCTAAATTTTTTGTTAGCAATCTGTCCACTTCTATATTATTATCCATGAAATTAACACTAACAGATGGGCTTTGTATGTATGGATCTACTTGAAAAGGTCCCGTCACTACTAAATTCCTATTTTGATGACTGTAATTCTGAATAACAGTTGTTGCATAGCCTTTAACACACGTAACTAATGCGGCGGGCATTCGAATCCCTTCCGTAAACTGTTTAAAGTCTAGCACAGCTTCCCCGTCCAATAAGTTAACCGGGAGTCTTACTCTAATTTCACTACGAGATGGTAGATTATATACCTCTCTCATAGGTGGTGTATATACGATGGGAATCTCCGTATTTTTTAAATGTAAAATCTGACTTTCCATATTAATCTTTGCCTGTAATTGCTTCAGCAAATTGCTACCTATTAATCCGTCATACCTATCGTCAACACTGTAGACATAAAACTTATGGAACTCTTTACTTCTAAAGGTAACCGGTAATGGAATAACTGCCGTTTCACTATGAACGCTCGATGCGTGAGTGCTAACAACTTCGAAGGGTTCATACTGTAAATAATTTTTAAAATATTTATTCGCTAAATAAGGACTTATAAACGACCTAACACTCCCCGTATCTATCATGAAAACCGCTTTTAATTCTGGTATAACTATATGTGGTAAATTTAAGCGTTTATTGCAATTTATTTTTATTCGTTCCCTATGGTAGAGGCCATTATGCAAAAATTTCTCTCCCCGGGATCTTCATGGGAAAATTCCTGACCCGCGTTGTATGAATTACTTGAACTCTGTTCATTATTACTAGAATTATTTATGTAATTAACACGTCGCGAACTTGCAGTACGCATGGTGACGTCAGTATTAGCACCCGACGTAGATGCTTGCGCTGCAAAAGTCGATGTGCCCGGTGCATGTGCCGCGAACTGTTGGCTCTGTTGTGCAACCGGAAAAGATGACCTACTTGACTGCGGTGACGAATTATTATTGATTGTACGATTAAAACTATCTTGATTTCTTTGAATATTATTATGTTGCTTATAAAGCCTGGACTGATGCGAATTGTTCGATGTAGATGTGCGGTTTGTTGCATTATTCGGTACATGTGTACTTGATACGCTATGCGAATCATTCTTTTGATTATTAGATTCAGCTGCATTTTGATAATTAGGCAAATAGGGTCTGTTAGTCCTACTAAAATTACGCCTGTCGTTTGTTTTAGCATCATAGACTGTCTGGAAGTTTTGTTCTTCTAAGACTATTTTTAACGCATCCTCTAGCGTTGTAACGTTGCGCAAACGAACTAATCTAACTAGAAATGGTGGTAAATTAAACAAGAAAACATTCATCGCTCTGTTGTTATAAATTAATTGCTTCGCCCTACGTAGAGAGTCATCAATGATTGTTTCTGATATTTTGGCGAATAAGACACTTCTCATCCGCTGTATTCTATGGCAAAAATCTAAATAACTTTCGCCCTTATTTATTCTACAGGATTCTAACTCCATTGCTAAACAATCCTCTGTGCGCGGATCACCGAAGTGTTGGTTTAACAACTCCTTCAGTTCATCCCACGTATCTATAGTGTCTCTTTCGCCTACTAAACTGGCTGCTTCGCCTGATAACCTACTTGTTACCACATGAAATAAATATTTATTTTGGGCTACGGTTCCTTGGAACGTGGACAATATGTATTCACATTTTTTTACATATAAAGGTAACGTTCTAGTGTCGCCACTGAATATTGGTATGATGTTAACCAACTCCTGTGGGACACGGGTTACGTTTTCCATTGTGAAAAAGTTATGAAAGTAACAAAGGAAAAGAGAAAAGAAAAAAATTACACTAATGTGCTACTAAAATATCACTACTCTAAAATATTAATACAAATAAAATCTATGCAAATATTAGTACGGCGTTGTCCAATCCCTAATAATACACACACATAGACTTATTACAAGGTTGGGATATCAATGGAAGAGCTGAGAGGAAGGTGAAAAAGATTTACTCACAATTCCGCAGCTAGCTTCATGCTCCCTGAATTACTGCTGTGGCTGGTCCTCTTCCGTAACTCGAAGTGGCTTCTTAATGAATTTATTTGTTCGGCGATCTCTGCTAAACCGTAGACACGGACGTCGGCTGCTCCACGTAGAATTGTATACACGGCAGACTGACTACAGAGATCCTACCGGCTGCGCCAATTAAGTAAGCGACAACGGAAGTATTTAAAAAATAACTTTATTCCGACAGAGTTACAGCTAAACAGTTCTTCTCATCTCATAAAATATTGATCTTATATACTAACTTTATTGCTAACGTAGTACATGCATGGCGTGATCAGATATGACGCACGTCCTAGATTATTCTGGATGCTGATCAAGCAATGGAGTGTTTGGAAATAATATGTCTAATAAATACTTATTGGCTGACAAAGCTAATATTGGTAGGTTGGGGTTCCTTAACTAGCGCGAAGCAAACACTGCCGTACCATCCTTTACTGGAACCATTTCGCCGCATTTTCGGGCCCCTATTTGAGAACCTCTGGATTAGACCAGAACGCAGAAATTTTGGTCACCGAGTAAGCTATAATCAGATACTTAAAATCCAAAATTTCAAGTCTGTAGGTCATTTAGTTCATAAGTTAAGCGAAAGCAAAGTTTCGCATTTATGACACTCACTCACTCATGATCATCAAAATAGAACTAGTATTTCCCATAAACTCAGAGAGCTGAAATTTGGTACAGAGTTAGGGTTTAATGGCCACATAAAGGGAAAACTATAAAAACTACGATAATTGAAGGTACCTGGTGACCCTGATTAGAAAACACAAGAGCCCAACCAAACTGTTATTAGAGATCGACATACCGCCTTTACAAAAAATATTCAACTTGGTGGGCCGCCTCATTTGATGTCAAAAATCGAAGGACTGAAGTATCTGATGAAGAACCCTCAGCTGGTCTCAGCTGTATTAGAGATATGGTAATGCCCCCTTTTACTATTGGTACATAAAAAACTCGACTGTCATTGCAAAAATCCAGCGTAGTGGGACACATCTTCTAATTTAATCTAGCCTATAGCGTCCCAATGCTGGGCGAATGCCTCCCCTTCTGCTTCGGCCTAGTCACACAACATTAACTATAATAATAAAGAAATCGCAGTAAGGAACCTTAGACTTGGCACGACTTTGTCTAGATTTAATTACATTTTAGAGATAAACAAGCAGCTCCATGCTCGTCAACTTTTTGGAGTCGCAGGGGCTGTTCTTAATGAATTCGTTTTTCGAAAAGAAACCCCAAGGGACGTGGACCTGGCAAAGCCCCGATAACGTGACAAGGAACGAGATAGACTTCATCATGACGGATAGGAAGCATATATTTAGAGATGTCTCCGTGATTAGTAGGTTCAATACCGGAAGCGATCACAGGCTTGTCCGAGGCACTCTAAATATCAATTTTCGAGCTGAAAGACTCCGCATGATGAGGCCTACACTCCGACCTACGCAGCTCCAAGCCGCTCTAGGATCCGAAAAGTTCCAACTGGAACTTCAAAATCGATTCGTCCTGTTGGAAACCACAGGCAGCATTGACGAGAAAGCAGATGCGGTGGTCAAAGCACTACGCGACGTGTCCCGCAGACTTTTTCCGTCGCAGCGAAAAAGTAAGGTGTCCAAACTTTCCTCGGAAACTCTCGGACTGATGATGGAAAGACGAGAGTTGCCATCTATGCAGACGTCTTCGTCAGATAAGAGGGCCTTAAACCTAAAAATTAGGAAGCTGACGCGACGCGACCTTCGGTGCTCCAACACCCGCGACATTAAGGACGCCATTGAGCAGAACCGAGAGTCGAAAGTGTTCGCTCAGCAATTAGGGAGGTCCCATCTGACGAAACTAAGAACTGCGGATGGCAGAATAGTGACCTCGAAGTCCGAGATACTTGAGGAAGTCGAGAATTTTTATGGGCACCTATCCAGTCCTGAAAGAGCTAGCGAGCCTCTTTAATTCCGTTATCCAAGAGGGTACAACGCCCGAGGCGTGGAGCAGGGGTGTGGTGGTTCTGTTCTTCAAAAAAGGTGACAAATCCTTGCTGAAGAACTATAGACCCATCTCGCTTCTGAGCCACGTCTACAAGCTGTTCTCGAGGGTCGTCACGAACCGTCTCGCCAGGAGACTTGACGAGTTCCAGCCGCCAGAACAAGCCGGTTTTCGAAAAGGCTTACCGTTGACCACATCCATACTGTTCGAAAAATTGTACAGAAGACCGAGGAGTACAATCAGCCGCTGTGTATGGCATTTGTGGACTACGAGAAAGCCTTCGACTCCATCGAAATATGGGCAGTTCTGGCCTCTCTGCAACGATGTCGAATTGACTGGCGCTACATCGAAGTGTTGAGATGTTTGTATGACGCTGCAACGATGACTGTCCAGATCCAGGATCAAAAAACCAGCCCCATCCAATTGCTCAAGGGGGTGAGACAGGGGGATGTAATATCCCCTAAATTGTTTACCAACGCGTTGGAAGACGTCTTCAAGACGCTGGACTGGACTGGACAGGGGATCAACGTGAACGGCGAGTACATCTCACATCTTCGATTTGCCGATGACATCGTCATAATGTCAGAGAAGCTGGAACAGCTAGACCGAATGCTGCACAGCCTAAATGGAGCCTCCCGGCGGGTTGGCCTCGGCATGAATTTGGACAAGACAAAAGTCATGTACGATTCGCACGTCTTGCCGAGTCCAATCCACATCGAAGGGTCGCTTCTCAAAGTTGTGAAGGACTATGTCTACCTAGGGCAAGTCATCCAGCTCGGTAGACACAACTTTGAGAAAGAGGCCAACAGAAGGATCCAGTTGGGTTGGGCAGCATTTGGAAAGCTTCGTCAAGTCTTCTCGTCGCCTATCCCTCAGTGCTTAAAGACTAAGGTCTTCAACCAGTGCGTCCTGCCCGTCATGACATACGGTGCTGAAACGTGGACACTGACGGTCGGGCTGGTCCACAAATTCAAGGTCGCTCAGCGCGCTATGGAGCGAGCTATGCAAGGAGTTTCTTTGAAGGATAAAATCAGGAATGAAATTATCCGGAAAAGAACCGGAGTAACCGACATAGCCTGCAGAGTAAGCAAACTGAAGTGGCAGTGGGCTGGCCATGTCTGTCGAAGGGCCGATGGCCGGTGGAGCAGACGAGTCCTGGAGTGGAGACCGCGTATCGGCAAGCGTAGTGTGGGACGCCCCCCAGCTAGATGGACGGACGACCTAAAAAAGGTGGCTGGGGTAGACTGGATGCGGAAAGCGGAGGAAAGGGTGTTGTGGCGCAGTCTGGGAGAGGCCTATGTCCAGCAGTGGACTGCGATAGGCTGACTTGATTGATTGATATTATACACATTTTGCCAACTGACACAAACGGATTCCTAGACCACAAACGATAAAATAGGAAGCGCTAGAAATATTTTATATTAACATAGTGAACGTATGTATGCAATATGTACATCAAAGATCAAACGTTGTAATTACGTATATAACTTAGGGTACGCATTAATTTTATAAAAAAAAACGTAAGTACGTGAATCAATGGATAGCCTCAAATTATAATATCTATCGATTAGACAGAGACCTAAAGAAAAAGTGAGTCGGACGATAGTAGATAACAATTTCATCGCAATTCATATGTGCTCGCTGGCTCAAACTGGCGTCAAACTGCACCGAACGTCATCATACTCATACCGGCGTATGAGTATGATGACGTTCGGTGATGGGATGGTTCGAATCTAGGTCGAAACAATAATTTATTTTTGAAGTATTCTTTAGATTATTAGTAATGAATTCAATGTTGTAGCAGTGTAATATTTTAAAACTTGAGGGGTTAGCACATACTGACGCTGTATTCACATACGTACAATATCATTTTTAGTCTTATTTATTTATTTATTTAAACTTTTCGCACAAAAGGTACAAAGGCGGAGTTAATGCCTTAGGCATTTTCTACTAGTCAACCAAGGGTGGTGAAGAGATTAGATGGCAGGTGCTTTGGTTGACACGACGATGATTAAAATAAAAAAAAACTAGACAAATACCTATATAGGTCAGATACCACATACATACGATTTACTATAATATATATTTATAATATATAAATATATACAAATTCAAAGAATAGAGGTGTTGAGATGACTCTACGATATTTATTTTGAAAATAACTCTGCAATTTCCGCTTAAATGCATACCAACTAGTGGCCGTCCTGATATCAAGAGGAAGCGCATTCCAAAGAAGAATGGACTGAATATGAAAGGAAGAATGAACAAATTCAGAAGTATGAGAAGGACAAAGTAGGAGACGGTTGTTAGAAGAACGCAGATTCTTAGCATGAGAAGAACATAGATATTAGAAGTGAGACACGAGATAAGAAGGAGGAGTGGGAGAGTTGAGAAGGGAGAAAAGCGTGGTCAAAGCGCGCAAACTTTTTCTTTGGCAAATGGACATCCATTTGAGCTCAGACCTATAACTCGACACATGGTCATATTTTCTAAGATTGAATATGAACCGGATACCATTGTTGAGCAATCTGTCGAGCTTATCCAACAAAACCGCATTCAAGTCAAAGTAGCACGCGTCACCATAGTCGATTATAGGGAAAATCAAAAAGTTTCTCAGACGATACAGGGATCGCAGAGTATCATTGACCCTTTGACAAACACTAGCGATCTGGCGTTGCCAGCTAAGTGTCGAGTCAAGATGCAAATCGAGATCTTTCACGGTAGGGGTGATGGGTATGACGGTACCATTGAAAATAAGGGGAAAAAGAGAGCTAAGCGTCACTCTACCCATCATGCGTGAGTTTCCAATACAATGACCTGACACTTCGAGGGGTTTACTGACACCCCAAAACTATCAGAACACTTTTTGATAGCATCTAAGTCTCGGTTTACATCTGCTATAGTCCGTTAAACCTTCTACCCGCTAAGCTGAATACAACTGAAGATCATCAGCATACAGATGATACGAACACCGAAGACATTGAGTTATAAAATTGATGAAGATGGAGAATAACAATGGAGAAAGAATACCGCCTTGTGGCACACCAGCATCCAGGTCACGTCAACTCGACGAGCTCTCATCTGCTGACGTCCCCGAAGATAAGAAGTGAACCATTCCAGAGCTTCGGACGAAACCATAAGGTGAGAAAGGATAGAAAGGAGAATATCGTGGCTGACGGCGTTAAAGGCATTAGAGAAATCGATTAATACCAAAACGGTAATTTTGGTATACTCCATCGCTTCTCTAATGTCAGTTTGAGGAGAGCGGTGGCAGTACTGTGCCCAGGCCTGAACCCGGACTGAAAGGAGCTAACGAGGTTGTTCCGATGAACAAACCCCGTAAACTGCTTGTGTACGCAGGCCTCAAGCACTTTAGACAGGAACGGGAGAATGGAAATGGGTCGAAAGTGACTGGGTAGGGTATTTGAAATTTTAGGGAGTGGGTGGATATAGGCCATACGCCACAGGGATGGAAATTGTCCGGAATCAAGGGAGAAGTTAATGATGTGGGTAATCGTAGGGAGAAGGCTATCGAGTATCCAAACGACCATACTACGACTGATGCCGTCATAGCCCACAGCCTTGGATTTTATAGACAGGATAATCTCATCATCTTGTTTTTCTTTTAATTTCATCACATATTCATATTTTTAAATTCTTATTGAATGTCAAAGGCTTTCGCTACCGCTTTCCTAAAATGTAAAGCGGAAGCGAAAGCTTTTACCAAAAATAACGAAGTGACAAGTTTTCTCTACATCATCTCTTGTAAGTCAACTTGTCCCGCAAAAAGTAAGCCAACCAGCTATTAACGTCATTTTTCTCTTAGATTATTTTAATCTAAACACTGACTTCGATTTGAAAATAACACTGTCCATGAGTCTTAAGCAAACTTTTATATAAATAGAAAAGCAGTTACGATACTATTTCACTTTCGAGTATCAAAACATATAATTACCTAAGTACTACTAAACACTTCAACTAGGCGGCATCCCAGTCGCGCCCTGTTTCGAACCATAAATACACGTACTAAAAATTAAATTGTGATACCAAAAACTAGATTAACTAAAACTAGCAAGTCCTTTCTTATGAACAGTATCCGCTTTTAGAATAGAATATAATTGAATACTCTTTATTATGCTCTTTTTTACTTCATATACTACAACATATAAATTAAAGACATAAATATAAAAAATAACAAGTTGCCAAAGCCGGCTAAAGTACTTAGCGATGGAAAGTTAAAAATCCTCATTAAACGTGTCCTTATCAAAAAAGCATATTATAAGATGAAGACAAGGTAGTTCGGGAATAATTCCTTCTGCACACGTGGCCTCCCTAGCACCTTCTGCACACATGGCCTCCATGGCATCTTCTGCACACGTGGCCTCCCTGGCACCTTCTGCACACATGGCCTCCATGGCATCTTCTGCACACGTGGCCTCCCTGGCACCTTCTGAACACGTGGCCTCCCTGGCACCTTCTCTGCACGTGGCCTCCCTGGCACCTTCTCTGCACGTGGCCTCCCTGGCACTTTCTCTGCACGTGGCCTCCCTGGCACCTTCTGCACACGTGGCGTCCCTGGCACCTTCTGCACTCGTGGCCTCCCTGGCACCTTCTGCACTCGTGGCCTCCATGGCACCTTTTGCGCACGTGGCCTCCCTGGCACCATCTGTACACGTGGCCTCTCTGGCACCTTCTGCACACGTGGCCTCCCTGGCACCTCAATACCTATGTAAATGTGTAATACCTAATAACTATGTAAATGTGTATTAGCTGCTCCCAAATTAAGATGTTTTTTTTTAAATATATTTTTTACATGCTTCTTTGGCATAATCTTTTTATACAGACAATACAATTCTAATTTCATCTTTTTATCCGTGGTTGTAATTGTAATCTTATCATGTGGTTTGCATAGGTTTTTATATTTTATTTATCTTTTTGATAGATTATTTTGTGAATGTGAGTACGTTGTATGCCTGGTAGACCATTTTTTTATTTTTGTTAAGTACCTGGTACTTGTGATAGGCCTACGCTCCCATACCTATTAATACTGCAATTTGAAAACATTATAAAATCCAATTATTTTTAAAAAGTAAAAAGTAAAGTTAAAAGTAAGTAAAGTTTTTTGCCGGCTTTTCTCCATAGGAAACGACCAATTGGAACCGTGAACTTAGCTTCTGACGTCTCATAAGTACCCATGTAGGTGTATGTGAAAGCAAGCTGGTGCTTACAGAGCGGCTGCAACTGTCACCATCCAGGGTAACAGTTGTGGAGTAACAGTTCCAAAGCTCGCGTTCTGTTCTTCTCTGCGACCATCATGAACACGCGCGCGACGACGTCATCCTCGCTGTTTAATAAAATTCTTTTCACGATTGTAACACAAGGTGCGGCTCATGTATAGGTACTTATGCTATACGCTGCAGAGTTAAGCTGATTATGATAATTGGCTGCTCACCGCGCAGATTGTGTGTTGACTCGTTACTCGTACAGTGCACTGATTGCAACATAAATAATAATCCAATTGTATAAAAATAAATCAAGAAGATTAGATACTCGTAAGTCTTACGTTGTTATCAATTCAGAACTCCTACTTATTTTCTACTATTCAAAATAACTGCGAATTTCCTTATAGTAGGCAAAACGCACATATTTCAAACTCAAAAAACTCAAAGCATTTATTTCAAGTAAACCAATTACAGGCACTTTTGAATTGTCAATGGGTCGGTCAGTCAGAAAGATGAAGCTAGTTGCCCATTCCAAAGCGTAGTAGGTACCTATGGAGAAGAACGGGCAAGAAACTTTGACAAACCGGATTCAATCCCCTATTGAATAACTCACAATAAGGTCGACAGCTGTGCTCTGTTGATGGAACACTAAAGCATCCTAAAGAGTTGATAGATTAACACGAGATTTTCAATGTTGGCTGTATTTTTCAAAGAGAATTATTATTTACCGTTACTTTCAGCATATTTCTCATGCTTTCCTGTATGTGTTGTATGGAACGTGTTGTTTTTATTGCACGCGGCATGTTGTGGCGACGGCAGCTCGTGTGTGAAGGCCGCCGGACGAGGTTGTCCGCACGGACCGGTCACGCCTCCCGGTGCGCGACAACAACGACGCCGCGCGCTCCTGGATGATACGGTTTTTAAGGTATGTTATTAATTACGTGTATTTTGAGCATAATTTAAAAATTAAATACAACATACAGTGTCTGTCTGTGTGATCTCATTCACTATTATGTAGAGAAGTGACGTAGTACGAGCAGCATTAATTTATTTATTTATATAGTCGGTTTCGTGTCAAAATAATATTATAATAGTTATTATGTAAGAGAGGTTTATTTATTCAATGAAAAAATAAGGTAGGTACCTAACTAAATATTGCTTAATTGCTCTATGAAGATAAGCATCCAATTAAAGCACAATATCCAAACATCGTGATTAAAACTCAAATAAAACTTTAAAATCGCCAAATTGTGTGTTCGTGTCAGCAGTACAACCCTTGCTTGTCGGCGACGAATACCTTGAAATGCGGGGTGAGGTCCGGTATCGGATATGAGCGCACATTGGTCACCTTCGTCCACTTAATCACAGTGATTACCTGCGTCCGCGTGTAGCACAGTGATCACATATCAGTACGAGTACGAGTACAGTACGAGTACACTAAAAGTACAGCACGAGTACAGTACAAGTACAGTACGAGTACAGTACAAGTATAGTACGAGTACAGTACAAGTACAGTACTAGTACAGTACAAGTATAGTACGAGTACAGTACAAGTACAGTACTAGTACAGTACAGGTACAGTAAAAGTCAAATCAAATCAAGTCAATAAGTCACTTGCCGTCGATACAACCTTCACATTATTCTGTATTATAGCTGAATATTTTGTCAAATCCACATGTTTTTTGTTTTGATGTTCTAAACGTTCATGGTACAATTGTAACGATTGTGAATTTGTGGCAACATTTACTTCTTGCTTTGAAAATTTCTACATTAATTATAAAAAAGCCCACCAAGTCTGTTTTTTTGCTTCCCGTTCACTATTTCCTACGTGATTCTGTGCGGGATTCGAATGTACGGTTCTGTAGTTGGTCTTGAGCAGCAAAAACTGAAAATAAATTTCTTTGTAATGCTGTAATATAGCATACGTCTTTTAAAAGAAGCGGTTCCACTCGTCCATTTACACCTGCATCGAGGCGTATAGTTCCTTTGCCAATAGCATTGATTGTCTGTCCAGATTCTGTAGTGATAGAGTGATTATTTTGAAAATATTCAAAGGTCTTAAATAAGTCAGATCTATTTGTAACATAAGTAGTTGCGCCATTGTCTACGTATCAACTATTTTTGACTGCTTCTGTTGTATCTTCAACTGACAGAACTATCAAATTCATGTTGTTCATACTACTGGCTGAATTCTTTGGTGGTCTCCCGTCGCAAATCCATTTACGACATATCTTGACTATGTGACCGACCTGTCCGCAATATTTCCACTTTAATTCCTTTTTCTTATATTTGTTCTTACTCTTCTCAGATTTTTTTTAGTACTACACTCTGCTTTATTTATTAGCGCTCTTTCATACGCACATAACTGTATTGTCAGATTCTCTATATTTCTATCCGGTTTTCCCACCAAAAGCCAACTTGACATAAATGCAAAAAAACTGTTCTGGAAGTGTATCCAGTATCTTGCAAATTATTAGGATTACTGGTAAATCGTTTCCTTCTAATTCAGTATTCAGGTCGTGTAACAAAGATTTTATTGCAGATATATTTGTGGTCATATCATGTTCAGGATTTTTTTGGTAGCTGAAGAACTTCATGCCTAAGTCGTAGCTCTTATCTTCTGTAGCTCCGTCGTATATCCTGGTAAGTTACCCCACATGTCCTTGGCTGTGCTGAGTCCCATCACCTTGTGCAGCATAACCTCAATCATATTTGCTATGACCAATGCTACTGTATGAGTTTCACGGTTTGACTTTCATATAAAATTCTAGATTCTTACTTTTATTTTGCTATCCACCCATAGGATCTAGCCTCAGTCAACTACGTTGAGTTGCCTGAGGCTAGATTCTATGAGTGCAGCAGAGCTTTCTCTGCTACTATATTAAAGTAATAGAAAATAGAGACATAAAGGTTATAATATAAGTTAATTAATGATGTCTACGACATTTTAAATGGGAAAATATTTATTAAAAAGTGAAACACATTAATTTTATTGTTTTGAATAGTTGTTCCATTTATATATGGAGGTTCCGTAGCTTCACCTTCAAAGAGTTTTATATAGAAACTATTACAATTTACAGACTATGTTTAAGCACAATTTAATAGGTTCCAAAGTGCGGGTTCACTCCCTCGACATAATTTCTTAGATACTATCTCTTAGTTTCTTGTGTTGGTCTGGTATGTTTAGTCGTAATGTCAGCTGCGTGTTCGTTTTGCATTTCATTGTCAGAATGAAGTAATTGAAGTGAACGCCATGCTATTGTGACGGCACTATTAGTGACACTGCACACTGTTTGAGCGGCTCCTCCACATTCCTGCGCTGTTCACGTTCACAATGACGTTGTTTTATATTTTGGCAGTTTTTATTAGTGCTGAAACAGTTCTAGAAGAATATCAGGTTTGCACAAAACTCATTACTTTTGTGCAAACCTGATATTCTTCTTTAAAAATATAAAACGTAAACCAAATGTCTCAACACTTGGTTTACGTTTTATATTTTTTTATTATTATTACAATAAGAAAAGCTTATGTAATCACCATTAGCATCTAAGACTTCTTGCCAACGATCCGGCAAAGTTTGGATGCCTTTCACAGAAGGCGGAGTTGAACAACTTTTTCGAGGCACAGCCATCAGTGCCTCGAAAAAGTTGTTCAACTCCGTTTCTATATCAGAGAAATCATTAAATTGCCCCGCAAATGTTGTTTCATTTCTCTAAACAAATGATAGTCTGATGGGGTGAGCTCTAGGAAATAAGGTGGGTGGAGTATCGTTTCCCAGCCCAAGTTCTCCAACTGTTGGCGAACGGCAGACGCGACGTGAGGTCGAGCGTTATCGTGTAGTAAAACTACATTGATTCGTCTTCGTCATTTTTCTTGATAGCAGCAAATAGTTTTGTGAGCTGGGCTGAATATTTGTCAGCGTTTTCAGTTTCACTGTGTTCATAAAACCGGATGCTTTGCGTGTCCCAGAAACAGCAAAGCAAAACTTTTAAGCGGTTCTTTTGACTCAGCTTCGGTTGAGTTGGTGGCGTTTCTTCTCGAGGCAGCCAAAAAGCACGACGTGTATCGTTCTCGTAATGAATCCATTATTCATCTCCAGTAACCAGATCAGACAAAAACTATTTACGTCGGGGTCGGAGCAAAAGTGATTGACAGATAGCGACACGGACTGCACGACTGGCGCCTGTAAGGATATGCGGTACCCACCGAGCCAAAACTTTTCGATACCCAAGCTGATGCAGATGGTATTCCATGGCGTGGTGACTGTTAAGTGCTTCCGCTAATTCACGAGTGCGAGTGGTAGCACCCGGATACGACTACAGTTCGCGGCGTAAATCGTCATCATTCACTGCGAGTGGTCGTCCTGAGCGTGGCTGAATTTCAAGGCCAGGAGCCTTGAAATTCAGCCACTTACTGCACTTACTGTACTGACACTTACTCTACTGATTTAAAACGTTCAAACCATCGGAACACCGTCGCATGGCTTGTACTTCCAGCGCCCAATGCAGTGTTGATATTGTCAGCCTCAGCCCCGGCACTGTGGCCTAACAAGTACTCGTATAAGTATAGTTTTCGAACTTGTCGCTCGTCCATTTTTCTTCAAACTGACTAAACCGATTGCGAGGGCGGCTTTATATACCCCCAAATCATAAGTACCTACAATGGTCTACAAAATTCTAGAATATTATCGAAAACAATTAACTTGAAAAAGGAAATGTATAGAGTTTTGAAGTGTCTCATTACTTTTATGTCAACCCAATAACACTCAATTTCGATCAATTTTTTTTTTTTAATAAAGTTGCCCACACTAGGAATTTTCTCCTGTATTGTGGGTGCGTTAACAAACATTTAAACTGACATACGGGTAAGGCCACCAAAAATTGTTCAATAACACACTTGAACTGTAACACACAATAACACACTGGAAATAATATAACACACCAGAAAATGGTAAAGCCTAGTGCACATAATTGACAAAATAATAAAACTAGTTTTCATTTGCGGCTTTGCTCGTAAGATTCTAAAATATACTACTAAAAAACACAAATAAATACTAAAAATCTTTATTAGAACTTTAAAATAGTTATAAAACTATTGTTAATTTAAGTACTGTCACCGGTAACAAACTCCAAACATAGGGTCAAAAAAATGTTGATAGGAAAATGTATGAAATGAAATGAATGAACTGCCAAAATCTGCTATTTTTTTTCCTGTTCTTTTTAGTTCTTTCAGCGTTTGATTTTTTCTGCGCTAAAATTTTTTCCGGGTCCCTTTGTTTTAATCTTTCCCTGTACAACTTCAGCCTTTCAGTTTGCGTCATTGGCACCTAAAATAAAAAGCAAATTACATATACCCTTCACCGGCAAAGCTTAGCAAATACAATGTTGTTATGTAAAAACGCGACATTCACCATCATGCAAACGGTTCACTCATTTTGCCACTCAGTTGCATATTTAAAATATGTACACAGTATGCGCTAGTTATGTTTATGGTGTTACACGGATTGGTAGCTCTAAACCGAAAATAGGCCATCGTGTTTAACATTGAAAATATTGATAAAAATATAAACATCCGAATTGAGAACCTCCTTCTTTTTTTAGAAGTCGGTTAAAAATAGGATGTAGTGACAATGTGAACTAGGCCTAACGTATCTTCTCGTGTGTTACGTAACACAAAACATAACACACGCAACATGCGGGAATAAACACACGTGAAAATATAACCTTTTTGTGAGAATAAAACTTTTAAATACAGTCTAAATGAACAGAAAACTAGTCGATTCCCCAAAAGACAACATTCTGTACAGTAATTCTGACATTAATAGATTAAATTTCAATATTTACCTTGACAAATTACGTTATATAACTGGGAAAAACTAGGAGACCAAAAATCCGCGAACAGCAAACTCACGAATTACTTCCACATTAAAATGGCTGGCAGAAGTTTGACATTTCTCTATGATCTTAGGGAAGTTGGCCAGCAAAACAAAATATTTTTAGTGCTGCTGTGATTTTAAAACTAATAACTATTAAGTATTTCGTGTTATGTCACACACGGGAATCAATTTCGGCCCATGTTTTTAAACGTGTTTTTTTTTTTTTAAATAGGCAGACAAAGATTATTTATTTATTTTATAACAAAGCCATAACAGTATAAAATTGGAAAAATGTAGCATTTATATGATAATAACATGATTAGATAATAAAAAAAACAAAAGTTTGGTGCTGCATGGTCGAGGGACATTTTGATTTTGTATGGAAGCTGTAATCAACCGAAAATGTTGATCGAAAATTTACATAAATAGATAAGATATTTTTGGATTTTAATTAATCCACGTTGTGTAGGAATGCTCTATATATATTGATAAAACTGTAAATGGTATTAGAAATTATGGTACCGATTTCTTTTTTCAAATTTTAGTACGGGCCGCGTTTTATTTTTGAAATGAACATTTTTTCGTGGCCTTACCCATACACAAACAGCCAGATCCAGAACAACTACTTGTAGGTCATATAAAATTTTTATTTCTGTTCATCTATGGTTATCCTTTAATTATTACTTTATTATATTTGAATTTGAAAGTTTGTATTTTTTTATTTTTTATTTGTGTCCTTCTTGAATTGAACTCCACTTTTCTAAACCTTGCCTCATAAACTAGCATCTGTATGATCGGGAAGAAAAGTGTTTAAAAATGCTTGGTTTAAAAATTCTGTAATAGGTTTTCAACTCTATCGCTAAACTATAAAGTTCAAAGTTGATTGTGAAAATTTGACAGTTTAGGGTAACTTGATGTGCTGGCGTCTGTACTACAAAACTTTTATGTGACTAAAAATAAAAAATATATTATTATATTATCGTGAATATTGCCGTTGTCTTTGGACGATAGTGATATAATGTCCCTCATACAAACAACGATATAGGCACGTACATACACGCAGGCACGTACATACACGCAGGTTCGCAGCATGTTGCAACGCGTGTGGTGCTGCAAGTATTGCATTGTGCAAGCGCTGACGAAAACTTGCTGTAAAGTTTCAATATCAACAAGCGGCTTGCAGGCGGCAGCGAGCGGTCACGAGTGGTAGCGGCGGTCGACATAAAGCGACTGTGGCGACCTCTGCACTGCCCGCTCGTGTACTGGGGAAATATTCTCGCTTACATTACAGTGTTGGTGTTACAGTTCCGCTAACGTTAAACTGAACACTTTATTTATATTGTTCTTACTTGGCACCTCACCGCAGTCCCTCTACTCTGTCTGTCATACCAAACGGTAACTTTCTGTACGTAATGAACAGTCGGTGTTTTATTAAAGGGCCAGTATTTAAATAAAAAAAACATGTAGAGTTGTAGACTAATACTTAGCCTGCTCGCATATCGTCGCCCTCACAGCATGTTATAACTATTAGTTTTTTCATTAGCTACATTAAAATTCCCGTGCGTCGGCGACAGAAGAGGGGACGCGTGCTGCAGCTATTTTAATTACTCATCGCACAAATAAAGTGGATCGCCTCTAGAATGTTCCTGCAGTTGTAAGAGCTCGTTAGACGAAGGTACCCAATTCAGCTAGCTGAAGGACAACTTTATCATTTTTATCTTCATTGTTTATTGTTTATTGAAATAATTGATTTACATAAATATTTACAATATAGGCCTTACACTAGAGGTAGGTAAGAAATAATTGTATTCTACCTGAACTAGGAATAAACCTGTATCTCAGGTATCTCACTCAAGTGCTTATACTTAATTATTATCTAATATTCCTACAAATAATAAATAATTTATTTACTTTAATTGACCAAAATAGTGTGCTACTTTTTGCATCATCGTAAGTTTTTGCAAGCATATTCTATTATGATTTTTGCAATGTTACATATTTTAATAAGGTCACGTTTACTTTGTCATACAGAAAAATTTGGCATGTCAGCAAAATGTTAAGATTGCATGTTTACCTATAACATAAATTGTAAAAAACTAAAATTCATTTTACGGATTATAACTAGTAAAGACAAAATAAGAATAATTATTATATAAATTAAAGCAAAAAAAAAGTGTGAGTCATCACGGGACGCCTGGCAGATGTGAAGCATCGACATTATTTTGTAAAAGTAATATGGAAAAAGAACTACTTAGCTGGGATGATTTCTTAAGTTTTTTTTGTCGTCTTTGGTCTCCGTGCTGATTATAACGCCTCCGTTTTTAGTTTTGCGTAGTCCTCTAACGTGCAATTTCATTTTTTCAGGGCATATAATTTTTTGGACAAGAGATTTTGTTGGGGTATTCTCGTCGTTGACGGATACCCCGGTAGTTGTTGTAAGTTGCAAGTTAAGTTACACTAAACCACTGTTAAGTTTAATAGTTTATTCGTGGAAACAGTTAAAAGTAAAGTTAAAAGTACACAGTTAAAAGAACAGTTTAAAGCGTTTGCTTAGTTATCTGAGCCGCACTTAATGTATGGTTATTAGGTAGTTATCGACCCGCACATTAGCGCGAGACGGAGTATTAGTGACGACTGAATTGACTGATTTGTTATTAAGGTACGCGTAAACGTACTTTTGCTGTATGAGCGTTATTTGGCTCGTACATGCTCCCGAGGGAAAAATGTGAGTACTCAGATCACCAAACTTGCGTTACAAGTTAAATAGGTATTAAATGTTATAAAACTAATAAAAGCAATTAAAACAATAAACAGGACATAATTCTTAAATAATTAATCATAGTTGAAATCTTGTTCCAATTGCTGATTGCGGCGAACGGTAGTCCTCTGAATGTCCATGTCGTATTTTAGCGTAGGCAGGAATCTCCTTTAGTTCTATATCTTCTGTTCTCTCTCGAGTCTTGTTCGTATTGATACTACTCTTCTGATGCGCTTGAAGATATCTTCTTATTCGCCAAACAATTATAGCGGCGAAGATTCCTCCCACCAGCAAAGTGCTTATAGCGTAGTTGCCGATGGACACTTAGGTCGTTAGGTAGGCTCTCTCGCCCCTTTTGTGTGGTTATCTGATCATCTAATAATCTGTGTTCATTAGATAAGTTTAGTTTCGGTAGCACAATCTTTGTTTTTTGGAGTGTATTCCACATATCATTTGGTGAATCAATAGTAGGTACCTCCATGGTAATTCCAATATTGGTACTGCTACTAAAAACGTTGTGTGAATAAACTGTAGAGTCTTTGTGCTGAAGTATGCAATCCTGACCTAGGGCAAGTAGCCCCGCCTTTGTTATAATTGTTGTCGTAATTCTGTTTTCGCATACAACGCGTGTCGTACACTCATTGATGCAATTGTACAACCATATGTTTGGTCTCTGTAATTTTATCCATTGGTCAGAGCATTGTTGTGGTCTCCAATTACATGTAATGTTATTTGCATTTTGGCTTAGTATCTTGGCTTCGCAAGATGCCGTGGCTCCATGCAAGTTGCTGATAGTGGTCGACGCGTGGCAGATGTGATTACCCGCCGTCATTGTTGTACATTGCTGAAGATCAACCTCTTCCATCTGTATGTAGGTATTCTTTACGAAGTTGACTCCAATATATTGTGTTGTTGTCTCTATTACCTGACATTGCTTAGTAGTTTGCTGTCTAGGTATAACTATATTGCGATACAGTGTATACTCGTCATCACTTAGTAAAGGGATATGCAATTCGAAGAGCAAGTACTGTTTGGTGAGCCGGGCTTTAACATAAATAATTTTATAAATATTATTTATGTTTGCTCCATTGCTGTTTTCGATAGGTAAAGTTAACCTTTTTGGTATAATACCGGCAATATAGTTGAGTTGTTCAGATAGCTGCTCCGGTGTGAATAATTTCATATCGAGATGACCTCTGTAGATATCTGTTAATGCATTTAAGAGCATTTCTTGGTTTCTTCTCAGTACTGAGATAAGTAAACTAGCAGTTAACGCTCCAGCGTTGACGTCATTCATTGTTTTCATTATTTGGAATCTGTTTTCTATTACTGCCGTGTTATATTTCGTTTCGTTCATAAATTGCTGAATTGCTTCCAGTTGTGTTTTTACAAAGTCTTCATTTTTCTTGATGACGTTGTTTTCTGCCTCGATAATCAGTGTCTGATTTCTTATCAGCTGTAATAAATATTGTTCGTTCGTTTTGATTTTGTCTATGTCCTGAGCGTATTTTTCGGCGAAATCGCTGTCCAGGACGCCAAACAGGGCTCTTGCAAGATTTCCTACGCCGTTGACATAGCCACGTCGCCTTCGTTGTTGATGTTGAGACCTTAACAATATGTTGTACTCGTTCAGCTGGTTCATTTCAAACTTGAGCTGTTGTGTCGTAGGGTGACATGGCTCGCTAGGTATCGTGTTGCATAGTTGAGCTATACGATTCACGAATTTCTCTACCTTTGTTGTACTTTGCCAGAATGTTGTCAGGTTATAGTATACCAGAAGTTTCCATTCGTCGTGGATAAGTTGAATATTCCCGACGGGGTCAAAATAGACTGGTTGGGTTTCAGATAATCTAGTTATTTGAAAATGTTGCCGCGGTGCTGCTAGTCCACATGTTAGCGTTGTAAACGCTACTAGTAACATCATAAGCAAGCTGTTTACACTTTTCTGGATTTTATTAGCCCCATTCTTTTGCTTGCTGTGCTCAGTTTCTGGAATCACTTTTTGTGAATCAGTGCTTCCGCATGCCTCGTTTATAGGTAGCGGGGCTAGTTTAGTTATGGGGCGTTTTAGTAGCCCATTTTGTGTCTTGAGCGTAACTACTCGTACTAAGTGGTCATTGCCTGGGTGCAGTTCTACTACGCGTCCCATAGCCCATCTGCTTGGTGGTAGATTACTTTCCTTGACGAGAACTAGTTGTCCCTGCTGTATGTTTTCTTTAGTTTGTTGCCATTTGTTTCGGTTTTGTAATAAATGCAGGTATTCTTTCGACCAGCGATCCCAATAGTGTCGACGCATGAGCTCAATAAGTTTCCAGTTGTTTCTGATGTCTATAGGTTTCGTTTCTTCAGGTTCATTGAGTGGTAGTGTTTGTGTTGGACTCCCCGTAAGAAAGTGCCCAGGGGTGATGTATTCCAGATCTTCCACATCCTCCGATAATGGATACAGCGGTCTGCTGTTCATGCAAGCTTCGATTTGTGTGAGAAGCGTTGCAAATTGTTCGTACGTTAGCTTCTGTTGTCCGATTACCCGTTTCAGGTGTGCTTTCATGGAACGTACAGCAGCTTCCCATAAGCCTCCTGCTGATGGCCAGAATGGAGCGTTGAAGTGCCACTCGATTTGAAGTTCGTTGACCTCTTTAAAGAACTCTGAAGATAGCATAGTTTTAAATAGTTGGAATTCTTCTTTTAAGACTCTTGCAGCTCCGACGAAGTTAGTTCCGTTATCGGAGTAGATATGTTTTGGGGTGCCTCTTCTGGCACACATTCTTTTCAGTGCTGCGATGAAAGTTTGAGTTGATAGGTCCGAAACAAGTTCAATATGTACTGCTTTTGTGCTCATACATATGAATATGGCTATGTAGCCTTTGCAGGTTTTTATCCCGCGGCCCTTGTTTATCTTTACATCCACATGGCCGGTAAAGTCGATACCGGTGTGTGAAAACGGCCTCGATGGCGTGATCCTTTCTTTAGGAAGGTTCCCCATCAACTGTTCTGTTCGGGTTGTGGCGTATCGACGACATCGAATGCATTGTCGCAGTATTTTCTTGACGGTTCGATTTCCACTAATAATCCAGTAGTTGTTTCTAGTGTCAGCCAGCGTTAATCTTGCTCCACCGTGTAAGGTTCGTTGATGCGCCTTTTCAACAATTAGTTGGGTAAGTCTTCCCTCTCCTGGTATGAGGATGGGATGTTTCGTTTCTACTGGCAAGTTTGAGTTGTTTAGACGTCCTCCAACACGTAAGATTCCATAAGAATCCAAAAATGGGTTGAGTTTCAAAATGGTGCTTCTGTTGAGCAGTTTTCCTCCTTTGTTGAGAGAATTTATTTCATTTTCGAAATAATCCCGTTGCACTGATTTGATAATTATAAATAATGCGTTGTTTATTTCATTCAAGTTCAGTTCCTTGAACTCAGTTGACCTTCTTTTGTTTCGTAATGCATCAGCGAAACGTATCAAGGCGAGTGTTCTTGTAATGCGATCTAAGTTGCTATGTCGCTCAAGTAATGAATTGATAATTTCATTTTTAATCGACTTGGGTTCCGTACTATTATTCGTGTAACAGTTTGTTAGGAAGCCCTCGTTTGTGGTATAAGTTTCTTTTGAGATAAGGGCTTGCTCCTTAAGCCATTTAGGGCCTTCCCACCACAGCGTAAAGTTGACTAGTTTTTGCGGCGAGAGTCCTCTTGTTGCACAGTCGGTAGGGTTTTCGTTCGTTTTCACGTAACCCCAGTTTATCGCAGGCACGATTTTTAGTATTTGAGTGGTTCTATTGGTTACATACTTTTCGTATTTAGTTTGACTTCCCTGAAGCCATGCTAGAACGACCTTAGAGTCGGTCCAGCAGGTAATCCTTAAATCGTAATCTTCCAGGATCTTAGTTATCCTTTGTAGGAGTTTCGCTAGCAAAACTGCGGCGCATAATTCCAACCTCGGTATTGTAGTTTTCTTTTTGATTGGTGCCACCTTAGTTTTTGCTGCGAGTAGTGTAGTTTCGTACGCGCCGGTGGGTGAAGTAGTTCGGCTGTAGATAACGCATGCGTAGGCTTTCTCGCTTGCGTCACAGAAGGCTTGCAATTCGATCACACTATTATTTTCGTGTTTTATCCATCTTGGTAAAGTTATGTATTTTATGTTTGGCAGATCGGAGTTAATTTGTATCCATTCCTTTTCTATGGAATCCGGTACATTTTCGTCCCAGCCAATGTTTTGAGAGTTATCATTCCATAGTTTTTGAAAAAGCAGTTTTGCTTGTAGGGTAATTGGAGCCAACCAACCTAGCGGGTCGTAGATCTTGCTTATTTCTGACAATAGCCTGCGTTTAGTGCATGGTGCATTTTGGTTGTTGCTAGGCACTTCGCTAGTAAAATGGAATGTGTCACTTGCGTCATTCCATGCGAGTCCAAGTGTTTTGCTGAACTCTTGTTGTTTGAAGTTAAATTCTTTACTGTTTCTTTTCTCTTTCTTCTGCAGTTCTTTGAGAATAGATGGTTCATTCGTGGACCATTTCCGTAAAACAAAACCTCCTTTCATCAGGAGTTCGCTTAGCTCCTTTTGCAGTATCTTTGTTGATTCTATGGTATGGTGGCCCGTAATGGCGTCATCCATATAGAATTCGCTAAGTAGCGCCTTTTGGGCCAGAGGGAAAGCGTCGCCTTCATCCTTAGCCAGCTGTTGCAGAGTGCGCATCGCTATGAATGGTGCGACTTTAGTCCCGTATGTTAGGGTACACAGCTGCATATCTCGCAGTGGTTCTCTCTTGGAGTCTCTCCAAATTATTTTTTGAAGACATTGTTGTTCTTGATGGATAAGGATTTGACGGTACATTTTGTCAATGTCCGCCGTTAGAACATATTTATAGCTTCGCCATTTTATGATCAGAGACAGAATGTCCTTTTGTAGATTTGGCCCTTTTTCCATCAAATCGTTTAGGCTGTACCCGGAGTCTGTTTTCATTGATGCGTTGAAGACAGCTCGTAATTTAGTTGTTCTTGAGCACTCCCTTACTACGCCGTGGTGTGGTAGGTACGCTTGTACTCGACTATCGGATTCTGTCACCGGTTTCATGTGACCTAATTCGATGTATTCTCGGATGAATTCTTTGTATAGTTTAGCGAAGTGTTCTTGCCTCGCCATTTTCTTTTCTAGGTGAAGAAATTGTGCGGTAGCTTGAGGTTTCGAGTTACCAAGGTTTTGTTCATAGTTAGCTTTCATAGGCATTTTCACCACATAACGCCCGTTGCTCAATCGTTCTGTTGTTTCTGTGTAATATTTTTCACAGAATTCGTTTTCCGTTATTTCGGGTTCTGAAGGGATGTCTTCTATTTCCCAAAATTTTGTTAGGTTGTCTAGCTCTGTTAAAGTAACTAGACAGTTGAACTGCTTTGTAGCACCGCACAGTATCCAGCCCAACTTTGTGTGTTGCGCCACTGGCGAATCATTGTTATGCTTGATTACTCCTCCTAAGATCACCTCGGAGTAAACATCAGCTCCAAGCAGTAGATCGATGGGTCCAGAGATGCTGTATTGTGGATCAGCCAGCTTGATATTATGAAGATGGGTCCAGTTGTCTGTGTTGATCGTTGAGTTAGGCAGATTGTTGATGAGTTTACTCATCACTAACGCTTCGGTTTGGAATGTATAATCTGAATGGATAGACTTGCATTCCAATTTTATCATCCCTTTACTCTTGCCCATTATAGTGCCAACACCAGTGACGGCGGCATTCATTTTGTTTCGGGGTAAGTTCAACCGTTGAGCAGCATTTTCTGTGACCAAGGTTACTTGAGAGCCTTGATCCAGTAACGCCCGAAGGATGACGTAATCTCCTTCCTTGTTCTTGACTCTTAGTTGAAGAGTTGTTAAGAGTATCTCTTGTTCACCGTTAATGTGGTTAGATGCTCGCTCAGCCACCGTTGATGTCGTTGGCTTTGATTGTTTCCCTTTCAAATTATCATCATGAAGAAGGGAGTGATGTTTGAAGTTACACGTGCGGCATGTTTTCGTTGAATTGCATTTATTTCCGCCGTGACTAAACAAACAATTTTTGCACAAATTCAGATTCTTTGTTGTTTGGTTTCGCGTTGCGACATCCATGCTCAAAAATGTAGGGCACTGCCTCAGCGTGTGTTCGTTTTTGCAGAGTGGACATTTCCTCAGCGTAGCATGGAAGGTTTTTGACCACTTTTCTGTGTCTTTAAAGTTCGTTGACTTATTGTTGTTATTACTTTTATGTTGATTATTCGTTGAATAATTTTGTTTCCCGCTATTCGTTTTGTTACGGGATGTTTCTAACGTCATGAACTGCAATTCCAGGAACTCCATAAACTCTTCTAAGTCTGGGAGCTCTCTTGACTGTTTCATGGTCTTGATGTAGTCACCGTACGTGACGTTATCCAGTTTGGAGGATAGTAAGTACACGATGAGTGGACCCCATACCGAAATGTTGATGTCAATGTTTTCTAGGCCATTTAAACACTCTTTCGTTGTGTCATACAGCTTCTTCATGTTGGTTGAGTTCGGTTTTTCAATGGAAGATTGATTGAGAAGTGTGTCTATGTATGAGGTGAACAGTAATCGCTTGTTGTCGTAGCGGTGCTGAATAATATCAAGGCACGAGTCATAATTTTCGCCACTCACAGGGAGGTGCTTGATTAACTTTTCTGCTTCTCCTTTCATTTTAGATTTTAGGAACTTCATTTTCTGTGTTTTGTTCAGCGTTGGATTGTTATGAATCATCTCAAAGAATAAATCCTTAAAGGTGATCCAATTGTTGAAACTTCCGTCGAACTCTGGTAACTCCATACGCGGTGTTGTTTTTTCGTAGTGGGATGTTTCAAAGATTTTTCTATTTAGCTCTTCCTTTAGGTTGTCGTAGACTTGCTCCCAATGGTCGAATTTTGCTTCATAGTCCTTGTCGTTCCCTTGCAGTAAGTAGCTTAGTTCCCAGTGAATCTTGTCGATGGATTCCCATTTAGATCGTAATATGTTCACTTGATCTTGGAGTTGCCACTTCTCTTTCATGCCATCCAGATTAGTTTTGGAAACCGCTCGCTTCAAGGCGTTGAAGTTACACATTTGATTACGTAACAGAGTTGATAGGTGCTTATCCGTTTCATCTCCGATTTGTTGGTGTACTCCAGTGGTATCGAATTGCGGTGTTCCGGGAGTTTCTAGTATTTTCGGTTTTGATATCCCCGAAAATCCAGGTTCGTTTATCAACTCGTTTCGTAGCTGATTCATAGATTGCATTGTTTCGTCAAACATGCTTCTTGTTAAGATGAAAATGTCCTGCTTGAAGTAGTCATGGTCTCGTTGTTTAAACTCATACTTCTGCAAGATTTCATGATTCGATCGAAATTCATCCCATAGGGATTGTAAAGCTTCGATGCGCTTGTTAAGGTAGTCTATGGTTTTTCTACTCACAGCATCCTTTTTGTAGTTAGTTTGAATAGTTTTGATTCTCTCGTAGCTGCTTTGCTGCTTAGTTATAAGTTCCACAAATTCTGCATAGTCTTCTGTCGACATTGTTTATGCCTGATGGCTGCTAGTGATTGGCGTGTATTTAGTGTGTTCTCAAGAAGTTTTCGGAGCTGAAGTAATGGCAGTGGACGTTATCCCCGCTGATTATTTCTTGATTGTAGCGGTAGACGTAATCTCCGCTGTAGTCACCACCGTGGACGTTATCCCCGTTGGTTGTTGTAGCAGTAGACGTGATCTCTGCTGGTTCGTTAGTGGCAGGCACTCAGTGTAGCTCACCCTCCTTTACGTCATGTGCAACGTCTCAATGCTACTGGTTAGACCCGCTTGTGGGCAGCCAACAGCACCGATTTGCTAACGTAACTGGGATATACCACGCTAAGCACTCTGCTGGTGAGGAGACACGATGACTCACAAGATGACTTACCGTGTTATCCGGCTCGAAGGACCAAAAGATGTTGGGGTATTCTCGTCGTTGACGGATACCCCGGTAGTTGTTGTAAGTTGCAAGTTAAGTTACACTAAACCACTGTTAAGTTTAATAGTTTATTCGTGGAAACAGTTAAAAGTAAAGTTAAAAGTACACAGTTAAAAGAACAGTTTAAAGCGTTTGCTTAGTTATCTGAGCCGCACTTAATGTATGGTTATTAGGTAGTTATCGACCCGCACATTAGCGCGAGACGGAGTATTAGTGACGACTGAATTGACTGATTTGTTATTAAGGTACGCGTAAACGTACTTTTGCTGTATGAGCGTTATTTGGCTCGTACAGATTTAGTGTCCTCGCCAGATTTTAATTTATCCGCTGGACAAATTACAATAGAACTGACATTATTGGGGCGCAAGTAATTATTTTTATTGGTTTTTACCATGTCAGTGAACGAAACATTTTCTGCCATAGGTGGTTTAGCGCAGTTTTCTTGGATGGTTTTCCTGATATTTTCGAGACAATCTGTTAGTCTCCTTTTTTTTTCAACACTAGTTTAGAGTTCATTATTTCTTGGGCTTTTAGTTTCAAATCCTGGTACTAAACCGCCATTTGTGAAACGCCATGTCCATTCTTGCGCGATAGGGAATTGATCCTCAGCTTTTGCTCCGAGTTCAGCTTTCCTTCCTGAGCAATGGTACAAACTTCATTCAGGCACGATTCAATTGAGATCAACCAATTAATAATGTCCCTGGTGTCCACTGCTTGAATGTTCCCTTCAGCCGCATGGTAAGGTATTTGATATTTGCTGGCGGGGCTGCCTGGTGGTGGGATACTCCGAGGGCTGTTTTCACTATTTGACATACTTAAGGCTTAAATGTTTCTCATAATTAAAATATGTTATTCACTAAAGTAAATCACAAACTTAGCAGAAAAATGTGCGATTCGTTTTCTAGGTAACAGGTCACTTGGAAATATTTTAACCACATATGGTAAATAATATTGCTTATAAAATTATACACACGTCTGCTCTACTTGAGTGTCAGTACACAAACATAAACAAAAAAACAAACACATTCTTCAAACATAAACATTGTTTAATATAATATACTCTACGTGCACATATCTACAGGCATTCTCAACAAACGTAACTACCATTGAAATGAAGCTATACAATAAACTACCTCAGAGAATTGATTGCGTAGTAGGCGCAACTTACCTTCCTGTCTTCATCTCTGCACTCCAGACATCACAACAGCTATGAAAGTGTGAGCGTTAATATCTGCATAGTAGAAGAAGAGAAAATAAGTCGAGTAGCCTAATATAATAAGTGCTGTCCCAGTACTGGCAAAGGTCGGGGGGGTCATATTTAGCTACCTAACACACAAGACTGACGTTGCATATTGTGTAACATTTGTACCAGCCCATTCGACACCACAGCTGTGACGCAGTAAGCATACGGCGGTAACATAGGAGGTAAGCAACTGCATGAGTGTTTGCAAATCCGAGATTACTCGATAAACAGTAATCTATCACTAAAATCTGTGTTTTAAAATATAAAACATAATGATTCCTATATGTGTGGCTAATCTGAGTGATTTGTTTTATTATTGTGAGTTTCGAAAGTGACGAAGTACATGTACACAAATATCTTCATAGGGGAAGTCCGCATCTAGCGAGCTCAAGCCTCAGTAATGGGCTGGACACGAAGCAAGATCGCAAGTCAGTTCAGTGGACAACTCAGACACTGGTCTTTCACTGGAAATGAGGCAAGTTTGCGAGTCAGTTCAGTTGATAGCTCAGTCACTGGTCCTTCACTTCATACGAGGCAAGTTTCCGAGTCAGTTCAGTTGACAGTTTAGTCACTGGCCCTTCACTGGACACCAGGCAAGTTTGCGAGTCAGTTCAGTTGACAGCTCAGTCACTGGTCCTTCACTGGACACGAGGCAAGTTCGCGAGTCAGTTCAGTTGACAGCTCAGTCACTGGTCCTTCACTGGACACGAGGCAAGTTCGCGAGTCAGTTCAGTTGACAGCTCAGTCACTGGTCCTTCACTGGACACGAGGCAAGTTCGCGAGTCAGTTCAGTTGACAGCTCAGTCACTGGTCCTTCACTGGACACGAGGCAAGTTCGCGAGTCAGTTCAGTTGACAGCTCAGTCACTGGTCCTTCACTGGACACGAGGCAAGTTCGCGAGTCAGTTCAGTTGACAGCTCAGTCACTGGTCCTTCACTGGACACGAGGCAAGTTCGCGAGTCAGTTCAGTTGACAGCTCAGTCACTGGTCCTTCACTGGACACGAGGCAAGTTCGCGAGTCAGTTCAGTTGACAGCTCAGTCACTGGTCCTTCACTGGACACGAGGCAAGTTCGCGAGTCAGTTCAGTTGACAGCTCAGTCACTGGTCCTTCACTGGACACGAGGCAAGTTCGCGAGTCAGTTCAGTTGACAGCTCAGTCACTGGTCCTTCACTGGACACGAGGCAAGTTCGCGAGTCAGTTCAGTTGACAGCTCAGTCACTGGTCCTTCACTGGACACGAGGCAAGTTCGCGAGTCAGTTCAGTTGACAGCTCAGTCACTGGTCCTTCACTGGACACGAGGCAAGTTCGCGAGTCAGTTCAGTTGACAGCTCAGTCACTGGTCCTTCACTGGACACGAGGCAAGTTCGCGAGTCAGTTCAGTTGACAGCTCAGTCACTGGTCCTTCACTGGACACGAGGCAAGTTCGCGAGTCAGTTCAGTTGACAGCTCAGTCACTGGTCCTTCACTGGACACGAGGCAAGTTCGCGAGTCAGTTCAGTTGACAGCTCAGTCACTGGTCCTTCACTGGACACGAGGCAAGTTCGCGAGTCAGTTCAGTTGACAGCTCAGTCAATGGTCCTTCACTGGACACGAGGCAAGTTCGCGAGTCAGTTCAGTTGACAGCTCAGTCACTGGTCCTTCACTGGACACGAGGCAAGTTCGCGAGTCAGTTCAGTTGAGAGCTCAAAATCAAAATCAAAAGTCATTTATTCAAACTAGGCTGAGAATCAGCACTTTTCTAACGTCAAAATTACAAAAGACAGTCCCCCAAAACGCCCGCCCTTCACCACTTCCTAGTGCTTTCGCTGGGAAGAAGAAGTTGCGCAACAAACTCCCCAGCAGCACAGCTGTCTGTTCAGTTAGAAAATACTTGACTGAATACAATACATGGTATGCAAAGCAATCGGGGGGCACGGCAGTGCCCCCGCCAAGTCGAGCGCGAAGCAAACACTGCCGTACCATCCATTACTGGAACCATTTCGCCGCATTTTCGGGCCCCTATTTGAGAACCTCTGGATAAGACCAGAACGCAGAAATTTTGGTCATCGAGTAAGCTATAATCACATACTTAAAATCAAAAATTTCAAGTCTGTAGGTCATTTAGTTCCGAAGTTAAGCGCAAGCAAAGTTTCGCATTTATGACACTCACTCACTCATGATCATCAAAATAGAACTAGTACTTCCCATAAACTCAGAGAGCTGAAATTTGGTACAGAGTTAGGGTTTAATGGCCACATAAAGGGAAAACTATAAGAACTAGGATAATCGAAGATATGGAGTACCTGGTGACCCTGATTAGAAAACGCAAGAGCCCAACCAAACTATTAGAGATCGACATACCGCCTTTACAAAAAATATTCAACTTGGTGGGCCGCTTCATTTGATGTCAAAAATCGAAGGTCTGAATTATCTGATGAAAAACCCTCAGCTGGTCTCAGCTGTATTAAAGATATGGTAATGCCCCCTTTTACTATTGGTACATAAAAAAATTGACTGTCATTGCAAAAATCCAGCGTAGTGGGACACATCTTCTAATTTAATCTAGCCTATAGCGTCACAATGCTGGGCGAATGCCTCCCCTTCTGCTTTTAATACGCATATAAATAAAATTAAAGAAAAACTCTGGATAAGACCAGACTGGCTTTTATACTTATACTTACAAGCTTACAAGAAGAAATAGTCGAACGATTAACTTTATTCTACTCGAACGTTACACAAATTAAATAAAAAAATTACACTAAAATATTAATTTCGCTCAAAATTTGGTAAAAATATAATGCATTGGAATAAGAGTGGCGGTGATACCCGCACACGTCGCTAGATGGCGCTGACTGTATTTTAAAACGCACTTACGTTTGTTTTTCCGATAACCTTATATGGCGAAGTGGTAACCGGCCGCGTTACAGTCGTTTACGACATTCTTCTACTGCGCTTGAAAACGTTTGCTAGGGATTAGGAGGGATTATTTGCATTTAGTTGATTTCGCTTATTATTTCGTGAGGTTTGCTAAGGTTAATTAGCAGGTTGTTATTATAACAATTCGAAGATTTGAATAGGTTAGGAATGTTATGATTCGTGACAGTGTACAGAGAACAATTCCCAATATGTGTGGCGTATGCCCTAGCAATTCATAAGAGCCAAGGTCTAAGTCTAAAAAATACCCTCACGGACTTGGCCGTTGAAGGGTACACAAGGGTACAAAACCAGGTGCTCCATGACACCATTGCCCCAATCTGTCGCCAGAACCGCTACCCATTGACGATGGAAAATTGCCACTTGGAAAACGTTGATTCAATAACCAGTCATTTGTAGGCTTGATAAAGCTGCGTATTTCAATAATACTTATGTATAGGCGAGCCTGAAATAAACAGTATAAAATCTATTTTATGTTAGATCGGTGGTCGATTTGACGCTCCAAAAAGAAGAGAGCAGAAGTCAGCATTGTCAATGCTGAATGCATGTGTTGCACAATCAACAACAGCCTAAAATGAGACATTAGCGTCCAATTACCAATACCGGTGTGGGCTATTATCTCGCTTAACAAACATAGGTAGTTACAACAGATATAACGTTACGTGTAAAAAAAAAAATACTTGTACCCACTAACGTATATAGAATGTTCAACGGCCAAGTCACACAACATTAACTATAATAATAAAGAAATCGCAGTAAGGAACCTTAGACTTGGCACGACTTTGTCTAGATTTCATTTTCATTACTTTTTAGAGATAAACAAGCAGCTCCATCGAGACTTGGCCAGTTTTTACACAATGTTTTTGGTGGGATTAACATTACAAGACACAGAACACTAAATTAAATTATTTGCCGTATGTCAGCTAGCAACGCCAATATACCAAGAAATACAATAAAAAACTATACGTACTCAAGCAAAAATTAATAAATGGAAATTAAATAAAAGCCTCCAGGTATAAAGGGCGTGACCGCTAACATATTTATGCAGTGCTGGGTTCTGTTTACATAGCTGTCGCTTGAAGTCACAAATGATAAACTAGGACCATCGAAGGAAACTAAATAAACAGGTTATTAATAATGATAACAATAATAAAACCATGGTCAGCAAGACGACCAGTCACCACAAGCAGCACCCGTTCACGAGCATAACACAAAGGTCAGCCATTACCCCCCTCGCCATATTTGAGGGAAGGAGACAACCTGACCCCCGACGCTACCGCAAGCAGTGACATCTAAAGGAGCATGACGAACTTGCTGCCGGTTGCTCAGGTAAGAATAATCTGATCAATCGTCGAGGTCACTAGCTAACCACATATTGCAATCGACTCATTAGAAAACATTGCAATGGGTTGATTATGTCAATAATAAAATTAAAATAAAATTAAACTGATTTGACTTATACAGCCCAATAAAAAAAACAATTGTATAATAACCTATCAGTAATCTAATTCTGGAGAAAGAACATAAACATTGTCTTGAGCTAATCAGCTCAGTCACTGGTCCTTCACTGGGTTCGTGTGCGAATACATTTGAAGACAGTTTAGTACTGATTGGCTACGTGTCATGTACTGTCATGTACTGTATATGTAAAGTACTGTAATATTGTAAGTAAGATCACAGGTTATTTAATTTTTGAATCGGTAATGGAGAATTCTCTCAATAGGTGGAAATCAATAGGTGGTAGTAACAAAAGTATTATTTTATGTGGAGATTTCAATATCAATATTAAAAAAATAAAATGATAACGCGCGTGAGATTCGAACCCACCGCTCGCTACGCATAAACGCGCTTACTAACGTATGATAACCGCTAAGCTATCATGCCATATACCATATTGGTTGAATTTATATTTATTTATTTATTTTATTTTAGGAAAGCTTACAGACTAATAACATTATAGTAACAAAAATATATAACTAAATTGCTAATTACAAGCCTCCACAGATGGATACAAAAAAAAAAAAAAAATATTGGTTCCCTAGTACAAAATAATCTAACAAATTAAACAAACAAACTACGATCAAATTATTGAATTATTAATTTCAAAAGTTGGTTAATTTTATTTAATTGCTTATAATTTAAGCCAACTTGTAAAATAAACGGTTCAAGAGCAAGAAGGTGCCTCCTGTACAAAAAATGGCTTTGCCAATAATTCTCTAACTGTGCTTGCATTGGTGCAGAATAGATCAATATTGGGTTCACAAGAAACTTCGTTAAAACTGCGACTGGCTCTTGGAAAGTATGCATTACGCCTATAATTAGTGATCGCAAAAGGTACATGTAAGAGTGGTCGTTGTCGCAGTCCCATCTGATTAGTGCGTAACGTTAATTTTGAAACAAGTTCAGGACAGTCGATTGAACCATTTGCGATATTAAACAAGTAGCATACATCACTAATGATGACGTCTACGGTCAAGTGGTAGAAAATGGTACCTCCTGCATCGGTGAGTGTAATCAACAGATACTTGCTTTGCCCTGTAATCAAGGTACTTAAGAAATTTTCTCTGGATGCCCTCAATACGAGACTTGTAGATCCCGTATTGAGGGTTCCAGACTTGTGATGCATACTCAAGGTGGCTGCGTACGAACGAACAATACAATACTTTGATCGGTTTTAGCGATCGGAAAGATGCTGAGGTTCTCATTATAAACCCAAGTGCTTTTGACGCCCTATTTACTATACTATCAATATGCTGATCAAAGAGTAACTTCCTGTCTTGTATAATACCAAGATCCCTAATACTATTGACTTTGCCTATACTGATATTGTAGAGCTTATACGTGGAATCGATTATAGACTTCTGACGAGTAAAAGTCAAGTGGAAGCATTTTGAAACATTCAGTTCCAGTCTGTTACGTGTACAGTATTCTTCAAATCTATTTAAATCATTTTGTAACAATTGTGTATCAGATATGTTTCGGATAATTTTATGAACCTTCATATCGTCAGCATAAAGTAAAATATAAGATGTTTCAAAACAGTGTTTCACGTCAGCAATAAATAAAGTAAATAAAAGGGATCCTAAAATCGAACCCTGGGGAACTCCAGAGGGGACAGAACTCCATCCAGACGTGTACCCCTGAAGTACTACAGCCTGCGTTCTGTTTTCAATATAAGAAGAGAACCAACGATACAAATCTCCGTGTATGCCGGCTTTTAATAGCTTCTCTAAGAGCAGTCTATGGTCAATACGGTCAAAGCATTTACTATAATCAGTATAAATAACGTCAACTTGTGCACGCTGTTCCATACCTTCGGATATAAATTCATGGGACAAGATTAAATTAGATGTAGTGGAACGCTTCCTAATAAAACCATGCTGTTCATCACCAAAGTTGCATTTCATAGCAGCGTATACGTCAGTAAACACAATGCGTTCGAGAATTTTTGAGAACAGACATATCTTGGATATTGGTCGATAATTAGAGATATCCGACTTATTACCTTTTTTGAAAACTGGGGTAACAAATGCCGATTTCCAAATTTTCGGAACTATGCCTTCTGAAAGTGACCGCTTGAATAAAATGCATAGTGGTACAACAAGGCTGTCGGCACAATTTACGATAAATAATGGAGGTATAAGATCAGGGCCACCAGATTTGGAAAGGTCCAAGGTCTTTAATAACTTTAAAACTTGTGAAAGAGATACACTAATCGAACCAATGCACGACACACCGTCTTCAACGCTAATGCCGCCGGAAGTAGCGGGCACAGGATCAGGTTCCTGGAAAGTAGAATGGAAATATGTTGCGAATAAATTGCTGATCTCTTCACCTGTACCCGCGGTCCTGTCACCATAATGCATTACTTTAGGAAAAGTACCTGAGTTTCTTTTGCTCTTCACATATGTCCAAAAATATTTTGGGTTCTCAATGATCGAGGATTCGACTTTATCCATGTATGTTTCAAAACAAGTTTTCTCCAAGCTATCTGCTCTATTCCGTAAAAGAGAGAAAGAGTGATAGTCGGACATATTACCGTACGTTTTGAATTTGCGGTGATATTTATATTTCTCTCTCAGTGTTTTTACCAAAGCAGAATTATACCAAGGCGGGTAAGATGATTGTCTAACTGATTTAATTGGGATATACTTGTCTCTAAGCTCATACAATTTATTATAAAACAGTTCAACAGCACCATCCAACGAATCTTCAAGTAATAACTCATTCCAATTGATTTCGTCCAGTTCAGACTTAATAGCTGTTTATGAAATAAATACAAGCAGTTGCCAACGAATGCGAGTGTGTGTGAGTCTATAGTATAGAAATTACTCAGTAAAAGAAGGTCGTAAGTCAAACTAAACGTCAAGCTATTGCTTTGTGAGATTGCCTATGGACTTTTGGTCGACAATGTATATAGCTTGTATACGTTTAAAAAAACAAAATCTAACCAATGCGCGACCTAAACGAGTCGTTAGACATCTCATATATTAAAATCCATTCAGGCGTTAGGATGCTTCGAGGCTACAAAGAATCTCACATACGATACCTACATAGATAAGCATGGAAAACATAACCGTCTCGTTGCAGTCGCGCAAAAAATCGCGGTAAAGAATCAGTTGTTCGACACTCTTGCATTCACACTCATCAACAAAATGTATGGAACAGCTGATTTTATTTCCGCGATTGCAGTGTTGGTCCCTGGATAAGTACTATTTATTAGTGGTTCTTAATGATGAGTCCCATAATCCTTTTTCGGTTTTAGGGTTAACAATATTTATAGTGTTGTATTCTGTTGCTTACAAGAATCATGGAGGAACACATTATTATAAACCGCATGATATTTTGGTGTAAAATAAAGTGAGCTTTTAGTCTAAACACTAAACGCTACCCACCGGAAACATTTGATTATTTGTTGTTTGTGTTTAGTTCGTGAATACATTCGAGTTTACAAAGTAAATCAAGTAATACAATATGAGTTTGTATCGGACAAGGTACATGCATAGCACGACAGCCGGCGCGGCGCCCGCGCGTCGCGCTTCAATCTTCTTGGCCAGTAAACAGGAAGTTGCAGAAGGCCAATCACAAAAAAAAAAACAATGAGTTTTCCTCAGTCTACTAAGCTATTACTTACTGAAACTTTGAAATCAGAATTTCGGGTTTAAGTATTCAAATTATCAAACCAGAGCACTCAATGTTCGTAAGTGCCACTACACATTGACAGGTACAGTTACGTTGACCAATCAGTTTGTTCTACATGGTCATCAGGTACTTTTGGAACTGAATACATGTATGTGTGTGTGTTAACATAATTATGTATGTTAAGTATAGTGAGCCTTCTCCACCGTATCGGCTGGCAGAGGGGGCGCGGGGCGGGTGCGGGGCCGTGGGGTCCGTCCGTCCGTCAGCTTGTTAGCGGTCGCTGATACAATTGAACAAGTGGAACCATCCAATCAGGAAACGTAATAAAGCGTGGCATGCACTCGCACACTGCACGATTTAGATGCTGCGGTTATACCGCGCTTTAAAATGGACACGTACCAAATTGGATTCTCAAATACAGGTACTTACATATAAACTTGCTTCTTTCTTTTTTACGGTGAAATTTGAGGAGAATAATTACTATCTACATGTTTTAAGGATGTCAAGTGTTGGTTTTGTTTTTAAATTTTTATGGCTGGGTATATTATTCCATTACTGTACTCGTGAAATTACTATTCGGTATTTTAGCCCAATAATTTTTTTTATGCATAACAATTATTAAGTAAGTGATCTTTCAAAACCAAGTGCATGAGTTGTCTTTGGGATATTCTTAACTGTCGTGGAGTGTGTGAGCAGCCTTAGTCATGTGAATGCCAGAAGAAGCAGTGACTACCAACTACACAAGTTTGTGCTACGTACTACTGCTGTACCAGCTTGGTTGTTTCATGAGAGTGCCGCGGCCCGCGGCCGTGTGGACTCAGCTTCGCATAGGTACTTACCAACAGATGCCCATCAGAGACACTGGTAGTAATTAACGTTAATAACGCGTTTGAACTTGAGAGACTAGTAGCTTAGTTGTAAGTAAGCTTAGTCTACAACCAAGTTTACCCAGCGCTGAGTCATTCTTTTAGCTCTTCTCAGCATGGAATTCTTCAGGGTCGGTCAACTGTATCTAACCTGGTTTTTCTCAATGACTTTTTAACGGACAGAATGGCCAGTGGGGCACAGGCCGACGTCGTTTACACGGATTACAGTAAGGCTTTTGACCGAATTGACCGCCATATTCTTAAAACAAAGCTCTTTTAACAGTGGTATCAGAGGAAATCTACTACGTTGGTTTACTTCATACCTTGAAAACGGATGTCAAGCTGTTGTTATCAGTAACTACATGTCGAGCTGGGTTTCAGCTCCTAGTGGTATTCCTCAAGGTTCCTTGATGGTTCCGTTACTTTTCATTATTTATGTGGGCGACATCGATTCGTGTTTCCACAACTAAAATTTACTTTGTTTTATACAATACACAATACAATATCCAACCAATCATCATCATCATCATATCATATACAATATCTTCATGTATTCACACATGCATCCTGCTTGCAGTATCCGGCAAACAGGATGCTTGTGTGAATAATATGTATATTTAAACACGTACACCACTAAACGGGATCCTGCAAAAAACAAGGACAGGGTCCTTACATTGCGAAGTACCGCAAACAGTATCACACAAAAAATTAAATTCGTTTCCCAACAATTATTTTTCTGCAATGTTACTTAGTTTGTTGTTCAGAATGCGTAGTTGACGGCGATGAGATGGGTCTGTTTACAGATAGCATAACATAACAATGTTATCGCACTGCTTCGAACAAGAGCTCGTCACATGTCGAGCATGTCCCTGACCACTCACTTCCAGCAGTACTCACATAAAGCGCTGAAGGTGCGAGTAGCTCCAGTACGTAACATGAGACAGGTGATGAGATCTCCGACGTAGCGGGAGGTGACAGCGATGGATTGTCGCGCGAGGGTCGCAGGAAATTAACCGACCCGTCGTCGGGAACCCGACACTTGGGGCCCGACACCCGGGGCTCAAGGTCGCGCGCCTGCAATTCCGAAGACGTCTTGCACTTTATCGTTGTAACGTGACTTACAACTCAGATCGGATGCGACCTCTGCCTTTGTTGTGGTATTGTAAAATTATGGTATTATGGGCTTGAGGGTAGTATTGACGATGCGTGAGATAGTTTGATATAACATTTATTTATAAGACTGTGCGGCTTTTGTTAAACCACAAAATTAGACATAATCGTTAAATCGACGAAGAGATTTCAAAAAGTAGTGAACAAAATGGTCCAGAGGGGCAAATTCCGTATTTTTAAGAATAGTTGCATTCTAATCTAAGCCGCAATCTGTCAAAAATAACTCTAATTTACCTTTTTCACAAATGTTTGACTTTGAAACTGTCACCGAGATGAGATTGCGACTAGATTTTGAACGTTTTTAATGACAGGAATAGGCGTTCAGTTGTACTCGTAGGCAGGGCTTCGTGTTAATGACAGGAATAGGCCTTCAGTTGTACTCGTAGGCAGGGCTTCGTGTTAATGACAGGAACAGGCCTTCAGTTGTACTCGTAGGCAGGGCTTCGTGTTAATGACAGGAACAGGCCTTCAGTTGTACTCGTAGGCAGGGCTTCGTGTTAATGACAGGAATAGGCCTTCAGTTGTACTCGTAGGCAGGGCTTCGTGTTAATGACAGGAACAGGCCTTCAGTTGTACTCGTAGGCAGGGCTTCGTGTTAATGACAGGAATAGGCCTTCAGTTGTACTCGTAGGCAGGGCTTCATGTTAATGACAGGAACAGGCTTTCAGTTGTACTTGTAGGCAGGGCTTCGTGTTAATGACAGGAATAGGCCTTCAGTTGAGGCAGGGCTTCGTGGTACTGTGTTCTTCGTTACGATAGGTATATCGGGAGGCGGGTCTAGATCGCCCGGTACAGGGCCACGGCGGATTTGCTCACAGTCAGTCGAAAGTCAAAAGCCTAGCCCCCGCTCACACCGCAACGCACAGGGCACTCATGTTACGAGTACCCCAGGACTGCCAACTGTAACTACATATACATACCACATCAACACGCAGGCTCATCAGTAGCTCTACCATGAGTTGTTATCGAAAACTTACTCGCTAACGTTTAACTCGCTAGCGTACTAACGTGGATCGAATAGATTTCGATAATGCTTGCACCATGAGTTTTACGGACTCTTACGCCGGCGCTAACGTAAGCTCGTGTCGTCTAACTAACTTCACTCCTAAGTTTTGTTTCTTTCTTTCTCAGTAATAAGAAAAGAGAACGGCATATACGCACAAAATGTAGTGCTATCGCGTATGCTAAAAACGTTGGGACAGTCAATAATCCGACTAAATAGAAAGGTTGGCGGTCAGTGAACTACTTAAGGTATTTAGTGGTTGTTGAATTTGTATTCCTTATATGTCGCTGTTGAGTCATTGAGTGTTGTTTACAATTTGTAATTTTGTTTTGAAGTTGTATGGTTTGCGGCGTTTTTTAATTAAATTCATTGAAATAAGTTTACAAAAAGACAATAATACAATGAGGACCAGTGTGGCTGAGTGTGGTACAATTTTCAGAAACTACACCAATCTTGACGCTTCTGCGTTATGAATCGCTGGTTCATTTCTCGCATGGAGCAAAAATTAGTGTGATCGACCCTTCCAAAGATACTTATTTGGGGTCTGGGTGTTTGTACATGTGAGATTTTTAAATGCACCCACGATACAGGGCAAATCCTAGTGTGCAGCAATGTTTAAAGAAAACATTGTACATGTAGTTATTATGGGTACTAAGAAGGCATGTATTTTTATGTCAATTTTTGTGTTCCCTATTTTGTTACCTAAGCTGGATGTTTCTCTTATAATAATAAAATAAATAAAAAGGTTGTTTAACTAAAATGTATTTTATTTAAATTTAAGTTAATGCTCATCACAGAAAGCCTCCTAGCTAGCTGCGTAATGTCCTGCCCATTAGTAAGCTAGAATTTTCATTTTCCTGTAATTTTGGCATGAAATTCACGCTGTTTATGTCGTTAGTCTTCAAATTCAGCGGCCACTAACATATTCCATGCTAAATAAGCTCTTCCAGACAATATTTAGACTCAAAAAACTCAAAAACGTTTATAATTTTGATGTAAACATATGTTTCACACGACAAAATGCTGGTGAGTTACGTAGCTACTATCGTAAGCGTATTTTTCGATAGCGTCTGTCAAATTTGGGACTCATGGTGCCGTTTTGTATGGCGACAGCTGAAAAACGTCAGTGACTATCGAATAGATTACGTTAGGTTTGTTACCTATCGAAATCTATAGTGCTCATGGTACGAATTTTAATTCATTCAGTGACCACTAGGGGCGCTGTACAATATTTCATACATATTATTTACGGAGACGCTAGCGAGTTTCGACTGTGCAAACTCATGGTAGAGCTACAGACAACCAGTAATTTGAGATCGCAATGGTAAATAATAAAAATCTTTATAATAATCTTTATTGGAACAAAAATACATTTTAGAATTTCATTGCGTACGTAAACAGCTACATTAGTTAGAAACTGTGTCGCAGATAATAAATAATATAAATAATAATATACAAGAATTTATATTATTATCCTTAATGTTCTTGATTATAATGTACCATTTTGACTGTTATTTTAATTTAAATACCTTAAAAATAATGTAATTAAATTTTGTCACAAATTATCTCGTTTTATATTAACTCATTGCATATATGTACCATTAATGTTTGCACGCCTAATATAAGGTCGCTTGTATGTACAAGACCACTCATTTTTACATTTTTACATCTTATTTTATGTAACTGCAGTCATAAGGAAATAACTTACATACACAAAACAACTTACTGTGACCTGTAGAGCCTCTGCTACATAATAATGAGACTACGGTTTAGTGTATCAGTTCGGTGTGACGGCGTCCTAAGTGTTAACGCGCCGAGGCCCGTGCTGTGCGCAGATTAAATACGAAAAACTAAGTTCGGACCTCTCCGTGCGCGCTCGCACTGTCGGATACGGTATGGTATCACAAATGTTACTGCAAGCCGGTCCAGAGCGTGTACTGCAACAAGAACATTAGACAGTCTGGGCGATTTCTAAAGATAGACTGCAAACAATACCACTTAACGAATTTGTCGACTGGTTTCTCGACCTACTAACGTCAACGTCATTCTAACGTCAGTAAGGTTGACACTAAGGCAAAATACATAATAATACGAGTAATAAGTAATTAATATTCTTTATCAGGCCATTAAGGAGGGCAACACGACGATCATGGGGAACATTGCCGTAAGTACCGTACTTAGATGAAGTTATGGTTCACATAAATTAACGCACGGTGCCCTGACGTGGGCACCTGCGCAGTGGAGCCGCGCGCCCGCGGCGCTGTGTCCTGTGACAGCGTAGCTGTGTGCAGTCATATTGCGTTCAGTAGCTCTACCATGAGTTGTTATCGAAAACTTACTCGCTAGCGTTAAACTCGCTAGCGTATTAACGTAGGTCGAATAGATTTCGATAATGCTTGCACCATGAGTTTTACGGACTCTTACGCCGGCGCTAACGTAAGATCGATAGATCGTGTCGTCTAACTAACTTCACTCCTAAAGTTTTGTTTCTTTCTTTCTCAGTAATAAGAAGAGAGAACGGCTTATATGCTCAAAATGTAGTGCTATCGCGTATGCTAAATGTTGTGACAATAATCCAACCAAATAGAAAGGTTAGCGGTGAGTGAACTCCTTAAGGTATTTAGTGGTTGGTGAGGTTTTTTAGTGGTTGTTGAATTTTTATTCCTTATACATATGTAATAATAATAATAATAATAATTTATTTCATAAGCCAAATACAATAAGGAGAGAGAAAAGGGTCAACAATGCATTGTGAACTTAATTATCTTATAATCCTTATATATTTAGGCTAAGTAATTGCACGTTGTGTGAAACTCCTGACACCCAAACTAGGACATGTCCTGTATCTTAGGTGTCAGCGTTCCTACCTGCCATTCACATTCGTGCGGCCCTACTTACTATTGCATGCAGAAATAAGGATGATAACAATTATAATCTAGGTTTTTAACAAATACAATATATGTAGATACAATTTAAGTAACCAACCTAATTAATGTCTGCTATAAATATGTGGAGAAGTGAGTGTAGTGTATGGAAGAGTGTAGTGTTAGGGTAAAGTGTAGTGTGAGGGTGAGTGTAGTGTGAGAGAGTGTATGTGTGTGTTGTTCACTTGCGGATGTGTGCCTTTTAAGTTGCGTGTGGTATGAATGCAATGCCTTAAGCAGCGCTGCTATCCAACAAATCCTCAGTTTCCATATAGGTCAGAGAAGTAAGCCAATCCTTTACCTTCATTTTGCAGTTTATTCTGTTTAGGTGAAATATTTTTAACTGTTTGTTTGTCTTATTGTACAACCTTACGCTAAGGATAAAATAGTGTTTACCCGCAAAAGAGGTTCTTGTTCGATCGGGCTTAAAGACTGTATGTTTAATTCTACCTCGAGGCTCCAGCAGAGGTCGCGATTTGTGTTTACGGGCTATGGTCAAGTGGACATACAGTTGCCTCACCGTGAGCACTTTACATTCAGCGTAAAGTTCAGCCGTAGGGTATCTGTAGGGCCTTCTCATCATAACTTTTAGTACAGCCCTCTGAGCGATTTCAAGCTGTAGGATCGTCGATTTAGGTGCACCACCCCATACCGTCAAACAGTAGGATAATAGGGACTGGCATAGTGCCATGTACACCATTTGTAGGGTTTTTGTGTCCGCTGACTGACGAAGATTTTAAATATAAATATGAGTCTTCGAACCCGGGTAGTGACGGTTTCAATTTGTTTGTGCCAACGGAAACTTTGGTCTATATATACGCCCAAATATTTAGCACAGGGAGATCTGGTTATACATAAACAACAACAGTCGGGAGCAGGCAGGAGACACGAGTGAGCTTTAATTTTAAAAGTCGACGGGGGCAGATGATCAGCACGCATTGCAAAGGGGATAAACAAGGTTTTATCAATATTTAATGTCAGAAGATTATTTGACAGCCACTCCATTATAATTTTAAGAGCATGTTCAGCATTTTGCTTTGTTTGACACCAGTCTACTCCGTTCACAATAAGAGCTGTGTCGTCAGCATAAGTGAAGATTTTACCGTTTAGCAGGGGCATATCGCATAAATCATTTATAAATACAATAAAAAGCGTGGGGCCCAGAATGCTTCCTTGCGGAACGCCGCAGTAGATAGCCTCCTCATTACTAACATGTTCCCCTATTTTCACCACTTGTACACGATCTCTTAGATAGTCGGCAAAGATTTTCAAAGGGATACCCCTAACTCCTACTCGCTCCAGCTTATCTAAAAGGATAGGGACAGAGACAGTGTCAAAAGCCTTAGCCAAGTCTAGAAATAGTCCCAAGCATTTTTGCTTTTTATCCAAATTCCGAATTGCATGTTCTGTAAGAGCCAATACTGCATCCTCAGTGGATATACCAGTTCGGAAACCATATTGGTTCCCAGATATTATTTTATTTAATTCAAGGTACCGTGTTAGGCGCTTGTTTAGTATACCCTCTAGTACCTTAGAAAGAGCTGGAAGTACTGATATTGGTCTATAGTTATTAACACTGCCTCTGTCACCCGACTTATAAACTGGGTGCACAACTGCCTTTTTAAAAACCTTTGGGAAAATGCCCGACGTAATAGATAGGTTACAGACATGGGTAATAAGAGGGACCAGGGTTTGGCGAGATGATTTTATTATGCTAGTTGGGATACCATCCCAGCCCACCGCGGAATCAGATTTTAGGTTAATTATTATTCTCTCAACCTCGTCTGCGTCAGTTTCTAGAATGGCTATGGAATTTAGGTTACTATGCCTATTTGGAGGGGTAAAACTATTGGAAGCGGAATGGTTGCTAGAAATTTTGCTAGCCATGTCCCTACCAATACCAGCAAAGAAGTTGTTAACTTTATTAATGGAGGCTTTAGGGTCATTAGGATTTATGAGTTCAGTGGGTGGGGCTGACTTAGGTTTTAAGTTCACTACCTTATTGATTAAATCCCATGTTGACTTTGGGCTGTTCTTCGCTTTCATGAATTCTTCCCTCTCAGAGTTTTGTTTTAACCGCCGTAGCAGGTCATTGCAATAATTGCGGTACCTTTTATAGGTAATCAGTAATATGCTGTTTTCAGGGGAACTGTTCACTTGACTATGAAGATTATCACGGTGAGCTATACATTTAAGAAGCCCTGGAGTAAGCCAGGGTTTTATATTTCTATTTTTCCGCGGGATTGTGAGAACATGGGTGTGGTTTTTAATAATTGTAGATAGGGTAGAAACTAGTATATCAGCAGCCACATTAGCATCAGAAGCATTGAGAACAGTTGACCAGTCCATGTCATCTATTTCAGTTTGGACAGCCGCGTAGGCTACTTTTTTAACTGTCTTAGGAGGTTTTAATTTCAGTTTTTGGTTCTCGATAAAGAGAATGAGGGGCTGATGATCCGTGATGTATGTTTCCAGAACTAGTGTTATGGCAGGGGCATTAGTGCGAAGTAGTACATGGTCAATACAGTTATTTAAACGCGTTGGAAATAAATGAGCGGGGAGAAAACCAAGCATGGCAGTTAAAGTCAGGTATTCACCACAGTTTGCGTCAGAACTCCCGGTCTTTATGTCAATATTCATGTCGCCTATAACCGCAACTGACGGGAAACTTGTCAAGGTTGCAAGAAAATTCTGAAGACTATTATTAAAGTTACTAATGTTTGTGAATGAAGGTGAGCGATAGAGTGCAACTATACAATACTTTAATCCCATTTTACACACCACACAATTTCCTCCGATGAATTGCGGTTCTATTACTTCACATGTAATATCGGTTTTGACATATATTGCAACCCCATCGTTTTGGTTTTTTATGTTTTTTGTGCAGTATGAAACATAGCCTTCCAGTATGGGGAGGACAGGCGCTTTACTGAGCCAACACTCCGATAGTACAAGGATATCGCATTGTAGATTAAGACGGCACAATAATGCTAGGATTTGATCAAAATTTTTGTTAATACTTCGAACGTTTATGTGAAATATTTTCAACCCGTTTTTATTGCCTAGTTTACCTGAGCACGACTCAGGAGAACATTTAAATGATTTGGATACTGTCAGATTATCGAGTTCACTATTGATTTCTTTTATGCTATCCATTTCTATTTAGTGAAATATCGTAGGTATTTATTGCATGAGAACATTGCTGGCGGGAAAACAATGCCTCTTTTAAATGGGTACACGGTGGGCGTAGACCAGTGATATAAATGTGCGAATACATAAATGAGTAGGCGGGTGATGCTTGTTGGTGGTGTACAATGGGAGTGAGTAATATTATGTGACAACGAAACTGTGTGAGTAGTGCGCGAGAACTAGTCTGGAACAAATGTGCATCATCAAGCGTGGAATGAGTGTGAGTGTGTGATAATAATAGCAGAGAGAGAGATACATTTTTGTGTGTGGAATTAGCGAGTAACATAAAAATGCTTGACATAAGGCCAAACTTTACGATGATGGTTAGCAGTTTGCACAAAATAACATATATTAATAATACTGAAAGAAAAGAAAAAACAAAACCAAAAAAGCAGCGAATTATCTTAATCAAAAACAGGCCAACAGACACTCTAGCAGTGCCAGTTAGTCACTCCTGGGACTTTAATTTATTGAAGGATTGTACCGACTCAATGCGAATTTGCTTCGTACCTTTGGCTTTTCGGAGAAAGACATTTCCATTTGTACACCAGCAAAATGTGTAGTTGTTTACCTTTGCAAACTCACGGGCGTAATAAAATAATTTTCTGGTAGACGGGGGCATGTATTCGACTATGTAGACTGGCTGTCGCTTACCGCGTAGACCGAAGGTTTCCGTGTTTAGCTTCTCTTCCAGTTCACGACCTCTATTGTATGAACGGGTGGAAAAAAGTAGGTCATTTTTCAAGTGAACAGAGTTGAACTCGGCAAAAATAGATCTGGTGGTATCAGCTTTTCCCGGAAGGCGATATACATCCCGAATGTCTGAAGGTTTGATGTCCAGTTGCATTGTTGTACCGATATTAGTTATCAAAGAAACAAGATCTTTTACAGATTCTTTTTCGGGCATTGGAACATTTTTGATCTCAATACTTGACGTGCGCGAAGTAAGTTGAATGTCTTTTACCTTATTTTCCAGGATAAGAATACAGTCAATGAATTATTTACGTTCTTTTTCGAATTCATGTATTTTATTTCTCATGTGCTCATAGTTCTTGTTGATTAGAGTCTATCCTTTCAATCTCTTGATTCGTCTCCTTGATTTCATCATATGTCACTGTTGAGTAATTGAGCGTTGTTTACAATTTATAATTTTGTTGTTGTTTTGTTTTTGTTTTTTTGTTGTGTTTTGTTTGTGTTTATGTTTTAATTAAATTCATTTAAATAAGTTTACAAAAAGTCAATAATACAATGAGGACCAGTGTGGCACAATTTTCCGAAACTACACCAATCTTGACGTTAGTGATGAGCAAAGCAATACCAAGACTGGGACAGTCTTGGGCTTGGTCTTGCTCAAATAATTCGAGTCTTGGTCTTGGTCTTGTTTATGTAGTCTTGGTCTTGGTCTTGCTCTTTTGCAAGACCGCGACCAAGGCTGCAAGACCAAGACCAAGACCAAGACTGGGACAGTCCTGGTATTGGTCTTGGTGTTGCTTACTCAGTCTTGGTCTTGGTCTTGCTCAAATACTTCGAGTTTTGGTCTTGTTTATGTAGTTTTGGTCTTGGTCTTGGTCTTGTTTATGTAGTCTTGGTCTTGGTCTTGCAAGACTGGAAGACCAAGGCCAATTTTGCTCATCACTACTTGACTCTTCTGCGTTATCAATTGCTGGTTCATTCCTCGCATGGAGCAAAAAATAGTGTGATCCACTCTTCCAAAGATACTTACTTGTTTCGGGTCTGTGCATGTGAGATTTGTGTTTATATAATAAATGCACCCACGATACAGGGGAATCCTAGTGTGGAGCAATGTTTAAATAAAACATTGTACATGTAGTTATTATGGGTACTAAGTAGGCATGTGTTTATATGTCAGTTTTTGTGTTCCCTATTTTGTTATCTAAGTTGTATGTTTCCCTTATAATAATAAAATTAAAAAAAAAAAACGGTTGTTTAAGTAAAATGTCTTTTATTTAAATTTGAGTTAATACTCATCACAGAAAGCCTCGTAGCTAGCTGCGTAATGTCCTGCCCATTAGTAAGCTAGAATTTTCATTTTCCTGTAATTTTGGCATGAAGTTCACGCTATTCATGTAGTTGGTCTTCAAATTCAGCGGCCACTAACATATTCCAAACTAAATAAGCTCTTCCAGACAATATTTAGACTCAAAAAGCTCAAAAACGTTTATAATTTTAATGTAAACAAATGTTTCACACGTTAAAATGCTAGTGAGTTACGTAGCTACTATCGTAAGCGTATTTTTCGATAGCCTCTGTCAAATTAGTGACTCATGGCGCCGTTTTGTATGGCGATAGCTGAATAACGTAGTGAATATCGAATAGATTACGTTAGGTTTCTTACGTATCGAAATCTATAGTGCTCATGATACGAATTTTAATTCATTCAGTGACCGATAGGGGCGCTGTACAATATTTCATACTTATTATTTACGGAGACGCTAGCGAGTTTCCACTGTGGAAGCTCATCGTAGAGCTACTGTATTTATTTCTCTCACCTGTCGCTCGCGACTCACACTGACCTTCCTTCGCCCCCCGGACCGCACCGCAGCATGTAGTGCGCGATAACACTCGCTCCAGCTGCAAGAGAACCAACTACTTATACTACTACTACTACCTACCTACTTATACTTGACTTTAACTTCCTACATCGCCAGATTTTTAGATACAGTAGTATTTTCCAATTTGTGTTTTGCATTAGATAAGATAAGATAAGTCTTTATTTGCCTTAAACATGGTATAATGGTGTTAGTCTTATTTAAATACAATGTCCACATGTTTAGCTACACAGAATATGTGTCAATTGCATGCAAAATAATTATTAGGTCAAAACAACATTACTTCAAATTAATAGGTCAATATAATATTATAATTTTATGTCAAAGAAATCATTAATGTCATAGAAATTATGTCCATTCAGCCATTTATACAATTTGTTCTTAAATGAATGTACATTATTTAAACATTTTTATTCTTTCGGGATTTTGTTGTAAATGCGTACACACATCACAAAGCAGCTTTTAGCATACTTGGCTGATTTTGGAGTATCCTTTATTACAAGTCTGTGTGGATCCTTTGGACGAGGGATTACTTCATAAGCTTTCTTGAACAATCCCTTATTACTGTAGACAAAGTTACAGATTGCGTATATGTAAAGTGCAGGAAGTGGTAACAGGCCTAGTCCTGTTACCACTTCCTGCACTTTTTAAAAAACGACCGACATGATTCGTCAGGACGAAGACCACAAATAGCCCTGATGCACTTTTTTTGAGCAATGAATGGCTCTGTCTTTATCCGTTTGTATTCTTTATTGTGAACCAACAGCAGACGAGAATGTACACACATAAAAGTACGAAGATGCCATATAAGCCATTCGATATTGCAACTCTAGAACACAAGTAGGTAGTTGTGCTACATTCTGTAATCACATCTGACCAGTTTAAACTGTACAGTGCAACTAACTAAGTTTTAATTGGCCAACTATTGATAAAGCGTATTTACTAAATGGACGACCGTTCTCGTAGACGGCGCGCTACGGCGTAGCGCTCGTAGCGCTCGTAGCTCAGTATATACGAGTAGCGTCTGGAGGGTTCAAGGAACAGCAGTTTTTAATAATGCTTCTTTGACCGATTTTTTTTTGTTATGGGTTTGCGTTATAACATTAAACAAACGGGGACAAAATATTGATAGTATTATATTTTAAAGATCTTAATTTCATGACTTTTAAAAATAAATTATTTGACTTCCTATTATTTAAGTGTTATTACTCAACAGATGAGTTTTTAAATGAAAAGTTTGACTCTAAATTTAAATTGGACGACGAATTGCCCTTACATTCGTAATGATTGAATTTAATTTAATACCTACGACATTGTATTGAATAATTCTTAACACTGTATTTTATTAATTTCTGACATTATATTTAGTATTCCTTGACATTATATAACTCTTGACATTATATTTAGCTTGCCTTGACATTGTATTCAATAATTCCTGACATATTTAGTATACCGTTAAATTGTATTTAATAACTCTTGACATTCTAGTTAGTATCTTTGACATTGTATGCAATAATCTCTTAAAATTGTATTTAATATCAGATAATGTTTTCCTATGTTTGTCAATTGATTTTGATTTAATTTACATTTGTGAAAACATTTGTACGCTGGAAACAGCAGAATATTTTGGACGTAAAATTGTAGTAACACCTTGTAACAACAATATTCTAACAAATAAACTTATTATTATTATTATTATTATTGCGCGTGTGACTGTAAGAAACTGTAGTCTGTAGGTATACACTTGCAAACATTACTATGTTTGAAATTAAAATTGTTATTTGTGGAAGATGAGTGAATTTTGGGTAATGAATATAATAATAATAATAATATTGAGAATAATAAAGTGTCTAGAAAAATTATAAAAAATTAAAAAAAAAAAAGTAACTTGAAACTGAACAGGAAATTTGAACTGCGAATTAAAAAAATGATATCATATACAGTCACTGTTGTGTATTTATGTAATTAATAGCAGTGATTATTGATGACAGTTATAAGTAATAGTAACAAGAGAGGGTGATATGATAAGTGTTTGATCACGAGACAAGACGCGTTGCGCGGTTGCCAGCGCGCGAAGCGACACGTTGCCGGTCCGAGTTACGGACGCGTTTACGAATCTGATTAAAATAAGCAGTTTTTCGAAACCAAATGTAACTAATTATTACAAAAAAAACCATAGATTCCTCCTTCATCTTCAAATGGTAGCAATTTTTTAGTCGGAAATTTTGGTTTATAATATCGTAAAAAAAATAATTTCCGTTGCCTCTTCACACAAAATTGACGATATCTTGCTGACTTTAGGGGCATTTTTCTTCTATTTAATAACATAAATTTATTTATTTAAAAATATTTTATGTAAGCAGACATGTGCAACTCAAAAAGTTAACAAAAAGAACTATGAAAAACTTTATTACAAAAAAAAAACCAGCCGAGTTCCAAAAAAAAACACTACAATGTGAAAAATAACTTTCATTTTGGAAGTCGGTGTCGTTGGTTCCGCAAATTCGTTTTTTGACACCGATTTCCGAAATTAAAGTGATTTGTTACTTCGTAGTGTTTTTTGGAAGTCGGTTGTTTTTTTTTTTATAAAAAAGTTTTTATTTTTCACTTTTAGTTATACCTACCCCAAACAAATTCATATAACACTGTTTGCTATGTATTAGGTTGTCTCATAAGTTCTTGCCATTTATTTTATTTTTGTCGAATTTTCTCGTATTTAAATTAAAGTAAATTCAAGAAAGTTATAGATCTTTCTAGTAAGGATGAGTATCTTTTATGGTGAGGGTATAAATAGGCGCGGACGCAACGCAATAATTAGTCTTTAGTGAAAATGGATCAGCGTCAACTGTGAGCTATTATGCTATATGAGCATCGACTTAAAGTCTCTTCAACACAAACGGCTAAAAAAATTAACACTGCATTTGGACCGGGTACTACTAGCGATCGGACTGTTCGTTTCTGGTACAAGCGTTTTGACACCGGTGATATAAGCTGCGAAGATCAACCTCGCCCAGGCGGACCCACCAGCTTTGATGAAGATGCTTTGCGTCACGAACTTGAGCTACATCCAGACTATAGTACGCGCGATTTAGAGAAGGCGCTTGGACAATCCCACATGACTATAGATCGTTACCTCAAATCGATGGGATATCGCGAAGTGATGTCACGTTGGACACCTCATGCGTGGTAATGGACCATGATCGGGCCGTTCGTGTGGCCATTTGTCAAAGTTTGTTACTTCGTCCGCACAGACGAGACTTTCTCAAGGACATTATTATATGTGACGAGAGCTGAATACATTATGAAACTAACACGCGTCATGCCTATTGGATTCCTCGCGGGGAAAACCCACCAGCCCAGTCTAAACTTAATGAACACGGTCGTAAGATTATGTTGTCTGTTTTCTGCGATTGACAAGGAATGATTTTCTGGGAACTCCTCGAATCTCATCAGACTATTAACGCCAATCTGTATATGCAGCAGCTTCGCAAACTAGCAGAGATGTTAAAAATTAAGCGGCCAAAACGACTTGGAGTCCAACTTTTGCATGACAACCCACGACCTCATTGCACCAAGTTAACACATAAACAGCTGGAGGAGCTAGGATGGCTGACTGTTCCACATCCACCGAATAGCCCGGATCTTTCGCCTTCAGACTTTCATTTATTTCGAGCTCTTAAATTTCATTTAGTACGAAAAAAAAATCGAAAATTCTGGAAGTATTAAAATTTAACTTGAAAATTTTTTCGAGTCCCAGCCTGCCTCATTTTGGGAGAAAGGTATTCAAATTTTGCCCAGTAGATGGCTGACTGTTGTCGATAACGAGGAGGCTATATAATTGATTAAATGTATTTTTTATTAATAAAAAAATATTAATAATAATTTGTGTTTTAACTGGCAATAATTTATGAGACAACCTAATAAATATCAGTGACAGGAAGCTGCATCTACGTTTATAGGGTACAGACGTGATGTTATGTTGTGCGATAGCAGCAATCGCGGTTGTTTTACTAGTATTTATTGAAGAGTTCTGTTGTCTGTCTCCGAAACTCATCATCAGATCTTTACAAAATGTAAATGGGACCGTTTCAGAATGAACCTCTATCGAACAAAAAAAGAATTATGCAAATCCGTCCATATATGACGGAGTTATGCCCGAAAATACATTAACAAAAAAATCCGAATTGATAACCTCCTCCTTCTTGAATTCGGTTAAAAATCGAGTCTATTTTTGCACATATATAACGTGTAACGTTAAATGCGCAAAACCTGAAAATAGTTTATTCAGAATAAAGAGCAGAATTCATTGAACCACTTTTTAATATAGGTCACATTTTTCAAAAAATCTTCATTAAAAACGTTGCCGTGTCTATTTATTAATAGGTCAAGCAAGCCAATGTGAGCGTGGCGCAGCGGCCCGGTGACGACTCCTCCCTCGATAAAGCGTCGTCGCAGACGCAAGAAACGATCAGAATGGCCAGTAAAACTAAAACAGCACATAAAACCTTTAAAATTTTTTTAATGACTTATTTTCTCTCTGAAATAGGTCAATTGAGTTAAAAATCAGTTGGGGTGTCTGAGGTTTTGCGCATTTAACGTTACACGTTGTATAGCTGTAACGCGTAAATCTTAATGCATTCAATTAAGGGTTATGTCTTGATTTATTGCACAAAAGTTTGTAATGGAATATTAGTCTGCGCTCAGCCGCCGTCGTTAGTGGACATTGGCACCGGTTCCCCTGGTCACAAACTAAACAAAATTTAAGTTCAGTGCATCTTTTTCATTCTATTTCATTAAGAAAAGGTCTGAAGAAAAATATTAGTTTAGTCCTGTCCTGTCCTGTGTAGTGTAGAAGTTTAGACGTGAATAAAAAATTGGCTACTAAAAATACGTCAATTTACGTCAGGCGCTGACTTTTTTTGATAGGACGAAACTAATATTTATACATGTATATCTCCAATCATATAGCATTTCTTTAAGATTATGTCTGGATTTTAAAAGAGAATTAGACCCCTGAGTTTGTTTCGCTATTTGTTCTCAAGGGCAGTCAGATTGGAAATATCGACTCCATCTAGCTTACTTTTAGAGTTTCGTACGTCATAATGAAAAAAAAAGGAACCCTTATAGGATTAGTCGTGTGTCTGTATGTTCTTTGGTCACAGCCAATTTGCTCCGTATCTACGAACGGACGTGTAACGTTAATAAATTAAATTTGAATGTGGCGGTTAGTTTTGGGAAACAAATAAGAAAATTAAAAAAAAAAGTCTTGCAAACGTACCGTAACGTAACGTGTAACATACCAAATGAAAGATTTCAAATATTTTTTGTATGATGTAAAATTAATATTACTAACGTTGATACTTAGCTGCGAAACTTCTAAGCCCAAAATTTTTGCAAAAATAGTCCTATTCTTATAGATTACAATAAAGCCTAAAAAAGTCTTTGCTCTTAAAATGATATGGTAAGGCCAATCTCTCATACGATGTTGGGCCCACAATTTGATGAACCGTTACAAGTTCCAAATGATTGTCATTTGTTAAGTTGCCTTAGTTTCATTGACAATTGCATTATTTATTTATTTATTTATTCATAGGAGAACCATTATCAAGACATATGGGATCGAATCTAAGGTGAGGTTATGTTTTTGTTATTTAACAACATATTTTGAAATTAGGAATTTGGTAATGTTCAGATGACTAATAGTAAACTCTTGAGATATGTTTCCATTGCATAAAATAAACCAACGTTAACAGTGTGAATGATATACAGTCCATCGAGGAACCAATTATGCACGACTGTAACAGATTATTAATTAAAATTGGGTCAGAATTAGCGATACTTGCCTTATATCGACCTCCCTCTTTTAGAAATATAAACAGTTTCACCGACTCTTTAAACGATACCTTGCATAACCTACCATCTGTCAAAAATATAATTTTGATTGGAGATATTAACATCAATATTCTTCCAGAAAGTGCTGACGCATCCGCTGAGGAATACCTTAACCTATGCGCTTTCCATGGCTTGCTTCCCGCTCACACGCTTCCTACACATCAAAGTGGCTCCTGTTTGGACCATATAATACTAAAGTCAGATTTCCCCGCACTTGCCCTTGTAACTAATTCCTCAATAACCGATCACAGTGCTGCCCTACTTATTTTAAATTGTAAATTACCAAAAATAGTCACTCGCACAACTTCGCGTTTAAATGTAAACAAACTTGAAGAAGACTTGCGCAATATTGAATTTGACCCAGTCTACGATTCCGCTGATCCGCAGTTTTGTATGTTATACTTAATCAAAAATGTACAATATGCAATTCAGAAGAATACTGTCATATCTCGGCTAAAAAACAAAAACTACAATATAAAACCATGGATCACGACAGGACTCATTCGCTGTATGAAAAATAGAGATAAACTGCATATGAAAGCTAAATCCAATCCAGATAATTTAATTTTGCAACTGTCGTATAAGCGATATCGTAACTTTTATAATGATCTTCTAAAAAACATAAAAAACAACTACGACAAAACTGCACTGGAAAAGACTGGTACAGATAGTAAAAAAATTTGGAATTTTATTAAAAGTGTAACGTTTAACTCGAAACAAAATCAGTCATCTTCAGGTTTATTACAAGCATACTCATCACAGTTAACATCTGCCAACATTGCAAATAATTTCTTTGTTAATGTGGGAAAGTGTTTGGCTGAAAAAGTTCGGTGCCAATCACAACATTTAACGAGCACACCATTTACATGTAGCACTATTTTATCATCCTTTGCGTTGCTAGACACTGATGAGACTGAGGTAGAAACGATAATTATGAGTTTGAAAGACGACTGTGCAGTTGGCTGGGATAACATTTCAAATAAAATTATTAAACGGTTCAAGCACATTTTGGCACCGCCACAAACTTATATTTTCCAAAAAAATTTATCTACAGGTGTTTTTCCCGAATGCCTAAAAAAAGCTGTTGTTGTCCCCGTTTATAAATCAGGCAGTAAAGATCAAGTCACAAATTATAGACCTATTTCGTTACTGCCTTCTATGTCTAAAATATTAGAAAAACTTATAAATAAAAGGCTTTACAAATACTTGGAGGATAAATTAATTTTGTCTCAGCGGCAGTTTGTATTTAGGCCTAAAATGTCAACAGACGATGCCGTACACCATCTGACTGACTATCTAGCACAAGAACTTGATAAGGGTAACCACACAGTAGGAATCTTCTTGGACCTCGCCAAAGCTTTTGCCACGGTTTCTATTCCTATTCTGTTGCACAAGCTTGAAACCATAGGTATCAGAGGCACCCAGCTGAAACTATTTAAGAGCTATCGAGAAGATCGTACCCAATGTGTAAGAATTGGAAATGTTCTCAGCGAGGATAAAAAAACACGTCTTTCGGAGTCCCCCAAGGAAGTATTTTAGGGGCTACACTATTTTTGATTTACATAAACGATCTTTGTAATATAAGTCTAGATCATGGCCAAATTGTTTCTTATGCTGACGACACTGCTCTTCTATTCTCGGCTGAATCAGAAAAAAAAGTCTACAAAGTTGCGCAACGCGGATTTAATATTGTTAATAAATGGCTCCAACTTAATTCACTAACACTAAATGCAGACAACACAAATTATATTAAGTTTTCGATGCGCAAGCAAACATCAACTGGCACTACCTCAACATTATATGCCCATTCTTGCACGATTCCCGCAAATAACCAATGTGTTTGTCCTAAAATTAAAATGGCAAATACAACAAAATACCTTGGTGTTATAATAGATGAAACACTTTCGTTTAAACAACATATAGAAGCCTTAAATAATAGAATTCGCAAGTTGATATTTGTTTTTAAAAAGTTACGCTGTATTGCTGACCCAAAAATACTTAGACAGGTTTACTTTGCTCTATGTCAATCGATCTTAACTTACTGTATCACCACATGGGGTGGAGCGGGTGAAACAATGTTACTAACCATCGAGAGAGCCCAGAGGGCGATTCTCAAAGTGTCTACTTTCCGCCCTTTCCTTTTTCTTACTAACCTCCTGTACAAATCTTGTGAAGTATTAACAGTTCGACAACTATTTATCATGGGCATTGTATTAAAACAACACAAAGTTCTACCCTACATCACTACATATAGTAATAAAAGACGTAAAGATATAGTTTGCCCACAAATTTCAACAAAACATGCTTTTATATCCAAATTTTACCTGTACCTCGGACCTCTCCTGTATAATAGACTAAATTTGAAAGCAAACATTTATTCTGTGAACTATAAAAATTGTAAGAGAATCCTCAAGGATGCTCTCCAAAGTATGTCTTATGAAGAAACAGAAAATTTACTAACTGTGTTAAAGTAAATATAGGTATACAATTTTCACCTATGTTAAATATTTACCAAATATAGATAGTAAGATTTAAGCTACTCAACATATAATTATCTGTCCATTTTCAACTTTTGTTTATTTATTAATTTTAAAATACTAGTTTAGCTCTTCTCGCCTGAAACACAGGATTACCTAGTTCAGGCACGTAAGTCTTAGCAATACAATTTTTATTTAAGCAAAACTGTAATAATTTTCATGCCTTATAATTTTTGAATAAATATATTATTATTATTATTATTACAGTGGATATTTCATTAGTTACTTGTAGAAAAAAAATAGAACAACTATTTTTTACAAATGTGTTTTCAATTGAAATATATTATAGTACGGATTCTTCATTTAAATCTTCCCGATAAATTACAGCGAGAAGTTGTAATACCGAATTAACTAGTACAGTTGTCTATCACAATAGGTGGTGTCGAAATCCAAAATAACAAGCCGTAGTCAATCAAAGTAGCAGATAAAAAGTTCGTTTAAGCGCTGAGGTAGGTCGTGAAAGCAAGATTTATCAAATTCTGTGAAGCAGCCAAAGTCGTTTTATAAATCATAGAAAGCACGAATATCGCAACACAATACGTACAGACGCCAGCACACCAAGCTACTACAATCTGTCAGATTTCTTTAATAGATTTTCAACTTTATCGCTAAAGCATAAGGCAGACAAGTTTAGACATGATTAAAAAATTGGCTACTAAAAATAAGTCAATTTACGTCAGGCGCTGACTAATTTGACAGAACTAAACTAATATTTATCTTCTGTCCCATAATGAAATAGAAAGAAAAAGATGCACTGAACTTAAATGTCGCGTCGCACGCGCCGTCAATTAGTCGCGCTGTGTGTTGTTCGTGCATCTGCTTGGGTTTTAGAAGTCGTTGTGTAAACAATGGCTACTAATGTTGTAAAGTGTGCTAGCTGCAATGTCGTCATAAATGAGGCATTGGCATTTATCTGCAATAAATTGGACGTGATGGACGAGCAAAGTATTGCCCGCATTTGTGTCAGTGCATTTTCGGAAAGTGAAATTTTGAACGCCAAGAATTTGTTATTTGATTCTATTCCGACAACAAAGCGCAAGAAGATAAGGAAAAGGCAGGGGAAAACGTTACGCGACATTGATGATATTGTCTGCCTGTTAAAAGAAACAGATCCTGAAGAAATACCTATCTTTGTCGCTAGGGACTTGCAAAAACTACCCCCGGTTTTGTTTGACCATGTAGATGTGACGAGACTTCTTAAAGATCTGTTGCTGATGCGAAGCGAAATAGATCGTATTTCTGAGGAGTACGCTACAGTGAACCAGGTTAAGGAACTAGCAGTAGAAGTAGAAGCACTCAAGAATGCGTCTATAGTTAACAATGTCTGTAGAAACATTAGCGTAAAACGAGGTGCCTGTGCATTGTCGAGCTTTGAGCACGAGAGTGGACCTATGGGTTTATCTCCCGTATGTGGCGCGCCGTATAAATCTGCAGAAAAAAGGCCTACGACAACACCCTTAAAAAACCGGTCTAATATCTCGTCGAATGTGGGTAGCGCGATGACATCACCGCGCGTAGTTGAGAACGGAGCGATGCCTGCGAGTGAGAAGTTAACAGCTGATAGCGCTGTGTCTAATGCGATGGTGACTCACACAACCTTACCGACTTCTGCTGTACACTGTGCGAAAAATTCTGACCCAACTACCAGTCGACAGTCATTTGTCGACACCAAAAAGAGTTTCTCTGATGTTGTGCAGGATGGAGTGTCGAAACTACGGCCCAAAATTCAAGTGTCTAATGCGGAATGGACCCTGGTTCAGAAAGAGAGACACAGATTGAGAAACCGCTTTGTAGGAAATACAGGAAAAGCTATAGTTGATTCGAACAGTAATTTCAAGGCAGCGAGTACTCAAGTTCCGATCTATGTTTATAATGTGTCTAAAGAAACGTCTGCAAGTGATATAAAATCTTATCTGCTGGATAAATGATAAATGATAAATGATTTATTTTCTGTAAGTAGGTTTGTACAAACACTTTTACATGTCAATCATATTTTTTTTTAAACTAGATGAGGTCGGCGTTTCCTATCTGACTACTCTGAGAAGAAAGGCCGAAACAAACTCAGAGGTCACAGTCTCTTTTAAAGTCCAGACATAATCTTGGTCAGATCATGTGAAGACCATGTAGATTGGTGTCTGAAATGGTCTTTTGAGTAAAGAACCACACAGATTGAGCAGACCTGTCCAGTCAGTGCACGCATTTGTCAAAAATCGTGCAGCTCAACTCAGAACTTGAGGAGCCTTACGATTCGACGAACAATACCAATGAAAGGACATTTGGGTAGGCCGCATAAATTACTCAAACTGCCAGGTCATGATTAAAACTAACTAAGAAGGAAAACAGAAAAAAGAAATGACCCACATAGTCTTCACACTCACAATAATAATAATAAAAAATAAGATACTTTACAAAGTAAATATCCATGTCATTGTTTATATAAAATTCATCAATGTCAATGTGTATATAAAAATCCGGAAATAATCTTTGATCTTTGAGGACTATGTAGATTGGTGTCTGAAGTGGTCTTTTGAGGAAAGAACCACACAGATTGAGTGGACCTGTGCAGTCGGTGCACGCATTCGTCAGTAACCGTGCAGCTCAACTCAGAACTTAAGGAGCTCAACGATTCGACAAGTAATACCAAGGACAGGACATTTGTGTAGACCGCATAAACCACTCAAAGTGCCAGACCATGATTAAAACGGAAACAATGACCCACATAGTCCTCACATTCACAATAATTAAAATAATATAAGACTTTAAACAGTAAATGTAAGAGGAAAAAAAAAAAAAAAAAAACAAAAGTGAAAATCAGCAAAAAATAAAAAATAAACAACATTCACTGTCTAGACCTATTGGAGCAGCTCAATCCCAAGCTTTTTTGTCCTCAATATAGTCTTTTACAGTATAATAGGCTTTCTGGCATAGTTTTAGCTTTATAAAAGATTTGAATTTATTAAAGCTTAGTTCTTGAATGTGGCTAGGAAGTTTATTATAAAAACGTATACATTGGCATCTAAACGAGCCACCTATTTTCTTGAGCCTTGTTGTAGGAACAACAAATTTGTGTTTGTTCCTAGTATTGGTTCCTAGTATACTATATGGAGAAAACAAACTTAGACATAAAATTAGAGAAAATGAATATGAAATCAAATAAGGATTACAACGGGTTTATTGTTTTTGTACCTAAATACAAGCTTGATATTGTTATGACGGATGACTTTTGGCCCGACGGGGTATTGTATCGCCGGTTTGTTGATTTTAGTCACAACGCGGACAGACCTGCCTACCGGGAGATAAATGGAGCATTATCGACAGTAAATGGATAATACAATTAAGCTTGTTACATTCAACTGCAAGAGTGTCACTAGGTCGGTGGAATGTGTGAAGGGCCTCTGTCAGACGGCGGACATTGTGGCACTACAGGAGACTTGGCTTTTGCCACACGACGTACAGTTCCTGGGCAGCATTCATGACGCGTTTTTCTTTACTGGAAAGTCTGCCGTGGATACATCCGCTGGAGTGCTTAGAGGAAGGCCGTATGGTGGAGTCGCTTTGCTGTGGAGGAAGGCTATGTTTCCAACAGTGTCTGTGCTTGCGTGTACGAGTGTGCGTCTCGCTGCGTTAAAGGTAGTGCTTGAAGACCGGTCTATGCTAGTGATGTCAGTGTACATGCCTACTGACTCAATCGAAAATCTGACTGAATTTACAGAGTGCCTCAGTGAGTTAAACGCGATTATTGAAAGTAATGATGTGGAATCTGTGTTCATTCTCGGAGACTTCAACGCGCACCCAGGTGAGCTGTTCGCTAATGAGTTGTTTACTTTTTGCACGGAACAATCGTGGTCGTGTCTAGACATTGAGTGGCTGCCTAGCGATACTTATACATTTGTGAGTGACGCACACGGGTGCCCGCGATGGCTCGATCACTGTGTCGTGACAGGAGCGGCGCGGCGCGCAGTTGTGGATGTGTGCGTACTGTACGATACATACTGGTCTGATCACTATCCGCTAATGATTGAATGTAATGTGAATATTATTAAACCTAAAGTTACAACCAGTCCAAATACTTTCAATAATATAAAATGGGGACTTAGGGACGATAATCAAATACAAGAATATACTAGTTACTGTAATTTAAGATTTAAGCAGATTGACTTCCCATCTGAGTTTTGTAATTGTGCAGATGGAATGTGCAGTGATCAGAACCATAAAATGATAATAAATAGGATGTATAGCAATATTGTAAATATTTTGACTGAAGCCGCTAAGAGAAGCTGCATTGCACCTAAGTCTAAGCGCAACAAGTTTAAGTACGTAACGGGGTGGAACAGGCATGTTAGGGACGCTCACCGGAGGGCCAGGCTTTGTTTTCAGACGTGGGTATCTTGTGGACGTCCTAGATCTGGCCATGATTATAATAATATGTGTCAATCTAGGAAATTATTTAAAGAAAAATTAAAGTTCTGCCAAAATAATGAATGTCAGATAAAGATGGACATCATCGCGGAACATCATGCCAATAAGAGCTTTGGCGATTTTTGAAATAATACCCATAAACTGAATCCAAGGTCGGGCTCTCCGGCGAGTGTTGGTGGTGCGCATGAGCCGCGGGACATAGCCTGCGCCCTGGACATGTTAACATTAGGTTCTCTGCCAAGGATGTGGCCCAAATTATAAAGAAGATGGTGAGAGGAAAGTCCCCAGGTCACGATAGTCTTAGCATCGAGCATTTGAAGCACGCGGGCGTACACCTCCCAAGAGTCCTTGCACTATTATTTAACTTGTGTGTTAGTCATGGTTATTTACCCGATGATTTAATGCAAACAGTCGTAGTGCCAATTATTAAGGATAAGACGGGTGACTCATCGGATCTGTCTAATTACAGACCAATCTCGCTTGCAACTGTCATAGCTAAGGTGCTGGATAGTTTGCTTGACCGACAGTTGGAGAAGCACCTTCACTTGCATGACGCTCAGTTTGGGTTCAGACCCGGTTTGTCAACTGAGAGTGCTATCCTCTGTCTCAAGCAAACTGTTCAGTACTATACGGATAGAAACACGCCAGTATATGCATGCTTTTTAGATCTTTCGAAAGCTTTTGATCTGGTGTGTTATGACAAGCTGTGGCAGAAGCTACAGTGTGAAACAGACGTGCCACATGAGATTGTGTCTTTGCTCCGATACTGGTACAGTAAGCAGCGGAATACCGTGAGATGGGCGGGTGCGCGGTCGGACGTGTATGGGTTAGAATGTGGAGTGAGACAAGGGGGTTTATCCTCGCCTCGCCTCTTTGACCTGTACATGAACCGGCTGATCGGTGAGCTCAGCAGCACTAATATTGGCTGTTCCATAGACGGAGTGTGTTTAAACAACATAAGCTACGCGGATGATATGGTGTTGCTGAGCCCATCGATCGGTGCATTACGCAGACTTCTACGCATTTGTGAGGCATACACGGAGGCCCATGGGCTCAGGTACAATGCTAAAAAGAGTGAACTCATGATTTTTAAAGCCGGTAACAAATGCTACTCATCTGTACCTCCTGTCACTCTTTGCGGCATTCCTTTAAAAAGGGTGCAGCATTTCAAGTACCTGGGCCACTGGGTCTCCGACGACTTGTGTGACAATCTGGACATTGAGAAGGAGCGCAGGGCGCTGTCTGTCCGGTGTAATATGTTGGCTCGCAGGTTTGCGCGTTGTACTAGACCTGTTAAGGTGACATTATTTAAGGCATATTGTCAGTCGTTTTACACGTGCAGCCTGTGGACCAACTTTACGCAGCGGGCGTACAGCGCGCTGCGCGTGCAGTACAACAATGCTTTCAGGATACTGTTAGGGCTTCCGCGGTTTTGTAGTGCTTCGACTATGTTTGCGGAGGCGCGAACCGATGATTTTTTCGCGATCATAAGCAAGCGGAGCGCTTCACTATTAAGTCGCCTACGAAGCAGCTCGAACAGTCTCCTGAGGGTGTTGTCCGAGCGGTGGGACCTGTCCCTGATACAGAGGTGGATGCAGCTTCATGTTAGCGCCTCTCCTCGTTTTATTTGACTTGCGTTTTTGTGTGTATGTCTAATTTTGTTGTTGATTGTTGTTATGTGTTATATTTTAATCTAATTTATGTATTTAATTTAATTGAATTGTGACATTTATTTCATTTATTATCATTTATTTTTTGTAATGGATTTTAATTTTATTTTTTATTTTTTATTATGTATGGACTGTGTCTGAAATAAATGAATTAAAGAAAAAAAAAAAATAAATAAGGCTCAAAGTTGATTGGGAAAATCTAACAGTTTCGGGTAGCTTGATGTGCTGGCGTCTGTACATTCACTTGCGCGTAAACACAGAGCGAATGAGAGAATGTTTTTTTCCATATACTGTCATTTTTATTTTGACACTAACATTTGTTTAAAGACTTGACTCATTGCCTTTTTAGCAATTTCACAAAGGAATGCATGATCTCAACAAATAACACAAACATTACAAAAAATGTTTTTCTATACAACTGTAAATTAAAATTATTTTTTATGATTTTGGTTTATCATAAAACAAACTATTAAAATTTCTTCTTTTTTCTGTAATAAGCTGGGCCCAAAGGTGGGCGATCTCCTTTCTCAACTTAGTGCGTAGAAACATTCATTTGCTGTTTGAATGTATGGGAGAACATGTTTTTCAACGACAATGTTAAGTTTTTATTAGTATAAATTACACACGTATTCCTTAGCGGCACGACATTTATAATTATGTACGTGTGCCCTGTCCCTCAGCCACGGTTGTTGCCATTGTAACGGTTTTTATTTTATAATCTACTAGCTGCGCCCCGCGGTTTCACACGCATAAGTCTCGATCCCGTAGGAATATCGGGATAAAAATTATATGTGTTATTCCTGGTTATAAACTGTCTATGTGTCAAATTTACTCAAAATTGGTCCAGCCATTTGAGCGTGAAGAAGAACCAAACATACACACACACACACACATACACTCACAAACTTTCGCCTTTATAATATTACTAGCGACCCGCCCCGGCTTCGCACGGGTGCAATGCTGATCACTACATAGTATTAAACAAAGTCGCTTCCCGCTGTCTGTCTGTCTCTATGTATGCTTAGATCTTGAAAACTACGCTACGGATTTTGATGCGGTTTTTTTTATAGATAAGAGTGATTCGAGAGGAAGGTATAATACATGCATAATATAGTAGAGAAACACTGATCATTTTAGAGCCATTATTTCTCGTAAAAAGTATAGGATAAAAAATCGTTATTGTGGGTTATCCCTAAGAGACAGACATATACCATTGTGGATTTTTTGTAGACCTTTTTAAGGTGTACAATACTGTAGTACATTATTTTGATCTGACTCGTAGGATTCAGCCAGCGTTTGCAATGTAAACGCAAAAAATGTGTTTATTTACGACATCACATTAGAAACCTCTAAAATTATCAGTGTTTCTCTATTATATTATGCATGTACACTATCTATTAAATGCACTCTATCTATTAAAAAAACCGCATTAAAATCCGTTGCGGAGTTTTAAAGATCTAAGCATATATAGGGACAGACAGACGGAAGCGACTTTGTTTTATACTATGTAGTGATGATATATACAACGTGTAACGTTAAATGCGCAAAACCTCAGACACCCCAACTGATTTTTAATTCAATTTACCTATTTCAGAGAGAAAATAAGTCACTAAAAAAATTGTAAAGGTTTTATGTGCTGTTTTAGTTTTACTGGCCATTCTGATCGTTTCTTGCGTCTGCGACGACGCTTTATCGAGGGATTCTGCTCGTTATTCTGATCAAACTATTTTCAGGTTTTGCGCATTTAACGTTACACGTTGTATATAGTGTGACTAAATGTATATTTAACTCAGTTTAAACCCCCTATTGTATAATTAACCGCGCTTTATAAAAAAGACTCAGTTAATCAGGCAGACATCTTCAAAAGTCCTCGCCCAAATATGGGAGTGGCACGAGGAGGCAAAACGCCGGGGCGTAACTCCGCTGCCGCGAGAAATCACGGCACAGCGGACAAAGCTCCGGCGGGATCTCATGGCGACATGGAGATTGCGTCTGTCGCAACCCAGTGCTGGGCACGCCACAATTGCAGAGATAAGTCCCCTCTTTGAGGAGTGGCTAGAGAGGCGCCACGGCGTCCTCACCTTCCGCCTGACGCAGGTCCTCACCGGACACGGCTGCTTCGGGAGGTTCCAGTTCCATATAAGGCGGGAGGAAACGCCTGGGTGTGGATCGCCTGAAGGACACGGTGGAGCATACAGTGGAGGTCTGCTCGGCTTCAGCGGAGCACCGCCGCGACCACACGGCGGCGATAGGCGGCGTCGATCTCTCGCGTCCGGCCCTGTTCCAGGCCATGGTACGGAGCGAGAGTGCATGGGAAGCCGTCACATCCTCCTGCGAAGCAGTATTGCTTGCGAAGGAGGAGGCGGAACGCGTGAGGGAGAGGCAATCTTTACGCCCTCACGCCCCTAGTCGCCACATGAGACGCCCTGGGCGTCGGGAGTCAAGAGCCGACTCCCGGCCACCGTAGGCGCGGGCTTGCGGACGGCGAGCAGTTGGCAGTTCACCGTCCGGTAAGGACCAGGCCAACGGCGCGTTGCGTTCCACGCGCGCCTCAAAGAGATGTCAGCAGAAACTGACGGGGTCCGCTGGGGCCGATGCCTGCCAGGCTCGCGGATTGTTCGAAAGAGTTACCGTGTCTCTTGGCACAGGCAACTGAAGGAACACGGGTGGGTTTTAGTCAGTAAAAGTCTGACACACCCTCCCGCTCCGCCCAGAGCGGGAGAAGCTATGTGATAATGTCTCCCACTCAAAAAAAAAAAAAAAACAAAGGGGAGACATCTTTATCTTTTGTTGTTTTTCATAATCATCAATGTTCAGTTGTTGCTTCTGCACCCCCCTGCCTCTCCTGTCAGCCCTCCCCCCCTCGCTCCGCGCTCGTCGCCTATGATTCACGAGTGGAACGTAATGAGCGGCCGCTTACCGCAACTGAAGATTGAAAATTTTCCCAATAAATTAATATTAATCCTGCGGAGTTTGGGAGCTGGTTGATTTAATTTTCCTCAATTTACACGGGTCATCGGCTCTTATGGGACGCTGGCAAAAATAACTGCTCCATAATGTATGGAGGGACACTGGTTAGGTAATTGGTCGCCGCTCAATACTACGGATTATGTGGTGCTTGAAGAGTATTTCTAGTTTTTTTTTAGTTTTTTTTGCGTAAACTCGGTCTATGTGAGTTTAATGTTTACGTAAGTTCGTGTTAAGCAAGCTTTTATACATAGTTTGCCCTAAGAGTAAGTGAAGGTTTTAAGAGAACGAGTTTATATTTTAATCTCCGCAGGCGCGATTCTTTAAGGGAACTGTTTAAGGATATTAATATCATGACGGTGCCTTGTCAATATATCTACGAAAACATCACTTATGTAAGGAAAAATTTACATCTTTCTAGTAACAGAGGTGAAAGACATAATTATAGTACTAGAAATAGGGACCTATTAGTTCAACCAGGTTTTAAACTGGCTAAAGTAGACATTTTTCATGGGGTACTGTTTAAAATGTTATAGTAAAATACCTCCCCACATTCTTCATCTGAATGACACAAGATTCAAGTCATGTAAAAAACGCACACTATGCAGGCAGGCATATTATACGTATATGTTAGGGCCTTTAGCCGCGGTTGGTCCAATTCGCGATTGGTCCAATGTTAAAAAACATGTCCAATTCGCAGTTAGTCCAATTATTAGCAGTTGGTCCGAAATGGGCAATGTTTCCAAAATTATACAATATATACGTGGGTGGATCAAATATAAGCCGGACTTAAGTAAAAAAATATACGCACGTATTATTATACTTACTCGTAAAAAAAAGGAACATATTTTATTTTTCTGCATAATCTCCCCTTCTATTAACACATTTTTCCCAGCGCAGGGGATGTTTCTTAATGCCAGTATCGAAGAATGTAGTCGGTCGTGCCTTTAGCCAATTGCACACAAATGATTTCACTATCTGGTCAGTGTGAAAACGGCGTCCTCCACTTGAATTTTTTTTTGTGCCATTCCTACACTTGAGTTCTTGAAAGCGTATTCTTATCGAACTGTAGAGTCAATTGATGCAAAATTTCGGAAGGTTTTGTGCCCTCCCGTGTTAAAAAAATTATGATAAGTCGTTGCTCAACATACTTATATACCTCCTGCTCATACATGATGCTACTGGCGCGCAATAAACTAAAGTGAGTCGGAGCAGTATACCCCCCTCCCCTAGATGATCCCCCCTAACACATACAACAGCACTAAGCGCGTCACTTCACTCAGCGACCAGTAATAAAGAAAGTCCTGTTTATATTTGATTCACCTAATACATACATGTATACGATTTATAAGATTCTATCAATAATAATATTATAATAATTTTGCACACTGCTGGAGGATTCCGGTCTAGGCTATCGGGTGAGGAACGCATAAATCAATCGCACGAACGCGAACGCGTGAGGCAAAGGCAACCTTTGCGCCTTCAAGCACCTAGTCGCTGCAGGAGACGCCCTGGGCGTCGGGAGTCAAGAGCCGACAAGAGCTGGCATTGCCTTATATGGGATGGTCACATATACGGAATTTAAATTTAGCTGACCCTAAGTTTTATCTTCCACAATCAGTGTCTCCATTTCCTATCCACAATCAGTCAAAATTACAAAAGACAGTCCCCCAAGACGCCCGCCCTTCACCACTTCCTAGTGCTTTCGTTGGGAAGAAGAAGTGGCGCAACAAACTCCTCTGCTGTCTCTTGTGTGAATCTATCTTCGTAAATTCACATACTCGTGACGAAGCTAGGCAATATGTTGTTTCACTTCCTTTCAAACCTAATGTTTCCGCCATCCGCGAGTCACGGAATACGGCGGTCTCCAGGTTTAGAAAATTAGAGTATCGGTTAGAACGTAATCCTCAGCTTAAGGTAGAGTATCATGCATGCCACCAGGAGTACTTGGAACTCGGTCATATGGAGCCAGTTGGTATACATACTTCGTTAGTTAGCTATTACATTGCACACTACTGCGTGGTCAAATAGTTTAACAAGACTACTCGTACTCGCGTCGTCTTTGACGCGGGTTGTATAAATGATAAATGATAAATGATTTATTTTCTGTAAGTAGGTTTGTACAAACACTTTTACATGTCAATCATATTTTTTAAACTAGATGAGGTCGGCGTTTCCTATCTGACTACTCTGAGAAGAAAGGCCGAAACAAACTCAGAGGTCACAGTCTCTTTTAAAGTCCAGACATAATCTTGGTCAGATCATGTGAAGACCATGTAGATTGGTGTCTGAAATGGTCTTTTGAGTAAAGAACCACACAGATTGAGCGGACCTGTCCAGTCAGTGCACGCATTTGTCAAAAATCGTGCAGCTCAACTCAGAACTTGAGGAGCCTTACGATTCGACGAACAATACCAATGAAAGGACATTTGGGTAGGCCGCATAAATGACTCAAACTGCCAGACCATGATTAAAACTAACTAAGAAGGAAAACCGAAAAAAAGAAATGACCCACATAGTCTTCACACTCACAGTAATAATAATAAAAATAAGATACTTTACAAAGTAAATATCCATGTCATTGTTTATATAAAATTCATCAATGTCAATGTGTATATAAAAATCCGGATATAATCTTTGAGGACCATGTAGATTGGTGTCTGAAGTGGTCTTTTGAGGAAAGAACCACACTGAGTGGACCTGTGCAGTCAGTGCACGCATTCGTCAGTAACCGTGCAGCTCAACTCAGAACTTAAGGAGCTCAACGATTCGACGAGCAATACCAAGGACAGGACATTTGTGTAGACCGCATACACCACTCAAACTGCCAGACCATGATTAAAACGGAAACAATGACCCACATAGTCCTCACATTCACAATAATTAAAGTAATTAAGACTTTAAACAGTAAATGTTCATGTCATTCTGTGTGTGTATATAAATAGATATAAAAACCAAAGTGTAAATCAGCAAAATAAAAAATAAACAACATTCACTGTCTAGACCTATTGGAGCAGCTCAATCCCAAGCTTTTTTGTCCTCAGTATAGTCTTTTACAGTATAATAGGCTTTCTGGCATAGTTTTAGCTTTATAAAAGATTTGAATTTATTAATGCTTAGTTCTTGAATGTGGCTAGGAAGTTTATTATAAAAACGTATACATTGGCATCTAAGCGAGCTGTTAGAATGGAAAACTCCCGAATCTTTTTAAAAAAGGTTTATTTGAGTTTCCTAAATAAAGACAATATATATTGGGGAAAATTCGGCATACGTCCCAACTCTTTGAATGCCAAACCCGAACTGGCTGGAAGCCTGTGAGAAATGATATTCTAGAAGGCTTGGTGCTGACTAAGCATTAGTGTCAGCGTTTACTATTACTGATTAGGGATGTAACAGTTTACTATTACTGACTAGGGATGTAACAACCCCCCCAACAAGATGAAACTTATATTTTAATACATAAGTTTCAGGGAGATGTGCGAAGTTTTGGGACTGGAATTTCTTCTAATTCCTGAACTTCATCTATAGATTCTATTTTAGTTTTGGGAGTTGGACATTTACCGAATCTTTTACAAATTTTATAAGATACAAATATTAAAAGTAAAATAATTATACAGTATGTAATAATAGGATGATGAGATTCATATTTTATGAATGGGCTAGGTTCATTAATAATATTATCAATATCTGACATTAATTGGTAATTTGAAACAGTTACAAGTTTTTCTAGATGTACATCATTTAACTTTAAAGGTTTTAACTTTGATTTAATTTTCGTGAACTTATCTTTGTCACAACAAGGATCACTGATAAGATTGAAATCAGAAGTTATAGGTTTAATAACTGTATTATAATAAGGTTTAGATAAAAATGTCTTGTCTTTACAATAAGCTTTACATTCCGGTTCTAGACTGATAACACCAGTTCCTAACAATTTGTATTCTGTTATCTGTGAATTACATTCAAGGGTAAGTTTGGTTGGTTCTGACTTAACAAATAGCCATTTATTGTTTCTTAGTTCTTGCCAAACATCTATGTTTCCATGAATCAATTTAGTTTTACATTGTTGAGGTAATTTATTAATAATTTTACATAACATCTCTGTTTCACAAGTAGGCATGTCTTGAACTGAGTATACATCGAGATTATTACATATGTAAAGCTGATTAATAGTTTTAACACATTTACTTAATTCCTGAAGGCATACATATGTTATTTTATCCTTACTTATAGCTATATAATTACAATGGGGTATAATCATAGCATAGGAATGAGGCTGATCCACATCATGTGGGATAGGTACAGAGGTAGGTTTATATAACACGTATTCTGATTTATCTACTAAGGGAATCTTAATAACAAACACTACTTTACTATTTATAAAATAACACGATAGTTTGGCTAAGTCAGTTAGCGTATGCATATTATCTAAACTTAAGCTAACAGGTAGTTCACTATTCTTATTTAAATCCTTAACACTATGCATCAACTCTTCATACAGTTGTTTAGGGGTTAGGATAGAGGGATGTATAGAGTGACTTTTAGTAAACATTACAGCGTTAATAATATCATCGATTCTAAATGATAAAGTTAGTAAACTAGAGTACAATTCATTATAAATTTCATTCATTTTAGATTCTATGTATAAGTCTTTAGGTATATTAGATACATTGTTTAATACGGCTGATAAATTTTCAATAGCATTGCCTAATCGAGCTTCGTTGGTTTTGATTATCTTAAGGGTTTCATTATAATTTTTTAATGCTGTATTAGTCATCAAAATGCTATCTTTTAGGAGAGATGAGAGTTTCTTATCATTATTTTCTAAGTGTTCAATTGTAGAATTATATCTGATTGAGTCGTCTTCATCCATTGTGCCAATTACTTGTTTGAAAAAGGAACCGATACCAGCAAACCACGCGGATCTCTTATCTCTATCGGGAATAAGGTGAGATATAGCATTATAATCTTTTAAAATACTGTCAAGGCGAGTCGTTAAGGGTTGTAGGAAGTTATGGCATTTTGAGACGCTTAATTCGTTCTGTTGGCAAAGAAATCTAGCAGTTCTCAAAGCAGACTTAATATTTTCTATATGAGGTTGTATGTACCCAATATCAAGCGGGACTAATATGTGGAGATAATTGTTAGAGTTTTTTTAAGGTTCCCACAGGGTCAAAATAGATTCCAATACTTTCTTTAATGGGTTCTATGACGTCGGCTGAGATAACTGAGATACACGCCGAGGCGATCCTGAAATAATATTCTAGGTTATAAAACTAATCTACATAACTAAATATAACATAGTAAAACTAATCATTCGTTTCAGCAAGTTTAACTTCATCATAGTGATGTTTTACATGCCGACGGTTTATTAATAAAGTAAGTGTGTTATTTCCGTTTATTTTAATTACTTTATAGGGACCTTTCCAAATAGGTGATAAAGCTTTACGAAGTCGTAAGTGATTTTTCACGTATACCATATCACCTGCCTTATACTTTGTTGGTTTAGTATGCTTATCATAATAAGCTTTGGAAGTTATTTTTGATTTTAGAATATTTTCTACAGCTTTCTCCCTGGAAATTCGAAGACGTTGTTGTAAGATCCTGACGTAATTATTGTATGTAGATTCTAAGGCGGAGTCGTAAATGGACGAGGGTATAAGTGCCTTATGACCGAATACTAGCTCATAAGGTGTGAAGTTGGTAGTACTATGAACTGTCGTATTATAAGTGAGCATAGCTGTATAGACATATCGAGGCCAATTGGTTTGATATTCATCTACAAAGGATTTAAGGTATTCTTTTAAAGTTGAGTGGCTCCTTTCTAGAGCTCCCTGTGTTTGTGGGTGATAGGGGGTAGACCAGAGTTGCTTAATTTTTAAAAAGCTACAAGTTTGCTTGAATAGTTCGGATGTGAAATTCGGGCCTTGATCAGTTAGGATTGTTTTTGGAATACCGAATTGAGCTATAAAATGAATCAGACATTCAGACGTTTCTTCTGCGGTAGTATTAGGGATAGGATAAGCAGCTGAATATTTCGTCAGGTCATCTTGCAGTGTTAGTATAAATTTTAATTTAGCATTACCTACTTCAGGAAGAGGACCTACGATGTCCAATGCAACGCGTTCAAACGGTTGTGTTGATGTTGTAGTAATCTGCATCGGTGCACGGTTAGTTTGGCGTAGTGCTTTATTAGTTTGACATGATACACATTTACGGACATAATTTTCGATATCACTGCGCATATTTCGCCAGTAGTATTTTTCTTGGATTCTCTTCAACATTCTATTAGAGCCTAAGTGGCCTGAAATAGGGATATCGTGATTTTCACGCATAATTTTAGCGATTTCGCTCATAGTCGGATACATTATAATATTTTTGTAAATATTAATGGTTATACTTGTATTATGAAATAGGTACGTGATTATATTATTTATCTTTATGAAATTATGGCTATCAAATGGATTTCTGAAATCTGTGATACTAAACTCATTTATATTTACAGATAGAAAGTGGTTTCTTAAGTTTTTCAGGCTTTTAAAAATATCTTCGTAAGTGGTTGTGTCATAATGATACACTTTAATGAATAATAAATAATAAGTGGTATTCTCTTTTTCAGATATTATGAATGAATATAGAGTTCTTTCCAGTGCAAGGAATTCTTTGCTTTCAGTCATATTACCGATAATTTCAGATACATAACGGTTTGACTCATCCAAGTCAATTGAGGTAGGTATCACAATATGTTTTGATTTTGTCTTTAAAAGGTTTTCGTTACATTCAAGGATTTTGGTATCAAATGTCACTAGTCTGTTATTTATAGTTTTAAGGCATTTGGAATAAGTATCATCATCATTAATGACTTCACTGGATTGTGGTGTAGGTATATTAAAGTCATCAGGGAGTTCCAGGTTTTCAGGAAGGACAAAATCATCAGGTAAGTCTAAGCTTCCAGGATTTGATTGCGGCGAAGACTGCGAAGGAGGGGCATCATCGGTAAGTATTTGGTCAGGATTAGTGGAGACATTTTCAGGGTTAGGTATTGGATGATTATTAGGTAGTGTATTATTTGTCTGAGTTTCTTCGATGTTTTGTAAAGGGTTTATGGGATATCGCGAAAGAGCGTCAGCATTTGTATTTATCTTACCTTTCCTATATTGAATTTCGTAATTATATTCTTCTAGTTTAAGACGCCAACGGATTAATCGAGATCCAGGGTCCTTGCAGTTGAAAAGCCAATTTAGGGGTTTATGGTCTGTTAGTATTTTAAACTGACGGCCGAAAAGGTAAGGACGAAATGTTTTAGTTCCAAACACAATAGCCAAACATTCTTTCTCAGTGACACTATAATTACATTCCGCTTTATTTAGTGTCCTTGATGCGAAAGCAATTGGTTGATCTTTCCCAATTACACCCTGGGATAATATGGCTGAAATGGCGTAGTTGGACGCATCGCAAGTCAAAATAAAAGGTTTGGTAAAATCAGGATAAATAAGGACTGGAGCGGTTACCAATTTCTCTTTCAATTGTTCAAATGATAGTTGTTGGTTATTTGTCCAATTAAAAGGAGTATCCTTTTTTAGAAGGGCAGTAAGGGACTTTGGGTATTTTGAGAATTCTGGTATGAATCTTCTATAATATGACGCTAAACCTAAGAAGGACTTTATGTCTTTAACGCATTTTGGTACAGGGAAATTCACGACAGCTTTTATTTTGTCAGGATTAGGTCTAACGCCTTCATTGCTTATTACATGGCCTAAGTAGGCAACTTCTCTTCGCAGGAACTCACATTTATCCGGTTGAAGTTTAAGGCGGAATTTTCTCAACTTTTCAAATACAAGGTTAAGTTTTTTAATATGTGAAGATAAATCATGCGAGTATATGACGATGTCATCTAAATACACGAAGCAATGAACACCCTGTAGTCCAGATAACACAGTGTTCATTGTTCTCTGAAAGGTTGCCGGTGCATTTTTTAAGCCAAACGGCATCCGTTTGAATTCGAAATGACCTTGGGGTACGCTGAATGCAGTTTTTGGGGCGTCTTCTGGAGACATTCGAATTTGGTGGAAACCGGAAGCGAGGTCTAGGGTTGTAAAATATTTACTTTGACCCAATTGGTCTAAGATTTCATTAATTTGGGGAATTGGGTAATTTTCGCCAATAGTAATATCGTTTAGTTTCCTATAATCTATTACTATTCTCCACCTCTTTTGCCCGGTGGAGTCGTCTTTTTTAGGCACTATCCAAATAGGAGATGACCATGGCGATTTTGATGGTTTGATAATTTGTTGGTCTAACATTTTGGTTATTTGGGAATTAACCTCTTCCTTATGTATTTCTGGAAATCGGTATGATTTTACATTAATTGGTTGCGAGGAATTAGTTTTTATTTCATGTTGGATTACATCTGTACAGGTTAGTTGATCTCCTGGTAAATGAAATATATCAGAGTACTGATGACAGATTTCATTAAGGTAGCGTAATTCTTCCTGATTTAAATGAGATGTTCGTAGTAGTTCGGATAATTGCCGGGATCTTTCAAGGCTATTAATGAATCTACTATGTTGTATTATATTACTTTCAGTAAGGTCAAGTGGACTTAAGGTGAGCATAAGGTTAGCCTTTAAGTGGACTGGTTTTTCGGATATATTTACAATTGTCAAATTAATTCTGTTATTGTCTTTTACTTTAACAAGGCAATTCGATATAAGAAGAGAATCGGAAATGTGTTGATCTAGTATTATTCCCTCTTTCAGTTCAGGGTTTTCACGGAACACTCTATTACTGTTTCGGTACGGGGCTCAACAACGTATGATGGTTCATCGAAGGATAGTTTAATGTTATAGTTATTTATTTCTAAGCAGTCCGTCTCATAATTAATGCGACACTTATATTCCGTGAACAGGTCGGTACCTATTATGCCATCATAAGGTAAGTTAATATCTTCAAATATTTGTAATATTTGTAACTGAGTATAACTCATCCTGAGTTATACTCAGTTTTTCATTGAACTGTAGTTCTAATTTAAAACTTCCTACACTTTTAATAGTTTCATTTTTGGAATCTATTCCTTTAATTGTAACGATATTATCTTCTAACTGTAGGGTACTTCTTATGCTTTTCTTTTTCAGAACACAGAGCGACGCTCCTGAATCTATCAAGAAGGTAAGTGGATTTTTATTTACAAATGTTTGTAACTTAATAAAAGGTAAGTATCTTTTCCGGGTAAGGATTTCATATATCTTAAGTTCTTTTTCAGGTTTACAATTGGATTGTTGGTTCGGACCTTCCTTATGGGGCTGGTTACCCTGTGGCGTGGTCCTGTTTTTGGAAAGACCGTGAGTTTGGGGCTGATTACCCTGTCCATTGGTCTTGGTTTTAAAAAGGTTCAGACCTTCCTTTTGGGGCTGGTTACCCTGTGGCGTGGTCCTACTTTTGGATAGACCGTGAGTTTGGGGCTGATTACCCTGTCCATTGGTCTTGGTTTTAAAAAGGTTCAGACCTTCCTTTTGGGGCTGGTTACCCTGTCGCATGGTCCTACTTTTGGATAGACCGTGAGTTTGGGGCTGATTACCCTGTCCATTGGTCTTAATATTAATTAGGGTAGTATCGGCTTGATTAAAAGGGATTTGCCCCGTGCGATACTGGGACGGGACATGACTTAGTTTAAATTTGTGTTATTAATGGATTCATCTACTTCATCTCCTTCCTCTTCTTCACGACTATCGGTGAAGTTTACACGAGATCCTGGCTTAACATCTGTTTGTTTGTAATTAAAGGAAGAAGGTCTAAATGGAGTAAATGGCTGAGGGCCATTTGAAAATCTTTTATTGTTGAAATCACGCAGTTTGCAATTTTCAAGAATGTGTCCTGTCTTTTTACAGTATCTACAGAAAGGAGAATCATTGGAAGGAATACTAGGCTGTCCACTGTTACTTCTAATAAAAACCTTTGCTTGAGGTGTATTATTCGTTTCATTTCTTTTAACGGATTCAGTGGCTCTTTGCCTGTTAAAATTTCGATAAGAGAACTGCTGTATTTTCTCTTCAGATATCGCGGCATTAATGGCATCATTTAAGGTCTTGTAGTCTCTACATCTCACAATATTAGCGATACTAGGGATTAATCCTAATATAAATGTATGGAGAGCGAGGTCTTCCATCGCGGCTAATCTACCAGGAAGTTCGGTCTTCCTCGTACTGGAAACAGTAACCTCTGTAAGAAGTTTTTGCAAACAGGTTTCTACTCTCAAGGAAAATTGGGTAACAGGTTCTTGATTTCCTTGCCTACAGTCTTGCAAGTCAGTGAGCAGGTGGGCATAGTGTTTACGCTCACCAAACTGATTTTTCAAAAATTCTTTAAGTGATGGCCATGTTTCAAAATCTTTAATAGAACACGCGGTCTCAGCCTTGCCTTCTAGCTGACTTAATATATATTTAAAAACGACGTCTTCCTGTTGTGACGACGCCAAGGATATTGCGCTATCGCAATTTCTTAGGAAAGCTGTTAGCTTGTCTCTATCGCCGTTAAATGGTTTAATAAATTTTAGCACTACACTTAATGGGATTTCTTCATCACCCTTTGACTCTTTAATATCTTTTTTAGATTCAGATTTAGACATTTTTATTTTATAAATTAATAACGAATACTAAAATTGCACGGCACTGTTTAACCCTACAAGAATTACCGGCGTGATGGTATGGTCGAAAGTTATTTGGTTCTGAGAATTACGTGGGCTACGGATGTTTATGTTATGCGCAACTGATAAGGACGACTGGGATCGAAGCGTAAGCTACTTAACAACCTTGAATCTTATTATAATATTTTAGAATTAAACTTATAATTACTGACTTATATTAACACAAACACGAACACGACACGATTATGAACACGATTTAGGTACGCACAACACACACAACTTGCACAGGATAGAGTAATCTGGACTTACAGGAACTGCATGTAGGAATTCTTCATTCTGGATCTACTGGATTACGTCCACCTTAGACGTATGGATGAGAAGCCGACGGCTACCGTCAGGTCGGCGCTGGATACGGTATGGTTAGGTGCAGCAAGTGCTACCCAACAACGCAGTACCACTTACTACGCAGTGGACCCGGGGCGGCGATGTGCAGCTTTGGACCAGGTCGAGCAGTGTCGACCTTCGATGTGATGAGTTCGGGTTGGAGTGCTTTTGGGCCACACAATCACTGGGCACTTTTCACGGACACGGACACAGAAAACTTTTATTTCCGGCGACGTATATCCCGTTTTAAGGACACTGGGGATGTCTTATCCCACCGCTGCCACCAAATGTTAGAATGGAAAACTCCCGAATCTTTTTAAAAAAGGTTTATTTGAGTTTCCTAAATAAAGACAATATATATTGGGGAAAATTCGGTATACGTCCCAACTCTTTGAATGCCAAACCCGAACTGGCTGGAAGCCTGTGAGAAATGATATTCTAGAAGGCTTGGTGCTGACTAAGCATTAGTGTCAGCGTTTACTATTACTGATTAGGGATGTAACAGTTTACTATTACTGACTAGGGATGTAACAGAGCCACCTATTTTCTTGAGCCTTGTTGTAGGAACAACATATTTGTGTTTGTTCCTAGTATTTATATTATGGATATCACTGTATTTTTTAAACAGATTAATATTTTTATGTGCATACAAAAGATTATAATAAATGTACTGAGAAGGCACAATCATTATATTAATCTCTTTAAATTTGTCTCTGAGGGAGTGTCTGGGACTTAATTTATAAATGGAACGAATTGCCCTTTTTTGTAAAATAAAAATTGTCTGAATATCGGCGACATTTCCCCACAACAGAATACCGTATGACATCACACTATGAAAATAACTAAAGTAAACTAAACGGGCTGTCTCTAAATCAGTTAAGTCACGAATTTTCCTAACGGCGTATGCTGCAGAGCTAAGCTTTTTTGACAATTTATCTATATGGGGGCCCCATCGAAGCTTGGCATCCAAAGTTATGCCTAAGAATACTGTGGTATTTTCGGGTTTTAACTCTTCACCCTTTATGAGAACACTAGTTTCTACCTGTCTAACATTTGGTATAGTAAACTTAATACATTTCGTTTTTTTCCCGTTAAGAAGTAGGTTATTAACATTAAACCAGTTAACTACTTTTGCGAGGGCACTATTTATATTGTCAGTAACCAGCTGCTGACGTTTGAGTTTAAATAAAAGTGAAGAGTCATCTGCAAACAACACTATATCATGTTCATCCCTTATGAGGTAAGGCAAGTCATTTATATAAATAAGAAATAAAAATGGGCCAAGAATTGAGCCCTGGGGGACCCCCATTTTTACTACAGATCCGGGTGACCTTTTTCCGTTAACATCAACTCTCTGAATCCTATCGCTTAAGTAAGAAGTAAGAAGATCCAGAGAGGCGTTCCGAATTCCGTAGTAGTGAAGTTTCCTGATTAAGGTTTCATGAAGAACACAATCGAATGCCTTGGACAAATCGCAAAAGATGCCCAAAGCATCACATTACATGTAAGACTTCGAATGGAATATCACTTAATGATGTTCTACTGACTGGTCTGAAATTGCACCAGGATATAGTAGACGTCTTATTGGGTTTTCGTATCCATACTATTGCTGTCACTGCCGACATCAAGCAGATGTACAGAAACCTTAAATTACAACAATCCGATTGGGGTGTTCAACGCATTGTGTAGCGTAAATCACCAACTGAACCGTTGCTTAATTATGGATTGGGAACCATCACCTTGGGTATAAGTTCATCACCGTACTTAGCCCTTCATACAATTCAACAGTTGGCTCATGACAAAGCCGCTAACTTCTCGCTAGGTTCTAAGGTTCTCCAGGACCAGGTTTTCGTTGGTGACTTCGTCACCGGAGCAGGCGACGTAAAGCATGCACTGGTTTTACAGCGTGAGTTAGTAGGTATTTGTTCGTCAGCCGGTTTCGAGCTACGTAAGTGGCAGAGCAATTCGTCACCGTTACTCGATGCTTTACCAACGACGGTCTGTTAGAGCGAGCGGCCTGATAACGATTCCTTCGCTCTGATGGAGATGACAAATAAATAAAGGTTTTAAAACTTCAGTGGAATTCTAAATCTGATACTTTCACTGGCAGCATTCAAGCAAGTACTGATAAAATTATAAAATGGTCTATACTATCACGAATAGCCAAAATGTATGACCCTATGGGATGGTTATCTCCTGTAACTATTTACGCAAAACATCTCATTCAGTTGTTATGGATGTCAGGGGTCTACGGGCCCTGGTGGGTCGCGCGTGATTCTATTTTCTGGCCAAGTCCCAAGAAAATAACAGAAGTCACTGAAGACAAACGGAATCTACCGTTGTCTATAGTATCAAACTTTTCCATCTCAGCACCACCTGATGTGGTCGAATATATTGCAGATTTTCTACTCTAGGCAAACTTGTTAGAATAACAGCTCTGTTATTCCGATTCTATAATAAAATGTAAGAAGGTTCACATTTCCTATAAAAAATACATAACGGTGTCTGAGTTTAAGTTTTGTTTAAATCGACATGTCTATTTAATTCAACATTCATGTTTTTCCAATGACATTGATAATATTTCTCATGGAAAATATCCATCAATTAAATAACGTCGACTCAACCCTTGCATGGATAACAAAGATAATCTGCGTGTAGGTGGGCGGATTCACAAATCACTTTTACCGTTTACTTCCAAACACCAATTGATTCTGCCTAAGAAACATCATCTTACAACTTTTAATCATTGATCATACACATATCTACACAAAATAAAACATAAATGTTTCTGTTGGTTATTATTACCTATTTTATTTATCATCACTGTAATAATTTCAACACAATGTATTTTGTTATGAAATAAATGACTTATGACTTATCACGCATCTACATGACGGTGTGGTATCCATTGAGCTAGAACTGTCCTGTATCCCAAGTTGAGTAAGTGATTTACTATTGATGCTTGGGTGCAGCCAAGTTCTCTGGCTAGCTCGTGCGTACTTGCTTCCGGATTTGCTTTGATGCAGCAGAGTAATGCGTCGTCGTCGATGCTCAAGGGTCGTCCGGAACGTTCCTTATCTTCAAGACTTGTGTCTCCAAATTTAAAACAATTGAACCAACGCTGGACTGTTCGATGAGAAACTACGTCCTCTCCGAATGCATCCTGTATATATTTAGCAGTTGTGCTTGCGTTCATGCCGCGCTGCCACTCATAAAACATGATAGACCGAAGTTGCACCTGCGGGATCGAAGCCATTTCTGTCCATTAGAACGCAAGCTCGCTCTTTTATACCCTGTCTCGCGGAAGAGTAGAAAACATTCTAGAATATTCTTAACATAACTCGATGTCACATTGGCTCAATACGTAAAAAAAAACAACCTTGAAATTTTCGCGACAATACTTTTTTATCAACCTTATACATACAGAAACATAGCTTAATTTTAACAAGATTGAAAGAAATGCATCTTACGAGAACTATGCGACTTGTTACTTTACTTACTATACTTCGCCCTGTGACCCGGTGATTACCCAAAACTGGGTTTCAAACTAACGTTCACCGATCCTCTTCAGCACTGCTCTGTCGCCAGTTGAGTGGAACACAAGACGTCATTGCGAAGGGCTCATGAATACATTCGACGTGTTCATCCGCGCCGCACACCACGCGTGCCGCCGTAAGTGAGGAGATCCCGACGGATTTACTGCCACTTGTGTAACTACTTATTAACACGGACTGAAGTTACTTCTTTCCTAGCTACTTAAAATGAGAGACATAGCCTATCTCACAGTCGTGGAATATTCAGGTTAGTTCCCACCACTTTGTGGAGCTGTGATGTGACTGACGGGGCAAGGCAGCTGCTGGTTGTATTCCTAGTAGGTACAGCTGTTAGTGGGATGTTCAATTAAGAGTAAATATAAGTTAAGTTACCTAAATGGGTACCACAAGTGTAGCAGTTACCTACATGGGTACCACAAGTGTATCAGTTAGCCACATGCCATCCACCACTTTAACCATTTACTCGTATTTTTTGTAATGATTAATAATAATCTGTGTTATTTCCGAAGTTGACTCACGATTACTTCACACTATCTTGTACTACGAAGATAAGCAGATTGTATTAATTATTGATAAATGGTGACAGATTTTATAATTCGCGATAATTTTAAGTACTATTTTTCCTTATTCGGTGAGTGACTGTGGGATCATTTTTAGAATTATCGAAAGCAAACGCACTTTATCAATTTGAATTAGGAAACTGGTAGAAATCGTTACGTAACGAAATAGCGTTATGCCATTATGAGTGACAAACAGTCGCATGGAGGACCATGTCTGTCACTCTTTCTGTTGTACGCAGGCTTTATATTGGCGGCAGGAACATCGACGCGCAACCTGTTACCAAGTGTTCAATGTTACCTTTGGACATTGACGCAGCACTCAGCCTGGCTCACGCGCGGCCCAGTTAAAATAATGATTTGGTTGCATCTTACACGCATAGGACACATGGAATTTGTATATTAGTGTGTGTTAAGAAAAAGTAGTATATAAGCGGAACATATTGTAAATAAATCATATTTGAATTTTATATTCTTGTCTCATTACCCCTCGCTGTGGCCAAGACACCTTTAGCCATCTTCGGATCAGTCCCGTGAGTCTGCGGGATTGGCAGTGAGTTTACCCTTCCCGAACCTGGTATTCCTGTCTACTATCCGTCTGTAACCTTAGGTCGCATGGTGCAGACATCCTGAACTTATTTATATATTTATTTATCACACATTAGGTATATGGTAGGTTAGGGCTGTAGGGCTTATATGGCTTAAGGTCGTAGGGACTGTTAGGCTTGTAGGTCTCTGTAGGTCCCTTTAGCTTACCATATATTTCCATGTACCATCACACCCGTGACAATATTGCGGCCTTGCGTGACGTTTGTTAAGGATATACATTTTGGTCCTTCGAGCCGGATTATTTGCAGAAACCAAGTGTTCAGTACATGATCCTGAACCCCGCTGCTGAATTCATGGTTACAGTTTGCGCGTCGATGTCTGTGCCACCCTGTATAGGAGCACGTTGCATGCGACTATCGCGTAAGATGGGGGTCCCCCGACCGCATACGTTTAATTTTTTTTTTTTCAATTCATCTACCCAACCAACTCGTTAATCAATTAGTGAACCGATAACTGAATACATAGGCACTGCATACAGCATGATTTTTTTTACCGTCTCCAAATTTTTACAGGGTGTGCTACCCATGAATATGAACAAGTTTCACTGTGGAACCAACTCTGAGATCACGAAAACAAAATTAGCTGTTTCATATATACCTACGTATTTTGGTCAACTAGGTATTAAACAGCTGATTTTGTTTTAGTGATTTCAGAGTTGGTCCCATAGTGAAAGTTGTTCATATTCATGAGTAGATCACCCTGTAAAAATTTGGAACCTGTAAAGTAAATCATCTCGTATAATAGTAACGGCCTGCCACTAAGCAGGAAGCTTTACTTACTGAATTTAAGAGCTCTTTAAGTATTCCAAGAGGACGTGTTCAGCTTTTCGCGCCTAAAACAATTGTGTGTTTTTCGAAAACAAACGCTTCTGTTACAATTTTGAAACTGATTCGCTTGAGTGATCGAATGCAACCAAAATCATTTTTCTGCCAGCCTGCAAGATGTAACGTTCCCTTTAGCACCTTTATCTAACTATAAGCATTTATTCTTTTGTCATATAAATTTACGTCATGTCATAAATCTTTTGATAGTAGTTGGTCTATCTATAGAAACGCGTATGCTGAACATACCCTTTCAACACGCTCCTCGATGCGGGCCACTATTAGGTACACACGTACCGAGTACCTATATGTTCAGTATGCCTGGCAATGCACCGTGCCAGCTGGGGGCGGGTAGGGAGTGTACCAGATTTTATTTTTTAAGTATGGCATTTCGCAGGTCAACCTAAGAGGTGGTCGGCTGCTTTACTGGGTTATCCTGTGGATGCCGACCACGGACAAGGACTATGATAAGGATTCACCTTCAGCCAAGGCAAGAGGACTCGAGCCGTCAGCAGCAGGGCGTAGCAGTGATGGAGGGGATTCTAACTTATGTTGCGTTGTTCCAGCTCGACTTGACGCGCGGAGTAAGCTGCAGAGTGACGTCACCGCTTAGCTGGCACCCAGCCAGCATGCACATAAGTAAACAGGTATGTAAATATGTACAGGTAGGTAATATGGAAGGGAAACAGTTTGCGTCGCAGTGCACCCTGTAGTTGGCGACGGCAATATACTTAGATCAGATAATTAGATCAGACAATGTAATTAGATCAGATTCTCAAGTCGCCGCGGCTTTTGAAAATTTCTTTTCAGAGATTCCCGTGTCAACTACTAAATCTCTAAGCTCGTCACCCACTGCTGCAGAGTCTTTACTTAAAAAAAACGTTCCAGTTGGTGATTCTGAATTTCACTTCCAATATGTCACCTGTACAGATATAATTGAAACTTTTCACATGTTAAATGTTAAAAAGACTGCAGATCTATGGGGTAATTCTGTGGATGTTGCTAAGTCAATTATAAACATTGTAGCACCTACTTTAGCTGTTATATTTAATAATTGTATTGATCGTGGTGAGTTTCCTGATCTTATGAAACATAGTAAAATCATACCATTGTTTAAATCGGGTAGTACATCAGACCCTACTAATTAAATACCTATTTCAGTACTACCTATCTTTAGTAAAATTTTTGAAAAGCTTATTTTAAACCAAATGCAAAGATTTTTTAACAAAAATAAATTACTGCATAACAAACAGTTCGGTTTTACAAGGGGTCGTTCAACTACTGATGCCGGAGTTGAACTTTTAGGACATATTTATAATGCATGGGAGGACAAATGCGATGCTTTGGGCATCTTTTGCGATTTGTCCAAGGCATTCGATTGTGTTCTTCATGAAACCTTAATCAGGAAACTTCACTACTACGGAATTCGGAACGCCTCTCTGGATCTTCTTACTTCTTACTTGAGTGATAGGATTCAGAGTTGATGTTAACGGAAAAAGGTCACCCGGATCTGTAGTAAAAATGGGGGTCCCCCAGGGCTCAATTCTTGGCCCATTTTTATTTCTTATTTATGTAAATGACTTGCCTTACCTCATAAGGGACGAACATGATATAGTGTTGTTTGCAGATGACACTTCACTTTTATTTAAACTCAAACGTCAGCAGCTGGTTACTGACAATATAAATAGTGCCCTCGCAAAAGTAGTTAACTGGTTTAATGTTAATAACCTACTTCTTAACGGAAAAAAAACGAAATGTATTAAGTTTACGATACCAAATGTTAGACAAATAGAAACTAGTGTTCTTATAAAGGGTGATGAGTTAAAACCCGAAAATAACACAGTATTCTTAGGCATAACTTTGGATGCCAAGCTTCAATGGGGCCCCCATATAGATAAATTGTCAAAAAAGCTTAGCTCTGCAGCATACGCCGTTAGGAAAATTCGTGACTTAACTGATTTAGAGACAGCCCGTTTAGTTTACTTTAGTTATTTTCATAGTGTGATGTCATACGGTATTCTGTTGTGGGGAAATGCCGCCGATATTCAGACAATTTTTATTTTACAAAAAAGGGCAATTCGTTCGATTTATATATTAAGTCCCAGACACTCCCTCAGAGACAAATTTAAAGGGATTCATATAATGACTGTGCCTTCTCAGTACATTTATGATAATCTTTTGTATGCACATAAAAATATTAATCTGTTTAAAAAATACAGTGATATCCATAATATAAATACTAGGAACAAACACAAATATGTTGTTCCTACAACAAGGCTCAAGAAAATAGGTGGCTCGTTTAGATGCCAATGTATACATTTTTATAATAAACTTCCTAGCCACATTCAAGAACTAAGCATTAATAAATTCAAATCTTTTATAAAGCTAAAACTATGCCAGACAGCCTATTATACTGTAAAAGACTATATTGAGGACAAAAAAGCTTGGGATTGAGCTGCTCCAATAGGTCTAGACTAGCGTTGAAAATGCCGAAAAAAACAATTTGTTTCTTTCACGAAAAAAAAAACAAATTGTGGTTTTTTTCCGTTTTTTTCGCATGTTGCATAGAAAAATTGACGGAAGGTATCCTTTGGAAAGAAACAGTATTCTTTCGAATGTTTCGCTTGATGTTTTGAAATGTTGAAAAAAACAAGTTTTATTGAAATTGAAATATATTTTAATAGGTGAAATACACAGATGCACAAAAGTGGGGGCGGGCGCGCTTATCTCGCCAATATATTTTTTCATTCTACCCTCCATTTTATTAGTACGTATTATTATGGAAAGAGATAAAGCATAGAATATCTTAAGTTAAATACAGTAAGAACGGATTTGAATAAAAAAAACATGAAAGTTTCCCGTTTCTTTCATATTTTTCGGTTTTTTTCGGTTTTATTGAAAAAAAAACATGAAACATATATTGACAAATTTTCTTGAAACTTTCGAATGAAACATTGAAAAAAACAACGGAATTGGAAAGAAACGGGAATTTTTCCTGCTTTTTTCAACGCTAGTCTAGACAGTGAATGTTGTTTATTTTTTATTTTGCTGATTTACACTTTGGTTTTTTTTTTTCTTTCTAAATATCTATTTATATACAGAATGACATGAACATTTACTGTTTAAAGTCTTATATTATTTTAATTATTGTGAATGTGAGGACTATGTGGGTCATTGTTTCCGTTTTAATCATGGTCTGGCAGTTTGAGTGGTGTATGCGGTCTACACAAATGTCCTGTCCTTGGTATTGCTCGTCGAATCGTTGAGCTCCTTAAGTTGAGTTGAGCTGCACGGTTACTGACGAATGCGTGCACTGACTGCACAGGTCCACTCAGTGTGGTTCTTTCCTCAAAAGACCACTTCAGACACCAATCTACATGGTCCGGATTTTTATATACACATTGACATTGATGAATTTTATATAAACAATGACATGGATATTTACTTTGTAAAGTATCTTATTTTTATTATTATTACTGTGAGTGTGAAGACTATGTGGGTCATTTCTTTTTTTCGGTTTTCCTTCTTAGTTAGTTTTAATCATGATCTGGCAGTTTGAGTCATTTATGCGGCCTACCCAAATGTCCTTTCATTGGTATTGTTCGTCGAATCGTAAGCCTCCTCAAGTTTTGAGTTGAGCTGCACGATTTTTGACAAATGCGTGCACTGACTGGACAGGTCCGCTCAATCTGTGTGGTTCTTTACTCAAAAGACCATTTCAGACACCAATCTACATGGTCTTCACATTATCTGACCAAGATTATGTCTGGACTTTAAAAGAGACTGTGACCTCTGAGTTTGTTTCGGCCTTTCTTCTCAGAGTAGTCAGATAGGAAACGCCGACCTCATCTAGTTTAAAAAAAATATGATTGACATGTAAAAGTGTTTGTACAAACCTACTTACAGAAAATAAATCATTTATCATTTAATATGTTGCCTCTAGTGATGGTACTGCGCAGTGGCCAGCGGCGCGGTGCCCATCAGCATGTCATACTGCTAGAAGAGATATTTGCTTTCTTTCAGTCCATCAAAAGATTGTTTGTAAGAGATCGCCTTGTGCGACCAGACCGCCTATTGTACACTCATTTTAAATAATTATGTTTGTCCATTTTGTTTTAATAAAGTGATTGTAGTTTAGTAAAAATAACCGATGGTCACTATTCACAGATCAGCTTAAAAAGTCTGTACTCGTGTACAGTCAGTGAAACGGACAATTTAGCACGTTGACTATCAACTTAAATCGTCCGTTAAATCACGGTATGGTCAAATGTCAGATTGAACTGAAAAGATCATAGCGCCGATCTTCTAAGCCAGCAACTAAGTAGCGTCCTCATGCAGTAATGATCTGAAACAGTCGTGCAGCAGTACAGTTACCTGCGTGTAATAACAATAAAATGGACAAATGAATATCAACTGTATGTTATAACTATTACTGGTGAGATTTGATTGATGCTCGTCATGGCTGCTAATAAAACGCACTTACTGTAAGTACAATACTAGCACTCCTTGCTGTAGTGATGTAAACAACGTGTCAATGCACTGTATAATTATGATAGATTCTAAATTACAGATGGTTGCCAGATTACGTTCATCGATCGATCATCGATTATGTTAAGAGACCATAAATATCAAATGTTAGGCTGTGGCCTAACAATCGCACTTCTGAATTCATTTTCAGTAAATATTTAATTAAATCCGTGGATGTCAAAGCAAGAGCGTAGAGAGAGTGAGTAGCTAGCTACAACGTAACAAACGACGCATTGATATTGTTTGCATGTGCCTACTGTGGAGCCTCTCTTTAATATCCTATATGCATGCACAGGCAGTCACCTGCCTTCTATTCGCAGGATACAATATCTGCAGGCCGAAACCTTTGAATGACTTGGAAGCGTTTAGTTAAGAATAATAAAATCTAATGAAATGCAGTATCTCGAGTACACTGTATTGTGTTGTGTGTGTGTGTGTGTGTACTAAGACGTACAATGCTCTGCTGCCATAAGTCACCGCCAACGACTTCATGTTCTATCTTAAACAATTCATTTAGAGCCCATTCCCACGCCCCCGCACACCCCCGCACACCCCCGCACACCCCCGCATACCCCCGCACACCCCCGCACACCCATGCACACGCCGCGCGCCGGCTCACTCAAATTTAAAATTATCATTTGATTTCACGCGGCCATTGTTCACGAAAAATAACAGAGCAAAGATACGGCGCGGAAGACAAATGCGAAGTGGCTTTGTTTGTGGCGAAATATCATAAAAATATAAGACGATAAAGTGGCGTGATTTATAAGCGCCGTGCCCGCCGCCGCACTGCCGCCGCGCCCGCACCGCCACCGTCCCGCGCCCGCACCGCTGTCGCCACGTTCCCGCACCGCCGCCGCACCGCTACCGCGTGTAATCTTGTCCTTTATTGCGCTGCGCTTTGTCTTGAAGGAAACTATTTTGTATAAGTTTATGTAAAGAAATATGAACGGGCGGCGGCGGCAGGCGCTGGCAGTAAGCTGAAGTAACTACCGATCGGTGCACGGAGCGACCAACTAACGCAGACTTGTGGCTGAGTTATGTGCTGGAGTCTGGAGTGTAACAGTACGAAATGAACCAAGAAAATTATAGGAATTAAGTGAACTTCAAAACAGGGTGATTTAAACAAATGTGACCGATGAACGCATAGCACTTGCGTATCAGAGCGTAGCTCGTAGACATGATGGCCGCGCAGACATGATGGCCGCGGAGACATGATGGCCGCGGAGACATGATGGCCGCGCAGACATGATGGCCGCGCAGACATGATGGCCGCGCAGACATGATGGCCGCGCAGATATGATGGCCGCGCAGACATGATGGCCACGCAGACATGATGGCCGCGCAGACATGATGGCCGCGCAGACATGATGGCCGCGCAGACATGATGGCCGTGCAGACATGATGACCGCGCAGACATGATGGCCGCGCAGACATGATGGCCGCGCAGACATGATGGCCGCGCAGACATGATGGCCGCGCAGACATGATGGCCGCGCAGACATAATGGCCGCGCAGACATGATGGCCGCGCAGACATGATGGCCGCGCAGACATGATGGCCGCGCAGACATGATGGCCGCGCAGACATGATGGCCGCGCAGACATGATGGCCGCGCAGCACACTGAGACCTTGCTGCCTTGCTGTTTACCAAACATAGTATTGAGAATACGAACTTTAACCTCTTTTAAGTTTAAATTTATTGTTACACATAGAATATGCTTTATCGTAGGTACCTACCAGCGACAGTAACAAGGAAACAAGGTACCTACTCGTATCTCGTTTGCCAAGTCATTATCAAATTGATGAAGTACCTTAACACCTATTCAAACAAGGTTGTGATTGTTGAAATATAAGTTTCTCAAAGAAAACTGGTAGCAAAATAAATTACTTTCTCCCAAGCGATCGCAGAGTTGTTCTCAACGAAATAATGACTACTGGAAGCTTTGTCGTTTATTATAATTTACTTCGCTGGAATTGTATCTACAGCGTGTAACGGAAGGGGGGTATCAACCCTGAAGGAGGTGAATGTGCTCATGAAACTCAACAACTTTCCCCAAAGAACATAGGTCGAAATATGAAAAAAAAATTTGGGCCTCCCATAGTAAATCAATCAGCTGGTAGTCAGTTTTGTAAGGGAGGGCCAAATTTTTTTTTCATATTTCGACCAATGTTCTTTGGGGAAAGTTGTTGAGTTTCATGAGCACATTCACCTCCTTCAGGCTTGATACCCCCCTTCCGTTACACGCTGTATACTTAACTAAATAAACATTTCTTTATTTTTTTTTTTAATTCCTCATGTGGGGCAACCACATGAGGAATTTCTCCTGTAATGTGGGTGCGTTTGCAAACATTCATACCTGCGACAGTCTCTCTCTAAAAGCCGATGCATCCACGTAGGTACTGTGTGCGTTAGCAGCATATACTGCGGTATATGATCGCAGTATGACGTGAAAACGTGAGTGCTTTATTACCGTCATGTTTATAACATTAGAGAGTAGCGCGCGGCGGCACGCGGCGGCCCCAAACAATTAGTCGCCAATTACCAGCAGTGACAGCGTCTGCCGTCGCAGCGACAGTCTGCAGTTCTGCACACACTCGTTACTGTAAACATCTGTCGCGGACACCACGCACACACCCGTGTAGTATGACTGTACGGAACTTAGCGGGGGAAGCGAGGGGCAACAGAACAAACGCTTGAACTTATGTGGAAGCGAGCAGTGCTTCTGTGTGGATGTGCTAAGTAGAGCTCATTTAGGAAGACAAGTATAAATACGGGACAAAGACCGAGTATAGTCAGCACCGCCACACAACACTCCCTAACATATTATAATATCTTCGCAAAACAGGGATAAAACAATTTCCCCCGGTGTAATTCATTTCGCGGACATTTCATTATGTGCCGAGATTGGATTAAGTTTTTGATGACATTAAAGCCGGTGTGCGATGCAATTTTGCGAACTACGATCTATTAGGGGGTGCGGGGGGGGGGGGGTCGGGGGAGGGGTTATATGCTCCCGTGAATATCGGAAATAGTTTAAGTAGACGAAGGAGTGACGCTTGAGAGAATTGTAGTTACCTCCTCGAACTGGGTGCACTACAACGAAAAATAGTTTAACTAATATGATGTTACCGGTATAGCTACTATGAATAAGCGACTATTGCTGACTGGAGACAATGTTATCACGAATTGCTGCAACATGGAATAATAATGCATTGACCCAAATAATATATTAAAAAAAAACCGGTCAAGTGCGAGTCGGACTCGCGCACCGAGGGTTCCGTACAAATTAGTAGGTACGTAACTACAAATTTACGGTTTTCGCAATTTTTCCTTTATCTGTGCTATAAGACGTTGCTTCGTACCAAATTTCAAGATTCTGAGTTCACGGGAAGTACCCTGTAGGTATTGATTCCCTTGCGAGTGTCGAAAATTTGCGGCATAAACGGCTCTATCTTTTGATTGCGTTGGCTTAGAAGTTTGATTTTTTCACAACTCCAAGGGACAGTAGACCTGAGTATTCGATATAAATTCCAGCTTGATACCTCTACGCGTTCTTGAGAAAAAGGGTCTTGACAGACAGACAGACGGACGGACGGACGGACAGCAAAGTGATCCTATAAGGCTTCCGTTTTTTCCTTTCGAGGTAAGGAACTTTAAAAAAATATTACAAGGCCACGGTGGGCATTGTCAGTGGTCCAAATAACTGGTGCTGCCCACCGCCGCCACGAGCAGGTTGATGATATTGAGCCGATGAGCTGACGTGATTGGTGCGTTGCTGGCATGGAATTAGTATGTACTGTGGTTGGCTCTTTGGGACATCTCATTGTCGTTGCTCGACGTCTCTTAGTTGTACTTCACCGCTGTATGAGGAAGGTGATGAGGCACGTCACCGCACTGAGGGGGGTAGGGAGTGATACCTACGTATCACGCCCCCCCCCCCCCGCCGCCTCTCGCCCGGTGATTCGTATGCATAGAATATCCACGTAATTTGCGAACTCATTGCGTGGATCAAGGTAAGATTTAAAAAAGTCGGTCGGGAAAATAAGAAAAATTCCCGGCTTGGCGCGAGAGCTGACACCCGAGCGCCGAGTGCCGGGCGCCGGGAGCCGAGGAGGCAAGGCCGGGCCTTTATAATGCAAATGATACTGATTGTTCCCATCGCTTCAGATTCCACTAATTTACGACACCTCCACGTGGAACTCCAATTTCCGAAGACGTTTCGTTCGGCTATTCCCGCGGTGGCGATATTTAGAGTACTCTGGCGTAATGTTTGGATCACAGTCAAGCATCGTGACGAATATTGTGGGCGTCGCCATTTACCGAGATACATGTGTAGATAGTACCTACATATTTCTATGAAAGTCTGGAGTTTTAAACCTAACTAACTCCTCAAAAATAAATGACTTCGCCTTGAATGTTGCCTGTTCGTCAAGGAGTTTGTGACTTATTCACCCACTTTTCAAGTGTCACATAAATGTATTAGGGAACTACTTAGAATCTATACGGAATAAATTGTTTATCTATCTATCTATACCTATTGCTGTAGTAAGTGTCTGTGAAGGTGAAAGCTGCAGCTCTTTATCTGCTTATTCACTTGAAAAGTTAAAATTAATAAATTCAAGATGGGAATGAAGCGAATGAATAAGTCAGTGTATAATTTAGTATAATAAGGATTCTGCTAGAGCCGATTTCCAGATCGCGCTAACTTTAAAGCTGGCTCAAAACTTTCTTATAGATAATCTGTTCCCGTCTATGTTTGTATCCTGCACACCCTTGCCTTTGTCTATTTTTCAAGATCTCAAATAAAACCTACAAGGAGTTACAAACAAAACACATTAATTGTTTCAAACATAAAACAGGTAAGTATCACAAATACTGCTGTATACTATAAGTGGACTGTCATTACCACTGTATAAAGTATGTAGTCCACGTAATGATGTATTTAAATAACATGGATTACAGCATGTTGGGATAACCGTCCGTGTGACAAACTAACGAATAGGCGCGCGGATGAACGGTGCGTGCTAAATACGCGCCTCATTTTTCTGGCGAGCTCGTAATGTGCGTATGAATGAGCGGTGACGACGCGCCGCACATCTACGACGCACGATATGTTGCGGACTCGGCTCACCTCCACCACACTGCAGTGCGATTCTGTAACCATCTCACCGTGAGAACTTAGGTGAAGTGAGCGTGAAGTGAGCTGTCAGTGTCATCCCATCTAATACTAGGGATTGACCAAGCATACATTTACAAAATTATAAACGAGATTTTAATAATATTTTTATGCTAATTTAATTTGTTTTCATCTAGGAAAAATAAGACAAGTCCAGGAAAAAAAAATAATTTTCTGACTAAATTTCTGTTTTGCTATTTTATTTTAAACCTCCACAAAATAGTAATGTTTTGACAACTAAAATACTAGTTTTGAAATTATATAAAATCATCAATAGAATGAGCATATATGTATGTTTTTAAATTAAAATCTCGATTATGACTGTAAATGTTCGCTTAGTCAATCAAAATCAAAACTCATAATCAAAATCAAAAGTAATTTAATCAAACTAGGCTGCGAATCAGCACTTTTCGAACGTCAAAATTACAAAAGACAGTCCCCCAAAACGCCCGCCCTTCACCACTTCCTAGAGCTTTCGTCCCTGGCATCCCTAGCATCAGTGGGATGACACTGACAGCTCACTCCACACAAGTTTTTATACGGTGAGATTTTTACAGAATCGACATGCTGGACATTTTTAAGATAATAAAAGTAGATACTAACTGGTCCCACGTACGCAACGCGTGTACTCGTTATACAGGGTTATTTGTAAAACACCAAAAACCTCTTAAGAGGTCATTGTACATCATCATCATTCATCATTCATTATCATCATCATCATTCATAGGTCATTATGAACAACTTTTACTATGGGACCAAACCTGAAATCGCGAAAAAAAAATCAGCTGTTCCCTACATTTACGTTCGTACGAGTCGTCAAAATGTAGGGAACAGCTGATTTTTTTTTCGCGATTTCAGATTTGGTCCCATAGTAAAAGTTGTTCATAATGATGAGTACAATGACCTCTTAAGAGGTTTTTGGTGTTTTACAAATTACCCTGTATATTAGACCGGCACTCTTGATTTTATACAAAAACTACGCATTCGAAAAATTCTTATCTAATGCAACGTACATAATTATAGGCATTACATAACTTTAAATGTAGATAGGTAATAGTACTAATAGTACCTATGTTTTTGACGATAATGACCCCGAGACCAAGTCAGGAATCCTAATCTTCAAAATACTTGTTAATATTTAATTGGTGTTATACTGCTTATAATAGTAATTTATTTGACAGACAACAAACGGTCCACGCTGACAAAAACAAAAATACATAAAAGATGTTAGTAAACAATATATCCTATATTAGTAATTATATACTAGTATGTTAGTAACAATGTGGCTTATGATCTATGTCAATACTCATACACTACGCCAGACTGTTGTTTTGATGAGATGTCCCACTATGGGGCTCTCATCGACCCTGTCAGCTATCACCTTCAGAATCTCTTACGCGCTGCAGTAACGTGGCAGCCGCATCAGCGCCCTGAAGATGAGCAGATGCATGCAGAAAGAGCATGGCGGGGTAAGCATGGAGTAGCGACCCCAGCGGAAATTTCAACTGCCAATTTTTGTGTATGTTGGTCTTACTGAGTGTAACTAACCTGTAAAATATTACTTCAAAATATCCATTGGTTTTCGAGAAAATTAAAAAATATTTTTGGAGAATTTTTTTTTTTTTTCTCGTTAATAGTTCCAAATATAGCAATGCCCATAATATATGTTGTACAGACGCCAGCACATCAAGCTACTACAATCTGTCAAATTTCTTTACTAGATTTTCAACTTTATTGCTAAAGCATTAGGTTCAAAGATGATTGGGAAAAGTTTACAGTTTCGGGTAGCTTGATGTGCTGGCGTCTGTACATAACTTAGAGAGACAACATATCATGATATTTTTTTATAAAAATCTCGAGATAATTGTTAAAAATTTTATATTTTTGAAAAATTAATTTCATATTTTCTAAACATGATACACCAACGAAATTTTCACTGAAAAACACCCTTATCTACAACATAATTATATTTGGATCAAAATTTTTATGTGGTTGGAAGGGGTTTTTTTTCTCGTTATTACTTAATTTATTATTTATCCTACGGCCGTGACTTGGCAAAATTCCCCGTCCGGCCGAACAATTAAGTCATCTATTCAAGAAAGAAAATATGATAGCAGTTATTGAAGAGGATAGTGATACCGGCAGTTGAAATTTCCACTGGCGCCGCTACTCCATGCCTACCCCGCCAGTATGTACAGAATAACGAAGATGATACTGTACATACTTGACTGTCTAATACATTTTTATGAGTGAAAAAAAAACCTTTTTACAGACAGACAAGAAAGTGGTTTTATATTTCTGTGTAGGGGAAGGGGGGGCATGACGGGGTCGCGAGGTAAGACGGGGTACCGCAAACATACATGAAACTAGACGTTTGTGAATAGAAACCAATAAGCCAATAGGAAGCCTCATTCGCCCAACGGCCAGTGCAAGAGAAACTGTTTACAAACGGAAAACTGTTTTAACGTTTCGTCGATCTAATTTTCTGTAAGGTGAAACGTCATTATTTTAAGGTAATAAATACCCCGTTTATGTATTTTTGATCTTTGTTTACTAGTGTTATTTATTTTGATATGGTATGTTGTTTGTATGAATCCATGAAACATTTTATTACTGATTTTTTTTTTTTTGTTCAAAGTTACCTATTGAGGTAAGATAGGGTATTGATAAAAATGAGCTGCAAAATTTGAAAAAAACCGGAAACATCCTACCCTAATGATCCTCGCCTTAAGGAATGCTAAAAACAAACAAAAGACCAAACACTTAGTCAAAACACAAAAGTTGTAACATGCTGATTATGCGGTATTTTTGTTATTTCCTTAGCTACCCCCTTCCCCTATATGCAGAAGAATTGATAGCAAAATGAAACTTACTTAATATTATATCCGATGGTGATTCTTAACTCGGGAATATTTAGCAGACCACCGTTGAAAACATTTAGGCCACTCGATAGGTCTCAATACGCCGCACCGCTCGCGAAATTTGTTACGCGATTAAAGGCCACGCACACCGACAACTTGTCGGCAGATTACTGGAATTAACATTATTTATCATTATTGAAAACTGTTTCGTATGCACTAGTTTTGATGTAGTACAATTTTAAAGGTATCAAACTTCCATCCCTTCTTTTTCCCACAGCTCTGCTATATAAATCCTGCAGAGTACTAACCATTCGCCAGCTTTTCATTATGCACTTAGTATTAAAACAGCACACCATGCTTGCCTACAATGCTGACAACACTAACAAGAGACGGAATGATCTTGTATGTATATCTAATGCAACCTCAAAACATGTCTTTGTAGAAAAATTTTTAACATTCATAGGCCCATTCCTGTACAATATATTAAATAGAAAATTATGTATCTATAAAGTAAATTACTATAACTGTAAAAAAATATACTTAAGTATTTACTAACCCTCGACTATGCACAGACAGAAGACCTACTTATTGTCTGCAAATAAAACTGCTAACATACTATTTTACTTTTATTTATCTAAGTTTTAATTTAGTTTTTACGTTAAAGTCAGTGTTCATTTATTACATTAAGTATTCATGCATTTTCTAGCCTGAAGCACAGGTTCAACCTAGTTCAGGCAAATTAGCAACTGTGCGCTATCGTAATTGTTAAGGTATTCATTGTAAATGTATCCCCTTTGTGCGATTTATTTATTAGTAAAAAAAAAAAAATTATTACCGTAGGTAATACGAGTATAAGTATTTACACATTGAAAGACTTCCCGGATTTCGCGAGCATTGGAACACTAACGATGATAGAAAGAAAAGAATAAAATGATGTATGTAAAACAACAAAAGGAGATGTATAACGGTCCACAAACTACATACAAGCTGGGCCCAGAAATGGACACAAATAAAACAAAATATATTATGAAGCAATAATAGTGTTTCAAAGCCCTGTATAATTTTGTTCGTCGCAAAACTTTGTGAAGGACCATAATACCCTTAACGTTCTTAAGGGTCAAGGTCTACCTACTGTAGCGAAATATATAAAAGAAACCACTTCTTCGCCACAGACATACATACAATTTTATAAAAAGTATAAAAATATATAAGAAGTAGAAGATACGACATACTCACAAGAAAAGTCGATACACAAGCACAACAGGTACCTAATTATAAATTAGAAAGAAACAAAGAAATAAATTAGGCGTGTGTGCCTTATGTTAGGTAATAGGTATAGGTAATAATACGGACTCAATGCGCGTATTTTGCGTACGGAGTACCTTACTTTACAATATTTTTTTGAAAGCGTGACTGTGTTACGCAACGACATAAGATTCGGTTGCAACCCGATCCCAAAAATAAAGACGTAACTTAAGGGCCTTACTCTCGTTTAGTACCGTAACACGGTCACTTTATGAAGCCTACTCCTCATTAACGGCTTGGTTAGAAGATCTGAAAAAAATATATGTTTGCCATAGATTCATGAACAACATTTTTGACGCAGGATTTTTTTCTAAGGCTAATACTTTTGCCAGAAAAAAATATTTACCAATACGCTATTTTTGGCTAATATTCCCTACTACTTCCAAACGGCTTTGATGTTTGGAAATATTTTTACACTGAAAAATAGCTGGTTAAAGGTACTACAGATTTGAAACAGCTTTTTTAAATCAATCAACATTTGCATAGAAAATATCCCCACTTTCATATAGAGGTTCAGAGGTGCTCTGCGCGGGCACGGGCGGCAGTCGTGCAGTAGCACTGGAACGGGAGGGTTGTGTCGCTCGCTGCTCCGCTCCGGCTATCGACCGACTACGCGCGTTTGATTGTGTTAGTGCAAATATTTACAAACGAATTGTGTCAGTGTGCGTTTATAGACTAAGCTCGCTGCAAAGGGCCCATTTCTATTGTGCGCGTGGACGCTTTATTATTGGTGCTATTTCTAAATACTGTTTTTGTTTATATTGTATATTGTGTAAATATAAGATAATTTGTAAATAAATAAAAATGCCAAGGCAAAGCAAGTCAAGAAAAAAAGAGTTCAAAAGGCTATGAAAATGCATCTGATGACGTAAGTACCTACCTACCTATATACATAATATTACTGTATTTAACTTTATGCTTAATATTAGTTTTTGTAATCATCTGGTGAGCGATTGTTTATTCATTTTTTCATAATTGAAGTTAAATAATTACGAATTGTTCCAGGAAATCTAGAAAGAAATCATCAGAATCGAATAATCCGAGTACATCTGCTGATAATATAGAAGACTCTATTCAGGTAAATAATACTATAAAAAGAAAAAAAAAATAGTTTAACGATTGACGATTGAATTAGTTTTAGTTTTCAATTTTGATAGATATGGTAATGTCAGACATCAAAGAGAGAGAGCGAGAGAAAGAGAGAGAGAGAGAGAGAGAGTGAATTTGGTCAAAATGAAAATCCAAATTGGCGGCTGCGAAAATTTTCAAAATTTTCGACATGGGTGTCGTTTTCATAGTTTTCGAGGTTGCTTAAGCCGATAGTGAAGTCAAAATGAAAATCCAAGAGGGCGACTGCGAAAATTTTCAAAATTTTCGTCATGGGTGTCGTTTTCATAGCTTTCGAGGTTGCTTAAGCCGATAGTGAAGTCAAAATGAAAATCCAAGATGGCGGCTGCGAAAATTTTCAAAATTTTCGTCATGGGTGTCGTTTTCATAGTTTTCGAGGTTGCTTAAGCCGATAGTGAAGTCAAACTGAAAGTCCAAGATGGCGGCTGCGAAAATTTTCAAAATTTTCGTCATGGGTGTCGTTTTCATAGTTTTCGAGGTTGCTTAAGCCGATAGTGAAGTCAAAATGAAAATCCAAGATGGCGGCTGCGAAAATTTTCAAAACTTTCGTCATGGGTGTCGTTTTCATAGTTTTCGAGGTTGCTTAAGCCGATAGTGAAGTCAAAATGAAAATCCAAGATGGCGGCTGCGAAAATTTTCAAAATTTTCGTCATGGGTGTCGTTTTCACAGTTTTCGGGGTTGCTTAAGCCGATAGTGAAGTCAAAATGAAAATCCAAGATGGCGGTTGCGAAAATTTTCAAAATTTTCGTCATGGGTGTCGTTTTCACAGTTTTCGAGGTTGCTTAAGCCGATAGTGAAGTCAAAATGAAAATCCAAGATGGCGGCTGCAAAAATTTTAAAAATTTTCGTCATGGGTGTCGTTTTCATTATTTTCGAGGTTGCTTAAGCCGATAGTGAAGTCAAAATGAAAATCCAAGATGGCGGCTGCGAAAATTTTCAAAATTTTCGTCATGGGTGTCGTTTTCACAGTTTTCGGGGTTGCTTAAGCCGATAGTGAAGTCAAAATGAAAATCCAAGATGGCGGTTGCGAAAATTTTCAAAATTTTCGTCATGGGTGTCGTTTTCACAGTTTTCGAGGTTGCTTAAGCCGATAGTGGAGTCAAAATGAAAATCAGAGATGGCGGCTGCGAAAATCTTATTTTTCGTCATGGGTGTCGTTTTCATAGTTTTAGAGGGTGCTAAATAATATAATAATAATAATAATAATAAAACATTTTATTTCGGACAACTATGAGATCCATAAATTGTTAGTAAACAGTAAAAACAGTTTTGCACTTAAAATACTATTGTTAGTAACTTAAAACTAAAAGACGACATGAAAACGACGACCAGAAAACTATGGAATAAGTCTGCGCACAAATTGCCTTATTATGGCGGAGGAGGTATCAGTCGCCACAGCCCTCAGGATGCTATTGCGACTGCCTCTTATTCTGCTCAGGAGTGAGGCCGTTTTTTTTGCGGATGATGGCATGAAACCCATCGGTATGCCTTACCGCGAACATTTCTGAGGCACTGCAAAAACGAGGCAGTCGCAACATCATCCTAAAAACATTATTATACTGGACGCGCAGAGCATCCAGCGATCTTTTCGAGTAGTTGACCCAAAGACTACCGGTGTAAAAACTCTGACAGTAGGCTTTAAAAAGGGTAATCTTTACTTGGTCTGTACACCGAGCAAATCTTCGTGCCAACATATTACCCCTGACCGCTAGAGCTCTGCGCTCCCTCTCAATGTCACCATGGTCACTGAGGTCGTCGGTAAGAAAATGCCCAAGATATTTCAACTTTGTGACTCTACGTATTGGCGTACCGTTTATGACTAGCTCGAGGGCATCCTCCCGGCGCTTACCAGCGACCCCAAAGACCATGTATTCACATTTTTTGGCATTGTAGACCAGTCCATGTGCAGCAGCGTAGGTCTCACACACTTTGAGCAGCTCCATGATCGCACCTGGCGACGGGCCCAGCAGCACCATGTCGTCCGCATAACTGATGTTGTTACAGTTAACACCATTTACCCTGCATCCGACACGCATGCTGCTAAGCTCGTCAATGAGATCATTAACATATAGATTGAAGAGCCGGGGAGACGACAAACCACCCTGCCTCACCCCGCACTCCAATCCATATGATTCCGAGAGCGCATTAGACCATCTAACACGGTTCGTCTGGCTACGATACCAAAACTGACATATACTGAGCAGTTCCTCCGGTATACCCCTGCTCCTCAATTTACTCCAAAGCACATCATAGGAAACGAGATCGAAAGCCTTGGAGAGATCAAGGAAGCAGGCGTACACCGGCGTCTTACGATCAGTGTAGTATTTGACAGTATGCTTGACACTTAGGATAGCACTCTCGGTAGATAGTCCAGGACAAAACCCAAACTGTGCATCATGCAACTTTATATATTTTGCCAAACAAGAGTCAAGCATACTGTCCAACACCTTAGCCGCAACAGTAGCAAGAGAGATCGGGCGATAATTGCCTATGTCTGAGATGTCTCCTGTCCTATTCTTCACGACTGGTACAACAATGGTCTTTATTAAGTCAGCCGGTAAATACGAATGGCTGAGACACATCGTATAGAACAAGGACAGGACCCTCGGCATATGCGTCCCCGCATATTTAAAATGTTCTATGCTAAGCCCATCATGACCAGGGGATTTGCCTCTACTCATGCTCTTTATCACCGACCTTACCTGCTTCGTGGTGAAGCGCAGTAGCGGCTCGTCCCCTCGGTCATGAGACACAAAGCCACTTCCCGACACAGAGGGGCCAAGTGGAGACCTTACTGTGAAATGGTCCCTAAATAGATTAGCAATGTCCCCATGGTCAGTAACCCCTGCCACTTCCGCCGCGAGACCAGGCCTAGCCTCCAGCCTACCTGTGGACTTCCAAAATGCACAGAAATTGTTATTGGCTCGCTGTTCTGCCAATACGTCCATCTTAATTTGCTCTTGCCTATTTTGACAGTACTTTAGCCGGCCTTTGAAAATTTTACGCGTGTCATACATTTGATTGTAAACAGGACCAGAGGTTGGTCGATCAGCCAAAACCCAGTTTTGGAAACTAAGCCTGGCCTCTCGGTGAGCGTCTCGAACATGTTTGTTCCACCCGCATAGCGGACTACCCCGCTTAGGTCTCTGTCGTACTTCCTTAGATTCCCTCGCTGCCGTACAAAGGACATTTACAATAGTCTTGTACAGCTTATCAAGGATAATTTTGTGATCATCCAAGTTGCATGACCCATGACTGCACACCGCAAACTCCTGTGGGAAGTCTATCTCTCTCAGCTTATCAGAACACAGGAGACGATAATTCTCGATTTCATTTTTATTTCTGACGCCCCAGAGAACAGTATTGCGTGGTGCAGCCCCGGTCGCCAACTTTGGCCTAACTACATCTAAGTTGCATACAATATATATAGGTAAGTGATCAGACACATAAACATCTTCATCAATACCTACACTAACAATTGTCTGCCAGGCAGACGACGAGACCACACAATGGTCTAACCACCTCCTACAGCCATGAGCCTCGCTAATGAAGGTATAGTAGCTTAGATCGTATCCTAACTTCTTTGTATCCGCACAGACCCAGGATTGCTCGTTACAGAAACTTAATAGCTCGATATAAAATAATTCCTGCGGATGTGCATTAAAATCGCCCATTACGTATATGTTTTCAACATCATGTGTCGCAATTATTGCAATCACCTCACTTAAGACCTCGGTAAACAGAGGCAAATTTTCTGGTGAGTTTGTAGGCATATACACCGAAAACACAATAATAGCGCGACCACCAGATACAGCCTTAATGGCCACTAACCGAGAGCTATTACACGGGATTACCGAGACAGACTCAAAGATACCCTTTCTCCAGAGAATAGCCACTCCTCCGTACGGCCGTCCCCTTAGGAGCCCCTCTGATGTGTCTACAGCAGACCTGCCCGTGAATTCAAATTCAGGACTTATCGTTCCTAACATTGAGTTATCATGAGGCAACAGCCAAGTCTCCTGGAGGCAAATCACATCGGACCAATCACATATTTTTCTAATATTATCAACTGATCTTTTCGCAGATTTACAATTAAAACTAGTTAATTTTACATAACAGTTATTTTGACAGTCCATACTGAGTTTTAATCTTACTGACTAACTATATGTGCCTCTTTATTCGTCCGGTACATAAAATGTACAAAACGCCTAAAAGTAATACCATCAGGCCATAACTCATCATTCAAAAACATGTCCACTTTGTGTTTAGATACATATAGTTTGTAAGCGTTATACTTTTTATATGACTTTATGTTTAGCTTTTTTAAATATACACTTTCGTTAGTCTTACTTTTTATATAGTTAGTAATGTCATCGTCGGAGGCCTCCGCGTTCACGTTCGATATTAATAACGGGACTTTAATATCTGCCGCACGGAATTTACTGTCCGGTACAACAGAAGCACGACCTTTTTGGCTTGCAAATGTATATGATTTCGAACGCGAACGTTTATGTTGCACTAATTTCCACTCATTATCATTACCTTTCGGTTCATTCACCACTATTTTAGAGATAATCTTATCGCTATTTTCTATTGCCGGCATACCCGCACATTGCACTGTTGTTTGCTGGAGTATTTTCGACACCTTCGCATCCGTATCGGCTGGCGCACTGGCACTGGTCAGCCGCTTGACAGAGGTGGGGGAATCGACGGGCGTATGCGCACAGGCCGGGCTCGATCCGCCAACCGGTTTGTACGAAACCGCGGTGCGTGCTGTGGCCTCCACGCGCTCTAATTGTCGCACTGTCTCGCTCCCGCATAGACCGCTGTCATCAAACTTGCACATCATGCAGTCGGTCTCGCTCGCTTCCTTCGGAACCGCAGTTGCTATTTGGGCCTCCACATGCCTGCAATGCTCTGTCGCTGTGTTATGTCCTTGCAAGACAGAGACGTAATTATTACAGCCGCTCACTAGTGTTGATGACTCACCTTTAGCCGATAGGTCGTTTACCTTGCAATCAGCTGGGTATTTTATAGGTAAATATTGTAATCCTATGGGGCCACTGTCTAGTGTAAAACTGTTTTGTAAACATGCTCCTCTTCTCACATTTATGTTACCGTTCTTAACCGTAGGAGTGTCGTGTTTCAGAGATGCCTGCTTAAGACTAGTCACCTCTAGTTGAAGTGATAGAAACTGCTCCTTAGACACTGTATTGTCTTCTAAAAAGCTGATCTGTGTTTTCAGTTTTAAGATATCTTTTAGGAGACACGTCACATCTACATGGTCAAAAGTGACCGGAGGGAGTTTATTCAGCTCCTTCGCCACAAATATCGGGAATAATTCAGCACTGGTACCCTTCATTAGACAAATCATATCATCCAGATCCCGTGACATTTTCTTTTTTCCCTCCTTTCGACGCACTGGCATCTTCTTTCCGCTGGGGATAGACTCAAACAGCAAAGACTTTGCCCGCACAATGTCCTCAGCAGAGAAAGACGAACAGCACACTTGGTGAATACTCTCTTCATCCATCACATCCAACACATTTCGTAGAAATGCCAACAGTTCGTTGATGACAACATTGCAATTAATACATTTCACAGTATGAGACGCCATTATTTTCGATTAGTCACCGCACCGGTTACCGCGGCATCGCAAACTCGTCCGCTACGTGTCGCGTACGATGCGATACTGAAGCAGAAAAGCAGATAGTAAAGTCAAAATGAAAATCCAAGGTGGCGGCTGCGAAAATTTTCAATTTTTTCGTCATTGGTGTCGTTTTCATAGTTTTCGAGGGCACTACAGGCGATAGCGAGCTCAAAATGTAAATCCAAGATGGCTGCGAAAATTTGTTTTTGTTTTTAATGTTTAAACATAATTAAATGTCTTTTAACACAATTAATGTAAAAAAAAAAATTTAATCACAATTAAATTTATTTATTACCATGTATGTTTGAAACTTAAACTTTAAATTACTTTTTAGGTTGAAACATCCACTGGCGCAGATCATTCCAGGCCAGACTTATACGGGGTGAAATTGAAAACATGCGACAAATCGAAATGGGAGATTGTACTCATCATTATGAATAACTTTTACCATGGGACCAAACCTGAAATTGCGAAAAAAAATTCAGCTGTTCCCTACATTTTGACGAGTTATGCGAACATAAATGTAGGGAACAGCTGATTTTTTTTCGCGATTTCAGGTTTTATCTCATAGTAAAAGTTGTTCACAATGATGAGTACAATCTCTCATTTTGATTTGTCGCATGTTTTCAATTTCACCCTGTATATAGAATGTCAACAAGACCACAATATTATATCTCTGTCTGCACAAAAAACGATGGAAGTTCCAATTCAGGTAAAATTATGCCTACAAGTCCTACAACCTATATTTATTTTACAAATATATCTTATACGTGCATATTGCAACATCTAGTGGACCGCACCATTCCAGATCAGACTTGCTATTGGAAAGTCTTGAAGAAAATAACGATATTTCAACCACATTACAAAAGTTAACAGAAAATCCGATTCAGGTAAAAAAACGTCTTACCTCGATTTTTTTTTTCTTGTACCTGCAAAGTTTATTGACTTCAAATAATCAATACTTAAATTTTTGCTATGAAACCAATTGAACGCTTTACACACGGGCATTGGCCTTCTGGTTTATCCAACTCTCTAGCCCGCCTATTGATTCCTTGACAAAAATCTTCAACATGTCATCTTCAATGTTGTTAGGGTTAATTTAAATTTATATATTATCTTTTTTAGGTCAAAACATCGCCTGAATCTCAACAAGTCCCAAGCTGTTTCATCGAAGGGCGACGTATAATTTTATTAATATTGCTTACTTTTATTCAGAACAAGAAAATCGCCAAGCACGGAGTTATAGACTGTGGATTAGAATCCGTTGGTAGTGTTGGAGAACGGCAAGTGGGTCAGATTACAGAATCGACCAGCAGTATTGTCTTCATAGAAAATGGCCGAAACGACGCGTTTCGAATAATAACACAATAAGATTTCGAAGCGCGTCGTTTCGGTGTTACTTTTACGTACGATTAATAACTAATAAAATTTTTTTACAAAAAAAAAACCAGCTCCAAAAAAAACACTAGAATGTGAAAAATAACTTTAATTCGGAAGTCGGTGTCTTTGGATTTGAATTTTCGTTTTTTGCCACCGACTTCGAAATAAGGTTATTTTTCACTTTGCAGTGTTTTTTTTACTGAAGTCGGTTCTTGTTTTTTTTTGTATTTTATTTTTCAATTTTTAGTTGTGGCGGCTACCCCACACAAATTAGAATACCACTACCTGCTGTGTAAATAATTTATATATAACTTCCCTGACGGGAAGTTATTACAATATCATCCAATTGGCTACGGAACCCTAAAATTGCTATTTAGGTACAGACGCCAGCACATCAAGCTACTACAATCTGTCGGATTTCTTTAATAGATTTTAAACTTTAGTGCTAAAGCATAAGGTTTAAAGTTGATTGGAAAAATCTGACAGTTTCGGGTACCTTGATGTGCTGGCGTCTGTACAGTGCTAGTTAGGTAGGTTTATTACTGATTTATAATAAAAATTGGTGAAACATTTTTTTTATAAGATCTCATTTTTATGTAATTCCTCCTACTTACAGTCTACGCAAATGAAATGTTATTCTATTCTTACGAAAATACTCGAAATCATTTTTAAACTTAGTTCCAACTAAGTTTGTTCAAAATCAAAATCAAAATCAAAAGTCATTTATTCAAACTAGGCTGAGAATCAGCACTTTTCGAACGTCAAAATTACAAAAGACAGTCCCCCAAAACGCCCGCCCTTCACCACTTCCTAGTGCTTTCGCTGGGAAGAAGAAGTGGCGCAACAAACTCCCCAGCAGCACAGCTGTCTGTTCAGTTAGAAAATATACTTGACTGAATACAATACAAGGTATTCACACACACTCACTCACTTATGTTTTAAACTAAAACAAAATTTCCGCAGCAGCTATCTTGGATTTACATTTTGACCTCACTATCGACTTTAGCACCCTCGAAAACTATGAAAACGATACCCATGACGAAAAATTCGAATATTTTCGCAGCCGCCATCTTGAATTTTTATTTTGACTTCACCATCGGGCTTAGCACCATCGAAAACTATGAAAACGACACCCATGACGAAAAATTCGAATATTTTCGCAGCCGCCATCTTGAATTTTTATTTTGACTTCACCATCGGGCTTAGCACCATCGAAAACTATGAAAACGACACCCATGACGAAAAATTCCAATATTTCCGCAGCCACCATCTTGGATTTTCATTTTGACTTCACCATCAGGTTTAACACAATCGAAAACTATGAAAAAAAACACCCGTGACGAAAAATTTACTATGGTTTGTGTACACATGATTGAGCAAATAAATGTATTTTCTTCCACATAAATGCAAAAAAATTGTCCAGTACAAACTTAAAATATACGTAACATCTATCTATACAAAATATATCAGCCGCGCATCCCCCATTCCCTTCTGGAAACGTAGGCAAAAATGGCGACCGACGTGCAGCATGTCTACGCCTCTGCATATTCTTTGATCGTCGTTTTAGTGTAGGGCGCCACCGCACGCGTTTTACGTATTCGGGAGTAGGGCGTTTAGCTCCGCCCACATGCTCAAAGCCAGTGAGCCCTCTACACACCTTAAATAAGGCAGCCTTTAATATGTACGGCTAAGTTTTAAACAACGCGATATAAAAAAAAAAAAAAACATTAAAATTAACAGATTTGAAGCAATGTCCTGAACTAAAGGAAGGTTATTTTAAAAAAGAGAAACTAAGTCTACTAAAGGAAAAAACGGATACTAAATATCTGCCATATCAACTTCAAAGATATTGCAGTGAAGATGAGAGTGTAAGTGGATGGACAGAAATTCAGCTTGACAAAATCTCGGACGAAACCTAGAGCAACTAACGTAAAATAATGAACCGAGGTGCAAGCAGAATCTTTTATAGCAAAAAGTGGTGTAGTGTTACACATACCAGATTGGAAAAAAGAAATTCACGGTTTGGTGTATCTCGGGGAGTCACCGACTCGCCGATCCTGTAGAGCGCTGCCCTATGGCAAAGAAAAAATAGGATAACATAATAAAAACGAAAAGAACTTTACAATAACTGAAAGAAAAAAGAAAAACATACCCTGATTCTGAGATTCACATACACAATGGAAATTATGCCATAATTAGATCATTTTACAATTAATTTTTATCGTAGTGGTTCAAAAAATATAATATTAGGTCATTCGGATCAAATCTGTCCACACTAAAATTCAAATAAAACGTAAAGTGTTTTGTTTAATTTTATATTTATAGCAACATAAGCTAGAGATAAAAACCTTTAAAATTTATAACTGCTTGCCAGCGCTCAAGTAATTTTCTAACGGACTGGTATCTTCCATCTTGGTTGCCAGCCTTTATCTCCTTGTCTAGGGCAGCGCATAAGGATCCGAGTTCAGGATAAACAACGTCGCCTATGTTGCGTTTTAACTGATGGAAGCACCCATAGTCACACGGACTGATGTCGGGAGAATAGGGCGACTGAACCCAACGCTCAGTGCGGCGAGCACTCATCCACTCATCCACAGTGGAGTGACGGTGAGGCCGAGCATATCTAACAGCCACACTGTGTGCTTACGGTTCGGAGCCCAACTGTTCATCAAATTGTTTAAAAATTGAATATAGCGTTGGTTGGTAGTTTTATAGATGGTAATTTTTTCGTTGTGACCCCATATTTCATAATAGCAGATGCCGTTGTAGTCCAACGCTAGCACCAACAGGAACTTAGGTCCAAACTTTTCTGCTCATGCCTCTGTTGGTTGTGTTTCGTCCTGGTAAAGCCATTGTTCAGCTTGGTCCTTCTCAGGTTATCGGTATAGGCTGATCCAGGTTTCGTCAATAGTCAATGTATGCTTTAAACGGCTTGGTTGCTGGTTATATGCACGTAAATGAATGTTTGCGTAGTCCACACGCTGATCCTTCTGGTCTTGAGTCAATTCGCGCGGTACCCACTTTGTGTTAATTTTGCGCATTTTGAGTATTTTCGTCATAATTTCATAACAATGGTTCTAGGTATGCTAGTGTGTGCCGACAGCGAGGTAATTGACCAAGCTCTAGACTCGTGGAAAGCATTTTGGATTACAGCTGTGGTTTTAGTTTTTTTAGTATTGGTTACACGTTTGATGGTATCCCATAAGGTTTTTGGGTTATTACCTGCCTTAGCTAACTCTTTAGTATCATACAGTCTTTTAGCTTTCTTTAGAATACTAACACAATGATTTCTGTATCTCCTATAAGTAATATTAATTATTTCATTCTCTGGAGATTTTTTTACTTTTTTATGAAGCGCATCTCTATTCCTAATGCACCGCAATAAGCCAGGTGTAATCCAAGGCTTTAAAATCCTTTTTTTAGGGGGAACTTTTTTGATAATCGTATTATCTGGCAGAACTAATAAGTTTTATGAGTTTATCAGTAACAGTATTAGCGTCTCTTTCGTTGTAAAGAGGCGTAAGATCTAATTGCCTTATACTTTCATCAAGACCCTCATAGTCTACTTTCGTGATTGTAGAGCAAGCTGCTATTTTCAAATCTTGGTTTTGGATGCATACTAAGGTGGAGAAATGATCGGTAATTGTGGAACTATAGACGAATGTACGAGTAGGACACTTTGTTCTTAGTATCGTGTGGTCTAGACAGGGGTCTACCTTTTATAGCAGAACTTTTTACGTCATAATATTGTTTTGCATAACAACGGATAGCATAAACTTCATTTCGCCTAAATTCATTTCGCATACACTCAGTTGTCATACATTCAAAACTCATAATTTTGTTAGTCAGAATCATCTTTAGGCATAATGTTTATATCCATAATAATTAAAAAGCAGAACCATCATATCGCAGAAAATTCACAGTCAGAATCGTCTTTTGCCATACATTTTATATCGATAGTCATTAAAAGGCAGAACTGATTTTTTTCGCCACACACATGCGACGATAACGTTAATTATATTAATATATTAATATTAAATATGGAAAAGTCAGAAGAAAGTCATTTAAAAGTGTTTAAATCAAACAAAGGTGGAATTAAGTTAGAAATGGATGGATTCATTTACGAAAAAAATAAAGTGCTACGTGACAAATATTATTAATAATTATTATTAATATTATTAATGCTAATTACAAAAATATTGTCGGCTTGGATGCATGTAGCATGCAAACAGGCATACAACATGCAAGCAGGCATGCAAAATGCAGCATGCAACATGCAGCATGCATGCAGCATGCATGTAGCATGCAAGCAGGCATGCAACATGCAGCATGCATGCAGCATGCAAGCAGGCATGCAACATGCAGCAGGCATGCAGCATGCAAGCAGGCATGCAACATGCAGCAAGCATTGTTTCTGTCACGGCTCCGGCGCTGCGGGGTTTGGACGGCGCCACGCGAGCTTATCGTCACAGATGGTTTTAACGCTCACCACCGCAGCTTCGGCTTGCTGGCCGGCTTCGCCGGCCAGCCTCAGCCGCGGTGGCGGGCCTTCAAACCACCTGCTCCTCAGCTCGCGGGCCGCCCTACCCCTCCGCGCCTACGCGGGTTTAAATTACACTCTAGGGGTAGGGCAGACAAGACTGCGTAAAGTCGGTTTCGCAGCGATTCGTTTCTGTCACAAAATTTTGCAGCACAACGTATTGACTTTTTATGACACAAATTTAATTTAATATTGAAAATGCTACCAATACATGCTATATTTAGAACATTCTATGTCACTTTTGCAGACCATTCGATTTTAAATACATTGCACGTAGGTTATCTAACCATTCGACAGCATAAATTTACTTTATTTAAATTATCAGTTTTATTCCATATATTACAAGTTTTTGATGTTTTGAACACTAATTTTTACAAGAAGATACATCTATTTTAATTTTTGATGTTCAAATATGCACCCATATCAAATAATCGTATCTCTAAATAAATGTTATGCTAAACAAAATTATGCATAATATTAATTATGGCAAAGGTAATTATGCGAAACAAAATTCTGCCAAGATAAAAGTATGCCATTGTAAATTCGGACACGTAAATATTCTGCCAAACAAAAGTTATGCTAAATAATTTTTATGCCTTAAAAATATTCGATTAAATAAGATTATGCCATGTGAGTTATGCCAAATAAAAATCGGAGTATCAAGATTCTGCCAAATAGAAGGAACCCGTCTAGACAGTTATCACCTCTGGTTGGAAGGAAAATATGCAAGATAACACTTCTTTTAGTTACAGGTGTCTTCAAGGGAGGCAGCGTCACCGAGTATTCAAATTCATCAGTTTCTCTGGACCAGGTAAGTCCTAATATTTTAATGACTATATCTGTTTTCAATTTTAGGTTTTCTTCTACTTTATCTATTCTCATATGGCTCATTAATTCTGAATTATTGGTTCTTCATTTTTGTAGCTCAAAGCCTGCTTTTCCTAATAATTGTGTCATTTGCTCATATATAACTTTTCCTTCCGCTATATTTTGACAGCCAGTCATCAGATCATCCATATAAAAATCCGCCAGAGTATTTTCACGTGCAATAGATAAACATTCTCCCTCATCATACGCTATTTGGTGCAAAGTTCGGACGGGCAAATATGGAGCTGACGCCGTGGCAAAAGTTACTCTTAAAAGCCGCAGGTGTTGCATTTTATCTTTGGTATCTGGTCTCCAAAATAATCTTTGGTAATCAACATCTTCAGTAGAGACAATCACCTGCCGGTACATTTTTACAATGTCCGCAACTATACAAATGGGATGCATTCTCCATCTCATTATAGTGTGCCGTAAATCAGCTTGTAAGGTTGGTCCGACCATTAGTTCGCTGTTCAACGACACACCATTCTTGCCTAAGCTAGAGGCATCAAATACAATCCTAACTTTAGTAGTTGTTTTATCTTCCCTTATCACCGCGTGATGGGGTAGGTATACGACATCAGGCTTGTTAATTTGCTCCAAAGGAATAACTTCTGCATGACCTAAGTCGAGATATTCATTAATTACATTCACATACTGCCCTTTTAACTCGGGATCTCTGGTTAACCTTTTCTCCAAATTTAAAAACCTGCGCAATGCAATATCGTTAGTTTGACCATTTAAGCAGTGTGGTGTAGCTGTTTTAAAAGGCAACCTAACAACATAACGGCCTTCGGGATCCCGTTGTGTTGATTGCTTATAAAACTCTTTCTAATTTTTGCTCTTCTTCCAGGAAGTGCTTTTTTGGCACTACTGTTTCCTCTAATTCCCAAAATCTTTTTATCAGATCATTTTGATCCCCTTCCAACGTTACAAAGTTAAGACTCTCTGCGTATTCTTCCTTTCCCGTAATCTCTCCTGAAAGTATCCATCCCAATTCAGAATCCTGCGCTATTAAAGATCCCGGAGGACCCTTACTGAGTCCTTGTTTGAGGACTTTGCTATACACCGAGGAACTTAAAAGAATGTCAATTTTTCCTGGTGTATCTCAAGTAGGATCTGCCAAATTATACGGTTTCAGTTCTTTCCACAGTGAGAACTTTATTTTATTCGAAGGAAGAATTGAAGTTAATTTCTTCTGTATGTGAGCCTTAACTGACAAACTAAATTTAGGATTGTACATTGATTGTAATCTTAAGTAAACAACATATTTTGAGGTCAATGCACAACCTTTATCATCTTCACCCAGCCTCAGGGACGATTTATAACTGATATATTTTTTCAGCCCTAAAAGTTGAACTGCTGACTCCGTAATATACGAAGCCTGCAAACACTGATCCAGCAAAGAGCGCAGAGTTGCCTCTGTGCCTGTACCGGAGCTAACCTTCACCAAGGCCGTAGGCAACAAATCATGACTACGGGAAGTCGCAGCACAGTTTGTTACAGGGTTACTTGCATCGTCTTGTGTTTGTTTTGTATCAACTGATTGCTTAGGTTCTTCTTTAGGGTCAGTTGATACAGACGCATCTTTGGAATGGAGCAAAGAATGATGCTTTCTTTTACATAACGGACATCTAGTCGGCAAAGACATGATGAACAATAATGCGATTTATTATACATATTCAGTTTCTTTTATTTCACTTAATATCTTACGATGTGTGTCGGAAAATGCCGTCCAATGTGACTCCAAACCCTCCAATCTTACTTCAACATATGCCTTAGAAATTCGCTCCTTAGGCGACTTTTTGAAGTTAGACCTGGCTCGCGATATGGTCTTATTAGTCTCCATTTGAATTTTATTGTAGACTTCCATGTTGTGTAGATATCAATACAAAAAGTTTACACAAATACAATGTCTACCAATAACCCTTTGATAGATGGAACCACTTAAGTCGAACCGTAATCTCAGAAGAAACGCTGTCTGTAGGCCCAAATTATCGCAAATTTTCTAAGTCACTGTCTGGTTCCTCAAATATTTTCTAAGTCTGTAGAAACATATCTTCGAAATTTTCTAAATCTTTAAACTTTAACTGACTTGTAAAATTTTGGTCATGGATTCCCCGTCACTTCACTTTTTTGCAAATTTTTCTAAGTCCATGCAAAATTTTTCTAAACTTCGAAGTTAATTTGTTCAAGGGAATAAGGCTTAAAATCGAATCAGAAAGTACTCACAGTTTTATGTCCGTTCACTGACACTCACGTACGTCACTATGCTTCGCCGGCTACTTCCCATTTGGTAAACTTCCCATTTCGTAAACCTCAAACTGTACCTACTAAAAAGTTGCGTTTGGTAAACATTTCGTTACTTCATACATTTAATCCCATTTGGTAAACTTTGTTAGTATTGTTATTTTTGTACGGTACAGTCAGTGTCAAATTAGTATTAAATTAGAGATGTATATATTTTTAAATGCTTCAGTCTTGAGATAGTATCTCGACCATCAAAAAGAATGGCTGATCAAGAAGAAGTAAAAAAAACGTATTAAAGTCTGTAAAAATACCACGATGCTACAGCACGTGGTATTTTTAGTAGCATGATGCTACTAAAAATACCACGTGCTTTTCCCGCAAAAGAAGCACCGAGCGGGTTCTCAGGTAGGGATTTATTGTCCTTACCATCGTTTTAAACAAAAGGTGTGAATGAGATAGACATAAGTAAGTATACGTAAATTATATCTATTACCGGGTTTAACTTATCAGTTCACTCGTTTTATGCATAGTGCAAGGTCGTTGCAATGTCGGGTGAGGGATCTTCTAGTGGTGCAGTGAATTTAAAAATTATTAATAGTACACGAGGCGGTGAAATTTTATTACGCGCTGGGCATCAATATTATAAACAGAAAAATAATAAGGACTCAAGTTGGTGGCGCTGTGTTAATAGAAAAGATGGATGTTCAGCAAGTGTAACTTTGAATTCAAATCGAAGCCATGTATTAAGAGAAAATGCTCACTGCAGTTCTTGTATTCCGAATTTTGAAAAAAATGAAGTGAAAGTAGCCATCGAAAAATGTAAACAAACTATATGTGAAGATCTGAAGCCGATTCCAGCTACATACAGGAAATGTACTAAAAAGCTGAAAGATAATGGTTATGAAATTATTAAAGAATTACCAAATTTTGACAAAGTTAAAAGCAGTTTGTATAGACACAGAAATAGACAACTAGGAATCACAAAATCTCAGCACTCTAACTCTACAGAAATCGTGATTCCTGACCGTTTTAAAGACAATTTATTGTTTGATGAGATTGACGGTGAAAATAGAATGATTGTGTTTGGTTCAAAGAGTGCAATTGCACATTTAAATGACGTCCGTCACTACTTTGCGGACGGAACGTTCAAATGTTGTGCAAAGCCGTTTCTTCAACTATACGTTGTACACGGAGACATAGGAAGTACAGAAACTGGGACAAATATTGTACCATTTTTTTATGCAGTGTTGACAAACAAAGAAGAAACTACATATGAAAGACTGTTTTACAAACTAAAATTTCATTTACCAGAGTGGACAGCCGATATTATTACCTTGGATTTCGAAAAAGCTCCAATAAATGCAATTAAAAAGACATTTCCAAACATAATTGTTAAGGGGTGTTTTGTTCACTTTGGCAGAGCGCTATTAAGAAAGGCAAAATCTCTTGGCTTATTACAACATGAAGAATCTCACTATCACGTCAAACTATGTATGGCTCTGGCACATTTACCAAAAGAAGACATAAACGATGGATGGCTATACGTTATGAGTCAAAGGTAAATTAATTTTGCAGTATTGAAATGAACGCGTTTAGTTCTGGATATTTCTTCTACCGCCATTTTCTACAGCCATTTTTATGCGTTAGAAACTAGGTAATATATGGTTTTTCGTATCATAATCTTCAACGAATTAATTCTGTTACAGTTTTGAAGAAAAAGCTATAACTGAATTCAATGATTACTTTGTGGATCAGTGGTTGGAAAATGAAGATATGATGAATATTTGGTGCTGCTACGCACAAAGACACCGCACTACAAACCTCATGGAATCTTGGAATTGGAGTTTCAATAGTGAAATTGGAAAAAGGCCATCAATTCTTTTATTTTTCGAAACGATATCAGGCAATATTAAACATTATGAAAATCTTCTGAAAAGGTACATATTTTTGTTTCAATGACCTGTATTTTTAGGCGACACAATTTTTTACAGCTTTTATAATAATGGAGAAAGTATATCAAAACGAAGAAAAAAATCTATCCAAAATGATATACGAATTAACAATATTCTCGGCGATTACAAAAGTGGAAAAATATCATTGGAAAACTGTTTGAACGAATTATCAAGAATTGCTTGTATCACTTTATAATTTATTTATTGATTTTTAACTTTGTAGTGTAGGTAGTAAATTTTTTATGTTAATATTCCAAATCTGTGATTAAATGATAAATGATAAATGATAAATGATTTATTTTCTGTAAGTAGGTTTGTACAAACACTTTTACATGTCAATCATATTTTTTTAAACTAGATGAGGTCGGCATTTCCTATCTGACTACTCTGAGAAGAAAGGCCGAAACAAACTCAGAGGTCACAGTCTCTTTTAAAGTCCAGACATAATCTTGGTCAGATAATGTGAAGACCATGTAGATTGGTGTCTGAAATGGTCTTTTGAGTAAAGAACCATACAGATTGAGCGGACCTGTCCAGTCAGTGCACGCATTTGTCAAAAATCGTGCAGCTCAACTCAGAACTTGAGGAGCCTTACGATTCGACGAACAATACCAATGAAAGGACATTTGGGTAGGCCGCATAAATGACTCAAACTGCCAGATCATGATTAAAACTAACTAAGAAGGAAAACCTAAAAAAAGAAATGACCCACATAGTCTTCACACTCACAGTAATAATAATAAAAATAAGATACTTTACAAAGTAAATATCCATGTCATTGTTTATATAAAATTCATCAATGTCAATGTGTATATAAAAATCCGGATATAATCTTTGAGGACCATGTAGATTGGTGTCTGAAGTGGTCTTTTGAGGAAAGAACCACACTGAGTGGACCTGTGCAGTCAGTGCACGCATTCGTCAGTAACCGTGCAGCTCAACTCAGAACTTAAGGAGCTCAACGATTCGACGAGCAATACCAAGGACAGGACATTTGTGTAGACCGCATACACCACTCAAACTGCCAGACCATGATTAAAACGGAAACAATGATCCACATAGTCCTCACATTCACAATAATTAAAATAATATAAGACTTTAAACAGTAAATGTTCATGTCATTCTGTATATAAATATATATGTATTTAAAAAAACAAAAGTGTAAATCAGCAAAATAAAAAATAAACAACATTCACTGTCTAGACCTATTGGAGCAGCTCAATCCCAAGCTTTTTTGTCCTCAATATAGTCTTTTACAGTATAATAGGCTTTCTGGCATAGTTTTAGCTTTATAAAAGATTTGAATTTATTAATGCTTAGTTCTTGAATGTGGCTAGGAAGTTTATTATAAAAACGTATACATTGGCATCTAAACGAGCTACCTATTTTCTTGAGCCTTGTTGTAGGAACAACATATTTGTGTTTGTTCCTAGTATTTATATTATGGATATCACTGTATTTTTTAAACAGATTAATATTTTTATGTGCATACAAAAGATTATCATAAATGTACTGAGAAGGCACAGTCATTATATTAATCTCTTTAAATTTGTCTCTGAGGGAGTGTCTGGGACTTAATTTATAAATGGAACGAATTGCCCTTTTTTGTAAAATAAAAATTGTCTGAATATCGGCGGCATTTCCCCACAACAGAATACCGTACGACATCACACTATGAAAATAACTAAAGTAAACTAAACGGGCTGTCTCTAAATCAGTTAAGTCACGAATTTTCCTAACGGCGTATGCTGCAGAGCTAAGCTTTTTTGACAATTTATCTATATGGGGGCCCCATTGAAGCTTGGCATCCAAAGTTATGCCTAAGAATACTGTGGTATTTTCGGGTTTTAACTCTTCACCCTTTATGAGAACACTAGTTTCTACTTGTCTAACATTTGGTATCGAAAACTTAATACATTTCGTTTTTTTTCCGTTAAGAAGTAAGTTATTAACATTAAACCAGTTAACTACTTTTGCGAGGGCACTATTTATATTGTCAGTAACCAGCTGCTGACGTTTGAGTTTAAATAAAAGTGAAGTGTCATCTGCAAACAACACTATATCATGATCATCCCTTATGAGGTAAGGCAAGTCATTTATATAAATAAGAAATAAAAATGGGCCAAGAATTGAGCCCTGGGGGACCCCCATTTTTACTACAGATCCGGGTGACCTTTTTCCGTTAACATCAACTCTCTGAATCCTATCACTTAAGTAAGAAGTAAGAAGATCCAGAGAGGCGTTCCGAATTCCGTAGTAGTGAAGTTTCCTGATTAAGGTTTCATGAAGAACACAATCGAATGCCTTGGACAAATCGCAAAAGATGCCCAAAGCATCGCATTTGTCCTCCCATGCATTATAAATATGTCCTAAAAGTTCAACTCCGGCATCAGTAGTTGAACGACCCCTTGTAAAACCGAACTGTTTGTTATGCAGTAATTTATTTTTGTTAAAAAATCCTTGCATTTGGTTTAAAATGAGCTTTTCAAAAATTTTACTAAAGGTAGGTAGTACTGAGATAGGTCTATAATTAGTAGGGTCTGATGTACTACCCGATTTAAACAATGGTATGATTTTACTATGTTTCATAAGATCAGGAAACTCACCACGATCAATACAATTATTAAATATAACAGCTAAAGTAGGTGCTACAATGTTTATAATTGACTTAGCAACATCCACAGAATTACCCCATAGATCTGCAGTCTTTTTAACATTTAACATGTGAAAAGTTTTAATATTTTATAGTTGATTTTGTGTGTAATTTTTAATGTTAATGTACCAAATCTGTGATTATTATTTGTTTTTATATTTAAAAGTTGATTTTGCATGTATTTTTTATGTTATTGTACCAAATCTGTGATTATTATTTGTTTTTATATTTAAAAGTTGATTTTGCATGTATTTTTTATGTTATTGTACCAAATCTGTGATTATTATTTGTTTTTATATTTAAAAGTTGATTTTGCATGTATTTTTTATGTTATTGTACCAAATCTGTGACTGTTTATTTTTATATTTTATAAGTAGTTGATTTCGTATGTATTTTTTTATGTTAATGTACATTAACATAAAAAGATAGTACCAAATCTGTGATTATTGTTTTTTTATATAAGTTGATTTCGCATCTAGATTGACTTATGTTATTAAAAAAATAAAACTTGTCATCGAAATAGTCAAATCGAACTGTGATTTTTCTTAAATTTTTTGAAAGTTATTTGTACACCCCACTTTTTATTTCTGTTTTTAAATATCAATATGTGTAAATGGCATACGTACACATAATCCGACTATTGTACCTGTGATTAAAAATATTTAACAAAATAAATGACAATGTTATCATTAGTTTCGTTTTTCTTTTTTTACTTGACTGTACCCATTTCATCTGAAAGTTTACCAAATGGGATATAACACAAAAAAATATTGAAATGTTTTCGAAATGGGACTAAATGTATGAAATGTATAATGTTTACCAAACGCAACTTTTTAGTAGGTACAGTTTGAGGTTTACGAAATGGGAAGTTTACCAAATGGGAAGTAGCCGCTTCGCCACGTCACTGCTCCCTGCTGCCAAATCACTCCGCTAGGTGGCGCCAGTGCAGATTCGCCTTCCGCCCGGCCGCTTCTCTGGTCACCAGTCTGCTTCTCCCACTGGAGGGCTGCGCCCTGAGCAGCAATCCACTGCCCCTACTAGGTGCTGATGACGAAAAAATGGGTCTCGGAAACCCTCGCTCCACTGACTCTAAACCCGACTCCGAAGGAGAAGGACCATGTACAACTCCGAACCAAGATGCTTCACTATACTAGGAAGATTAGCAAGACGATGCTGTTGTGGGTTTTTATTGAATAATATTTCGTGCCTTATTTCTAATCGTGTGTAACGAAACCATAGCGCGAATTTTAACAGGGCAACGCCATCTATCGAGCTATGAGGTAAACTTTTGCGATTATTGACTTAACAACGCCCGCCCTTCACCACTTCCTAATGCTTTCGCTGGGAAAAAGAAGTGCCGCAACTAACTACCCAGCAGCACAGCTGTCTGTTCAGTTAGAAAATATGTACTTGATTGAATACAATACAAGGTATGCAAAGTAATTAACATTACAAGACAATTAAATTATTTGCCATTATGTCAGCTAGCTACGCCAATATACCAACAAATACAATAAAAAAAACTATACGTACTCAAGCAAAAAAATAATAAATCAAAATTAAATAAAAGCCTCTAGGTGTAAAGGGTGTGACCGCTTACATATTTATGCAATGCTGGGTTTTGTTTACATAGCTGTCACTTGAAGTCACAAATGATAAACTAGGACCATCGAAGGAAACTAAATAAACAAGTTATTAATAATGATAACAATAATAAAACCATGGTCAGCAAGACGACCAGTCACCACAAGCAGCACCCGTTCACGAGCATAACGCAAAGATCAGCCATTATCCCCCTCGCCATATTGGCGCCATTTGGCGCACAGTTGGCGCAGTGGTTAAGCGATTGAATGCTGCGCTGCGTGTCGCGGGTTTGATTCCCGCACGGAACAAATATTTGTATGACCTGCAAGTAATTGTTCCGGGTCTGGCTGTTTGTGTATGTGAGTTTAAATGTTTGTAAACACACCCACAATACAGGAGAAATTCCTAGTGTGGGGCAACGTTTCTAAAAGAAATAATATACAGTGTGTCCGGACATGGACTAGCGATATTCTAAATACTTAAATATAAGCTATTTTAAAGTACTATTACACTATAGGCTTGGGTCCAATACACTTCCCCGCTATGTGGCAGCCATTTTGTTTTTTTTGTTGAAATATGCTCTATGCGAGTACAAAAAAAATCATATATCTCAAAGTTTTAGTCATACTGAGATAAAAATAGGCTTATTCGGAAGGCAATAATATTGTCTACCGTCTGCATTACAAAGCAATGTGTTCACAATTCCATAACTTTTGAAAAAAAATGTGAAAGTCGAAAAAAAAATCAAAAAATTATGCAATTCAACCAATAATGGTTAATTACTACAAAAACAACCCCGAGAACTTTTTTATTTTTTATACTAGATCGACAGTTTTTGAGCTACGCTACAATGCAACATAAAATTCACAACTGTATGTTTAATACTTTAAGAGTTATTGTTGTTTGAACATAGCGTATGCGCAAGCACAAAACGTCTTTGTTAACCGCCAGAGTGTCATTTATGGCATTCACTGTATTCCATCTGAGAGCAGGCGAGAAATACTGTTCATTACTACCGTGAGTAAGCGAGATAGAACGTATTAGTCCACTACCTGAAACAAAATCAGTTTTAAGGACAAATTATTAGTTGGGTTAGTTTAGTTGTCCCTCGCCCTGCGTTGTGATCGCTATCGCTACTTTCACTTACCGTCCGTGCTGTTTACGTGCTGCGTTAGTGTTTTGTATTTAAAAGTGTGATAAAGTATGGCACAGCGTCAATATTCATCGCAACATATTGCTGACATACACTTTGTGTATGGCTTTTGCAATGGAAGTGCAAATTTGGCTGTACAAGAATATCGACGAAGGTACCCTAACAGGCCTACACCGAGTCGCCAAACTTTTATCGACGTGCATTCAAGATTAGCGGAAAGAGGTATTCAAAGAGCTGTTAATGAACGCAATCGCTTGGTATCGCCCGAAGATGAAGAAGAAGTGCTTAGACTAATAACCAATGATCCTAGACTAAGCGTTAGACGGATTTCAGTGCAACTTCGAATGTCTAAGTGGCATGTATGGAGAATTTTGAAAAGAGAAGGGTTACACCCTTATCATTTTCGACGGGTTCAAGACGTGATCGAACCAGATTTTGCTGCGAGATCTGTGTTTTGTTCGTGGATAAATAGAAATTTGAGACAGAACCGTAATTTTTTACAAAGAATACTGTGGACTGATGAAGCCAAATTTACAAGAGCTGGGATTACAAACCACAGAAACGACCATCTCTGGTGCTCCGCAAATCCAAGGGCGGTGCGCCCAAGCTCATTTCAACATGAATTCTCAGTAAATGTGTGGGCCGGCATAATCAACGATAGGCTGATAGGGCCATTGGAATTGCCACCTACATTAAACGGCGCTAGATTTTTAGAATTCTTACAGACACAGTTTGCGGACAGCCTCATGGACCTACCTCTATCATACCGTCGGCGTATGTGGTTCCAGCTCGATGGTGCACCCGCGCATTTTTCTCGAGCAGTGAGAGAATATTTAAATAATAATCTACAGCCGTGGATCGGTCGTGGTGGTGTAGTAGCGTGGCCGCCTCGCTCACCCGATTTGACACCCTTGGATTATTTTTTGTGGGGTCATATGAAACAAAAAGTATACGCTACAGTTCCAAATACCAGGGAAGAACTCGTCGCAAAAATTATGGCAGCCGCCGAAGAAATTAGATCCGATTTGGATTAAATTAGGCGCTCATCAACCCAGGTGGCACAGAGAGCCGTAGTGTGTCTACAAGCTGGAGGTGGCCACTTTGAGCAACTGCTTTAGATATTTTAATCTTCATTTAATATTGGAAAAAACATTAAATAAAATTCAATATGAATGTTATGTTTTTTTAATGATTTCCTGTTTAGGGTTCCGACAAAGGCCTTTTGTGCTTGCGCATACGCTATGTTCATACAACAATAACTCTTAAAGTATTAGACATACAGTTGTGAATTTTATGTTGTATTGTAGCTTAGCTCAAAAACTGTCGATCTAGTATAAAAAATAAAAAAGCTCTCGGGGTTGTTTTTGTAGTAATTAACAATTATTGGTTGAATTGCATAATTTTTTGTTTTTTTTTTCGACTTTCACATTTTTTTTCAAAAGTTATGGAATTGTGAACATATTGCTTTGTAGTGCAGACGGTAGACAATATTATTGCCTTTCGAATAAGCCTATTTTTATCTCAGTATGACTAAAACTTTGAGATATATGATTTTTTTTGTACTCGCATAGAGCATACTTCAACAAAAAAAACAAAATGGCTGCCACATAGCGGGGAAGTATATTGGACCTAAGCCTATAGTGTAATTGTACTTTAAAATAGCTTATATTTAAGTATTTAGAATATCGCTAGTCCATGTCCGGACACACTGTATATACAACGTGTAACGTTAAATGCGCAAAACCTCAGACACCCCAACTGATATTTAATTCAATTGACCTATTTCAGAGAGAAAATAAGTCATTAAAAAAATGTAAATGTTTTAAATGTGATTTAGTTTTACTGGCCATTCTGATCGTTTCTTGCGTCTGCGACGACGCTTTATCGAGGTAAGGTTCGGAGTTCCTTCCGTGGCGTGCTTGAGTACGGACGTGTGCAAAGTGGCTTACTTTGTGTTATTCTAAATTCAATTTTAATAATTTGTGATTGGCTATTTCGTCTGGTTTACGATTCCTTATTCCTCTTGTAAGAGATTTACGAGCAAACTCCGCCCATTGGGACGTCCTAGAGTGAAACGAAGATATTTCTGACAGTATCTGTTCTGTTTGAAGTCTCCGGATTTGTCCCTGCTTAAGTTGGATTCGAACCTGCGGCGGCGCGTGTCTTCGAATATTGTGTGGCGGGGCTCCCTGCCACCGAGCCAACTGTGCATAGTCACCCAGCAGCAAAATCTCCGTACGCTTGCTACGCGAGTCGGTCCTATCGACTACGCCGTTTTGCTGACGTCATCCGCACGGCTACGAGCAGCTACGGCCTACGCGCTCATCACTGTCTATCGCCTACGAACCCACAACATCTGCTACGCACGCGTAAATACCGACACACGGTGTTATTAAATACGGTCGGCCCTATATTTGTGATGCCTCGCACGCCACGCACACCGCCGACTTCGAGTCCTGCGCCCGCCAAAGCTATTCTGGATACACAGTCCGAGCCTGACCTGTCTACAGCTGGTATCGGCGAAAGTGATTTGATTAATATTAATTCCCGCAACCGCAAACGCATGAGATCAGATGACCAATGCCCCGATAATCAAATTGATGAGATAAAAATCATGCTACAGACCTGGAAAGCAGAGCAGGACATTGTTTTGAAGAAGTTGATATCAGATGTGGCAGCGCTTAAGGCTCAAAATGATGAAATCAAGGAGACGAATCAAGAGATTGAAAGGTCTATGTCTCTAATCAACAAGAACTATGAGGACATGAGAAATAAAATACATGAATTCGAAAAAGAACGTAAAGAATTCATTGACTGTATTCTTATCCTGGAAAATAAGGTAAAAGACATTCAACTTACTTCGCGCACGTCAAGTATTGAGATCAAAAATGTTCCAATGCCAGAAAAAGAATCTGTAAAAGATCTTGTTTCTTTGATAACTAATATCGGTACAACAATGCAACTGGACATCAAACCTTCAGACATTCGGGATGTATATCGCCTTCCGGGAAAAGCTGATACCACCAGATCTATTTTTGCCGAGTTCAACTCTGTTCACTTGAAAAATGACCTACTTTTTTCCACCCGTTCATACAATAGAGGTCGTGAACTGGAAGAGAAGCTAAACACGGAAACCTTCGGTCTACCCGGTAAGCGACAGCCAGTCTACATAGTCGAATACATGCCCCCGTCTACCAGAAAATTATTTTATTACGCCCGTGAGTTTGCGAAGGTAAATAACTACACATTTTGCTGGTGTACAAATGGAAATGTCTTTCTCCGAAAAGCCAAAGGTACGAAGCAAATTCGCATTGAGTCGGTACAATCCCTCAACAAATTAAAGTCCCAGGAGTGACTAACTAGCACTGCTAGAGTGTCTGTTGGCCTGTTTTTGATTAAGATAACTCGCTGCTTTTTTGGTTTTGTTTTTTCTTTTCTTTCAGTATTATTAATATATGTTATTTTGTGCAAACTGCTAACCATCATCGTAAAGTTTGGCCTTATGTCAAACATTTTTATGTTACTCGCTAATTCCACACACAAAAATGTATCTCTCACTCTGCTATTATTATCACACACTCACACTCATTCCACGCTTGATGATGCACATTTGTTCCAGACTAGTTCTCGCGCACTACTCACACAGTTTCGTTGTCACATAATATTACTCACTCCCATTGTACACCACCAACAAGCATCACCCGCCTACTCATTTATGTATACGCACATTTATATCACTGGTCTACGCCCACCGTGTACCCATTTAAAAGAGGCCTTGTTTTCCCGCCAGCAATGTTCTCATGCAATAAATACCTACGATATTTCACTAAATAGAAATGGATAGCATAAAAGAAATCAATAGTGAACTCGATAATCTGACAGTATCCAAATCATTTAAATGTTCTCCTGAGTCGTGCTCAGGTAAACTAGGCAATAAAAACGGGTTGAAAATATTTCACATAAACGTGCGAAGTATTAACAAAAATTTTGACCAAATCCTAGCATTATTGTGTCGTCTTAATTTACAATGCGATATCCTTGTACTATCTGAGTGTTGGCTCAGTAAAGCGCCTGTCCTCCCCATACTGGAAGGCTATGTTTCATACTGCACAAAAAACATAAAAAACCAAAATGATGGGGTTGCAATATATGTCAAAGCCGATATTACATGTGAAGTAATAGAGCCGCAATTCATCGGAGGAAATTGTCTGGTGTGTAAAATGGGATTAAAGTGTTGTATAGTTGCACTCTATCGCTCACCTTCATTCACAAACATTAGTAACTTTAATAATAGTCTTCAGAATGTTCTTGCAACCTTGACAAGTTTCCCGTCAGTTGCGGTTATAGGCGACATGAATATTGACATAAAGACCGGGAGTTCTGACGCAAACTGTGGTGAATACCTGACTTTAACTGCCATGCTTGGTTTTCTCCCCGCTCATTTATTTCCAACGCGTTTAAATAACTGTATTGACCATGTACTACTTCGCACTAATGCCCCTGCCATAACACTAGTTCTGGAAACATACATCACAGATCATCAGCCCCTCATTCTCTTTATCGAGAACCAAAAACTAAAATTAAAACCTCCTAAGACAGTTAAAAAAGTAGCCTACGCGGCTGTCCAAACTGAAATAGATGACATGGACTGGTCAACTGTTCTCAATGCTTCTGATGCTAATGTGGCTGCTGATATACTAGTTTCTACCCTATCTACAATTATTAAAAACCACACCCATGTTCTCACAATCCCGCGGAAAAATAGAAATATAAAACCCTGGCTTACTCCAGGGCTTCTTAAATGTATAGCTCACCGTGATAATCTTCATAGTCAAGTGAACAGTTCCCCTGAAAACAGCATATTACTGATTACCTATAAAAGGTACCGCAATTATTGCAATGACCTGCTACGGCGGTTAAAACAAAACTCTGAGAGGGAAGAATTCATGAAAGCGAAGAACAGCCCAAAGTCAACATGGGATGTAATCAATAAGGTAGTGAACTTAAAACCTAAATCAGCCCCACCCACTGAACTCATAAATCCTAATGACCCTAAAGCCTCCATTAATAAAGTTAACAACTTCTTTGCTGGTATTGGTAGGGACATGGCTAGCAAAATTTCTAGCAATCATCCCGCTTCCAATAGTTTTACCCCTCCAAATAGTCATAGTAACCTAAATTCCATAGCCATTCTAGAAACTGACACAGACGAGGTTGAGAGAATAATAATTAACCTAAAATCTGATTCCGCGGTGGGCTGGGATGGTATCCCAACCAGCATAATAAAATCATCTCGCCAAACCCTGGTCCCTCTTATTACCCATGTCTGTAACCTATCTATTACGTCGGGCATTTTCCCAAAGGTTTTTAAAAAGGCAGTTGTGCACCCAGTTTATAAGTCGGGTGACAGAGGCAGTGTCAATAACTATAGACCAATATCAGTACTTCCAGCTCTTTCTAAGGTACTAGAGCGTATACTAAACAACCGCCTAACACGGTACCTTGAATTAAATAAAATAATATCTGGGAATCAATATGGTTTCCGAACTGGTATATCCACTGAGGATGCAGTATTGGCTCTTACAGAACATGCAATTCGGAATTTGGATAAAAAGCAAAAATGCCTGGGACTATTTCTAGACTTGGCTAAGGCTTTTGACACTGTCTCTGTCCCTATCCTTTTAGATAAGCTGGAGCGAGTAGGAGTTAGGGGTATCCCTTTGAAAATCTTTGCCGACTATCTAAGAGATCGTGTACAAGTGGTGAAAATAGGGGAACATGTTAGTAATGAGGAGGCTATCTACTGCGGCGTTCCGCAAGGAAGCATTCTGGGCCCCACGCTTTTTATTGTATTTATAAATGATTTATGCGATATGCCCCTGCTAAACGGTAAAATCTTCACTTACGCTGACGACACGGCTCTTATTGTGAACGGAGTAGACTGGTGTCAAACAAAGCAAAATGCTGAACATGCTCTTAAAATTATAATGGAGTGGCTGTCAAATAATCTTCTGACATTAAATATTGATAAAACCTTGTTTATCCCCTTTGCAATGCGTGCTGATCATCTGCCCCCGTCGACTTTTAAAATTAAAGCTCACTCGTGTCTCCTACCTGCTCCCGACTGTTGTTGTTTATGTATAACCAGATCTCCCTGTGCTAAATATTTGGGCGTATATATAGACCAAAGTTTCCGTTGGCACAAACAAATTGAAACCGTCACTACCCGGGTTCGAAGACTCATATTTATATTTAAAAGACTTCGTCAGTCAGCGGACACAAAAACCCTACAAATGGTGTACATGGCACTATGCCAGTCCCTATTATCCTACTGTTTGACGGTATGGGGTGGTGCTCCTAAATCGACGATCCTACAGCTTGAAATCGCTCAGAGGGCTGTACTAAAAGTTATGATGAGAAGGCCCTACAGATACCCTACGGCTGAACTTTACGCTGAATGTAAAGTGCTCACGGTGAGGCAACTGTATGTCCACTTGACCATAGCCCGTAAACACAAATCGCGACCTCTGCTGGAGCCTCGAGGTAGAATTAAACATACAGTCTTTAAGCCCGATCGAACAAGAACCTCTTTTGCGAGTAAACACTATTTTATCCTTAGTGTAAGGTTGTACAATAAGACAAACAAACAGTTAAAAATATTTCACCTAAACAGAATAAACTGCAAAATGAAGGTAAAGGATTGGCTTACTTCTCTAACCTATATGGAAACTGAGGATTTGTTGGATAGCAGCGCTGCTTAAGTCATTGCATTCATACCACACGCAACTTAAAAGGCACACATCCGCAAGTGAACAACACACACATACACTCTCTCACACTACACTCACCCTCACACTACACTTTACCCTAACACTACACTCTCCCATACACTACACCCACTTCTCCACATATTTATAGCAGACATTAATTAGGTTGGTTACTTAAATTCTATCTACATATATTGTATTTGTTAAAATCCTAGATTATAATTGTTATCATCCTTATTTCTGCATGCAATAGTAAGTAGGGCCGCACGAATGTGAAGGGCAGGTAGGAACGCTGACACCTAAGATACAGGACATGTCCTAGTTTGGGTGTCAGGAGTTTCACACAACGTGCAATTACTTAGCCTAAATATATAAGGATTATAAGATAATTAAGTTCATAATGCATTGTTGACCCTTTTCTCTCTCCTTATTGTATTAGGCTTATGAAATAAATTATTATTATTATTATTATTATTATAAGAGTCGTCACCTGGTCGCTGCGCCGCGCTGACACGACAACATTTTTAATGAAGATTTTTTGAAAAATGTGACCTATATTAAAAAGTGGTTCGATTAATTCTGCTCGTTATTCTGATCAAACTACTTTCAGGTTTTGCGCATTTAATGTTACACGTTGTATAATAATATGTCGTCGCAAGCAATATCAAGACGACAAAATAATCAAAATACTACTTCCGGTTGATTTCATAATATTGGTCAAACCGGAACTTAATTCTCATTGGTTGATCGGTTAGTACAGTGAACGCCGTGAGGTGGCGCTATAACTTCGCGCCATTTTCTACACGTGGACAGAGCCGATTGGAGAGCAGGCGGCATTCGATTTGCGGAGCGCACGCCGGACGGTTGTGAGCATACCATCGGAACTGTCATGTTCACCGTACAAACCCTTGTTTCTTACTAGTCATAAAGTGATTGTAAATTACCGAATAAACGTGACTGTGATTTGTGCTTCAAACTACGTTTTACTGGTTTGCCCGAGGACCCACCTTCCTCATGGAACCCGTACCAAGAAATTATGATGATGGCCCTATTATCGCTACGCCCACGCTCGCGCCGACATATGTATTTGAGGGAAGGAGGCAACCCGACCCCCGACGCTACCGCAAGCAGTGACATCTAAGGGAGCATGACGAACTTGTTGCAGGTAGCTCAGGTAAGAATATTATGATCAATCGTCGAGGTCACTAGCTAACTACATATTGCAATCAACTCATTAGAAAACATTGAAATGGGTTGATTATGTCAATAATAAAATAAAAATAAAATTAAACTGATTTGACTTATTCAGTAAAATAAAAAACAATTGTATAATGAGCTCATATAACCTATCAGTAAGCTAATTCTGGAGAAAGAACATAAACATTGTCTTGAGTTTATCAGGGCGACCAACTATTCTTATCGTTTAAGTAGTTGTTGATGGAATAGTATGCCTTTGAACAAAGGTTGGATTTTAGTTGAGCTTTAAACGCATTAAAAGGCAAATCTAGCAAAGAAGAAGGTAGCCTGTTATAAAAGGCTATAACCAAGCCTTGAATGTCGAAAAATTAACATGCAGAATTTACTAATACTGCACTACCTAAGACACCTGACAAAGAAAGCAATCATTCATATCAAATAAATCTTAGTAGCAGTGTGTGAGTGAAACTAGTGATAGATATTCATTATATGACCATCGTGACTGCTTTAATAGAACAGAAACTGTTCACCACATATTCTAATATTTACACAATTAAGTAGCAGGGAGCGTAGGCGTAGGTCCCAAGACATAACTCTCTAGAGAAACTAACATGACAGTTGTAAACCGCTAACACATGTAGTGTGATATATTTCTTCAGGCCCGCAATGATAATCGCGTAACTGCCTACAGCGCACTTTATTATGAAACTCTCTCACGACACAAACTAGTGGTTGTTTAGTGCATGGGGCCTACAGAGTATGCGTTAGTACGTATCGCTGGGGTACCGTGGTCGCAGGCTGTACTGCACGGAAGCTCGACTCCTCAACCTTGTCGCGAAGGCACGCACACACGCATAAGCGCTCATTACGCTGATCTTGTAACTGGTCTACAGAGAACAGCTAGTGAAACCCCGGGATTCTCTCCTGTTAGAGAAGGATGTGCATGTGTGCGTGCGTTTTCGATGGCTATATAGGATGTCGTTTAGTATGAGTGTTTTTGGTAACGTGTTCCGCCGTGAGGGGAGATGACACCGCGTGCGCAATTATATGTAAATCTGAGAGGTGCGGAGCACGGGTGGGTTGTGGGAGGGGTAACATTAGCGGATTGTTCGCATTATGTGTGATAATAGGAGTTTAAGTGTCGCTCACGTGTTCCTACGTAGTCATAATGACGCAGCCCAACTAGCGGCGACGTGCGGACACACCCGGTAGCCACCACGTCGGCGGTGTACAGTCGGAGAAAATTAATTGTTAAGCAGATTGAAAAGATTGAAATACCAATGAATTAACCGATGTGTAGCCATTAGATAAGACTGTCAAACATTCTTAATACAAAATATATGAAAAACATTTAGCCGTATTTTTTTTTATACGATACTTACACTGAAATTTTAATGAAGCTACCTACATATTAAGTACTTTCCTTTATGTTTTTTTTGTAAAAAGTGTGATAATATACATACAACATTAGTTTTAGTATATGCGAAACTTGAAACACGCGTCTAGTAGGTATTTTTATGTAAAGAATCTATTTACAAAATCTCAAAACTGTATCATGAAAAATCACAAAGTCATAAGCTTGTTATGTTACATGCTTGTCCGTACAAAAGAGATCTCGTACCACGAAGCGCCCTTGCGCCGCGCGCACCTCCAGGGTCGTCTTGTGCTCATCACTACATAGTATAAAACAAAGTCGCTTCCCGCTGTCTGTCCCTATGTATGCTTAAATCTTTATAACTACGCAACGGATTTTGATGCGGTTTTTTTTAATAGATAGAATAATTCAAGAGGAAGGTTTATATGTATAATACATGCATAATATAGTAGAGAAACACTGATCATTTTAGGGGTTTCTAATGTGATGTCGTAAATAAACACATTTTTTGCGCTTACATTGCAAACGCTGGCTTAACCCTACGAGATAGATCAAAATAATGTACTACAGTATTGTACACCTTAAAAAGGTCTACAAAAAAGTCCGCAATGGCATATGTCTATCTCTTAGGGATAACCCACAATAACCATTTTTTATCCTATACTTTTTAAGAGAAATAATGGCTCTAAAATTATCAGTGTTTCTCTACTATATTATGCATGTATTATATGCATATAAACCTTCCTCTTGAATCACTCTATCTATTAAAAAAAAAACCGCATCAAAATCCGTTGCTTATTTTTAAAGTTCTAAGCATACATAGAGACAGACAGACAGCGGGAAGCGACTTTGTTTTATACTATGTAGTGATAGTGATCAGCATTGCACCCGTGCGAAGCCGGGGCGGGTCGCTAGTTGATAATAATTTGGCAGTAGGTACCTGACCGTACGGCGACTGTATTGTAATTAACTAGAGACAACATTTTCCATCACACTTGCAGGCTTCGGACTGTCGTAATGGTAAAGTGCAGGTAGATAATTATGTACTTTATTCGTAAATGCAGTCGTAAGTGTCCGTCTGGAGTCCATACGTGCAAAAAGTACGAAAATGATTGAGTGTGTTCAGTATACATTTCTGCGTACCATGCATTATAGATGTTATGGTTGTTATTTGCCATACCAAGAGATGCTTGCAAAATATATGCTGGCAACACTTGAAAATAGACGTAAGTACTTATTAGGTATGAATTTATATAGTATCGTCAGAAATAAATTTGACAGCATTGAACTCTCCAACGTGATATGCTATGCAGTTCCTAGGACAGTCCACAAGCGAAAGGTAGCAAGCTGGCAGATTATTTTCAGTGGGTACTTGCAAGTCCAACTCTGGCTTGCGTTCGCCTGTTCGCAGAATGGTCGATTCCTACAATAGGACTTTTGAACATATAGACATTTTTGCATTATTGTACTCCCTAGGGTTCAAAAGTCTTATACTTAAGGAGCTGTCTTGAATATTGTTCTATATTTATCTTTTTGTGCCATTTCTTTAGTATTTTATTCATATAATTAAATGCGCAAAACCTCAGACATCCCAACTTATTTTTAATTCAATTGACCTATTTCAGAGATAAAATAAGTCATTAAAAAAATTGTAAAGGTTTTATGTGCTGTTTTAGTTTTACTGGCCATTCTGATCCTTTCTTGCGTCTGCGACTACGCTTTATCGAGGGAGTAGTCGTCACCGGGCCGATGCGCCGCGCTGACATTGGGTTGCTTGACCTATTAATAAATAGACAAGGCAACGTTTTAAATGAAGATTTTTTGAAAAATGTGACCTATATTAAAAAGTGGTTCAATTAATTCTGCTTGTTATTCTGATCAATATAGTTTCAGGTTTTGCGCATTTAACGTTACACGTTGTATATATATATGTATATGTATATATACATTACATTATACACTAATCACATTATTCACTATATACATTATATTATATGTATTATATACCTCTTAAACACGAAAGTTAATTTAATAAGTAAGTAAAAAAAAAAATTATTAGTAAGTAACCCTAGCGATTATTTTCACTTTACATCTTATCGTTAATCTGTGAACATCGTTGTGGGCTGCGATATCGTCTATATGTTTTGTGTATTTCTTATTTCTATGTTTTATATTGTGGCTGTTTGTTGTTCCTCTTGAATAAAAATAAAATAAGTGATAAAATGTAGTCAACGCGATTTGTTGCACCTTATGCCAACTACCTAAAGTTCAAAGTGGATGAAAAGTGTTAAACACCGCATTACTTAACCACAGCAGGCTGTAGGTATGTACAAAAATAACTTTCTACCATTAACCATCTTGGCGTGTTTAAAAATGTTAATCAACACTATTTATAAGAATTGACTATATTATTATTATTATTATTACATTTATTATTATTATTATTATTATTATAAGAATTGACTTAATCACTATTCACAATGTCTTACTAATCACTCCCTACTCAAACATATCGTAACGATTGTTCGAAATGTCCCCCACTTCGTCTTATGCACGGACGGGCGCCCTTACGATTTTCTATTTAATTTACTTAAGACGTTTATTGTTTTTAACATTGATAAATGCACTTTCAATTTTGTTTTTTAGGGTCTACCCTTTATAGCAGAACTTTTTATGTCATAACATTATTTTGCATAACAGCGGATAGCAGAAACTTCATTTCGCAGAAAACCGTTTGGCAGACACTCATAAAAAATTATCATACATTCAAAACTCATAATTTTGTTAGTCAGAATCATCTTTAGGCATAAATTTCATATCCATAATAATTAAAAAGTAGAACCATCATATCGCAGAAAGTTTGTGAACTTTCTACGATATGATGGTTCTACTTTTTAATTATCAGAATCGTCTTTTGGCATACATTTCTTGTCAATAGTCATTAAAAGGCAGAACTACGAGTATCATATCTCAGAAAGTTTACACTTAGAATCATCAACCATGCAAACAAGCATACGGGTTCCTTCTATTTGGCAGAATCTTGATACTCCGATTTTTATTTGGCATAACTCACATGGCATAATCTTATTTAATCGAATATTTTTAAGGCATAAAAATTATTTAGCATAACTTTTGTTTGGCAGAATATTTACGTGTCTGGATTTACAATGGCATACTTTTATCTTGGCAGAATTTTGTTTCGCATAATTACCTTTGCCATAATTAATATTATGCATAATTTTGTTTAGCATAACATTTATTTAGAGATACGATTATTTGGTATGGGTGCATATTTGAACATCAAAAATTAAAATAGATGTATCTTCTTGTAAAAATTAGTGTTCTTTTTACAAGAAGATACATCTATTTTAATTTTTGATGTTCAAAAACTTATAATATATGGAATAAAACTGATAATTTAAATAAAGTAAATTTATGCTGTCGAATGGTTAGATAACCTCGTGTGCAATGTATTTAAAATCGAATGGTCTGCAAAAGTGACATAGAATGTTCTAAATATAGCATGTATTGGTAGCATTTTCAATATTAAATTAAATTTGTGTCATAAAAAGTCAATACGTTGTGCTGCAAAATTTTGTGACAGAAACGAATCGCTGCGAAACCGACTTTACGCAGTCTTGTCTGCCCTACCCCTAGAGTGTAATTTAAACCCGCGTAGGCGCGGAGGGGTAGGGCGGCCCGCGAGCTGAGGAGCAGGTGCCGAAGCTGCGGTGGTGAGCGTTAAAACCATCTGTGACGATAAGCTCGCGTGGCGCCGCCCAAACCCCGCAGCGCCGGAGCCGTGACAGAAACAATGCTTGCTGCATGTTGCATGCCTGCTTGCATGCTGCATGCCTGCTGCATGTTGCATGCCTGCTTGCATGCTGCATGCATGCTGCATGTTGCATGCCTGCTTGCATGCTACATGCATGCTGCATGCATGCTGCATGTTGCATGCCTGCTTGCATGTTGTATGCCTGTTTGGATGCTACATGCATCCAAGCCGACAGTATTTTATATACAGGGTTATTTGTAAAACACCAAAAACCTCTTAAGAGGTCATTGTACTCATCATTATAAACAACTTTTACTATGGGACCAAATCTGAAATCGCGAAAAAAAAATCAACTGTTCCCTACATTTTGACGACTCGTACGAACATAAATGTAGGGAACAGCTGATTTTTTTTTCGCGATTTCCAGTTTGGTCCCATAGTAAAAGTTGTTCATAATGATGAGTACGATGACCTCTTAAGAGGTTTTTGGTGTTTTACAAATACCCCTGTATAGTGATTAATCTTACTGTATTACAATGATATTTTTTGTCCCGTCTCATTTCACACAACCAATAATATTTGTCACGTAGCACTTTATTTTTTTCGTAAATGAATCCATCCATTTCTAACTTAATTCCACCTTTGTTTGATTTAAACACTTTTAAATGACTTTCTTCTGACTTTTCCATATTTAATATTAATATACTTTAACTTGGTTTTGATCAACACAATAAAACGATTTGACAAGGAACTAATAAAAACTACCTCCCACTGTAAAACTAAAAATAAATGATTTCATTAACGCCTGATCAGAAAGAGGTAGCAATTAACGTTATCGTCGCATGTGTGTGGCGAAAAAAATCAGTTCTGCCTTTTAATGACTATCGATATAAAATGTATGCCAAAAGACGATTCTGACTGTGAATTTTCTGCGATATGATGGTTCTGCTTTTTAATTATTATGGATATAAACATTATGCCTAAAGATGATTCTGACTAACAAAATTATGAGTTTTGAATGTATGACAACTGAGTGTATGCGAAATGATTTTCTGCGAAATGAAGTTTATGCTATCCGTTGTTATGCAAAACAATATTATGACGTAAAAAGTTCTGCTATAAAAGGTAGACCCCAAGCATACTCCATGCACGCAGCAAGCATGCAAACATGCAAACAAGCATAAACCATGCATGCAGCAAGCATGCAGCATGGGAACATACAAACAAGCATATACCATGCATGCAGCAAGCATGCAGCATGGGAACATACAAACAAGCATATACCATGCATGCAGCAAGCATGCAGCATGGGAACATACAAACAAGCATATACCATGCATGCAGCAAGCATGCAGCATGGGAACATACAAACAAGCATATACCATGCATGTAGCAAGCATGCAGCATGGGAACATACAAACAAGCATATACCATGCATGCAGCTAGCATGCAGCATGGGAACATACAAACAAGCATATACCATGCATGCAGCAAGCATGCAGCATGGGAACATACGAACAAGCCTACACCATGCACGCAGTAAGCATGCAGCATGCAAAACATGTTAACAAGCGTAAACCATGCATGCAGCATGCAAGGGAGCATGCAACATGCAGCAGGCATGGTTTATTTCACGGCTCCGGCGGCCTCACGCGAGCTTATCGTCGCAGATGGTTTTAACGCTCACCACCGCAGCTTCGCCTCAGCCGCGGCGGCGAGCGTCACAAGTCACCTGCTCCTCAGGTCGCGGGCCGCCTCGCCCTTTCGCGCCTACGCGGATTTCAATTGCACTCTACGGTAGGGCAGACAAGACTACGTGGAGTCGGTTTTGCAGCGATTCGTTTCTGTCACTAATTTTTGTAGCACAACATGTTGACTCCTAATAAATTTATTCCAAATGAAATTCTGCCATCTGCATAGTATGCCAAGTGAAATTTTACCAAATAAGCGTCGCTCTAAATAAACGTTATGCTAAACCAAATTATGCGAAATTTCACCTCTGCCAAAGGTAATTATGCCAAATAAAATTCTGCTATCTTAAAAGTATGCCATTGTAAATTTGGGCATATGAACATTCGGCCAAACAATAATTTATACTAAACAATTTTTATGCCTTAAAAATATTCGTTTAAAGAAGATTATGCCAAATAAATTTCGGAGCATCAAGATTCTGCCAGATAGGTGGAACCCGATTTCTTAAGTCGGTTTCGCGCGTTATTTAACTGAACGGGAGGGCGACACGTGCGTGACAACCTGTAGCATCCGGGCGACTGAGGGAGTTGTTTCACAGCTGTGCGCCCGCGCCTAGTGCCGCTATGATCGGCCGTGACCTGTGTTGTGCGCATATGATTGTGGATATGTACCGTAACTACAACTTTTCCCTTGAGGTTCGACTTTGCCCAGTTGTGTATATTTTGAAAAATCAATACGTAGCTTTGTCTGTAGTAAGAAGTATTTCATTATCTGTCATAAAAATTCATCATTTTTCTGGAAACACTAAGGGACGTAATGCCGATATTAATGCCGATATTACTTGAGCTGGCTGTCAGAACTTGTAGAAGTTGGTAGTGTTTTTCGCGGGCAAAAACCAGTATAAAAACTTTACATAAAAGTGGTAGTTGCAGTTAAGAAATTTTTTTGCCACTGTTAATATGTGTGAAATTAATAATATAGACTTAATATGTCATGCAAAATCTCTCATAAATCGTAAGATATGTTGGTGGCAAGGTTACATGCATGTATGTAACTGTAACTTTTTAATTTATTATAATTTTATTATGTTGTGCTCATAACACGAATTACAAAATGAAAGGTACTGACTCCTTGCAAATAGTGTTTGTTACTATTTTTGATTGGGAATAGTAATGTACTATAGGTATATTTTGGTTGCTGCTACTTGGTTATAGATGATATGTCATCTATAACTACGATGCACAGAATCGAGTAGCTCTCTTCGATTATGTACATTATAGGCATATTACAGTATAGTGCCGCATTTTGTAACCTATTTATTGTTTGGTTTTATTGTTTCTCAAACATGTATTTTTGTGCTGGATGAACAATATTAGCAAATCGAATGCTTTTACAGACGCCAGCACATCAAGCTACTACAGTCTGTCAATTTTTTTTAATAGATTTTCAACGTTATCGCTAAAGCATAAGGTTCAAAATTGATTGGGAAAATTTAACAGTTTCGGGTATCTTAATATGCTGGTGTCTGTACAACAAGCAGAAAGAGAACAACAAGTAGAAGGAAACTAGGATCCAGAAATTATAAAAAAAACTACTCTCTCTATAGCTGATTTACATTTAGCATTATACCGTGACAATATAACTATCTTTATTTTGTATCCATTATAATTTGTAACTACTTTTTTAAATATAGCCAATAAAAATATTTCACAGAAAACGTTTTTCATTAAATATTGAATTGTAGCATTTTTTCAATGGTGACAGCCCTGGACATTGATCATTATTTTATGAAAATTGTTCTAGGTGGCGTTTTGACTTTACTCACTCAATTTTGAAGGACATGGAAAATGTTTATTCCTCTCATAATTTGACACTATACTGCATTGCCCTGTATTTATACAACGTGTTGCGCAAAACCTGAAAATAGTTTGATCAGAATAACGAGCAGAATTAATTGAACCACTTTTTAATATAGGTGAGTTTTTTCAAAAAATCTTCATAAAAACGTTGCCGTGTCTATTTATTAATAGGTCAAGCAACCCAATGTCAGCGCGGCACAGCGGCCCGGTGACGACTCCTCCCTCGATAAAGCGTCGTCGCAGACGCAAGAAATGATCAGAATGGCCAGTAAAATTAAAACAGCACATAATCCCTTTACAATTTTTTTAATGACTTATTTTCTCTGTGAAATAGGTCAATTGAATTAAAAATCAGTTGGGGTGTCTGACGTTTTGCGCATTTAACGTTACACGTTGTATAAGGTCATTTCTAAAATAACGAAACGGTTTATATTACTCGTATCTGAAATATTCAAAGTTGGCAAAGTTGTCAGAAACCTATGACTTTTTTCCCAACACATAATTTTAATTTTTTATTTTTCTTAATAAACATACATTTTTCTGGATATTTCTAGTCACAAATACCGAGACTTTGCGTGATACAAACACAATATGACATACACTAACGGTTTCGAAAATAACACAACTAATGCAAAAAATTCTGATTTTTAGGGCAAAGTTGCCAGGTTCTACGGTACATAGTCTCACTCGGTGTCCAACTTGTAAAATTTCTTAAATATATTTGAGACAAAATATAACACGGTATAACAATTATTGGAACCGATTCAGTTACTTATTCTGAACAGACTATCAGGTTGGCGGAAAAGTCTTGCACCAAGATATAAGACTTAATGAAATTATTGATAACTTTGTTATTTACAATAATTAATCAGTAATGTAATCTCCAAATAACTCTATTACTCTGGCCCATCTTGTCAGTAGATTGTTGATGCCCTGCGCCCAGAATTCCGGAGGCTGTGCAGAAAAGAAATTATCCACTGCCATTTTGAAGTCTCCGTAGTTTTGAAAATTTTTCTAACGCAAATAAAGCTTTAGTGTTCGGAACAAGTGATAGTCGGATGGCGCGAGATCACGGTTGGTGAGCAACCGGGTGCCATCCAAGCTCTACGATTCTTTGTCAAGTCTCCGAAGCGACATGAGGTCGCGCATTATCATGGAGTAAGTGAACATTTACACGTCTCGGTCGTTGTTCTCTTATTGCGTCAGCCAGTTTCTGGAGCTCTTCAGTATAAATGGAAGTCGTAATCGTCCTTCTCGTAGGGAGAAGCTCGTAATAGTGGGTCTTTCGCATTCCATTAAACGGAGAGAAGATGCTTGCGTGAGTGACGGTTCGGCTTTGGCTGCGTTGGTGGCTCTGCGTCGTAAGGAAGCCAGATGGCGTGCCGTGTGTTGTTATCATAGAAAATCCAGCTCTCATCGTCGGTTAACAGATCTTCAAGAAACTCTTTCCGATGTGGCTGAAAAAGAAGCGATTCACAAATACTAACTCTAACTTGACGATGACAGTCAGTTAGTTGATGTGGAATCCATCGTGCCATTAGTTTACGATAGCCGAGTTTGTTTAAATGAGCCTCGACGGTCGAACGATGACAGCCAAGAGTCTCTGCCATTATGGCTTAATATTTTACACATGCTTGTCACCTTATACCTTATACAATAGATTTTTTTATAAAAATAGCAATAATGTGCAGTCCATAAATAATAATCAAAATAAATATAATGATGAATTATTAAGTATGTAGAATAAAATGTCAGTTTAGTGTCAATTAATAGTAATCAATTCAATTCAGTAGGTATGGATATAATATGTAATTTAAAATTATATGAAATTTATCATACAAATGTCTTAATCCATCGGCAAATAAGTCCAGTTCGTGGTGCTGAGCAAGTATGTCCCCGATAGTGCGGAGTGCGAGATTGGTGGGCGCGTGTCGCCCGCGCTCGGTGCGCGCAGCGCGGCGCTACCTGACCCTTCGAGTCCATTGGTATGTTCCCGGGGACCAAGATACGGACTCGCTCTAGTATTTGGGGACTGTCGACTTTATTACGAATTATGGACAGATATTGTGCAACTTGAGACATCAATCAACTCAGCCAGCTGGACATAGGCCTCTCCCAGACTGCGCCACAAGACCCTGTTCTCCGCCTTCCGCATCCAGTCTACCCCAGCCACCTTCTTTAGGTCGTCCATCCATCTAGCTGGGGGGCGTCCCACACTACGCTTGCCGATACGCGGTCTCCACTCCAGGACTCGTCTGCTCCACCGGCCATCGGCCCTTCGACAGACATGGCCAGCCTACTGCCACTTCAGTGTGCTTAGGGCGCGTTCCCACTATGTCGTAACGATTAATTTATCGTTGGACGACTGTCGTCTCTAGCTGTTCCCATTAATACGATTGTTTGTCGTCAAATTTTTTTATCGTTTAGCGACTATCGTATCTAGCTGTTCCCATGGATCGCGACAACATTTTATCGTTGATTTGCGGTCATGATTTAGTCGTAATGATTTTTTATCGTTTTACGGCTGCCGTGCTAGCCGTTCCCACTGTCATGACAATCTGTTGTCACTGCAAAAAATGTTGTAGACGACAGTAAATCGTGTCGTTCTATATGTGAACACCTCCATTTAAACATATAAGCCACGACACTTAAAACTACACGATTATCTGTCGTCACGACAAAGTGGGAACGCGCCCTCACTCTGCAAGCTATGTCGGTTACTCCGGTTCTTTTCCGGATAATTTCATTCCTGATTATCCTTCAAAGAAACTCCGAGCATAGCTCGCTCCATAGCGCGCTGAGCGACCTTGAATTTGTGGACCAGCCCGACCGTCAGTGTCCACGTATCAGTACCGTATGTCATGACGGGCAGGACGCACTGGCTGAAGACCTTAGTCTTCAAACACTGAGGGATAGGCGACGAGAAGACTTGACGAAGCTTTCCAAATGCTGCCCAAACCAACTGGATCCTTCTGTCGGCATCTTGCTCAAAGTTGTGTCTACCGAGCTGGATGACTTGCCCTAGGTAGACATAATCCTTCACAACTTCGAGAAGCGACCCTTCGATGTGGATTGGACTCGGCAAGACGTGCGACTTGAGACATAGACCTTCTAAATTTTAATGTTTCCATGTCCACAATACCCAGGAAAAATAAAGAAGCATATAGGTAGGGATTGTATCCGTACTGTTTCTTGTATATCCATCGAGCAAATTTACTTTGTATTTTTTCAACCATTAGAGCATACTTTTCCTCATAAGGATTCCAAATAACAGCACCATACTCCAGTTTAACGTGCGTGTGGAAGTCTAATTTGCTATCTAACTATAATCCTAAATCCCCAATCTCATAAAGTCTATCCAAAGGAGCGTCAGCTACATATTATAATCAATAATCATGGTCTGTGATTTTCGTGAAAACATTATTATTTTACATTGAGATTATTAAATGGAAGGTGGTTGTCTTGACTCCTATTGTCGCATCAATATTTCTCTGTAATGCCACCGCGTCCGCCTCGGTTTCAACACCCACACTTAGCTTAGATCATTCGCGAATAGGAGACTCTCGAAGGTCAAAACTACTTCCGGTAAGTTATTTATAAAATCAAAAATCAAAATCAAAAGTCATTTATTCAAACTAGGCTGAGAATCAGCACTTTTCAAACGTTAAAATTACAAAAGACAGTCCCCCAAAACGCCCGCCCTTCACCACTTCCTAGTGCTTTCGCTGGGAAGAAGAAGTGGCGCAACAAACTCCCCAGCAGCACAGCTGTCTGTTCAGTTATAAAATACTTGACTGAATACAATACAAGGTATGCAAAGCAATATAAATATCACGAAGAGCAAGGGTCCCACCGTACTACCCTGACTCACTCCTGACCTACTGAAGTATATTCTTGAATCGTATCCTTTTAATCACATATATTGATGACAATTATTTAGGTAACAGGAAAAAAATTTGAGGAGCTTTGGCGTGAATCCAATGATCGCTAATTTTTCCAACAGTATATCATTAACCACCAAATCGAAGGTTTTTTGGAAGTCAAAGTAAGCCGCATCAATCTGCATACGCCTATCCATCTGCGAGCAGACATAGTCTACATGTGCGACCAGGTTGGTGGAGGTGGAGCGAGCGCTACGACACCCATGTTGACTGCTATGTAGTTGGTGATAGAGTTGGCTTTAATGTGATGACTTAGAATAGCCTCAAAAATCTTAGAATAGAATAATCTTAATTTTATTTATTTATTTAATACTTCAAGCACATAAATGTACAGAGGCGGACTTAATGCCATAGGTATTTTCTACCAGTCAACTTTTGGGTGACGCAGAGACAAACAGTAGTAGGTGTCATGAAAATTATCATGAAAATCATGAAAATTGAGGAATTAATATTTAAAATATAAATATAATATATATACATAATTACATATCAAGCATACATAAATATACATAAATACATGAATATACTAAAACGAAATAAGACAAACAATGAGAAAATATTAGCGTTGTGATGATACTGCCAGCTTCCTAGTTTCCTTCTTCGGTGCCTTCACAGTCATGGCTGTTCATGGTAGAGGTCGATGCGGAAGATTCTACCTCTATGACCTTGTGAGCACCGAGGACAGGAGCCACAGATGAGACTGTACTAGGGACAGAAGCCGCAGATGGGTCTGCATCAACTCATATGAAGCAATGGATTAGCAATATCCTTCCAAATGATTCAGATTGTGATCGATACTGTGTTACTCAATTACACTAGATTCTATTAAATCTGTACCTGTTATAAATGAAAGTTGCTTTTTGTGTCTGTCTGTGTGACTACGTTTTTAATCTACGTCACAGATTTTATTACGGTTATCACCATCAGTTAGAAAATGTATGCCCCTTAAAGCCCCTTCTTAATGAGTAAGGAGTATTCAATGAAACAGTAGAATTACTTCGCTGTGACCACTAGTAGGTGAGTGGGTTCCGCTCATTGCACTCGTTAGCGTCTTTTCTTGGTGGAACCGATTAGCGTCTGAAGCTGTCATTCGTTCCCATTACAATGTATTAGAATTTTTCATCAACAAATCTCATGTGATTGATTGTGTGTGTATGTTAGGTATTTGTGTGAGTGATGTGTGCATGTGGTAGACATTGAGATTAACATGTATATAAATGGTGCTAGTTATATACCTACATATCAGGTTGGCACAAAAGTAATGAGACACTTGGTTTACGTTTTATATTTTTAATTTTTGTAACAATACAAAAAGCTTAGTCAATGATGTAATCACCATTAGCATCTAAGACTTCTTGCCAACGATCCGGCAAAGTTTGGATGCCTTTGGCTCTGAACTCCATGCCTCGAAAACGTTGTTCAACTCCGCCTCTACTTTAGATAGTAGTTTTTGTTTACATTTTAAATTTTGATATATTTGTAATTTTATTGCTTGAGTACGTATAGTTTTTCTTGTATTTGTTGGTATATTGGCGTGGCTAGCTGACATATAGCAAATAATTTAATATAGCGTGGTGTGTATTGTAATGTTAATTACTTTGCATACCTTGTATTGTATTCATTTAGGTATTTTCTAACTGAACAGACAGCTGTGCTGCTGGGGATTTTGTTGCGCCACTTTTTCTCCCCGGCAAAAGCACTAGCAAGTGGTGAAGGGCGGGCGTGCCGGGGGGCTGTCTTTTCACCGATATTTTCAGAGTTAAAACGCTTGGAAATGACCTTGCCCACACCTCTATTCGATTTGATCCATACTTCCAACTACCTGTATAAGTTGCATATAATATGCAACCTGCCCAACTAGCCTATAATGTTCCCACTGCTCTCGGACACAGGCCTCGTCTCTGTGAGAGGGAGTGGGCCTTATTCCACCATGCAGGCCCAGTGCGGGTTGGTAGATGTCACATGTCTTTGAATTTTTGGTTCTAGGACATGCTGGTTTCCTCACGATGTTTTTTTCGCCGTTTTGTATACATTATTTTATCACCACTGCCCAGTAGTGATAAAATAATGTATACAAAGCAAAGCGCTCGTCTGGGTTCGAACTTACGACCAACAACTCGGTAGGTCTGGGTCTGCTCTAAAGCTTGACAGCCTGACAGCCTGACAGCCTGACAGCCTGACACATCACCGTGTGGTTGATCGCCGTTTCTCATTTCTGAAAGATAATACGTTTTCAAAATCAAAATATTCTATTTCACATAAACCTCAGAAGTTAGGTGCATTGTTCCAATTGGTCGTTTACTATGGATAAGAGCCGGCAAGAAACTTTACGGTTACTCTTTTAAAAATAATTGGCATTTACGATGTTTTCAAATTACAGTGTAAATAGGTATTGGAGGCCAGTGTAGGCCTATCAACAAATACAAGATGGTTAATAAAATAGAAAATTTTGCACAAAACAGTCTACAAGGCCTACAGTTTGCTATTTTCAAATATAACGTCCTCTGTGGTATGATATGTCTCTGTCTTCTTCTTAAAATCTGATTTCTTGACTTTACTTATACTGACGGTAAGTACCTCATACCATGTACGCAATGTTGCCGTGCCGTCGTGCCGTCGTACGAGTACCGTAGCGGGAAGCACAATGAATAGCGTTGCGTTGGAGTGGCGTCGGGTGTCCTGCGCCACTAATACAGGTACCTAGTAGCACAGTAATTTATTTACTGTGCTAGTAGTGTCGGCGGAGTCAGCGCTGGTTGCCTTCAGGAAATTTGCATTGCGTCGTCGCAATTTTTTCACAATTTGTAGTGATTTTCTCCGGTTTATATGCTAATGTCACTTGCATGTTACGGAAGGATAGAGTGGGAGTACTGTGGTATATATGAGGTATATCGAAGAATTGCTGAGCAATCAGACCTTTTAGCAAACTATTTATCTTTTTTCACACTTCAAAAACTTGCTAATATTAGCTTTGTTTTCACATCATGCACAAAAGATAATTTCAAAATTAAGTAGCAAAGCAGTTTTGCAGAATCTATCATGTTTTGTGTAAAAGTAAATATTACGATGAAAACATGGCAGCGTCTTGCTCTAAGTGCCCGATCCAGTGAGCTGGTGAGCACGGCTTAGAGTCAACAGTACAGTATTTATTTAAAATTCTTACAAAGAGACATCGGGAAGCGGTTCCGTGTTAATAACTCTCGTGAACTCAGAGTAAGCGTGGTAATAAGGTTAGCGCTTATGATCCGATCTGCAGCCGCTCGACGGCACGACACACTCCGATACATCCCGACACAGCCCGACACGACCCGACAGTGCTCCGATGTAAATAAATACATTAACACACGACTAAATTTACGGTGTTTACCCCCGACCTAGTATTAAGAGGAACGCACACCTTTCCCGCACATAACACAAGCATTTATAATTACAATGAAGGGCGTTAATTACTCCGCGATGCATACTTACGAGCCGGGCGTATGTGCAGTGGTTTTGTAAGAATGCCAAGAGTGATAACATTTGATGTGTGGCGCTCTCAGGGTGATGACAAGTGTATGCTCGCCTTTAGTTACCTCTTAGTACCTGTAGGTGTGTGTTTGTACGCTTCGCTTGTCAAAGTGTAGTGTGGCACAGACACGCAGACACACAGACACGCGGTCCGGACGGGAGCAGTTGACAATTTCAGCAAATGAAACGCTGCCACTAGTGAAGTAGCAATGTTTACACCATTCCCTCGCACTGCCCCGCACTGCCCCCGCACCGCGCCCCACGCAGACCTATCAGCGAGGAACTATTAGGTTATCTCATAAGTTCTTGCCATATTTTATTTTACTCGAATTTTCTCGTAATTAAACTAAAACGAATTCAAGAAAGTTCTGGATCTTTCTAGTAAGGGTGAGTATCTTTTATGGTGAGGGTATAAATAGGAGCGGACGCAACGCAATAATTTGTCTTTAGTGAAAATGGATCAGCATCAACTGCGATCTATTATGCTATATGAGCATCGACTTAAAGTATCTTCAACAGAAACGGCTAAAAAGATTAACACTGCATTTGGACCGGGTACTACTAGCGATCGGACTGTTCGTTTCTGGTACAAGCGTTTTGACACCGGTGATATAAGCTGCAAAGATCAACCTCGCCCAGGCCGACCAACCAGCTTCGATGAAGATGCTTTGCGTCACGAACTTGAGCTACATCCAGACTATAGTACGCGCGATTTAGAGAAGGCGCTTGGACAATCCCGCACGACTATACATAGATCGTTATCTCAAATCGATGGGATATCGCAAAGTGATCTCACGTTGGACACCTCATGCGTTAACGGACCATGACCGGGCCGTTCGTGTAGCCATTTGTCAAAGTTTGTTACTTCGTCCGCACAGACGAGACTTTCTCAAGGACATTATTACATGTGACGAGAGCTGGATACATTATGAAACTAACACGCGTCATGCCTATTGGATTCCTCGCGGGCAAAACCCACCAGCCCAGCCCAAACTAATGAACACGGTTGTAAGATTATGTTGTCTGTTTTCTGGGATTGGCAAGGAATGATTTTCTGGGATCTCCTCGAATCTCATCATACTATTAACGCCAATCTGTATACGCAGCAACTTCGCAAACTAGCAGAGATGTTAAAAATTAAGCGGCCAAAACAGCTGGAGGAGCTAGGATGGCTGACTGTTCCACATCCACCGTATAGCCCGGATCTTGCGCCTTCAGACTTTCATTTATTTCGTGCTCTTAAATTTCATTTACTAGGAAAAAAAATCGAAAAATCTGGAAGTATTAAAATTGAACTTGAAAATTGTTTCGAGTCCCAGCCTGCCTGATTTTGGGAGAAGGGTATTCAAATTTTGCCCAGTGGATGGCTGACTGTTGTTGATAACGAGGGAGACTATATAATTGATTAAATGTATTTTATTAATAAAAAAATATTAATAATAATTTGTTTTTTAACTGGCAATAATTTATGAGACAACCTAATAGTTATACGAGCTTGTATAGTTTGTACTGAATTCTAAATTGTCTGCTCATATAAAACATTTAGCAAGAAGCATGTTTTGTGTCGTATGTGTGTGTCGGAAAGTTTCATAACATTAAACCAACAACTATACGTCACGCTACGTTTCAGGTTATGATAAATGATTTATTTTCTGTAAGTAGGTTTGTACAAACACTTTTACATGTCAATCACATTTTTTTTTAAACTAGATGAGGTCGGCGTATCCTATCTGACTACTATGAGAAGAAAGACCGAAACAAACTCAGAGGTCACAGTCTCTTTTAAAGTCCAGACATAATCTTGGTCAGATCATGTGAAGACCATATAGATTGATGTCTGAAATGGTCTTTTGAGTAAAGAACCACAGTTCCTTCATGACACATATAATAGATATCTAAGGTCATCGGAAAATCTGAGACTAGAGATGCCGATGCATTCCACCAGTTACTATGACAAATCTTTTACTCAAGCAGATCTTTTGTTCAAGCAGTACGGTTATGGAATGACTTGCCCGTGTCAGTAAGGCGTGCTCAATCTTTGTCCACTTTTAAAATTATGATAAAAAAGCACTCCCTCTCTCCTTAAACAACACCATTATATTTTCTTTACTCCTGTTTCATGTCTATTGTTATATGTACATCTTAATTTAGATTAGTATAATATACTTTATGGATGTATTCATTGTATCGTGTAAATGGTACAGACGCCAGCACATCAAGCTACCCGAAACTGTCTGATTTTCCCAATCAACTTTGATCCTTATGCTTTAGCGCTAAAGTTGAAAATTGATTAAAGAAATCTGACAGATTGTAGTAGCTTGATGTGCTGGCGTCTGTACATCACCGACTACCTACAGTATTGGTCTCTCCTTCCCTTTTTCATTCATCCAAGGTTGTCTTTAAAAGATCGCTCTTAGCGATAAGACCGCCCAGTGTGTCATCCTATGTAAAATTTCTATATTTATGTTTGTAATTTATATGGTACACACAGATATACAACAGGGTTCAAGTAGTATCGAGGAGTTTGCCACAGAAATCGAAAAGCTGTTTACTGAACTTACTATATTCCAGGCAGATGGTAATTCTAATGCATTTGGAGTGTTAAAACCTTTGAATGAAAAGCTTGCCATAAAACGGTTTTCAGAAGGACTACGCAGCTCAAAATTGGGAACGGTCATCTCACCTAGGAACTATAGCAGCCTGAAAGATGCAATTCAAGCTGCCAAAGATGAAGATACAGAATGCCAGTCATGGCCGGGTATTGGATTGCTTGTATGTAGACAAGTTTTAATAATATAAGGCGACACGGTAATCGTCATTTCAATAATAATCATGGTCAATACAGTAACAGTTACAGTCTCGACCAATATGGTAATTACAATAATCCAAGATATACATGGTGTGGTAATTACAGAGGTAATAGGCATAATAACGGAAATAAGCATAACTATCGTGGATCATCAAATTATAATAGGGGTCAAAGAAGTACTAGGGGTTCAAGATATTTCAGAAATAATAACCGCAATGTATGTTTAGCAGAAAATAATCAAAACAGTAAGCCATGCATAAATGACAATACAATAATAAAGAATCAGAACACCAGTTTTTTCGATCTTTAACATTGCGCTTTATCAAATTTAGGCAATGCAAAATATGTAGTTTTTTACGTTAAAAATATTAAATAATATGTTTGGCTCGTTGATTCAGGCGCCTCTTTGTCAATTATTAAAAGCGAAGCGTTACCAAGAAACGTTACCATTCAAAAAGATAACACTTTGATAAATGGAACCAGTGAACAAACGCGTTTCCGAGGTTTAGTGGATTTAAGTTTGGAGTATAACAGTGAAGTATTTCAGTTCTCGTTTATGATTTTTGAGCCGATACTATTAAAGGCAGACGGAATAGGGTTAGATTTCTTAAAAAAGTATCAAGCAAATATTAGGTCTTTACCTATGAAATTGCCGTTCTGCAGTACTGGCCATTTCAAATCAAAATAATTTTTGTTTGGCTAAGAATTCTAATTTTAAATTAATTTTATTTTAAATACATGGAATTTTGTTTCCAAAAGTAGTTATTTGTTTATTGATTAGTCTTACATTTTCATCGCATTTCAATCTTTTTCGTCATCATGGATACGTTAAAAATTCGAGTAATTATGGAATATGAGTACCGTCGTGGCAGCAACGCGGCACAAGCGGCACGCAACATCAACGACGATTACGGAGCTAACACTACAAACCAACGCACCACCTGTTATTGGTTTGCTTCCTTCCGTTCTGGAAATTTCGACCTGAAAAATGAACCTCGCGGTCGTCCGAAGACTTTGGTCGACAGTGACGAATTAAAGGCGATTGTGGAAGCTGATGATACACAATCTACGGTTGAATTAGCAGCAGCTTTCGACGTTTGCGTCAAAACAATATTGGTCCATTTGCGTCAAATTGGCAAGGTAAAAAAGCTTGACAAACGGGTGCCCCACGAACTCAATGATCGCTAGCGCGAAGTACGCGTCGAGACGTGCCTTGCACTGCTCAACAGACACACAAATGAAGGAATTTTGATCCGCATTGTTACCTGCGATGAAAAATGGATTCTGTTTGATAACCGCAAGCGCTCAGCAAGTTGGTTGGATCCTGGTTCAGCACCTAAACAATGCCCTAAACGAAAACTTACCCCTAGAAAAGTGACGGTCACTGTTTGGTGGTCTAGCGCCGGTGTGATTCATCACAGCTTCTTACCAAACGGGGTGAGCATTACTGCAGATGTGTACTGTGAAGAACTGAACACAATGATGGAGAAGCTGGCACATCTCCAACCAGCATTGGTCAATCGCTCGTCTCCGCTGCTCCTGCACGACAACGCGCGACCTCATACTGCACAGCAGACGGTCTCCAAGTTGCAAGAACTGGGGTTGGAAGCTCTCCGTCATCCGCCCTAGTCACCAGACCTACCAGTTGCGCCTACAGACCACTACTTTTTCCAGAATTTGGATAACTTCTTGGCGGGAAAAAAATTCAATACCCGAGAGGCAGTACAAAATGCCTTTGAAGAATTTGTTGCCTCCCGTCCAGCTGATTTCTTTAAGAAGGGCATCAAAAAAACTGCATTAGCAAAGATGCATTGATTGCATGGGTGATTACTTCGATTAATACAAATAAAAAATTCATGGCAAAATTCGTTTAAATTTTTTCATACAAAACGGCAATTTCATAGGTAAAGACCTATTATTAACTTAAATGCTAATATTCTAACTTGAATTTTTTAATCTCGTGGATGGACGTGTAATGAGATGTGACGAGACGTGTGATGAACCTGATTGTTCCAGCTCGTTCATAGTCAATTCATTTTTATATACCTAGGTAGAAATGAAAGTGATGATGTCATTGTCTGTGGACATGAGCTAGCGAAAAATGCGTATCTGGCTAATACGATAGCAAATAATTAAATTATTTTAAACTATTTTATTATTATGATAACCCAATTTATTACTAGTAGTGACGCGGAATGCATCAAACTGATAATAATGGACTATTGAATCAATTAAATGGAGTTTTTCTTTTAACATATTTTATATTTTTAAACTGGAATAACTCAGAAAGTATATCACTTACGACATTTTTGTCAGTAGTATTTGTTGTTTGTAATAATTTTCTCTATCGATTGGCATATGTTTCACACCTGTACATCAAAAGTCGACTTTTTATGTACTTGTAACTTTAGGTATGCCAGGCTTCATACAAAAATGTTCGATCTTCTTTGTTTGTATTTTTTTTTTTTTTTAATAAGTGCCCGTACTGTTTTGCTTTAGCTTTGATTTTGTTTTACTTTCTTTAATGTTCGTGTATTGTATTGTGATTTATTTTAATGTGTCCGTCCTTGTCAAACTTGTTGTACCTACCTGTATGTTAAGTGAATGATGTGGTCGCCTATAATTGGAAGCGCACACTAGTACTTGTCCCTCTTCATGTTAACATGCATGTAACTGTGTAGCCTCTGTTGGCGATCCAATAAATAAATAAATAAATGACTGATTACAACATATGCCAGTTTAATAATAATACTGTGAACGTTTCTATTATTGAAAAACTGTTATCTCAACTCAAATTAGATTATTTAAACGAAGAAGAGTGAAAATCTATTGATGCGATTTGCGCGAAATATTCTGATATGTTTTACATAGACGGAGATAAAGGACGTGGGTTTATAAGGGCCATTTTTCGCCTATCAGCCACTTGATATGACATATATTTTATTTAATAGTGTACCTCATAACAAATATGTAAATCAATTATTTTCAATAAAAAATCTGCAAAGTATGAAACTATTTTTATTTTAGTTATAAGACATTTTTCAGCAATAATTGAAGTTAGACAAATTACTATTAAACTATTATTGGAAGGATAGTCGCGCGACAGGTTGGTCACAAACACTGGTCGAACGTGACCAATATCTGAATGTAAACAGGCGACCCGAAGATAAATGAGAATAGTACAAAATGCAAATAGTTACCAAACTGCAATTCTAAACTAGGAATCGGAGACTTTAAGTGGCGACCGGCTCTCAGTGGCAACTTTAATTAAACCTAACTTCTGAGATGACGTCCCACTCAAGATAATCCTTACAAACTATCTTCGCTATTCACACAGCGAACTTTAACCTCTATTCAGAAGTGTTAAGGCTTGGTGTGATTGCAGAGTTAGTTTGGGAAGCCATTAAGCTGTTGCGTCCTGCGGCTGGAGGAGACTAATTCAGAAACAAGATCGTGGAAGTGTTGTAGGTCGTTTAATGTGGCTGAGGCTGGCCGGGGCTGGCCGGAGCTGGCCGGAGCTGGCTGGCCGTGACGACCGCGCGCGACATTTACACGTCGACAAATTTGATCACTGCAGCATTCAAGATTATAAACAATTCATAATTATGCATTCACACCAATTCTGTATTGAAACCTAAATAGATGCAAGGTAGTTTGACAGGCGTGTGTATTGTAATTAGTAACAGTTCGTGTACTTATGTACCGTGGACGGCGGGACGCCATACCGCGCGATGTAACGCAGCGAGTTCATTATTTGAGCCGCCGCGCCTCCGCCGCCGCCACGCGGAAACAACGGCCTGATTTACATATCGCGCCGCGCCGCACCACTCCGCAGCGCCGGTCTGCTGCGGACCACAACAAGAACAGTTGTTGAGCACTCGATCGTCCATAATGTTTAATTGTTGTTATTTAGGATTTATTCGCGTTGATTAATGTGCTGGTGAGCTGGTAGAGAGTGGAATTTGTAAACGTGGATAGTGGTGCAATCTTTGACAGAGACTTCTGAACTTGAGCAATGAACCTCTTCCTGAGAATTATTAAAGATGAGACATGGACGCCACCATCGGGTTCCCAAATAGCGGTGGGAGGGGTTCACATCGACATCGAGTCGACGATGAAGTACCTGGGACTCGTCCTCGACAGCCGGTGGAACTTCGTGGAGCATTTCCGACGTTTGGCTCCCAGACTAGAGCGGGCCGGGGCTGCCTTGAAGCGGCTCCTGCCCAATATAGGGGGTCCAAACGCCTCCTGCCGGCTCTGCGCAGGGGTCGTGCGGTCCATGGCCTTTTACGGGGCACCGGTGTGGGCGCGTTCTTTGAGGCGGCGACCAGCCCGCCGGTTGAACGCGTCCCAGAGGGTCATGGCAGTCCGGCTGGTCCGGGGATACCGCACGGTCTCCGGTGAAGCGGCGAGCTTCCTTGCCGGATTACCGCCATGGGATCTGGAGGCTAAAGTCCTCGCCCAAATATGGGAGTAGCGCGAGGAGGCCTTACGCCGGGGCGTAACTCCGCTGCCTCGAGAAATCGCGGCACAGCAGACAGAGCTCCGGCGGGATCTCATGGCGACATGGAGAGTGCGTCTGTCGCAACCCAGTGCTCGGCACGCCACAATTGCGGCGATAAGTCCCCTCTTTGATGAGTGGCTAGAGAGACGCCACGGCGTCCTCACCTTCCGCCTGACGCAGGTCCTCACCGGACACGGCTGCTTCGGGAGGTTCCTGTTTCGTATAAGGCGGGAGGAAATGCCCGGGTGTCACCATTGTGTGGATCGCCCGGAGGACACCGTGGAGCATACAGTGGAGGTCTGCCCGGATTAGGCAGAGCACCGCCGCGTCCTCACGGCGGCGATCTCTCGCATCCGGCCCTGGTCCAAGCCATGGTACGGAGCGAGAGTGCATGAGAAGCCGTGACCTCCTTCTGCGAAGCAGTAATCGTCGAGAAAAGTCGGGAGTTAAGAGCTGACTCCCGGCCACCGTAGGCGCGGGCTTGCAGACGGCGAGCAATGGGCAGTTCGCCGTCTGGTAAGGACCAGGCTCGGGTCGACGGCGCGTTGTGTTCCACGCGCGCCTCAAAGAGATGTCAGCAGTGACGGGGTCCACTGGGGCCGATGCTTGCCAGGGTCGTGGGTTGTTCGAAAGAGTTACCGTGACCCTTTGCACAGGCAACTGAAGGAACACGGGTGTGTTTTAGTCAGTAAAAGTCTGACACACCCTCCCGCTCCGCCCAGAGCGGGAGAAGCTATGTGGTAATGACTCCCACCCAAAAAAAAAAAAAAAACATGGACCGTCTCTCTTCCATTAGAAATTCTTTTTACAAGAACTGACAAGAGACAGGTAGATATCTCCAAGTCGAGCTGACAATGAATGGCTATTGGTTCTCCTCATAACTATCACTTGCGCGAAAAAATAAGGAATGATAAGGTTCTTCGCTTTCCTTCATTATCTGATCATCATACAAACGAACTGACGATGCCTAAGTTATGATAATAAATACGTGAAGTACATTTAGCGCAATCAACAGATGAGAGGATTGCACGTGTTCGGACGAATCAAACCGGCGCGATACGATTCATCTGCATAATGCCGGCCCTCCCTGCCGTTACATTAATTGCTTTTTACTACCTCTCGGCCAACGACCCAATAACCCTTCTTTTTTAAACGGCTTCATTAAAAATAGCAATAAAAGTTCGGCTCGAAGTGACCGGGCCGCTCGCGCCGCCCGCCGCACCGCCGCCTGTCGACTGAGCAGGCTTATTAAGTAAACAGATGGAAATGTTTGCTTTAACGAGTTTTATTGAAACTTAAAGGGTTCTACAGTTGTAAGACATTAATGATGTCAACCTTGATGCAACATTCAACATTCCTTTTGGGTTTAAAAATAATATAGCTCATAGAATTACACCATCTATAGTAGAACACGAGAATCCTAATGAAATTTATGGTGCCCTTTTTGATGTTGTGCAAAAAGAGTACCAATCTACTTTCAAGACCAAAACTATTAATATTAATGGATCCTCCGTTGGCTTTAACCAATGGGCTACTCCGGGTATTTATAAAAGTAGAGCGAGACTATACGAGTTATATGGTTTGAAAAAATACAGGTTTGACACTCCTTTCCTAGAGTATGTAAAAAATTATTCAAAATTATTTAAAAAGATTAGTGCTTTTGCTAAATCGAAATTTTTAAGCGATGCTATTAAAAATTCTAATAATAAAGTAAAAACGACTTGGAAAATTATTAACAATGAAACTGGTAAATCGGTTAAACAAGAAAAACTACTTGAGATTATGGTAGATAATAAATTAGTTAATAAAGCCGCTGACGTAGCTGAAGCTTTTAATGAGTTTTTTGCCAACATACCTATAACTACGACTCGCTCCTTAAATTCGTCCCCGTCTAAAGCTGAAACCCTTTTGCATAGTAGTGTCCCTAAATGTATTCGTTTATTTAGTTTCGAACATGTAACCCCACATGATGTAGTTAATGTTTTTAACCTACTAAAGTCTAAAAACACCGGTGACTACTGGGGCATCTCCATTAAACTTTTAAGTAATATAATAGACATCGTAGCCCCCTATCTAGCTGTTACTTTTAATAAATGTGTTGATTTAGGAATTTTTCCTGACCTCATGAAGAGTAGTAAAGTCATACCTTTATTTAAATCAGGTAACAAAAACGACGTTGGTAATTTTAGGCCTATTTCCATCTTACCTGCATTTAGCAAAATATTTGAAAAATTAATACTCAAGCAGTTGCTAAGACATTTTAATTTAAATAGCCTCCTTCATAATGAACAGTATGGCTTTACAAAAGGTCGTTCGACTACAGATGCGGGTGTTGCTTTGCTGAAACACATATTTAACGCATGGGAGAGCTCGCAAAATGCTATCGGAGTTTTTTGTGATCTTTCCAAAGCCTTTGATTGCGTGCACCAAGACACGCTTTTGCGTAAACTAAGTCATTACGGTGTCCAAAACGAAGCTCTCAACGTAATAAATTGTTATTTACATAATAGGTTCCAATGTGTAGATGTTAATGGTGTGAAATCTTCCGCGCTACCAGTTCAGTTAGGTGTACCGCAAGGCTCAATACTGGGTCCATTCTTGTTCTTAGTGTATATTAATGATTTACCATTCCATTTAAAGGGAATCTGTGACGTTGTACTGTTTGCTGATGATACATCTCTTATTTTTAAAGTAGATAGGAATAGACAAGATTTTGACGACGTAAACAGTGCACTCTCAATAGTTACGGATTGGTTTACGTCAAATAACCTAGTTCTCAATGCCAAGAAAACGAAATGTGTAAAGTTCGCCTTACCGAATGTTAGAAATCTAGGACCCAACATCGTCTTAGATAAAGAGGCGCTTGAAACTGTGAGTTCGGCAGTTTTTCTGGGAATAACAGTAGATGCCAAACTTCAGTGGGGACCACATCTATCGAGCCTAGCAGGAAGGCTCAGTTCGGCTGCCTACGCCGTCAGGAAAGTAAGACAGTACACTGACGTTGATACAGCTCGTTTAGTATATTTTAGTTATTTTCACAGCGTTATGTCCTACGGTATTCTGCTGTGGGGCAAAGCAGCTGATATACAAAATATATTTGTCCTTCAAAAACGAGCTGTTCGAGCAATTTACCAGCTAGGTGCTAGAGTTTCTCTAAGAGATTTTTTTAAAGATATTGGTATTCTCACGGTTGCATCACAATTCATCTTTGCCAACATCTTATATATTAGGCAAAATATACACTTGTATACTAAAAACAGTGATATTCACAATGTTAACACCAGAAATAAGGACAAACTACGTGCTCCCTTTCACCGGCTTCATAAGGTTCATAACTCATTTGTTGGTCTTGGTATAGCCTTTTATAACAAGCTACCCTCTTCTTTGCTAGATTTGCCTTTTAATGCATTTAAAGCTCAAGTAAAATCTAACCTTTGTTCAAAGGCATACTATTCTATCAACGACTACTTAAACGATAAGAATAGTTGGTCGCCCTGATTAACTCAAGACAATGTTTATGTTCTTTCTCCAGAATTAATTTACAAAGAATTACTGATAGGTTATATGAGCTCATTATACAAATGTTTTTTTATTGGGCTGTATAAGTCAAATCAGTTTAATTTAATTTTAATTTTATTATTGACATAATCAACCCATTGCAATGTTTTCTAATGAGTTGATTGCAATATGTGGTTAGCTAGTGACCTCGACAATTGATCATATTATTCTTACCTGAGCAACCGGCAGCAAGTTCGTCATGCTCCCTTAGATGTCACTGCTTGCGGTAGCGTCGGGGGTCGGGTTGTCTCCTTCCCTCAAATATGGCGAGGGGGGTAATGGCTGACCTTTGCGTTATGCTCGTGAACGGGCGCTGCTTGTGGTGACTGGTCGTCTTGCTGACCATGGTTTTATCATTGTTATCATTATTAATAACTTGTTTATTTAGTTTCCTTATGGTCCTAGTTTATCATTTGTGACTTCAAGCGACAGCTATGTAAACTGAACCCAGCATTGCATAAATATGTTAGCGGTCACGCCCTTTATACCTGGAGGCTTTTATTTAATTTCCATTTATTAATTTTTGCTTGAGTACGTATAGTTTTTTATTGTATTTCTTGGTATATTGGCGTTGGCAGCTGACATATGGCAAATAATTTAATTTAGCGTTCTGTGTCTTGTAATGTTAATTGTTTTGCATACCTTGTATTGTATTCAGTCAAGTATATTTTCTAACTGAACAGACAGCTGTGCTGCTGGGGAGTTTGTTGCGCCACTTCTTCTTCCCAGCGAAAGCACTAGGAAGTGGTGAAGGGCGGGCGTTTTGGGGGACTGTCTTTTGTAATTTTGACGTTCGAAAAGTGCTGATTCTCAGCCTAGTTTGAATAAATGACTTTTGATTTTGATTTTGATTTTGATTTTGGTTTTGCCTAGACTGTAAACTTAACATCAAATTGAAATGTAGCGAAAGGTCCTAGTAAATATAGAGAGGCATTAACAAAATAAAACTTTCGTGTATGTAATTAAATATTTCACAAAACCTTGTGTCTATTTAATTCTTGACATTAAACTGTAACGTACTAAGTGAACGAACGAATAAGGAGTCGTACACACGGCCGACTAATTAGGTAAACGAAATCCGTCACGTGACGCATTCACCGCGCCGCCAATTAAACGGCAGTATCAATAAGTTCATTAAATAGAGAGGCTACGCCCCGGGGCCCGGCCCAGGATCCTGGGCTCATATCCCGGGATTAAGCACTGACCCGCGGCCCGGGCTGGGCGCCTCTCATTAGTTCGTCATCTATATCCATAAATCCCTATTCGGAAAGTTTCCACGGGTTCCCAGTGCCTGCGTGTCTGATGAGAGATTTGTTTAGGCAGTTTAGGTTATTTTTCGTTTGAAGGATTGCTAATTAACAGAAATAACGCTTTTTTCGTACGCTCCCTATATTGACACTAAAAAATCAACTCCTTCTAATATGTGGACTGTATATACATAGGTATATGTCATTAGCGATAGCTAGGTACACACGCATACATTGATAGGTACGCACACAACATCTTAGAATCATTTGGACAGCTTTTACAGAACTATTTTCTAAAACATTTCATTTTTGTCGTGCCAAAATTATCGATATTAATTTATTAGACTGATTAATTACGCAGCAACTGAGTGGCATATCATAGGAAAGGGAATGAAGTAGTGACTTTCATAATATTTGTTTCTTTTTTTTTGGTCAATTGATACACTAACTTTGATACCCAACTGGCCAGTTTGTTCTTTTTTTTTTTTCGGGGTGGAAAATCCTCATAGATATGCACCGCCCGGGGGCGGGTGGCGGGGTCTGTCAGACTCTTACTGACTAAAAACCACCCCGGTGTTCCATCTCACACCTACGCTGGGGTTTGTGGGAACGAACTATACTTCCGCAACCCCCGGCTGGTGATTGGTGCCGGACCGCATCTGGCGGCCTCCTCAAGTGAGGTGTTAAACTCCCCCCGCGACGTCTAAGAGGGGCGCGCGTGAAACACTACGTGCCGCCACCTCGGGTCCTGATGTGTGGGGGGCGATGGACGTCCCCGAGTCCGTCGCCCCTGGATCCATTTAAGGGGACTGGAAGAGGGCATTGTTCGCCCTCCGCCGACGCCCCGTGCGCCTGCTACGGGCCGGGTGAGGGAACGAGATCTCTCTGTTCCTTTCCGCAGCCTCCACCGCGTCCCAGGACTCTTCGCTGCCGACCATAGACTCGACTACGGCCAGCGGCAACAGGTCACCACCTAATCCTGAGATGAGGGCACGGCGCGGCTTCTCCCAAGCGGCACACTCTGCCAGCGTATGCCGCGGCGTGGCTTCCCGGCACTCGACGCAGTGGTGGAACCGGGCGTCCAGCTCCCTGTTTATGCGACACAGGTACTTCCCAAAGCAACCATGTCCCCCAATCACCTGCGACGCCCGAAACGACAGGGAGCCGTGCCGTGCTTCCTCCCGAGCCAGCGCTCGAGTGCCGGCCGGACCGCCTCGATGGTGTCGAGGCCGGCGCCAGCTTGTCCTAGGTAAACATACTCGTCCATGACTTCGAGTGTAGCGTCACCGATCTTCATGAAAGTGGGTGTTGTGGGTGGGTGTTATCGGTTACCTCAGTTCTCCTGCTTGGGTCATCCAAGCAGGAGAACTGAGGTAACCGATATAGCCCGAAGAATTGCCAAACTTAAGTGGCAGTGGGCAGGGCACATTGCTCGCAGGACAGTTGGCCGATGGGGCCGAAAAGTTCTGGAGGCGCGACCGCATACCGGAAGACGTAGCGTTGGAAAGCCTCTCACAAGGTGCGCCGACGACCTTGTGAAAGCCGCAGGAACCCGTTGGATGCGAGAAGCACAAAACCGGTGGAAGTGGAGGTGCTTGGGGGAGGCCTGTGTCCAGCAGTGGACGTCTTTCGGCTGAAATGATGATAATGATAATGAAACTAAACTTGAAATATTCACAAATAAGTAGGCATATGTATACGCCTTGCGACGATGGAAAATAAGTATGTAGTAATTAATAACTAGTAACGACGCAGCCTTATGTTTGAAATTTAAAAACAAGGAACTTATTTTGTAAGCACTTTTTACTTATTTAACATTAGTACTAGGAAAAAATATTATTTTGATAATTCAAATTTGATATACCTACACGCATCTGATCAAAATTGACACAACACTCCAAGCGGCACACTAGTTTAAGCGAGATGATACATTTTCTTTATATAAAATCTTATTTTCTCGCAGCTACGTTACATTAGCGGGATTGCTCTCCCATCCGGCGCCGGATACGCGCGGCGCGAGTACGTACATTACCGTGTACGAGTGATTCATCACCGGACGAGAAACTGTGCGGTTTACATTATGCAGCGCTTTCAGTGGCGGCCGGTGGCGGAGGCAAGCGGCTGCAGTGCTATCCAGCGGTGCCAAACACGTGCACCACACGTGTGCCCCGGATTACAACGTTAGCTAAATTAAGGGCTAGAGAATAGAATTCATAATTAGTCGACTTTGTTTAAAAAAACCTGGACGATGACGATGAACATTTAATAGATTGTTTGATGAATTGCCTACTCGGATTACTGAGACGGTTGATTGAATCTTTATGTAACGATGGTTCCCGAAATGTTTAACTGTCTTGGCTATATTTTCTAGAATCTCAAAATTTTTCCTAACTGGATTTTCGTTTAATTGAACTAAAGTATTTATTTTATTTATTTTTATTTATTTGTTTTACCATTTATGTACACACATGTATAAACAGACAAGAAACAACAGAACAGAAAAATAGGTAGGTACAAAGGTGATGCTTATTTCTTAAGAAATCTCTTCCAGCATACCTGCGATAGGACATTATAGATAGAGAGATGTAGACAGCGTGACAGAAAGGAGACGAAAATAATACATAAAATCGTAATCAATTATTCACTTAAAAAACTAAACAAATACAATGAGAATATACTTACATACATACATACAAATAAGCATACATACATAGATACAAACATACATACATACATACATACTAACATACATACATACTTTCTTCTAAAATAAATATCACTATGAAGTTAATAAATATCACGTAATGAAAATAATAAATACATACACAACTATGATGAAGTGGAAAGATAGTGTTCTTTTACTCTTCTTTTAAAAACTGCAATAGTTTGGCAGTCCCTAATGTCAGGCGGTAGTGAATTCCACAGCCGCACCGCGTGTACTGTGAAGGAGTAGGAATAGAAGTCGGTGGAGTGGGGAGGGGACTTAAGGAGGTTTGTAAGATGCGACCTGCAAGGCGCATCTGAAGGACGAGCGTAGGAAAAACGCTACCGCAGGTAAGGTGGTGTTTTAGGATTGTGAAGGAGATTGAACAGCAGACACAATATCCGAGAGTTCCTGCGAAGGCGAATGGGGAGCCACTTGAGTATCTTGCGAAAGTTGGAAACGTGATCATACTTTTTAAGGTTAAAAACAAAACGAATACAGATATTTTGCAAACGCTCAAGTTTATTTAGTACCTCCTCGGTGGCATCCAAATAACAGGCATCGGCGTAGTCGATAATGGGCTGAATGAGGGTTTGAGCAAGAGAGATTTTGGTTTTCAAGGGCAAGAAGCCCTGGAGACATTTTAACGAATGGAACGTGTAGTGCACTTTGCGACTGATTTGAGCAACATGAGCAGTCCACGACAAGTAGGAGTCCATGGTCACCCCCAGGTTGTTAACAGTGTGTGCGTATTCAATCTGAACTCCATTCAGACTGAGTGGAGATAGCGACGCAACATCGAGCCTATTCCGCATATACCTGCTGCCGATAATAATGGCCTGGGATTTCCTAGTGTTGATTTGTAGTCCAAAAGACTGCGACCACTCACTAATCAAATCCAGATCACTGTTCATGGCAGAAACAGCGGCTTCCACATCTTCCCTTAAGAAATGGTTGTAAAGCTGCAGGTCGTCGGCATAGAGATGGAAGTAAGAAGAGATGACTCTGGTAACAGAGTTATTAAAAATAGAAAAGAGAAGAGGAGAGAGAACGCCACCCTGAGGTACACCTGCGGTAAGAGAGCACCAATCAGAAAACGACTCATCGAGACAGACCCGCTGCGAGCGGCCTTTAAGATAGGAGTTAAACCAACCAATAGTGGAAAAGGAGAAATTTATAGATTTGAGGATCCCTAGAAGGATGTCGAAATCAACAGAGTTAAAGGCACTGCTAAAGTCTAGAAGTACTAGTAAAGTAAGAGATTTGTGGTCCATTGCCCAGCGGATGTCATCAGTAACCTTCAAAAGAACCGTAACCGTGCTATGGCCAGGTCGAAAACCAGATTGAAGAGGACTAAGAAGGTCATTCACAGATAGAAAGGCAGAAAGTTGTTGATGAACAATATGTTCAAGAACTTTGGAGAGAAATGGGAGGATGGAAATGGGACGGAAATCAGTGGGTAAGACCGGCTTAGGAATTTTGGGTAAAGGGATAATATGAGCTTGTTTCCAGACCTCAGGAACAGTACAAGAGAGCAAGGAGAAATTAAAAATGTGGGTCAAGACAGGAAGTAGTGTCGAGAGGATAGGAGAAATCATTCTTGAACAAATATTATCAATACCAACTGCAGTAGAGGAGATAGCACAAATAGATTTTTTGACCTCACTTTCACTCACTAGTCTTAATTCAAAAGAAGAACACTGTGGCATTGGCAAACCAGAAAGTTTATTTAACGTAGCTGATTTGACGTGCGGATCAACAGTGACAGGTGGGTGTGAGAAATGTTTATTAAGAATACACACGTCAATACCATTACTGGAAGCAACTGGAGACTTGCCAATACCGATAGTTTTAAGAAACTTCCAGACTTCAGACGAGTTACGATTGTCAAGTGAATTATGGAAGTAGCGTCTCTTAGCATCTCTACACATACGCCTGCAGCGATTACGCAGCACCTTATACACATTCATATTGCGCTCAGAAGGACAGCGTTTTAACCTTCTTTTGGCTCTGTCCCGATTTGCCATCGCATCCTTAATGACAAAATAAAAATAAAAATCAAAATCAAAAGTCATTTATTTAAACTAGGCTGAGAATCAGCACTTTTCGAACGTCAAAATTACAAAAGACAGTCCCCCAAAACGCCCGCCCTTCACCACTTCCTAGTGCTTTCGCTGGGAAGAAGAAGTGGCGCAACAAACTCCCCAGCAGCACAGCTGTCTGTTCAGTTAGAAAATACTTGGCTGAATACAATACAAGGTATGCAAAGCAATTAACATTACAAGACACAGAACGCTAAATTAAATTATTTGCCATATGTCAGCTAGCAACGCCAATATACCAAGAAATACAATAAAAAAACTATACGTACTCAACCAAAAATTAATAAATGGGAATTAAATAAAAGCCTCCAGGTATAAAGGGCGTGACCGCTAACATATTTATGCAATGCTGGGTTCTGTTTACATAGCTGTCGCTTGAAGTCACAAATGATAAACTAGGACCATTGAAGGAAACTAAATAAACAAGTTATTAATAATGATAACAATAATAAAACCATGGTCAGCAAGACGACCAGTCACCACAAGTAGCACCCGTTCACGAGCATAACGCAAAGATCAGCCATTACCCCCCTCGCCATATTTGAGGGAAGGAGACAACCCGACCCCCGACGCTACCGCAAGCAGTAACATCTAAGGGAGCATGACGAACTTGCTGCCGGTTGCTCAGGTAAGAATAATTTATGATCAATCGTCGAGGTCACTAGCTAACCACATATTGCAATCAACTCATTAGAAAACATTGAAATGGGTTGATTATGTCAATAATAAAATAAAAATAAAATTAAACTGATATGACTTATACAGCCCAATAAAGACAATTGTATAATGAGCTCATATTATAACCTATCAGTAATCTAATTCTGGAGAAAGAACATAAACATTGTCTTGAGTTAATCAGGGCGACCAACTATTCTTATCGTTTAAGTAGTCGTTGATGGAATAGTATGCCTTTGAACAAAGGTTGGATTTTAGTTGAGCTTCAAATGCATTAAAAGGCAAATCTAGCAAAGAAGAGGGTAGCTTGTTATAAAAGGCTATACCAAGCCCAACAAAATGAGTTATGAACCTTATGAAGCCGGTGAAAGGGAGCACGTAGTTTGTCCTTATTTCTGGTGTTAACATTGTGAATATCACTGTTTTTAGTATACAAGTGTATATTTTGCCTAATATATAAGATGTTGGCAAAGATGAATTGTGATGCAACCGTGAGAATACCAATATCTTTAAAAAAATCTCTTAGAGAAACTCTAGCACCTAGCTGGTAAATTGCTCGAACAGCTCGTTTTTGAAGGACAAATATATTTTGTATATCATCTGCTTTGCCCCACAGCAGAATACCGTAGGACATAACGCTGTGAAAATAACTAAAATATACTAAACGAGCTGTATCAACGTCAGTGTATTGTCTTATTTTCCTGACGGCGTAGGCAGCCGAACTGAGCCTTCCTGCTAGGCTCGATATATGAGGTCCCCACTGAAGTTTGGCATCTACTGTTATTCACAGAAAAACTGCTGAGCTCACAGTCTCAAGCGCCTCTTTATCTAAGACGATGTTGGGTCCTAGATTTCTAACATTCGGTAAGGCGAACTTTACACATTTCGTTTTCTTGGCATTGAGAACTAGGTTATTTGACGTAAACCAATCCGTAACTATTGAGAGTGCACTGTTTACGTCGTCAAAATCTTGTCTATTCCTGTCTACTTTAAAAATAAGAGATGTATCATCAGCAAACAGTACAACGTCACAGATTCCCTTTAAATGGAATGGTAAATCATTGATATACACTAAGAACAAGAATGGACCCAGTATTGAGCCTTGCGGTACACCTAACTGAACTGGTAGTGCGGAAGATTTCACACCATTAACATCTACACATTGGAACCTATTATGTAAATAACAATTTATTACGTTGAGAGCTTCGTTTTGGACACCGTAATGACGTAGTTTACGCAAAAGCGTGTCATGGTGCACGCAATCAAAGGCTTTGGAAAGATCACAGAAAACTCCTATAGCATTTTGCGAGCTCTCCCATGCGTTAAATATGTGTTTCAGCAAAGCAACACCCGCATCTGTAGTCGAACGACCTTTTGTAAAGCCGTATTGTTCATTATGAAGGAGGCTATTTAAATTAAAATGTCTTAGCAACTGCTTGAGTATTAATTTTTCAAATATTTTGCTAAATGCAGGTAAGATGGAAATAGGCCTAAAATTGCCAACGTCGTTTTTATTACCTGATTTAAATAAAGGTATGACTTTACTACTCTTCATGAGTGACAGGAGTAAGCCAAGGAGCCGGAATATGTTTTACTTTGACTCGACGGATAGGGGCATGCCGGTCAAACAAGCTGAGTAAAGTGCTGTTAAAAATGTGAACCATATCGTTGATACATGTGCTCTCCAAGACGTCCGTCCAGTCGATGCTACCAGCATCACGCAGCAAGGCGTCCAGGCTTATGCCCTTGTAGTTCCGAAGGAACATATATTGCGGCTTGCGCTTGGGAGGGCGAATCCTGTAGGACATAAAAATGAGGTCGTGGTATGAGAAACAAGCAGTGAGCTGTCCGTGGACAGATACATTACTAGAGTTAGAGACAACCATCAGGTCCAACAGAGAAGGGGTGCAATTAGGAAAATGATGAGTAGCAGAGAGAGGCAGAATACTAAGGTTATAAGAAGATAAGAGAGATAGAAGTTTGTGAGTACGACTGTTGTTTTTAAGAAGGCAAGTATTAAAATCGCCCATCATGACTATGTGGTCATAAGAGGGACAGAAATCATCTAAAAGCGAATCAAAAGAGTCAAAGTAATCGATACTGAGGTTAGGACTGTAAACGACTCCGAGAAGCATTTTGGCATGGTGCAGGGAAATTTCGAGAAATAGATGCTCCGCTGACCCCGAGTAGGAAGATGGTGATGTGCTGATGATCTTGTAGGGGATATCAGTTCGCAGGTAAATGGCAACACCACCACCACCCTTCCCAGTTCTATCATTACGGATAAGGACATAGCCAGGAAGGGCATAATTAACAGATAAGAGAGAGGGTTTGAGGAAAGACTCAGAGATGAGCAGAGCATCTATATGTGCACTGTTAAAGGAAGCCAGTAGATCTGAGTAATGGGCAGGAACACTCTGAGCATTGATATGGGCTATGTTGAGATTGTTGGGGAGGTGGGACATCAAAGAGGAAATCTGATCACTGGGAGTAAGAGGAGAGGAAGAACCACTCGCCGCACTAAGGAAACTGCTAGAAGAGGACGAACATGAGAAAAAATCATCATTAAGGTCGACATCGATCATAATGTGCAATATTAATAATAATAATGTAAGTAATAGATTTTCCATATGTAAAATTCTCAGTAGAACATTTTTATCGTTATTAAAATTAGGTATTAGTCCCTAAACATACTCTGCTGAATATTGTTAAGCCAATAACCGTTAAAATTATACGTAAATAGAAATGAACAGTCGAAGGAGCAGGTCTCATAATCAGCAAGCTCGGCAGACGCCAGACGGAATGAAGCTCTTATCGCATTTTAAATTGATAATTGCGGTTTAGATTTTTGGATTTTGAATAATAATAATAATAATTTTTATTCATATACTTTTACAAAAGAGGTGTGTTTAAATAGCTACAGAAAGTTAATATATAGTATAGTCTTATACAATGATTTACTTAGTGTCTAGTAAAACGGATGTACAACTAGAGTATATTAATTAGAGGTACTCACAGAATATTTAACTAGAAATTTAAATTATATGTTGCGACCTGCCTGATCTAGGTTTATTCAAACCTGTGTTTCAGCCCATCACTTCATCGTACATTAAATGGGTATCTTAACTAGATCAATAAAAATACATCTACCTAAGGTATCTTAACTAGATCAATAAAAATACATCTACATCGACTAAAAAACAAAGCAAACATTACAAAAGATTTTAAAAACTACTTTAAAAATTAAGCTATTTACAAATATAAATAATTACGAAGTAATATTATTATCATACCAGAATTTCTAGCAATTTTTGTTGTCTGTGTAATTAAGTTTAAATAAATATTCTGCTAGCGTCATACTACATTTTTTATAATTTAAACTATATACAGGGTGGCTCATTCAGAGCGGTCAGTATGGGAAAGTCTGAAACTATAAGATATACGAAGATCTGTTCTTAGGAACCATGTCATCGATTTTAATAAAAAGAAAAACTGCATTCATACATTTAAAAAAAAACCTGTACTCAGCTCGGGAATCGAACCCGGTCGTTTTGAAAAAAAAAAAACTAACACTATTTCTATTTAGATATCGATTGTGTAGGTCTCAAGCAGTAAATGTTTCTATGGAACATGATGCCTAAAATGAATAAAAGGCATTGTTTTCACATACATTTATTTATTTTAGTAGGTGTTCGAAGTGACCACCATTACAATATTCAACAAGTTCAGGCATGTAAACTTGTCTCTATGGTTGTTTGTAGGTACCTCTTTGCTGGTGTCAGAACTTGTTACATACACCGCTTTACATATCATACTTAACTGAGCACTTTTCCCAGAAATGGATTGGTACGAACGGCCCTATCAAATGGCCCGCGAGGTCGCCCGATTTAACGCCTCTAGACTATTTCTTGTGGGGTTATGTTAAGGATGAAGTGTACAAAACAAGCTATGACACCGTTGAAGACCTAAAAGCAGCCATAGAGTCAATTTTAACGCAAATTCACCACACGAAGATACAAAATGCAATAGTAAGATCGTTACCTAAACGTGTTGAATATTGTATTGAAAAAAACGGTGGTCACTTCGAAAACCTACTAAAATAAATAAAAATATGTGAAAACAATGCCTTTTATTCATTTTAGACATCATGTTCCATAGAAACATTTACTGCTTAAGACCTACACAATCGACATCTAAATAGAAATAGTGTTAGTTTTTTTTTTTTCAAAACGACCGGGTTCGATTCCCGAGCTGAGTACAGGTTTTTTTAAAATGTATGAATGCAGTTTTTCTTGTTATTAAAATCGATGACATGGTTCCTAAGAACAGATCTTCGTATATCTTATAGTTTCAGACTTTCCCATACTGACCGCTCTGAATGAGCCACCCTGTATATGTTAAGTAACTTGTTGAGTTTGTTATAAAGGTAAGGTCCTAAAATATATGTATAGGTAGGTATAAGATTTTTATTTTCTTAATCTCTTAAGTAACTAGTCACTCTAGGTACTAAATTAAAATACTGACTAACTAACTATATAAATAAGTTCTATATAATTAAAAAAGGATATTTAGGCGTCGAAGTACTCGTCCGCATCGCTGTCATCCGGAAACGTGCCCAGAAAACTGGCAGCATTGCCACGTTGACTGGCAATGCTAATTCTTTGGCCAGAGAACGACCCAGCCCTCTGGTCACGTCAAGTATCGATCAGCCAGCGAGAAATTTCTTTATAAAAAAAGACGCCCACTCGGTCTCCATGACCCGAGCGTATCGACCCCAAACGGCTCAAAGCTGCTTGAGAGTCTCAGGAGCCGCAGCAGCGGCGAAAGCACAGCTCGCCGTGCTAGGAACATGAGATGGCGCGAGGGTATCGACACAGGTTGCGTCCCACACCAGAGGCCTACCCACCTTCCAAGGCAACAACGTCATACTGTCTGGTCTCTTCCCATCGTCACATACCAAGCCGTTTGGTTCTAATACCGCTGGCCCGCCGGCAGTGACAAGGGCTTGACGTATAGAATAGAATAGAATAGAATACTCTTTATTATGTACACCATATAAATTACAGACAGAAAATATATAAATTTTACAAAGGGTGACACAATGGGCGGTCTTATCGCTAAGAGTGATCTTTTAAAGACAACTTTTGGATGGATTGAAAAAGGAAGGAGAGACAAATACTAATAATAATATAATATTAATATCGTTTATACTGGCGTGCTGTGCTATGCGACCTGCGCTCCTGTAGCAGGACAGGCCATAGTGCCCGAGACTGTCGACAGCTTCACCGCAGTGACACCGATGCGGAGCAACACAAGGTTCGCTCAAGCGGAGCCACGTAGCGAACCAAAAAGATGAGTCATCCATCATAGTGCCTATGGTGGATGACGGGAGCGCCTCAAGCCACAAGCCTGACTCCCATTCTCCCACAGCCAGTGACGGGCACGCTCAACAGTATTACGTGACGCGTTTTCAAGGGTATTCCGTATAATACTGCCGAGCGGCACGTCCCGGTGTCTCTGGGAGGACGGGTTGTCGGGCAAAACGTATCGTAATGTTTAACGTATCGGTCAAACAAGGTATTTCAAAATCAACCAGTGAGGAAGATAAAATGTTCCTGGATAATTTATCAGTACTGTGGACCGAGGAGAGGAAGGCCGGTATATTTTTAGTCGAAATTTTGCGGACGCCGAGACCGCCCAGGCGAATGGGCAGTATGGCTTGCTGCCACGCTCAGTCGTCTAGGGCCACATTTAGGATGGAATTTAGTGTGTTTCTAACAATTTTGTCTACTTTTCAAAAAAGTTGTGGATGTTTCCAAGTATGAGAGGAGCGAAGGCTATATGTAAATTTTGGCCCAAAGCAACAGCATCGAATAAGTGTGAAGGCCGAATGTATGTACGTTAATTTTGAAAAGTTTTTCCGAGACTTCGTTGAAATTTTGTATCTTCTCCTCAATGAACGTTGGAAAGGATTCGTCAAAAATTGGGGACCCTAGGAGGTGAAGAAATCAAAATCAAAATCAAAATCAAAAGTCATTTATTCAAACTAGGCTGAGAATCAGCACTTTTCGAACGTCAAAATTACAAAAGACAGTCCCCCAAAACGCCCGCCCTTCACCACTTCCTAGTGCTTTCGCTGGGAAGAAGAAGTGGCGCAACAAACTCCCCAGCAGCACAGCTGTCTGTTCAGTTAGAAAATACTTGACTGAATACAATACAAGGTATGCAAAGCAATTAACATTACAAGACACAGGACACTAAATTCAATTATCTGCCATATGTCAGCTAGCAACGCCAATATACCAAGAAATACAATAAAAAACTATACGTAGGTACTCAAGCAAAAATTAATAAATGAAAATTAAATAAAAGCCTCCAGGTATGAAGGGCGTGACCGCTAACATATTTATGCAATGCTGGGTTCTGTTTACATAGCTGTCGCTTGAAGTCACAAATGATAAACTAGGACCATCGAAGGAAACTAAATAAACAAGTTATTACTAATTATAACAATAATAAAACCATGGTCAGCAAGACGACCAGTCACCACAAGCAGCACCCGTTCACGAGCATAACGCAAAGATCAGCCATCACCCCCCTCGCCATATTTGAGGGAAGGAGGCAACCCGACCCCCGACGCTACCGCAAGCAGTGACATCTGAGGGAGCATGACGAACTTGCTGCCGGTTGCTCAGGTAAGAATAATATGATCAATCGTCGAGGTCACTAGCTAACCACATATTGTAATCAACTCATTAGAAAACATTTAAATGGGTTGATTATGTCAATAATATAATAAAAATAAAACTAAACTGATTTTCTTTCAAGAGAGAGAGTTTCTTTCAGAGAGTTTCTTTAAGAGAGTTTCTTTCCGTAATTTTGATATTTGGTGCTATTGTATTAAATTTTGCTTTGTTAGTCTGTCTGTCAGTCTTTTGGGGAAGATAAATTTCGCATTTTGAAAGGTTAAGGTCTAGGGCCTAGACCAATAGAACAGCATTTTTCTTTCTTTTTAATTTATTTTTTTCTTTCTTTTAAAAACGTTAAATCTCTTAAAACAATGTCTACATCACCTCCTAAAGTTTCGTAATCCTAATACCAAACGTTGAATTTAGAATTTAGTTGTCGAATAATTGGATTAATTGCTAAACTAAAAATGTTGGCCCAAGAGGGTCACCCTGTTGACATCCAACGGCTGATTTCAAAAGGGTGTCTTTATAAAGTAATTTAGAGGGGCCTATTACATTTATTTATTTATTTATTTTAGTATTTATGTACAGTAAGCTTCAGAGAAACCGGACCCCCCTTAGGTAGTGATATCATACGCTTAAGTTTTTCGTAAAGTAACGTAAATGGCGTGTTGGTCTAGTGGTTCGGACTGCGGCTTAGCAATTCGTTGGTCACGAGTTCAAATTCGCGGATGAGATTTATTTTTTTCTTTTTTTTAGTTTCTTTAATAGTTAATTAGGTGATTTTCGTAACTTTATTTCAGAAAACATCCTTATTAAGAAAACAAATGTTAAGTATGGGGTTTGTAAGAACAGCCAGGCATGTTGCATAAACAATATTCATTTATTTCATTAATTACATTTCTAGGAATCCACATATACAGTTATTACGAGTATACAGTTTTCTATCTGTGTTAAATTAGGGTTATTTACTTAAAATATTAACTAAATACAAAATATATACCCTGGGTGAGGTGTAGAACGTTTAACATTAGATAAAGGTTCGTTTATAGATATTTCTAGTAACATAACTACAATATTTATTTATTCAAAGTTGTAAAAACATTTTTTTTTATACACTGTATGATCTTATAGGGAAAAAAATTAAATGTTGTCATTTGTGCCTGTGAATTACAGAGAAAGAACCAACATGCTAAACTATAACAGTATAGCAATATACATCTTTCTCTTTTATCACAATTCCTGATAACCCTTTTAACACAGCATTAGAAAAGTATGTGAGGTCAGATGGTGCATCGTTAGCACATTACAAGACTACTTGTAAACAAGAGTAACTGGATTCATAATAATAAAGGTTGTTTATTTTTGATTAACTACGAGATAATGATCCCACAAATATTGGGAATTATTAACACTTGCTCAAACGTTGCAATTTTATCAGATAAGTTACACAATCAATCTGCCGAGTAAATTGTCTATTAATAACGCAGACGATGGCAGTCACTGTCTATCACTTCTTGAAGACTTTTCATGCCCGAAACCATATTGAAGCTTGCAGCACTATTTTGAATTAGTTCCCAGGTTTTGTGTGTCCCAAGGTGTCGCTCCGATTCATTAGTGTAAGCAGTTGGGTGAGATCGCATTTCACATCACCCGTCGCTTGATACCTTTGTATCCATCTACGAACTAATTTTCTCTGTAATGAAAACGATAATATTAGAAATACATAAAAAATCCACCTTGTAAGTAATAATGCAACATGGTTATAACAATAAATATATGTGTTTAACTTAAATCTTACCGTTATGTTAGGCCCATATTTCTCGTGCTATATGCTTTGTTCCTGTTCCCAGAGAACAACAATTATTTTAGCCTTCAAAAAGTTGTTAATCGAACCATACTATCGGTTAATAGAATCAACTGTTCAAAAACTTCGTAAATTGGATAATTTTACGACGAAGACATTACACACAAGCTGATCGGCACGAAAACGAAACGATTTGAAAAATAATTATACCCTCAATCACAGTTTGGTAAATAGGGCGAAGAAGTATTCTAAATTCAACCTTAACTCGCAGTTCATACAGCAGTTAAGTTTCTGAAGTAAAATGACGGTAGTGCAACAATCGGAATCAAGCACATTCTATTCAACCAAACAAGAAATCTATGCTAATTTCAACCTTATCTTTTAGTAAATTGAGGAGTTACGTATTGCATTTTGTAAAACAAGGTTGTGGACGGTAGGTGTATCTCACGTGGTGGAAGTTGAAATTTAAACCTTAATATCTAGAAGATTAGACCGTTATCAAACTTGTTCGATAAAAGGAGTAATGCTATTCGAATTTTCGTTGAGATTACTAACTGATCCAATAGCCCATTGGTATAAGGCACGGTCTTAATGATCGTCTGGCGCCTGGTGATGCGGGTTCGTATCCTATATGGCACGTAGTGTCTTTTTGTAAGTTATTCTTGGTATACGGTTCGGCCAGAAGCCGAAAAAAATACCACAATACCTAATTATTAAAAACATGCAAATAATGTTTGAGTCGGACCGGTGGATGCTCGGGCAGAGATGGGTGCGGCGCGGGCGGCGGGGAGGGAGCTGCTCGGGGCCAGTCACGTGACGCGCCCGCCGTCGCTTGAGCGATTATTCTTTAAGTCTTGGGGGGTTCGTTTTCTCTGAAGCGGGCTGTACACACATTAAAAAAACATAACATAACATACAAAACAACAACAACAACAACGACAACATTGATAGAGAAAACTGTTTTTGGGTATTTCTTTTTAAACTTCTGCTAACAAGGTGTCCCTGTTTACGGAATTGAAAGCATTTTTAATGTCAACCTTAAGAATGACCTCACCTTTATCGCTATTGAGTTAAGTGGATAATGCATGTACCGCAGCCTCACAGCCCCCTTTAGAGCCGAAGCCTAGCTGAAGGGACTGGAATTTGCTGGCCAGTGTTTCGCTGTAAAGAACGCAGCAAATTTTGGCTGCGATAGGACAGTAAGCGGACCCTACGGCAATGGCACGAATGCCGCCATCCTTCTTGCGTAGGGCACATAGATTTGGCCCATACAAAATATCAATGACGGCTTCTTCGTTCACATTGCCGGAGAGCACGAGATTGATTAGGGCCGTCAGCTCCTTCTAAAGGGGCTCAATAGTCTCCCCGGTGCCTGAACATATTAAGTCCTTCAGGTGTTGAGGTGTCAGGCCGTCAAGGCCGCTGGCGGAGCCGCTTCGAAAGGACCAAACGGTCGCACATACTTGCTGAGCTCTCATTTCAAGTGTGTTGAATCCCGGATTGGGTGAGTCAGGGAAAGAGAGGTAATCTGCCGGCGCGTGTTTGCTCTCCAGAGCTGTCAGTGTCTCTGAAGAGTACGGCGCAACCACATCGCTGCTAAATATGATCCTAGCTGCACCTCTGATATCACCCGCGTCTAGTTTAGACTCCACATGGTGCAATAAACCTCTAAACCTCTTTGGACCTCTTTGCCCTTGGAACGGGTACATACTTTTAAGTATCTGGGCCATAATGTGACGTCCGACCTGAAGGACGACGCGGATACTCGTATTGAGAGAAAAAGGCCCTCCTTTCTCTCTCAATACGAGTATGTTGCTGTCGGTGAGGGCGAATATGATTGCCCGCATGTTTGCTCGTAGCTCCAAGGATGTGAAGATCATCTTGTTTCGAGCCTCGAAACAACTTCCAAAGACAACTTGTACTGCACATCTTTTTACACGAGGTGTCATATTTGCAGAAATCCTACAGCGCTCTCCGCGTTCAATATAATAACGCGCTGAGGGCGCTGCTGCGGCTGCCTCGCTTCTGCAGCGCATCGGGAATGTTCGCGAGCGTCCGCATTGACTGTTTTACAATTTTTTTTTTTTTTTTGGTACGCCATCATGTGCAAGAGGGCGACCTCGATAGCGAGTAGAGTGCGGGGCAGCGGCAACAGTCTTCTCACCGCTGTCGCCAGTCGCTTGGACGAGCCTTTCATGCAGCACTGGCAGGCCTTACACGCACCCGTATATCTAGGCTTGGAGCAGGTAGTCAAATAATTGTCATGGATTTTTTGTAGTACCTATTATTATTTTGTTTGCAATTTTTATAATTTTTATTTTTTAATATTTTGACATTTTTATAACTTTTTACATTTGACAATTTTATTTTTAATATTTTGCAATTTTTTTTTTTGTTTTTTTTATATACGATTCTGACATTTTTATAATTTGTTTGAGAATTTTAATTATTATTATTTTCTTTTTTTAATGAGTTTGTTTAATATTTAAAGTTAATTAATCACAATTTATTCTCGGTTTTTATCTGAGTAGAATTTAAAATAGTTTATAATTTAAATGTACCAATGAGTGTAAAACTATGAACTAGATTTATGTATTACATAAAATAAATGAATGAATGAATTGTATGAGCCGGTAAAAGGCCATGAGTAGCCAGTAGGTTTAGGTTTAGGTAGGTAGTCATAGGAGTGTTCTTGTAAGTATATTTATATTGATGTCCCCCATAATAATTATTGTACTGTTTTTGGATAGCCTATTTAGGGAGTTTAGAAAATTATCTAAGTCTTTGTACCCCGGCGGCGGGTGGTATAACGCTAACAAAACGGTATTTCTATCTATTTTACTTGGAGACAGTTAGCATCTAAGAATGACGGCTCCTCCGCAACAAGTTGGAGCTTTTTATGCACATATACTACACCGTCATTCTGTGTATGATTATTGTTGGTAAAGTAAGTAATATTATGGGTGTTAGGGAGCCAACACTCAGTTAATGCGATAATGTCCCAGTCAAGTTTTGTCCGAGCAAGTGCGGTCATAAAGCCCGTTATGTTTTTATTTATGCTTCTTATGTTCTGTGTAATGATTTTAAGTAATTGATTAGACATTAAATTTGCTAGGGTACAGTTTTCTAGATCACAAGTCGAACCATCCGACACCGAGATTGCGTGGATTGTTTTGTGTGTTATCGAATGTTTATGTAAATAAATTCCCATTTTGACATTTGTTTGAGCGCCGCTAATGGCCATGTTTCAAATTATAGTGGGAATATCTTGCCGGCTCTTCTCCATAGAAAATCACCAATTGGAACCGTGCACCTAGTTTTCGATGTTTCATAATTGCCCATGTGTGTATGTGAAATAAAATATTTTGAATTAAATTGATTTGGTCAATGTACCTTCTAGGTACCTTTAGAAGTTGATGAGTTTTGTATACATAGAGCTGATAGTCGTTCCGAGTGTCAAGGCTATACCGTCGCGCAGTACGTACACTTGAAGAACAAAGGGTGGCGAGTGGCAGGTACTAGGCAACAAAGATCCTATTTCGAGTAACTGACACTCGACGGCGATCTGTTGCAAGTATCTGATACTCGATGGCCAAATTTTGCGAGTGTCTGACCGAGTACCAGACATTATGTATTATAAAGGTATGAGCAACATGGCGTAAAGTTCACTCATCCTCCATAGAAAAAGGAGGATCCTCCGACCAGACGGTTGTTGTGTCTAGTGGGCTACTAGCCGACGATTGATGGCGGGACGTGTTCATCTTGCGTGACGTCAGTCTGTTGCATAGTTCGCATGTGGTGATATAGATGCCGCCACGTGTACTTTGCTAGTAGGTATATCATTTTTCGAAACTGAACATGGTAGTTATAATATTATAACAACTTATCAGTTATCACGCCACATCAGTAGCTCGACCCCGTGCGAAGCAGGGTCGGGGCGCTAGCTATGACGACGATCCACAGTCTGTTATTTTGCCTTAGTTGCGGTCATGTCAATTTTATGTTTTTATTCGATAGATATAGTAACGATAAAGGTTTGGCAGAAAGACCTATAGTATTTTTTTGAATAATTATAAAGTTATTAAGGTTTAATTTAAAAGTGAGAAAAACAAAATTAATTTTTAGTTTCGAAAATTGTTGTAATACATATTTAGTTAGTCCTTTAAATAAAATAACAGCATAATATATATTTGGATTAAAAAAGGGGCATTGTACCTTTGATATATTAGGAGAGTTTTTTACTTTTACCGATTAACACAAAACATTTTTTTTCATGTTTTCTTATCACGGTCGCATTTTATTTTCATTTGAATATATGCGTAATGTTACTGTCAATAGTACTTACCCTAAAATATGACATACGTCATTAGCAGGAATACGAAGATAGAGCGTTTATAAATATTTTTGAAATTTCTATGGAAATAGGGTTGTCGCAATTGAAATAGAATAAAAAATAAATAAAAGTGCCAGATATTTCCCAAGTATTTAACTAACTTTGAGTAAACTCTTTCTGGTGTCTTTCTGTGTCCCTTTCTGGGTTGCCGTTGTCTGAAAACAATTACTACAATGTTCTCAATGCTCTAAGACTACAACGATACGTGACGCTAACCTAACAGTCATCATCGGAGTTTGATGAAAATACGAGTATATTATTATCAGAAGCGTCTGTTACCAATTCAGTATTAGGAATATCAGCAAAACTTTGCGGTAGTGGATCATGGATAATAACATTCTCCATTGTCGGTTTTAGGAGTGACAGAACCTTGCCGGGAAGAACGGAATGTTTATTCTTTTTATGTCGGTTGCCAATGAACATAAGCGACAGGAATGGTTCGGAAGACTCTAGCGCGCGGTGAAACAAGTCGAAAACTGTTGTTTTGCGATCTAATTTTCGGGTGTGATGCTCACGGACGTAACGCCAAAACTTGTTCCTTGATTCACCGACTTGTTCTGACAGCATTCCAATGGGTAAGGAAATAGATTCAATTATTTTTGCTCCATGCATCAGTATCTTGTGCAGAGTAACCGACATATATGTCGGTTACTCAACATCATCATATAATATGTCGGTTAGTACACCTGGTGTACAAGTTAAGTACAACTGGTGTTATAACACCAGTTGTACTTTTGCACGTATTTAACAGCGCGATTTTCACAAAAATATTGAAACTTTATAGTAATTGAAGAAACTAATTTATTCCGAGCGAAATTGGTCGTTTGTTAAAGGCGCCTACATTAGTTGACAACCATAAATTAAAACTTTAAAAATGTATATCTCCGAGTTCTTGTGTTCGTTGCTTCTTATTTTTCTTGTGGTAATATCTAAGTATTACCACAAAAAAAAACATTTTATTTTAGCATTTTATTTTTGTGTGTAAAAATGCGACCATGTTAAGAATGACCATAAAAAAAAATATTATGAAATCATAGAAAAAATAAAATTGACGCCTAGGAGAACGCATTTTTTTAAGTTTAAATAGATGTAATGATGCATTAAGTTAATGGCTAGCGTGCCATGAAATATTCATTGTAAAATTTCCATTATGAGAGCCTAAAACAAGTTTCTTTGGTTTCTATGGATTTTTCTTGATTTTCGAAATATTTTGAAAACTATGACACATAAAACCACGGGGGTTTTAATAGAAGTTTTGTTTGGTTATTGTCTTTCTAAAAGCCTCAAAAAATAAGGATGGCTGCAACTAAGGCACAATAACAGACTGTGCGATCGTAACCTAACCGTGTAAGGTTTCACTTGCAGGTACAAATTACCTTCGATTACGATTAGGAATTTCGCAGAATCATTCCTGTGTAACATAATATTCATGTAATAAAATATCTCGTCACTAATGAAACGGGTTCATGAGCTAACTTCTTATAAATCATGTTCACCTTCAAACGGTGCGCGGTGCGGTGCGGTGCGGTGCGCGGTGCGCGGCGCGGTGCGGTGCGGTGCGGTGCGGTGCGGTGCGGTGCGGTAAGCTAATTTAATTGTAGCCGTCTATTGTCGGCAGCGCGCTCGGCGGGCTGGCCACTGAATAATCGCGGGCTCACAATAAATCCATACTGAGGCTACACAATTGTTTATCAATTAACCCTCTAATGACTAAAACTGTGAATAATTTGTAGTAAATCAGTTGGCGTAGCGCGGCTTAGCATGATTCATGGCGAGCGCGGAAGTGAGGGCGTGCGAGCAGGGACTGGGGGGAGGGACTGGGTTGGGGGGGAGTGTGTACGATAGTTGTACGTACACGTGCTAATTGCCTTGTGATTGTTTTAGGACGACACGCGCGACCACCACACGGGCGCGGACAGAAGTACCACGTCACAGTGAGGCGCGATTGGACGTCACAAAACGTACATAGGACAACAAGTCCACCAGGTGTGCTGCCAATTCCGCCGGTGGGTATGTAACTCCTATTGACACATTACTCCACGTAGTAAAGTCCAGCCTCATCGACATAAATGGATACAAAGAAATATTGTAAATAAAGGTTCTGAACTGCGTGGTGGATTAAGTCTCAAACATTTTTTTGAAACTTCCAGAGTTTGTTAGTCATTTTGTACCTACCTGCAGCATGGTCCATCTGACTAAACCCTAACCCCCCCCCCCCGCTCCCAATGCCCCAGAGACGCCCGGGTGGTTTCGCACTGAAATTGCACTCATTATTAAATTAGTGTGACCTTCCATTTGTCTGGCCTTTCATGTATTATGCTCATTTGGCCGCAGATATTTGTACCTAATCATGGAGACAATGAGGCCACGGTGATTAAATCACAGGCAAGAGGTCGCGTGAGACATACCTCTGTAAATTATATAGCAGGCTTTCATAGAAATATTTTAAACAGAAAATGGTGAATCTAATGCTTATTAAAATGTATGATTCTGCAAAAGGAATGATTACTATCGCTTTTCATAGACATTACATTATTGAAGGTATTCACTATGAAAAGTGGATGCCCTTCCAAGATCATGTCTGATCAAGTCTCTATGTAGATCGAAATGAAAAAGTCACCAAAAGTGGGCACAAACTTTGCTCTACATAGCACTCAATAAACTCGCAAGCAAAAACAAGTTTTCAAATTTTAATAAAATTGAGATGTCTAGACAAACTCAAACTATCTCAGTTCATACAGTAGGTGCAAGAACGGCACGGCGGCGCGGCACCGGTAGTTAGTCGCGCGATAATGACGCGACTGGTCGTTATAACCCGCAAGTCGCGCGACCCGCCGCCATGTTGGCACTTTTTAGTTTATCACCGACCGAGGCCGAAACATGGCAAGTTGCAGGTCGTTGCGGGTCGGTGCGGGTTGACTGCTGATAATATTGGTGATTTAAGGACGATTGCGAAGCAGAAAGCGATGGGGGAAGATGAAATATTTTATTGTTATTAATATACGTATTAAAGTGGCGTTTTCTGTTATTAGGTGTGAGTAAGTTGTTGAATAATCAAGAGCGGGGAACCCAATTCTTCTTTCTGAGTAAATTTAGGAATACTTACTATCGATAAATGATAAATGACATTTATTTCTGTAAATTGGTTAAAAAAAAACACTTTTACTCGTCAAAAATAAATTATGTTTTAAATCTAGATGAGCTTGAGATAAGTGACAAACACATTATCATCTGCCTAGCCTTTTCCCAGCTATGTTGGGGTCGGCTTCCAGTCTAACCGGATGCAGCGGAATATCAGTATTTTACATGGAGCGACAGCCTATCTGCCCTCCACAACCCAGTTACTGGGTAACACGATACACACACACAGAAACACATACACAGTAAAAATGCCAGTACACCTTCAATGAAATTACAATTAAAGTTGTATGGCACACTGTAAACGGAACTAATTGAACGTAATTGAACGTTGGTATTTGACATCAGAGCTCACCCACACAGCCGCATCTTACTGCGGCTCAGTAGGACTGCGCCGCCGCCGGTGTCAAGCGACGCATTCAATACGCCTCCTTTACCTTTTGCTAATTAAAGTGGATCCGTGTGTGACGTACAAAGCCACGGCACACTCCTGCACCCGGCACACCCGGCAGCGGACGGCACAACGGCAATTAATTGATTGGAGCGCGGCAGTTGTTTGTCCGAGCCTTCGTTCCGCTACACGTAATTACCATAATAGAGAGTAGTACGGCTAATGCTGCTCACCGCAACGGTGTGCTTTGGGTGCGATGTGAGTTTGGTTCTACAAACATTCAGCGGCAAATACCTACGTACTTCATGTGAGACAATATCAAACCTACGGACAGTCGAGCTCATGTTACTGAGAATACCAACGCTGAGTTATGACTGTCAGCACAGATGGCAAAATAACTATCTTTCTTGCCATCTGTAAGTATCCAAAGATATCAAGATATCGCGTTGTATTTCATTGCTTTTAAGTTTGATTGAGATGGACACATTGTATTTGGCTTTCCGATAGTAAAGATTATTATTATTCTTTTTATTATTTTACATATCTCGGGACCATGAGTCCCGGTCCTTGGGAAGGCGTACGAGGGGCTGAAGCCAATTCGCAGAGGCCCCATAGAAAATTTTAGTGAAATGCGACATCAATGGACGATTATCCCTGTATGCACTATGCAAGTGCATTCAAGGACAACCCCCGTTGGTGTAGGACTATAATTATTGCAGGATATGGAAAAATAAAAAGTTGGACTATGGGTTTGGGTGGCTAAAGTAGGTTGGTTACCAATCATTATGGAAGAACTATGGCCCGTGACTGATCAGTCCTACTAATATTATCTATATACAGGGTGTCCGGTAATTAATGGATAACCTTGAAATGGCTTATAGCAGAACTAATGGCCGTTCAGAAAAAAATGCTAAACCAAATATATCCTAAGTAGTATGTTTTAAATTAATTGTTCACTGAAAAATTAATCAAAGTTTTTTTTTTTAAATTGCTATTGCTAGTCAATCTATTTACTGCCTATCTATCGGAATAGTTAGCGTATAACAATAGAACAACAAAAACCGATGGAATTCATTCAATTGTGGTTGTAGCGTACAATAATGTAAAAAAAGGTAAAATTTTGTAGTCCTTTTAAAAAAACCATATATTAGGATATTTTTTTTTTCTGAACAGCCATAAGTTCTGCTACAAGCCATTTCAAGGTTATCCATTAATTACCGGACAACCTGTATATAAAATGGTAAACTGACTGACTGACTGGGTGATATATCAACACACAGCCCAAACCGCTGGTCGTAGACATGAAACTTGGAGGGTGTGTTCTTTGTGAAGAGTACGAGTAAGTATTCACTAAGAAAGGATTTTTGGGAATCCCACCACTAATGGGGTAAAATAGGGGATAGAAGTTTAAATGAAAGTCCGTCAATTTTGAAGTTAGTATCTTCAAATTTTGTAATTGAACATTAATTTATACATGTCTCAACGTTGTTGATAATACCACCCCCGAAGGGTTAAAAAGGGGGATGAATTTGTGTATGGAAAGTCCTCAGTTTTCGAAGTAAAAATCAATAAATTTACCATCTAGGCTTATGGTTGGAAGCTAACACAACGGTGTTGTTAGAATTTCACGTTTGCTTTTGCAAATCTCCACTCAAGCTGGCAAGCAAGCGGTGGGAGCTCTGTCCCTCGTCAGTGTTCACTCCAGCCGACTAATTAAGGCAAGCAAGAGGTGAGGAACAAGACTACTCTCGGGAGATAGGGTCCGTGGGGTCGCTACTGCCCAACAGCTCGCCACATGCTGCCCTGCGGATTTCTGTATCTCTCTTAGTCTGGCTCCTCACCCTAGACCTAAACTCTACCGACATAGGCCCAGAGCTAGGAGCGCGCCCCACCACGACGTCAACGTAGATGTACGGCGTTGGAGTTATTATTATAAGATCAAAAGTATTGTCATTGCCAATGTCAATCATACCACGACACTTTATCATAAAAAGCGGGGGGTGCTTTTTATCATATTTCTGTAGTAACTCTACGTTTACAAATAACTACTAATTATGTTTACAACAATCAATATCGAGCACCACACGCTTTTTTACAATAAAATAAATTTTCTTTTCGTATAAGTACCTATCTTTATTTTTATTTTAGAATTTTTGAAACAGATTATTGAGTTAGTATACTTTTTATAACAGTTGAAAAAAATATAAATTAAAATTTATTTTCTGATTTTTAGTTCGATTTGCTATAAAAGCGTGTTTTTTTTTTGTTTTTTTAAGCTATATATGTTTTTTTTTTACTTTTTCATCAAAATATTCTATTGTCGTCGGTCGTTGATAAGTCTACAACGTTTAAAGTAAATCTTATCGCTTAAAGTGGGGTAAAATCGAGCTCAAACGAGTCAGTTACATACAAACAAACAAACATACAGATGAAACTAATAAAAACATGTTAAAATAGTAATGACTGTAAGAAACTGTTCGCTGACTCCTTGCCTATAACCCTCTGAGTACTCATTTTAAACTTGAGTTAATTTTGTTCAGAATTGGACCTTGAAGTGTCAAGTGGAGTACGTCGGATCCAATCTCGTGGTGGCAGCGAATAGATCATAAGAACATTTTCTGTATATTAGCAGCACATTGGAGCAGAATGTGAACTTCATACCTCGACCGAGACTGTACGAGAATTTCAAGTCATAACATAACCAGTGTTTAACGTACTCTTATTAGTTTTAGAGGGGAATAAATCAGTTCTGCGTGAACTAATTAACTGGCATTTGGTTAAAATTAGCTTTTGTAAGTTACTTCAAAATTATTATTTTAGTTACAAAGTTACAATCTACGTACATGTATACATTATTATATCAATAATAATGTAATATATAATAATGTAATATATAATAACAATATTTGATAAAAAAGAGCAATTTTGTAGGTGTAGGTACATTTTGTAAGTGTCTAACTAAAGTTGTAAATAAGTGGTTCTCCGTAGCGGACGTCGCTGTAGTTCATTCATTGTCGACAATAGAGCTCGCATACACATCAACTGAAACAAAGTTCTGAACTCATGTTCTATTGACATGGTGATGTGCTACGAATTAATGATATTACTGTTACTTCATTGTAATACTTATACGTGCAGTTCTGAGAGTTTTATTGTGTTAAAAAGTAATTCATGGAGGGTGCGGGACCTGACAAACATACTTTTCGGTAAAAGGCTGAATTATAAATGCAAAAATAACTATGTCTGTCAGTTACCTTTTCCCAGGTAGACAACGACCTGGGATAGGACTTAGGCCACTTTTTCATCCCAGTAGAATGATCCCGAAGGATAATTTTCGACCTTCACGCGAGCGATGCCACGTGTGAAAGCTAACAGATAATAATATGTTACTGTATGTTTAAGAACCAATGTATGTGTTATCTAATATCAAACTTTTTACCTCTTTAAATATTCCACACCAGGAAGAGACGGAAATTTCCTAGGATTGCGGAAACTTCAAGCAACAAGACATACCCCTCAGCATACATCCAAACCCTCGTACTGCGACCTCGTGTCGCCTCCTGTTCGTGGCTCTGCTAACAGATCACGCTCCTCCGGAAATAAACCTGCCAATATTGATGATGACAGAGTCTAGCCTGAGTCCGTGGGAGTCGACGAGAGCGCTACAGAACGATATGGAGCTTCTCTTGAACTTTGGACATCGTACGGACAACATGTGCTCAGAAACTGTCTCGCGTTCGGTATCTAGTTGTGTCGTGTATCTATAATGTGTGATTCACTAGTGTGATTAATTTGTTTGTGAAATTATAATTTGATTTGAACTGTAAACAGTTTTTCTATTGCGCAATAACCAACACTACCCATAGCACGCCCATAATATGCCTGATGTTAACGAGAGACAGACACATACCTTTTCCATTGTATAAATTATTATTTACACTAGCGAACTGCCCCCGCTTCGCGCGATTTTTACGACTTGACAAAACATCGGGTTTCTTTGTTATATATAAGTATATTCTACACATAAACCTTGTCCGTGCGTTTGAGACGAGTCGATATCGCTTAAAAGCTCATGCATCAGAGCAGCAGATACACAGTGGCAAGAGCCCAAGTCGTTACAGTTGGCCGGTCTGAAGCAGTGACCTAATACCCTACTTATGTACGTACCTAATACGCTCTGACTAGATAAGCTGATGGATCTGCCGTTTTTATTTGAAATCAGGGCAATCAATTTTAGACAGAAATGTACTAATTCCTCAAATGTAAGTAAGGTGACATCAAAATTAAATCCTGTAGGCATGCTAGTAATGGGCAAAGCTCAAAGCACCAGTCTCCTAAGTACGGGTACTGGCATGAAAACAGAATAACACTTTAAATTCCCGGACTTGGACCAGGATCACGGGCTCGACGATAACTTGGTAAACAGAGAGGATAAAGAAACCCTATTATCTATACTTAGTTGTATGTAGATATAGAGGAGCGGGCGGCACTCATTACGTTCAAACTTAGCTCGCATTTTCGGCCAGATTAAGAGATTAAGAAACTTTATGGAATCTTTTCCCTCGCTATTGGACAATTGATTTTTTGCACATTTTAAGTACCTATAGGCAATTAGATACACGTGGACTTTAGAGGATGACTCGCATTCTCAAATATACTCGTATTAAAGTGGGGATAAAAGAAATAACATTGTTTTTATTCGTCGGATTAAGAGCTCTTTCATTGGCTTATTCTCGCTGCGAGTTACGCAGTAAACGATATCCGATATTTTTAGGCACTCGTGGAGACATTGTTTCACATTACTATTAATGTACATTGCTGTAACTATGTAGGTGTGGACAGATGAGCGCAGGAGCGGTCGTTGTGGTGAAGTGCGAGGGCGGCCAGTGCAGCTGCAGTGGACTACTCTCGGCTGAGTGAGGACGCTTGCTACCAAAGTTTCAGTCACCTCTCGGAGACCCGCAGGAGAACTCTTGCTTCATCAATGAGTCGCTTTTTTCACTATTAAGCCTGTTGTTAGATATCACTAGAACAGTTGTTATCAGTTTATTACCGGGCGTTTCATTACACAAATGTTTACAACCGCTGCAATTAATTATAACCACACATTAATATTCGGTAACTAATGGTTCGTATCAATTCGTCGAAGTTCTAAATAGCGCGTTATTCCAGTTTAATCAGCAAATGGTCGGATATTTCTATTGCACTGTAAATACTGGTAGGTATATTTGTCGAGTCAGTGGTCGAACTGAACTGACATTTTTAGGCATGGGATGTGTAAACAGACACGCGCTGGTACAGGTTCGTTCAAATAATAGAAAAGCTTATTGTAAAAAAATATATGCCACGTATTAAAATTTACCTGCCTACTAAATCCAAAAAAAGTGTCCCGTAAGACCCTTTATTTCTCAATACCAAGAACTTTCCAATATCATTGTCCGCTTCCCCCAGTGGTCCTCGGTGGTCACCGGTGGTCCCCGGTGGTCCCCGGTGGTCCCCGGTGGTCCCCGGTGGTCCCCGGTGGTCCTCGGTGGTCACCGGTGGTCCCCGGTGGTCCGCGGCGGCCCCCGGTGGTCCCTAGCGGTCACCCGGTCCGGTCGCTACTGATCCCAATTTCAATTACACGCGTGTGAAAGTTTAGCCGGTCACTAGGTAATTAATGTTCTTGATTAAAACTTAGTACTGTCGGGCGGTGTCACATGTCGGCCATTGTCGGGCACTGTCTGACACGACTCCCTGCATTATTGCAGGACACGTCTTATAAACTGCCAAATAAATACAGTCTCACAAGAACTTGAGGGATACAGCGATACTGAAGAAAGCAAATCAGTTGACTCATTTTACGATATGAACAAATGAAAACCTACAAAATTTGTAATGACGACGTACAGATAGATAATTAGGTACATCATCTACATTTTCAATTCATCTCTGTCTAGCGATCGTGGCGTAAAATATAGGTATAGACATTAGTTCTATTTCAGTAGTACAGTGACGTCACCTTCAACAACGGCAGCGTTCAACAGGGTCACTGGCGCGACGTAAGGCGCGAGGCGCGAGGCGCGATGTGCGAAGTGCGAGGTGCGAGGTGCGAGGCTGTGTGAGGCATCAACGAGCCGCGCATCAAACTCGTGCTAAGTCGAACAACTTAGATTACTTACCTCCCTCCGGCCCGTCATCTTCTCACGGCCGGAGGTATCGCTTCAAACTTGCGACTAGTTATGTGGACGGCCGGGTTCGCTTTGGGATCAAATGCAACTCTCTATTGAAGAGCTAGCGAACTTGATAATAAGCGCTCTGTGACCAACATTTCCTATTATTCTAGCCAGAACTTTCTCGATAGACTTATCCGTAACTATGTTCATCAATTCAATAAGGACAAGGTGTGAACACCAACCGGAAACTGGATTTGGTAAGAAATTCTAATTATCAAAGTGTTACTAAGGATACTTCTCCATAGTATGTTAGTATGTTAGAGACTTCGCCCAGCTATCAGTAACCCCTATCTGTGTGTATTTAGTTCACTTTGTAGATCTTTGTATCAGCAGAAGAATGCTATCACGACAAAACACTCATCTTCTATAAAACATACCTACGAATACCAAAGAACTACTTCTATAATGAATTACAAACAAACTGTACATAAGTAGTCGTGTTGCCAACTCTTGAAAAGCTCGCTCACCACAGTGTCTTGCCAGTTACAAACTACTCGCACAGTTAATAACATAACATGACTGCTAACTTGCAACACTGCTGTCTCCAAACTTTTCTGCAGTAATGGCTAATTCGTGATTATTACTAGTTAACAAGTGCTGTTGTTGCACAAATATACTGCATGGAACGTTGTCGTATGTAATATCCCATCAAAAACATAAAATGTGAAATGAGAGCCAAGTTCAATATATTATACATATATGCCTTGGTTGTTGACTTCAACGACAATAGAAGAGAGATCCAAATGGATGTCAAGTTCAATGGTCAGTCCTGAAATTTATTTATGACAGTATAATATATTTTATAACAACTTAAAATATCATATCTTCTTATAACTTAGGATAATATATTAATAATAATAATAATAATTTTCATTTATTTTCTCACCACAATATTTAAACATTACAAGCAAATATTGTTTAGTAATAATATTAAAGTATACTACAATATTGTGAGAGACTGGTGCCTAAGCTAGGCTAATAACCTGTATTATAGGACATCAGGTCCCCACTCCGAGTAACAATGTCAGGACATACTAAACCAATACATCTTTAGTTGCGGCAAGTACGAGTACAATTTTGTGGGAAGGAAGTAAAATGAGTGTGTGCGTGTACGTGCGTGTGCGCATGTGCGTGCGAGTGCGTGTGCGTGTGCGTGTGCGTGTGCGTGCGTGTGCGTGTGCGAGTGATATCTTGCGCCGCGGATATTTTAGACGCGCTTGATATCTTGCGCCGCGGATATTAGACGCGCTTGATATCTTGCGCTGCGGATATTAGACGCGCTTGATATCTTGCGCCGCGGATATTTTTGCAGTGCGAGTGATCGCTTTAGCATTATATGTAGCCTATGTAGGGTAGTTTCCTGATAAATTGAAACAAAGATCGTTACTTATGTATTTCATAAGATCAATCCCATAATCACATGGCTCCAACGTCGAAAAGAGCTAAAATAGAAAACATAAATCGACGACACATATTATAGTACGTCCAATAACAATAATATACTGTACAGATACACAATATAAATGTAGCATCGATGTGAACAGAAGATGTACAGATAATAGAATACTGACAATTTGGGATTCTGTGTGACCTAGTTCCTTTGTGCAGTATCATACATGCAGCCGGGCTTTGTGTTTATGTAAATAAAAAGAAGAAAAACATTTGCCTATCTAATTCTCAGTAACAGCAAAGGTAACAGCAGTGCCGACGAACCGCCGTCAGAGCAGGACAGTTTAAAAGCGTCCATACAAAGTAATGAGGATGGCTTCCTAAACAGGCGGCCGTTAACGCACTAACTGCGTCGGTCTAAGTCGAACTGTACCGGCATTACAGGGCTCGTAAAAACGTATCGCGATGTGCCTAGCGCCGAGCGCCGAGCCCGACGCCGCCGCCGACTGACGCCGACGCCGACAGTCGAAGGCCGAGATTGGCATCGAGCCAGCCAACTGCTGCCAACTCAACTTTTTACCTCACCGATTAGTTACTCAAAGTGTTACACAAAAACGACTCAATTCGCTAACTTGCGCGCTTTCTTTTTGGGTGACATTGTGACGTCATTTATTGTGCACACATTATACTTACAAACTTCACACGTCGTCATGTACGTCGTATTGCGAGGAATCTAGTTGTCCAACTGACGGGTGCGGGGTTTAAAGCTCGATATGAGAATTAAGCTCACAAAAAGCTTGTTTATAGTTAGGATATCCTCGCTGAGAGTATTGTGCACTGCGAGCTGCCATAAAGACGCTTGACGGCATCATTTATGCGCGTTTACAGTTTGTGCCATTGTGGTGCGAGTAATGGAGTGTTTTTGAGGATATCATAATAGGTAAATATTGTAGTTTTGTTGGAATAGTTCGTTTAAGTTTCGAGTAAAAAGTTTAACGCTATTTACTGGTTTCTTTCCTCTTCATTTTCTCGTATATCAAGGGAGATCCGCCAGGAACACAATATGGACAAAGAAAAGATGCTTCAACTTTCACCTTTTGCACGGAATACTAAGTACCAAACGTGTTATCCGGTTGAAAGTGTCTACGAATTCTGACAAAATACCAGTGAAGCTAAAATAGGAAGATATTTAGCGATAATATTATTACAGTAAGTATCACAGTGCACCTGCAGTCAGTGCAGGTGACTATCAGTCCGAGTGCGGTGGAGCCAAGTAGTGCCGAGTAGTGCCGGTGCCGAGCAGTGCTAGTAGTGATACACGGCCGTTCTCTTGGTGTCCTGTGATTTTATAAAAAATCACTGTTTTCATAGGTTCCTTTTTCAAACGTCTCATAAAATACGTTTATAGTTGCTACTGAAAATTGTAGCTGGCTGTACGTATGTAGCTGTCGGTCGCATATGACACTTGAGAAGGAGATGAGTAACTTAGTGAATAGGCATGGACACAGTTCGTTCTATGAATAGAGTCAGGATCGCCTCAGGTCGCCATTTGTTCTAACAACGGCGTTGAAACAATCGTCGGCTCACCGACGTAGCCACGCGCGTGTATGTAGCCGTATGTACTTACAACTTTATTGCTGTGCAAAGGACGCTGTAGTTTATCGACGAGCGGCACGGCACGAGACGGTACTCTGCGGCACAGTACGATACAGTACGGCACGATGCTAAGCGCTGCGCCCACTGGACACCCGCTTAACATAATACACAGGAAAAGTAACACTACTCTCAAATACATAGCTTTATCTTTCTGACAGACCGACCTCTTGACAATTGAAAAGTGCCTGTAATAGGTTTATTTGAAATAAATGCTTTGAGTTTTAGTTTGACTCACGCAACTTTACTTGTAAACTCTATCGAGATATTTTCGACTTTATGTACTTCTGAAAAGGTTGATAGTAAGTGCGTAGACAAAGTTGTGAACTGTTAATCCGCGAGCACGGACTAACTGCTTCATTATGCGGCCGCGGTCCCCGAGGCTATGTTTTTATTTTGGGGCTATTATAAATTCAGAATATTCTCTTAATGCCGGCTTTGTCTAAGCGAGTGCCGTTACTCTCCCGCGCCGGCTACACGTCGCCGCGACCGATCAACACACTAATATAGGTGCGTCACGATATATAATAATAATCTAAGTTATCGGGACACTAGTACAGTTTGTTATTTGATGTTTCGGTTGAAATAATCACTGTTTTGAATGTGGCTGCGTGTAATAACTATCGAGAAAAACGTATGTAAGTATTGACTTTTATCAATTTTGACAACGGGCACTTTTTTATGAGCTAGCTGTTTTTGTAGAAAAGAAAAGTAATTTGTTGAACAAAAAAAGCTTTCACATGGCATAAGATCATGTAACATTCTGGTGTTGATCGGTGCAGGGTGTGCAGTGTCGTTAGGTTCGTCAGTAACAGCGGCGTCGCGTCGCCGTTTTCCATTCGAACTGTCGTTAGGTTCGTCAGTAACAGCGGTGTCGCGTCGCCGATTTTCATTACAAAATGTTTATACAAAAAAAAAAAAACAAAATGTTAATGTCTGTACCAACTACTTAGTTTACATTACTTTATGATTGGAGCCTCCTTTTAACTCTTTCAGTCACGCTTTTACATTAACAATATTTTGAGCATTTATATTAGAGTTTTAGCATAATTTACAACTAAATAATCACAGAAAGTAGGAAAAAAAATCTAGGTATAAAGGCTCTCGAGGAATGAGGTGGTTAGTGACACTAACCACCATGACCATTGATACAAACAAAACTATGATGAATTATGTATATTATTTATTTAATGAACTTTCCACAGGCAAAACTAACATAAAAATTACTTCTTATGAAAAACATGCTTTTCCTTAGCGTAGACAAAGGGGCACTTTACATGTACACTTTACATTCTTAGCTTCCCTTTAAGGTTTCAGACAGCAAAAGCAGCAATATATTACATCTATAAAAGAGATAACAATCTGGATAATACATATAAATTTAGAGAGTGCTTACAAAACTTGTTTTGGGCAAACATATACATGGAGAACGATGCAAATATGGCATTTGATTGCTTCCATGAATTAATATGTCTATTTCACAATCTTTGCTTTCCAAAGTTAAGGGTTAAAATAGATTTAAACAAAAAAACAAAACAAACATGGATAAGTAAAGGTCTAAAACAGAGTTCTAAAACCAAGCGTTGTCTGCGATACCAATATTATAAAAATAAAAATCAAGCTAACAAAACCAAATATACCACATACTCCAATCTGCTACAAAAATGTATCTACAATGCTAGACGTAATGCTAATATTAAGTATATTGACAAGAATGACAATAAATTTAAAGCCACATGGGCAGTTATAAAAAACGAAATACACAATATGAACCCCAAAGATAACATTGAACAAATTAAAATTGACAACACCGTACTTACAAAACTGGAAGAAATAGCTTCCGCCTTTAATAATATCTATACAAATACTATCCCAACACAAAGCTGTAACACCAAATGCCCTAATAAAAACCTTATTGCTAATTCAATGTACCTCACGCCAATGACCGAAAGTGAGGTAAAACAACAGATATTATCGCTAAACAATACTACTTCTGAGGGTTACGATGAACTTAGCACCAAAATAATTAAGACATGTAGTAATGAAATAAGTGGAGTATTGACATATCTTATCAACTTATCCCTTTCACAGGGTGTGTTCCCTAATGCCTTAAAAATATCCCTTGTGAAGCCGATTTTTAAAAAGGGGGAAAAATCCAATATGGACAATTATCGTCCTATAACATTAATACCCATCCTTTCAAAAAATATATGAAAAATGCATGTACCAAAGATTAATTAGTTACTGTGAAAATACAATATTATAAACAAGCAACAATTTGGTTTTCAAAAACGAAAATCAACTACCTCAGCCATTTTTTCTCTATTAAAAACAGTACCGGCGAGTATAAATAACAATCACCTAACAACGGGCTTATTTTTTTATTTGTCAAAGGCATTTGACCTAGTTTCACATGATATGTTATTGAAAAAGCTAGAGTCTGTCGGAATCAGAGGATTGCCACTGCAGTGGCTTTCATCGTACTTAACTGATAGACAACAGAGTGTAGTTATCTCCAAACTGAATGAAAAAAGGGACATGACACTTTACGCATCTGAATATAAAAAAGTAAAATGTGACGTACCCCAAGGAAGTATATTGGGCCCTATCCTATTTATTATTTACATAAATGACATAGTTGACATAACCATTCATAAATGTTTTCTTTTTGCTGATGATATTTCTATTATTGTTACCAGTGACAAAAAATTTAAAACCATTACTGATCATGAAACGGACATAAATAATACAATTGACAATTTAATTAACTATTTAAATAATAATAATTTATCTATTAATCTTAATAAATCTGTATATATTCAATTCAATCAATCTCATAATGATAAATTTAATTTTAAAATGAACATACCCAAACTTGCCCAAGTGACACAAACTAAGTTCTTAGGAGTAGTTGTAGACGAACATCTAGATTGGAAAGCTCAGGTCGACCATGTGTGCAATAAAATAAATAAATTCGCGTACGCCCTTAGACAAATTAAGAAGGTCACTAGTATAAAAACGACTGTGATGTCTTACCAGGCATACGTTGAGTCCACTTTACGGTACGGACTTATTTTTTGGGGAAATAGTACCGACCAAAATAGAGCGTTTGTTGCCCAAAAAAAGTGTATACGAGCTATTTACGGGATTCCATCGGATGAAACTTGCCAACCTATTTTTAAAAAGCTTGGTCTGCTACCATTACCTTCATTGTATTTGTATGAAGTGTCTATATTCGTACGAAAACATATAGAGCTGTTTAAAACTGTAGAGGAATTAAGCTCACGTAGTCGGCGTGATCAGTACCAGCACAGACTAGTGCCAGAAGTGATTCCTAGGATAGCAAAATACAATAAGAGCTGTCCAGCTATGTGTGTGTGTGTATTTAACAAATTATCAATACCGTTAAAAACGTTAAACTGCAGGCTGTTTAAGGTTAACTTGTATAAATTGATGACTCAAAATAATTTCTATAGTATTAAGCAATTTTTGGAACATAGACTTTAGTTTTTCTTTTTGTTTTGTATAATTTATAACGTTTGGCTAAGCACTTACAAGTTTGCATGCTTTAATTCTAAGCAAAACATGCTGGACCTTATATTTATTTCAACAACTTTGAATACCGTGTTTTTTGCAAATAAATATATTATTATTATTATTTTATACATATCTCGGGACCATGAGGTCCCGGTCCTTTGAAAGGCGTACGAGGGGCCGAAGCCAACTCGCAGAGGCCCCTTAGGAGATTGTAATGAAATGCGGCACCATCCGGCGATTATCCCTGTATGCACTATGCAAGTCTACCCAAGGACAACCCCCGGTTGGTGTAGAACTATTGCAGGATATGGAAAATTAAAAAGTTCGATTATGGGTTTGCGTGGCTAAAGTGGGTTGGTTACCAAGAACTATGGAAGAACTATGGCCCCTGCCTGATCAATGTTTTATATATACACTAAATAAATATAGGATAAAAATGACAGGGGGTGACTTGCACACTCAATAATGGGCCCCCGTAAAACTGTCGCTAGCACATAGTGACGTAGCGACAAGGGGGCAACATGTCCTGAGGTGCTTGAGGAGTGGAGAGGTATTCCACGGCTTTCAGAACAATCCCAGAGCCTGGAAGATGGTCAAGATCCCTACGAGCACTTACTGGAATACTTCCTGAATCTCCACTCAAACCGGCCAATAAAGGCAAGAAAGAGTTGGGTGCTCTGTTCCTCGTCAGCTTTCACTCCAGCCGGCCAATTAAGGCAAGCCAGAGGTGAGGAACAAGACTACTCCCGGGAGATAGGGTCCGTGGGGTCGCTACTGCCCAACAGCTTGCCATATGCTTCCCTGCGGATTTCTGTATCTCTCTTGGTCTGGCTCCTCACCCTAGACTAGTTTCGGCAAGGTAAACTCTTCCGGCACAGGCCTAGAGTTTGGAGCGCGCAAGCCCCACCACGACGTCAACGTAGAGATACGGCGGTGGGGTTATTATTATTATTATTATTGTATTGCACTGTCATATAGTACGCACTGGAGATATTTTAGTGCTACATTTTCAGTATTTGATGGCGACTGCGTCTGAATTCTTTCAGTCAATGTGCATAGGTCCGGCCGTCCGGGTGTGAAGAGAATTGCAGTTCTTTATAAATCAATAATGCATTGACAATACAACAATCAAGAAAGTGAAAAAATATCCTGTATTTTATTTTCTTGTGAAAACGTATAAAATAGATATATGATAATACAGTGAGTAAAAAACATTAAAGAATAAAGCATACTTACCCGTTTCACAGTTTTTTTAACAAGCACGCGAATAAAAGTACGTTAGAACAACATTTAATTCGACGCAAATTAACTGTCATTTATTCAACATTCCGTCAATCGGCCCCATATTGTCAAGCATGGTTCGAACTTTCTTGATTATTCAAGCGATTGTCGTTATATGCCATGGAGTTTAATTTAAAAATTCAGAAAGAGATGGTTAGTGACACTAACCACCATGACTGAAAGAGTTAAGCATGATGACGCCTGTGTTAGGAGAAATTCTAACTGTCGTTAGGTTCGTCAGTAACAGCGGTGTCGCGTCGCCGATTTCCATTCGATCGGCATTACGTTGAATGCGCTGCGATCTGCATTTCCTTAGCTAGTTAAGTCAGGACCAAAGTGGATGAAGCTCCATAAATCATGTAGGTAAATGCGAGGTTTTTCCCAACACCCGCGTTGCCTGGCAACCGTCCAACTGCATACCATCGGAAACTTTACGTTGCTCTTCGATTCGATATTATTTTCCTATTCGTTTTAATAGTGTTCTTTAGTTGGCGTTACACAATTTATGTTATAAGAATGGGGACAGAAGTACGCGTTACGCGTTAGTCCGTAGGAAATATGATAGATGGCGTTACTCATCACGAATCTCATCGCGAGGGTTTTTAGCATTAGTAGTACATATCTACATAAGTTATGGACTCAATGATAAACTTTGCATTTACTATCTATCTTACAATATCTTTAAATTACTTAGGACATTCAACACGCTCATAATCCCTGAGGGATTACAAACGTGAAGAGCTAATAGTTATTGCTTCTAATTGGCGCTCTGTACCTTCCATTCACTACACACGCTGCATGGAGGCGGTAGAAGCTACCGTTTGTACGGGCAGCGCGCTTTGCTCCTATAATCTACAATACGTCTTTCACGTGTGAGTCTTTCACGTGGACTCATTTTGGTCTTTAGTGTAGAAGGACCGCGGACACACTGTAAACGTTCACAAAAGGACCACTCCACACATGTAATGTACAGACGCCAGCACATCAAGTTACTACAATCTGTCAGATTCCTTTAATAGATTTTCAACTTTATTGCTAAAGTATAAGGTTCAAAGTTGATTGGTAAAATCTGACAGTTTCGGGTAGCTTGATGTGCTGGCGTCTGTACCTAACTCCGCTAAAGCGATACTTCAAAAATGATTTACGAAGCCTACTGGACCTTTTACTTGCACTGGCTTTTTACCTTTCAATCGAACATATTTTTTGTAGGGTGGAAAATTAAATCAAAATCAAAATCAAAATCTAAATCAAAAGTCATTTATTCAAACTAGGCTGAGAATCAGCACTTTTCGAACGTCAAAATTACAAAAGACAGTCCCCCAAAACGCCCCCCCTTCACCACTTCCTAGTGCTTTCGCTGGGAAGAAGAAGTGGCGCAACAAACTCCCCAAAAATCCTGTAAACGGTTTTCATACATAAAACTTTTATGTTGTGCTTTGATTTAGCGGGCTCTTAAATTACATTCCAGGTGCGGCCATTCCTAATAGCTTTCAGTTAGGAGTTTCGTCGTTAATTTAATTGATACACAAAACGCTAACATAATAAATGTATGCAGAAAAAAGGAATAAGTATAATTGACTTCCTTAGTTCTCATATTTTTGCGTCAGAATTTCTAAGATTAAATATACCATCAGTCTCTTACAGTCTGTTTTAAAGTGAACAGTTGATTACCGTAAGCAACGTGCTTAGCTAACCTAACCCGTTAGCAACGTGCGAACTGCGAACCTGCTGATTGTCTTATGTAGGTAAGGTCAAGGCTGCGTGTCGATAGTGAATCAACAGACAGGTGGCGAGCTCGGAGCGGCTTACCAGACTGTCCGATAGATTAGCATACAATCAGTTTGCAGAGCACTCTCACGCGTCGCTTGTTAGCGGGTCGTGTGCGGCTGCGTGGCGTGTGCGGGGTGGCTGCGTGGCGTGTGCGGGGTGGCTGCGTGGCGGATGCGTTGACCGTGTGTTTGTCCATCCAGTGAATTACGTTTCTGCGTCGGGCCGTGTGTTAGTGTATGCGATTGAGGCGACCTCTGTTTGTGCACTATAAACTATTATGTTATTGCAGATTTGGATTCCAAGATTAACACGTGTGACCAGCTGCGTAATGCATCCAATCCAATGTGTGCATTGTGGCGCTTTTGACAGTTCATTGCTGGAGTCAAGAATGTTTAATAGACGGTGTACATGTGATATGATGAGAACACAGATCTACATTACACTCTTTATAGATTTGAATAAGTTTTCTTGCAAAACTTAGCCGTAGAACAAGTTTCAAATACTTAGAATAGAAGACCGAAAAGAGAGGCCCGTGGCTAAATAATAACAGCCGCACAGGTCGACCGATCAGGTTAAGCTAGCCGGCAAGCTTGCCGGGGTTGGTCTGTGGATGGGTGACCATCTTTACATACTGAGACCCCTCCATGTCTCGGAAAGCACGTTAAGCCGTTGGTCCGGGCTGTCATTCGTGGATCTTTGACAGTCGTTAGGGGTAGTCAGAAGCCCGAAAGTCTGACAACCAGTCTTACCAAGGGGTATCGTATTACCCAGTAACTGGGTTGTGGAGGTCAGATAGGCAGTTGCTCCATGTAAAATACTGGTATTCAACTGCATCCGATATTATTCCACAACCCAGTTACTGGGTAATACGATACCCCTTGGTAAGACTGGTCGGGAAAAGATGATGCGTATCGAAGTCCGAAAGAAAGTTAAAATTATAAAATACTAGCTGCGCCCCGCGGTTTCACCCGCATACGTGTCGATCCCGTAAGAATATCGGGATAAAACTTATCCTATGTGTTAATCCTGGTTATAAACTATCTGTGTACCAAATTTCACCCAAATCCGTTCAGCCGTTTGAGCATGAAAAAGTAACAAACACACACACACTCACAAACTTTCGCCTTTATAGTATTAGTGTGATTGCACACTCTGTGAGTGTTTGCGTGAACTTGGACTTGACTTTTTCTTAAATACCTACAGTAAATTAGTTCAGCATTAACTTCAAATTGAGTAATTAATCATTGATTTTATATTTTGAAGTTTTTTTGCAACGAATTTTTAAAATTACATTCCAATTTCTGCAATCTGATTAATCATAATAACGTGTTCCGAAAATAAATGTTTTCATAAAATTATTTAGAAATAAGATTAGATAGATTTTATAATTTTCAGAATAAAATAATTTAAATTGTTATGCTTTTCGTGAACTCTTAATTTCATATCCATCTGCTAGCTGATTCTGGGATCTTACAAGTGTTTCAGTAACATTATGAAGGTACATGTAGGTCGTCAGGGAATTGAATTGTGTAGCAGATCGGGTTATGACCACTTCATGCGATAACGAATGACAGTTGTAATTTATATAAACGGACATCCGTTTTTCTGACGGTTCATTTCTGATTTTCTGCTCAATTGAGCTAACAAAGAAGTCAAATGAAAACGAGATCATCATGAACAGCTTAGTAGCACAGCTGTCACGCACACTGTGCACGGTGTGTAGCGACCGCTCGTATTAGTGCCTCAGTGTCAACCACTGTGTAACACACATCAGCACGTGATCCGTGCGTGTAGGTCACACGTGTGTGTCACCCGCTAATCCGGGAGTTATAACCGACCGGCTGCCCGGTCCGGTCCGCCCGTCCGGTATCGATGCGCTGACTCGTGTTATGCTTGTTGGATTGTATTACGGTATCCTTATGACAATCGCTGTGAGGTTGCACAAGACAGGTCAGGTTCTTTATTGCGCCGCCTGGACAGGGAGGCGGCGGCGGAGGCGGCGTTTATCCAGGACTGGCTTTCAGCCGCCTTCCGCTGGTTTGGACGTGGACACCGTGGCGGGACACCTGAGGGATTCTCTGACCGAGGTGTGCAATTCTAGCATGCCTCGGTCCGGTCGACCGCTGCCCAATCGGGCGGTGTGTTGGTGGTCGGTGGAGCTGAAGGGGCTTCGAGCGGCGTGCGTGGAGGCCAGGAAGGCCTACGCACGGAGCCGGCGGCGGCGTCGACGAGACCACGCCCACGAGGACCACCTCTATAAGGTATACATAGAGGCAAAACTGGTTCTCGAGCGGGCCATCGCCGACGCCAGGGACTCGGCGAGAACGGAGATGCTGGAGGGTCTCGACAGCGATCCCTACGGGAGGCCATACAAGGCGGCGCGCAACAAGCTGCGCCCCTTTGGCCCCCCGGTGGCCGAGACCCTGGAGCCCTCATTCCTGGATGGGGTGGTTCAGTCCCTGTTCCTGTGCAGGGACAACTTCACCCCGCCAGTCATGGACCCTCCGCGGGGGATAGCCCGCCAGCTGAGGAGGAAGAGGAGGCCCCTCCTGTCACGGAGTCGGAACTCAGCGCGGCGATTGTGCATATCCGCGCCAAGAAGACGGCTCCAGGCCCTGACGGTGTCCCGGTGAGGGTGGTGGCAATTGCCGCCACTCAAATGGAGGAGCGGTTTCGGAACCTCTTTAGCGCATGTCTTGCGTCTGGGAGGTTCCCGAAACCGTGGAAGGAGGGGCAATTGTGCCTCCTTCGCAAGGAGGGCCGCCCGGCAGACTCTCCCTCGGCATACCGACCCATCGTCCTGTTCGATGAGGTCGGCAAAATGTTCGAGGGGATAATCGCTGCCCGCCTAAAGGGCCATCTACGGAATGTGGGGCCGGACTTGTCGCACGCTCAGTTCGGTTTTCAGGCTGAACGTTCCACGGTGGACGCGCTGGCCCGCCTTAAGGGCCAGGTGAAGGAGGCGATGGAGGCGGGGGACGGATTGTTGGCGGTGTCATTCGACATAGCCAACGCCTTCAACTTTGTTCCCCACAGCACCATCCTAGAGGCGCTCCGATTCCACGGGGTGCCTCAATACATGCGGCGTCTACTGGCCAGCTACCTGGAGGATCGGGCGATCGTCCTTGTGAACCGGGCTGGCCAAGTCCGGCGGTACGCAGTTGAGGCCGGCGTTCCACAGGGGTCAGTCGTAGGACCTCTCCTCTGGAACGTCGGCTACGACTGGCTCTTGCGGGGAACTCTCCTCCGAGGCACGAGTGTCGTCTGCTACGCGGATGACACTCTCCTCACCGCCCGGGGGGAGAGTTTCAGGGAGGCGGCCAACTTGGCCTCAGCGGGCGGATCCTTGGTCGCAGGGAGGATCCGCCGCCTAGGATTGACGGTGGCGCTGCACAAGACCGAGGCCGTGTTTTTCCATGGGCCTCGGCAGCGCCAACCACCAGACGCTCATATCTTTGTGGAGGGCGTCCGAATTGAGGTGAAGGCCCAGATGAAATATCTGGGTCTTGTAATCGACAGCAGGTGGCGTTTCGGCCCGCATTTCAGCGGGCTGTCGACGCGCCTGCTGAAGACTGCGGGCGCCCTCTCGTGGCTACTGCCCAACTTGGGGGGGGGGCAGCGCACGATGCCGGCAACTCTACGCCGGCATCTTGAGGAGTATGGCCCTTTACGGGGCTCCTATTTGGGAGGACTCCCTCCGCAGGAGGGAGAACGCTGCCGCATTGCGGGCACCCCAAAGGGCTATAGCCTAGCGGGTGGCGAGGGCCTACCGCACGGTCGGCTTCTCAGCGGCATGTGCTCTGGCTGGCACCCCGCCTTAGGAACTCGAGGGGTGGGTGCTCGCCAGAGTATATGAATGGACGGCGAGGCGGAGGGCGGGAGGAGAACGCATCGCCCCGGAAGAGCGGGAGGCCGTCCGGCGGGAGGCAAGGGACGCCATCATCGTCCATTGGACGGGGGACCTCGCCACCGCAGCCTTCAGCCGCCGAACCCTCGACGCGATTGGGCCGGTCCTGCGGGACTGGCTCGAGCGGCCGCATGGGTTCCTCTCCTTCCGTCTGGTGCAGGTGCTGTCCGGACACGGTTGTTTCGGATCGTACCTGCACCGGATCGGACGAGAGGAGACGCCGTCGTGTCACGGCTGTGGCGCGGCGGAGGACACGGCGCAGCACACTCTCGAGGTGTGCCCGTCGTGGTCTGGGCCGCGCCGCAGTCTCACCGCGGCGATCGGAACGGACCTCTCGCTCCCCGGCCTGGTCAACGCCATGCTGGGAGACGAGGGGTCCTGGGCGACAGTTGCCTCCTTCTGCGAACACGTCATGTCCCAGAAGGAGGCGGCGGAGCGCTTGCGGGAGGAAGACCCTCTCGCGGCGCCGCTCCGAAGGCGGAGGAGGGGTCGAAGAAGACGTCAGTATGACAGTCATCTCCGACTCCTCCCAGGTGGAAGCCAGCAGGCGACGGGTGCGGGGGTTTCACCCTCGCCTGCATTGCACAGGCTTCCACCAGTGCCGGACGGGAATGGCCAGGTGTTCCCGGTCCATCCCATAGCCCCCCACCCGGGGGGACATGCAGGGCCATGACCCCCCCATCAAGGCGATGAGGGAACACCGCTGAGTTTTAGTGGGTATACTGCCACTCTGGCAGGGAGTCTCACATACTCCGTTCCGTTCCCCCGACGAGCGGAGATGCGTAATGTCATTTCTCAGCGGAAAAAAAAAAAGGATCTTTATTGCGGCATTTGCATCTGGCGACGTCATCTCTGCCCAAAGCCTCAGAACATAACAAAACATTATAAAGGACTGGGGCCGGACGAGTTTGATAAATTGAACACTACGTACAGCTACAGAATTTTTGAAAATCAACAAAAGCTCCAGAAAAACCGGAAAAAACATAAAAGCGAACATTTTTATCCGCAACTGAAACAAGCGCGCCGTAGCCGTAGCGGATATAGCTCTGTTTGAATACAATAATAGTAAATCTAACGTGCGAGTTAGCGATCCGTCGCGTCGGTCGCGCCGCTCGCGTCGCGCGCGCATTCCGGGCACATAGCACACGGCTCGATTTATCGCCACACTTAATTACCGTGCCAACGAGGGCGACAACCTTGCCTGTACGTTTTATATCACGCGCTTTGTTCCACGCGCTTTTGTTTTGTTTCGCACTTCACTAGCGATGTATTGTGCACTGGCCGACCGATCGCCTTGTCCGCGTTTCGGAATGTGGCGCAAATAAGTGACATCAGTCTTGGAAGCACATGTAGGTCAGTGACCGTGAGTTGTCCTGTCGCACAGAACAGTTTTTTATGCGTTTTGTTTATGGCACTTGTTGGATAAATGTTTTGTGTCGGCGATACGTTTCGCATCGGGGAAGTTTATCTTTTATATACCGCACTCGATATTTGTGAGTGATGCCACTTCATTTGGAAGTTAATTTTGACTGTTCTCATTTTTAGATCCATTTAGTTAACAACACGTTAGAAGAAATTTTCAAATAACATGGACAGGAGCGCGAACAGAGAATTTTGTATTCTAGTTTTACTTTAGCGTAATATTATTAACTTACTGTGTCATTGCTGAGAGCTAACTTTATAAGTTACGAGGGCACGTAGCTTGCAGCAGTACGTAACGCTTCGTATCGGTAGTAATGACTCCCACATAGATATAATTCTATATGTGATCGTTACGGTAGTATAAACATAGAATAAATGAAAAATGGAAATACATTGTAACTCGTCGCTATAATGTGATTTCAGAAATCACTAGTTTTATTTAATTATTATTTGAATTATATGACAGTTACAAGAATCATACAGATCCCTTCATAAATCAAACAGTTTATTTTGTATAGGTAGTGGGTCACACAACGCGGCCAAACTTTGTCTATGACGAAATTAACTCGCGCTCCTGATGCCCGCGGGACGTGAAAGTTTTCGTAGAGTCGTTTGGTCGTCCGGCGTCCGGTTCGTTCGTCCGGTACGTCCGTCCGGTTTGTAGACAGACACACGTGGCCGATGCAATTGTACGTGTACGCATTGTTGTAGGTAAGTGTAGTTTGACTTCTTCAGATGAACATAATTTTCAATTAATCATTATTTGAATGATTAGTCGACGCAACATGTCTTCTTCTTCAACACTTCTTTATTAGTCTTCACCCCCCTTTATAGCCAAAATAAAAATGATGTATTACTGACTAAAATATTGACCAAGTAGTACAAGAACCTATAATTTATACGCTACATAAAACCTTTCTGAAATACTTGTAGGTAGCATCGATGTACGTGGCACAAGTACGTATGTAACACAACGAGGTTGAGCCGACACACGAGAGGATCGCACCGGATTGACTCGCTCTTGTTTGTTACTCTATGGCCGCGTCACCTGTTTCGGGTATTCCGTTCTGTAGCTTCTATATGAGCTCGCTGCGTGAATGGAAGAAAATGCTGCTCTTTGACTTTTGGGCTACTCGCATATTTAACTTTGGACGCGTTCCTGGTGAACTAAAACTGAGAATATTTTGAAGTAAAACTTCTTTACGCACGCTTGACTTGGGGAGTAAGCTGGCGAACGCGTGACGAAAGCGTTACGAAAAGTGTGATCGGGCGAGGCCAACAGGAGTTGAGCGAGGATATAAGCAAGAGAGAGCAGTGCGCGCGCACATTTTCTTTTTTCTAGATTTCTGTCTAATTTTAATTCGAAAATATATGTATCTTATTTCTCATACCATAAGCCTATTGTCTCGGTTTTACAATCAACCACAGTAATCACTGATATCCAATAATGAAAATAATGACTAAAAATAAAAGATCTATTCAAAAATATTAATTTATCAATGAAAACCGATAGTAAATTTAAATATTTGTAGAATATTAATATATGTATAATTGTATATGTGTACTAGCGACCCGCCCCGGCTTCGCACGGGTGCAATGCTGATCACTATCACTACATAGTATAAAACAAAGTCGCTTCCCGCTGTCTGTCTGTCTCTATGTATGCTTAGAACTTTAAAACTACGCAACGGATTTTGATGCGGTTTTTTTAATAGATAGAGTGATTCAAGAGGAAGGTTTATATGTATATAATACATGCATAATATAGTAGAGAAACACTGATAATTTTAGAGCCATTATTTCTCTTAAAAAGTATAGGATAAAAAATGGTTATTGTGGGTTATCCCTAAGAGATAGACATATGCCATCGCGGATTTTTTTTGTAGACCTTTTTAAGGTGTACAATACTGTAGTACATTATTTTGATCTATCTCGTAGGGTTAAGCCAGCGTTTGCAATGTAAGCGCAAAAAAATGTGTTTATTTACGACATCACATTAGAAACCTCTAAAATGATCAGTGTTTCTCTACTATATTATGCATGTATTATACATATAAACCTTCCTCTTGAATTACTCTATCTATTTAAAACCGCATCAAAATCCGTTGCGTAGTTTTAAAGATCTAAGCATACATAGGGACAGACAGCGGGAAGCGACTTTGTTTTATACTATGTAGTGATACATGTATAGAGGGTGGAAAAAATCAATGGGCCCTGGAAGGGAACTACCTTAAATCCTTTAGTTAGCTCATTTTACTTAAACGAAACATTGCTTTATTTTTTAAAAGAAACAAAACTGCATTCAGAGATCTTCTAAAATTCGCTTGTCTTACCCGGGAATCGAACCATCTAAAATTTAAAAAAATAAACCCTCGCTATTTTATTTAGGATTATTGTACATTTGTACAGGATAAAATTTATCCAATAAACATTTGGCCTAACACTCATCTGTTGTACGAGATACCCATGAAATTGAATATTTATTAGAACTTCTTTTATTAACAATACCTAGTACTGTTCGCTTGTAACAAGTAAATAACACGTTATAATTTTCTTATCTCTCTAACATCCAAAGACATCGTATGAAGTACAAGCTTGCTAATATTATTTATCTTTAAGTACAGTAAGCTTCAGAGAAAACGAACCACCTTTGATAATGACATCATACGTTTAAGTTTTTCGTGCAGTAACGTAAATGGCGTGTTGCCCTAGTGGTTAGGACTGCGGCTTAGCAATGCGATGGTCACGAGTTCAAATCCGCATATGAGAATTTTTTTTTCTTTTTTGAAGTAAAACTTCTTTAGCGGCGTTGTACACTTTTTTTGTAACGGGTAAAAAATGTAAAACTCGCGTCAGGACACATGACCCTGATCGAAAATTCGTAAGACGGATGGTGAGTAGACAGCCGGCGGCGCGGCGTAGGCGAGGAAGTATCCCCCTCTCTTTCTACGGCGCGGCGAAAATGTATGCCTGCGTCTGTTGTTTAGTTTAGGTGGGGCAGGGTGCTTGCGCGAATGTTCGTGTGTGTTTATGTTATAGAAACAAACTTAACTTAAATGAATGAATTAATTAGAATTGTAGTTAGAAGTTAGTTAGAAGAATTGTATTGATAGACTTGAAGGTACATCTCTCGACAATAAATCTGCAATTTGGGAACTACAGATAACTGGTGGAACATAATTATGGCACACCTCCGGTGGACGTGAAAAAATTAAAAAATTAATAAAACAATGGTTCTGGTAATAATGATGGTGAAAAAGTCGTCAAAATTATGGATGGAAGTTGATTTTTCTGAGAGATAAACTTTTTAATGTAATATAAATTGTCATGTTTGTGCAAGATAGCGCAATAAATAAATATTGTATTCTACGACATAAATGATAGTACTTTTATACTGATAATTAAAGCAATTCGTGCAAAATGATTCCCTAACCATTCCAAAATATAAAAAATGCACAACGTTAATATTTAAGTTTTCACTTCTGCCGGCACTCCCGGAGTGCAACCCGTCGTTTTTTTTTTAGTTTCTTTAATAGGAATCACCTATTGGTGATTTTCGTAACTTTATGTCAGAAAAAATCCATATTTAAGAAAACAAATGTTAGGTATGGGGTTTGTAAGAACAGCAGTTTGCATGTTGCATAAACAATATTCATTTATTTCATTAATTACATTTCTAGGAATCCACTTCCTGGTTGAGTATACAGTTTTCTATGTTAAATTAGGGTTATTTACTTAGAATATTAACTAGATATAAAATAAATACCCTGGGTGAGGTGTAGAACGTTTAACATTAGATAACGGTTCGTTTATAGATATTTCTAGAAACATAACTACAATATTTATTTATGCAAAGTTGTAAAAAACTTTTTTTTTTTATACTCTGTATGATCTTATCGGAAAAAAAGCCTGGTTACAAAATGAAATGTTGTCATTTGCGCCTGTGAATTACAGCGGAAGAACCAACATGCTAAACTATAACAGTATCGCAATATACATCTTTCTCTATTATCACAATTTCTGATAACCCTTTTAACACAACATTAGAAAAATATGTGAGGTCAGATGATGCATCGTTAACACATTACAAGTTGGTATAAGGCACGGTCTTGATGATCGGCTTTCGCCTGGTGATGCGGGTTCGTATCCTATACGGCACCGGGCACGTAGTGTCTTTTTGTAAGTTATTCTTGGTATATGGTTCGGCCAGAAGCCGAAAAAAATACCATAATACCTGATTATTAAAAACATGCCAATAATATTTGAATCCTATCGGTGAATGCTCGGGCAGAGATGGGTGCGGCGCGGGCGGTGGGGAGGGAGCTGCTCGGGGCCAGTCACGTGACGCGCCCGCCATCGCTCAAGCGATAATTCTTTAAGTCTTGGGGGGGTTCGTTTTCTATGACGCTGACTGTATCTTGTTGAAGACTTCGATAAGAAAATCAGTAAATGGTAATAATAAATCTATGCACAGCACAATTCCTTCGTACAGTAGGCGTACTGCCGAAAAGTTTATAAAGGGAACGTATTTTTTTTTGCAACGTGGGGCAACAAATTTGAAATCCGAACGATAACTTTCAACATTTTTAAAATCGATAAAATTGTTAAAGGTATTCGTTCGAATTTCATAATTTGTTTTGTTTTGCTTATTCAATGTTTCATGTTTATGTGTATGTAATTTTCACGTGTTCTTCGTATTGATGATAAAATAAAATTAATATTAGTTTTCACTTATTTTTATTTCAAAGACCAAATGGTTATTAAACTTTTATCCTGAACAATAATCCTACCGATTCGTATAATAAAGTAGCGAGGGTTTATTTATTTAATTTTTAGTTGGTTCGATTCCCGGGTGAGACAAGCGAATTTTAGAAGATATGTCAATGCAGTTTTGTTTCTTTTAAAAAATAAAGGAATGTTTCCTTTCAGTAAAATTAGCTAACTAAAATATTTAAGGTAGTTCCCCTCCAGGGCCCATTGATTTTTTCCAACCTGTATATTATTATTTATTTATTTATTTATTCCTTTATTTCAGGCAACTAAGGCCCATAGAAAAAACAATACATACTACTACAAACATACTTATAAACTAATACATACAAAATTATCACAAATACAATACTATAATAATATAACTTAAAAATACTATAAATAAATACAACATAACACAATTTATACTACAACTTATACTATTGCAAACATATACAACGTGTAACGTTAAATGCGCAAAACCTGAAAATAGTTTGATCAGAATAACGAGCAGCGTACTAATTTTTAATATAGGTCACATTTTTCAAAAAATCTTCATTAAAAACGTTGCCGTGTCTATTTATTACTAGGTCAAGCAAGCCAATGTCAGCGCGGCGCAGCGGCCCGGTGACGACTCCTCCCTCGGTAAAGCGTCGTCGCAGATGCAAGAAACGATCAGAATGGCCAGTAAAACTAAAACAGCACATAAAACCTTTACAATTTTTTTAATGACTTATTTTCTCTCTGAAATAGGTCAATTGAATTAAAAATCAGTTGGGGTGTCTGAGGTTTTGCGCATTTAAAGTTACACGTTGTTTACCTATATATGACGGAGAAGGTACCTTTGTCTCGTTATCATCAGCCATATTTTAATTACTGTGGGCGTACTATGGGTAGTGTTGGTTATTGCGGAATAGAAAAACGATTTACAGTTCAAATCAGATTATAACTTTACGAACAGTTTAATCACACTAGCGAATCGCACACTGTAGGCAGGTATACAACTCAACGATACGGAATGCGAGACAGTTTCTGAGCACATGTTGTCCGTACGATGTCCAATGGTCAAGTTCAAGTGAGCCGCTCCACCTCGCTGCTCGCTCTACTCAACCCCCCCACGAACTCAGGCTAGACTCTGTCCAGGGCCACCAGACGGCGCTGACGTTCCGATCAGTCAAACGAATGACGTATTTACTTTTTACTAAATCATCTTTTTCTAAACAGGATTTACATTGTATTATAAATTAATTAAGTAATCAAACAATAATTGTCATAAACTAATAATAGTAAATTAACAGTCATAGCTTGATTATATTAACAAAATAATTCATCAGTAATATTATGAATCAACAAACGGTAACTTTTTTCGAAGTTAGTTGTCAAATCTAAAAATTTTAATACACAATTATTGATAGTTGTTCACGCATGATGTTGTCAGCCTGCGTGTTGCTGTGACAAAAACTGTAGGCGCTCTTTCCTTTGGGCTACCTACTTACGCACCGAGAATCAAATTTCATCACGTCATCCTCGGACAGCCAATGAGGGGTCCTCAAGAAGTTCATCAAAGAAGCACCAATAGGAGCAGTTGACGAAGACTTCCGAACGCTCCTTCGCGGAACGTTAAAAACCGCTCGTTTTTTCTTCGGAACTAACATTTTTCAAATCGACCTTGCTCTGTATAGCTTCTTTCTCCAACTTTAAATTCAGACTAGCCCATTGTACCAACTCACTAACTCTCATTGCAATTAAAATCATTTTATATTCTGGAGAAACTAAGAAGTTGTCATTTACTCTCTACCGCAACCACAACCTGAAGAGGAAGACGCATAACGCACAAACAATAGTAATCAAAAAATCAAAATCAAAATGTTTATGTCGGACACTAAAAAAATCCATATTGTGTTAGTAAATACAATATTTTAAAAAACTATGTTAGTACACGTAATATATCAAAATTAAATAAAAATGAAAACAAAAAAAATAAAAATTAGAATTAAATTAAAAATTATCTTAACATTAAAATCAAAGTTAAAATAAATATTAAAATCAAAATTATATCAAAATCAAAATTACAATCAAAATTAAAATAGTAACTCATAATTAACGATAGTAAAACAAGAATAACAAAAATTATGTTAAATCACATACGACTGTATTGACAACTGACTTCGACATATAAGGTCAACTTTTATTAAGTACAAAAATTTTAAGGATAGATTCATTAACTTAAGATAGACATCTCTTGAAAAAATAATACATTTCTATACGCTAGTTTCCAAGAAAAACACCAAAAACAATTTTTAAAAAAAAGTCAAATTCAACATCCTGTGTATTAATGGCTAACGTACTCTAACAATTAGCAGAATATAACAATGGTTTCTTGCCTGCACACGTGTGGCGGCGGCATGTCCCCCTCTTCGCCCCGCTGCCCCCGCCTTGCCCGGCCGGCATTGAGCGCAGGAGATTCTTTCAGTTCGCCAAAATCAAGTTACTGAATTGTGCGTGTTGTCTGTGAGAAAATTTTCGAAATGCCGTATCGGTATTCATCCCGAGAATACATGAATATGGCTATGTGCTATCACGACGCAGGTGAAATAATGTTGCGGGCACAAGAACTGTACGCCCAGAGATTTGGACGAGTGGTCAATATTCGCACCATTCTTCGAGCCGTGCAGCGCTTCAGAGAGAGTGAGAACTTCCAGCCTCGTCTTATTGACTCGGAGAGGCCGCGACACCCAGTGCAGCTTGAAGAGGAGGTGCTGGATTTCTTTCACCGGCACCCCGTGGCGAGCACCGGAGACGCTGCCCGTGTGTTTGGCGTAAGCCAGAATTACGTGTGGCAGCTCCTGTGCAGTGAAGGTTACCATCCCTTCCATTTCACTCGGGTCCAGGAGTTGCTGCCTGAGGATTACGCACCGAGGGTCGAGTTCTGCCGTTGGCTGCTGCGGAACCCTACGTATAACGTGCTGTGGACGGATGAGTGCACATTTACGCGCAAGGGACTATTTAATGTGCATAATGCTCATTACTGGTGCGAGTACAATCCACGAGTTATTCGGCCGGACCACTTCCAACACCGGTTCAGTGTAAATGTGTGGGCAGGAGTGTTGAACGGCCAATAGCGTTATCCGGACCGTATTTCTATCGTATAGATAGACGTTCTGTTTAAATTTTTGTACTTGATAAAAGTTGACCTTATATACAACATTATTTTTAGTATACGGCAAACCCGAAACACTTGTCTAGTAATTTTTTTGTAAAGAATCTATGTACAAAATTTCAAAACTGTATGATGAAAAATCACAAAGTTATAAGCTTGTTATGTTACCTGGATGTCCGTACAAAAAGTTGGTTACCACTTAACACACGCCGCTGGAAAATCTCACCGTGATAACTAAGGCGAAGTGAGCTTAGAGTGAGCAGCTGTGAGTCATGCTGATTCTAGGGATTGACACTATTGATGACTCATTCCAGGCTCACTTCACTCAAGTTTTCACGGTGACATATACAATAGAGCCGTGCGATTCTGTAACCAACAGAATCGCACGGCTGTATTGTGCGCGTATAATTGCGGATATGACTTAGTGTCGCTCGGTGTCCAACTTGATAGCTTTTTTAAAATATTTTTGGGACAAAATATAACATGGTTTAAAAATGATTGAAATCGATTCAGTTACTTATTCTGAACAAACTATATTCAGGTTTGCAATTTACTAAAAATAATGTTAAATACAACGTGTAACGTTAAATGCACAAAACCTCAGACACCCCAACTGATTTTTAATTCAAATAACCTATTTCACAGAGAAAATAAATCAAAAAAAATTATTAAAAAAATTGTAAAGGTTTATGTTTATTTATTTTTATGTTTTAAGTGCTGTTTTAGTTTAACTGACCATTCTGATCGTTTCTTGCATCTGCGACGACGCTTTATCGAGGGAGGAGTCGTCACCGGGCCGCTGCGCCTCACTGACATTGGGTTGCTTGACCTATTAATATTAGGTCATCCCACTTCCAGTGTCATATTTTTTATTTCCAATATTTATGTATTGCACAATGGTATGCAATAGTTAATACATGTGTTGTCTTGTACAATCATGTTAGTATAATTTGGTGTGTTGTATTGTCAAGACGTGCATTGATTTAAAATGGAAGATTTAAAAAAATCTATTAATGTAGTGGAGCAACGTATATTTCTAAAGTTTTGTGCTTTACTCAACTACTCTGAAGGAGTTGCGCACGACTTACTGGTAAAGTGTGTTGGTCGTAACGCCTTAAATAAAAGAACCGTACAGCGATGGCTTGAAATGTACAAACAAGGAAGAACCACAGCTGAAGATGAGCCGCGAGCACCTCGATCATTATCATCGAATAGATTAGAAGCAAGGGACAAAATCATGGAAGCACTTCGTCAGTCACGTAGGGTCAGTGTCAGTGATCTCTCCACTCAACTTAACATTCCTCATTCCACTATACATAGAGTACTCACGGAGGATTTATGTCTGGTCAATAAAAGTGCAGTGTGGGTGCCCACACTCTGAACACGGATCAGAAGGAGTTTCGTTATGAAACTGCGCGTAGCCATTTATCGTGGTTTCGCCGTAAGAAAAATATACTTAATAGATTCATATGAATTGATGAAACTTGGGTCGAATTTTATACTCCTCGTCAAAGACAACAGTCACGATGTTGGGTGGAACCGGGCACTTCAGATGAACATTTACCACGTGCAGAGCTACATGAACGAAAAATACTACTAATAGTAGCTATGGATGTCAGAGGCATTGCTTTTTGGAGAACTTATGATGAAAATACAACTATGACTGGAGAGCGATATAAGTCATTTTTAGAAGAAAATATTCCTATTTGGGCAGACGAACATCATATAACGAGTCCTATAATTTTACATGATAACGCCAGACCGCACAAATCAAAAATAGTTCAGAATTTAATTGAAGATAAAGGATGGATTGAAATTATTCAGCCGCCATATTCCCCAGATATGAATCCTTGTGATTTCAATTGTTTTGGCCATGTGAAGAGGAAATTGTCGGGTACTCGATACAATAGCAAAAAGGAGTTAGATATTAAACTAAAGAGCATTATTGATGAATTAAATGAAAGTGGTACTTTAAATGGTGTTCAAGATTTGCCAGCAGTCTGGGAGCGAGTGATTAATAGTGGTGGAGATTATTGATTAGTGTCACAAGGTTATATAGTATAGTAGTCAGTTTTTGTAAAATAATAATAATAAAAAAATATGACACTGGAAGTGGGATGACCTAATAAATAGACACGGCAACGTTTTTAAAGAAGATTTTTTGAAAAATGTGACCTATATTAAAAAGTGGTTCAATTAATTCAGCTCGATATACTGATCAAACTATTTTCAGGTTTTGTGCATTTAACGTTACACGTTGTATACATACAGATGGAGCTAAAGAAGTTTTACTTGAGTCATGTGGTCATAAACACACTCGTTTTTTTTTATTTATCAAAGTGACAGCTAAATGTTAACTTTGCTGCCATACTTTGTCTAGCGTTACTAGAAAAAACAGTATAAAAAAAAAAAAACAAGAGTTACAGAATACAGAATACAGCTACAATATTTTGGTTTTCTTAAAATTTAACACAAGGCCAATCTCGAAGGAAGCTTATATTTCCCCGAAATTACGAGTCATGGAATTTGATGATAATGCTCATATTATGCTTCGGAACTTTATCCAATCCGTAGCTAGTCACATCAACACACACTTATTTCACCTCTTTAGAACATAGACACGATGGTCGGCCCAGTAACAAATCGCGACAAGTCCACTCGCCCACTAGGCCTCCGGCTTGGCACCAATGTGCTCAAGTGGCGGGTCCTGCGGGGCCGGGCGCTGTCGCCTGTCGGCTCGGCCGTTGTCAGCCGCGATCTGTGTCACGCCTGTTATTGGAAAATGTCATAACGACCCACCTCCCGCCGATCTGGCGGACATTACAAAATTAATAAAAGCTCCACTAGAGGACAAATACACTAGCCTGCAAAACTAAGAACTACACTTTTAAAATTTCAATTTTAAACCGACTTCAAAAAGGAGGAGGTTGTCAATTCGGATGATTCTATTGAAGGGGCCCAGTGTAATGCTGACTTGGGCCGCTTCTTATGTAGACTACCTCCAGGTGTTGATGATTTAAATCAAAGCAGGCGGCACTAATTAAAGTTATTTATTTACTGATTATACTACTGTACAAACTATGTATTTATTTACAATAAGCGAGCAGCGATAAACAATGCAAGCGTGAAGCGCAAGTCAGCCAAAGCTAAATCAGAGTGAACCCGTAACAATGCTAGTACGCGGTATTTATACTATTCACACATTAAGGTCCATAATACAAAAAACAAAAGTGGGCGGCGCTTGCGCCGGCCTCGCGCGACATCATACAATATGACGTAGTGGTGGCGTGATTTGTTACCGAGGTCCCACCGTTCATAAGCAGCAGCGGATGCCGTAGCGGTTTGGGTCGCTACACTACTCCCCCGCTGAGACCGTGACTACGGGCGATAGTAATCAGGGAATTTGACCGTTCGCCCACTCTTTGTCTTTTTAACTGTCGCCGACGCTTGCTGCAGAACTGGAACCGAAGACTCTTCTCTGGCAATATATACAGGTTTTAGACGGTCTATGGTGACTGTCTGCCTCTTGCCTGCCACGTCGATTTCAAACGTCTTCAGCCCACGACGTAATACCTCGTATGGAACCAAATATGCCGCTTGCATGGGCCTTCGTGCTGGACCCTGACGGATGAAGATGTGGCTCGCTGTGGCTAAGTCCTTAGGCACGTAAAATGACTTGCTGGAACTGGTATGCCATGAAGTTGGTTGTGGTGCCAGTTTGCTCATGTAGGCCCGAAGTCTGCTGGCCAGGTTGCTCGGTTCCACCATTTCATCTATGCTGGTCGTGAAGAATTGCCCAGGTAGCCGAAGTGGTTCGCCGTAGACAATTTCTGCCGTGGAAGCTCGTAGGTCACTCTTCCAGGCGCTGCGGATGCCCAGCAGTATCCACGGGAGAACCTCAGTCCAGTTGGAGTTGGAATGGCAAGCGATGGCAGCCTTCAATTGACGGTGTAGCCTTTCAACGAGACCGTTTGCTGCGGGATGGTAAGAAGTGGTGGTGTGGTGGGTAGCGCCCACCAGCTTGGCAACTTCTTTGAAGGTGTGCGACTCAAACTGACGCCCGCGGTCCGTCGTGATGTGCTCGGGACAGCCAAACCGAGCGATCCACCCGGATACTAGGGCAGCCACGCAAGTTTCAGCAGTGATATCCTGCAGTGGCAGCGCCTCAGGCCACCTGGTGAAGCGGTCGACAATTGTGAGACAGTACCTGTTACCAGAACATAAAGTTAAAGGACCTACTATGTCTAAATGAATATGTCGGAAACGGGCTGATGGTGCTGCGTATGCTGCTGTAGGTGCTGACGTGTGTCTCGATATTTTGCAACGTTGGCACTGCTGGCATTCCTTAACCCATTGTCGACAGTCTTTTCTAATTCCTGGCCACACATATCTGTCCGTAATTAAGCGTACGGTGGCTTTAACCCCAGGATGACTTAAATTATGCAATGCATTAAATACCTGTCGGCGGTGTGCGGGGGTAACGTACGGCCTCACACTTTCTGTTGACACATCGCAGTATACCTGTGTGGTGCTCTCAGGTAACCTCCTCTTTTCCAGCTTCAAGGAGGAGCCGCTCGTCAATAGACTCTTAAGCTCATCATCAGAGTCTTGAGCGAGCGCTAAGGACTGGTAATCTATGGGCAAAGAAAGTTCGTTAATGCGTGATAAGGTGTCTGCAACGATGTTGTCACTGCCAGAAATGAATTGGATGTCAGTGGTAAATTGGCTAATAAAATCCAAATATCGAAACTGGCGTGGCGAGCAATTGTCCCTATTAGTAGAAAAGGCGAAGGTTAGCGGCTCGTGGTCTGTCAATATACTGAATGTTCTCGCCTCCACCATATACCGGAAGTAACGAATAGCTTCGTATATAGCCTTCAGTTCGCGATCATATGGGCTATATTTCTTTTGCGCCGGAGACAATTTCCTGGAAAAGAACGCGAACGGTTGCCATTCCTTTCCTTTTCGATGCTGTAGAACTGCGCCAATTGCCGTATCAGATGCGTCGGTCTGGATCGTCAGCTCTGCATTAGGATCTGGATGTACCAACAGTGTAGCCTGTGAAAGACTTTTTTTACTTTTGTTAAATGCGTCCAATAATTGCGGTGTCCATGTAATTGGCATTGTTCCTTTTGTTTTGGGTCCGGACAATAAGGAGTTGAGAGGCGCCTGTATGCTAGCTGCACCTGGTAGGAATCGATGGTAAAAATTTAACATACCGAGAAATCTTCTTAGTTCCTTTATAGTCTTAGGCTCTGGAAAGTCTTGAATGGCTTGGACCTTTGTTTGTAACGGCCGCACACCTGCTGCGGACACTATGTAACCCAAGAAAGTAACTTCGGATTTACCTAGATGACACTTTGTAATATTTATTTAGAATATGGCGTTGTTACGCCATATTCTATCAAACGTTCGAAAAGTTGCTTCAAGTGGTCCTCATGTTCTCGGCTGCTTCTGCTGGATATTAAAATGTCATCTAGATAACAATAGCAGAAGTCCAGTCCACGCAGTACCTCATCGATAAAACGCTGGAAGGTTTGTGCAGCATTACAAAATCCAAAAGTCATAAAAGAAAATTCGTACAAGCCGAATGGTGTAGTAATGGCTGTTTTAAATATATCTTCCTCCAGGACTGGAATCTGGTGATAAGCTTTTACCAGGTCAATTGTAGAAAATATAGTGCTACCTGTTAGCTGCTGTGTGAAGTCCTGAATGTGCCTGACTGGATATCGATCTGGAACTGTGCGTGCGTTAAGAGCTCGGTAGTCACCACAAGGCCGCCATCCATCAGTTTTCTTTCGAACAAGGTGAAGGGGTGATGACCAAGCGCTCTCTGATCTTCGGGCTGTTCCATTCTGCAACATGGTATCAAATTCTTGCTTTGCTATACACAACCGTTCTGGATCTAGGCGGCGAGGTCGACTAAATACTGGCGGTCCAGGCGTAGTCCTGATTTGATGCACCGTGCTGTGTTTTGGTGAGCTAGGCTTACCGGCAGGTCGGGTGATCTCGGGGTACTCCCGCAGTAGACGATGGAAGGGATCTTCATCCGGGGCTGCACAGGTCGTACGTACGGATGAAATGCTATCCGCTGACCGTTGATGAGGAGCCGGAATGCTAAGTGAAGTAACCCCATATAATGCGTTGATTGCGGCAGTCGACAAGCAAGTTGTAAAAACTTAAAAAATCGACACCGATGATGGGCTTGGATACGTCTGCCACAACGAAGCGCCAACTGAATGCACCTCGTAGACCTATATTCAACTCCAGCTGTATATAGCCATAAGTAGCTATAGGTGTTCCATTGGCTGCGAACAGATTATAATTAGTTTTCGGACGCGATTCCCGTACAGATGACCTAGGATACACACACAAGTCTGAACCCGTGTCGACCAAAAACTGGACCTTTATGTTGCGGTCTGTGATGAACAGGCGGTTCAAACTATTGGGGCAGTCGTTTACAGCTATTGTCGGCTGCCTTGGTTGTTTTCATGCTTGTAACTACAGGGCTTTACGCACTTCCGTGCTCGTTCCTTAAAACTATAGTGATACCAGCAGAAGGGGTGGTCATGGGGGCGCGAACGTGACCGGGAGCGACTACGGTTCCTGTAGGAGTCTCGACCTTTTGAATCGTATCTGGAACGTCTGTATAGCTTCGTAGAAATCGCCTCAATCTTTCGTGTTAATTCCGCTACTTGCATTTTTAAATCGCTATCGCCTGTACATGTGACTGCAGCCGATGTTGCCGAAGTACCCGCTACTTGGTTTGCTGCAGGAACGATATCATTGAATGGTGGTACTCGTACTCCAACCCTGCACGTTTCTGCTGTTCCCTCCTTCGCCAACTCCGTGTTGTTGTCCATTTCTTCTGTCGGGGTCACCAATGAAGGGGCCCAGTGTAATGCTGACTTGGGCCGCTTCTTATGTAGACTACCTCCAGGTGTTGATGATTTAAATCAAGTCAGGCTAATTAAAGTTATTTATTTACTGATTATACTACTGTACAAACTATTTATTTACAATAAGCGAGCAGCGATAAACAATGCAAGCGTGAAGCGCAAGTCAGCCAAAGCTAAATCGGAGTGAACCCGTAACAATGCTAGTATGCGGTATTTATACTATTCACACATTAAGGTCCATAATACAAAAAACAAAAGTGGGCGGCGCTTGCGCCGGCCTCGCGCAACATCATACGATATGATGTAGTGGTGGCGTGATTTGTTACCGAGGTCCCACCGTTCATAAGCAGCAGCGGATGCCGTAGCGGTTTGGGTCGCTACACTATTTTTTATTTTTTTTTATGTAGTTCGGGCATAACTCCGTCATACATGGACGGATTTGCAAAATTCTTTTTTTCGTCGATATAGGTTTATCCCGAAATGGTCCCGTTTAACCCGGTGAGCATGAGGCGAAAAAAAGTTACTTCAAGAATGTGGCAGGGTGGGACATACCCTTATCTTAATGTACCGTAATATAATTCTTATTATTATTATTTTCTAATTTTGTTGATTTATTTTGTATCATAATGAATTAATTAATGGATTTAAATGAAAGAAGTTCCATATACAATAATAATTATTTATTCATTCACGTTTTCTTATACTCTAATAATTATAGTCACAAAATTTGGGGTTTTACAAAAATTAAGAATTAAACAAAAATATTTATCTTTGGAATGTAAATCAACTTAAAACTAAAAGATAATGAGATCCTCCTCGTAATTTAACTTATTATTTTTTTTTTAATTGAAAATAGGATTAATCAGTACTGTTGAGATAAGCACAATTTTCGCAAATAAATTTTGCATGCTCCAAACATATGGGCTTGGCACAAGCGTTGCAAGAATGTTTGGTTTTTCTATCCTTCTTATATGGACAATCCTGGCATCTGACATATCGTCCGGATACATTTGCATGTCTAGGTGAGGGCTCACCGAGCTGTTTTTCGATTCGCTGGCGGATGAAACTTGGATTTTTTTTTTTTGATTTTCTTGAATGTAGGTGTTCGTAAATCATTGATAAGCCCAAACTACGAATGAATTGTGTTCTCTTGATCGTAACGTTTTTATTTACTCGATATATAATGCAAGCATTGATAGCTGCCATGTTCAAGATACCATAGAACAAAGTCATAGGCATAGGCCACCCTTTACTGTTGCGACTAACGTTGTAACTAGCACTCAATTCATCAACCACGTCAACGCCAGCTTTAGTCGAATTATAAAATGTTATAATTTCAGGTTTTTGTTTCTCGCCTGTAGATTCATCTATTGAATTGTCATGGTGCATGGTGGACATAACAAGAACCACCTTGTTTTTCTTTGGAGCATAGGAAACAAGTGTGGCTGTTTGTGTATGTGACTTTAACCCTTTACCGCATAGGAAACCATATATGGTTTGACATGTTTACAGTTTATTTACTCTAAAAAAATAAAAAACTAAACTAAAATTTATGATTACATCATTACGTAAAAAAAATACGTCAGAAATGAGGCAGGGTATAACATACCCGAGACAAGTTTGCGCACATATACCCCGACCGGTGCCTCGCGCCACACTGCGATCACGCCACTACCCCGTCCTGCACACCTCTGCCTTCAGCTACTGAGCGAGCTAGTGCCGCCAGACGAGGATTTTAAAAAATACGCCACTTTTAAATTTTACCAGGGTGTGAGATACCCTGGCTCATGCTCGCCGGGTTAAATTTCGTAAAGATCTGGTGATGAGTTTCGGAGACAGACAACTCTCTCTCAACTCTTCAATAAATACCAGTAAAACAACCGCGATTGCTGCTATCGCATATGTAAACAATGCACACAGCATTGTTTACGCAATCGCACAACATAACATCACGTCTGTACCCTATAACTAATGATACTATATAAAAAAAAAAGATACTAACTAATGATACTATCAATAACACCGAATTGTTTACTAGTCATAATAAGATAAAGAAATATATTAAAATTAAAAGATTAATTAAAAAAACTCAAAAATCATTAAAATGCCAAAAAGTTAACAAATCAAATATAAAACTGAGTTATTTACATAATAGGTTCCAATGTGTAGATATTAATGGTGTGAAATCTTCCGCGCTACCAGTTCAGTTAGGTGTACCGCAAGGCTCAATACTGGGTCCATTCTTGTTCTTAGTGTATATTAATGATTTACCATTCCATTTAAAGGGAATCTGTGACGTTGTACTGTTTGCTGATGATACATCTCTTATTTTTAAAGTAGATAGGAATAGACAAGATTTTGACGACGTAAACAGTGCACTCTCAATAGTTACGGATTGGTTTACGTCAAATAACCTAGTTCTCAATGCCAAGAAAACGAAATGTGTAAAGTTCGCCTTACCGAATGTTAGAAATCTAGGACCCAACATCATCTTAGATAAAGAGGCGCTTGAAACTGTGAGTTCGGCAGTTTTTCTGGGAATAACAGTAGATGCCAAACTTCAGTGGGGACCACATATATCGAGCCTAGCAGGAAGGCTCAGTTCGGCTGCCTACGCCGTCAGGAAAGTAAGACAATACACTGACGTTGATACAGCTCGTTTAGTATATTTTAGTTATTTTCACAGCGTTATGTCCTACGGTATTCTGCTGTGGGGCAAAGCAGCTGATATACAAAATATATTTGTCCTTCAAAAACGAGCTGTTCGAGCAATTTACCAGCTAGGTGCTAGAGTTTCTCTAAGAGATTTTTTTAAAGATATTGGTATTCTCACGGTTGCATCACAATTCATCTTTGCCAACATCTTATATATTAGACAAAATATACACTTGTATACTAAAAACAGTGATATTCACAATGTTAACACCAGAAATAAGGACAAACTACGTGCTCCGTTTCACCGGCTTCATAAGGTTCATAACTCATTTGTTGGTCTTGGTATAGCCTTTTATAACAAGCTACCCTCTTCTTTGCTAGATTTGCCTTTTAATGCATTTAAAGCTCAAGTAAAATCTAACCTTTGTTCAAAGGCATACTATTCTATCAACGACTACTTAAACGATAAGAATAGTTGGTCGCCCTGATTAACTCAAGACAATGTTTATGTTCTTTCTCCAGAATTAGCTTACTGATAGGTTATATGAGCTCATTATACAATTGTTTTTTTATTGGGCTGTATAAGTCAAATCAGTTTAATTTAATTTTAATTTTATTATTGACATAATCAACCCATTGCAATGTTTTCTAATGAGTTGATTGCAATATGTGGTTAGCTAGTGACCTCGACAATTGATCATATTATTCTTACCTGAGCAACCGGCAGCAAGTTAGATGTCATTGCTTGCGGTAGCGTCGGGGGTCGGGTTGTCTCCTTCCCTCAAATATGGCGAGGGGGGTAATGGCTGATCTTTGCGTTATGCTCGTGAACGGGTGCTGCTTGTGGTGACTGGTCGTCTTGCTGACCATGGTTTTATCATTGTTATCATTATTAATAACTTGTTTATTTAGTTTCCTTATGGTCCTAGTTTATCATTTGTGACTTCAAGCGACAGCTATGTAAACTGAACCCAGCATTGCATAAATATGTCAGCGGTCACGCCCTTTATACCTGGAGGCTTTTATTTAATTTCCATTTATTAATTTTTGCTTGAGTACGTATAGTTTTTTATTGTATTTCTTGGTATATTGGCGTTGCTAGCAAATAATTTCATTTAGCGTTCTGTGTCTTGTAATGTTAATTGCTTTGCATACCTTGTATTGTATTCAGTCAAGTATATTTTCTAACTGAACAGACAGCTGTGCTGCTGGGGAGTTTGTTGCGCCACTTCTTCTTCCCAGCGAAAGCACTAGGAAGTGGTGAAGGGCGGGCGTTTTGGGGGACTGTCTTTTGTAATTTTGACGTTCGAAAAGTGCTGATTCTCAGCCTAGTTTGAATAAATGACTTTTGATTTTTTTTGATTTTTTATAAACGCAGATGCAGTACGCAGTTGCTTTTTCACAGCTCCAAGGGACAGTAGACCTGAGTATTTGATATAAATTCCAGCTTGATACCTCCACGTGTTCCTGAGAAAAAGGGTCTTGACAGACACAAAGACGGACGGACGGACAACAAAGTGATCCTATAAGGGTTCCGTTTTTTCCTTTCGAGGTACGGAACCCTAAAAAAGTTTTAGTTCTAATCTATAGAAGTTACAGATTTAAAATAAAAAACGTTTCATAGCTATGCTCGATTTTAGGTATGCTCGATCGGGTTGAGATCAGGACTTCTTGATGGCGAAGCCATCACGCTGATACCAACCTCCTGAATATACTCTTGCACGACATGAGCCGTGTGTGGCCGGGCATTATATCACGCATCAGCATCGATCCATCACTAACATTTGCTGAATACGGACCTGCATACTCGTTGAGAATCTCTTGGGCATATCTTTCCCCAGTTAGAGTGCCATTTTCTATGGCCACAAACTCTGTGTGACGCTCTGAAGATATGCCAGCCCATACATGTACACTGCCTCCACCGTACTGGACTATTTCTCAGAAGCAGCCTTGAAGGTATCGCTCACCAGGCCTCCTGTAGACACTTCGCCTTCCATCAGAAGTGTAAAGTGAGAATCGAGACTCATCTGTGAACAAAATTCTTGACCATTCTTCTTCATTCTGTATGTGTTCACGGGCGTATCGCAGTGTCGCTACTCGATGCTCTCTCTCGAGTTTGTGGCCACTCGCCGGTCTTCAGGGTTTCAGATTTGCTTCAGCAAGTCTTCTTCTCACTGTACTGTCACTAATGTAGTCCCTTCGGGTCTGAAGAAGCTGTTGCTGGATTTCAACTGCCTTAAGGTGGCGATTTCTCAACACAGTGGAAACAATATAAGGGTCTTCTCGGGCACTAGTACACCTGGATCTGCCATTACAAGGCCTACTCAGATGGTTTCCAGTCTCTTCGTACCTTCGCTTCACCTTCTGGATCGTTCGTAACGTCACACCCACCATTCTTGCAGTACGAAGCATACTGATGCCTAGATCCAGAAAAGTCATGATCCTAGCACATTCATCAGGTCAAAGAGGCATGATAAATAAAATTTATGTGCTGTTGTCCAACTTAACTTTTGTAACAAGACTCATCGATCAAGAGAAAATTTGAAAACAAAAACAGAAAGAATAAAATGAATGGTAAAATTGTAATTCGAAAAATGATTTTTTTATAAAGGTCTTTTCAGTCATTTCTTAAAATAAGGTTCTGGACTATAAAGTTTTTATATACAAAATTAAACTCTTTCGAGTCCTGAAAAATACAGCAATCATTTTCTTTTTTACCGACCAAGATTTTCAAACTTGAATTTGGAGAAGGCTCATTCTTAAACAACCAAATTTTGTTCTTGTTTTTGGAGGCTCATCAAAATAATATAGCCAGGTTTCATCATCCGTGACTATATTATTAGTTTAGTACTTAATAGTTCCATTTTCTTACTTTTTTTACATTTTCTTACACCAATTTACTCTGCATACATTTTGTTCTTCTTTTAAATCGTGGGGTACCCAAAGCGTACAAATGTTTTCACTCCAATTATATCGTGCACAATTTTATGAATGCTTGGTGCACTAATCTGCAGGATTTCTTCTATCCGTCTATAAGTTATTCGACGGTCTTCTCTAATAAATTTTTCAATTGTCTTCACATTCTCTTCAGTGCAAACGTCCGTAGGGCGTTCTGACCTCGGTGCATCTTCTATACCAAAATAACCGCGACTGAATTTCTGATACCACCGAAAAATATTTGTACGATGAGGGCATTTTTCTTTAAGTACAGAATCAATTTCTTCCACACACTCATCTATTGAAAGACCGCGCACGAAGTTACCGAATAATAACATGTAATTCGTCCCTAGACCACCCAGATTTTTTTTTTTTAAATCAAGAATTTTGTATGCAATTGCTAACGAGTGTCGATTGAAATATTATGTATCTACCGTCGAATGATTAGTGTATATTCCTGTAAGACTATACTCATCTACCTACAATTGAAAGTATTGCTGTATTGCAAAACTTATCTAGTGACCTAGGTATATAATAACATGTTTGTTACTTCTTCACCCAAAAACTAATGAACCGATTGCGATGAAACTTGATAGGTACATAGCTATTACTTAAAGCTCTTACTTTTTATCCCGATATTCCCAAGGAGTCGAAACATACGCGGGTGAAACCGCAAGGTGCAGCTAGTAATATTATACGAGTATAGTAGGATAGAATTTATTATTTAAGATATTTAACAACCAAAAACCTATTTTGCATTCTTCCATTTCATCTTGACATCTCTCTTTGCACCCGTACAACTGTCATAAATAAACTCTTTGGTGTTACTGACCAAAACGTATTAATATAAGATGAAATAACAAGAAATACATTTTATTTACATCTCCCCCTTAGAGAATAAAATTTACAACAAATTTTCGTTTTATACTACTCATCCTCTTCTATTACTTTTATTTTATGAAATAATAAACTTCTTCTTTATTCCCGGATGCAGGGCTTGGAATTACTTTTGTGATATGCAAAACATTTGAATATTTTTTTCTGTGTTTTGTTCCTATCCTGTATACAATATGTTAGGTTAAACGAGGGACATACTTTAAGGTAGTGTAGTACTGATGAAATTGAATCAATTTTTACTATGAGACCGAAATTGAAATCGAGAAATAAAACCGCTGCTCCATACATTTCATGTTTGCAAAACACGACAAAATGTAGGGAACGGCAGATTTTATTTTTTCATATTTCGATGACCCCGTTGTGAAAGTTTACATTTTCATGAGTAGTACACTCCCTTAAAATTTATCCCTCGTTTAGCCAAACATATTTTAAAGAGTTTGAATTTTTTTCTATAATATCATATAGGCCAATCTTCAGTTCATCTATTTTTTAACCGACTTCAAAAAAGGAGGAGGTTATCAATTCGACTGTATTTTTGTTTTTTTTTTTTTTTTTATGTTTGTTACCTCATAATAACCGACAGGGTGAACCGATTTTCATGATTTTGTTTTTTATTTGAAAGCTGGTGCTTCCCGTATGGTCCCATTGTCACCATTTCAATATCTGATGATGGGATCTTGTAGAAATCTGGGGAACTCTTCAATAAATAACAGCAGATTAACCGCGATTGTTGCTATAGCATATCTAAGCATTGTTTACACCATCACACAACATAATATCACGCCTTTACTCACTACAAAGGTTACAATTTTTTTTATTATAATAATAATTAATACCAGTAAAACAACCGCGATTGCTGCTATCGCATATGTATGCATTGTTTACGCAATCGCACAACATAACATAACGTCTGTACCCTATAAACGCAGATGCAGCTTCCTGTCACTGATATTTACGTAGCAAGTAGTGTTTATATGAATTTGATTGGGGTAGATATACCTAAAAAGTGAAAAATAAAAAAATTTATATAAAAAAAAAACAACCGACTTCCAAAAAAACACTACAAAGTGAAAAATAATTTTAATTTCGGAAGTCGGTGTCAAAAAACCAAAATGCGGAACCAACGACACCGACTTCCAAAATTAAAATTATTTTTCACTTTGTAGTGTTTTTTTGGAAGTCGGTTGTTTTTTTTTATATAAAATTTTTTATTTTCTATTTAGTTTGTTTACATTTTATATGTAAGCCATGTCTCCTATATTAAATTCATAGTGCTTACGATTTTTATCAAATAGTGAAGCTGTTTTTATATCTCTAACCCAGCCACTATTTGTTTTTTCCTCTTTTAATTAATTCGGTAAAATTTTGAAATCTGCACCATATAAAAGATAACTTGGTGTAAGACTAGTGACAGAATGATTAGTTTTATTATATTAACTGACGCATTCTTGAGCGATTGTTCCCCAGGCGCTCTTTTTTCTGCTCCATTTATTTTGCATCTGAATTTGTTAACTAATATTTGATTTAACCTCTCACTTAGGCCATTTGAGAATGATGCATTTAATGCTTTGAATTCCGTCGGTAACTGCTAGTCCTTTAAAAATTCCTTGAATTCTTTCGAATAGATTCCCGTATACTGATCAGTGAGAAACATACCAATGTGATCCATTTCTGTTATATTCTTGACTAGTTTTATGAAATCATTGGCACTTTGCGTCTTAGAGGTGAGAGTATCTTATTTTTTATTATTATTATTGTGAGTGTGAAGACTATGTGGGTCATTTCTTTTTTCTGTTTTCCTTCTTAGTTAATAGTTAATCATGGTCTGGCAGTTTGAGTAATTTATGCGGCCTACCCAAATGTCCTTTCATTGGTATTGTTCGTCGAATCGTAAGGCTCCTCAAGTTCTGAGTTGAGCTGCACGATTTTTGACAAATGCGTGCACTGACTGGACAGGTCCGCTCAATCTGTGTGGTTCTTTACTCAAAAGACCATTTCAGACACCAATCTACATGGTCTCCACATGATCTGACCAAGATTATGTCTGGACTTTAAAAGAGACTGTGACCTCTGAGTTTGTTTCGGCCTTTCTTCTCAGAGTAGTCAGATAGGAAACGCCGACCTCATCTAGTTTAAAAAAAAATATGATTGACATGTAAAAGTGTTTGTACAAACCTACTTACAGAAAATAAATCATTTATCATTTATCATTATTTATCAATAAACGCGTACCTAGTGAAGTGATCTACTAACAGATTTAGATATCTTTTCGTCGATCTTCAACCTCCAAAACCACCAATTGTGTCCATAGACATTTTCGAAAGGCTTTACGACCAGGCCTAGGTGAGACATCAAGCCAAACCGATCGTGCCCTCTTGATTTATTTTTTATACAAATTTCACAGCTTCTATAAGTACTATTTATCTAAATATGTACTGTCAAGTTTTTGGCAGTGTATAGTGGACTCACCAATATTGCATTTGCCTTATTCCAATGTGACATACAGTGAGTGTAAAAAGTATTCGTATACCTAAGTTTGTAATAAAAAAATACAAAGGAGACGAGTACGCTTTCATACAATTTTGGGCCTGGATGTAAAAAGATGAAATTGGTGTCAATTGATAGCTAAGATATTAACAAACAATCACTGAAAATTTTGCAGATTTTGGCAATCTGAGAGCCGAGATAAAAGAGATTTAGGAAAAGTGAGGTTACGTCCCAATCTGTACTTACCAGCCGATTTTTGAAGTGGGATTGTCATTTTTTACCCGACTGTCGAAGGAGGGGCCACAATTTAAACAACGATCAATGATGTCAATCAATATCCAATCGGTAGGTCGTTCGTAGAATCGAAAATAACAAGTACAAGTTCAACGTTTAAGCGGGGTTCTCCGTGTCTGGTATGGTAGCAAGGCACGGGTCGTACAAGAAGAAAGATCAGAAGTCCGTAGGAAAGCAGGGATCGAAGAAAATATCAATAAAAGTATGGGAGGAAACACACTCAAAACGCACACGCACTAGACGATACGAACGAGTGTCGATGTCATGTCATGCATGTCAAGGCAGAGTTAGCACAGGTTAAAAATACAATAATCGATTAGTAAACGTGAATTGGTTTATCTTAATTATGTAGATATTTAATTAGTTTAAACTCTTAATACTTTAATTCTAACAGATTTAATTATTTTAATTGAATTAATTATCTGGTGAAAGCATTTTCGTAAGCAGTATGAACTCTGTAACGTTAATCGATTATAATTGAATGGATATCCCTATTACTTCGTAACCCTAACTTAATTATTGGATTTCTCATTTTCCAGATTGTAAATTGAGTTGATTTTTCACATTCTGAAATAGAAAAATATAACCTTTTTTTCTAAGCCATACCTCAACTTATTACAATCAGGCCCAGAAATCTCCATCTCCTTTGGTAGATATTTGTTTTAATTTATTTAATTTTGAAAATACTAACAAGCAGCTCAAGGTCGTTGTACTTTGCTTAAGCCAAAAAAAAAAAAATTAAACAGTAAAAAACAAATTATCCACTTTGCGAAAATTCGCGAACAAAAAGTATTCGTACACTTCAAAAATTATTTTAAAAAAAAAAATTAAAAAGTCAATTAATATTTTGTTGGTCCACCATTATTATGGATAATAGCTTGGAGTCTCCGTGGCATCGAATCAACTAGTTTCAAGACATAAGAACACGGTATCAGTTCCCATTCTTCGCGAAATGCAATTTTTTGCGTTTCTTTACTTGAAATTGCTCTTTTTCGAATTTTATCATCTAGATAATCCCACACATGCTCTATGACATTAACATCAGGTGATTGGGGAGGAATTTCGAGGTAACTTGGTGTGTTAAATAGGATCCATGCTTTAGTATTCCATGCTTTATGTTTAGCATCGTTATATTGTAAAAAAATCCAATTATTTTTAAAACCCATTGCTGCTGTACTTGAGTGAAGATTTTCTTTTTTAGGATGTGATGCATGTTTTGTGATCCATAATTCTATAAAGAAATGAAAGCTCTCCCACCACAGTAGCACTAATACAACCCCATACTAAAACAGATCCGCCACCGTGTTTTACTGTCGGACATACATTTTCTTTTTTAAATTTCGTATTAGGTTTTCTCCATACCTTATAATGTCCGTCCTACTTCCGTGTGAAAATAACACGTTCCCAAAAATTATTTTTTTCATGAATATATTTTTTTGCGAACTCTTAATCTTTTTTTTTTCTTGTCATATCATTCACCCAACACTTTTTGCGCGCAGATCTACCATGATAATTATTACTACGGAATACATTTCGAACAGTACTGACTGATAATTTACAATAATTGTTATTATTAATTTCCTGTAATATTTGAGAAGCACTAATTTTTGGATCTTTTTTCACACAATTAACAATTTTTCTTTCCAAACGCGGCGTGATTTTTGACGGACGTCCACTTCTCAATTTATTTTTTTTGGTTTTACTAACACTAAATCGATCAATTATAGTCTGTACAGTTGAGCGTGGTCTATTGTCAAGTTTTTCAATTTCGCTTAATTATTTGCACTGATTATGTAAGCTTATAATTATTTTTTTTCCTCTTCACTCGTTTTTTTTTTCTTTTACGGCCCATTTTTGCTACTAAAAATGTCACAAGTGTAAGTAAAACTAAATATTACGCCTCAGGAATAACCTTAATATTTGAAACATACGAAAAAATCTGTTGGATAAACAAACATACACAATTTAACATGAAATATAAATTAATGTACGAATACCTACTTTTTGCTCGCCTTTTTTTGTTTAGTGGATATAAAAGCATTATTATGCTGCTTATTATTTTTATTTAATTTTTTGTTTGTCATAAATGAAGTGCAGCTACCCTGAGCTACTTTTTAGTATTTTCTAAATTAAATAAATAAAAAATCTATCAAATTAAAATTCGTTTTTTCATTACGACCCTAGGTGTACGAATACTTTTTACACTCACTGTAGATATTCATGTATAAGTTTTAGGAGTTTGATGCTAAACTCTCTAATCTCTCCAATGTATGTACCAGGTTCAGTTTTATGTGCATCAGCAAATTGTTCTTGATTTATCTCTTCTAGAAATTAATCCCCAAACTGTAAATTAACATCGTCACCCATGTAAATTGTTCTAAGGCACCTCGCGCACTAGACGGCCACGACCACGACCAGTGGCCGCAACGACCAGATTAACTAAAGAAACCATATGAACATCGCGTACTTGGCCGCAACGGCCAACTGGCCGCACACAGGGGCAGGACGACTGGTCGTGGTCGTGGCCGTCTAGTGCGCGAGGTGCCTAAGGTTTTCTGTCATTGTTATCCAAACTCTTCTTGTCTGGTACCTTTTTTAAAACAATTTTTTATTTTTTTACGGAAATAATATAAGCGGATGCGTTTATCCGTTTTTATTATTTCCACATGAAAAAAGCTGGTTGTAACTCTTCTCGCATTGCATTTACTTTATTATCAGATGTGCCTATTGAGCCTATAGACCAAAAAACATTTGTTTTTCCATCACTTCCAGGCAATAGTGTGAATTCAAAGCAAAGTTTCGCTGTTTCGGACATATTTTTTAACAAAAAATGTCGTTTTATAAGATAGTACCTAATAGTTCTCGTATGACGGTGTAACATAAAAATGTGTTGCTGTAAACTAAGCAATCTATTTATAATCTAGGTATTAGATACTAAATAAAATATACACTAAAAAGATGTACTAAGTTTTTATAAACTAAAACATCCTTATCTTTCACTTATCACTCATTTAACAACCAAAAATCTATTTTGTATTCTTTCATGTCCTCTTGACCTCTCTCTCTGCACCCGTACAACTGTCACAGATAAACCCTTTGGCATTTACTGACCAAAAAGTATTAATATAAGATTAAATAACAAGAAACACATTTTCGTTACCTGTATGTATTTAAAAGAGTGTCCATGGGGTTTCTTGACCGTTTTTCTTACATATACAAACCTACCGCGCTTTGGAATGGGCAACTAGCTTCATGTTTCTGACCATAGATTTAGTATATACTATGTGTATACTGACTGACACTAAAAAGTGCCTGTAAATGGTCGTAATTAAAATAAATGCTTTGAGTTTGAGTGGAACTGGAACTGTAGTGTCATTCTGGATTTAATTAATATGCCTTTTAATAATGAACTAAACATAGTAAACATGTCTCGTTTCTTACTGTGAGGATAAATCAACAGTGAGTGTATACAGACATCTAAATGTGACATTGACGACTGTTGACGACATCTGAGCTCATTGTAATCTCTACGCAAATTGTCAAACAGCTCCCTACTTATAGCCATGCATGTAACTCAAACTCTCGTCAAGTATCATTACGCTAATGACAGCCAGGGTTAGAACATTAAACAACAAACAAGTGTTAAATAATATCATCAATACAACGAAGAGATTGATTCCGCGCGGTTGCTATGCACCGCCACCCCCCTGGGCGGGCGACGCAGGGCGACGGGGGACGCAGGGGTGTATAATTAATTAATTGCCTGAGTGTAAGAAGCCGGTGGAGAGCAACCCGAGCCGCTTGTAATGCGAAAATCTGCTTCACGTGTTATCGGATCTATTGCAGATATTATTAGTACTAAAGCGATTTATTTAATTATATATTCCGAATCCGTTAATTCTCTTGTGTACTAGCAAGAGAATTAACGGATTCGGAATATTTCCAAAATACATACATTTGAACTCCAAACCCGCCCCCCCTCTCTTTACCTCATCAATAAGGGGTGTTCGGCTTCTCAAACATTAGGTATCAACTTTCGATCGCAGCTTTTAAAATGCGTTCCTTTTCAAGATAACGAAAAAACCGTTCAAAGGGTGAAAAACTCCGCCGAGGATCATTGTACCATTTGTCATGGCGCAGGAGAGGCCCCCAGAGACTTGGGGTCTCCAATCATCAATTTTCGAGTACACGAGGACTCGGCCGGGATCGTTGTGACCCGCTGCGGATCGCTGCGGATCGCTGCGGCGTACCGCGGCGCGATATAAATTAGAGGCGAGTTATGCGACGTTTTGTACGATCAGCGTCACGGACCACCTGCGCAGCTTGTATTCGATACACCATTTTTTGGAGCAAGACAAAATACGAAATAATTTGGCAACTAATCAAATTCATATGTGAGCTATTCTGAACTTGTCTATGTAGCTGAATATATCAAGCTAAGATACTTTTATAACTTAATCTCTAATGAGAATTTCCAGGAAAATATACCTAAAATTGAATCAAAACACTTAATTTAAGATTTATTGTGATTAGGTATTGGAAGTGCGTCTCGGAGACTCCTACACAACGCCACCTACACCGTTCAATAATTGTATTCAGAGTGAAAGTGCGCAATAAAGTTGTCCTCAATATTGAGACAAGTTCGTATCTGTCGGGCACAAGCGGGGCTCCTAATTCACGGCTTCCACTCTCAAATTAATTAAAAGTCGTTTAATAAAAACAGTAAATTTGCTGTGTATCGTTTTTTTCGGCAGCGCACCGGCGCGCGGCGCGGCCCAATTATTGGAGAACACGTTTCGATTTAATAAAGCAATTTAGAAAAAGGGCAATTTGCATCGGAATGGGAGAAGGGTTGTCTGAGAGGAAAGAATCTGGAACAAGTATAACGGACAAGCGGCAAGCGACCACCGTGGACACGGGGCGCGGGGGACGCGGGGGACGCGGGGGACTGGCGAGCGGCGAGCGACTCTTAGGCTGCTTGTCCATTGACGCGGAGCGAGGCTGCGGAGCGGAGAAACGCGTGCCAGTCTAGCGGTGCCCGCGCGTGAATTTTATTTTTTGCTTTTTAACGGCTTCGAGACCGGGTCTGCGTCGCCGTGCCGCTCCTCACGCCACCGCCGCCGCCGCCCCTAGCCCGCTGAGTTCGTGTCCGTATCATTAGCCCTACGCTACACACTGAAACTGAGCCTATGATAAATGAGTTTTATCTCTGTAAGTAGGTTTGTACAAACACCTTTACATGAGGTCATACATGAGGTGCTGGGTTTGATTCCCTGGTCGGGCAAAATGTTATTGGGGTTTTCCATCAGAAATTTCTGAGGAGAAACCTGGCATCGACTGCGCGCCCGGACTTTGCCCGGATTTGTGCCCGGTTGATGTCAGTAGGCTCGCCCTCTATTACTTTGTGCCCGGTTGATGTCAGTAGGCTCGCCCCCTATTTCATTGTGCCCGGTTGATGTCAGTAGGCTCGCCCTCTATTACTTTGTGCCCGGTTGATGTCAGTAGGCTCGCCCCCTATTACTTTATGCCCGGTTGATGTCAGTAGGCTCGCCCCCTATTACTTTATGCCCGGTTGATGTCAGTAGGCTCGCCCCCTATTACTATGTGCCCGGTTGATGTCAGTAGGCTCGCCCCCTATTACTATGTGCCCGGTTGATGTCAGTAAGCTCGCCCCCTATTACTATGTGCCCGGTTGATGTCAGTAGACTCGCCCCCTATTAATATGTGCCCGGTTGATGTCAGTAGGCTCGCCCCCTATTACTATGTGCCCGGTTGATGTCAGTAGGCTCGCCCCCTATTAATATGTGCCCGGTTGATGTCAGTAGGCTCGCCCCCTATTACTTTATGCCCGGTTGATGTCAGTAGGCTCGCCCCCTATTACGTTCTGCCCGGTTGATGTCAGTAGGCTCGCTTCCTATTACTTTGGAGAAATGTGTGTGTAGGTACTATAGGTAGCTCTCTGCCTAACCCTACGGGGAGTACAGGCGCGATGTTCTGTTTTGTCGCGATGTTCTGTTAAAAACTCATAGCATTTATTTCAAATAAACCAATTACAGGCATTTTTGAATTGTCAAGGGGTCAGTCAGTCAGTAAGAGGAAGCCCATTACAAAGCGTAGTAGGTACCTATGCAGAAGAACAGGCAAGAAAATTCACGAACACTCTTTTAAATCAAAATAATATGGTTATAAAGTATTAGTTACATCATTCATGTTAAAATGTATGCATGCGGAAACGATGCAGAAGGTTAAAAGCGTCCGTAATGAAAAGATAAAAAAAACAATTCCGATATTAAATTAAATTAAAAAACTAAAAACCGTGTGAAAGAAAACTTTTTTACAAAAAAAAACGACTTTCAAAAAGACAGTAGGTACACAAAATGAACAATAACTTTAATTTTGGAAGTCGGTGTCGTTGGTTCCGCATTTTCGGTTTTTGCCAAGGACTTTTAAATTAAAGTTATTTTTTACTTTGTAGTGTTTTTTTGAAGCATTCCCATTAGAGCACCAATCAATATTTTAACGTGGTGCTCAAAGGGGAACAATAAAAAATATTCAACTTTATTCCCTTTTGAGCACCTACGGTGCGGTAGCTTCTAGTAATGGGGTGTATAATAAAACATATCGATAAAAATGGCAGTAGTCTTATGTTCTTTTCTAGGTACCTCACTACAAATAAAAGAAATCACATTCCTCGTAACAACAGTACAGTCTTTGTTTATTGTTTTTAATTAAATAAAATTTCTTATTAATACTTACATTTATACAAGTTAAGTTTTTAGTCATTTTGGAAAAAAATTAACTCTATATAAATATTATTAATATCACAATAATTAGCCTTATATTATTTTCTAGGTACCTCACCTACTTAGACAAATAAAAGAAATCACATTCCTCGTAACATCAGTAGTCTTTACGCTTTTAGTTAAATAATATTTCTTAATAATACTTACATTTAATAAACAAGTAAAGATTTTAGTTGTTTTAGAAACGAACAATATGAACTCTATATCAGTTATAGAAACTTTTGGTAGTAGTAAATCTGAATAAATATCAACTACACAAAAGCCATTGATAAGAAATTGAAATTTAATTGTGGTTGTATAGTGTCATTATTTGACACACAATTATTATGATTGATTATGTCAAAGAGAATGTAAAAAAAAAAAATAAACATCGTAATTTAGGAGCAATTATAAACACCAAAAAGCTATATGAGCAGAAGGAATTATTGCCAAACTTTCTTGTTTTCAACGTAGTCTTTAATTTCATAGTATTCTTTTTTGAAAAGGACACGTTTGATGTGGGTTTTGAACCTTCCATGGCTAAGTTCTGTAACCGACTTTAGCAAGCGGATACCGTTTATGAGAAATAGAGACTTGACGAGGTAGCACCTATGTCGTACTGCCAATTTTTATCGATATGTTTTATTACACACCTCATCACTAGAAGCTACCGCACCGTAGGTGCTCAAAAGGGAATAAAGTTGAATATTTTTTATTGTTCCCCTTTGAGCACCACGTTAAAATATTGATTGGTGCTCTAATGGGATTACCTAATGGTGCTTCATGCATAGGTGCCCTAAAAATAGGTGCTCAAACGGGAATGCTCCGTTTTTGTTTTTTTGGAAGTCGGCTGTTTTTTTTTTATAAAAAAGTTTTATTTTTCACTTTTTACTCATACCCCACACAAATTCATATAGCACTACTTGCTATGTAAATATCAATGAAAAGAAGTTATTATAACACCGTCCTAATAAACTGGCCTGCAAAACTAAGTATCACATTTTTAAAATTGGAAGAACTTTTTAAGTCCACAAAATATACTTTCGAAATAAAAAGGACTTGAAAAACAGTTTAATTTTGTATATGAAAACTTCATAGTCGTGAACTTTCTTTTAAGAAATGGCTGACCAGAGCTTTAAAAAGAAAAATAATCCTTTCTGAATTACAATTTTACCATTCATTTTAATCTTTCTGTTTTTGTTTTCAAATTTTCTCTTGATCGACGAGTCTTGTTACAAAAGCTAAGTTGGACAACAGCACATACATTTTATTTATCATGCCTCTTTCAACCTGATGAATGTGCTAGGATCATGACTTTTCTGGATCTAGGCATCAGTATGCTTCGTACTGCAAAAATGGTGAGTGTGACGTTACGAACGATCCAGAAGGTGAAGCGAAGGTACGAAGAGACTGGAAACCATCTGAGGAGGCCTTGTAATGGCAGACCCAGGTGTACTAGTGCCCGAGGAGACCGTTATATTGTTTCCACTGTGTTGAGAAATCGTCACCTTAATGCAGTTGAAATTCAGCAACAGCTTATTCAGACGCGAAGGGAGTACATTAGTGACAGTACAGTGAGAAGAAGTCTTGCTGAAGCAAATCTGAAACCCCGAAGACCAGCGAGTGGCTCCAAACTTGAGAGAAAGCATCGAGTAGCGAGACTGCGATATGCCTGTGAACTCATACAGTGGGATGAAGAAGAGTGGTAAAGAATTTTGTTCACAGATGAGTCTCGATTCTCACTTTACATTTCTGATGGAAGGCGAAGTGTCTACAGGCGGCCTGGTGAGCGATACCTTCAAGACTGCTTCATAGAAAGAGTCCAGTACGGTGGAGGCAGTGTACATGTATGGGCTGGCATATCTTCAGAAGGTCGCACAGAGTTAGTGGCCATAGAAAATAGCACTCTGACTGGGGAAAGATATGCCCAAGAGATTCTCAACGAGTATGCAGGGCCGTATTTAGCAAATATGAGTGATGGATCGATGCTGATGCATGATATAATGCCCGGCCACATACGGCTCAGGTCGTGCAAGAGTGCATTCAGGAGGTTGGTATCAGCGTGATGGCTTGGCCATCAAGAAGTCCTGATCTCAACCCGATCGAGCATGCATGCGATAAGCTAGGGAGGCTAGTCAGAAGCCGCAGACCACCACCTACCACCCTCAGGTGAAACAGGCCCTTATTGAAAAATGATAGAATATTCCCCAACATCGGCTCCGAAACCTCGTGATCAGTATGCCAAACCGGATGGAAACTGTATTCACAGGCCAAGGAAGGTATACTAGTTATTAAAAATTAAATAACATGTAAAACATACTTATATATACAGTGTGTCCGGACATGGACTAGCGATATTCTAAATACTTAAATATAAGCTATTTTAAAGTACTATTACACTATAGGCTTGGGTCCAATACACTTCCCCGCTATGTGGCAGCCATTTTGTTTTTTTTGTTGAAATATGCTCTATGCGAGTACAAAAAAAATCATATATCTCAAAGTTTTAGTCATACTGAGATAAAAATAGGCTTATTCGGAAGGCAATAATATTGTCTACCGTCTGCATTACAAAGCAATGTGTTCACAATTCCATAACTTTTGAAAAAAAATGTGAAAGTCGAAAAAAAAATCAAAAAATTATGCAATTCAACCAATAATGGTTAATTACTACAAAAACAACCCCGAGAACTTTTTTATTTTTTATACTAGATCGACAGTTTTTGAGCTACGCTACAATGCAACATAAAATTCACAACTGTATGTATAATACTTTAAGAGTTATTGTTGTTTGAACATAGCGTATGCGCAAGCACAAAACGTCTTTGTTAACCGCCAGAGTGTCATTTATGGCATTCACTGTATTCCATCTGAGAGCAGGCGAGAAATACTGTTCGTTACTACCGTGAGTAAGCGAGATAGAACGTATTAGTCCACTACCTGAAACAAAATCAGTTTTAAGGACAAATTATTAGTTGGGTTAGTTTAGTTGTCCCTCGCCCTGCGTTGTGATCGCTATCGCTACTTTCACTTACCGTCCGTGCTGTTTACGTGCTGCGTTAGTGTTTTGTATTTAAAAGTGTGATAAAGTATGGCACAGCGTCAATATTCATCGCAACATATTGCTGACATACACTTTGTGTATGGCTTTTGCAATGGAAGTGCAAATTTGGCTGTACAAGAATATCGACGAAGGTACCCTAACAGGCCTACACCGAGTCGCCAAACTTTTATCGACGTGCATTCAAGATTAGCGGAAAGAGGTATTCAAAGAGCTGTTAATGAACGCAATCGCTTGGTATCGCCCGAAGATGAAAAAGAAGTGCTTAGACTAATAACCAATGATCCTAGACTAAGCGTTAGACGGATTTCAGTGCAACTTCGAATGTCTAAGTGGCATGTATGGAGAATTTTGAAAAGAGAAGGGTTACACCCTTATCATTTTCGACGGGTTCAAGACGTGATCGAACCAGATTTTGCTGCGAGATCTGTGTTTTGTTCGTGGATAAATAGAAATTTGAGACAGAACCGTAATTTTTTACAAAGAATACTGTGGACTGATGAAGCCAAATTTACAAGAGCTGGGATTACAAACCACAGAAACGACCATCTCTGGTGCTCCGCAAATCCAAGGGCGGTGCGCCCAAGCTCATTTCAACATGAATTCTCAGTAAATGTGTGGGCCGGCATAATCAACGATAGGCTGATAGGGCCATTGGAATTGCCACCTACATTAAACGGCGCTAGATTTTTAGAATTCTTACAGACACAGTTTGCGGACAGCCTCATGGACCTACCTCTATCATACCGTCGGCGTATGTGGTTCCAGCTCGATGGTGCACCCGCGCATTTTTCTCGAGCAGTGAGAGAATATTTAAATAATAATCTACAGCCGTGGATCGGTCGTGGTGGTGTAGTAGCGTGGCCGCCTCGCTCACCCGATTTGACACCCTTGGATTATTTTTTGTGGGGTCATATGAAACAAAAAGTATACGCTACAGTTCCAAATACCAGGGAAGAACTCGTCGCAAAAATTATGGCAGCCGCCGAAGAAATTAGATCCGATTTGGATTTAATTAGGCGCTCATCAACCCAGGTGGCACAGAGAGCCGTAGTGTGTCTACAAGCTGGAGGTGGCCACTTTGAGCAACTGCTTTAGATATTTTAATCTTCATTTAATATTGGAAAAAACATTAAATAAAATTCAATATGAATGTTATGTTTTTTTAATGATTTCCTGTTTAGGGTTCCGACAAAGGCCTTTTGTGCTTGCGCATACGCTATGTTCATACAACAATAACTCTTAAAGTATTAGACATACAGTTGTGAATTTTATGTTGTATTGTAGCTTAGCTCAAAAACTGTCGATCTAGTATAAAAAATAAAAAAGCTCTCGGGGTTGTTTTTGTAGTAATTAACAATTATTGGTTGAATTGCATAATTTTTTGTTTTTTTTTTCGACTTTCACATTTTTTTTCAAAAGTTATGGAATTGTGAACATATTGCTTTGTAGTGCAGACGGTAGACAATATTATTGCCTTTCGAATAAGCCTATTTTTATCTCAGTATGACTAAAACTTTGAGATATATGATTTTTTTTGTACTCGCATAGAGCATACTTCAACAAAAAAAACAAAATGGCTGCCACATAGCGGGGAAGTATATTGGACCTAAGCCTATAGTGTAATTGTACTTTAAAATAGCTTATATTTAAGTATTTAGAATATCGCTAGTCCATGTCCGGACACACTGTATAATTTAATTTTTTGACACTAAGCTAAAACTGGCTATTTTTATTGTTTTATCTCGTTTTTTAAGTTAAACATGTTACTAATGTATAGTTTACTATTTTCAAAGAATGCTGATAATATTTTCTATAAAACTTTTTTTATTTTAAATCTGTAACTTCCATAGATTAGAAAAACTTTAAATTTTAAAAGTTTAGTACTTATTGTTAGTTTTGCAGGCCAGTGTATAATATTAAGTTGTCTCATAAATTATTGCCAGTTAAAAAACAAATTATTATTAATATTTTTTTATTCGTAAAAATACATTTAATCAATTATATAGTCTCCCTCGTTATCAACAACAGTCAGCCATCTACTGGGCAAAATTTGAATACCCTTCTCCCAAAATGAGGCAGGCTGGGACTCGAAAAAATTTTCAAGTTAAATTTTAATACTTCCTGAATTTCCTATTTTTTTTTTCCTAGTAAATGAAATTTAAGAGCTCGAAATAAATGAAAGTGCGTTGTCATGCAAAAGTTCGACTCCAAGTCGTTTTGGCCGCTTAATTTTTAACATCTCTGCTAGTTTGCGAAGCTGCTGCGTATACAGATTGGCCTTAATAGTCTGATGAGATTCGAGGAGTTCCCAGAAAATCATTCCTTGCCAATCACAGAAAACAGACAACATAATCTTACGACCGTGTTCATTAGTTTGGGCTGGGCTGGTGGGTTTTGCCCGCGAGGAATCCAATAGGCATGACGCGTGTTAGTTTCATAATGTATCCAGCTCTCGTCACATGTAATAATGTCCTTGAGAAAGTCTCGTCTGTGCGGACGAAGTAACAAACTTTGACAAATGGCCACACGAACGGCCCGGTCATGGTCCGTTAACGCATGAGGTGTCCAACGTGACATCACTTTGCGATATGAGTCGCGTGGGATTGTCCAAGCGCCTTCTCTTAATCGTCTGGATGTAGCTCAAGTTCGTGACGCAAAACATCTTCATCGAAGCTGGTGGGTCGGCCTGGGCGAGGTTGATCTTCGCAGCTTATATCACCGGTGTCAAAACGCTTGTACCAGAAACGAACAGTCCGATCGCTAGTAGTACCCGGTCCAAATACAGTGTTAATCTTTTTAGCCGTTTCTGTTGAAGAGACTTTAAGTCGAAGCTCATATAACATAATAGCTCGCAGTTGACGCTGATCCATTTTCACTAAATACTAATTATTGCGTTGCGTCCGCGCCTATTTATACCCTCACCATAAAAGATACTCATCCTTACTAGAAAGATATAAAACTTTTTAGAATTCGCTTTAGTTTAAATACGAGAACATTCGAGAAAAATAAAATATGGCAAGAACTTATGAGACAACCTAATATAAAATGATCAATAGAATTAGCATAAAAAATGTTATTAAAATCTCGATTATGACTTTAAATGTATGCTTGGTCAATCCCTAGTATCAAGTGGGATGGCACTGACAGCTCACTCCACGCTCACTTCACATAAGTTTTCACGGTGAAATGGTTACGGAATCGCACAGCTAAGGTAACAAGCATAAAAAAAATCAACCGAATTGATAACCTCCTCTTTTTTTTGAAGTCGTTTAAAAAGTAAGAAGTGAGCAGGCAAGAGTTTGTAGAAGTTAACGGCTCATTATTTACTATATGTACCCTTCTCGAGAAGTTCTCCGGTAGAATTCTGTAAAGATAAAAGATTTGTTTCAAAAAAAAAAACTAACAAACAAACATTAGAAACAAGAAAAAAACAAGAAAAACAACAAGAATAGCAACAAGATAATCGATTCACCCATTATGAGTTATTTATCCTACGGTATTATAATACTCCGGCTATTTAAATTAAACAAATTGACAGATCCATGATTGTCTTCTAGGTACAGTAATAATAATAATAATATAATAATAATAATATTCGACAACTTTCACACAACGCCATCTAGTCCCAAACTAAGCAGAGCTTGTGCTATGGGTACTAGACAACTGATAAACATACATATATATTTCTAAATACATACATATTATAGATAAATTACACCCAGACACAGAACAAATGATCGTGCTCATCACACAAACATTTGTCCTGGGTGGGAATCGAACCCACGACCTTGTGTATAGCAGTCAGGGCCACTGACCACTAGACTAACAGGCCTGTAATACTTGAAGGATAGCCTGTGTGTATTAGGCGTCGAGTTTTTGCTATTAATAGAAGTAATATCAAAACACATTACACAAAATACACAGTCACCAGAGTCGTCTATGAACCCGCCCCGAGCGAGCTAAAGGCGCGTCCACACTGTCCGCTGCGTCGCGCGTCCCTAATGCGGTGCTTCGCATGCCGCCCCGCCCGGGCGCGGGCGCCGCACTATCATAGCCGATGGATAAATCGCCCGATTTCGTATACAATAATCGTCGACATTGAATAACAATCGCGTCGTCGGCTCGCAGCGCCTTTATTAATAAATTCTATTACGTATTACGGAGTGACACGGCCGGGAAAAGGGGGAAGGGGAGGAGGCGGGTTACTCTGTCGTGTATATGATTTTCGTTTTCGTTTTTCGTCATATCGCGGACGTTTAGCTGAGCATTTTATTTGCTGTTGATATCTTTAGGTCCCATCTGTTGTGACGTAAATGCCAGGGAATAACCTGTGCTTGTAATAAAACTACATTTTATAAACATAATATTTTTAATTTTAACGGTTAACATTATTAACCGTTTACTTACTCTTAAGACTTGCCGGAGATAGCAATACAACGAAAGGAATGGATTCTTTTACTGAGCATTTCTTTAAAACCGTGCCTTCTTGTCCAATTGTGGTTAATATGTCAATTGCATTCAATAAACTGATCATTTGAGGAATCTTCAGACGTGGGGAATCCCGATATATATACCGGCAATTTTATTTCATGCTGCGATACTATATCGCCGTCTGATCTCTATCTAATCCGTCTGATCGAATTAGGTTACTGTGGCACATTGATGTGATTACTGCTACCTAAGTACATTTGGCCTCTCTTTATGTCATTCTGTTACTGGGGCTCCTAGTCGCTCACCCTGAGGTTGTTAGTTACTGAGGCTCCTACTCGCTCACCCTGAGGTTGTTAGTTACTGAGGCTCCTACTCGCTCACCCTGAGGTTGTTAGTTACTGAGGCTCCTACTCGCTCACCCTGAGGTTGTTAGTTACTGAGGCTCCTACTCGCTCACCCTGAGGTTGTTAGTTACTGAGGCTCCTACTCGCTCACCCTGAGGTTGTTAGTTACTGAGGCTCCTACTCGCTCACCCTGAGGTTGTTAGTTACTGAGGCTCCTACTCGCTCACCCTGAGGTTGTTAGTTACTGAGGCTCCTACTCGCTCACCCTGAGGTTGTTAGTTACTGAGGCTCCTACTCGCTCACCCTGAGGTTGTTAGTTACTGAGGCTCCTACTCGCTCACCCTGAGGTTGTTAGTTACTGAGGCTCCTACTCGCTCACCCTGAGGTTGTTAGTTACTGAGGCTCCTACTCGCTCACCCTGAGGTTGTTAGTTACTGAGGCTCCTACTCGCTCACCCTGAGGTTGTTAGTTACTGAGGCTCCTACTCGCTCATCCTGAGGTTGTTAGTTACTGAGGCTCCTACTCGCTCACCCTGAGGTTGTTAGTTACTGAGGCTCCGACTCGCTCACCCTGAGGTTGTTAGTTACTGAGGCTCCTACTCGCTCATCCTGAGGTTGTTAGTTACTGAGGCTCCTACTCGCTCACCCTGAGGTTGTTAGTTACTGGGGCTCCTACTCGCTCACCCTGAGGTTGTTAGTTACTGGGGCTCCTACTCGCTCACCCTGAGGTTGTTAGTTACTGAGGCTCCTACTCGCTCACCCTGAGGTTGTTAGTTACTGAGGCTCCTACTCGCTCACCCTGAGGTTGTTAGTTACTGAGGCTCCTACTCGCTCACCCTGAGGTTGTTAGTTACTGGGGCTCCTACTCGCTCACCCTGAGGTTGTTAGTTACTGAGGCTCCTACTCGCTCACCCTGAGGTTGTTAGTTACTGGGGCTCCTACTCGCTCACCCTGAGGTTGTTAGTTACTGAGGCTCCTACTCGCTCACCCTGAGGTTGTTAGTTACTGGGGCTCCTACTCGCTCACCCTGAGGTTGTTAGTTACTGAGGCTCCTACTCGCTCACCCTGAGGTTGTTAGTTACTGAGGCTCCTACTCGCTCACCCTGAGGTTGTTAGTTACTGAGGCTCCTACTCGCTCACCCTGAGGTTGTTAGTTACTGAGGCTCCTACTCGCTCACCCTGAGGTTGTTAGTTACTGGGGCTCCTACTCGCTCACCCTGAGGTTGTTAGTTACTGGGGCTCCTACTCGCTCACCCTGAGGTTGTTAGTTACTGAGGCTCCTACCCGCTCACCCTGAGGTTGTTAGTTACTGAGGCTCCTACTCGCTCACCCTGAGGTTGTTAGTTACTGAGGCTCCTACTCGCTCACCCTGAGGTTGTTAGTTACTGAGGCTCCTACTCGCTCACCCTGAGGTTGTTAGTTACTGAGGCTCCTACTCGCTCACCCTGAGGTTGTTAGTTACTGAGGCTCCTACTCGCTCACCCTGAGGTTGTTAGTTACTGGGGCTCCTACTCGCTCACCCTGAGGTTGTTAGTTACTGAGGCTCCTACTCGCTCACCCTGAGGTTGTTAGTTACTGGGGCTCCTACTCGCTCACCCTGAGGTTGTTAGTTACTGGGGCTCCTACTCGCTCACCCTGAGGTTGTTAGTTACTGGGGCTCCTACTCGCTCACCCTGAGGTTGTTAGTTACTGAGGCTCCTACTCGCTCACCCTGAGGTTGTTAGTTACTGAGGCTCCTACTCGCTCACCCTGAGGTTGTTAGTTACTGAGGCTCCTACTCGCTCACCCTGAGGTTGTTAGTTACTGAGGCTCCTACTCGCTCACCCTGAGGTTGTTAGTTACTGGGGCTCCTACTCGCTCACCCTGAGCCTGTACCCTGAGCTGTGTTAGTCAAACCGTGGTCAGTCTGATTTACCAAATGTTTATTTTTCTACTTTGCAATAGTAGTAGGTAGATAGATACTAATGGTCTAAAAAAATCTTAAATTGCCTAAACTAGAAAAAAATCTTCTTGGAAATATGTGTGAGAATAAAATCCATTCATTTTCCATCCATCTATCAATGGGGTTTTCTAAACCTTTTGGCTGAACGGCTTTTCTCCGCAACCTGCAGTCATCATAGCCCACTGAAACGATAACCCACAGGACGTTATCCTGAGACCGACCTAATGATTAGTACTTCTATGATATCATAATTATATCCTACTTGGTACTTGCTGGTGTTATTTCTGTGAACTGCGACGGGGGTTGGCAGGGGAAGGAGGGGGTAGCGTGTCATTTCCGTCTGTCTGGTAGCTCAAGAACTGTCCTTGTCTCTGATACTCTCCCAGTGACCTCGATCTTGGGCACGTTGTATCTCACGTAGTCACGTCACATCAGTTGCTTCTGTTAAAACAAAAGAACTGCTTTATAATTATTTGTTTCTGAATAACTCGGACTCCGATACAAACGGACAGTTTGTTTGCGGTTCTAGGTATCATTGAAGTTATAGTCTACTTTTTTTACTTTAAGTGACAATAATGAATCAAGTTATAAATCATAAAAATAGAAATCATTCAATTGTTTATCATGTAGGTATCAGGATGGTACTTTTAGGGTTCTGTACCCAAAGGCTACCGACGTGATCCTATTACTAAGTCTACAGACCTCTATCCTTCTGTCCGTCTGTCACAGGGCTGAATATTTTTAACCGTAATAGGTAGACTCTTGAAATTTATAGAGAGCGTTTTTTTTATTCATAGAATGTGTCTATGGCCGCTATAACTACACATAAATTAAAATAAAAAGTATAACCACACATTTTTTTGTAATATCTGCAGCACAAGCTTAAAGGTTTAGTCTTTTTAATTCATCAACTTTGATCAAATAAGTTTAATGCATAGAGAATGCTTGAATTTAATTTCTTAAACGGTAAATATTAATAAACCATAATTATTTCTAATATCGCCAGGCGTCAAAGTAATATAATAATGATTAATTCTACGAAAGCGTAAATACTAATTAAATTTATTTCATTTTCTAATAAAAATTTTGCATATAAAAGTTTTGCTTATATTTTTAATAGAAACAATTAATTAGTAATGAAACGAAACAATTTGTAATTAATGAAATGAACGCACAACTTGATCACAGTGCGAACATTCCAGAGGATTCGCCGGCTGGATTACTAAAATCAATTTACATGAAGACTATTTAATTACTAAATGCCTAATGGAGATACAAATAACTTAGTATCATTAATCTTATTCATCGAGTTTGGTGTAACACGTTTAATTTGGAAATAATTCAATAATCTTTCAATTTCTACTGTTTAAAAATGTACTGATACAATTTCTGTGACGGTAGACGACTGCATTCAGTTTAGTTTGGCGCCAATCGAAAGCAACGACGGGATGCTGTGATAAAAAGTGTACTAAGATAGATCGGTTAGCAGTCGTAACTCTAAATTGATCATCACGTGACACCGGCGGCTTAGCGCCCTCCTCCCCCTCCGCACCCCGCACCGTACCACGTACCCTCATCATATCCCTAGATATCGGCGATTCGGTGGCAGGCCCGCATTGCATAAGTTCCACGGTCCACCTATAATGTCCGATCCCTTCATGCAGAGTTGTCTCGAGCCACGAGCCCCCGAGCCTCTCAACTTGCGAGCTGCGCCACAGATTACTAAATAGTTACTACGTAAGCTGCGCCACTTACAGAATTTGTAATCGTTTATTATGAGGAACTCGCTATTCAACGATTTAATGACCCCCTTCACGCCTCGCTACGATACTAGAACAACCATGACATTAATGTTATTATGTGAACAACCATTCAATAATAATTGTGAATACTGTTTAGATCACGTTGCAGTGGCTACCATTAGCTCGGTCTTCGCAGCTTGGTCATTTTATTATCCTATGGTTGCAATTTGTTCTTTGACCATCGTGTGCCAATCACACTAATATTATAAAGGCGAAAGTTTGTGAGTGTGTGTGTTTGTATATTTGTTACTTCTTCACGCTCAAGCGGCTGAATGGATTTGAATGAAATTTGGTAGACAGATAGTTTATAACCGGGATTAAGTCCGCCTTTGTACCTTTTTTGTGTGCGAAAAGTTTAAATAAATAAATAAAACATTCCTAGAACATCAGACTACTCGTGTGAAGCTGGTACAATGAAAGTATACAGTGTATTTAGTACGAATATCCGGAATTAATTACTTAATTATTCCGTCGTTTCCGACAGAATGTTTTGCGAACAATTTCATGAAAAATACCAAGTTTTTAACAACTATAAATACGCTGGTCTGCAAAACGAATCATTACACTTTTAAAATTTCATTTTTTTTCTAATCTATAGAAGTTAGAGATCCAGGGAAGGACACGAGCGACGAGGATGGTTTCATCAAGGTGGAGAAGAAGAAGAAGAAGCCTCCTTGTCGGAACCAGTGCGGCACCGCGCCTGCAGGACCCAACATGCTGCTGCGTCCAGCAATCCCGACGACGCTGCTGTACGTATCCAGACTGCACCACTCCACGAAGGTTGAGGAGATTGTAGAGTACCTGCGTGTGAAGACCAACTGGAGTTTGAGGGTCGAGAAGTTGGAGCCGCGTCACAACACGAACTTCAAGTCGTTCGTAGTGCGTGTTCCGACGCATCATCTCGAGAAGTTCCTCAAGGAAGAGTTCTGGCCGAAGAGTGTTGTGTATCGCCGGTTTCGTAGCCGGCTACATGACACCAGTCAGCGAAACACGACGCCGACACTTCGTTTGCAGTAGTATAAGTTTGTTATGTTGTATTTATTTATAGTATTATTAAGTTATATTATTATAGTATTGTATTTGTGATAATTTCGTATGTATTAGTGTATAAGTATGTTTTTAGTGGTATTAATTGTTTTTTTTTCTATGGGCCTTAGTTGTCTGAAATAAAGGAATAAATAAATAAATAAATATACAACATTTTATCAGCTTTCTTTAAAACTAGTAAACTATACATACGAAACATTTTTAACTTAAAAAACGAGATAAAACAATTAAAATATCCATTTTAATTTGTTTGTTTGTAACTGACTTCTTTGGGTTCGATTTTGCCCCACTTTAAGCGATCAGATTTAGTTTACCTTGCTGACCATGGTTTTATTATTGTTTCATTATTAATAACTTGTTTATTTAGTTTCCTTCTATGGTCCTAGTTTATCATTTGTGACTTCAAGCGACAGCTATGTAAACAGAACCCAGCATTGCATAAATATGTTAGCGGTCACTCCCTTTATACCTGGAGGCTTTTATTTAATTTCCATTTATTAATTTTTGCTTGAGTACGTATAGTTTTTTATTGTATTTCTTGGTATATTGGCGTTGCTAGCTGACATATGGCAAATAATTTAATTTAGCGTTCTGTGTCTTGTAATGTTAATTGCTTTGCATACCTTGTATTGTATTCAGTCAAGTATTTTCTAACTGAACAGACAGCTGTGCTGCTGGGGAGTTTGTTGCGCCACTTCTTCTTCCTAGCGAAAGCACTAGGAAGTGGTGAAGGGCGGGCGTTTTGGGGGACTGTCTTTTGTAATTTTGACGTTCGATAAGTGCTGATTCTCAGCCTAGTTTGAATAAATGACTTTTGATTTTGATTTTTAGTTGTAGACTTATCAACGACCGACGACAATACAATATTTTGTTAAAAAAAGTTGTAAAAAAAATAGTTTAAAAAACACGCTTTAATAGCAAATTGAACTAAAAATCAGAAAATAACTTTTAATTTAAAATTCTAAAATAAAAATAATGTTATCAAAAGAAATTTAATTTCAATGGATCCTGGTTATCTGAAATAAAAATCTTATTATTATTATTATTGTAAAAAAGCGTGGGGTGCTGAGATATTGATTGTTGTAAATATATAATTAGTAGTTATTTTCAAACGTAGAGTTAGTATAGAAATGTAATAAAAAGCACCCACGCTTTTTTACAATTAAATTCATTTTCTTTTCATAACTTCATTACAAGCTTACAGACTAATAATACATGTAAATGGTAACGAAATAGTAAACAACTGACAATTGCTAATTACAAGCTTCCACATATATATTGCAATGATATACATATAAAAAAAAAACATTAATGAAAAACAAAAAAGGCATGGAAAATAGGTAGGTATGCGATAAAGCACAAACATTTACCCATTGAAATATTCCTTATTCAAGATTTTCCTGATTCTTAACGCACTCGTACAAAATAAATCAATGTCTAAATGCGATGGCAGGTTGTTGAATAATATTGAACTGCGTATACAAAAAGCACTACGCCTATAATTTATCATTGTTAACGGTACTTGTAATAATGGTCGTAATCTTAGGTTATTTCGATTTGTGCGAAGATAAATTTTACTAAGTAAATCAGGACAATCGATTGATCCATTAGCAATGTTAACAAGAAAACAAATATCATTAATATTACGCCTTAATTCTAATGGTAAAAAGTGATAGCGCTTACACCGGTGTGCATAGCCGTCTGTAAACTGCTGCGCCTTGAAATCTAGGTATCTCATAAACTTCTTCTGAACTAATTCAATACGAGATTTGTACGTCTCATAATGAGGGTTCCATACTTGGGAAGCATACTCAAAGGTACTGCGCACGTAAGAAAGTAAAGTACCTTTACTAGTTTTAGAGAATGAAAGTCAGAACAAGTTCGTACAATGAATCTCATAGCTTTGGAAGCTTTCTTTATGAAGGATTCTATATGTTCGTCAAAAATTAGTTTACTGTCGTGTATCACGCCAAGATCTCTAACACTATGCAGTCTATTTATGTAATGACCATCCAATTTATACGCAGAATAAATAATAATGGACCCAAGATCGAACCTTGAGGAACTCCTGATGGGATAGAATTCCATCGAGACGCATAACCCCGTAACACGACAGCCTGTGATCTATTTTCTATACAACGTGTAACGTTAAATGCGCAAAACCTGAAAATAGTTTGATCAGAATAACGAGCAGAATTAATTGAACCACTTTTTAATATAGTTCACATTTTTCAAAAAATCTTCATTAAAAACGTTGCCGTGCCTATTTATAAATAGGTCAAGCAAGCCAATGTCAGCGCGGCGCAGCGGCCTGGTGACGACTCCTCCCTCAGTTAAGCGTCGTCGCAGACGCAAGAAACGATCAGAATGGCCAGTAAAACTAAAACAGCACATAAAACCTTTACATTTTTTTTAATGACTTATTTACTCTCTGAAATAGGCCAATTGAATTAAAAATCAGTTGGGGTCTCTGAGGTTTTGCGCATTTAACGTTACACGTTGTATACGACGAAAACCATCGAAACAAATCACCGTGTATTCCCACAGATAATAACTTCTGTTGAAGCACACGATGATCTATCCTGTCAAAACATTTACTATAGTCGGTGTAAATCACGTCCACCTGATGACCTCCCTCCATTCCATCTGTTATGATTTCATTGGACTGTGAAGTTGGTGGATATACACTGCCTCCACCGTGTTGGACTCTTTCTGAGAAACAGTCTTGAAGGTACCGCTCAACTGGCCGCCTGTAGACATTTCGCCTTCCGTCAGAAGTGTAAAGTGAGAATCGAGACTTATCTGTGAACAAAATTCTTGACCACTCTTCTTCATCCCATTGTATGAGTTCACAGGCATATCGCAGTCTCGATACTCGATGCTTTCTCTCGAGTTTGGGGCCACTCGCTGGTCTTCGGGGTTTCAGATTTGCTTCAGCAAGACTTCTTCTCACTGTACTGTTATTGATGTACTCCCTTCGCGTCTGAAGAAGCTGTTGCTGGACTTCAACTGCATTGAGGTGGCGATTTCTCAACACAGTAGAAACAATATAACGATCTTCTCGGGCACTAGTACACCTGGGTCTGCCATTACAAGGTCTCCTCGGATGGTTTCTAGTCTCTTTGTACCGTCGCTTCACCTTCTGGACCGTTCGTAACGTCACACCCACCATTCTTGCAGTACGACGCATACTGATGCCTGGTTCCAGAAAAGTCATGATCCTAGCACATTCGTCAGGTGAAAGAGGCATGATAAATAAAATTTATATTCTGTTGTCTAACTTAGCTTTTGTAACAAGACTCGTTGATCAAGAGAAAATTTGAAAAACAAAAACAGAAAGAATAAAATGAATGGTAAAATTGTAATTCTAAAAGGATTATTTTTGTTTTTAAAGCTTTTTTCAGCCATTTACTAAAAGAAGGTTCTCGACTATGAAGTTTTTATATTCATTTTTTTTTCTTTTTTGAGTCCTTTTTATTTCGAAAGTATATCTTGTGTACTTAAAATGTTATTCCAATTTTAAATGTGTGATATTATACTTAGTTTTGCAGGCCAGTGTAGTAACAGCAAATGAGTTTTTTAAATTTATAGACACCCTTTGACGGTCGCCTGTGGTTCGAACAAGAACTCATTACAAGAGAGCTGCGTCGCGCACTGACACGAAACGAAGCAGAAAAACCGGCCAAGTGCGAGTCGGATTCGCGCACGAAGGGTTCCGAAACATTATCTATAAAAACGGCAAAAAATCATGTCTTTTGTATGGGAGCCCCCTTAAATATATATTTTTTTGTATTTGTTGTTATAGCGGCAACAGAAATAGATAATCTATGAAAATTTCAACTGTCTAACTATCACGGTTCATGAGATACAGCCTGGTGACAGATGGACGGACGGACGGACGGACAGGGGAGTCTTAGTAATAGGGTCCCGTTTTACCCTTTGGGTACGGAACCCTAAAAACTAATTATAGCTAAATTGTTTGCGATATTAAAAATTAAATTCCACTCTTTCTACTTAAAAGGTCTTCTACCCGTAAACCTGGAATGGGTACATTGAATCTCCTGCAGTCTTGACAGCCTCTACAGATGGCAATGTAAGGAGTTGTACGAGTGAAGGTACTTGCATTGCCATCATTTCTAAAGGGAAATTATATGTGCGGCAACAAAAGTTTTCTTTAGCACCTGCAACCTAGCGTCTATTTTTATATGTTGGCGACGAGTTAATAGAACAGCTTCAATTATATTAATTCATCATCTTTACTATTCCAACAGAATATCAAAAGACCAGCGTCAATTTACGAGCGTAAATTAATATGACTCCGAGCTACCGATAAATATATTTACTTCTGATTTGATAACTCAGCGACTAATGTTGTCAGTGAGCTACTTTATATATTTTAGAGATTCAACATCTGTCTGCTAATAAAATCAAATTCCAGCCTCAAAATTAGCAATCAAAGTTTTTCATTCAACAACTAAATTAATAAATCATATTCTTTTTGGGGATAAAACCACCATAAAATGTTTTGATACCCTTAGTTTTGTAACCAAAAATATCTATTTAACACCAGAAAAATAAAGTCTAAAAATACAATAGTACCAGCTATTTTAGTCACGACTCCACTTTAAATTGTATTCGACCACCAAATTTAGTAAATGATCACCAAATCTACTAAAAAAAACGGAATATTATTTTCCAGGTGACTAACAACTTAAAAGGGCGACTATCTATTTGCTACTAAAAATAATGACATGGCGACTAATATTAACAGTGGGATAACAAACTGTATTATTATAGGCAACTATAGGCATCTCTGAAGACTCATTCCCAGAAAAACACAAGATTGAACTTTAGAACTTAGGATGCAAGAGCGAGCGAAGCGAGCTCGTGACTTGGGGCACCCCGACACGGACAGGTTAGGTCCGAAGGGGATGACGGGGGCTCAAGTGAGCGAGCGGAGCGAGCGAACGAGCCCCCGTCATCCGCTTCGTGTTAGGTTCCTTTAAACCCTGCAGACAGAAATAGGGGCCCCGCGAAGCGGGGCTCCGTCGACTACGCCTTATTATTATTAAAGATAATAATTAGTGTACTTGATATACAACCTCGTTGTTTAATTTAAGAATGCCCATTTTCTACTTTTCATCCGCCGTCAGTAGCTGCCAACCTACTATTTTTGTACCGTCTTTAATTATTTTTTAATCCCAAATAATACTTATGGTAACATTATAAATAGATAGGCGAATACATGAAATTATAGCTTTCATTGACCATTATTTGATGACAATAATAAGGAAATTTTATGTTCAAATATAGTAGATTCACTCATCAATTACTTATGCTAAAGTATTAAAATAAAGGTGACTCTATGAAATTAGAGTACGTTGATATTATTTTATAGATGAAGTTGATACACTTATTAGAAGCTGGCAATGAGTAGACATATCACAAATTTAGTTGCTTAAGAATTATCACCATGTTGCGTCATATTAACAGTAGCTTGTTTTACAATATATGGTCGCTTATAAACCATTTATTAGACGCTAAAAGTTCGTCGCTGACCTATTAATTCATTAGACAACTAAATATATTTGCAGACGAGAATGACATTTTAAAGAAGCTGCCTTAATTAGCACCCATTTCTAAATAGTCTTTCCCCTGCAGAGTTCTGCATTAACTCCACTTTGCCTTCTGTACTACATCGTGAGTGAGAGTTCGTTACTTGTTTTATTATTTATGACCTGTCATTTCATACTTATTTCGCCTAGGGATGCTCCTAGAATAAATGTAGAATCGTTGGGAGTATTCAAAGTTGTGTCTACTGGCAGCAGAAGACAAACAATATAAAAGAGTGCAAACTGTACAGTGCTCCGAGTGGAAAGTCATTTGTCGCACAACACATGTACGAGTGTGTGTTATTCTATGAAAGTTTATTTATTTGAGTGGATGACGCACAGGAGGTATACCGCTGTATATAACTGGAAGACTTCGACCGTTATAAGACCGTAACAGGTAATTACTTAATTTTAGCTATGTAAGGGTTTTAGCAAAGTAGTACTTAGTATTTCAATGTACTCGTAACTGCAATTAAAAAAATATAGAATACAAAGATTTAAATAATAAAGTGGTTTAGATGAATCTGTTGTTAAAATAAAATATATAATTACCTACGCTTCGAGTATCCGTTCAAGTGCTGCAGTGAGATGCGTCCCGGCGCGGTCCGGCGTGACTGCGTGCGATCATCTGCGGCGGCACGCTCTGCTAGGAGTGACACCGACATGATATGCGTGTCATTACGTCCCGGCGCGGTCCGGCGTGACTGCGTGCGATCATCTGCGGCGGCACGCTCTGCTAGGAGTGACACCGACATGATGTGCGTGTCATTACGTCCCGGCGCGGTCCGGTGTGACTGCGCGCGATCATCTGCGGCGGCACGCTCTGCTAGGAGTGACGCCGACATGATGTGCGTGTCATTACGTCCCGGCGCGGTCCGGTGTGACTGCGCGCCATTATCTGCGGCGGCACGCTCGGCTGGGAGTGACGCTGACATGACGTGCGTGTCATTACGTCCCGGTGCGGTCCGGTGTGACTGCGCGCGATCATCTGCGGCGGCACGCTCTGCTAGGAGTGACGCCGACATGATGTGCGTGTCATTACGTGCCGGCGCGGTCCGGTGTGACTGCGCGCCATTATCTGCGGCGGCACGCTCGGCTGGGAGTAACGCTGACATGACGTGCGTGTCATTACGTCCCGGTGCGGTCCGGTGTGACTGCGCGCGATCATCTGCGGCGGCACGCTCTGCTGGGAGTGACGCCGACATGACGTGCGTGTCATTACGCTGTCCATATCTGGCACAATGAGGTGAGATCGATTAATAAAGCTTATTGTTTTCATTAAAATTATAATTTTCTCTGTTGTTGTAACAATACGGCACGCCTCTCCGTCCGTCCGCATACGGTTAAGTGAGACCCGCTGCGGTTGAGTGTGACGGTGTGCGGTCACTGCGGTCGTGTGCTCTACTGGACATGATGTGGACATGACGCGCCTGTTATTGTGCTGTCCATAACATCAGACACTTTGAGGTGAGATTAATCAATTAATTTGCGAAGTTTATCGATGTCAGGGTCAGATGTCGACTACCTGTCGAGATATTAATGAGTAAATACGAATAATAATAATACTAAATGTATTTATTGCAGACTAATTACTTGTCCATAGTAGCTAGTAACAAAGGTCTTATAACTATGTTAGTCTATACTGAAATTCCAAGACCAAGTGCGTGTCGGAGCACGCACAATGAAGGGTTCCGTAGTTAAAATGAATTTATTCCAGAAACAAACTTAACATTGTAGTTGAAAATCATGCTCTCCCATACTGACTGACTGACTGGGTGATATATCAACACACAGCCCAAACCGGTGGTCCTAGAGACATAAAACTTGGAGGGTGTGTTGTTTGTGAAGAGTCAGTATCCACTAAGAAAGGATTTTTGGGAATTCCACCCCTAAAGGAGTAAAATAGAGGATGGAAGTTTATATGAAAGTCCGTCAGTTTTGAAGTTAGGATCTTCAAATTTTGTGTTTAGGCTGACGATTAAACATTATTTATACGTATCTCAGCGTTTTTGATAATTCGACCTCCGAAGGGTTAAAAAGGGGTACAAAGTTGTGTATGGAAGGAAAGTCCTTAATTTTCGAAGTAAAAATCACTAAATTTACCATCTAGTTTTCTGGTTGGAAGCTAAAGCAACGGTGCTTAAAGGGGTGAAAAGGGGATACAATTTTGATGTTAAAAATATTAAAGACAAACCGATGGAGCGGTTATGCGATAAAGAAAAAAATGGCTGAACGGATTTAGATGATATTTGGCACACATACAACGTGTAACGTTAGATGCGCAAAACCTCAGATACCCCAACTGATTTTTAATTCAATTGACCTATTTCACAGAGAAAATAAGTCATTAAACATATTTTAAAGGTTTTATGTGCTTTTTTAGTTTTACTGGCCATTCTGATCGTTTCTTGCGTCTGCGACGACGCTTAACCGAGGGAGGTGTCATCACCGGTCCGCTGCACCGCGCTGACATCGGTTTGCTTGACCTATTAATAAATAGACAAAGCAACATTTTTATGAAGATTTTTTGAAAAATGTGACCTATATTAAAAAGTGGTTCAATTAATTCTGCTCGTTATTCTGATCAAACTATTTTCAGGTTTAACGTTACACGTTGTAATAATCTGGATTAACCTATTGGTTACTTTTTAATGCCGGTAGTACGTTCCCGTCGGATTTTTTTCGACATCGTCGCGGTCGAAGCCGCGGGCAAAAGCTACATATATAATATATCTTGTTTTACTTGTTCGGTATTAGTTTTCTCGCGCAAAATAAATCTTAATAGTGGTTAACCTATGCAGCGCATAAAATTAATCAAACAACTGAAAGCATATTTTTTAAATTATTCAAAGCTGCATTAAAATAAAAATAGAGATGAAAAATAAACAACAAGCTTCAAACAGTCGTATTACAGTTGGGAACAGCATCGATGCGTGATTGCTAACGCATTAATTGTCCGCAGCCGTCCAGTACGACCCGGGTCGGGCCGGTCATTACGGCGCGGCGGCGACAATTTGCGCCCATTGAGTCACGCACGTACCGAGGGCCAGAGGCGCGGGGGCGCAGCGCGACCAATAGCATCTATTTTATACGTCGCACTCGCGGCAGGATTGCTGTTAATGATGTGTTAAATGTCAGTTGACAGCCGAAAGGGATATTTTATTCATCAGGTAATTTTCAGCTTTAGAATCGCTGCGTAGATTACAAAGGTGACGATAATTAGGTTCGTCCCCTTTATTGACACTGTCATTCTCATTATGCACTGCGTATGAATATTTGTACTGATATTTTTAATCTACCAGCTCATCAATTTAGGAATTACGAAGTGAAGTTATTTTTTTTTTCTCCTTTTTCTATCCCATACATTTCGTTATTAGAAAGCATTCATTCCGTCAATCTTTCACTCCATTCACTCATGTATTCTGTTTTTATTTTCATCTCACGTGGCATTAACAATCAGCAAGTTAGTTATAAGTGGAGAATGTTGCTAGTAGTATGTATAATAACTATTTTGTCTAATTAATAAGATAGTATGTATAACTTTTAATTGTACTCCTGTTTTTATCCCGAAATAACTAACCATAAAATAAATAAATAAGATATGGATGTCAGAACCTATTTCCAAAGCTGCATAATGTACTTGTTACGTAACGTTTCCAAGAACACACTATTTCTTAGTTTAGGTAAATTTTGAACTGTCAATTTTTCACAATCAACTTTGAACCTTATGCTTTGGCGATAAAGTTGAAAATCTATTAAAGAAATTTGAGAGATTGTAGTAGCTTGATGTACTAGCGTCTGTACATTGTGTTCTAGGTGCGGAGTTTTAAATTAATGTGCCATGATGTGACCTATTTAACTGAATTCAACAAAAGAGGTATTATACATACGGTAATACATATGTTTGAATGTCCGTGATTTTCTCAATAACTAATGAACCAATTTTTTACCATCATAACTTGCCAAGGACTCTTTTCAAAGAAGACCGTACGCTGCTAGTCAACGCTACTTACGGCACTCGTCCGGTTCTGAGTAACCTATCCGGCGATAACGTTTGCCGAGCTCCGGATTGTAGTCAGCATGACGTCAGAAGTGAGCACCTCTGACGAGTTGAGAACAAAACAGCAGCCAGTCAAGAGATGCAATAAATTATAATGGTTTCAACGGGAAAAGACTTGGTGTCTTACTCTCAGCCAAAACACAAAGACGGTAAATTAATGAGCAACCTTTGTTTTATAAGATAGCAGTGTTTTTTACCAAGCTTGTAACTCAGAGATGTGAACCGAAATAAAATAATGTTAAATACATAGGCACTCAGTCTCATGTTGATAATGTCTCCAAATAAATTATTCGGAGTATCTTCACTCCTTATTACGAATTTTGTAGTAATAAGATGATCTGAAGTATATTATGAAAATACTCGAAAAATAACAAACTGTTTCGCAGCATTTTCTATACCACATATATTGTGGGGAAGCCATATGTCGCGTCATTTGGTGCCGTTCAGACAGCGCCGCGGTGCCTAATGCACGGCTCCGTCTGAGCAATACGAATTATACCAATAGTAACTGTTCAGTAGGACAGAGTAGCTGCGTTTGATTAGCATGAAGGCTTGTTTGGCGTTAATAAAAGTTATGAGGAATAGGGTGTAAAGTTCACTCATACTCCATAGAAAATGATCCTCCAACCAGACGGCTCTGGTGTCGTATCTAGCGGGCAACTGCCCGATGATTCATGTCGGGCCGTTGTATATATGCTAGTAACGCGGTAAACTCGGTGCTTGCGACATGCAGGATTTTGCGTGACGTCAGTATGACGCTTAGTTCGCATGTTTTTTGAATATTCTTTCATCATTAAAAACTTTTTAAACGCACACTGAAATCCAAAATAGTTTTTAAAACCCATCAAACATATACCTGAACACATCCAAAAAAAAAAGCACACACAAGACTCGGAGTGCACTAAACAAATATGCTCGGCTTGGAGTTTAGAACAAGTGTTATAGTGGATACAAATCCAATAAAGGCACAGAGCAAACATCTTAGAGTTACGGTGTAGGAACATCTTAGAGGTATGTTGTAGGAACTTCTTAGAGGCACGTTGTATGGAACAAAACATTAATTCAGTGGCGAATCAACACTCGGCTCTGGAGCGCGAGGCTCGACATTGCACAGGGACATGTAGAAGGATCACTTGTATCAGAAGACGAGGCACGGCCTGAAAAGTGAAGGTAAGGCCATATTACCCCACGATTATACCCATATTCAAGTTCTGAAACTTGTTCTCAACAAGTCTTATATAAAACATAGTTATATCATACTCGTATATGTTTTGGCGTTGTTTCAATCATGTCTTGTTAACTACACTGGGCCGCAAAGAAAGCGGGTTGGTAACAAATCCCTCAATAACTTTCAAAATATTGGAGCTAGTTTTATGAAATAAAGACTGTATTATAGAAAATTGTATAGTACCTAAATCATTGTAATAAAAATTCAAGATTATGAAGTTTATTTTGAACAGAAGTGAGTAAAAATGACTGAAGTGAATGAATGAATGTTTTCATTAGATTTTGAAAAATGTGCTACAGTATCAAATTTGGAGTTTTTGCACATTTTTAAGCGATTTCATAAAGGAGGTTATCAATTCGGATGTTTATATTTATATCTTTTAATATATGTTCAGGCATAACTCCATCATATGTGGACGGATTTGCAAAATTCTGTTTGTGTTCGACAAAGGTTTATTCCGAAATGGTCCCATTTAAATTTCGTAAAGATCGGGTGATGAGTTTCGGAGACAGACAACGGAACTCTTCAATAAATATCAGTAAAACAACCGCGATTGCTGCTATCGCAGTTGTTTTCAACAATCGACAACAACAATGCATACATTGCATTATATTTACGCAATCGCACAACATAACATCACCCTCTGGTCTGTACCCTATAAAGGCAGATGCAGTACGCAGATGTGTTCAGTATACCACCATACACCCTCATTTCTGTCAAAGTTGTTATTGGGGTACCTCTTATCTTGCAAGTAAATTCTGGCATAACTTTTTTTGTTTAAGAATTGATTTAATTAACTGACTTAAAATAAAAACTTTTTTATAAAAAAAAAACAACCAACTTCCAAAAAAACATTACAAAGTCAAAAATAACTTTAATTTTGGAAGTCGGTGTCGTTGGTTCCGTTTTTTCGTTTTTTGACACCGAATTCCAAAATTAAAGTTATTTTTGACTTTATAGTGTTTATTTTTTTTATAAAAAAGTTTTTATTTTTCACTTTTTAGTACACTACTTGCTATGTAAATATCAGTGACAGGAAGCTGCATCTGAATCTATAGGGTACATACGTGATGTTATGTTGTGCGATTGCGTTAACAATGCATACATATGCGATAGCAGCAATCGCGGTTGTTTTACTAGTATTTTTTGAAGAGTTCCGTTGTTTGTCTCCGAAACTAATCACCAGATCTTTACGAAATTTAAATGGGACCATTTCGTTATAAACTTCTATCGAAAAAAAAAAAGAATTTTGCAAATCCGTCCATATATGACGGAGTTATGCCCGAACATACATAAAAATAAAAAATAATAATAATAAGAAACATCCGAATTGATAGCCTCCTCCTTTTTGAATTCGGTTCTCAGTTTGGTTTATATATATTTTTTTTTCATGTATTTTCGGGCATAACTCCGTCATACACGGATTTGCAAAATTCTCTCATTTTTTAATGGATAAGGTGCCTCAGGAGTAGTCCCATTTTAATTAAAATTTTACTAACTTTGCTTGGGTAGTTTTTGAATTAACTTCAATAATACGAATTTTTCCACTTAGTTTATTTTGATGATGTTTTAATATTAGGTCATCCCACTTCCAGTGTCATATTTTGATATTATTATTATTTTACAAAAACTGACTACTATACTATATAACCTTGTGACACTAATCAATAATCTCCACCACTATTAATCACTCGCTCCCAGACTGCTGGCAAATCTTGAACACCATTTAAAGTACCACTTTCATTTAATTCATCAATAATGCTCTTTAGTTTAATATCTAACTCCTTTTTGCTATTGTATCGAGTGCCCGACAATTTCCTCTTCACATGGCCAAAACAATTGAAATCACAAGGATTCATATCCGGGGAATATGGCGGCTGAATAATTTCAATCCATCCTTTATCTTCAACTAGCGACCCGCCCCGGCTTCGCACGGGTGCAAAACTGATCACTACATAGTATAAAACAAAGTCGCTTCCCGCTGTCTGTCTGTCTCTATGTATGCTTAGATCTTTAATTCTTGAAAACTACGCTACGGATTTTGATGCGGTTTTTTTTATAGATAAGAGTGATTCAAGAGAAAGGTTTATATGGACAATACATGCATAATATAGTAGAGAAACACTGATAATTTTAGAGCCATTATTTCTCGGCCGACTCCCCGGCCGGTAACGCCCGCATTTTAAATCTGTAATATCTTCGAAAATATTCATTTACACTGATAATTTTAGAGCCATTATTTCTCGTAAAAAGTATAGGATAAAAAATCGTTATTGTGGGTTATCCCTAAGAGATAGACATATACCATTGTAGATTTTTTTGTAGACCTTGTGTACAATACTGTACTACATTATTTTGATCTATCTCGTAGGATTCAGCCAGCGTTTGCAATGTAAACGCAAAAAAATGTGTTTATTTACGACATCACATTAGAAACCTTTAAAATTATCAGTGTTTCTCTACTATATTATGCATGTATTATACATATAAACCTTCCTCTTGAATCACTCTATCTATTAAAAAAAAAACCATCAAAATCCGTTAAGTAGTATCAAGCGCCACCGGCCGACTCCCCGGCCGGTAACGCCCGCATTTTAAATCTGTAATATCTTCGAAAATATTCATTTAAATTACATCCTGTAAAGGGCCATAATGATCTATATGAAATGCACAATGTTTTTAAGGTACTTAATTGGATAAGGATTAATGCTGTATTGCCTAAAATTGCTTCTTAAATAAGCCATTATTTCTCGTATAAAGTTAAGGATAACAAATAGTTATTGTGGGTTATCCCTAAGAGATAGACATATACCATTGAGGACTTTTTTGTAGAACTTTTTAAGGTGTACAATACTGTGGTACATTATTTTGATTTATCTCGAATGGTTCAGCCAGCGTTTACAATGTAAGCGCAAAAAAATGTGTTTATTTACGACTTCAAATTAGAAACCTCTAAAATTATCAGTGTTTCTCTACTATATTATGCATGCATTATACATATAAACCTTCCTCTTGAATCATTCTATCTATTCAAAAAAACTGCATCAAAATCCGTTGCGGAGTTTTAAAGATCTAAGCATATATAGGGACAGACAGACGGGGAAGCGACTTTGTTTTATACTATGTAGTGATTAAATTCTGAACTGTTTTTGATTTGTGCGGTCTGGCGTTATCATGTAAAATTATAGGACTCGTTATATGATGTTCGTCTGCCCAAATAGGAATATTTTCTTCTAAAAATGACTTATATCGCTCTCCAGTCATAGTTGTATTTTCATCATAAGTTCTCCAAAAAGCAATGCCTCTGATATCCATAGCTACTATTAGTAGTATTTTTCGTTCATGTAGCTCTGCACGTGGTAAATGTTCAGTTGAAGTGCCCGGTTCCACCCAACATCGTGACTGATATCTTTGACGAGGAGTATAAAATTCGACCCAAGTTTCATCAAGGCATATGAATCTATTAAGTATATTTTTCTTACGGCGATACCACGATAAATGGCTACGCGCAGTTTCATAACGAAACTCCTTCTGATCCGTGTTCAGAGTGTGGGGCACCCACACTGCACTTTTATTGACCAGACATAAATCCTCCGTGAGTACTCTATGTATAGTGGAATGAGGAATGTTAAGTTGAGTGGAGAGATCACTGACACTGACCCTACGTGACTGACGAAGTGCTTCCTTGATTTTGTCCCTTGCTTCTAATCTAGTCGATGATAATGATCGAGGTGCTCGCGGCTCATCTTCAGCTGTGGTTCTCCCTTGTTTGTACATTTCAAGCCATCGCTGTACGGTTCTTTTATTTAAGGCGTTACGACCAACACACTTTACCAGTAAGTCGTCCAGAGTAGTTGAGTAAAACACAAAACTTTAGAAATATACGTTGCTCCACTACATTAATAGATTTTTTTAAATCTTCCATTTTAAATCAATGCACGTCTTGACAATTCAACACACCAAATTAAACTAACATGATTGTACAAGACAACACATGTATTAACTATTGCATACCATTGCGCAATACATAAATATTGGAAATAAAAAATATGATACTGGAAGTGGGATGACCTAATAGCTTTCTGTGACTGATATTTACATAGCAAATAGTGTCATATGAGTTTATGTGGGGTAGATATAACTAAAACGTGAAAAATAAAAACTTTTTTATATAAAAAAAACAACCGACTTCCAAGAAAACATTACAATAACTTTAATTTCGGAAGTCCGTGTCAAAACACGAAAATGCGGAACCAACGACACAGACTTCCAAATTTAAAGTAATTTTTCACTTTGTAGTGCTTTTTTGGAAGTCGGTTGTTTTTTTTTTATAAAACAATTTTTTTTTGCATTTCAAATTGCCACCATGAGCTGTGATATGGTTTGGTACTTTATACCAGCAGTGCTATTCTGTAAAAATCTCACCATGAGAACTTAGGTTTAAGTGAGCGGGAAGTGAGCTGCCATTAGGGATTAAGACTATTGATACTGCTCACTTCAAGCTCACTTATGATTTCACGGTGAGATTTTTACAGAATCGACCGGCAGATTTCTGTTAGATGCCCGTACTAGGTTAAGCCATATTTTTTCCACACGAGACAAAAAAAAGGTTAAGCCTGTATCACAGGCGGCATGAGCACACTTTTTATGGTAATTATAGGACAATAAAATTCTTAACAATATTTAACATTAGAAGCCTTGACATAATGAAAAAAAAAAAAATATCTTATACCTATTACCTGTTACCTTATATTTATATTATACTTATTTATCTTAACCCTATTTATTAGTTTACTTAGATACTTAAAGATCAAAATAACAAAAAGTCTTTTATACGTAATTATTTAGTCAGCGTAAAAAAGTTACTTGCACTTTAAAACTCAGCTAAACACAATGATTTTGCGTCAGCAGAAATTGGTATGTGGGTTAAAATCAATGTTGCAGAAAATTAAATCACGTTCGAGGCAGTGTGTTTATTCGGTTTTTGACGCAGGCGGTCAATGTGCTTAAACATCAACTATATCGAGGGTTTGTAGGTCAGTGCAGTATTTTGTTGAGTCAGCAGCAGGCATTGCAAACATGCTGCTGCGTCCAGCAATCCCGACGACACTGCTGTACGTGTCCAGACTCAAACTCAAACTCAAACTCAAAGCATTTATTTCAAGTAAACCAATTATAGGCGCTTTTGAATTGTCAAGGGGTCAGTCAGTCAGAAAGATGAAGCTAGTTGCCCATTCCAAAGCGAAGTAGGTACCTGTGGAGAAGAACGGGCAAGAAACTCCACGGACACTCTTTTAAATCATAAAAATTGTTACAATATTTTGGTTACATCATTCAAGTTGAAATTATACATGTGAGAACGATGTAGAAAGACGTGCACGTTAAAAGCGTCCGTACTAAAATAGATAACAAAAAAAAAACAATTCAGAAATTAAAAAACTTAGATTAAAATTAAAATAAGCCGTGGCAGCTAAGAGATAACCAGTCCCTACTGGCGGCGCCCGTTCACGAACATGACGTAGGGATCAGCACTATTTAGCTCAACCATTTTGAAGGGAACTTAATGATCCTGCTGTCTCGTCATCCTCCATACAGGCCTTGCACAGCGGACTGTCTGTTACTCCTATGACAAAGAGGTGTTTATTAAATGACCCTTGGACAGTTCAAGCTGCAGTAACTGTATGCAGCTTTTGTTTAGCTAGACGAAGAACCTGTCTCATGAGGCAGCCATCCATTCAAATCAAATCAAATCAAAAGTCATTTATTCAAACTAGGCTGAGAATCAGCACTTGTCGAACGTCAAAATTACAAAAGATAGTCCCCCAAAACGCCCGCCCTTCACCACTTCCTAGTGCTTTCGCTGGGAAGAAGTGGCGCAACAAACTCCCCAGCAGCACAGCTGTCTGTTGGACATTCATTGCGGGAAGTGCTTCCTTAGCCTGCCTGCACTCGCCTTGGGCCGTCCTAAGTTTGTCGTGTCGGTCTCTGGTGCGTTTCCTTACCAGAGTGCGTAAATACCCGAAGGGGAGTGGCACGATGAGCTCAGGTCCCACTGGTGTCATTCTCGACCCCGTTCTGGCAAGCTCGTCGGCTGAATCGTTGCCTAGCGATAAATGATAAATGATAAATGATTTATTTTCTGTAAGTAGGTTTGTACAAAAATTTTTTCATGTCAATCATATTTTTTAAACTAGATGAGGTCGGCGTTTCCTATCTGACTACTCTGAGAAGAAAGGCCGAAACAAACTCAGAGGTCACAGTCTCTTTTAAAGTCCAGACATAATCTTGGTCAGATCATGTGAAAACCATGTAGATTGGTGTCTGAAATGGTCTTTTGAGTAAAGAACCACACAGATTGAGCGGACCTGTCATTTGAGTAAAGAACCACACAGATTGAGCGAACCACTGTGTCCTTTGATCCATTGAATCGTTATTTTATTGAGGTAACCCACCTGGTTGAGGCGCTGGTGGCACTCGTATATTAGCCCAGAGTCGACTGTATAACTATTCAGAGCTTGCAGAACAGCCATGCTGTCTAAGAGTATGCGGATTGAGTGATCCTTTACTTTCCTGGCCATAATAGCTGAAGCGGCCAGAGAGATACCTATGCATTCGGCCTGGAACACTGTGTTCTGGACCCCCAATGGTGTGGCTATATGTAAGTTGAAGTCCTCCATGAAGATTCCAGCACCTGTGCCACTACCTGTTTTGGATCCATCTGTGAAGATTCGCAGCTCTGCAGGGCACAACCCCTCACATCGGTGATCCTCGTGAAGTTGGATCTTGTATTTTTTATCAAAGATAAATTGTTTGGGTACCCGGTCATTAATGGCTTTCGTGATGGGGAAATCCTTGTGGAGTCCCTCAAGCAGTGTAGCGTGTGGTGTATTACTCTTACCCCAGATGTTTAGTTTCTTAAGACGTACTGCCGCCAACGTCGCTTTCTGCTGTATGAACGGGTGGAGCGGTGGAAGTCCCAGGGTGATCACTTACACCGTCAGCATGACCTTTACCTACCGCTTTGGCCGTCCGAGAACGATCTCAGTGGACCTCACGCACTTCACCTGTGGCCCTCTGCCGGGACACCATGACCATTTCCCTACCCCTGGCTATTGGGTAGGGCCACCGTTTTGCTTGAAATTTAAACCAAAGGGGGCGTATTGCCTTACGGGCACATTACAACTAGATCCACTCCCCAGGACTCCTTCAACCCCGCTTTAGTGATAGGCGAGCCCGCTACCAACCAGTCATATGGGGTCGCCGTTAGGAGTGGAGTTTGGGACTATGGAGGTGGAAGGAGTTGGGATCTGGATAGGGTGGAGTGTAGAAGGATAGTGAAATTTTGGGCACGAAGCTGAAAGACGGGAAAGGATGGGGTAGAGGGAACTGGTCTAAGGAAGCGCTGGCACCTGGTGGTTTTTGTTGTGTCTATTTCATGTCGAATTAGACCAAGAACAAAGGTGCATGCGCCAGACTTGCCTTGAGGATCTACACGATCGTGGCGCTCCCCCTCAAGACCTCAAGGCATATGAGGGAGGCGGAAGGGCAGGCCTGCATCTATACTACCAAGCAAAGCAAAGCAAAGCATTTCGTTGTGCAACCGCAAAAGCATAAATACAGACCCCCCCCCCTCCGTCTCTAGCGTAACTCAGCCTTGAATGTCGGTGCTGCCTTTCGAGTTTTGGACCATTTGTAGCTCTAAATGGCTTCAAGTTTGCTTCAGCAAGATGTCGCCTCACTGTACACGTGTTTGGATTGCTCCGTCCAACACGCAGAACGTGATTTTTTACTTCAACAGCCGTTTGAAATTGATTTTCAACATAGTTGAGACCATATATTGATCCTTCCGCGCTGTCGTGCAGCTTGTTCGGCCTGTTCCTGGTTGCGAATATTGGATCCAGTCTCTTCAAATCGCTGGAGCACTCTTTGAACGGTTAATAGCGACACAACTACAGTTCTTCCTATGACTGCGCCCGTCTTCAAGTATTATCAGGAGGCAGGACATTCTTCAGGGGTTATTGGCATGTTTTTGATCAGAATAATGAATTCCAACTAGCCTTTATTCCTTGTCATCATCTGCCTGCCTTTTCCCCAACTACTTTGGGGTCGGCTTCAGTCTCACCGGATGCAGGCTGAGTACCAGTATTTTTATATCTTTACTTGTGTTAAATGTAAATTATAACGAAAATAGTAGACACAACGTGTAGAATACATGTTCACCTTGGTTTAGACGCGGGGTTAGAGAAATTGTGAGACAACATACATTACATACAGTTTTTTGAAAATTATTCTTGGTTATTTAGTACTGAATCATTGATATAGGAATTAGCAATTTCATAGATGGGTGCATATCGGTGTCATCAAGAAACAAACGGTCGCCGATTCTCACTAAACATTGAAGCAGGTACTTACGTCTGTAAGGCCTTTACATACGCGAGCTTCATCTCCATAAAGAGGTACTTCTGTCTATATCTAAGGCATCATGCGGAGGGCGATAATCGAACGGGATTGGTTTCATCGGCGCTCACGCTGATATGCAGCGCGCGTTGTGAGGGGGGGGGGGGTGTTTGGGTCAGACGTAATGCCCACCGCCGCTACGGAGCTGACACAGAGCAGTTTCTTTAAGTCAGATTACCAATTTGTAATGTACAGCTGTGTTTTAAGATGAAGTGAGGGATACTCGTTATGTGGTAACCTTTATTATTATATAATTATATCGTGCGTTTCTTTTGTCAGTAAGTTGAAAAATACACACCCACACCCAGAGTAAGGAAATTTGAGCCATTGAGGCTTCTAGTGCAATTATTATATTGACATGTAAAAGTGTTTGTATAAACCTACTTACTGAAAATAAATCATCTATCATTATCATTAATCAGATAGGTACGGAGCTACACTATTCGCAAAAATGAAATGCGTGATCCTAAGTGGTTGACGATCAAATTTACTTGCGTTGCAGGACGAGTAACGGGCTGTCGGCTGTAGTGTGAGCTACAAGTCTAATATATGTAAATACAATCTCATAACGAATATCTGCCTACCACATCATTATATTTATTTTCTTTACAGCGAAACTGTAACTGAAAGTTAATAAAAAAGTTCAAGGCACTTGTACCTCAGATGATTGACAAGTATTCTTAAGCTATATTCGTATAAATACATAAGTGAGCATATTTACGCATAGGTATCATGTTTGTAGTAAACTCATATCGTCAATGCATCACAACGTATTCGCTGAAGATATTTGTCCTGACGCAAATTTGATTCTTTTCCAATCACGCATCGCCCAGAGAAATCATTTCGTTTGCTAGATTGATCGCTGACTCACTTAAATGTGTTGGATCACAACATGTTCCATGTTATCGGCTTACTATTGCTTTCACGAGGTTTCTTGTAGGTAACACAAGAAAGTAGACACTGTTTATGTTGGTATTCTATTTATTGCCCTATAATAATAATAAAAAAAGTAGAATACCGCTTCTTCTTCGTCTTTTGGTGGCTCTCCAATTACTAAAGGTTGGCCATCAACTCCAAATATTTGTCGTTCTCCTCCAAAATACCCATTTAATACTAAAGATACTTAAAATGAAACAGTTCATAGTTAGACACTTCATTTTGGAACATTTCAACGACTTAAGTGAAGATGCTTAGGTACCTACCTATCGAATTATGGAAACGATGTTTTTTACAGACAAACATTGATTTAATGAACATTACACAACTCCGAGGGAAAAATAAATGCAAGTTTTTAAGTGTTACGTCAATGTAAATGTGGGGCTAGGGTTGGCAACGGCGACCAACTACATGAGTTATTTTCCGTGCAGGGTTGAACAATGTAGAGGAAAGGATAGAAGGCTCACTATCATGATACACGGATCTATGATTGCATCGGTATAAGATCACTTAGCACAGCAGAGCCAGCACATTGTCCAACCAAAACGACCCACACAAGGTACAGATTGCATTAAATCTAACCAATCGCAGCATCACTGGCGCATGAAGTAATTATTTGTGGTCTGTGGGTGCTCTAACAAGTAAATAAAGAACGGTAACAAGTCATGAGCTACACTAGCGCATGATACACGCGTCAGAGTGAAATGAAATTCACCGTGCTATTTTAGAGTCAACCTTTTAGATGTGCCTATGTGTGTTGAGGCTTTTTGCTTGCGGCGCTATCAGGATTTACGTCCCCGGCCGGGGCCTATTATACCCGCTATCATAATTACGGGGCTAATCGCACACCCGCACTGGTACACCCACACAGCTGTACACCCACGTTGGTACACCCGCGGTACACCTGTTTCGATGCTCTGTCGCACTCGTCGTAAATGTCTTACAACAATTACATTGTCGTTATAAGCCGTAGCTCAAATGTGACCATCTCCTTATTTATTGTACAAACAAGTGGCTCTTTACAATTATACAGAGTGGCGATTAGGTTATCACATTAAACAGTAAACAGTACAGCGGTTATTACAAGTTGTTATCAATCTGTTAAAATGATAAAATAAACAATTATACTGAAAATAGAAAACTGGAATTTTAAACAAAATAGCTTGAAAATTGGCACTAAATAAACCACCCTTGATAATAAGGCCATAGACAGGCGCGGGCCGATGGTTTCAGCAATTCAACACAAGCTTTATGGTATTTTTACCAAATATTCACAAATTAAGTTTAATGTTGTTAAATACTAAAACGAGAAAAAAAGGTCCCCCGGTTAGAATATTAATTGTGTATGTATAAAATAAGTAATTTTGAATACCTGGTTTCAAATAATGTGATAACGTAATCGCTACACTGAGTGTAATTTTGACATAATTTGTTGTTTGCAATCTTTGTTTGATACATGGGAACGTTGGATTTCAAATGGTATAGCATTATTTTGTTAAATTGACCCTGAACACCACTCGTGTAACAGCACGTCTTGTGAAGACAAATCTAATGAAATCACACACGACGGGGCTATCTGGTTAAATTGAGGAGCCACCTTCTGGCTCCATCATTAGACCCTCGACAGCACCTAGTGTACATATACACATAGTGTACTTATAGCACTTGTTACGACAAAGCCAACGTCCAAACACGATGGGGCTATCTTGTTTGGTTGACAAGTTCCTATGGCCATCTTCCAGCTCCATCATGACACTCTCAATACATCCTTGGGCTATAGTACTTGTCAAGACGAAGCCAACGAGTCCAGACACGACGGTGGTGTCTTGTTTGATTGAGGAGTTCCTATGGCCACCATCCGCCTTCATCATCCAGCTAATAGTTTGTAAAAAGAAATACTAATGTCAGACTCTGGTGTATTAAATTCAATTAATTCAGTATCGTATGGTGAAGTTAGTTATTACTCATAATTAGCACTACCTACTACCACTAATGACTCTGTAGTAACTAATAACTGACGGGCAGCAGCGCTGAGGTCAGCCGTCATCATATTATGTGACAGTTATTGACTGCAACTTGGGATTGATGGAACTGTGACTACATTCAGTTACTTTGCTTGTGGACCAGTAGTTTTGGTGAAAAAATGATCAACATCCTTTCTTTATCGAGGCCGAAAAGCGACTAGAGGTTCAAGTCAAGAAAAAATACAGCAGCATCTGTATCAAATTCCAATTTTTATTTTTGTGTAATCCATAATAATTTATAATTATGTAAATAATAATTTGAATAGTTCGCCCAGCTTCGGATAAGTCATATAAGTGCCCAAAGCTTTGGGCACTTATATGACTTATCCGAAGCTGGGCGCACGTTTTCAAGCGGTCGATTCCTATAAGTATAGAAGAGCCAACAATAAACTCCAAATTAATTTAATATCAAAAGAATAATATGCAGTGATATAAAGACGAAATAGCAAGGCGGGGCCCACATACTCGTGCTTAGTAACACTAAATAGCAAGGCGGGGCGCACATACTCGTGCTTGGTAACACTAAATAGCAAGGCGGGGCCCACATACTCGTGTTTAGTAACACTAAATAGCAAGGCGGGGCCCACATACTCGTGTTTAGTAATACTAAATAGCAAGGCAGGGCCCACATACTTGTGTTTAGTAAAACTAAATAGTTCGGGCCATACTTTTTCTTACATTTTGTACATAACACCTCGTATACGGTACAAAATATGAAACGGTTAGAAGTATGCAAATGCGTACACTCACAATCCGTTTGATTAAATAGGTGCGCTCAATGAATTGTAAAACGCGCGTCAAACTAATTGTGTCACGTGGTGTTACATCTAAGTGCTCTATAATGTTCAGTTCGACACAAACGCCTGTTCACAACAGCGTTCTCGTGTCACAATAATTTTATTACTAAAATCGAAAACCGAATTATACAGAGCTAATTTGCCGTAGATCTCATTATCAGATAGGTGGATTTATGGAAACGGCCCGAATGAGCGCGCTTGCTAATTGCTTTACAATGTTTGCGATATTCCAGCTTTGTCATAACAGTGTTTTGGTATTTATCGTCGGGTTTGTGGCGCATCTAGATATTAGTTTGTTTCCTGGAAATATTTGTAGATACAGTATAATTCAAACTCCTGTTTTGTTATTTTGTAGGTAACTTGATTAAGATAAAGTTTATAATTATGTAAAAATTCATGATACTACTACATATACTACAACTACACATAGCGCAATAAAGGTAACATTCCCTATATTACCTTTATTACGTAATGTGTAGTTTTAGTCTAAATGAAATAATTATGTACCTACCTATATAAGTCCCATTAAAATATTTAATTTAGACCACAATCTGAAAGTATACAATAAAGGCCGCTCACCTCTGAGGTGATATGATTCATAATGAAAGCAATTTCGATTAATCTCTGAAAAGTTATAAAACTCGGAGGTGTGCAGAATACTACAAATATAAGAAATTCTATCGATACATTATTGGTTACAGACTGCTGACGTCATTTGTCATCGCCCACCCTTCACCGTGCACCGGATGAAATCCAAGCGAAGAATTACACGAATAAAATAACGCGTTCAAACCAAACGCACACAGCGTGCAGCGGGGGATACGAACCGTGCTCACAATAAACTGATACAGCACATGAGGTTGCTTTTATTCAGTTCATAACGAAACCAATCTGTAAAGGTTCATTTTCAGTGGTCGCTCGGGCTCGTAGGCGGGGTGCGGAAGATCTCTGTAACGCATGTCATAAAAAAGCATACCGCAAAAGCATGTCAGAAAAAAAGTTTTTTTTTTAAATTCAATTCATTCCCCGCATAAAAACAAGTTTTTATTTTTCATGTTTTAGTTGTACCTAGCCCACCCAAATTCATATAATACTACTTGCTATGTAAATATCAGTGCCAGGAAGTTATTAAAACATCATCAATATAAACTAAGTGGAAAAAATCGTATTATTGAAGCTAACTAAAAAACTACCCAAGCAAAGTGAATCATTTCCTCAGGGGTGGTCCCATAATTTATATAGGACTACCCCTGAGGCATACCTTATCTATTAAAAAAATAATTTTGTACATCCGTCTTTATATATGACGGAAGCCCCCTCCTTTTTTGAAGTCGGTTAAAAAGCGCTCCACGGTTTTAGAACTCCATTTACATAAGTCAATCTAAATAATTTATAATTTTAAGCGTGATAAAAGCGTGTTTTTAGTTTTTTTTTAAGCTACTTTTTTTTTCAGGTCCATTTCTTATATCTTATATTGGCGCCGATTGCCTTGTTCACAAACTAAACTAAATTTAAGTTCAGTATATATTTTTCTTTCTATTTCATTAAGAAAAGGACAGAAGATAAATATTAGTTTAGTCTTGTCAAATTAGTCAGCGCCTGACGTAAATTGACGTATTTTTAGTAGCCAATTTTATCACGTCTAAGCTTGTCTATGGAGTATTTTAAATAAAAATAAGAGGACTATACTAATAATTATCTTCTGTCTTTTTTTGTTAATGAAATAGGTAGAAAAAGATGCACTGAACTTAAATTCAGTTTAGTTTGTGAAGGGAATCGGCGCCATTGTTAAGCATATAAATGTCTTTTCATGTCTGTTCAAAGTTTGTGGGTAATCATAGTTATTAGTAGAATAAAATGGCGAAAATTATTCTACTATCACAAGTATTAAGCTTTTGTCTATTTTGAAAATATGAAGTAAGCATGTGTGCCACTCGAAGCATGGCCCGCGGACCTTAGCGCAACCAGCTCGGGTCTCTTTCTGCTCCTCATTAGTACTTGCTGTTATTTGAATATTTCAAATAAGCCCCAGCATTCAGCTGTAAATTAATTAATTTTCATCTGTAAAACGTGTGTTTAATTATTGTACAAAATTGATGAGAAAATGAGAAAGTGCAGCAATGAGACATAAGTAATTAGAACAGTTCGATGTGTGCTAGGTAATCAATTAGCACGAGCTAAAAAAATACTGCTCCACTCTTAATTACATTACACGCAGAATGATAATAATGAATACTTATGATTATTATTTAGTAACGAATTAGAGGATTATGAACTTAATTAATGTTGTTACATTTAAAACTCAAATAAAAGAGTGCCAAGGAAATAGCGGAGGTCACGTCACGCTTGTTCGGAAGAGCTCGTACGTTGTGCGTTGTGGATACAATGTAATAATAATAATAATAATACATTTTATTTCAGATCAAATTCAAGATCCATATGTTGTTAGTAAAAGTCTTAACCTAATGTTAGTAAAACCAGTCTCCATATACAACATTCACATCCAGTGAGCCAGCATGGGGCTGTCCCACCTATCACACAATGTGCGAGCTAGTACGCATTTTACCGAGAATAGAAGCGCACCGTTTCCGTATAATGGCAAGAAAACCATCAACCCTGGCCTCGGTGAACATCCCGGAAGTGCTACAAAAGCGTGGTAGACCCAACAGCATCCTGAATACATTATTTTACTAGACACGCAGTGTGTTGTATACGCTCAGCGTATACTTGACCCATAGACTGCACGTGTAAAAAGACTGGCAGTATGCTCTGAAAAGGGTTATTTTGTCTTGCGTCGTATAACGAGCAAATCTGCGGATCAGCATATTACCGCGTACAGCCACCGCCCTGCGTTCCCTTTCTATGTCCAGGTCATCATTTATGAGTGACCCTGTGACCCAGGTACTTAGTCATTGTTACTCTAGATAACGGAGTATTACGTATGATCACATCTGGCACGTTAGTGTAACATTTGGTGCCCACCTTGAATACCAATAAATTTACATTTTTTTTTGCATTGTACTTGAGTCCCTAAGTGACCGCGTTGTCTTCACACATCTTAACCAGCACCTGAGTGCGCTTGTTGATGTACTCCGCAGCACCATGTCGTCAGCGTAACTTATATTACTAACGCAAACTCCGTCAATGCGACAGCCTGTATGGCCTGAACGGGCGCTGCTGATTTCAACCATCAGCTGATTAAAATAAAGGTTAAAGAGATGAGGTGAGGTCATACCCTCCGTCTCACCCCGCATGGGCCGCACTTCAACCCATTTACATCAGACAAAGTTCCACCCCACCTAACATACTTCGTCTGATTCTGGTACTAAAACTTAAATAAAGAAATAATAGTACAGTTAACACTGCTTTCCTTTGTCCACAAAATATAGTACGACACCACGTCAAATGCCCTCGATAAGTCCAAAAAACATGCATTGACCGGTGTTTTCCTATCACCATACTACTAAACAGTCTGCTTAAGACACATGATGGCAGTCTCCGTCGATAGTCCGAGTCTGAAACCAAATTGGGCATCTTGAAGATTTATACGACTATATGGCGAGTCGTATAAATCTTCAGGATACCCAATTTGGGTGTATCAAGCAAACAGTCTACTACCTTAGCTGTAACAGTCGCCACGGAGTTAGGCCTATAGTTTGCGGGGTCTGTGTCATCGCCCGTTTTGTTCTTTACTATTGGCACGACTATGGTCTTCATAAGCTTATCTGGCAAATACGAGTGACTTAAACATAACGAATAAAATTTTTCCAACACCATAAAATGTAAATGTACTCCCGCGTATCGCAAATTCTCGACGCTGAGGTGGACATGTCCCGGAGACTTGCCTCCGACCATCATTCTAATAACATCATCTATTTCTTTGGCCAAAAACCTTAAACACGGAGCACTTACCTCAGCGCCAATCACCGACGAAGACACGGGCGTAGCTGGTCCCGACAAGGGATCAACTTGGAACGAAAATGCCTAAAAAGGTTTTCTGAATGTAAAGGCTCGTTCTGATGCGATTACAGACGATTATTCCCAACCGTCAGCAAACATCGTCCTTCAAAACAACAAGCACCGAGCGCTGCCAAATGCTTGAACAATAACAATTTCCACTTATCTATTCATTCTCCGCAAGCTTTACACCAAAAAAAAAACCCACTTTCATATAAAAAATATCATTTTCCTTCATGTCAGAGGGGATTCCGATGACGGCGACATACTATATACGGATAATGTCACATGAAAATGACGAAAACGACACTTGAGCGACGCCACAATATCTATACACTTCGCGTAAGCTCTATCGCTATTTGGATAAAGTTTATAATTGCTTGAGGTAGTTTAAAATGTGTTTGGTAGTTTGAGTAATGTCAGGGCAAATGTAGCGAGCGTAGTTTTCGGTCAAGTCCGTTGATCCTATTACGATAGCGGAGAGGCTCACAGTGCTTTCGCGGCGGAGACAATGGCGGCGATGTGTTGAGTTATGTGCAGGAGTAGAGGAAGTTTTCATTTCGATGAAAAATAGGCAGATGGGGACGTGAGGGTGTGTGGTGTAGTTGTAACGTGACTATTGCAGTGTATCGAGATGGATACGGTGATAGATTTGTTCTAAGAAGCGCTTACAAGACGTTGATGTGGAGTTGACTTGAACCTAAAACCAGTCTACGTAGTACAGATGCCAGCACATCAAGCTACTACAATTTGTCTTTCTTTAATAGATTTTCAACTTTATCGCTAAAACATAAGGTTCAAGGTTAATTGTCAAAATTTGACAGTTTCGGGTAGCTTGATGTGCTGGCGTCTGTACAATAGCATTGACTACGCGCAATCACTTTTTACCGTGCCTTACTTAATATAAATAAATTGCAAAAAACAACGTAGTTTTTAAATTTTTAAATTTCTATTCTATAGTTTTATTATAATCAAAATCAAAATCAAAAGTCATTTATTCAAACTAGGCTGAGAATCAGCACTTTTCGAACTTCAAAATTACAAAAGACAGTCCCCCAAAACGCCCGCCCTTCACCACTTCCTAGTGCTTTCGCTGGGAAGAAGAAGTGGCGCAACAAACTCCCCAGCAGCACAGCTGTCTGTTCAGTTAGAAAATATACTTGACTGAATACAATACAAGGTATGCAAAGCAATTAACATTACAAGACACAGAACGCTAAATTAAATTATTTGCCATATGTCAGCTAGCAACGCCAATATACCAAGAAATACAATAAAAAAACTATACGTATTCAAGCAAAAATTAATAAATGGAAATTAAGTAAAAGCCTCCAGGTATAAAGGGCGTGACCGCTAACATATTTATGCAATGCTGGGTTCAGTTTACATAGCTGTCGCTTGAAGTCACAAATGATAAACTAGGACCATAAGGAAACTAAATAAACAAGTTATTAATAATGATAACAATGATAACACCATGGTCAGCAAGACGACCAGTCACCACAAGCAGCACCCGTTCACGAGCATAACGCAAAGGTCAGCCATTACCCCCCTCGCCATATTTGAGGGAAGGAGACAACCCGACCTCCGACGCTACCGCAAGCAGTGACATCTAAGGGAGCATGACGAACTTGCTGCCGGTTGCTCAGGTAAGAATAATATGATCAATTGTCGAGGTCACTAGCTAACCACATATTGCAATCAACTCATTAGAAAACATTGCAATGGGTTGATTATGTCAATATAATGTCTCAACTGAGTGATTATTTAAAATACAAAATAATCTATTTGCACGAGGAGAATGTTGGCATCAGATAGATTGCTTGGAGACTAATATAGCAGTAAGCGTTTTTTTTCTAATTTTATACTTCGATTTTATACCTAGCTATACCTTATACCGTGACGTAATCATCAATGTTTTTTATATGTAATCATCAATGTTTTTTATACACTTAAACGTAAAGTGACATCTGTTTCATTTCTTTGTTTCAGAGAAATACAGTCAGATTGTGGTTAAGACGTTTTGAAGAAACAGGAAATGTTCAAAAGGATCGTTCGGAGCCATCATCTGCCTAGCCTTTTCCCAAACTATGTTGGGGTTGGCTTCCAGTCTAACCGGATACAGCTGAATACCAGTATTTTACATGGAGCGACTGCCTATCTGACCTCCACAACCCAGTTACTGGGTAATACGATACCCCTAGGTGAGACTGGTTGTCAGATTTTTGGGCTTCTGACTACCCGTAACGACTGTCAAAGATCTACAAATGACAGCCGGGACCAACGGCTTAACGTGCTTTCCGAGGCACGGAGGGATCTCGGTATGTAAAGATGGTCACCCATCCACAGACGAACCGCGGCAAGCGCTGCTTAACCTGATCGATCGACCTGTGTGGCTGTTATTATTTAGCCACGGGCCCCTCCGGGGTCGTTCGGAGCCAAAACCTCTAATTTATACTCCCGTATCAGAACGGCACCAAGCGATTGTTAGTAGACATACTTTAAATGCTTTTACACCTACTCGGTCAACTGCAGCGCTATATAATGTTCAATCAGTCAGAAAACATGTGCGTGTTGCTGGACTGAAACAGTACAAGCCGGCACGTACAATTCAATTAAGTGCAGCTCATCGCCAAGCAAGAGTCCTCTTTGACCATGAATATCTTGATTTTATTTAGGAAAAACATGTTGTCATATTTACTGATGAGAAGTCCTTCAAATCTGATAAGGATGGACGAAGAATTTTATGGAAAAAGAAAGGTGAAGGTTATAATGAAAATTGTTTATTGTCGTGTAGAACTAACGGTAGCATAACTCTAGGTTACTGGGGCTGGATGTCTTCCATCGGACCTGGTGAACTTGTAGAGGTTGGTGGCCGATTTCATTTAACTGGTGAAGTGCGGTCTCACAGGCCGAGCGGCGTAAGCGAAACATCATATCACCCCCTTCCCCGGACTTCCTTTGTTTGAGCGCTTGAGTAGCTTCGAGTTTAGTGTAGCCAGTGCCTTAGAAGGGGATAGTTGCGTCGGCCAGGCCCAAATCGGTAAGTTACATCGATTTAAAATTCTCGGGCCTTAATTATGTCACCACTTACGTACTTTTTTTTGGAATTTCACTATATTGGTTTATTGCGGTTTTTTTTTCAGATATTTCTTACAATGAATGACTCTGGACCTCCTAGAAAAAAGCGTAGAGAGGTTCTTGACAAAAATGTAGTGCCTAGCACAAGCAAACAAGTCTCATCAGTCATATATTCTAGTGTCGATCGTCGAATTGTAGAATGTTTAGCACAAGAAGACTCAAGTGGATCGGAAGCTGAAGACGTTCGATTAGCTGCCGCACGGCGTTGATATTCTCTTGCATCATGGCGGTTTTTGGACGACCTTCACGTGGCTTGTCACTGAAGCTAGAGTGCCCACGCTGAAATTCTAAATACCAGCGTTCTACAGTCCTAAGACATGGTGCTGCATCACTAAACACAGAAGTGATCTCCTCAAAGCATTAATCCCCTTTGAAAGTTGTAGAAAATTATCACACGCATATTTTCCTTTGATATTTCCATTTTTACAACCGACTTGTCACCTGTGAATAGACGCTAAAATAAAACTATTCGACCGATCAAAAAACAGTCTTTTGTGTTCGAATTCTAGATTCAAAAAGGTGAAAAAGCCATATGGTTTATTATAAATCAGTGATGCCATAAAAATAATACTTTTATTATTTATATTTTTAGTATTTCTACTTCTAACCTTTTTTTTTCACGTAATTGTTTATAGTACCTAGCTTTTAGAAGCACTCTCGTAATAGTTTGGATTCGATTTTACAAAAAAAAATAATTCATCTGTGTACAAGGTGATGTTAGAGTTTTTAAATAAGTGAAGTAATTTTGACAGCTTTAGTACTATCTAGGTGGCATATTGACAGGTTGTAGTACTATCTAGATGGCACATTGACAGTTTGTAGTACTATCTAGGTGGCACATTGACAGCTTGTAGTACTATCTAGATGGCACATTGCTCTGATGCATTTATTTTGGGCTTTGAATACAATTTCCTTGTCTACCGAGTTGCCCGATAATACTACACCATAATTATCTTAACATACGAGTAGGTGCAACAAGTCTTTTCTATGCCGTTAAGACCACTTCTTTGTTGACAATTTTGGACAGTTTGTAGAGAGGGAATGACGATTTATTAATTATTTTACAGAGACGCTTACATTAGGTAAAAGAGATATAATGAATGGAAACCATATTAAAGCGAACTTGGAAACATTTTTATGAGTCGGCAGCAACTAGGCGTGACAGTCCTTGTCCGTTAATTTGTTCAATTAACTCCGCAACTGACTTATAATTTGTAGCGACGGCTTCAGATGAGTCTTAAGGAATTCTGTTCGAATCTGTTTAGAACAGGAAGCTTCATCCCTATTTGCGTTTGAGGAAGAGCAGTGATGTATGTACTTATCAGGTTTTATAACTTGTGTACCTAACTAACTCATATCTGATTTTATTTAAGTATGTTTAATAACATGTAATGCTTATATAAATTTAAAATATAGCTAACTATTTAGACTAGGTATTAAGTGACTTACTTATTAACATACTAATATCTCGAGACGCCAACTATTCGATTAACTTATCTTTTACTTGACTATCATCGACAACTCGCACAGACACACTGAACTCCCCTCGAAGGCGTTCTTTCATTCAACATTATTCTTTAAAATCAAGCAAGCAAAGCTCCCTCTGCAACTACGATTATAAACAACAACAGTTATCTATCGCATTTACAAGCTAATTTCCCTTGTTCATTCCACTAATAGCTCAAAAGTTATCCGCTTCATTAACCTCCCCATTAGGAAAACACAAGTTTAGCTCCACACCACACCGCGAGCACAATGAAGCCATCTCAACAGTAGACACAACGATTTAATGTTAACGTGTGTACAACAAAAACATTAATCGCGACCGGGAATTGAACCCACACAAACGAATCGTACTTCGTTGCCATGGCGCTACGAATGCTAATCGTATGGAGCTGCTTGGGTACATGACGAGCAGATTTTTCCGTATTTGTTACTGCCGTAGCCGTGTCTTTTTTGGAGTGTGGTACAATGAATTGTAGGTATCGTAATTAGTAGCTACGCGGAAAAGTGAAAATGTATTCACGCAGCACATCGTTAATAATGAATGTCCGAGCAGAATTTTATTAAATACAGACAATATGTATTTGAAATTTTACTGCACCTACCTTTATGATTACTTAATCAGAAACCGTTACTAAAACGTTGAAATAACATGACGTTTTTCATTAGTTTGCAAGTGCTGAAAAACCAATATGGAAGTAAGAGGATGTACAGTTTGGCGACATAAAAGCGACGGCTGGTGCAGAGCTGGTCATACTGTCGTAGCTAGCTTGGTGCCGATAAAAGAGACAGCGTGAGACGTAGGATGGCCCCCCAACTTGCTTGCGCGGTCCGTTCGGATCGACCCTATCTCGGAATCGGTTATGCTTTGTCTCGCTGATGCTTTTGTTATTATTTTGAAGCACCTCTTATGAAGTAAATTTTTATCTGCTCTGATAGGCACCTCTTATGAAGTAAATTTTTATCTGCTCTGATAGGCACCTCTTATGAAGTAAATTTTTATCTGCTCTGATAGGCACCTCTTATGAAGTAAATTTTTATCTGCTCTGATAGGCACCTCTTATGAAGTCAATTTTTATCTGATCTGATAGGCACCTCTTATGAAGTAAATTTTTATCTGCACTGATAGGCACCTCTTATGAAGTCAATTTTTATCTGCTCTGATAGGCACCTCTTATGAATTAAATTTTTATCTGCTCTGATAGGCACCTCTTATGAAGTAAATTTTTATCTGCTCTGATAAGCACCTCTTATGAAGTAAATTTTTGTCTGCACTGATAGGCACCTCTTATGAAGTAAATTTTTATCTGCACTGATAGGCACCTCTAATGAAGTAAATTTTTATCTGCGGCTGATCGATGCTTCACTCATTCTTTGGCCAAAGAATTAGCATTGCCATTCAACGTGGCAATGCTGCCAGTCTTCTGGGCACGTTTCCGGATGACAGCGATGCGGACGAGTACTTCGACGCCTAAATATACTTTTGTATTTGTATTTATTTATATATTATGTAGTTAGTTAATTATTCTAAGGAAGTCGTCATAGCATGACCACCGTAGAAACAGATGAAAGGAGAGACAAACTGATAGATTGTAAAAACATTTCTACGGTGTGATTTCAATAATTAAGAAAGGAAATGTCACAAAATAATGTACTAAGTATTCTAGCTTACTTGCCTTTTTTATAAATGATAAATGATAAATAATTTCTTTTCTGTAAGTAGGTTTGTACAAACACTTTTACATGTCAATCAAATTTTTTTAAACTAGATGAGGTCGGCGTTTCCTATCTGACTACTCTGAGAAGAAAGGCCGAAACAAACTCAGAGGTCACAGTCTCTTTTAAAGTCCAGACATAATCTTGGTCAGATAATGTGAAGACCATGTAGATTGGTGTCTGAAATGGTCTTTTGAGTAAAGAACCACACAGATTGAGCGGACCTGTCCAGTCAGTGCACGCATTTGTCAAAAATCGTGCAGCTCAACTCAGAACTTGAGGAGCCTTACGATTCGACAAACAATACCAATGAAAGGACATTTGGGTAGGCCGCATAAATAACTCAAACTGCCAGATCATGATTAAAACTAACTAAGAAGGAAAACCGAAAAAAAGAAATGACCCACATAGTCTTCACACTCACAGTAATAATAATAAAAAATAAGATACTTTACAAAGTAAATATCCATGTCATTGTTTATACAGTGTGTCCGGACATGGACTAGCGATATTCTAAATACTTAAATATAAGCTATTTTAAAGTACTATTACACTATAGGCTTGGGTCCAATACACTTCCCCGCTATGTGGCAGCCATTTTGTTTTTTTTGTTGAAATATGCTCTATGCGAGTACAAAAAAAATCATATATCTCAAAGTTTTAGTCATACTGAGATAAAAATAGGCTTATTCGGAAGGCAATAATATTGTCTACCGTCTGCATTACAAAGCAATGTGTTCACAATTCCATAACTTTTGAAAAAAAATGTGAAAGTCGAAAAAAAAATCAAAAAATTATGCAATTCAACCAATAATGGTTAATTACTACAAAAACAACCCCGAGAACTTTTTTATTTTTTATACTAGATCGACAGTTTTTGAGCTACGCTACAATGCAACATAAAATTCACAACTGTATGTTTAATACTTTAAGAGTTATTGTTGTTTGAACATAGCGTATGCGCAAGCACAAAACGTCTTTGTTAACCGCCAGAGTGTCATTTATGGCATTCACTGTATTCCATCTGAGAGCAGGCGAGAAATACTGTTCGTTACCACCGTGAGTAAGCGAGATAGAACGTATTAGTCCACTACCTGAAACAAAATCAGTTTTAAGGACAAATTATTAGTTGGGTTAGTTTAGTTGTCCCTCGCCCTGCGTTGTGATCGCTATCGCTACTTTCACTTACCGTCCGTGCTGTTTACGTGCTGCGTTAGTGTTTTGTATTTAAAAGTGTGATAAAGTATGTCACAGCGTCAATATTCATCGCAACATATTGCTGACATACACTTTGTGTATGGCTTTTGCAATGGAAGTGCAAATTTGGCTGTACAAGAATATCGACGAAGGTACCCTAACAGGCCTACACCGAGTCGCCAAACTTTTATCGACGTGCATTCAAGATTAGCGGAAAGAGGTATTCAAAGAGCTGTTAATGAACGCAATCGCTTGGTATCGCCCGAAGATGAAGAAGAAGTGCTTAGACTAATAACCAATGATCCTAGACTAAGCGTTAGACGGATTTCAGTGCAACTTCGAATGTCTAAGTGGCATGTATGGAGAATTTTGAAAAGAGAAGGGTTACACCCTTATCATTTTCGACGGGTTCAAGACGTGATCGAACCAGATTTTGCTGCGAGATCTGTGTTTTGTTCGTGGATAAATAGAAATTTGAGACAGAACCGTAATTTTTTACAAAGAATACTGTGGACTGATGAAGCCAAATTTACAAGAGCTGGGATTACAAACCACAGAAACGACCATCTCTGGTGCTCCGCAAATCCAAGGGCGGTGCGCCCAAGCTCATTTCAACATGAATTCTCAGTAAATGTGTGGGCCGGCATAATCAACGATAGGCTGATAGGGCCATTGGAATTGCCACCTACATTAAACGGCGCTAGATTTTTAGAATTCTTACAGACACAGTTTGCGGACAGCCTCATGGACCTACCTCTATCATACCGTCGGCGTATGTGGTTCCAGCTCGATGGTGCACCCGCGCATTTTTCTCGAGCAGTGAGAGAATATTTAAATAATAATCTACAGCCGTGGATCGGTCGTGGTGGTGTAGTAGCGTGGCCGCCTCGCTCACCCGATTTGACACCCTTGGATTATTTTTTGTGGGGTCATATGAAACAAAAAGTATACGCTACAGTTCCAAATACCAGGGAAGAACTCGTCGCAAAAATTATGGCAGCCGCCGAAGAAATTAGATCCGATTTGGATTTAATTAGGCGCTCATCAACCCAGGTGGCACAGAGAGCCGTAGTGTGTCTACAAGCTGGAGGTGGCCACTTTGAGCAACTGCTTTAGATATTTTAATCTTCATTTAATATTGGAAAAAACATTAAATAAAATTCAATATGAATGTTATGTTTTTTTAATGATTTCCTGTTTAGGGTTCCGACAAAGGCCTTTTGTGCTTGCGCATACGCTATGTTCATACAACAATAACTCTTAAAGTATTAGACATACAGTTGTGAATTTTATGTTGTATTGTAGCTTAGCTCAAAAACTGTCGATCTAGTATAAAAAATAAAAAAGCTCTCGGGGTTGTTTTTGTAGTAATTAACAATTATTGGTTGAATTGCATAATTTTTTGTTTTTTTTTTCGACTTTCACATTTTTTTTCAAAAGTTATGGAATTGTGAACATATTGCTTTGTAGTGCAGACGGTAGACAATATTATTGCCTTTCGAATAAGCCTATTTTTATCTCAGTATGACTAAAACTTTGAGATATATGATTTTTTTTGTACTCGCATAGAGCATACTTCAACAAAAAAAACAAAATGGCTGCCACATAGCGGGGAAGTATATTGGACCTAAGCCTATAGTGTAATTGTACTTTAAAATAGCTTATATTTAAGAATTTAGAATATCGCTAGTCCATGTCCGGACACACTGTATAAAATTCATCAATATCAATGTGTATATAAAAATCCGGATATAATCTTTGATCTTTGAGGACCATGTAGATTGGTGTCTGAAGTGGTCTTTTGAGGAAAGAACCACACTGAGTGGACCTGTGCAGTCAGTGCACGCATTCGTCAGTAACCGTGCAGCTCAACTCAGAACTTAAGGAGCTCAACGATTCGACGAGCAATACCAAGGACAGGACATTTGTGTAGACCGCATACACCACTCAAACTGCCAGACCATGATTAAAACGGAAACAATCATCCACATAGTCCTCACATTCACAATAATTAAAATAATATAAGACTTTAAACAGTAAATGTTCATGTCATTCTGTATATAAATAGATATGTATTTAGAAAGAGAAAAAAAAAAAAACAAAAGTGTAAATCAGCAAAATAAAAAATAAACAACATTCACTGTCTAGACCTATTGGAGCAGCTCAATCCCAAGCTTTTTTGTCCTCAATATGGTCTTTTACAGTATAATAGGCTTTCTGGCATAGTTTTAGCTTTATAAAAGATTTGAATTTATTAATGCTTAGTTCTTGAATGTGGCTAGGAAGTTTATTATAAAAATGTATACATTGGCATCTAAACGAGCCACCTATTTTCTTGAGCCTTGTTGTAGTTACAACATATTTGTGTTTGTTCCTAGTATTTATATTATGGATATCACTGTATTTTTTAAGCAGATTAATATTTTTATGTGCATACAAAAGATTATCATAAATGTACTGAGAAGGCACAGTCATTATCTTAATCCCTTTAAATTTGTCTCTGAGGGAGTGTCTGGGACTTAATTTATAAATCGAACGAATTGCCCTTTTTTGTAAAATAAAAATTGTCTGAATATCGGCGGCATTTCCCCACAACAGAATACCGTATGACATCACACTATGAAATTAACTAAAGTAAACTAAACGGGCTGTCTCTAAATCAGTTAAGTCACGAATTTTCCTAACGGTGTATGCTGCAGAGCTAAGCTTTTTTGACAATTTATCTATATGGGGGCCCCATTGAAGCTTGGCATCCAAAGTTATGCCTAAGAATACTGTGGTATTTTCGGGTTTTAACTCATCACCCTTTATAAGAACACTAGTTTCTACTTGTCTAACATCTGATATCGTAAACTTAATACATTTCGTTTTTTTTTCCGTTAAGAAGTAGGTTGTTAACATTAAACCAGCTAACTACTTTTGCGAGGGCACTATTTATATTGTCAGTAACCAGCGGCTGACGTTTGAGTTTAAATAAAAGTGAAGTGTCATCTGCAAACAACACTATATCATGTTCGTCCCTTATGAGGTAAGGCAAGTCATTTATATAAATAAGAAATAAAAATGGGCCAAGAATTGAGCCCTGGGGGACCCCCATTTTTACTACAGATCCGGGTGACCTTTTTCCGTTAACATCAACTCTCTGAATCCTATCACTCAAGTAAGAAGTAAGAAGATCCAGAGAGGCGTTCCGAATTCCGTAGTAGTGAAGTATAAGTATATGCACGTGTTTGTGTGACCAAATACATAAAAATCTTTTACTTTGTATAAAAAGAGATACTTAGGTATCAGTCTACTCTACGGAATTATTAAGTACTACTATTTCGTCCCCGAGAAGAGAGAGAGGAGGGTAGAGGTCCCGTTAAGCGCTCCAGTGTTAGGTGTGTTCTTATTTTGTGACTCCTCGAAGGGGACGCGCGGACAAAAAATAAATGAGCGTGAGCGTTCAGTCAGGCTTGATTTACGCGCCGCCATTCCACACCGCGCCAGTCTGTGCTACACCGACTGTTTCCCATTACATCGACCCGACGTCGCACTTCTTAACCTTCTATGAGATGCTTAACACCAATTTGATGACTTCTTGTCATGTGTGACATCTTGTCATTTGCTGAAACAAATTAACTATTATGTATAACCAGTTCATAGCAAACAGCATGACCAGGGTATTAACAGAGGATTAAACGAAAACATTTTGTAGCAACATTTCAGGCACATTGTTTTGAAATTAAAAAGTGTTATCAATTTTATATGAAATAGTGGAAACAGATGGAACTTATCAACTTACAGGGTCAATATTCACTTCATTTCTAAGTACAGAAATATGTAGAGCTCGAAGCGTGGGGCTGTGGAGTACAGTATTGTCTGTACTCCACAGCCCCACGCTTCGAGGAAAAAATCAACGATGAAACAAAAGTTAATATCGGGTGAGAATGCACAAAATATCCGGAGCAAGCGAGGAGGCGGCTACTTGGCAGGTATTTCACATAACCGGTATTATTGGGCGTTACGCTGTAATCTCTTTATGCTGAGCGCGGCGCCGGCCTTTTTATATTTTAATCCGGAGCTCGGCCGGCCCGCTCGCCGGATATAGCAACCGGTAGCCTGATGGGCCAAATGAACTCATTACTTAAAAGGAACGCACCTAATTAAAATTCAACGAATTTCATTCTACTTATTTAAAGTGTGATGAGAATTTATTGTTATTAGCGATCAGCGTCTGAGGGGATGGACCACCTCTCGGCTAAAATAGTGTTCTCGGCTTAAATCTGCGTCGTGGTGACGTGTTGACGAAGTGTGTTATGTCGCGTGTCATTAATAGGCATCGTGTTCGCGCCGGTAACCGAACTCCGACATATGAAGAGTAATGGCTGACTCACTAACACCTTCTTTGTAAAAGCTGTATACAACGTGTAACGTTAAATGCGCAAAACCTGAAAATAGATTGATCAGAATAACGAGCAGAATTCATTAAACCACTTTTTAATGTAGGTATATAAGGTCAACTTTTATCAAGTACAAAAATTTAAACAGAACGTCTATCTATACGATAGAAATACGGTCCTAGCATTCTTTTTCAAATAATCAGGCTAGTTTTTTTTTTCAGTTTTTCTAACACATAAATTATAATATTTTTAAAAGCATACTGTATACCGACTCAATTGTTCTGGGTCTGCACCCCCAAAAAACCCACGGTCATTAAACCCGGTATTACGTCATCGCTCGGACTGCACTGACTTCTGGTCGAATCTCCATCCCAAGCTATGCTACTCGAAGCTATCATACCTAATAATTAGTGTAGACTATAAGAAACGATATTAACGTTTGCGCTAATCTATCGTATTTTAATTTTCCATCACACTTTTTCAGGCTTTGGACTGACAAGTTAATACAATTTGTTATTTTTTTTAGTATTGAATTAATGTAAAAATGTTAACAACTTACCTAACTTTTTGCATTAACTTGGCGTGTTAAAAATAGTCAGAATTCATTAACAGTTTTACACTTATTTACACAATTTAATAGTTATTTACACATATCACATCAATTGTTGGACGTGACGCCCTTGTTGTCGCACACACTGTCTAGCGCGATCGAGACAATGCCTCCGCACTTCAGTAAGCACTTGATGTTCACTGGACATCACGTCAAATGCACTCACAATTCGCGCACGTAATTCTTCCACTGTACGGATTGTATGACCATCGTTCCCATACACTAGGTCTTTGGCCCTACCCCACACGTGGAAGTCCATCGGCGTCAAGTCAGGTGAACGTGGCGGCCAGCGGATAACGCTACCACGCCCAATCCATCGCCCTTGGAACGCCTCGTCCAAGTAGGCGCGTACCCTTACACTGAAGTGCGCCGGCGCGCCGTCGTGCTGATAGTACATGTACCTGCGGTACCACACAGGCACATCCAACAGCAGCTCTGGTAGGTCTCGCTGGAGGAACTGCAGATACGTGTCCGCAGTCAGTTGGTCCAGAAAAACAGGTCCCAGTAATTGGCCGTTCAACACTCCTGCCCACACATTTACACTGAACCGGTGTTGGAAGTGGTCCGGCCGAATAACTCGTGGATTGTACTCGCACCAGTAATGAGCATTATGCACATTAAATAGTCCCTTGCGCGTAAATGTGCACTCATCCGTCCACAGCACGTTATACGTAGGGTTCCGCAGCAGCCAACGGCAGAACTCGACCCTCGGTGCGTAATCCTCAGGCAGCAACTCCTGGACCCGAGTGAAATGGAAGGGATGGTAACCTTCACTGCACAGGAGCTGCCACACGTAATTCTGGCTTACGCCAAACACACGGGCAGCGTCTCCGGTGCTCGCCACGGGGTGCCGGTGAAAGAAATCCAGCACCTCCTCTTCAAGCTGCACTGGGTGTCGTGGCCTCCCCGAGTCAATAAGACGAGGCTGGAAGTTCTCACTCTCTCTGAAGCGCTGCACGGCTCGAAGAATGGTGCGAATATTGACCACTCGTCCAAATCTCTGGGCGTACAGTTCTTGTGCCCGCAACATTATTTCACCTGCGTCGTGATAGCACATAGCCATATTCATGTATTCTCGGGATGAATACCGATACGGCATTTCGAAAATTTTCTCACAGACAACACGCACAATTCAGTAACTTGATTTTGGCGAACTGAAAGAATCTCCTGCGGTCAATGCCGGCCGGGCAAGGCGGGGGCAGCGGGGCGAAGAGGGGGACATGCCGCCGCTGCACGTGTGCAGACAAGAAACCATTGTTATATTCTGCTTATTGTTAGAGTACGTTAGCCATTAATACACAGGATGTTGAATTTGACTTTTTTTTAAAAATTGTTTTTGGTGTTTTTCTTGGAAACTAGCGTATAGAAATGTATTATTTTTTCAAGAAATGTCTATCTTAAGTTAATGAATCTATCCTTAAAATTTTTGTACTTAATAAAAGTTGACCTTATATAATAATAAGGGCCTGTGTTATACGAGTAATATCCGTATTGGCACTATCTATACAACGTGTAACGTGAAATACGCAAAACCTCAGACACCCCAACTGATTTTTAATTCAATTGACCTATTTCAGAGAGGCAATAAGTCATTGAAAAAATTGTAAAGGTTTTATGTGCTGTTTTAGTTTTCTGGCCATTCTGATCGTTTCTTGCGTCTGCAACGACGCTTTATCGAGGGAGGAGTCGTCACCGGGCCGCTACGCCGCGCTGACATTGGCTTGCTTGACCTATTAATAAATAGACACGGCAACGTTTTTAATGAAGATTTTTTGAAAAATGTGACCTATATTAAAAAGTGGTTTAATGAATTCTGCTCATTATTCTGATCAAACTATTTTCAGGTTTTGCGCATTTAACGTTATATCGATAGCTGTAAGAGGTGTGGCTTACTGTGTAAGAGACGAAGTTCCAGTGTCTTTTTAACCCAGGACTAGGTGTGCTGGACGTGTTTTTGATAAATGTTTGACCCTATTTTAGACGGGCAAGATATGCGTCACTATCATAGTGAACAAGAAGTGATTATATTACTGAAACAAAGACACAAATACTCGTCAACACAATTAACGCTGAACGTTCCGAACTATCAGTAAAGTAGTTACATACATACGTAAGCCGAATGTTTAGAGAGTCGTGCAACTAAGTTAGTCAAGTACCTGCGCGTATTATGAACATTCTGCGGAACTTGCCCGTACGAACGCCCGTGTTGGTGACGCTGTCGCGGTTAGGTAGCGGACGCAGAGGCGCGGAGCGTGGCGGGAGCGGTTAGAACATTAAGTACCTACTCCAACCACCGAATTTCTAGAAAGAAAGAATATTTTTTTTTTGCAACTCTACTGTTCATATAACTCAAAAATACAAATAAAATAGTGAAATTTTGTAACACCAAGTGCGCCACACAAGTGATCAAGGACGTTGTTGACACTTATTACCTTGATTACGGTGTCCATCCAGTTCACCAAAAATTAATTTACAAATTTTTACTTGACAAGCAACGATTGGCAAAAACATGATTTGTCATTTCATCATTATTCAATAACAAGTTTGCCAAATAATTCACTTAAGAAAATAATTATCCGATAAACTTTTTTTTTAATAACACGTATTATTTGACAAACAATTCATTTTTTTTTTAATTTTATAATGACGTTTGGAATAAAAACGTTTTGCATATTGAATTCTTACTACGCAAGAGCGAGCGAGGGACGGGTTATCAGGTTCAAAGCGGTTCCCCTGCGTGTTAGGTTCCTTTAAACCCTGTGGACAGAAATAGGGGCCCCGCAAAGCAAACGCGCAAACGTGATTTTTCCAAAAAAAAAAAAAAAATATATATAAAAAATAATATCATCCGAAACATTTGTAAAGAGAAGGATTTGCCAAATAAATGTTTGTAAAGCTAGTATTTATAAAATAAAACATTTTCGGAATAAGTGGTTTGTGAAATAAATAGTATTCGAAACGTTGGTTGTAAACTAAATATTAATCAATGGTGTTTTGGTGAAACATTAGTGAACCCTTGATTACACGTATCGTGTAGTGTCGAGACAAAGTGAGTAGGTATAGTACCTAGTGAGCACTGTGTAACTATTTAGTAATCTGTGGCACTGTCTCTCATTGAGTACTTCGTGCGTGTAATCAAAGTAAAAGATCTCAAATGGGTATATGTCAATGATATTATACAACGTGTCCCAGAAATCAACGTCAAGCCGAAAACGGGTAATAGGCCAAGTCGTGACAGCTATTAGAAAAATATAAAAAAAAATCTTGGTCATGTACTTTTCGAATTATAAGCATTCAAAAATAAATCTCAAAAAGTGACACCCTGTGATGGTTTTTCAAGTCCTGTGACTACATTATTAACATTTCGGTAGTTTTTTTCTCTGTGATGTAACCATGAATAACCCTTCTGTAAATTACAGTTAAAAGTAAAACGTAACTGCCTCAGTTCTAAATTAAATGTTAGATTTTTGCCCAATATTGAATTCAAAATAATGACATCACCCAACTTTAACCGACTGTACTGAAAAAAAAATCTACTACACTATTTTGGCAAGTAACTTTAAAAGATGGCGCGTTTAGTCAGGATTCCAAAATGGTATAACACATACTAATTGCTACTTCTTAATTGAGAAAAAACATTTTTTTTTTATGAAGCCGTATTTCATAAAAGTTCGATTGAGACGAAGAGTGACGTTATTTTGACTAGTGTGAGCGAGAAAGATTCATTTTAGCTAATGTGAGGTGACGCTACTTTGACAAGTGGGAGCGAGATAGATAGTGACGCTACTTTTATCTAACTAAGAGGGAGACGGATTGACACATCATTTCATATGTGTGAGTGAAACAGATAGAGACGCTACTCTGGCTAAACAGGGATGCGTCGGCAAATTGTGCAATACTGCAGTACGTTACGCTCTTTCGTTGACTGCACATCTTTTTGTATTCGTATTGACTTCGTACTTACAACTGTGGCTTTGTTTATTGGACTTGATTTGCATTGTAATTTGGATTTATCTGCACCGTTTCTGACAACCCCGGACTTGTTTTAATCGCAACCCCGTGTTTGTGTAGTGTTTTATCATGCCATCTCGATACACCGCACAGGAATACGCCAACATGCATCTCATTTATGGAGAATGCTTATGCAACGCCAATGCCGCAGCAAGAGTGTATCGTGAGAGATACCCGAATGCTGAGCGTCATCCCGATCATCGAGTATTTATTAATGTGCATCGGTCATTATCAGAGGGTCGATTTCCTAGCCAAATGGTTAGCGAGGGAAGACCCGTTATGCCCTACGAAGCCGAAGTCTTGCAAGCAGTTGAAGAAGACAGAAGTATCTCAGTACGTGGAATTGAACAGAGCATAGGAGTCCCCAAAAGTACTGCACATCGTATTTTAAAAAAGAACGAGTTTCACCCATACCATGTACGACGAGTACAAAGTCTGCTACCCCGAGACTACCCAGAGAGAGTACGATTTTGTCGAACGATGTTGCAGAGGCACCGAGAGGACCCGCGATTCTTTGAAAAAATTCTATGGTCCGATGAATCAACATTTAAAAAGGACGGTTACATGAACCTCCACAATTTGCACGAATGGCACGTGGAAAATCCAAATTTGATGCGGGAAGATAGATCTCAGTACCAGTTTAAAGTAAATATGTGGACGGGAATTTTGAATGGTAAAGTTATTGGTCCAATCGAGCTGCCGGAGAATTTAAATGCCCAGGGTTATTTGAACTTCTTACAGAACCAATTACCAGAATTATTGGAAGAAGTGCCACTGAACATTTACGGCAGCATGTGGTATCAACAAGATGGCTGCCCAGCGCATTATGCTCTCACTGTACGAGAGTTTCTCAATCGAGAATACCCCGATAGGTGGATTGGGCGGGGTGGTACAATTTCGTGGCCTGCCCGTTCACCCGATTTAAACCCCATAGATTTTTTTTACTGGGGTACGATAAAGGATAAAGTGTACTCTAAACCAATTCAAGATTTAGACGAGCTGCGCCAAAGAATTGCAGAAGCCGCTGAATACATCAACTCAAGAAGATACGCCCGTCTTATTACGCGATCATTTTTAAAGAGATGTAGAACTTGCATTGCAGCTGAAGGAAAACAGTTTGAACATTTGTTATAAAACTTCGTAAATCTGATTTAATAAAAATTATAATAAAAGAAATCCAACGACTGAATTTTATTTCAAATGCACCTAAAACCAACAATGTACTTTTTTTCCTCAATTAAGAAGTAGCAATTAGTATGTGTTATACCATTTTGGAATCCTGACTAAACGCGCCATCTTTTAAAGTTACTTGCCAAAATAGTGTAGTAGATTTTTTTTTCAGTACAGTCGGTTAAAGTTGGGTGATGTCATTATTTTGAATTCAATATTGGGCAAAAATCTAACATTTAATTTAAAACTGAGGCAGTTACGTTTTAACTTTTAACTGTAATTTACAGAAGGGTTATTCATGGTTAGATCACAGAGAAAAAAACTACCGAAATGTTAATAATGTAGTCACAGGACTTGAAAAATCATCACAGGGTGTCACTTTTTGAGATTTATTTTTGAATGCTTATAATTCGAAAAGTACATGACCAAGATTTTTTTTTATATTTTTCTAATAGCTGTCACGACTTGGCCTATTGCCCGTTTTCGGCTTGACGTTGATTTCTGGGACACGTTGTATATACAATAAAATATCATTGGTATATGTTCATTGTTGCGCAACACTACAAGGTTACTTCTGCATCCGTTTCTGAATTAACCCAGCAACCATAGTTAAGAAGACTGATAAGTTCCGTTAAAGCTTCCTCTCTCCTACCATTATGTTGGGGCCGACAGGGTAAATAATGATCTCATTAAATTTTAAGTTACCATCTCAGTACACTTCGTTGAATGTAATAAAAGATTGAGTATTGAGTGACCACGTCGGTGCCACTCCTAAAGTTAACAGCCATGTGTACCTATGTAAGATTCACTCGGCAATGGACCGCACGTTGCGTGGCCATCCAACACTGGGTGCCGGTGCTACAAGCTATATGACTGCAGAAAAACCAACATAGAAACACACTGTTCTTCAAACATTCTAAAATCTGTAGAAGCTGCAGTCACATTTGTGACTTTACAACGGACTATAATAGATATGACCGTGACGAATACGCGTACTAAAACGAATGTAACACAATAATAATTATGAAGATCGCCTCTTGTGAAATCTCCGTCCACATATTTTGATTTGTAGGTACCGTTACTTACTGCGTCCAAGCTTGTGACATTTATGTGGAGTTTTGTCCGTAGAAACGTCACAAGTTTGGACGCAGCTGAGGTCACACCTTCTGTTCCCGTCACTACGCAGCGGCCCTGTTGAGTCCCGCAGTTGAAGAAACACTTCTTTCTGCGACTTGTATGTTTTAACAGTCGTAATTGGACGCGATCCTCTTTGTTTCGCGCTCACCGTGTAATAACATTGTCGAGTTTGCCGCGGGCTTCCGATTTCATTCCGCAAGTGGTATGAAAGTACGCTTGCGGTGTCTTTATAAATTAATTAATAAGTTGAGGTGTAGATCTCGTGGCGGTAAATTGTTATAATTATTTTGAAAGAGTAGATAAATTAAGTAAATAAATAAAATAAAAAAATGTATTTGTCCGTCTCTCTCACTTGCAAGGCAGTTAAGTGACAGTGACGGACAAAGTCTTTTCTTAAAATTAGGTTTCTTCAAAAGTTTTTATAAAGAAAGAACGAACTAGGTAAATCGACTTTCCTGTTTTTCATTGGGTTCTACCCTACGTCATTATACATCTGGTTACGAAAGAGACAAGGCGTGATAATGACACTCACTTACTGTAACTATTCCGTCACGATCGAGGTGGATCCGTCCCCCTGAATTTCCATTTGATGGGTGTTAAAGTGCCGCCAAGGAAATTTAATCGTTGCTCACACAGTTACAAGACATGATGTCATTACGGCACAGATTGCCACCAGTAATGCCGTTACTGATTGAATATCCTCCCCTCCTCCACAGATGCACTATCGTGGATTTATTTTATTACTGGGTAATCTGATTGCTGAGTACAACGGTATTTATGTAAAAGTAACAAAAGTAAACCTTATTATAACGATTTTTTAAGAGCATTCTAACAGCTTCTGAGTGACATGCTTTCGTTTTGGATTTTGCCGTTTTGATGACTTTCATTGCAGAAGTGTTATGGGTAATATTTCTTATGACACACTGTTGTTACCATATTACTGAAATACGTTACAGCATGACTATTAATTTCAAACAAATTGTAAATTTAAAAAAAAATCAGCTTCATGCTGATTCCCCGAAAAGGCTAAACAATCATAAGCTGCTTAGAAGCAGACAATAAGACCGCTTGCGTCGTCACATCACGTGCGGGCTCGCACATAAAACCAATTGACTAATCCAATTACCGGGCGAAAGGCCAATCTGCCTTCTCATGACCATAATTATACTAACCTTAGCTTTTGAGCGGCTAATAAAGGCCCCCGTATTCTGTGTGTAAAATAAAACCGGTGGGCCTTTATTAGTGATTCCTCGTATGTTCTCATTTTTGCCCTCGTAAGTAGGTTCAGAGGTTCGACTATTTTCGGAAGTTGCTCCGAGTTTAATTAGAAAGAGGATTTAACTGAATTTTGGGATATGTTGGTTGTAAATTAGTACTTTTGTCGTCGTCTGCCTCGTCCCGTTAGCCGCACGGCGAGTGATGGGACTGTAGCATGGCTGCTGAGGCTTTCTGTTCATAAATGTGAATGTAAATTTTCACAGGTCATTTTTATGTGCTGAAATATACCTAATTTATATAAAAGTATAATTTGTAGTGAAAATGTTTGTGCTATAGTATCTTTGTCATGGCTTCACATAGATATAATTATACATATGTAATGGGTTTCTTGTTAACCCTGTCGGGTTTCTTGAACTCAGCTTATTTCTCATAGTAAGAAGTCTAGATAGTTATGATAATAATAATAATAATAATGTGTTCTCGTCTGGCTAACGGAGAATACTTGCATAGACACTACCTTGTAGCCAGGATAATCCATCAGCAACTTGCTGTAAAATACAACCTTGTGGAATCTGAGGTGCCGTACTACAGGTATGTGCCCGACCCAGTTCTCGAAAATGGAAATATCACATTGTACTGGGATCGATCCATCATCACTGACAGGACTATTGTTGCCAATAAGCCTGATATAGTGGTGGTGGATCGATCAGAGCGGCGCGCAATGATTGTTGACATAGCCGTCCCGCATGATGAAAACCTCGTGAAAGTCGAGAAAGACAAACAAATTAAGTATCTTGACTTGGCTCGCGAGGTTGTCGACATGTGGGATGTGGACTCAGTGATCATTGTGCCGATAGTCGTGACAGCCAATGGATTAATAGCCAAAAGCCTCGACCAACACCTGAGGAGGCTTTCGTTAGGCAGCTGGATCAAGGGCTTGATTCAGAAAGCGGTACTTCTGGACAGGGCTCGCATTGTCAGGAGGTTCCTCTCTCTGGAGCCCTGACTGCCGGTAGCTTGGACCCTGTTCCCGTTACCGGTGGGCTACTATTTTTTATATTTTTAAATGTTTTTATATTTATTATATTCTAATATTTAAAAATATAATTTATATGTATTTAATTAAATAAAGGAGATAATACTAAAAATCTTTATTGATCTCGTTTTAAGTATTGCAGTAGAGGGGTATATCAATTATACATGGTAAAATTAGAGATTTGCTACAATCGTAGTGGGTGCAGTTCTGATCTCCTAACTAGGTTGAACTTAAGACTAGTGCTTTCCAAGAAGCTCCAGAAGCAGTGGTTTGTTATGGTTATGACCAAGATCAAAATATTTTTAACAAACATTTTATTTATTTTCAGCATCGCCACCGATTCCCAGAATCTAACAACAAAATGTCAGTTCAAGTATCACCGCGTCAAAGGTAAATGGATAATTAATTTTCTCAAATAGTTCTGACGAATCGTCAAGGAAACCTTTTCAATAGAAGTAAGCATAGGTACTGATAATATTTTGATTGATAAGTTAGTTGTTAAAAGCCAAACGATGGCTGTCTTGATACTTACCTTAGATACCTTTATCTTAGATACACAGTGAAGACAACATTTATATTTATAAATTCCATAAGACTTGATTGGCTATGAAAATATGTAAATATTACCAATTGTTCTGGTAAAGCTGCCTTAGTTAACTGCTTTACACCGATCACTTTATCGGCAAGAAGCTGTATCCGTAAGTAGTAAGCCGGTGACATGCATAATAGGATCAAATCATTTACAGTTTAACAGCATTTCAAAGCAGGATTATCATTCAAATCCACCGCAAGCACACCATCTACCCTCAACAACACTTGACACCTCTAGTTTGTCCAATTACCCGACTCGAACCAAGAAGAGGGAGGTCCCACTGTTCCTCCATGTTTATCTACGATTCAATGCATAACCCGCTAATAAGACTGTTCTTTCCGAATGAATTAAGTCCCTCCGGATTTCTCTTTGATGATGCCTTGAGGGTTGAGAACGCACTTTAATCGCTGCTCATCCGCTTATTATTAAAGGGGTGATGTTATGCTATGGCACGGCTTGCTTCCAGTAATAAGTTTAGTGATTTAATTTCCTTTTCCCATACAAAGTTACCGTTCTCATAACAAGCTAAATTCAACTATATTTCTTTGTAATAAAGGCTATGAAGTTGATGTGAGGAAGGCTTACGATGAAAACATATTATTATACTTCGTTGCTTCGTCCTTCGAGATTAAGATAACAATGTAGTAATACGTCTAGGGTATCGCCTTTCATCCACTAAGTTTGAATATTTTTTTTTTTTTTTTTTTTTTTTTTGTCGGTACTTTGTCTTCCTGATAGTTATGCCTGTACCTGCCACCCATTCGCGTTTTAGTGCGTCGCCGATCACCACGTTATTTTCTTCGTTTCATTTGAATTGTGCAAAAAGATGCCAAAACGTAGTCACAAAAACGACGACAGTGATTATTTAAGAAAGAAGATTCGAAAACTCGAAAGGAAACTTAATAAACGCGACAGAAGGTCGCGTGTTCGAAGTTGTTCCGAGAGTAGTAGCTCGTCGACGAATATTATTATGTCGCCGGTACTATCGGACCATGAAGGTAAGCTGAAGTGTTATTTTTACAAACGGAAGATATTGTGAATAGTTTTTCGGACTATATCCGTATCATAATCTGACATGATGTCATATTATCTTAAATAGTGTTGTGTACATCTTATGGGGATGTTACCTTCACATAATTTTGGATTCCCAATTCATTGGGTATATACTACTAGTGATTGTGTACATTTGAAAGGAATGTTGCCTTCACTTTAGTTAATGACCTACTTAATAATAATTGCATTTTATATCCGTACGGACTAAAACATAGTGTTGTGGGTAGTTTTAAGGACTATCGCCGCTCTAAAACCACTAGTTGTATACTAGGAACATTGGTAGTTGTGATCATATTCACGTACCTACATAACAAAATGTTATCACTCGATTTCGTAATTCTGAATATCGGTATGGATTATAAACTTGGTGTTGTGGATAGTTTTGAGGACTATCACCGCGCTATTTTCTATCCGATACCTACATTTGGTACATTTTCTATTCCAGCTGAAATGGAAGTTCAAGGTGATGTCGCGTCATCTCCGATTATTGACTCAGATGAGCCACAACCGGGTACGTCCACCTCGACGATACATGATGTTCCTGCTACAGAAGCAGTACAGGCAGGGGAATCGGAACTACCTGTTGAAGTAACGCTTCCTGAGCTGGACGAAGAGATTCTGAATCTCTTGGGCGAAACTCCATCAAAGGATAAAAAATATGGACCAGACATTAGATGCGAGTTATCTGCTCGCTGGGAACACATCGCAAAAACAGGCTTGACCAAGGATGCCAGAAAGGAGCTGCTTGATAAGCATCTGGTTCCAAAAAACTGCACAAAGATTGATGCACCCAAGTTAAATCCAGAGATAAAGGCCGCCTTATCGGAGATGCTAATAAAAAAAGACAAAGCTTTAGAGAATAAGCAGGTGCAGGTCGCAGCAAGTATATCTTGTATAAGTGAAGCCCTAAGCATACTCTTTTCTGCAGGTTATAAAGATCAGTCGGTAATAAAATTACTGATCGAAGCCGGTCGACTGATGTGTGACTCACAACACAGCGAGTCCATGACACGGCGCAGTTTTATATGTTCTACAATCAAGAAAGATATAAAAGATCAACTGTTCAATACAGAAATCGATAAGTTTCTATTTGGCGAACATCTGACCGATACTCTAAAAGCTGCAAAAGCTATATCAAAATCAGGCGCTGAGATTAAAATAAACACACAGGTTCGAAGACCTGCACCAGCGCAGAGACCGAGACAGGCCCCTGTCCAGACTTTAAACCAGACGCCTCCGTTCCCGACAGCGCGGCAAGCGGGAACAGCGAGGAGAACAGCGCCGGCGCCGCGCCCGCGACCGGTGCAGCAGCAGCCGCGACAGCAGCCGCGCTTGCAGCAGCGCCAAGCCCCGCGGCGCTAGACCTGGTACGTTTTGCAGGTCGGTTATCCTACTTTTATGATCAATGGCAATTGATAACTAATGACCTCGTTGTATTATCGTGGATAAGAGGTTACAAGATACCGTTTACTAAACCTGTCTATCAGTTACACGAACCAAGTTTACCTGCATTAACTTCATGTGAGTCCTTTAAATACAAGGTGGCCATCACTGACCTTCTAAACAGTGGTGCTATTTCACATTGTGAACCATGTGAAGGACAGTTTCTTTCTAGTTATTTCCTGATTAAAAAACCCAATGGCAAAAACAGATTTATTTTAAACTTAAAGTCTCTAAACAAGTACATCGTAACAGAACATTTCAAAATTGAAGATCTAAGAACAACATAAAAATTAGTATCAAGAAACAGTTTCATGGCCACCTTTGATTTAAAGGATGCGTATTTTCTAGTACCTATACACCCGACGTATAGAAAGTACCTACGATTTAGGTACGAGGGTCAAATTTACGAATTCAATGTTTTGCCGTTTGGTTTAAACACAGCTCCATTTGTGTTCACAAAGCTATTAAAACCGGTAATTTGTTTACTGAGATCATTAGGTTATCTGTCATCTATCTACTTAGATGACATTTGTATCATTTCTAATAATTATCAAGATTGCTTAGATAATATTTTACAGACAAAACATATTTTAGAGTCCTTAGGATTCATAATTAACATTAAAAAAAGTTGTATGATTCCGAGTAATATTTGCAAATACCTTGGTTTTGTGATAGATACAAAAGAATTTCATGTTAGCCTTCCTAAGGAAAAACGAAATCTAATTAAACAAGAGTTACAATCGTTTCAATTGAAATCTCGTTGTAAAATAAGACAGTTTGCTCGCTTGGTAGGCCTCCTCACTTCGTCCTGCCCCGCGATTCAGTACGGTTGGCTTTACACCAAGCAGATGGAAAGATGCAAATACCTTGCATTGTGTAAAACGAGTAATTATGATAGCCACATGTCTTTACCACAGTATTTGCAGGACGATTTTTCCTGGTGGTTAAAATCTATTGATACCGCAGTGAATCCTATTAGACGGGACAGCTACTGTCTAGAAATATTTTCAGACGCTAGCAAAAAAGGGTGGGGGGCAGCATGCGGTGCGGAGACCGCCAGTGGCCAGTGGAGTAACACAGAGTCTAACAAACATATTAACTGTCTAGAACTCCTGGCTGCTTTCTTGGGCTTACAAACATTCGCAAAAGGATTAAAAAATTGTCAGGTGTTACTACGCGTTGACAACACAACTGCTATTTCGTATATCAACCGTATGGGTGGAGTAAGATTTCCACATTTAACTGAAATCACAAAATCTTTGTGGCAGTGGTGTGAAGCTCGTGGTATATTTGTATTCGCTTCATACATAAGCTCGGAAGATAACGAAATAGCAGATGCTGAGTCTAGAAAATCTCACCCCGATACCGAATGGGAGATTAAAGATCATGCTTTTGAAAAGATTGTGAGAGCCTTTGGGCAACCAAAAATTGATCTTTTCGCATCAAGGTTGAATAACAAATGTGTTAAGTACGTCTCATGGAATAGAGACCCAGGAGCATGCGCTGTGAATGCTTTTACTTTAAATTGGTCAAATCTTTGTTTCTACGCATTTCCTCCTTTTGCGGTTATATTAAAAGTATTAAGAAAACTTATATACGACCAGGCGGAGGGTATTGTTGTGGTTCCATTTTGGCCCACGCAACCCTGGTTTCCACTTTATCAAAAACTTCTCTGTTCAGAATTAGTTCAGTTTAGACCCTCTGATAAAGTGTTATTGTCTATTTCCAACAGTGTCCCCAAGCTCACGTTGATTGCAGGGAAGTTATCAGGACGGCGTTACGAAACAGAGGAGTACCACCATCATCTTTAGATATTATGATAGCTTCTTTATCTGAAAGGTCAATAAAACAATATGACGTTGCCATTCGACGTTGGGTAAACTTTTGTAAGACTCACAATATCAAAATACATGAGGCGTCAATTCCGATGATTATGTATTTTCTCACTGAGTTATTTCATTCCGGCTTACAATACGGATCTTTAAACAGTCATCGCTCCGCTCTGTCTTTGATCTTAGGATCGAGAGTAGGGTCTGATGATCGCGTTGCTAGGCTATTCAAAGGTTTTTACAGACTTCGTCCTCCAGCCCCAAAATATAATATCACTTGGGACCCGTCAATAGTTTTAGAATTCTTATCAAAATGGTACCCAAATAATAATTTAAGTTTCGAACATTTAACCAAAAAGGCCGTAACTTTGCTCATACTTGTAACTGCACACAGGGTGCAAACCATTAGCAAAATCAAATTAGAAAATATGAACGTCACTGATAATCTTATATTGATCAAGATAAACGATTTGTTAAAAACATCTCGACCTGGTTTATCTCAACCTTGTTTAAATATTCCATTTTACAAAGATCGACCGGAAATATGTCCCGCTGAGGCTCTTATAGAATATATTGATAGGACAAAACATTTGAGAAACAATGCCAATAGCCTTTTTATAAGTATTAAAAAACCACATAAATCAGTAACCACAAATACCATCAGTCGGTGGATAAAAGATATATTATCAATTAGCGGAATTGACACTTCAGTATTTTCTGCCCACTCCACCAGACACGCAGCCACCTCAGCTGCTCATAGAGCTGGTGTCAATATTGACACGATACGAAAAGCAGCTGGGTGGAGTGGTAGCTCCAATGTTTTCGCTAGATATTATCATAGAGACATTCAATGTGAACAAACTGATCAATTTGCCTTATCAATCCTAACCTCTGATCGATGTTAGATTTAATTACTTAAAATTAATAACTTAAATTTATCTACCCCTAATTAAAGAAAAACTACAATTTAATTACTTTATTACTTGTAAGGTTTGATTAATATACATGTACCTAAGTATAAAAATTCAGTGTTTTAATATTTCACCATCTTTCAAAATCTACATTGTTATCTTAATCTCGAAGGACGAAGCAACGAAGTATAATTGGAGATTAAACGAACTTACCTGAAGTGAAGTTCTATCCAAATTATACGAGTTGCTTCGTCCGAAGAGATTAGTTCCCTCCCAACCCTATGAACCCCATACCTAAAGTGAAATATTAAAAAAGGTTCCAGGCTTTCAACTAAATGAGTGGCGGTACAGGCATAACTATCAGGAAGACAAAGTACCGACAAAAAAAAAAAAAAAAAAAAAAAAATATATTCAAACTTAGTGGATGAAAGGCGATACCCTAGACGTATTACTACATTGTTATCTTAATCTCTTCGGACGAAGCAACTCGTATAATTTGGATAGAACTTCACTTCAGGTAAGTTCGTTTAATCTCCAATTATTATTGAATCGCTATTGAAGGCATTATATTCTGGAAGTCGTAGTAATGTAGGAATGTTAGTTGACACTTATCTGGAACAATTTTATTGTGCTCAATGTTTAGCCGGAAGTAAAATGTTAGAGTTACACTTAAAAACTTGTGACTGCTGAGTTGTACACCCGCTGAACTTTTAACTCGGGCAGTTTAATTATCTTCACGCTTACAAGCCCATCAGTATGAGCAGAGGCGAAGATATACTTATATTATTTTATTTTCATTTTTATTCAAGAGGAACGACAAACAGCCACAATATAAAACATTGAAATAAGAAAGACACAAAACATATAGACGATATCGCAGCTCACAACGATGTTCACAGATTAACGATAAGATGTAAAGTGAAAATAATCGCTAGGGTTACTAATACAATTTTTATTTTTACTTACTTATTAAATTAACTTTCGTGTTTAAGAGGTATATAATACATATAATATAATGTATATAGTGAATAATTTTATTTATATATACATATATATGTCGCAGAGCGCAGTATCCGAAGGTGGCAGACAAGCAATGCAAGTCAAGCAGTTATTGTCGTTTGGTTCAAACTTTTTAAACATTGCGTGTATGGTTGTGATGCGGTTACTAATGACGACGACTGACAGCTGACGGATGGCAGCTGACGGCTGATATTCAATTGGGAACGGAGCGGACGGTCCAATGGGACGGTTGGTCGTAATCGCGTTACAACTAACCTCACTTCCATGTGGTTATTTTATTTGATTCTTAATCGTTAAATGTTGTGAGCATCCCTTATTATCTTGTAATCAAAATTAGATTATCAATAAAGACCAGTGTACTGAACAACAACCAAGTGTTATTTTGAGATTTCCATCATGTCCGACGAACATGAAAATGAAGATTACCCTCCTCCGCCGTCATATATGAATATAATGCTCAAGAAATGGCACAAAAAGAAAAATATAGAACAACATTCAAGAAAGCTCCTTAAGTTTAAGACTTTGGAACCTATAGGGAGCACATGCAAAAAAGTCTATATGTTCAAGAGTCCTATTGCAGGAATCGACCATTCTGCGAACAAGCGAACGCAAGCCAGAGTTGGACTTGCAAGTACCCATTGAAAATAATCTGCCAGCGCGCACCTTTCGCTTGTGGACTGTCCTAGGAACTGCATAGCATATCATATTGGAGAGATCAATGCTGTAAAATTTATTTATAACACATTTACTCGTAAAAGGTCTCTTACTGCACCAATTTCAATATCGTAATGTATCTCATTACGTACTTGTGCGTAATTGTAATGTAAAGCGCACGGTTTATAAAGATGCTCCGTCTAAAACGAACGGTACTTTTTTAAATCTTAGCAAAGAGTTTTTATGTCAGAAAAGTGGTCAACATTTTATGAATAAAATTAACTTTGGGAGATAAAATATAATAAATAAACATCTAATTCTTTAATTTAATTAATTTTGACAATTAATTACAACCATTTATCTGTAACAAAAACACAAAAGTATTAAATTACTTTATTAGTAATACTGGCTGTTTTTTGTGCCTTTGCCATAAACAAAAGCTCCCGCATTACACCGAATATAAATTTGGAGCCAAGTTTTGACTCTCGACCATCTACGAGCACACACACGTACATTCCACCATCGTCGCCGCCGCCGCAGCCGCCTCCGTCGCCGCCACCGACTGCAGAACTCTGTGGTCTCGTTTCTCCTACTTTCACTCAAGAGAGTGAGAGAGAGACTAGTGAAATTGCAACTAATAATACGAGTAATAGCTTGACAACATTAAAAATGCCAACTGGCAACGTAATAATTAATTTTACAAATTGTTCGAATTGTAATAACTGTTTTATTCGTTTAAGAAAGTCCGAGTTTTATTTATTTCCTCACAAATGTGTTATAAAACGTCGTATGACATACGTGCGGTTTGATAATTACAGCCTCTGCTTTCTTATAGCCCTCACCTACGGCTCGGGCTAGCAATATCGCCTCAGCTGTAATTTTCAACTTACCGCACTTATATCATAATGTACTATGACAAACTCATTGATCTATGACTGACTCAAATAGAGCAATATAGTATTCTGTACAACAGAGCATTTCTGACAATACTATGTATAAATTCATAGCTTCTAAATAGTTACGTCTATTTTCAAATGTTGCCCGCGTATACTTTGCAAGCAACTCTTGGTATGGCAAATAACAACCATAACATCTATAATGCATGGTACGCAGAAATGTATACTTAACACACTCAATCATTACATTCATCATACTTACTGGTCCTTGATGTTTTATTGTAGGTAGGTTATTTTATTTTTATTTTATTTGTGAGAGAGATTCATAAGTTAGCACAATACTTACAAATACATTTCTCGTCTCCATCTTTTTGATTCGTCGCTACACGGTCACGGTCATGTTCATATAGAGCATTTGCAGCTTTGTACGAGTACCTCTACAATTCTGGTAGTAAAACGTAATGTTGTTAGTAGTCATAAATAACAGTACCTAATATAATAAATTTGTATTATGTAACGTTTACCACCAATTGATAATACTGAAGCCCGTTGCCAACGGTAATTATAAGATAAGTTACAGATAAACCAGAATTACAAATGTGCCACAGTGTTTGCACGTCAAGGTAGTTTTCAATATTACATAAGCGTTCAAATGACACAAAAAGATTCAATCGTATGTTACATAGAAAAACTAGAATAAAATGTAAGAATTTTTGATATATAAGCATTGAAAACCAATGGTGTAAGCTAGTGGGCAAGAGACAGGGACCGATCTAGGGGGGGGGGGGGGGGGGGGGCATTTGCCCAGAGCGGCAAAATGAGGGGCGGCAAAGTTGACTTATTCCTATCTTCCAACCAAGCCCCATATAACCTATGCCCACGGGGCGATCGTGAATCCCGAAAATTAATCATAAAATTCAATCCATTCTGTAGTTTCTGTGAAATACTTTAAAATACATAATTATATTGTATTACTGTATACTTACAAACATAAGAACACTCAACCCCAACTTTCGTATAGGTACTTCTTCAGAAGGCCCAATAGACTGACGTGAATATTATAGGTATAATCCCAGCAATTTGACGGCATGGTTGGCGCAGTGGCTAAGCGATTGACTACTGCGCTGCGTGTCGCGGGTTCGATTCCCGCACGGAACAAATATTTGTATGACATAAAAGTACTTGTTCCGGGTCTGGCTGTTTGTGTATGAGAGTTTAAATGTTTGTAAAGGCACCCACAATACAGGAGAAATTTTTAGTGTGGGGCAACGTTTTAAAAAAAATAAAAAACATAAATTTATGTACTTATATACTTAACATCCCACAACATAACAAGCTCATGACTTAAATGGCGTTAATGTATGTAAAGGGCGGCGAAAATTACCTTTGCCCGGAGCGGCTAAATAGCATGATCGGGCTCTGGCAAGAGATAAGTATAACATTTGAATCTTACATACCCATTAACTAAACTTATAAACCTGTCAAATAAACAGATGGAAAAGGAATAAGGACAAAGCTTAATATAAATATACAAACAAACTGTGTGAACATAGGTACTACTCTGTCAAGAAAATCTCGAAAAAAAATCGGGAATAGTTCAATAATACACAAAATGTTAGTTATTCATCCAAAATGTTATCACCTTCAAAGTCGCTCCTTCATAAACTAATCCAATCATCAAAACATTCTTTAAGCGCTTTTTCCGGAATTGAGCTCAGTTCTCGCCACGAATTCTTCTTTATGTCTACCGAATGAAAACGGGTGCCACGAAGTGATAATTTGAGTTCAAGAAAAAGGAAGAAGTCGGCTGGAGCCATATCTAGTGAATACGGTGGTTGCTCGATGGTATTTCTCGAGTTTTTGGTCAAAAATTCGTTTACAATGATGGCCTTGGGCGAAGGGGCATTATCGTGGTGCAAAATCCAAGAATTTTCTTTCCACAAATCTGGCCTTTTTCGTCTAATTAGCTCTCTTAAACGCCGCGTTAACGTTCAAATAATATTTTTTATTTACCGTTTGACCTTTCGGCAAGAATTCCGAGTGCACAACAACGCGATAGTCAAAGAAAACAGTCAACAATCGTAATCTCATTACCACCTTTTCTATCTACATACATATAGGTATCATCTATACAATACATCTATCGTTTCTTTGGCCTTCGCCGACCCTTATGCCATCCACATTCATTCACTCTTGATGACTGAATAATAATGTTGGCTTGAAGCCAGCCCTACCATACGAGCGTTGCCATCTGATTGCACAGGTAATGAGCGACTATTTAGCGCCGGTGTGTTGTGGCAACGTTGTGACGCTACCAGCTCACTCGGAAGTACCGGTGTACTGTCACTGAATTGACATGGTTCACTCAATTGTTATGTTATTTGTTAATTGCACAGCGCACAGATAGGTACAGGCTATTGTAACGGCTAGGACTGCGCAGGTAGGCTGTTCAGGCTGTTAGTTAACAATTATGTTAGGTAAAAAAAATACTTACGCAAAACTCAAACGTATAATCTTCAAAGTAGGAGTTTAAACTAGGTCGCGGGTAAAATCACACAGTCATTCTATGCACTAGTACGTGTCAGTTGGAAAGGTACGGTCTTTGGCTCTCCGGGACGCAGAAGCTTGGACACTGGAAAGCAGGCCTTCTGAGCAGGCCCTCAATAGACCACAGCCTGCGGCGAAGCAGCCGCGGCAGCAGGTCGGCGGTAGCACGTGGATTAATGTGCGTGCAGTGCGCAGTTCAGATACGCGTGCAGCGCACTGTTTGATGAGATGGTCCGGCACTCAGAATGGACGTAGAACCCAGGAAGAAGCGATAGAATGCGCATGTTACTATGGTGCGAAAACAGCTAACCGCATGCGATGCGTCCAGCCTCATTCCCTCTTCCCCGACCAAAGAGGGTGTAAAGAGTAAGGATAGATGGAAACTCAACACAGCGCAGCGGTTTACAGGCCGAGGGTCTGCAAATATAGCATGGCACACTGACAGATGCAATAAGTATGAAGTTATGTATGTGACACGCGAGCATAAAACACAAGATAAACAATGATCTTAGCAGATGGCTCGCTATTTAGCACAGTGAGGCCTTGCACGGCTGGATGCAGCAGCAATACATACATATTTCCGTCTGCCATACACAGGACAACCTACAGCCGCGTGGTCTGACATTGCCAACCGCGCTATCAGATACTACATAGGTACTCGTAGATAATAATAATATTCCACAACTTTCACACAACGCCATCTAGCAGAGTTTGTGCTATGGGTACTAGACAACTGATAAACATACATATATATTTCTAAGTACGTACATATTATAGATAAATTACACCCAGACAAAGAACAAATGATCGTGCTCATCACACAAACATTTGTCCTGGGTGGGAATCGAACCCACGACCTTGCGCATAACAGTCAGGCCCACTGACCACTAGACCAACAGGCCTGTCAAAAGAGATAGATAATAACGATGGCTATCCAGTGCAGAGGGTTCGGTATAATTACCAAATGAATGAGGAACTCACCCTAGATTTGGGGTAAACAGTATATTTAGGGTCAGGGAATCACTCCTGTTAGCTAAGCAAGCGGATGTTAAAATGGTCGACTGTTCTTAAGAAATTAGTGGTGTGCCATGATTCTAGTGATGTGACTTGCAACTTACTAATTATGAAATATTAATCTTCAGTCGACTATTTCCCGTTGAGACCCACACAACGCTACACTATGAGTAGCCTAAACATATGAGCACACTCTGTTGGGGCGCAGCAAGTAAATATTAATATAGCTAGGTTATACTTAATATAAAATTTTGTATTGTTCATAATAGTACAGCATACATTATTATAACATTAGGAACTTATTCTCTTACAAACAATTTTAATTCAATGGATAATAATGATTAAAGAAATTTCACTTTAAGTATATAAATAAAATTATTTCATACATACCAACCCGACATATTACAATAGTTGCGCTTTATTTTAACTTCTTGTTGTTTTTCAGTTTATTATTTTAAAGCTACTTTCAACTACGGGCAGCTCAATTAACTATACTACTTATGAATAAGTGGGTACACTAAACATCGGGATGCTTGGCTTGAACTGCAAAGTAAATAAATAAAAATTAAAGAAGTTTTCTAGTAAGTCGCTTTGCAAAGTTATTTTAAATTGAAAACGTGTGTAAATTACATATTACTTATAAGATAAGGACCGACTCGCAATGATGTCACTGACAAACTGTCGGCAGCACCTTTCCAGCAGGCAACAGTCTAAAGCTTTAGACTTGGTTTAGACTCAATAAGCTTCGATGGCAGAAAATCCATTAGCAATAATGTCACACGCGAAGATCTCAATAATAATGTCACTACATCACCTGCACGGACCACAGCGGGGTTGAGGTCACTGTGAGGACAGAGGGGGAGAAAGTGGCGAAAACCCACCGCTCTGAAATGCGTATTCATAGTGGATTAACGACCGACGATAGTGGGCCTTTCACGCCATTAAAAGTGTTAAAAAGCGACGGGTTCGATACCGGAGTGCGGCGCCACTCGCGGCGTGGTGTGACACGCCGCCTTTACCACACTTCTTGGGTATACTGTATCTTTTTACTTTCTGGTGCCTGTGTTTTCTTTCTGACCTGCTGAAAGATATTTCTTGGTTCATTATAATGTGCATATGCAAGTTTTCAGAATGTGGAATACATTCTGAAAACTCTCGATTGTTTTTTTTTAGTATTTATTTAATTTAATATATAAATATAATAATATTTCGGGTAGCGTGATGTGTTGGCGTCTGTACATAATTAAAATATGATTAAATAGTTGTTAACGCAAGTTAAGCTTCCATGGTACTTGGATCCGCAAAGAACTTTGTTTTTAAAACATGCACATCTGTTATTGAGACACTGGTTTACAGCAGGGTTATAACTACAGTTTTGGAGTCCCTGGCCCCCGAAAGCCGACTGGCTTGCCACCGACTCTCTCAAAGAAATTGGAGATACAGAAATTTTGTCGACATAGTTTGTATCTGAGTACTGCAACTCTTGACATGAAAACCAGTTTTGAATAGTAATATAATTAGTTCCAACTTTATGAACACCGTTCCTTATAACAACAATTTTCCCTTGAATATTTTTCATGTCCAGAGGCCCGCGATCACTTTGGGTACACTTACCAAAACACTATTACCAACTACCTAACTTGTCTAACTTAGGCATTTTAACGGTAGTATCAATCATCTTTTGGGTTGCCCGTTTAAGTCCTTTGCGTGCACTATCCCTCTCTATATTTATAACTTGTTCAACCTTACATAATTATGAAACATACCACTTTGGATCCGTAACCTTCTTCACCCACAGTTATTCCGAATATTGCATGCACAACACTATTGCAGGACACATTTGACATTGGACACACTTTTTTCACACTTGTGCGCTCCAGTAGCTTCTTTATGGCATACTGCACAAATGAAGTTTGACTCTAAATGTTCAATATTTTCTATTACGGTTTTTAAATTATCATCATTGTTGTCATAGTCACTGCTCATTATCTCCAGCTGGTTATTGCTCTGTAAAAGTTTTCAATTTCTCTTCAGATTCTATAGTTAAAAGTATAGAAGTTGAGATATCAGATCCAGTTAATTAAGGTTCACTTCCAACTAATGCTTTATATGGAGATCTTTGAATTATTCAAAATTTGCAGGAAAACTCGCGGCCATTGTCTGATTGTAACATGTAGGGTGCCCCGAATATCAAAAAAATCTTTATCAGCTCAGAAGCAACGTCAACAGCTTTTTTTTTATTTAAGCGGATGCAGATTTAGAGATTTTGCGTTATCTTTATAGTTTAAAAGCCACTTAAACTCTCCATTGGGGCAGGACTGAAAATCCTTAAGGTTGACTTGTCCACTTAAATTAAAATCACGTGAGATGATTGGCTTCGTCACATTGCCTTTTCTTGGAGCGTTTCTTTTAGTTTTACATATAGGACAAAAAGACACAAAAACTTCTACAGCTTTCTTTGGAATATAGTACCTATCTATTTATAAAGTCATACAGTATTTTATCTCATCCACCATGTCCGCAGGATTTATGGATATCTGATAAGACAACATAATACTGTTCGCTAGGTAAAATACGTACTGTGGCAGCATTTAAACATTAAATAGCCGTCATTTGCAATTCTCATGATATCGTATTTGATCATCCAGTACCAATCCGTGGCAGTCCTTCGCTATCCGGAACTCATAATCACAGTTTATAACATCTTAAGATTATTTCCGATGCCCAAGCTTTTCGATAAGATCCTAGAAACATAAAACACACATAACATTAATTACATGCCGTTCGTTGTTAAGCTATTAGACAAATCACTATTACAAAAACAATAGAATACGAAAAAAAAAAAAAACAAACCTACCTTGACACTGTTGGTCATATTCAACAAACTTATGGTCAAAATTTTCTTTCAAAATCAAAATCAAAATCAAAAGTCATTTATTCAAACTAGGCTGAGAATCAGCACTTTTCGAACGTCAAAATTACAAAAGACAGTCCCCCAAAACGCCCGCCCTTCACCACTTCCTAGTGCTTTCGCTGGGAAGAAGAAGTGGCGCAACAAACTCCCCAGCAGCACAGCTGTCTGTTCAGTTAGAAAATACTTGACTGAATACAATACAAGGTATGCAAAGCAATTAACATTACAAGACACAGGACACTAAATTCAATTATCTGCCATATGTCAGCTAGCAACGCCAATATACCAAGAAATACAATAAAAAACTATACGTAGGTACTCAAGCAAAAATTAATAAATGAAAATTAAATAAAAGCCTCCAGGTATGAAGGGCGTGACCGCTAACATATTTATGCAATGCTGGGTTCTGTTTACATAGCTGTCGCTTGAAGTCACAAATGATAAACTAGGACCATCGAAGGAAACTAAATAAACAAGTTATTACTAATTATAACAATAATAAAACCATGGTCAGCAAGACGACCAGTCACCACAAGCAGCACCCGTTCACGAGCATAACGCAAAGATCAGCCATTACCCCCCTCGCCATATTTGAGGGAAGGAGGCAACCCGACCCCCGACGCTACCGCAAGCAGTGACATCTGAGGGAGCATGACGAACTTGCTGCCGGTTGCTCAGGTAAGAATAATATGATCAATCGTCGAGGTCACTAGCTAACCACATATTGCAATCAACTCATTAGAAAACATTTAAATGGGTTGATTATGTCAATAATATAATAAAAATAAAACTAAACTGATTTGACTTATACAGCCCAATAAAAACAATTGTATAATGAGCTCATTAAAATTCAATTCAGTCTCTTTAAAATTCAAATTGCTTGTGGCAGTGTCAGCTAAAACATAGAATAGAAGAAAGATTATTATTTCACCATAATTAATTAATTAATTTTTTTTTTACATTTTTCTTTATCAGATTTTGATTTAATTTTTTAGTCTTCCATAGTACTATTTTTTTACGTAAACGCATTTAAACTGTGAGAAACAACAAACCTATCGTGGCTTGTCGACGTCATATCATATTGAAAGATTGGGTTTCAGCGCCAGGTGGCAGAAAATAGAACTAAATTTAAAGCCTGGGCTAGGCAAGACGTCATCGTACCAAGTCATTTGCCTAGATTTTTGATTGAATGGCTGAATATCATTCAAGCCGTTAGTTGAACGGCGCCGTTTAGTAAAAAGGCTAGGCTGTTAACTAAATGGCTAATTAAGCTATTAGACTGCGACATATGCATCATTTAAATATTTTTTATAAATTAATATAATCTATCTATTTTGCAATTTATTCCTGCAAAATAATCTTGATGAGGCCATTCTTGACTCTTAAACGTAACCATAAGTCCCATAAATTCACGAACTCAGAATTCCTCGCCACCACTGGCACCCCACAAAACAAGCCACTATATTTTTTCCATAGGTACAATATATTACACGAGCACTATGTATAGAGGCTTTAGAAATGTGCCGGCTAACGTTCAGAGGGAACACAGCTCGCCTCTTGGTACCTGCTACCTCCATACTGCAATAACAATGTTAATAGCCTTCGTTCCGTGTCGACTCCTAACGTACTGCTTTGACTTCGAGCTTTTATGGCTTTATGAATTTAAGGTGTTTTTGTAGATACCAGCCATAGTCTAAAGTTCAACTCAATATGAGGTGAGTTTCTTAGCTCGGCACGCGCAGCTGGGTGATCATGGTTCCTTGGCTCGGCACGCGCAGCTGGGTGATCATGGTTCCTTGGCTCGGCACGCGCAGCTGGGTGATCATGGTTCCTTGGCTCGGCACGCGCAGCTGGGTGATCATGGTTCCTTGGCTCGGCACGCGCAGCTGGGTGATCATGGTTCCTTGGCTCGGCACGGGCAGCTGGGTGATCATGGTTCCTTGGCTCGGCACGCGCAGCTGGGTGATCATGGTTCCTTGGCTCGGCACGCGCAGCTGGGTGATCATGGTTCCTTGGCTCGGCACGCGCAGCTGGGTGATCATGGTTCCTTGGCTCGGCACGCGCAGCTGGGTGATCATGGTTCCTTGGCTCGGCACGCGCAGCTGGGTGATCATGGTTCCTTGGCTCGGCACGCGCAGCTGGGTGATCATGGTTCCTTGGCTCGGCACGCGCAGCTGGGTGATCATGGTTCCTTAAGGGATTCCCATGAATACATCAGGCTGCTATTAAAATCTAACAGCAACGTCAAAAAAACCGAAAATCGCGAAAAAAAATCAGCTGTTCCCTACATTTTGACGAGTTATGCAAACATAAATGTAGGGAACAGCTGATTTTTTTTTCGCGATTTCCGGTTTGCTCCCATAGTAAAAGTTATTCATAATGATAAGTACAATGACCCCTTAAGAGGTTGTGCGTTATTTAAGTTACACCTTGTATAATGTGTCCTAGGTACTCTATTCTTCGACATAGTAACTGCGCCTTTTTCCAATTCATTTGCAGGCCATATTGTGATGCAACACCTAACACTTCTTTTAACCGCTGCAATGCCTGACCTTCATCACTAGCAGGTATCAATAAATCATCTATGAATATGACCAATATGCCTTTTGCTATAAGTTCCTGACACACCATAGTTACAAATATCATAAAATACTTTGGGCACACCGACAAACCAAACGGAGCCCTCAAAAACTCATACTGTCCATTGTGTGTAACAAAGGCAGTGTATTTTATGCTTTCTTTACTAACTCTCCAATGAAAGAAACCACTTTTTAAATCTAACACACTAAAAACACGAGAGCAATTGGTGATTCAGAGAAAAAAAAAAAAAAAAATTATAATGATCTTCATGGGAAGCGTTTGTTAAATTTGTATGTGTGTATCTTTGTGTAAAAGTTTCCTCCAATCAACTTTAACAAGAGATAGTCACATCATTTTAATTCCGTCAATGGAGGCGAGCCGCTGCCGGTGTCTCCTCAAACAGAGTTGTGTGCATAGCGCGTTATCTATCATCATCTATCAGCGCCGTTTGTTTTGTTTTCCGCCGCGCCGCCGGCCGGCCGGCAGGCAGGGAACCGAATATAGAAGTGCAGAAGGCTTAAGTAGATAAAGAAAATAAAAATTATCCCCCGGGAACGTACTACCGGGGTAGGAGTATTCTTTGCCCTAACCAGGTATTATTATCAAATCATTTATTTCAGATAAAAATATCCATAGGTAAAATTTTTACACAAGTCGTACAAACTAAAATAAAAATAAAATAAAATCGCAAACTTACAAAATTAAAATTAAAATAAAAAATAAGCTCAAAGATGAACAACAAAATTAAAAACAAAACTGAAATTAAAATCAAAATGAATGTGTATACAGGCTGTCCGGTAATTAATGAACCATGAAAAGGCTTATAGCAGAACTAATGGCCGTTCAGAAAAAAATACAAAACCAAATATATCCTAAGTAGTACCTAAGATATGTTTTAAATTCATTTTTGACTGAAGTTTTTTTTTTTAAATTGCAATAACTAGTCATACTACTTACTTTACTGCCTATCTATCGGCATAGTTAGGGTATAACAGTAGAACAACAACAACCGATGGAATTCATTCAATTGTGGTTGTAGCGTACAATAATGTAAATAAAGTTAAAAATTTGTAGTCCTTTAAAAAAAAAACATATCTTAGGATATATTTGGTTTTGCATTTTTTTTTTCTGGACGGCCATAAGTTCCGCTATTATCCATTTCAAGGTTATCCATTAATTACCGGACACCCTGTATATTACATTAGATAATAATCACAGGCGCTGGCATGCAGCTGCAGCCACCTCCGCAATAAAGGCGAGTCCCATCGCTCGGACAACACTCTCAGGAGCCCGTTCCAGCTGCCACGGCAACGGCGAGTCCCACCGCTCGGACAACACTCTCAGGAGCCTGTTCCAGCTGCCACGGCAACGGCGAGTCCCACCGCTCGGACAACACTCTCAGGAGCCCGTTCCAGCTGCCACGGCAACGGCGAGTCCCACCGCTCGGACAACACTCTCAGGAGCCCGTTCCAGCTGCCACGGCAACGGCGAGTCCCACCGCTCGGACAACACTCTCAGGAGCCCGTTCCAGCTGCCACGGCAACGGCGAGTCCCACCGCTCGGACAACACTCTCAGGAGCCCGTTCCAGTTCCACGGCAACGGCGAGTCCCACCGCTCGGACAACACTCTCAGGAGCCCGTTCCAGCTGCCACGGCAACGGCGAGTCCCACCGCTCGGACAACACTCTCAGGAGCCCGTTCCAGCTGCCACGGCAACGGCGAGTCCCACCGCTCGGACAACACTCTCAGGAGCCCGTTCCAGCTGCCACGGCAACGGCGAGTCCCACCGCTCGGACAACACTCTCAGGAGCCCGTTCCAGTTCCACGGCAACGGCGAGTCCCACCGCTCGGACAACACTCTCAGGAGCCCGTTCCAGCTGCCACGGTAACGGCGAGTCCCACCGCTCGGACAACACTCTCAGGAGCCCGTTCCAGTTCCACGGCAACGGCGAGTCCCACCGCTCGGACAACACTCTCAGGAGCCCGTTCCAGCTGCCACGGCAACGGCGAGTCCCACCGCTCGGACAACACTCTCAGGAGCCCGTTCCAGCTGCCACGGCAACGGCGAGTCCCACCGCTCGGACAACACTCTCAGGAGCCCGTTCCAGCTGCCACGGCAACGGCGAGTCCCACCGCTCGGACAACACTCTCAGGAGCCTGTTCCAGCTGCCACGGCAACGGCGAGTCCCACCGCTCGGACAACACTCTCAGGAGCCCGTTCCAGCTGCCACGGCAACGGCGAGTCCCACCGCTCGGACAACACTCTCAGGAGCCCGTTCCAGCTGCCACGGCAACGGCGAGTCCCACCGCTCGGACAACACTCTCAGGAGCCCGTTCCAGCTGCCACGGCAACGGCGAGTCCCACCGCTCGGACAACACTCTCAGGAGCCCGTTCCAGCTGCCACGGCAACGGCGAGTCCCACCGCTCGGACAACACTCTCAGGAGCCCGTTCCAGTTCCACGGCAACGGCGAGTCCCACCGCTCGGACAACACTCTCAGGAGCCCGTTCCAGCTGCCACGGCAACGGCGAGTCCCACCGCTCGGACAACACTCTCAGGAGCCCGTTCCAGCTGCCACGGTAACGGCGCAAAATTCCAACGAAATCCTTCAGCTGTTAAGGCGTGAAAAGGTAACAAGTAGACAGTATTAGTTTAGTATTTAAAATAATAAAGTATATCGGTCGTTTCAAAATGTATCAGTAATTATGAAGATAAGAGTGTCACCATTCAGTCTTTCTTCCCGATCGATGGTAGGTCGTAGTTGATACCCTGATGGTCATACATTACTGGTAGTGATCTATAAGAGGCTTTATCGAAAGGGTTTATCGTAACATTTGCAATGCATTTGATATCATTTGAACACGATGTTAGTCTTGAATACAAGAACCGTACCAGTACATAATTGTCGTTCTTCTTCTGTCGGATCCTGGTATCGTGCATCACTTGGAATGGAACTACTGGTCAAATAATTTGGTATAATCCAGCCACTCACCACTTTTTGTAACGATATTAAGTGACGAATGTTTTGTGAGTCTGCTATTATGACGTCATCATAATCCTTTGTACACAAATTGGTTATTTGAAAGTTCAGTACATGCTGCTTCGCAAACGTACGATAGAAGACAGTTTCATCTTAATGAAAGGTGATTAATAAAATTATAGCACAGGCCAAGAACTACCTACTACTATGTCATCGCTTTTGGTAACAATAATCGGCTCATATCTCTAACGCCTATGCGGACTCGCAAGGAATGTTAAACACCTGAAATAAAAATGTTCGTAACAATTTTAAACTACCAACAGAACATCTTTCCTACATCCGTGATCATACAACTGTGAGTGTCAGCCATTTCCCTAAATACTTGAGGTACGTTTCCTATTACGTCTGTAAAACGACCCGTCTGTGCAGATACTCTCCGACATCGCACAGATTCGCTTCATATAATATGCATTCAAATCCGGGCGGCATCGCGCGGCACGCGGCTGCTGTAGCGCTGCAGGATACATAGGAATAACAATACCGTTCAGTTGTACAGGTAGGACATAGGAAGGTTTACTAGCAGAATTGTGTAGTATACTGAGAGATGGCCTTTTGCTTACGGGGGAATATATTGCGCTACACCTATTATACAGTGTGAGTCTTCATAAAGTGCACATATTAAAAAGGGTGAAAATATAAACAATTTTATCGACGGAAAAAATGTCAAAAAAAATCTAAAAAAAAAATGATTTTTTTATGGGCTTTTAATTTTTTTATTCTCGTCTTGGTACCCCATGCAAACAAACTGTTACTACTTTTAAACTAAATGTGATATTAAAACAAAACAAAATTAATAATGATTTCTAATAATAGGCCGAGCTAATAAAGCCATAATTTTTTGAAAAATAAACCTCATAAATTAATTATTAATGATTTTTTGAAGAAAATTTACCATTTTTCTACCAATGTTTGCAATAAATGTAAAATTTATCAAAAAAATGTCCCCTTTACCCTACTTTTTTCTTATTTTATGTTATTCTACATCGTATTAGCTATTTTTTGGTAAAAATCCCATGGTTGTAGCTAAAACACAACATTTGCTATCAGAGGCTAAAAAAGAGGCTCACCGGGTGTGTTATTAATTCGAAAGGATAAATTACTTTCTTATGAAGGCTATGTGATTCATAAAACAAAGAAGCGTAGATTAGGTTAATCAAAATCATTTATTATTTCACATGAAACTTAAAACTAATGCATTAATTGCTCAAAATGTCTGCCACGCTGTTGTAAACACAAAAACGCGCGAAGGGAAATTTGTTGTGTGGCCCTTTTTATCATTTCGCGATCATTGCGAATACCATTCGCGCAGTTTATTATGCGATCTTGCAAATCAGCCTCGGTTTCGATAGGGGTGTTATAAACTCGTTGCTTCATTGTCCCCCACAAAAAGTAATCAAGTGGCGTCATGTCAGTCGAACGTGCAGGCCACCCTACGGGCCCTGCTCGGCCGATCCACCGGTTAGGGTAATTTTCACTAAGCAACGAGTTTATAACACCCCTATCGAAACCGAGGCTGATTTGCAAGATCGCATAATAAACTGCGCGAATCATCCATCCGTCATTTCGCGATCATTGCGAATACGCAATGATCGCGAAATGATAAGACGGGCCACACAACAAATTTCCCTTCGCGCGTTTTTGTGTTTACAACAGCGTGGCGGACATTTTGAGCAATTAATGCATTAATTTTAAGTTTCATGTGAAATAATAAATGATTTTGATTAACCTAACCTACGCTTCTTTGTTTTATGAATCACATAGCCTTCATAAGAAAGTAGTTTATCCTTTCGATTTAATAACACCCGGTGAGCCTCTTTTTTAGCCTCTGATAGCAAATGTTGTGTTTTAGCTACAACCATGGGATTTTTACCAAAAAATAGCTAATACGATGTAGAATACCATAAAATAAGAAAAAAGTAGGGTAAAGGGGACATTTTTTTGATAAATTTTACATTTATTGCAAAAATTGGTAGAAAAATGGCAAATTTTCTTAAAAAAATAATTAATAATTAATTTATGAGGTTTATTTTTCAAAAAGTTATGGCTTTATTAGCTTGGCCTATTATGAGAGATCATTATTAATTTTGTTTTGTTTTAATATCACATTTAGTTTAAAAGTAGTAACAGTTTGTTTGCATGGGGTACCAAGACGAGAAAAAAATTTAAATTTTTTTTTAGATTTTTTTTGACATTTTTTCCGTCGATAAAATTGTTTATATTTTCACCCTTTTTAATATGTGCACTTTATGAAGACTCACACTGTATTATTGTAAGCGGAATTAGTGTCAACCTCACCACATTATGCCATCCTAACTACATTATGTCATCCTCACTACATTATGACAATCTCACTACATAATGTCATCCCCACTACATTATGCCATCCTCACTACATTATGTCAATCTCACTACATTATGTCATCCTCACTACATAATGTAATCCTCACTACATTATGACATCCTCACTACATTATGACATCCTCACTACATTATGCCATCCTCACTACATTATGTCAATCTTACAACATTATGTCAAACTCACTACATTGTCAATCTCACCACATTATGTTAATCTCACCACATTACGCCAATCTCAACACTTTATGTCAATCTCACCACATTATGTCCATGTCACCACAATATGTCATCCTCAATACATGTTGTCAATCTCAGTACATTATGCCATCATCACTACAATATGCCATTCACACTACATTATGTCAATCTCACCACATTACGCCATCTTCACTACATTATGTCATCCTAACAACATTATGTCATCCTCACTACATTATGTCATCCTCAATACATTATGTCAATCTCACTACATAAAAAAAAAAAAAAAAAAATTACGCCAGTCTCAACACTTTATGTCAATCTCACCATGTTGTCATCCTCACCACATTATGTCATCTTACAACATGACGTCAATCTCACCACATTATGTAAATCTCACCACATTATGTCCATCTCACCACATTATGCCATCTTCACTACATTATGTCATCCTAACAACATTATGTCATCCTCAATAAATTATGTCATCCTCATTACATTATGTGAATCTCACTACATTATGCCATGCTCACAACATTATGTCATCTTCATTACATTATGTGAATCTCACTACTTTATGCCATGCTCACTACATTATGCCATGCTCACTACATTATGTCAATCTCACTACATTATGCCATCCTCACTACATAATCCCATCCTCACTACATTATGCCATCCTCACTACATAATCCCATCCTCACTACATTATGCCATCTTCACTACATTATGTTAATCTCACTACATTATGACATCCTCACTACATTATGACATCCTCACTACATTATGACATCCTCACTACATTATGTCAATCTTACAACATTATGTCAATCTCACTACATTGTCAATCTCACCACATTATGTAAATCTCACCACATTACGCCAATCTTAACACTTTATGTCAATCTCACCATGTTGTCATCCTCACTACATTGTAGCGGCAGTTACACACATACATATAATTTACATAATATACACAATTATACATAGAATTCACATTTTTATATAAACTTATTATTTACACATCATATTTCGTGTCGGAACTTCAGCCGCTGTGGCTCAGTGGAAAAGCACCATAATGCACCATAGCCCTATAGATATTATAGGTACACCCATTTCGTGGAACGCCGACCGCGCCGCAGGCGCGCGCGCTCGCCCGTCACGTACGCCAGTCTAGATCTACCCTCGACGTGGAGCGCACGCCGTTCATTTTGTTTTACCGTTCCGTATAGATACCCGCTCGTGATTTATACTAGGGAATCTGTGATTATAATTGTTGTGTGCTATCCTAAGTTGATGTACTATCGCGTCCGACATCTGTGCTTGTGAACTTTGGAACTGTACTCGCTTTTAACCTCTGTGCTCCTCAATCCTTCGTTGTTCCGGTGCTGCCAGACTGCCATCACAACTGAGTAATATAAGCTAACATACTTACCTGAAGACTTTCATTCCAACGCCCAGCATTACGCCTACTTAAGGAACAAGGAAACAACCACAGCGACAAGGTAGGATTTACCCATTTTATTCCTACATTGGTGACCCCGCATAAGTAACCGCAAGATTAATAATACCGCAGATCGCAAATAAAACGAAAATTTAAAAAAAAAAACATGGCGGAAGGTTCACAGTCCACAAGTAGCAAGCCGTGTACCGAACGTACCGAAATGCGTGTTTCCACTGACGCATCGGACGTGTCGACAGAAATTTGCAGAGTTGCTGTTCGCATACCACCCTTCTGGCCCGATGAGCCCGAAATATGGTTCGCACAAGTAGAAGGCCAATTCGCTATTGCAAATATTACTATGGACACGACGAAGTTTCATTACGTCATCGGCCAATTAGAACCACAGTACGCCAAAGAAGTTAAAGACATAATTGTAAATCCACCAGCGAGTGACAAATATCAGAAACTTAAATGCGAACTTATTAAACGACTCAGTTCGTCTAATGAGAAGAAGGTAAACCAACTTTTGATTCACGAAGAGCTTGGCGACCGCAAGCCTTCGCAATTTCTGAGGCACCTTCAGAGTTTGGCAGGAACTAATGTCCCAGAGGACTTCATTAAATCCATCTGGACCAACCGCTTGCCGTCAAACATACAGACAGTCATGGCGGCTCAGACTTCCCTATCGCTGGAAGCTTTAGCGGACAGAATCAAGGACATAACTACCCCCTCAGCCCAAGTAGCTTCAACCAGTGCAAACCCTCAAGTATTAGAGGTATTAGCTAAGGAACTCGTGGAGCTCCGGAAAGAGGTGAACGCGCTCGCGATGGGACACCGACAGTCCCGCTCCAGGGAGAGAGGAACGAGGCACACCCGTTCGTCATCCAAACGTTCAGACTCAAACTACAGGAAATTCCCGGTATGCTGGTACCATTACAAATTTGGCAGCAAAGCAAAGACATGCATTCTCCCATGCGATTATAAAGCGGAAAACTCGACGGGCCGTCGCTAATGGCGACCAGCGACTGCCCTAGCTCCGGTCGCCTGTTTGTTACCGACAGGAGAACTAAAATACAGTTTCTGGTCGACACCGGCAGCGACCTCTGTGTATTCCCTCGGACCATGCTACGTGAACGACGCGCCAGCACCAACTACCAACTCTTCGCGGCCAATGGAACTCCTATTCCGACCTACGGTTATACACACTATAATTTAAACTTAGGGCTTCGAAGGGACTTTCAGTGGAATTGTGTAGTCGCAGATGTAACTAAGCCAATAATTGGAGTAGATTTTCTGTCGTTTTACAATCTAGTAGTCGACTGTCGTAATCAGAGATTATTAGACAATGTTACAACTTGTTCAACTATAGCTTCACTAGTCCATACATCAGATAGTATTCACTCTGTAAAGGTCATGACTGGCGATACCGCGTATCATAAATTACTTGAAGAGTTCCCTGAGATCACAAAGCCACCTGGTACACAGCGAGCCATTGTTCATAACACAGTCCACCACATACGTACTACACCGGGCCCTCCGATTTCATGCACTCCCCGCCGCCTGGCTCCAGATAAGCATAAAACGGCCAAACAGGAATTCGACGCAATGTTAGCCAACGGCACGGCCCGACCTTCAGAAAGCCCTTGGGCGTCCCCGTTACATTTGGCCCCAAAAAAAGATAATGGCTGGCGGCCATGCGGAGACTACCGAAGGCTCAATGCCCGCACCGTTCCTGATTGTTATCCCATCAGACACATACAGGACTTTGCGCACAGTATATCCGGATGTACTATCTTCACAAAAATTGACCTGGTCAAAGCATACAACCAGATCCCGGTCAATCCGGATGATATACCCAAGACCGCAATCACTACACCGTTCGGAATGTTCGAATTTCCGTATATGACGTTTGGTCTAAGAAACGCGGGCCAAACATTCCAACGGTTTGTAGATGAAATGACGCGCGGACTTGACTATTGTTACACGTATCTCGACGATTTCCTTGTGTATAGTAAGAATGAAACACTCCACAAAGAACATCTAAGAGAGTTATTCACCAGAATGAAGGCATACGGTATGGTGATTAATAACGCAAAATGCGTTTTCGGTGGCCGACAAGTAGATTTTTTAGGATATACTATATCAGAAAAAGGAACAAAACCATTGCCAGAAAAAGTACAAGTCATTCGCGACTACCCAGCCCCAAAAAATATACGTGAGCTTAGAAGGTTTTTGGGCATGATAAACTTTTATAGACGTTTTGTGCCCGAAGCCGCCCGAATTCAAGCCCCACTTAATGCTTTGCTGAAAGGAACAGTGAAAGGATCAACTCCAATCGACTTAACAGGAGACGCCCATAAGGCCCTACAACAATGCAAAGAGAGTCTGTCAAACGCAACCCTATTGGCACACCCAGATTGCCTGGCAAAAATAGGACTAGTCACGGATGCATCCGATTTAGCCATGGGTGCTGTGTTGCAACAACTCAAGGATGGCCACTGGCAGCCACTAGCATTTTTCTCTCGAAAATTGAACACCGCTCAACAAAAATATTCTCCTTACGACAGAGAACTGTTGGCAATTTATGAAGCGGTGAAACATTTTCGACACATGCTTGAAGCCAGAAATTTCACTATCTATACCGACCACAAACCAATCAGTTTTGCTTTCCATGAAAGGAAAAATAACTGTTCGCCACGTCAGTATAGATATTTGGACTTCATATCGCAATTTACAACAGATATCCATCACATTTCCGGAAAGGACAATGTGGTTGCTGATACCTTGTCACGGATAAATGAACTGCAGGCACCAGTATCTCATGAAACTCTCGCCAAGGCACAAGAGTCAGACATGGAGCTATCAGGATTCCTCAACTCAACGTCATCGCTCAGGCTAGAAAAGTATAAAGTTCCAGGTACAGATGTAACTATGTACTGTGACGTCAGTACACAAACTGCAAGGCCTTTCGTACCACAAGCCTTACGAAAACAAGTGTTCGACAGTCTTCATTCGTTAAGTCATCCTGGCGCAAACGCAACCTCTAAGTTAGTTGCGGATCGGTTTGTTTGGCCAGGGGTTAGGAAAGACTGCCGGGAGTGGTCCAGATCTTGCGTAGCATGTCAACGAGCCAAAGTGACTCACTACATTATGTCAATCTCACTAGTACATTACCTTTCTTTGTTTTATAGTATTTCACTTTGACCTTTCCACCGCATGATACCGGCGGCGGCGTTATGTTCCTTCTTGCTGCACCCTGACAGGATGTCAAAAGTTTACCCCATAGACCTATATTGGCTAGACCACGCAAATGTATGTTCTTCGCGTGTAAAAAGGGAGTAAAAATGACTTCCTTCGCGCCATTTCCGTTCAGTCCGCGCTCAAACGTTCTCGATGCCAGAAGTCATACGAAAACTAAAAATGCCAAATTGTGCGGTATTAAGCTGTAAAAACTGCACAAAAAATTGTCAATCTCACCACATTATGTCAGTCTCACCATATTATGTCAATCTCAACATTTTACGTCAATCTCACCATGTTGTCATCCTCACTAGATTATGTCATCCTCACTACATGACGTCAATCTCAGTACATTATGCCGTCCCCACTACAATATGCCATTCACACTACATTATGTCAATCTCAACACTTTATGTCAATCTTACCACATTATGCCATCCTCACTACATAATGCCACGCTCACTACATTATGCCATCTTCACTACATTATGTTAATCTAACCACATTATTTCAATCTCACAACATTATGTCCATCTCACCATATAACGTCATCCTCACTACATGACGTCAATCTCACTACAAAATGTCATCCTCACTACATTATGACATACTCACTACATTATGCCATCCTCACTACATTATGTCAATCTTACCACATTATGTCAATCTCACCACATTATGTCATCCTCACTACATTATGTCAATCTCACTACATTATGTCAATCTAACTACATTATGTCAATCTCACCACATTATGCCATCATCACTACATTATGTCATCCTAACAACATTATGTCATCCTCACTACATTATGTCAATCTCATCACATTATGTCGATCTCAACACATTATGTCAATCTCACCATGTTGTTATCCTCACTATATTATGTCATCTTCACTACATTATGTCATCTTCCAACATTATGTCAATCCACCACATAATGTCAATCTCTCTACATTATGTCAATCTAACCACACTATGCCATCTTCACTACATTATGTCATCCTAAAAACATTTTGTCATCCTCATTACATTATGTCATCCTCACTACATTATGTCAATCTCACCACGTTATGCCATCTTCACTACATTATGTCATCCTAACAACATTATGTCATCCTCACTACATTATGTCATCCTCACTACATTATGTCAATCTCGCTACATTATGCCATCTTCACTACATTATGCCGTGCTCACTACATTATGTCAATCTCACTACACTATGCCAATCTCACTACATAATGCCATCCTCACTACATTATGCCATCTTCACTACATTATGTTAAACTCACTACATTATGTCATCCTTACTACATTATGTCAATCTCACTACATTATGTCAATCTCACTAGTACATTACCTTTCTTTGTTTTATAGTATTTCACTTTGACCTTTCCACCGCATGATACCGGCGGCGGCGTTATGTTCCTTCTTGCTGCACCCTGACAGGATGTCAAAAGTTTACCCCATAGACCTATATTGGCTAGACCACGCAAATGTATGTTCTTCGCGTGTAAAAAAGGAGTAAAAATGACTTCCTTCGCGCCATTTCCGTTCAGTCCGCGCTCAAACGTTCTCGATGCCAGAAGTCAAACGAAAACTAAAAATGCCAAATTGTGCGGTATGAAGCTGTAAAAACTACAAAAAAATTGTCAATCTCACCACATTATGCCAGTCTTACCATATTATGTCAATCTCAACACTTTATGTCAATCTCACGATGTTGTCATCCTCACTACATTATGCCATCCTCACTACATTATGCCATCTTCACTACATTATGTTAATCTCACTACATTATGTCATCCTTACTACATTATATCAATCTCACTACATTATGTCAATCTCACTAGTACATTACCTTTCTTTGTTTTATAGTATTTCACTTTGACCTTTCCACCGCATGATACCGGCGGCGGCGTTATGTTCCTTCTTGCTGCACCCTGACAGGATGTCAAAAGTTTACCCCATAGACCTATATTGGCTAGACCACGCAAATGTATGTACTTCGCGTGTAAAAAGGGTGTAAAAATGACTTCCTTCGCGCCATTTCCGTTCAGCCCCCGCTCAAACGTTCTCGATGCCAGAAGTCAAACGAAAACTAAAAATGCCAAATTGTGCGGTATTAAGCTGTAAAAACGGCACAAAAAATTGTCAATCTCACCACATTATGTCAGTCTCACCATATTATGTCAATCTCAACACTTTATGTCAATCTCACGATGTTGTCATCCTCACTACATTATGCCATCCTCACTACATTATGCCATCTTCACTACATTATGTTAATCTCACTACATTATGACATCCTCACTACATTATGACATCCTCAAACTCAAACTCAAACTCAAAGCATTTATTTCAAGTAAACCAATTACAGGCACTTTGGAATTGTCAAGGGATCGGTCAGTCAGAAAGATGAAAGTAGTTGCCTATTCCAAAGCGTAGTAGGTACCTGTGGAGAAGTACGGGCAAGAAACTACACGGACACTCTTTTAAATCATAAAAATCGTTACAAAATTTTGGTTACATCATTCAAGTTGAAATAATACATGTGAGAACGATGTAGAAAGACGTGCACGTTAAAAGCGTCCGTACTAAAAAAGATAAAAACAAAAACAAAAAAATAACAATTCAGAAATGAAAATACTTAGATTAAAATTAAAATAAGCCTTGGCAGCTAAGAGATGACCAGTCCCTACTGGCGGCGCCCGTGCACGAACATGACGTATGGATCAGCACCATTTAGCTCAACCATTTTGAAGGGAACTCAATGATCCAACACACACGCCACCACCAGCGAGACATTTGAGTGAGCATGACATACCCTCAGCCGCCAGGGCACATTCAAGTCAATGAAAGACGTACCCAGTAAATGGTAGCTTTATAGTTTAGTTGCATAGTGCTCACACGTGTTATGCAATTATACAATATTAGGAGATTGAATTAATACAATACAAAGATAGTTTTTTGAATCTTCAGCAGCTCCAACTATGTTTATATATTTTCGAATGCTAATTAATTAGTTTATGCGCCCTTGTGGAGCAGGACCAGCGGTGAACCAAGCTTTTTGTCAGCGATGTAATGTGTGACTTATAATATGCTTGACTGCATAGTGTGCGTTTTATATAAGATTTGAATTTGGTTTCGTTGAGTTGGAGTATGTGGGGAGGTATTTTATTACAGCATTTTAAACAGTACCCCATGAAGGATGAGTCTACTTTAGCCAGTCTGAAGCCTGGTTGAACTAATTGGTCCCTATTTCTGGTCACCTGTTTTAGTGAAAAGATTTAGATTTTTCCTTACGTACATGATGTTTTCATAGATGTATTGACAAGGTACCGTCATGATATTAATATCCTTAAACAGTTCCCTTAGAGAATCGCGCCTGCGGAGGCCATATATTGCTCTGATGGCTCTTTTCTGCAGTATAAAAATAGACTCGATATCTGCAGCCCGTCTTCATAGTAAAATACCGTAAGACATGATACTATGAAAGTAACTGAAATAGACTAGTCTCGCGGTATCTACATTAGTAAATTGACGGATTTTTCTTACAGCATATGCTGCTGAACTTAGCCGTCCTGCAAGAGATGTTATATGAGGACCCCATTGCAGCTTTGAGTCGAGCGTGATCCCCAGGAAAACAGTTTTATCGACGAATTCTAGTTTCTCTTTATTTAATACTATGTCACAATCACTACTTTTAACATTTGGTAAAGCAAATCTTATGCATTTAGTTTTTTTTCCATTTAACACTAAATTATTAGCAGTGAACCAATTTTGCACCTGCAGTAAGGCGTTATTTACGTCGTCAAGATTTGATGCACGCCTATTTATCTTAAAAATTAAGGAAGTATCGTCAGCAAATAACACCATTTTTGGTTGGTTTTTTAATAAATGGGGTAGATCATTAATATATACTAAAAAGAGGAAAGGACCTAATATCGAGCCTTGTGGAACACCCATTTTTACTTTTAAACCAAGTGAATTGACCCCGTTTATTTGAACTTTTTGCTGTCTATCATTTAAATAAGATTTTACTAAACTGAGCGCAAGTTTACCTAATCCGTAATGCTCAAGTTTCAAGAGCAAGGTTTCATGATTAACGCAGTCAAATGCCTTGGAGAGGTCACAAAAGATTCCTATGGCATCTTGGGCCTCCTCCCACGCTGTAAATATGTGTTTTAATAAAGTGACACCGGCGTCGGTTGTACAACAGCCTTTGGTGAAGCCATATTGCTGGTCGTGTAAGATTTTGTTGTTGTTAAAATGATTAAGCATTTGATTGAGCATTACCTTTTCGAATACCTTGCTGAATACTGGCAACACGGATACTGGTCTATAATTATTGGTGTCTTTGCTGTCCCCCGATTTAAAAAGTGGAATAACCTTACTGTATTTCTTTAACACACACAACAGCATTAGTTATTCTCACTACATTATGACATCCTCACTACATTATGTCAATCTTACAACATTATGTCAATCTCACTACATTGTCAATCTCAACACATTATGTCAATCTCACCACATTACCCCAATCTCAACACTTTATGTCAATCTCACCATCTTGTCATCCTCACTACATTATGTCATCCTCACTACATTATGTCATCTTACAACATTATGTTAATCTCACCACATTATGTCAATCTCACCACACTATGTCAATCTCACCACATTATGTCCATATCACCACATTATGTCATCCTCACTACATGATGTCAATCTCAGTACATTATGCCATCCTCACTACAATATGCCATTCACACTACATTATGTCAATCTCAGTACATTATGTCAATATCACTACATTACGTCATCTTCACTACGTTATGTCATACTGACAACATTATGTCAGCCTCACTACATTATGTCATACTCACTACATAATGCCATCCTCACTACATTATGTCAATCTCACTACATTATGCCATGCTCACTACATTATGCCATGATCACTACATTATGTCAATCTCACTACATTATGTCATCCTCACTACATGATGTCAATCTCAGTACATTATGCCATACTCACTACAATATGCCATTCACACTACATTATGTCAATCTCACTACATTATGTCAATCTCACTACATTACGCCATCTTCACTACATTATGTCATCCTAACAACATTATGTCATCCTCACTACATTATGTCACCCTCACTACATTATGTCAATCTCACTACATTATGCCATGCTCACAACATTATGCCATGCTCACTACATTATGTCAATCTCACTACATTATGCCATGCTCACAACATTATGCCATGCTCACTACATTATGTCAAGCTCACTACATTATGCCGTCCTCACTACATAATGCAATCCTCACTATATTATGCTATCCTCACTTGATTATGTCAATCTTACAAGATTATGTCAATCTCACTACATCGTCAATCTCACCACATTATGTCAATCTCACCACATTACGCTAACCTCAACACTATGTCAATCTCACCATGTAGTCATCTTCACTACATTATCTCATCTTACAACATGATGTCAATCTCACCACATTATGTCAATCTCACCACATTACGTCCTCCTCACCACATAATGCCATCTTCAAAACCTTATGTCATCCTAACAACATTATGTCATACTCACTATATTATGACATCCTCACTACATTATGCCGTCCTCACTACATAATGCAATCCTCACTATATTATGCCATCCTCACTACATTATGTCAATCTTACAACATTATGTCAATCTCACTACATTGTCAATCTCACCACATTATGTCAAACTCACCACATTACGTCCTCCTCACCACATTATGCCATCTTCACTACATTATGTCATCCTAACAATATTATGCCATGCTCACTACATTATGTCAAGCTCACTACATTATGCCGTCCTCACTACATAATGCAATCCTCACTATATTATGCCATCCTCACCAGAATATGTCAATCTTACAACATTATGTCAATCTCACTACATCGTCAATCTCACCACATTATGTCAATCTCACCACATTACGCCAATCTCAACACTATGTCAATCTCACCATGTAGTCATCTTCACTACATTATCTCATCTTACAACATGATGTCAATCTCACCACATTATGTCAATGTCACCACATTACGTCCTCCTCAACACATTATGCCATCTTCATAACATTATGTCATCCTAACAACATTATGTCATCCTCACTATATTATGACATCCTCACTGCATTATGACATCCTCACTACATTATGTCATCCTCACTACATTATGTCAATCTCACTACATTATGCCATGCTTACTACATTATGCCATCTTCACTACATTATGTTAATCTCTCTACATTATGTCATCCTCACTACATTATGTCAATCTCACTACTTTATGCCATGCTCACTACATTATGCCATGCTCACTACATTATGCCATGCTCACTACATTATGTCGATCTCACTACATTATGCCAGCATCACTATAGTATGCCATCCTCACTACATTATGTCAATCTCACCACACTATGTCAATCTCACCACATTATGTCCATATCACCACATTATGTCATCCTCACTACATGATGTCAATCTCAGTACATTATGCCATCCTCACTACAATATGCCATTCACACTACATTATGTCAATCTCAGTACATTATGTCAATATCACTACATTACGTCATCTTCACTACGTTATGTCATACTGACAACATTATGTCAGCCTCACTACATTATGTCATACTCACTACATAATGCCATCCTCACTACATTATGTCAATCTCACTACATTATGCCATGCTCACTACATTATGCCATGATCACTACATTATGTCAATCTCACTACATTATGTCATCCTCACTACATGATATCAATCTCAGTACATTATGCCATACTCACTACAATATGCCATTCACACTACATTATGTCAATCTCACTACATTATGTCAATCTCACTACATTACGCCATCTTCACTACATTATGTCATCCTAACAACATTATGTCATCCTCACTACATTATGTCACCCTCACTACATTATGTCAATCTCACTACATTATGCCATGCTCACAACATTATGCCATGCTCACTACATTATGTCAATCTCACTACATTATGCCATGCTCACAACATTATGCCATGCTCACTACATTATGTCAAGCTCACTACATTATGCCGTCCTCACTACATAATGCAATCCTCACTATATTATGCTATCCTCACTACATTATGTCAATCTTACAAGATTATGTCAATCTCACTACATCGTCAATCTCACCACATTATGTCAATCTCACCACATTACGCCAATCTCAACACTATGTCAATCTCACCATGTAGTCATCTTCACTACATTATCTCATCTTACAACATGATGTCAATCTCACCACATTATGTCAATCTCACCACATTACGTCCTCCTCACCACATAATGCCATCTTCAAAACCTTATGTCATCCTAACAACATTATGTCATACTCACTATATTATGACATCCTCACTACATTATGCCGTCCTCACTACATAATGCAATCCTCACTATATTATGCCATCCTCACTACATTATGTCAATCTTACAACATTATGTCAATCTCACTACATTGTCAATCTCACCACATTATGTCAAACTCACCACATTACGTCCTCCTCACCACATTATGCCATCTTCACTACATTATGTCATCCTAACAATATTATGCCATGCTCACTACATTATGTCAAGCTCACTACATTATGCCGTCCTCACTACATAATGCAATCCTCACTATATTATGCCATCCTCACCACAATATGTCAATCTTACAACATTATGTCAATCTCACTACATAGTCAATCTCACCACATTATGTCAATCTCACCACATTACGCCAATCTCAACACTATGTCAATCTCACCATGTAGTCATCTTCACTACATTATCTCATCTTACAACATGATGTCAATCTCACCACATTATGTCAATGTCACCACATTACGTCCTCCTCAACACATTATGCCATCTTCATAACATTATGTCATCCTAACAACATTATGTCATCCTCACTATATTATGACATCCTCACTGCATTATGACATCCTCACTACATTATGTCATCCTCACTACATTATGTCAATCTCACTACATTATGCCATGCTCACTACATTATGCCATCTTCACTACATTATGTTAATCTCTCTACATTATGACATCCTCACTACATTATGTCATCCTCACTACATTATGTCATCCTCACTACATTATGTCACCCTCACTACATTATGTCATCCTCACTACATTATGTCAATCTCACTACTTTATGCCATGCTCACTACATTATGCCATGCTCACTACATTATGCCATGCTCACTACATTATGTCGATCTCACTACATTATGCCAGCATCACTATAGTATGCCATCCTCACTACATTATGTCAATCTTACAACATTATGTCAATCTCACTTCATTGTCAATCTCACCACATTATGTCAATCTCACCATGTTGTCATCCTCACTACATTATGTCATCTTACAACATGATGTCAATCTCACTAAATTATGTCAATCTCACCACATTATGTCCATCTCACCACATTATGCCATCTTCACTACATTATGTCATCCTAGCAACATTATGTCATCCTCACTACATTATGTCAATCTCAGTACATTATGCCATGCTCACTACATTATGCCATGCTCACTACATTATGTCAATCTCACTACATTATGCCATCCTTACTACATAATGCCATCCTCACTACATTATGCCATCTTCACTACATTATGTTAATCTCACTACATTATAACATCCTCACTTTATTATGACATCCCCACTACATTATGCCATCCGCACTACATTATGTCAATCTTACAACATTATGTCATCCTCACTACATTATGTCAATCTCACCACGTTATGCCATCTTCACTACATTATGCCATCCCAACAACATTATGTCATCCTCACTACATTATGTCATCCTCACTACATTATGTCAATCTCACTACATTATGCCATCCTCACTACATTATGCCATGCTCACTACATTATGTCAATCTCAGTACATTATGTCATGCTCACTACATTATGCCAAGCTCACTACATTATGTCAATCTCACTACATTATGTCAATCTCACTACATTACGCCATCTTCACTACATTATGTCATCCTAACAACATTATGTCATCCTCACTACATTATGTCACCCTCACTACATTATGTCAATCTCACTACATTATGCCATGCTCACAACATTATGCCGTGCTCACTACATTATGTCAAGCTCACTACATTATGCCGTCCTCACTACATAATGCAATCCTCACTATATTATGCTATCCTCACTACATTATGTCAATCTTACAAGATTATGTCAATCTCACTACATCGTCAATCTCACCACATTATGTCAATCTCACCACATTATGTCATCCTCACTACATGATGTCAATCTCAGTACATTATGCCATCCTCACTACAATATGCCATTCACACTACATTATGTCAATCTCAGTACATTATGTCAATATCACTACATTACGTCATCTTCACTACATTATGTCATACTGATAACATTATGTCAGCCTCACTGCATTATGACATCCTCACTACATTATGTCATCCCCACTACATTATGTCAATCTCACTACATTACGCCATGCTCACTACATTATGTCAATCTCACTACATTATGCCATCCTCACTACATAATGCCATCCTCACTACATTATGCCATCTTCACTACATTATGTTAATCTCACTACATTACGCCAATCTCAACACTTTATATCAATCTCACCATGTTGTCATCCTCGCTACATTATGTCAATCTTACAACATTATGTCAATCTCACCACATTATGTCCATCTCATCACATCATGCCATTTCCGTTCAGTCCGCGCTCAAACGATGCCAGAAGTCAAACGAAAACTAAATTGTGCGGTATTAAGCTGTAAAAACTACACAAAAAAAGTGGGACGAGATAATGGAAAAGTTTCCTTTCATCAGTCAGTCATTTGTTTTTAAATTGTGTGTTTTTTATAAAAAAGTCAATTATTTAATGTTTATTGTGGTTTTACAATGAAAATTATGTAACAGTGTGTATCGGATATTTCATATTCATAATACATTGCGTCATGGCATAATGATGCCATCCTAACTACAATATGTCATCCTCACTATATTATGTCAATCTCACTACATAATGTCATCCTCACTACATTATGACATCCTCACTACATTATGCCATCCTCACTACATTAGGTCAATCTTACTACATTATGTCAATCTCACCACATTATGTCATCCTTATTACATTATGTCAATCTAACAACATCATGTCAATCTCACTACTTTGTCAATCTCACCACATTATTTCAATCTCACAACATTATGTCCATCTCACCATATTACGTCATCCTCACTACATGATGTCAATCTCACTACATACGGTCATCCTCACTACATTATGACATCTTCACTACATTATGCCATCCTCACTACGTTATGTCAATCTTACTACATTATGTCAATCTCTCCACATGATGTCATCCTCACTACATTATCTCAATCTAACAACATTATGTCAATCTCACCACATTATGCCATCTTCGCTACATTATGTAATCCTCACTACATTATGTCATCCTCACTACATGATGTCAATCTCAGTACATTATGCCATCCTCACTACAATATGCCATTCACACTACATTATATCAATCCCACCACATTATGTCAATCTCAACACTTTATGTCAATCTCACCATGCTGTCATCCTCACTTCATTATGTCATCTTCAGTACATTATGTCATCTTCAGTACATTATGTCAATCTCACTACATTTTGCCATCCTCACAACATTATGTCAATCTTACATTATTATATCAATCTCACTACATTGTCAATCTCACCACATTATGTCAATCTCACCACATTATGTCAATCTCAGCACTGTCACCCTCACCATGTTGTCATCGTCGCTACGTTATGTCATACTCACTACGTTGTGTCATCTTACAACATGATGTCAATCTCACCACATTATGTTCATCTCACCACATGATGTCATCCTCACTACATGATGTCAATCTCAGTACATTATACCATCCTCACTACAATATGCCATTCACACTACATTATGTCAATCTCACCACATTATTTCAATCTCACCACATTATACCATCTTCACTACATTACGTCATCCTCACTACATTATGTCAATCTCATTACATTAGGCCATCCTCACAACATTATGTCAATCTTACATTATTATGTCAATCTCACTACATTGTCAATCTCACCACATTATGTCAATCTCACCACATTATGTCAATCTCAGCACTGTCACCCTCACCATGTTGTCATCGTCGCTACGTTATGTCATACTCACTACATTATGTCATCTTACAACATGAAGTCAATCTCACCACATTATGTTCATCTCACCACATGTCATCCTCACTACATGATGTCAATCTCAGTACATTATGCCATCCTCACTACAATATGCCATTCACACTACATTATATCAATCTCACCACATTATGTCAATCTCAACACTTTATGTCAATCTCACCATGCTGTCATCCTCACTTCATTATGTCATCTTCAGTACATTATGTCAATCTCACTACATTTTGCCATCCTCACAACATTATGTCAATCTTACATTATTATATCAATCTCACTACATTGTCAATCTCACCACATTATGTCAATCTCACCACATTATGTCAATCTCAGCACTGTCACCCTCACCATGTTGTCATCGTCGCTACGTTATGTCATACTCACTACGTTATGTCATCTTACAACATGATGTCAATCTCACCACATTATGTTCATCTCACCACATGATGTCATCCTCACTACATGATGTCAATCTCAGTACATTATACCATCCTCACTACAATATGCCATTCACACTACATTATATCAATCTCACCACATTATGTCAATCTCAACACTTTATGTCAATCTCACCATGCTGTCATCCTCACTTCATTATGTCATCTTCAGTACATTATGTCAATCTCACTACATTATGACATCTTCACTACATTATGACATCCTCACTACATTATGCCATCCTCACTACATTATGTCAATCTTACAACATTATGTCAATCTCATTACATTATCAATCTCACCACATTATGTCAATCTCACCACATTACGCCAATCTCAACACTTTATGTCAATCTCACCATGTTGTCATCCTCACTACATTATGTCATCGTCACTACATTATGTCATCTTACAACAGTATGTCAATCTCACCACATTATGTCATCCTCACTACATGATGTCAATCTCAGTACATTATGCCATCCTCACTACAATATGCCATTCACACTACATTATGTTGTAGTGACACAGAGCCAGTCACTTACCTCTAGTACCAGAAACAACCCACACCGTACCACCTGCATAACCGATACCTACCCTGCGTTGTTTGACAAATCAGTTAAAGAAACAGAGAAGACCGCCTTGAAAAGGACGTACGTGACTCTGTTAAGAAATAAGAAGTTCGTTCTGAAAAGAACGGTTTGGGCTCAAGGCTGACGACATGCGTGAAGATCATCGAAGCAGCAGAGGTCACACGACGCGGACACGACGCGGTAGAAGCCACGCGGTGCGACACGGCGACACACGACGCGATGACAAGCAGAGATCTTCACGCAACGCCGGCAGCCCGAGGAAAGGACGCGCGCGGCGCGGCCGCATCTACTTATAGCCTAGCGAGGCGCGCGCGCCGCCGGCGCGCGGGACGACGTTGATTGGCTGTGCTATTATGCGCGCTCCACGCATGCGCGGCGCATCGAGCGCCCTCTGACGAATGTGGTAGTTTTGAATATATGTAAATATCTTAGGGTAAGCAATACTTGTACCAACCTGTATGTAAATATAAATAGGACAATTTATCCAATAAACACAGATCATCCGGACACGTCTTTGAATCAACATACCTGCTTATCCCTAAATTGGTGACCCCGACGTGATCCTTAAATATAGAAGAACAATCGAGATCAAGCAAAATGTCAAAGGACGCCCAGATCGTGGATTTCTGCGATGCCCACGGTGCCGCAACGGTGAAGAGCGACGTCGCTGCCATATCGCTGCCTGCGCGTTTGCCACCATTTTACCGCCAAAATCCGCGACTATGGTTTGCACAATTTGAAACCGCCATCGCCGGAAGCAAGATCGGAGAAGATCAAAAATTTAACCTCGTCGTTCCACTGCTGGGCTACAGTGATTTGGAGCAAATTGGTGACATAATCCTGAATCCACCGGCTACGGGAAAATACAGCACACTGAAGAACAGGCTGATATCGACATACCAAGAGTCTGACCATCGTCAACTGCAAAAATTGCTCGCCGGGCTCGAACTCGGCGACCAGAAGCCTAGCCAACTACTCCGCAAGATGCGCGATTTGAGCGGCAAACTTATGTCAGACGAAGCGCTCAAGGTGATGTGGCTCAATCAGCTACCCACGCAAGTTCGCGCCGTGATCTCTGTGAACACCGAATCCAAGCTCGAAGTCCTGGCTGCGATGGCCGATAAAATGATGGAGCACTTCGAACCTGCATCAGTGGCCGCAGTCTCCACAACAACCTCGCCAAGCTGCGGAAGTCATCACTCATCATCAGCCATCACGAATTTGCAAGTAGAATTCCTATCAAAGCAAATCGAGAAGTTATCCGTTGAAATCGCCGAGCTACGCACAAGCACAAGTCAGCAACGACGTGCGGCGCACGCTCGCCCCTCTCGCTCCCGTTCCCGCTACACATCATGGTCGCGCCACCGCAGCACTTCGCGCCAAAACTCCCGCGGATCGAGAAAACCGGGCGACGCTGATTGGTTGTGCTACTATCATTACAGATTCGGTGACGAAGCACGCAAATGCGAATCACCTTGTTCTAAAATCAAGAAGGAAAACTAGAATATACATCGACTGTGGCGGAAGTCGATGTTAGCCAACGAAGTTACCGCCTCTGCATCATCGATATCAACAACCGAGAGAAATTTCTCGTTGACACCGGAGCCGACATATCAGTTTTAGCAGCAAGGAACAAGACATATTCGAAACCGGCAGACAGTACCTACAAATTATTCGCAGCAAACGGCACACAAATACGTACCTACGGAGAGCGTACACTCGAGCTCAACCTAGGTTTACGTAGGAGCTTTAAATGGACATTCGTCGTCGCCGACGTAAAGACATCAATACTGGGCGCAGATTTCCTAGTAAATCACAAATTATTAGTCGATTTACATCAACGGAAACTCATCGACCGCGTTACCGATCTTGCCGTGAACACCATAAGGATTCAAGCCACAGAAGAAGCCGTCTACCTAATCGATCGTAACCATGCATACCACGACATACTGAGGAAGTATCCAGATGTTCTGCGACCCATAACACTCAAGACTTCTGCAAAACACGACGTGAAACATCACATAGAAACAACAGGCCAACCTATTTACTCAAGGCCACGCCCACTTCCTCCGGACAAGTACAACGCAGCAAAAATTTAATTTGAGAAGATGATGGAAATGGGTATCTGTAAACCTTCTAAAAGCCCATGGGCCAGCCTATTACACGTCGTCAAGAAAAAAGATGGCTCATTACGTGTCTGCGGCGATTACCGAAGACTTAACGCCGTGACTGTACCCGACCGCTACCCAATTCCGAGAATGCAAGACTTTACGTACCAACTACATGGAAAGAAAGTTTTTTCGAAACTCGATATGAAGATGGCCTATTATTCCATACCAATCAATGAAGAAGACGCTGCCAAGACCGCCATTACAACGCCATTCGGTCTCTTCGAGTTTACATGCATGCCGTTTGGCCTACGCAACTCGGGACAAACATTTCAACGTTTCATGCACGAAGTACTGCGAGGCCTCGACGATATCGTATTTTGTTTCGTCGACGATTTACTCATCTACTCAAATAATGAAGAAGAGCATCAGCGCCACCTACATCAAGTGCTCAAACGATTGAACAACTACGGCATCACACTCAATATCGAAAAATGCGAGTTTGGCACGAACAAGATACAATTTCTCGGATATGAAGTCACACAAGATGGAATCAAACCCACACAAGACCGCATCCAAACTATAACCAACTACCCGAAACCGACAACAATTCAAGAATTACGAAGATTTTTGGGAATGCTAAACTTTTACCGCAGCTGCCTACCTCATCAAGCTGAACACCAAAACCTTCTCAACAAATACCTACATAACAGCAAAAAGAACGATAAATCACCAATCGCCTGGACGCCTGAAGCCGAAGAAGCGTTCGAGAAATGCCGCCAAAGCATACTCGACGCAACTACGCTAACGCACCCGGTACCTAGCGCACCGCTATGTTTGTTTACCGACGCATCGAACACTAGCATCGGCGCCGTTCTTCAACAAAAAGTCGACAACGTGTGGAAACCTCTCGCATTCTACTCAAAAACAATGAGCGAGACGCAGCGACGGTACAGCGTGTACGATCGCGAATTATTGGCTATGTACACCGCTGTCCAACATCTACGACGGCTAATAGAGGGCAACGACCTAATAATATACACCGATCACAAGCCTCTAACGTACGCACTCACAAGAACGCCGAGCAGTACCGACACGCCGAGAAAGGAACGACAACTTCACTATATAAGCCAATTCTGCGCAAATATCAAATATATTAACGGCGATATGAACGAGGCAGCTGACGCATTATCACGGATAGAAGAGGTCGAACTACTAAACTCGACTATCGACTACAATCAACTTGTTGGAGAATATGAAGACGACACCGAACTACGATCGTGCCTGAACAACCCCAAGCTGAAGTTCACCCGGCTGACTATGCCCGGAGTTCAACAACCCATACTATGCGAAACATCAACAAACAACGTTCGACCGTATTTACCACAAACTTATCGTTTTGCCGCCTTCAAAGCGCAACACGATTTAAGTCACCCCGGGGTACGAACATCAAGAAAAATAATGGCAACAAAATTCTTCTGGCCTTCCATGAACAAAGACGTCACTACATGGGCAAGGGCCTGCATCGGCTGTCAGCGCGCGAAAGTCCAACGACACGTGATAAGCCCGCTCGGTAAATTCAAAGAGACAACGCGCTTCGAACATATTCATGTTGACATCGTCGGACCACTACCTCCATCTAATGACTACCGATACCTCGTCACGATGATCGACCGCTGCACCAAGTGGCCCGAAGCGATCCCTACGCGTGACGTCACCGCAGAGACTGTCGCCAAAGCCGTATACGACGGGTGGATATCACGATTCGGATGCCCGTTACGACTTACAACAGACCAAGGGCGACAATTTGAGTCTGCACTATTCACATCGCTGATGAAGAAGTTCGGCATCAATCGCATTCGCACCACTGCATTCCACCCACAAGCGAATGGTCAAGTCGAGCGATGGCACCGCACACTAAAGTCAGCATTGATGGCGAGAGCAGCCGCGACACGGTGGAGCGAGGAACTACCCACAGTTCTCCTAGGATTACGTACCGCACTTTGTGAAGATACCTCCGTCAGCGCAGCCCTAATGACGTACGGTACAACACTACGCATTCCGTCCGATTTCTTCGTGCCTACAACGCCGAACATCGAAGACGCAGAATTCGTACGTCAGCTGAGTGAAACAATGTCGTCGCTATCGCCGGGGAAAAGAAACCAATCAACAAACGCGAACACATTCGTGTACAAAGATCTCGCAACATGTACGCACGTGTTTCTACGAAACGACACTGTGCGCAGCCCACTTACACCACCTTACGACGGCCCGTTCGAGATACTACAACGCAGCGAAGAAGGAAAGCTGTTTACATTGCGCCTACCTCGTCGCACCGCCATCGTGTCAGTCGACAGATTGAAGCCAGCGTATATGTACAACGTAGACGACACAGAAACAACATCGTCGAACTCGCCGTCGCCTGCGACGCATTCGCCGACTCAAGGTCATCGAAACACATCAGCAGACACGCACACATCGAACGCACCGAGTAAACATACCTACGTCACAAGAACCGGCCGCACTGTGAAACCGAACGTACGCTTCACTTAGGGGGGAGTGATGTAGTGACACAGAGCCAGTCACTTACCTCTAGTACCAGAAACAACCCACACCGTACCACCTGCATAACCGATACCTACCCTGCGTTGTTTGACAAATCAGTTAAAGAAACAGAGAAGACCGCCTTGAAAAGGACGTACGTGACTCTGTTAAGAAATAAGAAGTTCGTTCTGAAAAGAACGGTTTGGGCTCAAGGCTGACGACATGCGTGAAGATCATCGAAGCAGCAGAGGTCACACGACGCGGACACGACGCGGTAGAAGCCACGCGGTGCGACACGGCGACACACGACGCGATGACAAGCAGAGATCTTCACGCAACGCCGGCAGCCCGAGGAAAGGACGCGCGCGGCGTGGCCGCATCTACTTATAGCCTAGCGAGGCGCGCGCGCCGCCGGCGCGCGGGACGACGTTGATTGGCTGTGCTATTATGCGCGCTCCACGCATGCGCGGCGCATCGAGCGCCCTCTGACGAATGTGGTAGTTTTGAATATATGTAAATATCTTAGGCTAAGCAATACTTGTACCAACCTGTATGTAAATATAAATAGGACAATTTATCCAATAAACACAGATCATCCGGACACGTCTTTGAATCAACATACCTGCTTATCCCTAAAATGTCAATCTCACTACATTATATCAATCTCACCACATTACGCCATCTTCACTACATAATGTCATCCTAACAACATTATGCCATCCTCACTACATTATGTCAATCTCACTACGTAATATTGTACGCATATTGATATACAGGATGTCCCAGGAAACCTGTACCAGCGAAGGTCAGGGGACACTAATACCCATCGATTGGACCCCTGTGTATGTTCCGCGATATTTTGTAGTTTTCGAGAAATTATTTTTTTTTATTTTATTTAGAGTTTTTTTTTATCGTGGGCGGTTTTAGTCATAACTTTTTGTGATTGCAGTTTCTTTGAGATTGTTTTTGTCAGTATTATGGCTAAAATGTGTATTCACATGTTCTATGTAGAATACAAAACACCCAAATTCTAACTACTATAGTAGCTCAGAATTTGATCACAAGGTTAATATTTCTGTTGGAGAAAAATATTCATTTGATTTTAACTTGAAAAAAAAAAATACTTACACTTTACTTAATGACTTGTAAATAATTTGTAATAAACCTATCCTTAAAAACCGGAATATACCCGCCACAATGGAAGATCTCTAGGGTCACACCTATTCCCAAGAGTTTGAATAAAGCTTTAGTGGAGGAGTTCCGTCCCATTGCCATCTTGTCATCACCAGCTAAAGTTTTTGAAAACATACTACATAATTATATTTATTCCCAGGTTGGAAAGTATTTATGTGACGAACAACATGGTTTCAGAGCAAAAAGATCAGTAAATACTAACCTTCTTACCCTAGTAGACTATATATCTAAACGATTGGACGGTGGAGCCCAGGTCGATGTCTTGTACTTTGACTTCCGGAAGGCGTTTGATAGGGTCAATAACGATATTCTTCTGGAAAAATTATGTGCCATCGGATTTCCGCCAGGTCTATTACGGCTTCTCGCTGACTACTTCCGCGATCGTCAGCAGTTTGTCAGACTGGGCCTTTATGAATCCCAGCCCTATTATACGCGTTCTGGAGTCAGTCAAGGATCAATTCTGGGACCGCTTCTTTTCTTGATAATGATCAACGACCTTCCTTTAGTTATTCATCACGCCAGAAGTCTATTGTATGCAGACGATCTAAAACTTTTTTCCGAAATTCGCTCTGAAGCCGATAGTCTTGCGCTGCAGCGTGATATTGAGGCGATATTTGAGTGGAGTGTTAGGAACAAAATGGAATTTAATTCTTCCAAGTGCTTCGTGGTGAGTTTTACTCGAGCACGAAACCCTATCACCTTTCCTTATAAAATTAATAGCTGTACTATTACCAGAACAACTGGAATTAAGGATCTAGGTGTCACATTTGACAACAAGCTTACGTTTCATGATCATATGGTATCGGTAGCAAAAGATTCATTTAGACGTTTAGGTTTCATACTGCGCAATGCTAAAGATTTTAGCAACATCGGCGCAATTAAATCTATTTTTAATGTACTTGTTCGTAGTAAACTGGAGTCCAGTGCATGTGTCTGGAACCCGTACGAAAAGAAGTACACTTTATTATTGGAAAAAGTACAAAAGGCTTATCTTAGGTACCTTTATAAACGCCTCAATGGGTATTATCCGTTTATGTACCCTTCAAACTTTCTCTTAGGCTGCTTAGGGTACAACTCTCTCGAGGTCAGAAGAAATAATGACCAAATTATTAATATGGTTAAGATCTTTCACGGTAAAACAGATGCTCCCGAACTGCTTAATGAGTTGTCCCATCTTTTTGCTCCGGTAAATTACAACCGTGGCAGGAGGCATAGATTGTTCGCCGTGCCTTGGAGTCGAACTGTCGCGCGAGCCCAGTCTCCTGTTCCTCGCACGCTCTCTGCGCTGAACGCGCTTTTGGATGTGTTCGCGGATGGATGGAAGAAGATCTTGTCAGTATGTCTGGGGTATTGTGAGATGAGCGTATGACTGGCGATTAGTTATATACTTTTGTTTACTGTGCTTTTAAAATGTGTTTGTGTTTAACTAATGTAATTGGCCTTGGCCGTTTTATGTTAAAATGAATAAATAAAAATAAATAAATAAATAAACATTCATAAATTATTCTCCATAGGAATCGCAAAAATGTGAGAAAAGTTATTTAAAATGCATGAAATAAATTTCACTATTTTTAACTGTATCAACTTTGAACTCCGTTTTCGGGTAAAAATGTCCCACAAAGTACCAACTTTTTTGTATTATTTTGAGAGCTAAGAAACCCATAAAGTTTTTAAAATTATTTACAAGTCATTAAGTTAAGTGTAAATATTTTTTTTTTCAAGTTAAAATCAAATGTATATTTTTCTCCAACAGAAATATTAACCTTGTGATCAAATTCTGAGCTACTAGTAGTTAGAATTTGGGTGTTTTGTGTTCTAGAACATGTGAATACACATTCTAGCCATAATACTGACAAAAAAAATCTCAAAGAAATTGCAATCATAAAAAGTTATGACTAAAACCGCGCACGATAAAAAAAACTCTAAATAAAACAAAAAAAAAAAAAACTCGAAAACTACAAAATATCGCGGAACATACATAGGGGTCCAATCGATGGGTATTAGTGTCTCCTGACCACAGACCTTCGCTGGTACAGGTTTCCTGGGACACCCTGTATAGCTAAACGTTAAATTCGACTTTGCCACGAAGTCCTTGGAAAGAGTTCTCAACAAACCACATTCAATTTCGTAGACATTCAAATTGTAATTGGTATTTGTGTATGTTGTTGTATTTGTTTCCGCGAGTGTTCGAGAGAGGCTCGCGAACTTCGCAACTAAAAAGAAACTTGAATTAAACAATGAATATTACAACAAATCACGACGCGTTAACAACGGTACCTTAACTTAACAAAATATGTTTATTTGTGTTTGTACACAACTCGGAGGTGCGCGGGTCGAGAACTTACTAACGCCATTTACAACCTTCTGCATTCACCCGGAAAAAGCCAATTTCTATCCTACGCCACTTGTTATAAGATCGACGGTAAGTGTATAAGTGAAAGTTGTTGTTCGTAAGTCGTAAAGCCCACTAGCACAATAAATAAATAGTTGTAGGTCTAAAGTTGTCTGAACAAACTTGGGCACGTCTTCTCGATTTTTCCCTCCGCTCGTGAATTATTTACCTTTTCCCTTGTTCCAATACAATAGTTGGCAACTCGCGCTTTCGAAACAATATCATTATTCCCACACGTATATATTTATGTATTTTATGGACGTCCCTGAACTTTGAACCTTATAAGTAGCCGGCCCATAACTCTGAGCGGTTGGTATTTATTATTATTTATCTCTTTCAATTAAGGGTTTTTAGGCCTGTTTTGAGTAACGACTACGATCAAAATAGAACAGAAAGGTCTTTGAATAAACGAGCTTTCTTTCCTTCAAAACCACCACCTCAACTCACCCGCAATATGTTTTAACCGACCAAATGAAAAGGCAACGATTTCAGCAACTCAATTAATGGAAATGTACCTAGGTATAAACAACCGCTCCAAACTGCATCTTTTCGAGTCAGTGTGTGGCGGTTGACATTGCGAACATAAATAACTCGCACAAACATCCAGACGCAGCGCAAATATTTGTAGAGCTCACAGTTTTTGTGACGGTGCTGGAATCGAATCCACGACCCGCGCAAAAAGAAGACCTATGCGCGGCATGGCGTTATGTGCGTTATGGCGCTATGTAAACAGTGCATCTCTGCTTTGCTACTTTTATCATGAATACAAACTAGGTTGACAGAATAGGTTAAGTAGGTCAGAAAAGGGCTTGTGGCCTTAATGACGAGCAGGACGTCCTGGGATCGAGACCCAGGCTGGGTAAGTGTAGCTGGGTTTTCCCATCAGACATTTCTGAGTAGCAGCCTGGAGTCTAAACTTGAATGCGGTTTATAGCAGTAGGCTCGCCCGAATACGTAAATAGGCTCGCTCGTATACGTAAATAGGCTCGCCCGTATGCGTAAATAGGCTCGCCCGTATGCGTAAATAGGCTCGCCCGTATACGTTCTATGTTCTTCTCACGCTAAGAATCTGCGTTCTTCTAACAATCTTCTCTTACTCTGTCCTTCTCATACTTCTGACTTTGTTCATTCTTCTTTTCATATTTATTTATTTATTTATTAAAACTTTATGCACAAGTATAAAAGTACTGTACAAAGGCGGACTTAATGCCTGAGGCATTTTCTACCAGTCAACCTTAGGGTGATGCAGAGACAGAATATGGTAGGTGCAACATACGGGATAGATAGCTAGGAAATTACTATACAATACAAGAATTAATAACAATACATAGATAGATACATATATACATACATATAAACAAAATGAACTGTCTGGAGAAAAAAAATCGGTAGAAGGGAAAACGAATCCAGCATATCAGCGTTGGGATGTTTCGGCCAACTTCTGACGGATATGTTCACGTGCCTTTACTTTAAAAGATAACCGACTGGTTGCCGTCCTGATGTTCAGAGGGAGCGCATTCCAAAGAAAGACTGCCTGGACAAAGAAGGAAGAATGAATGAAGCCAGAACGGTGAGAAGGACATCGTAGAAGACGATTGTTGGTGGAACGAAGATTTTTAGCATGGGCAGAGCATAAATATTGAATTTGGGAAGTCAAGTAAGAAGGAGCAGTAGGTTTGTCGAGAATAGAGAACAACGTAGACAGAGCCCTCAACTCTCTGCGCTGGCGAATAGGTAACCATTTTAAAAGAAGCCGGTGCTCGGATACATGGTCATACTTACGAAGATTGAAAACGAACCGAATGCAGTTATTGAGAAGTCGGTCAAGTTTATTGAGGAGATCTGCATTCAGGTCATAGTAACACACATCACCATAGTCAATTATGGGAAATATTAGGGACTGTACAAGCATTGCCTTTATGTGTGAAGGGAGAAGGTTTTTCAACCGATAGAGCAACCGCAAAGTTCCTGTGACTTTTTGACTAACAGTCGTGACCTGTTTTCGCCAGTCAAGACAAGTGTCGACATGCAGACCAAGATTCTTAACATCGGAGCTAAACGGGATGACTGAGTGGTCGAAGATAACAGGTGGCACAGTTAAGCCATTCAGCTTCCTCATGCTGTAGGGGCTGCCTACTATGATAGCCTGACACTTGGTGGGGTTAACCGCTACCCCGAATCGATCAGACCAGTTTTGAACGATGTCTAAATCCCGATTTAGCTCGTCAATGGCATCTGATATGTTGTCAACACCAGCCTGGCAGTAAAGCTGCAAGTCGTCAGCATAAAGATGATACGCAGTCCGAAGCTCGGTGGTAATGAGGTTAATGAAAATGGAGAATAAAAGAGGAGATAATATACCGCCTTGAGGGACGCCAGCTGCCAGATCACACCAATTCGACGAAGAGTCTCCAGCATAAACAGACTGCTGACGTCCCCGAAGATAAGAGGAAAACCATTCCAGTACCTCCGGAGAGACCATAAGATAGGAAAGGATGGATAGGAGGACTTCGTGACTAACGGTATTAAAAGCATTGGAAAAGTCAATTAACACTAAGACTGTGACTTTAGTGTCTTCCATTCCCCGCCTTATATCGTCAGTCACTTTAAGGAGTCATATTCAGTCCATTCTTCTTTGGAATGCGCTTCCTCTTGATATCAGGACGGCCACCAGTCAGTATGCATTTAAGCGGAAATTGCGGAGTTATTTTCAAAACGAAATAGTGTAGAATCATCTCCCTTGATTTTGTTTATGTGTATATATATGATAAGTATATATTATAGTAAATAGTATGTATGTATATTATATATATTTTGTATTAGTGTACGTATTTTCATTTATAATTCAACAATTTAAATATTTTTTTTTATCATTGTTCAGTTCAACCAAAGCACCTGCCATCTAATCTCTTCACCACCCTTGGTTGACTGGTAGAGAATGCCTAAGGCATTAAGTCCACCTTTGTACCTTTTTTGTGTGCGACAAGTTTAAATAAATAAATAAATAATAAATAAATAGGCTCGCCCGTATACGTAAATAGGCTCGCCCGTATACGTAAATAGGCTCGCCCGTATACGTAAATAGGCTCGCCCGTATACGTAAATAGGCTCGCCCGTATGCGTAAATAGGCTCGCCCGTATACGTAAATAGGCTCGCCCGTATACGTAAATAATGTGGGTGTACTGTACGGTGTCTACCTATGCCTGTTTAAAAAAGAAGATTGATCAAAATATCTGAAGGCTGATAAGACGGCCTTATTACGCAGGTACCTACCAATAAGGTATAATTTGCATATCTTTCTCAATTTCCACAAAATACTCAGACTGTCAAGAAGCTAATACACTTTCTACTTTACTTCAAATTGGTAGATTATTATCTTTCAAATAAGCTAACGATGTTGGAAATTCAACGCGTTGGATCTTCCACCGCGCACCGGCTGATTCCCTTCGGATCGAACAGATCGCTTGTTCTCGGATAAGTAAGGGAAAGTATTTTAATGAAAGCTGCTAGTTTATTACTTGGTTCTAATTGCAACTGCTCCTTTGTTTATTGTATTGTTAATGAGACAGTACTGCATAACCATAGCCTGAAGAACCAAGTTTTTCAAAAACATCAGCCACAGTTCACGAAGACATTTAAATTAGACTGAAATATTGAATCCTTGAATATGTGTATTTAGTGAGTATGTACTAAAATGTGCAGTCGATGGCACGTCGGTAGTGCCCTAGCATAGTACGGGGTTTTAATAGGATGCGAGGCCAGCTTATACTGGTTTTGTGCCACCGATGTGTGCCCTACTGTTCACGCAATGACGCCAACGTACAACGCTTCAATTCATTTAGTATTGACATGTGCATTGAGGAATTCAGGTTAAACCAATTCAATTCAAGTTAAACCTCATAAACAAACAAATGATTTTCAATTTGTTCATTTGATTAAAATATACAAATCTCTGTTTATTGTGTTAGTTAATTGTTCCGAGTGATTCAGGAATTGCTTTCCGACTGATATTCGATTACTGGAGTATTTTTAGATAACATCAGATCGGATGTTGATGATATTAATAGCAATCTCCTGGCTCCCCACACGCCGCCACAATCAGGCTCCCGCGCCCGCCGGGAGCCGCTCAAATAAATATCCAAAACATGTTTACGGCCAGTCCTCAAGGCGTTCACAATGTAATTTTCTTCAGCAATCTGTTCGGGAATATTACCGGCGGTATTTATTCCCGGGCTCATTACAGTCGCGGGATCCAATCGCGGGAGAAGATTCCCGACGCCGGGATCGCATTGGTCGCGCAGTCCCTAGAGTCAAGTTGAGATTTGAGTCACCAGTTTTACTCGAGCTGTTCTTCTAACACTATCTAAGAAGCTTTCTTCTAGTTGAAGGGTCATTTTCGACTGGTCGTGGGGCTATGATTCGATATAGCGGTTATTGGGGGCGTCGAAGATACTCCCGCGTGATCGAGGTGTCGCAAAATAGTTTTTCCGGTTCGTTTTGCAGTCTTGTCGTGTTTACTTCGGATAAGTCTCGGTTCTGTCCTGTATATATGTAGCTTGCCACGTGATTACTTGCCTGAGCATATACATACATACATTATATTCGGAGAAGTCCATGAGGAAATTGACGAAAAAATAATGATTATATTGGGTTAGAAAATATGTTGGAGGAGGGATTTAAATTCTAATGCTGTGCTCATAGTATTGTCTGAAGATACGGTGTCACCAAAGTCTAACTGAAAAAAGTCGTTGGTGGAAACTACCATACATTTTCTTTGATAACTTAGGTTCCTCACAAGAAGTATTCTAAGTAATGTACCTAGAACAGATATGTATCTATCCTACCTACTTTTGTATAAAGTCTTCTTTTCTATACGAACAGACCGAAGGATCCTTTACAAGTACTTTCAAAAACTAATTCGAATACGATGCATGTCTGAAGGGAACCTAACAACCAAACTTTAGCAGTTTGCATTATCTTACATACTTTCGCCGACTTTTTATATAAACTTTGATTTTTCACCTTTCTGACAGGGATGGAAGTTTCACGGCGATCTATAAAAATAAACTGCTTCGAGCTGGCAAAGTTGGTAGTCACGGGCTTACCAGTTCGGGGCCGCTCGGCAACGCTCGGTGCGACTCGGCACGGGTCGGGAGCGGCGCGGATGCGGTCCGCGTACGTGTTCGGGCGGCCGTGACCGGCATGCCGGATGACTCGTTCCCAGATTCCCTAATGTTGCACCTGACGACATTATTTGTTTAATTTTAATTTAAACGCTGTGTATAAATGAACTGTTTATGTTATAAGACACGTATTCGAGAAGTTTTTGGGTAAAGTTATGACTTCATGCCCAGGACGTGCCGGGTGAAGTTTCCGTAATATATAGAAACAAGTTTTTTGAGGTGAGTACATTTTGAAAAGAAGTTTTATATTGTGGTTCATATTATCGGAAAGATGACGGGTTTAATTTCTTTAAAAATTGACATTATTTTCCCAAGGAGGCTAAAGTGCCTAAGGGCGTATATAAAGTGATTTCAACCAATATTGCGCAGACTTCGGCCGTAAGCCCTAAGAAAATATAACTATGATCATAATACTAGCTTTAAGTTTTGTAGGCTCACCGTAGTCGATGCATATTATAAATATAACCTAACAATACAAAACAAAAGACTATCAAAATAAACTAGTCGTTTGAGAGAAAATAGTCCAGAAATACTTTTATGAGGCACTCTAGAGGCGGGACAGGTCTGCCCAAATAATGCTGTCACGGCCCAAGAGGTAATCTCCAGCAAAAGTATGGAAACGGCCGTCTGTACTGTTGTGGAACTTTCACCGGGGGCGCCTCGCGCACTCTCTGGGGAAAACGCTGCGGATTGTCGTCGTATTTTTTTTATGTGTAAAATTGGTATTGCACTATATTGCACAATATTGACTATTGACTGGTTTTTACTTGCTGCCTTGCTCACCTCTTTGTTCTTTTTGCAAGTCTGGCCCCGGGTTTGATACCGTGGTTGAGTAATGTGTTATTGGGTTTGTGGCAAAGTGCGTACGTGAGAGTACTGTGAAACCATAAACGTAGTTCTTGATAACGTACATACAAAGAATTGCCTTTGGAAATACTCGTACATAGAACCGTTTAGAACAAATGAGCACAAAGCTCAATACCTACTCGGAATCAGTGGCAGGGAGAAACTATGTCTGTGTATTCTTGGTAGTGAAAATGTTAATAATGAGACCCTTTTAATTTCCTTTGTGCTTGGAGATTTATGTAATTACGTAGTATTGTTTAATTTTGTGTGGTGGGATTAGTATACTGACTTTGGATAAACAACCGAGATCTGGATTGCCAATCCAAAGTCCACTTTTGTTCGAAGCATATCTGGTTGAAGTTTTTAACAGAAATATTTATCTACCGCAGCGTGTAGCCAGCCTAGTGCGATCCATTGACCGCAACTCCGAACTTGTGTTGTGTGTACGTGAGCGGCATGACTTCCGCGATAAATATAACCGTTTTAAACGGCGCTCGCAGGCTCCACCCACTTCTTAATTTGTTTGCTGGCCACCTCACGGCATCATTTTACTAATTGTACAGGTAAATCTTTGCTTCTCTCTTCCTTGTTTTTTTCGGCCTTTAGGCGTTTTTGTAAAGAAAGCTTGGTATATAGAAGTTGTAATTTTTGAAATTATTTAAAAGCTCACTCCAGTTTTTTTGTATTCTGAAATGGCTTCATTTTAGCAACATGGAGGTCAAAAATGACCTTGCAAAGAGTGTGGGAATCCACTGGATGCGGAAAGAACCACGCCTTGTGGTAATGCTTGGGCCTATATCTAGCTTACATGTAGCGGCTCAATTAAGATGATGATGAAGTTTATACGGTTTGGTTTAGCAGTGTGAAGATTTAGCTGTTGTGCGTTGCGTTTAGAAGAAGAAAATATGACAATGATCTATTGTCTATGTCCATGTAGATACTCGTGTCAGATGATTTGCTGGACCAATTTCCGGCTGGTAGTAACTATTGTTAGGTAACGCTAGCGTGTGGTCGCGAGGTCGGAATATGAACGAATGTTAGTGAACCCAAAGGTCACGATATATCTTTCAGTACTTCTTGAATATTACGCCACGTTTCTCCTGAATTTATAAAGTGCTGAAATTCCCGACATGCTGAAATAAACGGTTTAACACCGTTACTGAACTACTCGTCTCGCTTTACACGTTTATTATAACTTTTAACTGGAGTCTATGTATCGTTATGATTTTCATACATCGTTAGTGATAGTCAATCATAACATTTATAGTAATGTTATTCCTTGAAGTTGTAGATATACCGTGGCTACGCTTAAACTCAAACTCAAACTCAAAGCATTTATTTCAAGTAAACCAATTATAGGCACTTTTAAATTGTCAAGGGGTCAGTCAGTCAGAAAGATGAAGCTAGTTGCCCATTCCAAAGCGAAGTAGGTACCTGTGGAGAAGAACGGGCAAGAAACTCCACGGAAACTCTTTTAAATCATAAAAATTGTTACAATATTTTGGTCATTCAAGTTGAAATTATACATGTGAGAACGATGTAGAAAGACGTGCACGTTAAAAGCGTCCGTACTAAAAAAGATAACAAAAAAAAAACAATTCAGAAATGAAAATACTTAGATTAAAATTAAAATAAGCCGTGGCAGCTAAGAGATGACCAGTCCCTACTGGCGGCGCCCGTTCACGAACATGACGTAGGGATCAGCAACATTTAGCTCAACCATTTTGAAGGGAACTTAATGATCCAACACACACGCCACCACCAGCGAGACATTTGAGTGAGCATGACATACCCTCAGCCGCCAGGGCACATTCAAGTCAATGAAAGACGTACCCAGAAAATGGTAGCTTTATAGTACATAGTGCATAGTGTGGTACATAGTGCTCACACGTGTTATGCAATTATACAATATTAGGAGATTGAATTTATACAATACAAAGATAGTTTTTTGAATCTTCAGCAGCTCCAACTATGTTTATATATTTTCGAATGCTAATTAATTAGTTTATGCGCCCTTGTGGAGCAGGACCAGCGTTGAGCCAAGCATTTTTGTCTGCGATGTAATCCCCCAACTTATAATATGCTTGGCTGCATAGTGTGCGTTTTATGTAAGATTTGAATTTCGTTTCATTGAGTTGGAGTATGTAGGGAGGTATTTTATTGTAGCATTTTAAACAGTACCCCATGAAGGATGAGTCTACTTTAGCCAGTCTGAAACCTGGTTGAACTAATTGGTCCCTATTTCTAGTCCTATACTATTTCTAGTCCTATAAGATACAAATCTAAAACATACAGTCATCCGAACCATGAATAATCCCGAGTAGCTAAAATATATTTGGTTCGATGATCTCTCTTTTGCCTGAACAAGCGCTTTACTGGTTTATGTACATACGTACACAGTTAGGGTTGTTTCCGTTTAGACAGATTTTCGTTCCGGCAGATTTTTATTTCGTCGGATTTTTGTTTCGTCAGATTTTTGTTTCGACAGTCAAAGTACAATCACAAGGTTTATTCGTTAAATGCAAATAAATGGAGAAGAAAAAAACTGGGAAGTGCTAAATATCACAATTTGACTAAAAATATAAATAACTGTGACAATGGAAAGGACATGAAAATTGAACGCATAATCCATGACTTAAAAGAAAATTTAATTATTACAACAGAATGCTTAAAAATGCTAGATAATGTTTTCCGTCGGTAGGTTGTCCAAGGAAAACATTATCAAGCGTCAAATTATAAGTCATGCAAACCCAATGGTTTGCATGACTTATAATTTGACGCTTTAGTTTTCACTAGCGTCATACTATCAATATACTTTATTAATATACCCGTGTCTTTTATTTTGTACGTAGCTGTACGTTGGTGGTAACAAAATTACACGCTGTCTAAATAAAATTCTGTCTAAACGGAAACAGCCCCACAGTCAAACACAGCGACACATCCACACAAAGAAATTAGCACGTATCTCTGTCATCAGCCGTCACTGTGACCTGTACACTGTGTCTTTGTGTGCACTTTATGTCGCGTCTCGTGTCGTGTCGTGATCACCCACATTTGCATTGCTATTCTGTAACCATCTCACCGTGAAAACTTAGGTGAAGTGAGTGTGGACTGAGCTGTCAGTGTCCCACCACGCTAGATGCTTAGGGTCGACACTAGTGACAGCTCACTTCACTCAAGTTTTCACGGTGAGGTGTTAACAGAATAGATCGGCTGGTCTGTATGTCAACTGTCGACACAATAACATCTTTACTGTTATTTCGTGATGTAAGCTGTTGTACGCCTTTGGAGTTGGCGTAGTTGAAGGTAGTAGTTAAGGATTATTATCACAGATTGTGTTTATGTGTAACAACAACGTATATACGAACATGCTGTACTCACCAAAGAGGTGCGCATCCGCAGAGGTAGAGAACACTTACTTTTTTCCAGTTGTCTTTTAAGTCCCGACCGGACATAAATCTAGACTGTTGTCACCTAATAAGATATTCCGAATGAAAAACCCAGTAACAGTTGACCTGAGCTAGCGAGAGAATTCAGGACCCCACTCTCAGTAGGTCGGTATCGGTACTCATTGTTGCGACCACTCGTCCAACAGGCAGACACTTAGTAATACTTACAGAACTTCTCGATAGCATGTATTGTATGCTGAAAGGAAGGTGTATTTGGTCTTGGTGCGAGGGAACTAGGCCAATCTCCGTCGACTTAAAGGTGCCATCTACTAACGAGCCACGAGCCTGGTTTATGACCGAGGGGAGAATAGTACCAGAGACATTCAAATTGACTCGATACAGCATTACGTGCGGAGCAGCAGTATTTTGGATAGTTACCTTCTACTTAGATTTGTTCGAAACTAATAAATAACCCGACCCAGTATTACTCACTAGCTCCTGTCCACGGCTTCGTCCGCGTCAAATGTCTTGTTACCCCGACCCACCTCGTCGCGTCGCATCATCGTATTATGATCGCATCATCGTCCGCCCTATTATTTATTTTTCGTTTAGCGTTCTTTCTGGCTTTTTTCTTTTTGCGCGGCTCCTGCGGGTCCTAGCGCAATGTTAAGTAGCCTTCCGCAACAATTGGGCTGTCAAATGCTAAAACATTTTATCAAATCCAACGGGCAGTTCACGAGATTAACGCGTCGAAACAACCAAACAAACTCTTCAGCTTTATAGATTTCCGCAAACAATTCTTCTATGAACGATTAGTTATTAAAATTACATTATAATCTCGTTATCATTCGTTTTCCGAGCATGGAGCGTCAGTTTAGACCGACACAGTTTGTTAAGATCACACATTTTAATGTCCATTAACCACTACATAATATTGGTAATTTATATCAGTGGCACACGAAGCGTCCGATTGCGGCAATATCGAGATAGCGTAATATCTGTGTCACTGGCGATAAATGGCGCGCGCTGCGGTCTCGGCAAACAAGTCATGTTGTACGATAACACTATTATGGTCACACTTATTAATATCATTTGTGACCGTTTACGTAGCTCCAATGCTTTTCAGGTGTTTATCAACTTAATGGCAGTTTTCATGGCTCTATTCTCACTTATTCTTTGTTGGAACAATATACATTATATTTGTGAACATTGTATTTGTGCAGCGTTTAAATCCTCCAATAGTTAAAAGTTCGCAATCTTCAAAACTACATCTTATCTCCATGTAACATATGTACATGTACCTAAGTACCAGTTTCCGAACAGTCTCCTAACTGTAAGTTATACGAGAACAACTCAAATCCTTCTCACCTGTCACAGTACGAGCCAGCGCCTGTGAGCGCGCGTGCTGCAGCGCATAATATGGTATAATCGTGTGTCGCGGCCGCGGCGCGCCGTCAGTCCGAGCGGATTAATCTAAACAATCTTAACTAAGCTCAGTGCGCCTCTGGGGAGCTAGCCGCCGGACGCCGGCAGAAGTTAGCAACGAACAGCGACCAAAAACGGAGATATTTGACGGCACGGTTGGCGCATTGGTTAAGCGATTGACTGCTGCGCTGCGTGTCGCGGGTTCGATTCCCGCACGGAACAAATATTTGTATGACCTACATGTATTTGTTCCGAGTCTGGGTGTTTTTCTATCTATAATATGTATGTATTTACAAAAAAAAAAAAATTGTATATAAGTAGTTTATCAGCCATCTTGTTACCATAACACAAGCATTAGGTTGCTTAGCTTGGGACAAATGGTGCTGTGTGAAATGTCCAGGGATTTATTTATTTATTATTTATTTATTTATTTTCAAGCTATATTTCCTAATCTCTACAAGTCTTCGAGTTTTTATGTATCTTAGCTCATCCTTGGAAATTAAATGATAACTAATGCTCGTACAGTAAAAAGATATGCCGGGAATTTATTGTGCGGGCACTGAATGCAGCAAGCTGTATGCTGACCTTCAAGAATTAGTTTGAATCAGGTTACGCTTGTATCACAATTAAGTATTTAATTTTATCGCGTTTTCAAGTCAATAAGTAAAGCAAATAACCTCACATTTGAGCTATCCGCTTCCGCACGTAACTCAGGCCGCGTGTGAAGCTATTGTTGCGCGACCGATTGAGCGCACCTGGCCGGCAGTCGGGAACTCCGGAACTAGTGTTAAACAACTATTAAGGGGTGGCTCGCCCGCGGGGTTGTGCACCTCTGCCCTACGTAACTTACGGCTGCAAAAAATCAGAATTTCTTGAGATATGGAAACAATAACCAATTATTATCAGAAAAATGCAATTGAACGGGCAGAACGGGTTAGGAAAATTGTTAATAAATCACTGTCCATTCCAAGGTTACCTGGAAGAGATCGCAGAAAGCGATAAGGCCGCGCATTGTATATTTTGTAGTGTTTGATTTATTTTTTTATGTTGTGTATTTTTGTGGTGTACAATAAAGTATATATAAATAAATAAATAGGAAACGTTCCTACATAGCTACGTTCATAGAAAGTTACAAAAGAATTTGAGAAAGTAATGGACATTATTTTGTATGCGCATTGAATAGTTGAACCCAGTAAATTCAGGAGATTGTTTTTTATATTTTTTATAAAATTACTTATGTTAGTATAAAAGCATAGATATAAAAGATAACTATTGTCAATATATCACGTTTTCATTTTTTTAAATAAAACAACATAATTTAAATATTCTCCAAAAATACAGTGTAATAGAAGACGTGTAACAATGAGTGACGTGGCGCAACAGGGCATAAACCTAATAATGCAGGCGTCTAGACGCTGCCTCGCTGTCTCACTGCCTTGCCGCCTCCGCCTCGCCTCGCCGGGACGTGAGAACGCGAACCGCTGCGCACATGCAACACAGAAACTCAACTCCTCACAGACGTTGTTTAACAAATGCCCACATCCTCGATGTAGCTATGTTCGTGCAATAGCGGGGAATAAGGCGGTTCTATATTTCCCTTTATTCCAAATGCATTTAAAAAAATATGTGTGATAGTGTGTCGAGTGTGTGAAATTGTAATTAATCAATATCAATTTATTTTATTTTATTTATTATATTTTACAGTTTTTGGAAAATTTACAGCTAAAAACTTTTGCACGATTAAGAGTAATAGAAATAAGGCCAATTACAAGTTTTCACAGATATATTTTTTTTCAATGTTCTCTATTTAGACAGTGTGAAGAGTGCACGTCTATGTAGCTCAAATTGGTTTGTTTTGTTTTGTAGTGTTCTAGATTAAGATCTACTAGACACACTTTTTATTGTTCTCTTTTGTCTCTAATATTTGTAAGTTTAATGTCATGCATACCTGTTATTTGCATGGTTACTGAAATGGCAATTTTTACAATATTATGACTTTTTTATTTGAGTGCCTCTGCTGTTGGTGTGCTTATTATAAATAAATAAATATATGTCGGAGGATGTATTCGGAATCGAGTTGATTGTTGGTTTCAAAATACTATAATATGTCGAATGCTTACTAAAAATACTTGTTAAATCTAAATTTAATTTAATTTGTTTTGATACATTTTGCTATTGTGTAAAATTGTATTAATTTCTTAAAAAGTTACTATTTTGTATAAAGTGTTATGCAGCAGAGGTACGCCTCGAGCGGGGTCGAGGCGCCGTCTTGACAGATTGCGCGCATGCGCGGTGTGCGTTGGTAGAGCGGGAATATTTGACATATTGGAAAATCGAGTTGGATTGTCCATAAGTTTAGAAGGAATATTGTTTATTCGTGGCCAAGTAAGATTGGTGTCGCGAACCCGCTGCTCGGACATAATTATTTGATTAACGTTTTAATTCATAATTGCAAAGTTCAGTGACTCTTATTATTGTAAAACTTTTCATTAAATTGTATGTAACAGAGAATACTTTGTTTTGTGCTCGCATTTTACATCGATGACGCCCACTAAACCTATAACCACTAATGACGATATCGAGATGAATAGTGCTTCTCCGACATATCGCTAATCCAATAACAATGACGTACTTAATTACGTTTCAGCTATTTTTCAGGAGAACGTTTTAAAAGTTTGAAATTGTTAATATGATATATTTCCAATGATTATGCTAAAATATTTAATATTTTTATGTATGTTACTTTACTATCAATAATAAAACTCAAGAAAACTGTTAAAAAAATCCAAAAAAAACAAACCTGACGTACACTTATGCCATTTTATAAATAAAGTATAACAATTATGACATAAATAATGTTTTGAAATGGGAATAAATCATGAATTCAAACAACAAATTATTCAATTTAGTTTTATTTGTATAAATCAGTTTACATTTATAAACGTATAATAAGAAGAACCTATCAAATGTTTTTTTTTATGAGTTACAAAAATGTAGTTTTCATGTTAAAACAAAGATACCTAGATAATGTAAGATACAAACATGATCATAAAAAACTAAAAAAATTGTGTTTATTTTACGAAATACGAGATCGGGATACATAGTAGGATCGAAGGCGCAAGTGCCTATCTAAAAGTAGCATAATCTTTAAAAAGCATAAAAACCGGTAGGACATTATAGAGTTGGTAGATTAATCAATCATTGTGATATTATTTTATCACAATGGCCAATCCAAGTTCATCGTCACCAAAGGCCTACCCAACTTCCAAGGCATTACGGTAATTCCACCTGGCCTCTTCCCATCGTCGCGTGCCAAGCCATTGGGTTCTAAAACATCTGGCACCCGGCGGTGACAAGAGCCCGACGGATGCTGTCGTTAATGCTGGCGTGCCGTGCCATCCGACCAGCGCTCTTGCTGCAGGATATGTCATGGTGTCCGAGGCAGTCGATTGCTTCACCGCATTGACAGCGATGTGAAGCTCTGCTAGGAGCGCCCAGATGCAAACATGTAGCGAGCCGGAATGTCGTGTCACCCAGCATAGTGCCCATGTTGGGTGACGCTAGCACCTGAAGCCAGAGGCTCAACTCTCATTCACCTACAGCTAGCAGGCGGGTACACTCAGCAGTATTGGTAGACATTATATTCCGTACCAACCTGCAGAGCGGCTCATCCCACTGTCTCTGCGAAGAAAGGTTTTCGGGCTGAACCTGGTTCGGGTAATCCACTTTCCAGGCGTTCACCGCATCGGTCAAACACGGCACTTCAGAGTCAACCTGAGCAAGAATCAAGGTTCGTGTGGTTAATTTTTCGGTACAGTGGACCGAGGATAGGAACGCCGGTAGGCTTAGCCACGAATTGGTCCACCAAAACGAATGGGTAACGTGGAATGCAGCCACGCGCGGTCGTCCTAAGCCACATTTAAAATGGATGTAAGAGTACTGCGAATAATACGATCAATTTTGTCCAAAAGGTCCATAAAGAGGAATAGCGGAGAAAATAGGTACATAAAATTTGTACCGAAACAACAATATCTGATAAGAGTGAATGCCAAATGTAAATTAATTTTAGAAAGTCTATCCGAAATATCGTTAAAATGTTTAATTTTTTCGTCCAAGAATGGTGAAAAACTGTCTTCTTAAATTGGGGAAGCTAGGAGGTACAATGAACTTTTTTCCAAAACTTTGATGTGTAAATTAAAAATTTCTGTATAGTCGATTGTCTGTCAGTATTGTCACAAATGTAAATTTCACATTTTGAGTTGTTGAGATCAAGAGCGATGGAGTGGAACTTCTGCTTCAGGACTTAAAGATCTTTTAGAACGGTATCTACGTTACCTCCCAGTGTTGTATCATCTAAATACCATACATTGAATTTTGAATTTAGTTTTTGTTAGTTGTTATGGTATGGATAGCCAAACTGAAAATGACTGGCGCGAGAGGATCACCTTGTTGGCATCCGACTGCAGATTCCAAAAAGTTGTCTTTATATGATAATTTTGATGGGTGCCTGTAGCACTGCCACTAAAACCATACATTTCTGATAACTCCTTTTTTACTTAAGCCAACAAGGTGTCCCTGTAAACAGAGTTGAAGGCGTTCTTAACGTCAATCTTGAGGATGACTCACCTTTACTGGCAATTAAAAAACTAGATTGGGCCTGTACGGCAGCGTCCCTTTGGAACAGAGTCAAATTATTATAATCTTGCTGGCGCGTCAATGGAACGTGTTTTCTCGATCCGGGATTTGGGAGTAATAATGGATAGCAAATTAAATTTCCACGAGCATATTCTTAAAACTTGCAAAGACGCTAATAAATGCCTTGGTTTCATCATTAGATTATCATCTCAGTTTAAGAACACTCAAGTTATAAAACAAATATACAATGCCTATGTACGTAGTAAATTAGAATATAATGAAATAGTTTTTTTAGTCTAAGAAGTTTTAATTAAAATTGTACTGTAATTTTGTAGAATTAGCATAGATATAAGCGATTTGGTGTAAACTGTTAGCTTATATTTGATCAGTAAATGAATATAAATAAAAAAAAAAAAAGTCAAGATGTAGGAGCTGGAACTTGTTGGATAGAACGTCGCCATACAATTTGCAGCATATTTTGGCTGCGGTACGAAGACGAAGACACCGTGCTAAACTCAATGCAACATACCGTCTCGCACCCCAAAGAACTCTCTTTAATGCTGGGGTCGAATTTTTGAACTTTGCCAACGTTTTCCACAAACTTGTAATTATTATAAATTGTATTTATTGAAGGTAATAAAAAAAAAATATATCATATTGAGGTTGTAAAACAATAAATAAATCACAATAAGAACGTTAGCTGTCAGATGATAATGACATTGACGTATGGTAACGTTCCATTTTATCAAAATTTAATGAAACGTAAATTATTATTATGTAAATAAATAAATGTTTTATTCAAATTTTTATAATTTTATAATAATATTTATTAAAATTGGTAAAATTATTACATAAAGTCTTAGAAATTATTTACAAAGGTATAATAATGTTAGATGCCTGCACTAGGATCAACCTGTATCACAGGTGGCATGAGCATACTTTGTGGTAATTGTAGGACAGTAAAATTCTTAAAATTATTTATTTATTTTACCATTTATGTACACACATATATAAACAGACAAGAAAAAAAAAACAGAACAGAAAAATATAATATTTTATTAAATATTTATAGGGTGACGGGTAATTAGTGACCGATACTTAAACACATGATTCTACTCATGACAACAAACAACTTTTACTATGGGAACAAACCAGAAATCTCGAAAAAAAAAATCTGCTGTTCCCTACATTTTGACGAGTTATGCGAACATAAATTTAGGGAACAGCTGATTTTTTTTCACGATTTCGGATCAAACTCAAACTCAAAGCATTTATTTCAAGTAAACCAATTACAGGCACTTTTGAATTGTCAAGGGGTCGGTCAGTCAGAAAGATGAAGCTAGTTGCCCATTCCAAAGCGTAGTAGGTACCTGTGGAGATTGGTCCGATAGTAAAAGTTGTTTGTAATGATGAGTAGAATCATGTGTTTAAGTATCGGTCACTAATTACCAGTCACCCTATATTATTATTAATAATCAATTGTTAATATTAATATATTAATTTATTATTAATATACATATTATATATTATTTAACTATTCAACATTAGAAGTCTTGAAATAATGACAAAATCTTATTAATTCATTATTTTATACTTAGTTTACTTAAATACTATTTAACTTAGAGATCAAAATAACAAAAAGTCTTATATACGTAATTATTAATATGAAGGTTGTAATTTAGAATATATGGTATTTGATTTGTTTATTTAACATTTCATAGACAAATGTATTTAATGTAAATGGTTTTTACTGTGACTTACAATGGTGTTTCACAAACAACGATTCTAGAGTTTTCAAACAGGTTATGATTTGTGGAGTGTGAGGATATGAATCAAAACAAATGTTAATAATATGTCTCACAATTTAATATTACTACTTTAAAGTAACAAGTTGTTTTAGACTTTTTTCAGATCTGTAATATAATGTTATTATATGTATTATAAGATTTTACTTAAAGATTACAAATACATACTACAATACATGCTAAATTGCTAAACAATTTTATTAAGTTTTAAAATAGTTCCAATACATAAGATTTGTTAATTATTACCTATGTTAGAAGTTATTTAGCAATTATGTATGACCATCTCTGATTGGTCTAAAATGGCTGCAGAATGGGCGGGAATATTTGAGGTACCAGGAATATCGTAAGACTATCAAACGGGGCTGATAAGGTATGATGAACCGAACATGAACGTCAGCGCAGCCTCCGTTCAAGTATTGGGTTGGGTAAGTAATCAGCGACATACAGCTATTTTATTTGTATTTATTTATTAAATGAATAATTGTTAATTATTAATAATACATTCACCGTCGTTTTCTACTACCATTCGCCATCGATCTGGCAAAGAGTGAATGGCGTCCGCATAGAACTTCGTTGGTTTTAAATTGAAGAAGTCATCTGTGTATTGTTTCAAGTGTGGTTCATCGTCAAAGCTTTTTTCCCGTAAATTATTACTAAGTGATCGGGACAAGCTGAAATCAGTTGGTGCTAAGTGCGGTGAATATGGAGGGTGGGTTATTATTTCCCAATTAAGCTCCAATAGTTTTGGCCTGGTACTCTTAGCAATATGCGGCCGGGCATTGTCGTGCAGGAAAAATATTTTGTCGTGTTGTGGACGTTTGCGATGGATGTCAAGCTTCAGTTTTTTGATTTGATCACAATACTTACTGCCGCTTACTGTTGCTGTAATCGTAGTATTAGTAGGAAGGAATTCCCACCTTATTACTCCATGTATATCCCACCAGACAGAAAGCATTACCTTGCGAGGATGAAGATCACCTTTTGACGTTGGTTTTCCCTGTTCTTGACATCCCAGCCACTGGCGCTTGCGTGTGTGATTAACATAGAGAACTCACTTTTCATCTCCAGTGATAAGATGATCTAACCAATTAAATGTGCGGCAGGAAGATAAAAGTTGTACACAAATCTCAGCTCGGTAGGTCAGCTGATCTTTACTTAATTGATGGGGTACCCAAACACTCTATTTGTAAGTCTTTCCCAAACCATGTAAATGATTTTATATGGTGCCATGAGAGCACTCGAGCTGAACAGCCACATCGCGTGTAGTTCTTCGAGGATCTTCTTCGATTAATAGTTTTAATTTATCGATATCTATTTCCACGGGGCGCCCAGACCTTGGTTGATCGGTTAAGGAAAAATCGTTATTGCGGAACCGTTGGAACCAGCGCTTTGCTGTTGCTTCGGAGACTGCATCGTGAGCTATCCTTTGACATATATTACGTGTAGCTTCTGCAGCAGAATGCCCAGATTGAAACTCATATATAACTCATTTCTTTGTGAACTTTAACGCACTAACAGCCAAACTATCAATAACGCGCATTAGCGGGACTCGCTCTTTATATACCCTCTGCTACAGAACGTTCTCGAACCTTTCCGAAAATTCTAGAAATTATAAACTAAAACGCTCATTACTTATTAGCCAACCCGATACTTTACGTAGCACTCCCACAAGCTCTCGAGTGGCGAGTCGTACAGCCAGTCGGCACCCACGACTGCAACGAGTATCCTGACCACCGGCGTGCAGCGGACGCACATTCCTGGTCTTTACTCTCCGCCTCATCAGCAACCTTGGCACAGTACACTATACTTTTAGCCGGTCCACAACCAAATTCCTTAGACTCTCTCCCGTTCGACGCCAGCAGTCAGCCTCAACCCGGCGCTGTAGCACATCCGATGCACTGCAGCATAACGCAGCGCAGCCCCGATGCAGATCACCGCGAACAGTACCGACTCACCGTGAACTATGCGGCACCCGGTTCCGACTCACTGGAACCTCAGCTGGCCATAGCAAGCATCGCAAGATACAGGACTAAACCCACTATCCATCTCCCAGTGGAGTGATGTGGCGGCAACTACATCGCCACATGCAAGCTACGCATCTTACTGACGCTTACGCAACACCCTGTAGCTTCATTGTAGAGGAAACGCAAACATTTATATTTTTAAACAATACGTGGTGGATGATGGATACCTCAGTAGTTAAGCTTGTCAATTCTTGTATATCCAATGATTAACTCAAAAAGCGTCGAGCAGTTTTTGGTTGCGTGTACTTTTCACGGATTTAAACAAAGCGCTCACAACTACCTAGGGTCATCCACCACGTACTTATTGTTTACAAAAATATATCTATATTTGCGTTTATTCTACAATCATCATCTGCCTCGCCGCGAGCCGCACACACACCACAAGCGTTTATTCTACATACAATCATCATCTGCCTCGCCACGAGCCGCACACACACCACAAGCTTTTATTCTACAATCATCATCTGCCTCGCCACGAGCCGCACACACACCACAAGCGTTTATTCTACAATGAAGTTAAACTACTTGCACTGGCAAGGGCAAGGGTACTTATATCGTAACTAATACAAGTGAATTAAATTATTTTGAAATTTTTAGTGCGCGATAGAAGCGTGTTTTATAGTTTTTATTAATTATTTTTTACCAATAACATACTAAATAATAATAACCTGCTCAACAACGTTAAAACCGCAATAAATGTGGCTGAACTGTCAAAATGAAGGGCATTGCGATCAGTTTCCAGTTACTGTGTGTTACGCAAGTACCTCGGCAGCTCTACGGCAACCGTAGCACGAGGCTACGCGTTTATGCAATTTAATTTATTTCTTATTTGTTCTGTTTACTTGAACTGGATTTAAATTTTCATTACGAAGTTATCAAATAAGGTTATAAGGTAAGGATTAAATTAAAATGAAAAGGTTTTATTATAAAATAGACATATTAATAGGATAAATAAATACATTAAAAAAACTTTTTTTGACCAATTCTTAATTCATGCAGTTTACAATGCTACGGGCATTGTAAACTCAAAATAAAGTTGACTTCAGTTTAAGTCATCTCAATAGCTTAGAGCTACCCAGTCTAAACATATTTTTACTGTGCAGCTACTATACATTTCTCTCATCTACAGGAACCGTATCCACTAATATTAAAGCTATACAGGACGTAATGACCGATCCAGGGCAGTCGTCGGCCGCCGCAATGAGACGCGCCCTATATCACCGCCAGCAATTTAAACGTCGGCTCGCCTACTCGCCGGAATAAATTCAGCAAAGTGTCAAACAAGCGGACAACTTTCGCACCTGGGCTCACGGCCGCGCACCGGCTGCGGTATCGCAACACACGAGCGGGAGCGGGAGCGACCAGTTGACGGAGCGATGTCAACTGTAGAACAAATTGAGATTAACTTTTACTCATACCACCCCTATTTCGTAGCGGTAGTTCGTTTTATTAAATGGGCCTCAAAACTTGTACTTAGACCTTCAAGTTAACACTTTCAGATGGTGCAATAATATAGAAAGTGTTTTATTTTCGGAAACTAACGGATTCGATTCCCCGCAAAGAAAATTATTTTTTCAAAAATCTAATGTTGTAGGTTTCATTTTTATCAAAATCAGCTCTGATCCTTTTTTGGGTATTTGTCAGTACAACCTATAGTTTCGGATTTGTCATCTACGTACACGAATTGACAACCGTCTTCTTTTTGAAGTCAGATAAAAAGAAATCAGTATCTCATGAGATTTTATTTTACCTAGTTAACTTGAAGCCGGCGGCCTATGTACAAGTTTTCAGGCCTATTTAATAAAAAGAACTACCACTAACCCCGGTACTCAGAATCATTACTTAAAATTAATCAATCATTAACTTTAATTGACAAGTATAAATTGGAACGCAGTCAGTCAAAAATATGTCAGTTTGAAAACATTTTTGTTGACATTTGTGCCAAGATAATTATGTTGGTTAATAAAAGTTAGTGAATGGTTAATTTTAAGTAATGACTCTGAGTGCGGCAGTAAGAAATAGCGGTGGTATGAGTAACGATATCGAGCGCAGAGGTTCATAGTTACAATAAAACCTCATACAGAAAAGTGTTATGACATATACAAATTATTAATTAAATGTTTTTGTAATTACTGTTGTCTGTCTTTGCCAGATGTACCAAAAAAATGACAGGCACCTTTGAATATATTTTTTTTTAATTCGTTCGTTAGATAACCCCCTGAATGACATTGACCCTGTCAACCTATTGCTGGTTAATATTTGAGTAATTGTCACTGTCATTGAGTATTGCATAACAAGATGGAAACATCAGTTCCGATTTTGGTCACGCACCAAAGTAACCGTGTGTTGTATTTTGAATAAAACAAAAATGTTCAATAAAAATTCTAAAACAATTATTTTGAACTCACTATTTTTGATGGCCTGGTATAGTAGTACCTTTGAGTTCAGAAAAATAAATAATATCTGCAGTGCTATTCTGTAAAAATTTCACCGTGAGAACTTAGATGAAGTGAGCTGGAAGTGAGCTGTCATTAGGGATTCACACTATTGACACTGCTCACTTCAAGCTCACTTCACTTATGATTTCACGGTGAGATTTTTACAGAATCGACCGGCTGCAGATGTAAAATACTTTTTGAGTAGTATTGACCTAAGGGCTGATTTTTCAATCGAAAGATATTTTTTATTCGTGGAATAAAATAGACGCCCGATAGTTTTTGGATGAAAGAACTGTCACAAATTCAAAATTATTCCACTGATAAAGTTATTTGCCGATGGAAAAATCAGCCCAAAATATAATAACCACTAAAAAGCAAAGCGCACTATTATTAAAGAAATGAAAGAAAAATTGTTTCATTGACTCGTGTATACAACGTGTAACGTTAAATGCGCAAAACCTCAGACACCCCAACTGATTTTTAATTCAATTGACCTATTTCAGAGATAAAATAAGTCGTTAAAAAATTATAAAGGTTTTATGTGCTGTTTTATTTTTACTGGCCATTCTGATCGTTTCTTGCGTCTGCGACGACGCTTTATAGAGGGAGGAGTCGTCACCGGGCGGCTGCGCCGCGCTGACATTGGCTTGCTTGACCTATTAAAAAATAGACACGGCAACGTTTTTAATGAAGATTTTTTGAAAAATGCGACCTATATTAAAAAGTGGTTCAATTAATTCTGCTCGTTATTCTGATCAAACTATTTTCAGGTTTTGCTCATTTAACGTTACACGTTGTATAAAAATATTATTAAGTTTTTTTACGAAATATTGTACTGAGTTCCTAATACAATACAGAAATGATAAAATATCTTTTGTCTATTAAGGTACATGGCCTGGTTTCGTGTAAGGATTCGCTTCATGTTTTGACTTGCAACACCGGTCAGCCATTCAAAAACGCCTTAGTTGGAATCCATCTACAAAACATAGCACCCGAGCGACACACCAACTGTTTTTAAGAAAAGTACCTCCAAATTATACTCCGGACCCAGTCGTCTCTGATGAACAGTTGTACGTTAATTACACTACGGACTAGTCGTTTCTGATTAACAGTTGTACTTTAATTACACTCCGGACCAGTCGTCTCTGATGAACAGTTGTACGTTAATTACACTCCGCACCAGTCGTCTCTGATGAACAGTTGTACGTTAATTACACTCTGGACCAATCGTCTCTGATGAAATGTGGTACGTTAATTACACTACGGAATAGTCGTTTCTGATTAACAGTTGTACTTTAATTACACTCCGGACCAGTCGTCGCTGATGAACAATTGTACGTTAATTACACTCCGGACGATAAAATAAAATATTTATTTTGGGACATTTTCACCGTCGTAATGGCTAGGGTTTTGCAGGTAAGCCACTAACTAACAGGTTAGTGTTGACAGATAATAGAAACACTTATGTAAAGTTCATACATATAATTTCTACAGTAGTAGGCCAGGTCGCGGGTAAGGTCACTCTGATTCTCTTTTCTGGGCACTATCACACTTGTAAGTTAAGAAGCTTGCCAGCACAGGCACAACAAGAGGCTGATCACGCCTTCTAAAGAACGCAACAGCGTGCGTTGGTACACGGCCGCAGGACACCGCTAAGGATGCCGGTAGCGCACAGATTGGATACGTGTGCAGCGCGCCGTTCGGAGCAGCGTGCAGATTGAAGCGTGCGATATGTAGAGGCCTTGCCCTCAGCCTGGATGTAGAACACTGCAAGGCGCTAGGGAGCCGTGTGCGATGTGGCCAGCTTCATTCCCCCTTCAACGACCTAGGAACCGTGTAAGGAGTAGAATAGGCGGGAGCTCAACACATCACAGCGGTTTATAGGCAGAGAGTTTTCAAAGAAAGTGGCACAATGACAGATGCAATATCCCTTGCTAACCGAGTTAAAGTAAGTTTCGACTTTACAAAATTCTGAGCAAAAATGTAGACAACTTCAGTGGCCACAACCGGCGTCAATCTATCGTGACTCTATCTAAAAATGAGACAAAAATAATTTTGCACTCTGCGCGCACGTTTTTTCCTGCCAGTTCGTTGAAACCTGGATGAGGGTTGGTTGCTTTTTTTAATCCCGGCGCCTCCGCACATATACTCACGATCGTGCGAAAAGCAAATTATTCCTGAAACTTACGTATGTGAGAGTCTGACTGCTGAAGACCAGCTTGCATGAGATTTTTTTAGTATTTTTTTCAGGACCTCTGAACACTTTCCAAACGATTACTAAATTTTTACTGATGTATGCGAGTTTTTGTACTCCCGGTTGCAAAGGGATATGAGGTTATGTATGGTTATGAGGTTATGTAGCTATTTTGCATTGTTCGTTCCAACCCGAAGAAGAAATAAATTTACAGTCGCAAGCACACCAAGCTACTACAATCTGTCAAACTCTCTAATAGATTTTCAACTTTATCGCTAAAATATCAGGTTCAAAATTTGACAGGTTCCGGTAGCTTGATGTGCTGGCATCTTTACTATCGCCAGAACTCTTTTTTTTTGCGACTTCACCAGAATAGAGCTGTTACAAAGGAGTTCTAACTTCGCTCATTCAGGACTACTTTGAACGAGCGGCGCCAGGGTACGAGCCTAGTATACGTAAGTCCTTCATTATAAAGATTTAGATGTGTGATGTGTGTTTGTGTGTGTGTTTTGATGCGTGTGTGTGTGTGTGTGTGTGTGTGTGTGTGTGTGTGTGCGTGCGCGCGTCCGTGCGCGCGTGTGTGTGTGTGTTTGTGTGTGTGCGATGCGTGCGTGCATGTGTGCGTGTGTGCGTATGTGCTTGTGTGCGTGTGTGCGTGTGTGCGTATGTGCTTGTGCGTGTGCGTGTGTGTGTGCGTGTGAGTTTGATATTGTGTGTCCAAAATCCAGAAGGTATGAGTGAGTATGCGTTGCACTAATTGTTTAAGTCTCTCAGATTCTTCATAGGTGACACCTTTTAGCCAGGCACTTACAGCGTTCTTGCTTTGCTCTCGGGTAAGTAAGCAAATATTTAAATATTTAGAACAGCATTGAGTTTATTATAAGCAAGTGAGCCCTGTATCCAACAATGCCGCTAAACAAGAGCAGTTCTACGTCTCTCCGTGCTACACAGTCTCGTTCTTTGACGCTTGCCTTCTCATAGCCGTAAAGTGTGGTATTAGTCGCATGTTTGCGCAATGTTATTTGGAAAACAAATAGTTGTCTTTAGCAGACAATTGACCTGGACTCCAAGGTATTTTATATTTGAAGTCCTCTTAATGCGGAGGCAGTCACAATAGGCGTTGGCAGAGCCGCAGCAATGCGCCTGAATTGTATACGTCTCTGGTTGAGGTTGGTTTTATTGCGAAAAAGTTATGAATGATGTTTTGTCTAAGTTAAGTGCTAAAAGATCGCCGGATGGCCAATTCATAACAATTCTAAACGTTTCTTCTGCATAAACTTTAGCCTGCGCCCAGTTCGGACCATCAATGAGCAGTACTGTGTCATTGACATATGACAAGGGTTAAATATGAAGCAGGGCTATAGTGTATAAATTGTTAATATAAGAACATCGTTGGACCCAGCACGCTGCCCTGGAGCACACCGTATCTGACAAACTGCTCATTGCTGACAAGAGTACCAATCTTAACAGACTGACTGCATTCCTCTAGATAGTTACGAAAAATATCTAGAACAATTCCTCTCTAGTCTATCGACAAGGATGGGGACCAAGACAGTGTCAAAGGCCTTAGACAAATCAAGAAATAAGCCAAATCATTTGTTGCCATAATCTAGTGTCTTACGGTTATGCTCTGTCAGATCAATAATTGCATCTTCAGTCTAAATCCAAATTGATTTTGTGCTAAAATCTTGTTTGTATTCAGAAAGTTAACCAGACGTGTGTAGAGCACTTTATTTATAACTTTAAATATTGTGGTCAATACTGAAATTGATTTGTAGTTCGTGACACTGCCTCTGTCCCCGCTACTGAAACCGAAATTTGCCGAAATTTGCCATGCAAAAACACAAATTAATAACATGGGTAAGGGAAGGTAAAATAAACGTGCGTATTTCCTTTAAGAAACTAGCTGAGGTTCAATCCCATCCTACGGCAAAAAATCGTTGCAAAGTCCCATGATGATTGTCTCAACCTCTCTCTCATCGACATCTATAATAGAAGAGTTAGGTTCCAAATTTGACAGGCACCTCACCTGTCAAATTTGGAACCTGGCTATTCTTTGTCTGGGGTAGGGAAATTTGTGAGGAGCATGCATTACCCTCGTTTTTCTTACGCATGATAGAGATAAGTAGATTGGTCCGATGTTAACAAAGAAATCATTAAATGTATAGAAGAGGTTGGATCATCTGAAATGTTAAGTAGTTCGTCAGGTGTAGATTTTTGTTGATTAAGCTGGGCAATATTCTTATTTACATTTTACGTAGCCTTAGGATCACCATTTGCTTTTTCAAATTCATTCTGTTCATACACTCTCTTTAGATTTTTTTTTTCAAGTTCTTTACAAAAGTTGCGGTACTGGGTATAAGTGACTCTTTTGACGACATTTTTACGAACTTTTTATGATTCTATGTGCAATTTATCACGATTTCTGAAACATTTTAAAAGGCCTGGTGTTATCCGTTGTTTGATGATTCTATTCTTATGCGAAATTGTGACACTTTTAGTGTTTGTTTTGACCATATTTGATAAAATGGTAACAAAGTTATCGGCCGCGAAATTGGCGTCGTTTGATGAAAGAATTGAAGTGAAATCTATATTTCTAACATCATCTATTGCGAATTGAGTGTCGAGTCTATTAAATATTTTCGTAGTTTTAGTCTAGTTCAACATGCATGCATAGAAGGTTAGGGTCTAGCAAACATCCCAAATATGTACATGAATTCGGAAGAGTGCCAATTAAACGCGTTTAAAAGCCCACTTGTTCAGTGCGCAAGTTGACAAAAAAACCCATTACTGATAAGCATTACATATATAAGGTATATTGTAAATGGGAAGACGTTCATAAAAATTTGGATAAAAAACGAAACAAAATATTAAAGTTGAATGTCCGCAATCCCGACCAATAGAATTATGGCTCATTTTATCACCCATATAACGTCAAGGGCTAATTTTCAATAGTCTTATAACTTTTATCTGAGGAAAAAATATTGCGGTTTGACAGTTTATGTATAGACAATATGTCAAACTGTCATAATTATTCTTCAGATAAAAGTTACCTGACTATGAAAAATTTGCCCTTAATCAAATGTAATAGGTGTTTAACATGCGTATCTACTAGATAATAGGTATACACAGCGTCATTATGTGCTAACCCCTCAAATTTTAAAAGTTACACTGTTACAACATTGAATTCGTTACAAATAATCTAAAGAATACTTCAAAAAGAGTTCATTGATTTGACTTTGATTCCAGCCACCGCATCACCGAACGTCATCATGCTCATACCGGCAGCTTGATGAACTAGCCAGCGAGCCCATATGAATGGTGATGAAATTGTTATCTACTATCGTCCGAGTACTTTATCTTTAGATCTCTGTCTAATCGATAGATGTTATAATTTGAGGGTATCCATTAATTTTAATAATAATAATAAACAACAAGGCAGTAGAACATCATTTCAAAATTAAATCAACCGGGAAACCGAGTCTATTGATACACGAACCAATAGCTTGCTTGATCACAATCCGGATTCTCAACTAATTACCATCGGCAACTGTTGGCAATTAAACTGCGTCGGAGAGTGTTCTTTGCGTTATTAATGATTAATAGCCGCGGCCTGCGCGCGCCCGATAGCGATACCCGACGAATTAATAACTAAATACTTGTCTCGGCTGACCGGGAACTGGGGACTGGGGACGGTGACTGGGAACTTGTGAACACCCGTTCACTGCGACGTGCGGGAGTTCGTGCTTTGTGTTTGAGTTCGGCGGGCATTTACATTGTGGAAGAGATAGTGGAAGTGAAACAACTAGGCGAGACTTTAAAAATATGGAAATGTGAAGCATTTGGTGTATCCTAGGACACAGTACCTGCGAATTCTATTTTGCTTAACAGAAAAAAACTAAATTATATCTTTCTAAACGGAAATTCTCTGAAAACCTTTTAAGAAAATCATAAAGCCCTATATTAACGTAAGTTGTATTTAGTACTTTTGAGTTCATTAAAAGCTTGTTTTTAAAAAGGTTTTTACTTAAATTTTAATTTCACTTATAGCATTAGAATTTGTTTAAATATCTTCCTAGTTAGTTTATATGATGAACATAATAAAAAGTATTCTATTCTAGTTTTAGTCTAGTGCAGCAGTCAGATCATGGTGGACTTTAAGAACGGACTACCATAATTTAATGTGACGCTGTAACGTTGACTACTAAGGGTTTCCTTAGTCTGGAGCCAATCCTGGGTGTAGAATCAGGTCATGCATCATAAAAATGCATTGTCTTCGAAAAAGAATCAACATGTCCATAAGATATATACAGTGTGTCCGGACATGGACTAGCGATATTCTAAATACTTAAATATAAGCTATTTTAAAGTACAATTACACTATAGGCTTAGGTCCAATATACTTCCCCGCTATGTGGCAGCCATTTTGTTTTTTTTGTTGAAGTATGCTCTATGCGAGTACAAAAAAAATCATATATCTCAAAGTTTTAGTCATACTGAGATAAAAATAGGCTTATTCGAAAGGCAATAATATTGTCTACCGTCTGCACTACAAAGCAATATGTTCACAATTCCATAACTTTTGAAAAAAAATGTGAAAGTCGAAAAAAAAAACAAAAAATTATGCAATTCAACCAATAATTGTTAATTACTACAAAAACAACCCCGAGAGCTTTTTTTTTTATACTAGATCGACAGTTTTTGAGCTAAGCTACAATACAACATAAAATTCACAACTGTATGTCTAATACTTTAAGAGTTATTGTTGTATGAACATAGCGTATGCGCAAGCACAAAAGGCCTTTGTCGGAACCCTAAACAGGAAATCATTAAAAAAACATAACATTCATATTGAATTTTATTTAATGTTTTTTCCAATATTAAATGAAGATTAAAATATCTAAAGCAGTTGCTCAAAGTGGCCACCTCCAGCTTGTAGACACACTACGGCTCTCTGTGCCACCTGGGTTGATGAGCGCCTAATTAAATCCAAATCGGATCTAATTTCTTCGGCGGCTGCCATAATTTTTGCGACGAGTTCTTCCCTGGTATTTGGAACTGTAGCGTATACTTTTTGTTTCATATGACCCCACAAAAAATAATCCAAGGGTGTCAAATCGGGTGAGCGAGGCGGCCACGCTACTACACCACCACGACCGATCCACGGCTGTAGATTATTATTTAAATATTCTCTCACTGCTCGAGAAAAATGCGCGGGTGCACCATCGAGCTGGAACCACATACGCCGACGGTATGATAGAGGTAGGTCCATGAGGCTGTCCGCAAACTGTGTCTGTAAGAATTCTAAAAATCTAGCGCCGTTTAATGTAGGTGGCAATTCCAATGGCCCTATCAGCCTATCGTTGATTATGCCGGCCCACACATTTACTGAGAATTCATGTTGAAATGAGCTTGGGCGCACCGCCCTTGGATTTGCGGAGCACCAGAGATGGTCGTTTCTGTGGTTTGTAATCCCAGCTCTTGTAAAGGGAAATGCCCATTTGATAAAGAGATTTTGGCCAAGTGACGCCCACGAAAGAAACAAATTATAGGCGTTAGGGTTCACAACATAGATAAAGAAACAAGCACTATTTTTTACATAGAACTCGGTTGGACTTTTATAAATCATATATAAAAATTCAAGGTTAAAAAAGACATACTTACAGATTTCTGATTTTTATTCGTTCTCATTTAAATAAATGACAAGCACGTCATCTAGGAATTAGGCTGGGGGATTTATATTTGATTGAAACCTTGCCCAGCCCCAGAAACACACAATTGTCATCACGTGGGCACAACACCCTACTGTCCTCCGACCAGATATACAATTGCAAGAATATTGTCGTATTGCTTCTAATCCTGTTTCGTCATTCTTAACAATTATATAAGTTGTAACCACATCGCAATCAAAGTCGTCGGAATATCAAATATAAAAACTTAGTAGAAAAGAAAATCACAAGTCGCAAGGAAACAGCACCAAACAAAATGTGAAATGTCAATGTCAATCTGTTGTCAATTACGATTATTATTGACGTAGGGGTGAGGTTATAAGATCGATTTATCGAAAAATCGATATAAAAAAACCTTGAAACACGGAATCGGTTAAATAGATCGTATCTATTTATAAGGCCGAATATGGATAAACATTTTTTTGCCTCTAAACAAAATAACAAAAGCGAAACAATACTTAATAAAAGTTGATTTTCCAAAAATCGATTTTTGGTACGTAACCCGTTTTAGTGTTTCGATTTTTTTCCGTAAAAGTTGTCATCCCTACTTTGACAGGACCAACGACCGGAAGTGTTAAATAAGGCAATAAACGATTGAGTTTCTTGATTAAATCAGCTTTTAATTCCGGAGATTTCATGACAAATAAGTAATAGCAATATTTTAGTTACTAAATGGGAATTTTTTTGCATTTATCACATTGCTGGGCAAGACATGGCCAAGAATGGGCGTTTCCCTTTGGCTTCATCAGTCCACAGTATTCTTTGTAAAAAATTACGGTTCTGTCTCAAATTTCTATTTATCCACGAACAAAACACAGATCTCGCAGCAAAATCTGGTTCGATCACGTCTTGAACCCGTCGAAAATGATAAGGGTGTAACCCTTCTCTTTTCAAAATTCTCCATACATGCCACTTAGACATTCGAAGTTGCACTGAAATCCGTCTAACGCTTAGTCTAGGATCATTGGTTATTAGTCTAAGCACTTCTTCTTCATCTTCGGGCGATACCAAGCGATTGCGTTCATTAACAGCTCTTTGAATACCTCTTTCCGCTAATCTTGAATGCACGTCGATAAAAGTTTGGCGACTCGGTGTAGGCCTGTTAGGGTACCTTCGTCGATATTCTTGTACAGCCAAATTTGCACTTCCATTGCAAAAGCCATACACAAAGTGTATGTCAGCAATATGTTGCGATGAATATTGACGCTGTGCCATACTTTATCACACTTTTAAATACAAAACACTAACGCAGCACGTAAACAGCACGGACGGTAAGTGAAAGTAGCGATAGCGATCACAACGCAGGGCGAGGGACAACTAAACTAACCCAACTAATAATTTGTCCTTAAAACTGATTTTGTTTCAGGTAGTGGACTAATACGTTCTATCTCGCTTACTCACGGTAGTAACGAACAGTATTTCTCGCCTGCTCTCAGATGGAATACAGTGAATGCCATAAATGACACTGGCGGTTAACAAAGACGTTTTGTGCTTGCGCATACGCTATGTTCAAACAACAATAACTCTTAAAGTATTAAACATACAGTTGTGAATTTTATGTTGCATTGTAGCGTAGCTCAAAAACTGTCGATCTAGTATAAAAAATAAAAAAGTTCTCGGGGTTGTTTTTGTAGTAATTAACCATTATTGGTTGAATTGCATAATTTTTTGATTTTTTTTTCGACTTTCACATTTTTTTTCAAAAGTTATGGAATTGTGAACACATTGCTTTGTAATGCAGACGGTAGACAATATTATTGCCTTCCGAATAAGCCTATTTTTATCTCAGTATGACTAAAACTTTGAGATATATGATTTTTTTTGTACTCGCATAGAGCATATTTCAACAAAAAAAACAAAATGGCTGCCACATAGCGGGGAAGTGTATTGGACCCAAGCCTATAGTGTAATAGTACTTTAAAATAGCTTATATTTAAGTATTTAGAATATCGCTAGTCCATGTCCGGACACACTGTATAAGATAATAAAGATAAACTCCATAAGATAAGAGGAAGGAGGTTTAATTCGACTGGCAAGATTTGACCAATACATGCTAACTCACCAACTAACAAGGCAAGTAAAATAAACATTTGTAAAAATAAGTAGATACATGATAACATAGGAAGGACTTCCCTTATGATTTGAAATATATAATAGTATCTCTGCCGTACTGGATGATAGACAAATAAAATTTAAACATGTTAAACATCAGTACTGCGAACTGATTGCACGCGTGTATGTAGTCCGCGGTACGTATTTCCCTTTAACATTTGCCAAGAGAATGAGTGTATTATGAATTAGTAAATCATAAACAACAATCTCAATCACAAACAATTTATTGTAGTGGAATAAGAAATTCTTCAAAACTATCAAAGTTTTCATTTAAAAAATTGTTGTTGTTGTTTTTTTGTTGTGTTGTTGTGTTGAATTGTTTTGTTGTTGTTTTGACTTTGATAGTTTAACTACACAGATTTTCATTGTTTGTGGAAATTCTAATAATATTAGTATGAAATTACCGTTTGCTACAAAGAAAAAGAAAATATGTTTATTTTTGTAAAAAAAAAATTATAGGCATGTTTCAATAAACGATGTATTGGCCAGTAGTGAAGATGTACTTTTGCTATTTTAGTGGAAGTTCTTTGATGGCTCTGCTATGAAAATCCTGAGGACGGGAATCCATGAACTCTCTCAAATTTTGCGCCTGTAATAAGTCCGAATCCGAATTCCGAATAAAAATGGAAATTCACCAGACCTTGCACCAATTGGTGCAAGGTCTGGTGAGTATGGTGGGTGACGAAGAGTTTCCAGTCATAACTCCTATAGTTTTGAGACGGTCTGATGTGCGGTGCTTTGACGCGATTGTAGTGTGCAGCACGCCTAACCCTATATAAGTGTAACTGCACACATATTAATGTTCATTATTATATCGATATTGGAACCAAACAGTTCTCTTTATTTAATAACCACGTCACCCTATTACATGGCGACCCATGGCCAGTTTTTTATTTACGATCGGGTGGTAACATAATTATCATGAAGAGCGAACAAAGAAAATTGAAGCTGCAATCTTGAAAACAAATATTTGGAAAAGAAGCAAGAAGGAACGTGTTGAAGATTAACATGAAAGAATAGTACAAGAAGACACATGAGACATATATAGAATAATGTGAAGAACGAAACGGTGCAGAAACGTAAAAGAAGGAAAAATAGGAGTGACGGTGCCGGGTGCTGGGAGAATGCTCAAGCCTATGACAAGAGGATATGCAGGGCGCCGGGAGATAAATCGTACGGGTCCGATGTGGAGCAGCTGGGAGTCAGTTCGAGTCCAATGCTGAGGAGGTCATTCATCCACGCCACTTCGGACGTCATCGTGACATACATAACCGTTGCCGGGACATACGTGTTGCACATTGCGTTGTACAGTAAGTTTTCGCAATACTGTTTGTTTTTTCATTACTCATCTTTAATTGTTAATTGTAGATCGTTAGGGGATTTAGGTCACGTATAAGTAAATAACATTGTATTATGTCACAACAGCTGCTAGACTTGCACTCGAGGTTGAAATATTTAAGAGAGTATTTAATAAAACTTGGTCCAGAAAGACGTAAGCAAGAATTGGCTTGTAAAAAATTAGATGAGGCTAACAAGGAATACAGTAAATTAGAAAGTATATTGGCACAGTTGAACCAAGAGGTTAAAGAGCGTAAGCTAAGCACTGAGTCTTGTGAGGGTTTTCAAAAAATAATTAGTGAAATAAAAGTACGATTTCAGGAAATAAAGAGTTTGTTGTCTCAGATAGATAATAGTAGCCAAACTAGTTCTGATAACTTTATAGATCAGTCTAATTGCTTCCCAAAAATGGCTAATTCATTTGACATTAAAACGGCAATTTCCCTATTACCGGTAATAGATGGCCAGGAACAGGGGATCAACCAGTTAGTTGACGGTATACTACTATATAGTTCGCTGATAAGTGATTCAAGTAAAGGCCAGTTAATTGAGTTTGTGTTAAAAACTCGTCTTTCACCAAGCGCAAAATTGCGTCTTAAGACCACCTATGCGGATGTTCAAGGGTTAGTAGACGACATTCGGAAATTTTTGCTGCCCAAAAAGTCTATTGTAGCTTTACAAACGCAGTTATTTAGGGCTACCCAAGGTCGTAGGAGTATTGAGGAATTTGGTATGGAGCTCGAAGAGTTATTTGTAAACCTCACGATTGCACAAGAAAATGATGATAGGAATGCTTATGAAGTTCTGCGTCCTCTCAATGAGAAGACTGCGATTAAGCGGTTCGGTGATGGTCTTGCTGACGAGCGGCTCAGCACCATCGTAGCCTCGAGGCAGTTCTTGTCTTTGCCCGAAGCCATTAGGGCTGCCGTAGATGAGCAATCCATGAAAACCCAACAACACGACCAGGTTATGCAGTTTAGACACACACAGTTCAACAGTAGACGCGGTTTTACGAACAAACGAGGGTTCCGAGGCCGAGGAAGTCATTTTAACCAGTTTAACAATAATCGCAGTTATAGCAACCAAAACAATTATAGAGGTCAAAGAACTTCCTTCGGTCACAATGACAATCGAGGTGAAAACACGGGCGAGCAGCGTCAGCAAATACGCGGTGGTCGTCCCGCTTTTAAGCGCGTTCAGCATAACGTGAACGTGCAAGAGGCCAACGATCAGGAGGGCAACATACACAGCAATAACACAAATAATGATGATCGTGTAGAGTTTTTTCGTACCTAAACAGTGTACTCATTCTATATTAAGTTTCAATAATTTTTGCGTAATTGAATGTCGACTTAGGAATAATACTAAACTTACTTTATTAGTTGATAGTGGGGCAAGCTTATGTGTACTTAAGTATGAATGGTTATCACGGAATGAAAGATTATTGAATCAAATACAAAAGGATAAGATAGTGATTAAAGGAATAAGTGGTAATTTAGAATCTTTAGGATATATTTATTTAGATATTACTATTAAGAATGTAAATTTCCAACAGAAGTTTTACATTTTTGAAAACTTATCTTGCACCGCAGAAGGTATACTCGGTCAAGACTTTTTCACGCGATACAACGCGATGTTGAATTACAGAGATGGTACTCTGAGTTTGGAAAACCGAGACCAGTCTGTTACTGTACAAGTAAATAATAATTTGTTTACAATTCCGCCACGATGCGAGGTAATTAAACACATACCGACGACACACATTAGCGATTGCGTCATTTCAGCAAAAGAAATTCATAAAGGTGTGTACGTAGCGGGTGTAATCTCAAAACCAATTAATGGCCTTATTCCTGTTAGAATTTTAAATACGACCGACGAATCGGTCAGAACAGATATTTCTGATTTTAACATTACTAGTCTAGATAATTATTATGTCTGCAAGTTTGACGAAGACAGTATCACTACAAATAGAGTCAAAACTTTGTTAAGTTCCTTACAACTGCATACTTATTTAAATAAAGAAGAGCAACGAGGCATTGAAAACGTGTGTGCCAAGTATGCCGATGTCTTTCATTTGCCAGGAGACACGCTCTCTACTACAAATTTAGTTGAACATTCAATTAAATTAAAGGAAAATACGTCCCCAGTGTACGTTAAGCCGTATAGGCTGCCTAAGGCATTAAAAGGAGAGGTTCAAAGGCAAATAGAAGAGATGATTAAGAACGATATAATAGAAGAGACGGTGTCTGAGTGGTCAAGCCCTGTTCTTTTAGTTCCCAAAAAGACAGATCGTTCAGGGGAAAAAAAATGGAGACTTGTAGTGGACTATCGTCAACTTAACAATAGGATACAGGACGATAAGTTCCCATTGCCCAATATTACGGAGATTTTGGACTCCTTGTCCAATAACATTTACTTTTCAAAATTAGATCTCAGCCAAGGTTACTACCAACTATCTCTTCAAGAACAGTCAAGAAAGTACACTGCATTCACAACAGACAAGCAGTATCAGATGAAAAGGTGCCCTATGGGGTTAAAAACATCTCCTAGTGCTTTTTCGCGTCTCATGACGATAGCGATGTCTGGTTTAAATTATAAGGCTTGTCTAATATATCAAGATGACTGCGTTGTGGTAGGCAATAGTCTTGAAACTCATAACAAAAATCTTATACACATTTTAGAATGTCTGCGAAAAGTAAATTTGAAACTAAACCCACTAAAATGCGAATTTTTACGCAAAGAAATAGTATATTTAGGACACAAGATTACTGGAGAAGGGATATTTCCCGATCCATCTAAGGTAGAATGCCTCCAAAAGTATCCCACTCCACAAAACGTAGACGAAGTAAAAAGGTTTGTAGCATTCGCTAACTACTATAGGCGTTTTATACCAAAATTCGCAGTAATAGCCCATCCCTTAAACGCATTATGCAAAAAAGATGTAGAGTTTTTATGGACTGAAGATTGCGAGCGTGCGTTTCGTAACTTAAAACAGATTCTCATTAGTCCAACGGTATTAGATTACCCAGACTTTACTGACAGTAACACTTTTACGCTACAGACTGACGCTTCAAAACTTGGATTAGGCGCCGTACTGTCTAACAGCAATAGCAAGGTAGTCGCGTACGCAAGCCGTAACTTGAAACCCGCCGAGACACGATACTCTGTAATCGAGCTGGAGTTACTTGCTATTGTTTGGGCTGTACGACATTTTAGACCATATTTATATGGGAAAAAGTTTCTAATAAAGACGGACCATAAGCCGTTAGTATATTTGTTCAACATGACCGACCCTTCAAGCCGATTGACAAAATTTAGACTTTATCTGGAGGAATATGATTTTGAGATGAGTTATGTTCCGGGACGGCACAATGCAGCTGCAGATGCATTGAGCCGGATACCCATCACATCCACCGATTTGAAAAATATGCATAAGCATGTAGTATCGGTCATGACTAGAGCACAAGTTCGTAGGTTGCGTACTGACAACAATGACATGACTTCAGAGGTGCCCTCTACTCCAAGGCCTGATCAACCTAAAGTAGTGGAAATCCTCAAACGACCAGTTGACAGTGTAGAATTAATTGTATTGTACAAGAACACTGCCTTAAAACAGATAAAAAAGAGTACGCACTTCGCCAGTGAAAATGGTAATTGCATTTTTGTGCCTGAAAAATCGGCAATATTTGTAATGTCTCGATCGTTATCGACCGTAAGTGTGTTAGCGAGAGAATTGCAACAAATTTGCAAACAAATCAAATTAGACGAGCTCGTTATAATTAAATGTAAGCGCTATGAAAAATTAATAAATACGATGTTAAAGGAAATGAGTCAGCTAAAAAATATTCCAAAATTACTTGTAGTCCAAGACGTCACGAGAGTTACAGACAAAGACACGAAGACTGTGATCTTAAATGACTTTCATCTGTTGCCCACCGGTGGCCACGCAGGGGTTAACAGAATGCTAAATAATGTTAGGAAATATTATTATTGGTCAGGAATGACGAATGACGTTAACGAATACGTAAAAAAGTGCAAAAGTTGCCAAATTCAAAAGCATTCCAATAGGCATACCAAGGAACCTATGGTCATCACATCCACGGCATCCACAGCTTTCGAAAGAGTTAGCTTAGACATAATGGGACCTTTAGATGTAGATAATTTTAATAATAAATATATTTTAACAATACAATGCGACTTGACAAAATATGTCGAAGCATACCCAATAGAAAAGAAGGATACTGTTTCAGTGGCTAGGCTATTTATTAATAACTTCATTTTAAGGTATGGTATCCCGAAGGAGATAATAACAGACCAGGGTACAGAATTTATGTCCTCAGTGTTTGCAGAGATTTGTAGTTTACTAAGTATCAATAAACTGCATTCGACAGCATATCACCATGAAACTTTAGGAGCGTTAGAAAACACTCATAAGAACTTAGGGACCTATCTTAGAATACAGTGCGACAGCAACAGAACCGACTGGAGCAGTTGGATTCCATTTTGGTCTTTTTCATACAATACCACGGTTCACACTGAGACAAAATACACTCCATTTGAATTGGTATTTGGGAAAAAATGTATTTTACCTAGTAATTTAGCACATAACACATCAATTGAACCATTGTACAATCCCGACTCTTATCCTTTAGAACTAAAATATAGACTTCAGAGAGCCCAAGTAGAAGCTAAAAATAATTTAATACAAAGTAAACAATTACGAAAAATCAAATTTGATAAAAATGCCAATCCAGTAAAGTATAAGAGTGGAGATCTAGTTTTAATAAAGAACCAGGTAGGAGATAAGTTAAATAGAATATATTTAGGACCATATAGAGTAATAGAAGAAACACCACCTAATGTTAAGATTATAAAAAATGGAAAAGAGTATGTAATTCATAAAAACAACACTAAACTGTTTGTAACATAAAATGTTAATAAAGTTAATATAAATTAATATAAGCTAACTTAAGATACTTTAATATAAGTTAATATGGTTTTCGGTTAATGTTATAATAACTGTACTTACTGAATTGTTAAATTTATGAAAAAAAAAGCCATAAAACAATGTTTTTTTTAAAAAAGGGGGAGGTGTAGTGTGCAGCACGCCTAACCCTATATAAGTGTAACTGCACACATATTAATGTTCATTATTATATCGATATTGGAACCAAACAGTTCTCTTTATTTAATAACCACGTCACCCTATTACACGATTCTTTTGTTGTTGTCCAGTGAGTTCATACGATACCCACTTTCCGAGCTTTTTTATCTTTCCAATTTGAATTAAAAGATTCAGTATCGATTTATCACTTAAGTTGAAGGCTGCTACAAGTTCCAAAGCGGTTTGAGATGAATCTGCTTCCACTTTGGCTTTCAATTCATCGATATCGACTTCCGTCTCCGGTCAGCCATTGTGGAGGTAAAAATTTCCAGAACGGGAGTGATCAAACCAAAAACTGACCTTGCGTTCAGATGCACGTCGTTAATATTTCATGTTGTTTGTGCTGCATTGATGCCTCGATGGAACTCGTATTCACAAATAGCGCGCAATTTCGATTTCTTTCGAATCTTGATTCTTTTTAGTTTATTTCACTATTTGAATTATATTTACAATATTTTCTTTAAATTTTGATAAAAAATAGAAAATCAACTGTCGATCACGAGTCGTATAAAAGTATGCAATAGCGTTTTTACAAAACTATTACAATTTCTGCATTGGAACTGAAAAAATTACATCGATATGGAGTGACGACATCATTTGACATGAGAAGAGATGACGAGAGCCGTCGGAATGTTGCAAGCTGCGGTTGTCGCTTTTGTCACTACACAGAGCGTCACAAGCCGCCTCTGGACACGCTATTGTATCACAAGCAGCGTGGCCGAGGGACACGGAGGACGACCTCGCATAACTACTCGCAGAGAGGACCGGTACATAAAAAAAAACCGCTCGACGCAATCGTACCATGACCGCCGCTACTAGGCTCCACAGCTCTTCAGGCTTACTGATAAGCATCCAAACCATCCGAAACCGTTAACGTGAAGTGTGTCTGCGTTCCCGAAGGCCGCTGAGAGTTCCACTTATCCACTTATAGCACCCCGCAAGCGTAGCATTTACAATGGGCTCGCGAACACAGAAATTGAGAGGAAGAAGACTGGCATTGTGTTTGCTTTTCCGATGAATTTCGTTTCGGTATGAGGCTGGATACAAGACGTACTCGAGTTTAGAGGACCTCTGGGCATCAAGAACTTTTGAAATTTTGTCAGGAAGTTCATTCATATGAAGGAAGAACAATAATGGTTTGGGCCGGTATTTGGATCGGTGGAAGAACCGATCTCATTTGGATCAGGGGTAACCTCAATGCTCAGGTTTATGCGGAGAGGATTGTTTTAGACGAGATCATCCCTTTGCGAAGCCAGTTGGGGGATTCGTTTCGACTAATGCACGACAATACACCCACACACAGCTAGAGTCGTAACACGCACTTGTCAGAAAAGCGAATGTAAACTATATGTATAGGTAATAATATCAGCATAATAATTAGCAAGCTTTGAGTGTCAGAATAGTTACTAGTTATTCACTGTGTATGAAGTACCTATGAATATGGTGTGAAGGGAAAGGGTTTTATGAAGAAAAGCACAGAAAGACAAGACTAGGCATTTATTTCAATTAGGCTTGTCAGTTAAATATGTTAATGAGAAAACTAATTGTCCGTTCCAAAACTCATGGAGAAGGAAGGACAAGGAAACTCAATGGCAGTTTGTTTTAATGTATTGTATCAACACATTTTTACATTTGCATAAACAATTATTGTTATCATATTAATCTCTTGGACCATTTCTCAACGCTATAGCAACTTATCAAAGGAAAGAAACAGAACAATATGAATATTCCTTAATTCGATTTAACACAAAAACATTAATAGACATATTGTATTATACCACATATAGGACAACATATTTAAAAGCAATAATATCAATTAACTTACATGAACGGTGGTCCATCTTTTCCGTCGGGGTTCCATCTCCCCTGTATTGAGTATTCAACTCCAGCCTTACCAACTTGACGGGCCCACCTCTCTTATAGTCCTCCAATATTACCCAAGTACATCTAACACTACCACCATTTTTAACTAGTCATACATTTTGACCAAATATATTTTGATATTTACAGTCCTAAGTAAATCTAATTTGGCAGAACTGCTTTAAAACGATATAAGATATTCAATGTATTTTTATAACAATTTAGCCGACTATAATTAGATGGAAGTCCCTTAAACGTACATCCCACTGAGTTTACTACATTTATTATTTATAACCACTTATACATCCAAAATAGCACATAAAATTAAGAAAATATTTCAAATCATCATCTGCCTAGCCTTTTCCCAACTATGTTGGGGTCGGCTTCCAGTCTAACCGGATGCAGCTGAATACCAGTATCTTAAATGGAGCGACTGCCTATCTAACGTCCACAACCCAGTTACTAGGTAATACGATACCCCTAGGTAAGACTGGTTGTCAGACTCGGGCTTCTGATTACCCGTAACGACTGTCAAAGATCTACGAATGACAGCCGGGACCAACGGCTTAACGTGCTTTCCGAGGCACGGGGGGGTCTCGGTATGTAAAGATGGTCACCCATACACAGACCAACCGCGGCAAGCGTAGCTTAACCTGATCGGTTGACCTGTGCGGCTGTTATTATTTAGCCACGGGCCCCTATAAGAAAAAATAAATGTGTCAAAAAATAAAAATAAATGTCCCTAAAATTTAAGGACAGCAGAATAAAACATCGGAGGGCACGGCAGTGCCCCCGCCAAGTCGAGCGCGAAGCAAACACTGCCGTACCATCCTTTACTGGAACCATTTCGCCGCATTTTCAGGCCCCTATTTGAGAACCTTTGGATAAGACCAGAACGCAGAAATTTTGGTAATCGAGTAAGCTATAATCACATACTTAAAATCCAAAATTTCAAGTCTGTAGGTCATTTAGTTCCGAAGTTAAGCGAAAGCAAAGTTTCGCATTTATGACACTCACTCACTCATGATCATCAAAATAGAACTAGGACTTCCCATAAACTCAGAGAGCTGAAATTTGGTACAGCGTTAGGGTTTAATGGCCACATAAAGGGAAAACTATAAAAACTAGGATAATCGAAGATCTGGAGTACCTGGTGACCCTGATTAGAAAACACAAGAGCCCAACCAAACTATTAGAGGTCGACATACCGCCTTTACAAAAAATATTCAACTTGGTGGGCCGCTTCATTTGATGTCAAAAATCGAAGGTCTGAAGTATCTGATGAAGAAACCTCAGCTGGTCTCAGCTGTATTAGAGATATCATATGGTAATGCCCCCTTTTACTATTGGTACATAAAAAAATCGACTGTCATTGCAAAAATCCAGCGTAGTGGGACACATCTTCTAATTTAATCTAGCCTATAGCGTCCCAATGCTGGGCGAATGCCTCTCCTTCTGCATTTAATACGCATATAAATAAAATTAAAGGAAAACTCGGGATAAGACCAGACTGGCTTTTATACTTATACTTACAAGCTTACAAGAAGAAATAGTCGAACGATTAACTTTATTCTACTCGAACATTACACAAATTAAATAAATAAATTACACTAAAATATTAATTTCGCTCAAAATTTGGTCAAAATATAATGCATTGGAATAAGAGTGGCGGTGATACCCGCATACGTCGCTAGATGGCGCTGACTGTATTTTAAAGCGCGCTTACATTTGTTTTTCCGAACGAAGTGGCAACCGCCGCGTTACAGTCGTTTACGACATTCTTCTACTGCGCTTGAAAACGTTTGCTAGGGATTAGGAGGGATTTCGCTTATTATTTCGTGAGGTTTGCTAAGGTTAATTAGCAGGTTGTTATTATAACAATTCGAAGATTTGAATAGGTTAAGAATTTTATGATTCGTGACAGTATACAGAGAACAATTCCCAATCTGTGTGGCGTATGCCCTAACAATTCACAAGAGCCAAGGTCTAAGTCTAAAAAATACCCTCATGGACATTGGCACCTCCATATTCTCGTGGCCAAGCCTACGTGGCGCTTTCACGAGTAACCAATCTTCATAGGGTGCCCCTCATAAATGTTGACTTCAAGAGTATAAAAGCTCAAGCTTCAGCGATCACCGAATACAACCGGCTTAGGCTTAAATACCGCGCCGATTTTTCAGAAATTAAACCGTCTAAAACGTCATGAGCGCGAATGGGCAATACGAAAAACTGTTGCTACTGTACAAGAATCAGAACCGGAAAAAAAGAAAAGAAAGATTTGTAATAATAAAAAAAACTACTCCTAAAAAGAAAAAAAATGTGTCAAATAAGAAAATCTAATAAAATAAATCAATATGCCCACGTTTCTACAAAAAGAAGTGAAATCCCACCAAAAACATTCTGTAAAAACTGGCCAAGTCTCAATGGAGCTGCTTCTTTATCTCTAAAAAGTAATGAAATCTAGACAAAATCGTGCCAAGTCTAAAGTTCTTTACTGCGATTTCTTTATTATTATAGTTAATGTTGTGTGACATATAAATAAAATTAAAGGAAAACTCTGGATAAGACCAGACTGGCTTTTATACTTATACTTACAAGTTTACAAGAAGAAATAGTAGAACGATTAACTTTATTCTACTCCGACATTCCAAAAATTAAATAAACAAATTACACTAAAATATGAATTTCGCTCAAAATTTGGTCAACATTTCATTGGACTAAGAGTGGTGGTGATACCCGGACACGTCGCTAGATGGCGCTGACTGTATTTTAAAATGCGTAAAAAAAAAACTACTACTAAAAGAAAAAAAAAAACTGTGTCAAATAAGAAAATCTAATAAAATAAATCAATATGCCCACGTTTCTACAAAAAGAAGTGAAATCCAACCAAAAACATTCTGTAAAAACTGGCCAAGTCTCGATGGAGCTGCTTCTTTATCTCTAAAAAGTAATGAAATCTAGACAAAATCGTGCCAATTCTAAAGTTCCTTACTGCGATTTCTTTATTATTATAGTTAATGTTGTGTGACTTGGCCGTTGAACATTCTTTATACGTTAGTGGATACAAGTCAATTTTTTTTAGACGTAATGTTATATCTGTTGTAACTACCTATGTTTGTTAAGCGAGATAATAGCCCATACTGGTATTGGCAATACCAGTATGGGCTATTACATACCCCACAAGTACTTTTTGACTTGTTAAAAAGAACGTGGGCGGCCATTCCTCAGTGATTTTGATGAACTGATTTTAAGCATAGCAAATCGCTGTGATTGTGAATCAAATGTGGAAACACACATTATTTTTTTGTTTTCATCTTTACAATGAAAATTTTAAAAATCCTATTTTTGCCTTTTTGTGCCATTTAATCGACGACATTAACTTAGGTTAATTTCCCAAAATTTGCAAAAATTGCAATTTTTCTTATTAACTTAAACATAGGAATTAAAGTAAGTGAATTGGATAATTGTTGTGTAAGTTAAAAATGTACTGTCTCCCTACACACTTTTGATGTGTGTATATTATAACAATCATTTGAATTTAGAATTCTAAGTAGACTGAAGGATCTTCACAGTAGCTAGTACGATTTCAAAAATCAGCAATTTCATAGGTACAGACCCAATATTCATTGTATAATTAAGTGTGTGGTAGTAATTTTCTTAATAAAATAAAAATGTTCAAAGATATTTACGTTAAATATTATTCCTTTGGGTAATTGTACAGAATCTGCAAAATAATGAAACGAAAAAAAACCAGGAATGTCATACATTTTGAGAAAGACTTCATTGATTGAATTGCCATATTTTATCCTCACGAGTAAAACACATCGTAAGTGTATCTCTTTGAAGTAGGTTAAATGTCTTTGAAATTAATTATTTCGTCCCCAGTTTCTGGCTCGGGGCTATTTTGAAATTACTGCACCCCGCGCAGCGTTTAATCGGGCATTATTTAAATTTGTATTATATTTTGAGGCTATTTCTACGAGATATTGCCTATAGTCACGCATATTGCATTGCGATGGGATCGTTGATAGGTTTATGGGTTTGTTTACGTTGTTTTACAAGGGGGCCAATCACACCCCAGTTATTTTGATGGCTAAATTAAGTGAAGGAATTATATTGTTTGAGCCAAACGGCCAGCCGAGAGAGTGTCGTCGTGTATCTCGTTCGACACATAGGCTCAACTAACATAACTTGATAGACTTTTCTTAAGGCGGGACTTACACCTACGATCTCAACACCTCACTTGCTCTTATACATATATATATTATAGTAAATAGTATGCATAGACGGCGCGAGCGTGGGCATAGCGATACCAGAATCGTAAACAAAACAATACAGCTCACCTTTATGTTGTAACGTGCCTGAGGGTAGTTATACGAGGCAAACATCTACTGGCCGATCACTACTTCCAGCACGTTGTTCACCATCCGCTTGGCTGCCACAGCTCGTGTAGGGCCGTGATATGTCCTGGCTCCCCTCACTTGCAGCACACGAAGGGTTTCGCTGACGACTGCGGGGCTGCTTGGCTCGATTCTTAAAGTCACTCCACGTCATACCAGTATGCGATAATTGAGAAACCCATGTCGATGCACTTCCTTTTAGAGATTTGCTATGCACAATAATCAGCGCGCCTCCTTCCATGGGATGTTCTGTGAGGCAAATGTCCACCGTCGAGCTCCAAGAACGTGGATCTACGTCAGGTTGTTCCGGCTTGAACTCTGGCAGCTTGATTGAAGCCTTCAGCAGCGTTCAGACGGCTTCAATCATGGTAATCTGGTTTTGCTGCTCGAGGAGCTGGCGTCAATAGATATCCGTGGTAGGCGCCCGAGCTGATCCCACTTCTGAACACGGCGCGAGCGTGGGCGTAGCGATAATAGGGCCATCATCATAGTTTCTTGGTACGGGTTCCATGAGGAAGGTGGGTACTCGGGCCACCCAGTAAAACGTAGTTTGAAGCACAAATCACAGTCACGTTTATTCGGTAATTTACAATCACTTTATGAGTAGTAAGAAACAAGGGTTTGTACGGTGAACATGACAGTTCCGATGGTATGCTCTCAACCGTCCGGCGTGCGCTCCGCAAATCGAATGCCGCCTGCTCTCCAATCGGCTCTGTCCACGTGTAGAAAATGGCGCGAAGTTATAGCGCCACCTCACGGCGTTCACTGTACTAACCGATCAACCAATGAGAATTAAGTTCCGGTTTGACCAATATTATGAAATCAACCGGAAGTAGTATTTTGATTATTTTGTCGACTTGATATCGCTTGCAACGACATATATATATTATAGGTTTGTAACCTATTTATGTATTTGTGCACGTTTTTTATTTATAATTCAATAATTTTAATAGTTTTTTATCATTGTTCGGCTTAACCAAAGCACCTGCCATCTAATCTCTTCACCACCCTTGGTTGACTGGTAGAGAATGCCTAAGGCATTAAGTCCGTCTTTGTACCATTTTGTGTGCGAAAAGATTAAATAAATAAATAACTCTGTGCGATACTTTTATTGTGCAATAATATTAAATCACCCCTAGCACTCGAACGATCAATTATATTGTCGCACCATTGACTGCTCGTGAACGTCAATGTTTTCGCGTGAGCGTGACTTGCCTCGTATTCCGTGAGCATGTCAGACTAAGATTTGGCTGCAGCTATCATCTTGCTACTTTTGCCTAAACATAAAAACTTGTGGATAAGGAAAGGCTGAAATATACTCATAATAAACATATTTAAAAGAATTGACGTTGTATTTTTTTGTGAGATTGGATTTGACAAAGTTTCAAGAGTTATTAGACTTGGTAACACTATTGATGGAGAAAAAAAACACAAATATGAAGGGAGGGATATCGCCTTTTCAATGGTTATTAATAACAGTCTCAAAAGTATTTCCTGTCGCGACAGGAAATACTTTAGAAGATTTAGTACTTTACAGTGCTATTTTCCCACAATGCCTTTTCTTACTAATTATGGATGCCCGCAATGCGAGATTTTTACGCGCGCGAAGTCCTTGTTTGTCAAAGCTAAAAATAAACTAAAGAATATTGCGCAACCATTACGTAATTAAAACGTTCAAAAACCTTGCGCGGTTTGTGCTACTGTGCAATGTAATTGATCGTTTAGGGCCTACGTAAGACTGTGAATCTTGAGACCCACGGGTGTGAGACCAAAATAGAGATCCAATAAAGACCCACAGAACATCTTTGGAACTCAGAAGACTCATCTACTACAGTCCAGTCCGTTCCTTTCACAGTAATTTTACCTGTGATATTGCATCATGTCAAAATGATAGTGATCTTTATTTTCGTTATAATAAGGGTGCTGTTGGGTTACTGTTGTCAGAGTTAAAATAACTGTATATAAAACTCCTGTTTTTTAATCTCAATATTTGTGATAAGCCTAGCTGTCACAGCATATTCATTAACCCTTCACTGCCATCCCGCCATCCATCAGACTGCATCACGAGGGGTGGCTGACAGGGGGTCCCCTAAATGTGATAACACTCGCGATGTCGAAGAAATTGAACACTTGACTACTTACTGCGGCGAAAAAATGAATCTGTTGGGGAGGCCATGTGTGAGCTGAGGGACTCATGCTCAATATTAAATTGTGAGGTAAATATGGCAAAGTGCACGTTGTGCGTAGCGCTGGAATTGGATAGAGTTGTATATTTTTAATAAAAAGGCGGTCTTTGACAGAAGTCAAAGACCGCTTTATATAAAATAGGTATTTACTGAGCTTGCAGAAAGGGGCTCTTGGTAGGGGAAGGTCGGGCAGCCCCGGACACTTAAATAAATTGTAAAAGTACCAATTAATGAAATTTCTGTCTTTATTTTGTGATTAAAATTAAATTAGGGACTTCTTTGATAATATTATTCAAAAATTACTAATTATATCACATTTTTAAAGGAATGTAGTACGAATTATTTTATATACATAGTAATAAATCGTGGCCAAATCGTTTCTTGGCTTTAAAAACGTCATAAATATATCCGCAGAATCTAAATAAACACAGTCTTCATGGGCCCAGTCCTTACATTTTAGCACTGTATCCAGTCCATTTCAAATGTTTCTCCGCATATGATACATTCGGTCTCCTTTTCTCGATCTTCTTGAGAAAGAGTTTGATTTTTTTTTGTTTTCTACATCTTTTTAGCACCTTTACTTTTTGTCCTTTCTCTTGGTCTTTTTTATTGCCTCTACTTTTCCCTTTTATTTTCTACTTCTTTTTTATATGGTGAACAGGTTATAATCTCGCTCTTTTGGGTTTTTCGAGCTCGCCTTAACAAGCGTTTTGTTGATGCATCAGGAAATGATGAGAGCTGTTTTGATAAATTTGTTGAGCTGGAAACAAAAAACTCACTGACGACTAACTTACTCGACACCCGCACCGCGACTGATATGGATTAATTGTTTCTACTAAATGATAAATGATTCAAAATCAAAATCAAAAGTCATTCATTCAAACTAGGCTGAGAATCAGCACTTTTCGAACGTCAAAATTACAAAAGACAGTCCCCCAAAACGCCCGCCCTTCACCACTTTCTAGTGCTTTCGCTGGGAAGGAAAAGTGGCGCAACAAACTCCCCAGCAGCACAGCTGTCTGTTCAGTTAGAAAATACTTGACTGAATACAATATAAGGTATGCAAAGCAATTAACATTACAAGACAGAATGCTAAATTAAATTATTTGCCATATGTCAGCTAGCAACGCCAATATACCAAGAAATACAATAAAAAACTAACTCAAGCAAAAATGAATAAATGGGAATTAAATAAAAGCCTCCAGGTATAAAGGGCGTGACCGCTAACATATTTATGCAATGCTGGGTTCTGTTTACATAGCTGTCGCTTGAAGTCACGAATGATAAACTAGGACCATCGAAGGAAACTAAATAAACAAGTTATTAATAATGATAACAATAATGAAACCATGGTCAGCAAGACGACCAGTCACCACAAGCAGCACCCGTTCACGAGCATAACGCAAAGATCAGCCATTACCCCCTCGCCATATTTTCTCTAAGTAGGTTTGTACAGACACTTTTACATGTCAATCATATTTTTTTTAAACTAGATGAGGTCGGCGTTTCCTATCTGACTACTCTGAGAAGAAAGGCCGAAACAAACTCAGAGGTCACAGTCTCCTTTAAAGTCCAGACATAATCTTGGTCATGTGAAGACCATGTGTCTGAAATGGTCTTTTGAGTAAAGAACCACAGAGATTAAGCGAACCTGTCCAGTCAGTGCACGCATTTGTCAAAAATCGTGTAGCTCAACTCTGAACTTGAGGTACACATAGTCTTCACACTCACAGTAATAATAATAAAAAATAAGATACTTTACAAAGTAAATATCCATATCATTGTTTATATAAAATTCATCAATGTCAATGTATATATAATAATCCGGATATAATCTTTGACTTTGAGGACCATGTAGATTGGTGTCTGAAGTGGTATTTTGAGGAAAGAACCACACAGATTGAGTGGACCTGTGCAGTCAGTGCACGCATTCGTCAGTAACCGTGCAGTTCAACTCAGAATTTAAGGAGCTCAATGATTCGATATTTAGAAAGAAAAAAACAAAAGTGTAAATCAGCAAAATAAAAAATAAACAACATTCACTGTCTAGACCTACTGGAGCAGCTCAATCCCAAGCTTTTTTGTCGTCAATATAGTCTTTTACAGTATAATAGGCTTGCTGGCATAGTTTTAGCTTTATAAGCGATTTGAATTTATTAATGCTTAGTTCTTAAATGTGGCTAGGAAGTTTATTATAAGAACGTATATGACGGCGCGAGCGTGGGCGTAGCGATAACAGGGCCATCATCATCGTTTCTTGGTACGGGTTACATGAGGAAGGTGGGTACTCGGGCAACCAGTAAAATGTAGTTTGAAGCACAAATCACAGTCACGAATATTTGGTAATTTACAATCATTTTATGAGTAGAGAAACAAAGGTTTGTACGGTGAACATGACAGTTCCGATTGTGCACTCTTAACTATCCGGCGTGCGCTCCGCAAATCGAATGCCACCTGCTCTCCAATCGGCTCTGTCCACGTGTAGAAAATGGCGCGAAGTTATAGCGCCACCTCACGGCGTTCACTGTACTAACCGATCGACCAATGAGAATTAAGTTCCGGTTTGACCAATATTATGAAATCAACCGGAAGTAGTATTTTGATTATTTGTCGTCTTGATATCGCTTGCGACGACATATACATTGGCATCTAAGCGAGCCACCTATTTTCTTGAGCCTTGTTATAGGAACAACAAATTTGTGTACTCTGGAGGGCACACATTTACAATAACGCTTTGCCTACGCAATGCGTTTAGTTTCTTAGGAATTTAAATGTCCGGAGTTACCCGCTGTCCGGGGCTACCCGACCTTTCCCTACAGTGTACCTTGCATTGGGAAAAACATTCAGCCAATGCACCACTGTTAGTCTACTGGAAAATTTTCACCGTGGACTATGCAATATCCAGTTTTGGAACTTTTCACAGGCCCGGCAAGTATCACAAGATTCGTCTAGCTACTTACCATAGGTCTCGAAGGGTCACGGCGCGGCACACGCTGGCAGAGTGTGCCGCTTGGGAGGAGCCGCGCCGTGACCTCATCTCAGGAGTAGGCACTGACCTATCGCTGCCGGCCGTGGTCGAGTCTATGGTCGGCAGCGAAGAGTCCTGGGACGCGGTGGTTTCCTTCTGCAAAACAGTCGTCTCGCAGAAGGAGGCTGCGGAAAGGGAGAGGGAGATCTCGTCCCCTCACCCGGCCCGCAGCTGGCGCAACGGGCGTCGGCGGATTGCGGAGAACGCCCTCTTCCAGCCCCCCTAAATGGGTCCAGGTGCGCCGGACTTGGGGACGACCGTCGCCCCCCACACATCAGGACCCGAGGCGGCGGCGCGTAGTGTTCCACGCGCGCCCCTCTTAGACGTCGCGGGGGGAGTTTAACACCTCACTCCCCCCTCTCCGACACGAGGAGGCCCGCAGGAGCGGACCAGCACCAGCCGGGGGTTGCGGAAGTATCGTCCGTTCCCGCGACCTCCGGCGTAGGTGAGAGAGGGAACACCGGGGTGGTTTTTAGTCAGTAAGAGTCTGACAGACCCGGCCGCCCGCCCCAGGATCCGCATCCATGAGGAATTTCCACCGCGAAACAAAAAAAAAAAAAGGTCTCGAAGGGTGTGATGTCACTTACATCACACCCTTCGAGACCTTTTTTTTTTGCTCCATCACACCTTCAGCGCAGCTCTGTGGAGACCTACATAACCCGCCACTACAGACCTACAGATGTCGAACCCTGTAATGCATCCTCTAAAATCATTTTCTGTTTATTATGCCACAAGTGATCTTGAATCATTTTCACACGAAAGTCTATTAGTTCCCGTATTCTTGGATGTCATTCAAAAGACACCTAGGGCATCCTCCCCTTATCAGGAATATCTAAATTTCATCTCAAACTTGCCTAAAAATTTGTAACTTTAAACTTCACAGACAACAGAGAAACAGCGAGGTCTATTTAAAAGGAGCTGATCCAACAATAATGGCTTCGTTTATAAATAATTCCACAAGTATTATCGATTCAGAGCTAATTAATAAGCGAATCTTAGCAAGTCGGAACCGGGCTGGAGCCGGGAATAAAACCGGGATTAGCGAGGAAGCGACGGCGCGGGATTAAGCAGTAGTTATTAAATAAGTTGGGCAGGTTCACAGCCGGCCAGGCAGACTATATCGCATACATATAGGTACACTAGCTATTAGATTTCATAACCGAGAGGCAGTCCTGGTATGTTGCTGCGTTTAGCTGTGTTACGCTATGTTCAGCTGTGTTACGCTATGTTCAGCTCAAGTAATTAATTATTATTCTGGGGAGGATCGTTTGGTTCAGAGTGTTTTCTAGAATTATGGTGTTTATTATAATTGGAGACATTTTCTTCCAAGAGTGATGGGTCTAAGATATTATATCTGGTAACCAAAAAAGTTCGTGCGGTTTTAGTCGTCACTCACTGTAAAGACATGTTTGAGCCTGTTACAATTTCTAGCGCCCAATATTTAGTATCAATATAACATGCACAGACTGGTCCGGTTATTGATGCACTGTATTTTGCTAACACGCTTTTTATGAGTAAATTATTTTTGTCTAAAATGTCAGTTAATACTAATGTGAATTTAAACCGGCATCAAGGCTGCAGAGGAATCTCGTAAAATATGTGCGGCATTCGGCGAAGACGTAGTATCAAAATGCACTGCACAAAAGTGGTTTAAAAAATTCCTGTCTGGTGACGAGTCACTCGAAGATTCTCCTCATTCGGGAAGACCCTCTGTTATTGACAGTCAAGAATTACGGGCTGCCATTGCAAACAGCACTAAGTTAACTTCCCAGGAACTTCCGCAAAAGTTGTAAGTGATGAAACAATTCGTTTGTACTTACATCAGTTAGGTAAATCATGGAAGTTAGGTAAATCAGCCTTCTGAATACCATATTGGAAAGGGTTGATTGTCCGGTTGTGAGGCACTGGAATACCGTTCACGGATCTGGAGGCGTCCTTTTTAATGTAAAATAGTGTAATAATGTATCTGTATGTGTTTTTTAGTGTAATAATGTATAATTAATAATGTTGACATACAATAATAATATACTAACATAGTTATAAGTATGATTTACTAACAATGTATGGAATATTTTTTGATTCTGAAATAAATGAATAATAATAATAATAATAAATGGCTCCCTCATGAATTACCAAACGAACACATGTTTCATTGAGTATCAGTTTGTTCAGCAATGCTTTCACGCAATAAAACCGAGCCGTTTTTGGACTGTTTGCTTACAGCTGATGAAAAATGAATTATGTACAATAACACAAAACGAACCCACCAATGGTTGTCCCCAAACCAACCAGTAGCACATACATCGAAGATGTCAATTCATTACGAGAAGATCATGCTTTGTGTGTAGTGGACCGCACGAGCTTCTTCCCGAGGGTCAAACTATTAATGCTAAACTTTACTCGATGCAGCTTGATCAAGTACACGTATCTTTAGTTCAGAAGCAGCCTGGACTAGTTAACCGGAATAAAGTAATATTTTTACAAGACAACACTAGGTCACTCGCTACCAAGCTCATTCTGGAAAAAAATAATTATTTAAAATGGAAGTTACTATTATATCTCACCCTCCGTATGATGATGTGTCTCCAATGGATTATCACCTTTTCATGGCTTTAAATAATGATTTGATATCGAATGAGATCGAAGAGGCTGTTGCTAATTTTTTTGCTTCAAAAAGTAAAAGCTTTTACAAGGACGGGATACATAAACTTATATCTCGCTGGGAAAGAATTGTAGAATGCGAGGGTGCTTATATAAATTAATAAATTGTTTTATAAATAAATCTACAAGACTTAAAATTTTTATCATAAAAACCGCACGAACTTTTTAGGTCACCTGATAAGTTACACATCACTCTCCTGAAACATTAGAACCTATTGCGTCGTACAGCAGGAATCCTGCCTGTCCCTTCTATACCTGCATCCTGTCACTTACAGCTATTTGTGTAACAGCATGCATAGTGTGAAAGAAAACTACTTTTCTAGCACTTTTAATTTTTTCGGCTTTTATTAAACTAGACATATCTGATTCATGTTTTAGGATTTAGGAACGTACTTTTTAAAAGGTATAAATTAAAAGTCTAATACAAAAGTATTTGTACGTACAGACAGTTTCTCAGATAAGTTCTCACTATTTAAGACAGAGTTCATGAGCTCTGCAGCGTTTTATCCCTCGCTCTCAACAGCCAGCGGCTAAAACAAATCGAAAGTGCTTAGTATAATTTATATCTGTGTTTACATCTTAATAATATCATTTTGTATTCGGGCTAAAAGATAATTACCACTTGTAATGTATTTATCTTACTTAAAAGCGAGTAATGTTAGTAATTTCTTTATTTAAATACGCCCGGGAAGGAATTAAAATGTCCTGCGAAATAAGGCCTGCCTCAGACGGCACAGTACGAGTACTGTTACTACCCATAATACCTAAAATCAAATAAAAGTTTTTCACTCGAAAAGCAAAATTAATGTTTAAATAGAATGACAAAATAGTAACATAGAATGCATCATCAAGCCTTTTTTTCTTAAAAGGGTTGGGCAAACAAAATACATAAAAAAAACAAATAAATCCTATCAAATAAATCCTAACATTGAAATTAAAAAAAAATGTTTAAAAAAAACTCATTGCAAAAATTTAGATTGCCGCTTAAAGCCACAATTAAATTTTCTCTTTTATCTGACGCTAACTTCGATGATCAGCGATCAGTCTGCAGCTAACTGTACTCCGCTTGCGGTCAGACAGAACCAATAGCTACCGTCAACTTATCGGTTCAATTATACAATATAAACAAAGGTTTACAAAGGTACACTCAATGTTCTACAGAACATTTATTGTGGTCATCGTGTGGGTTATAAATAGCTCGCGTGAGTCGAGTATAATAGAATATATTCAAGGAAAAAACATTAAAAGGAGCTGTGGCCTTTGATATTGAAAAAAAAAAACATATAACTATTGTATATTCCAGTTCCATGTACATCATAATAATCTATAACAATATTTATGATTTGCCCACTCTAATTTCAAAACATTTACTATTCGATTATTCATTCTTCCCTTAAGCTTAGTGCACACATGCGATGCTTCCTCAAGAAGTAATACGAACACAATATAAATCCGATTATGATTAATTCCGCAGCGCTCGGCGGACAGAGCGGCTTACAGACGGAGACAGCGCTTTAAAGCGCTGCGATGCAACAGATACAAGCAGAAGGTTGTTAGATGGTAAAATATAAAAATCTTTATACATGCAGCGACATCATGGGTAATAATTTGTATTTCAGTTTTCGTGGAAAATCGGACAAGGAAAATTGGTATTTTGTCACAAAAACATGTGAATACACGGTGGAGACGTATTTAGGAGCTATCAAATAAATCCTAACGTTGAAATTGAAAATTGTTTTTTTTCTAACATATAAAATAACATAAATGTGTAAAAAAAAGAGCACCATTTAAATATTGGTTCAATAACCATGAAAAGAGCGGTAACAGCACGGTGTCATTGACGCATCAACCATATGGCCAAAACCTGCAAAAAATGGTGTAACCCTTTTTTGCAGGTTTCGGCAAAAAACGCGAAGTAGAAACCAACAAACCATTACCATCCATCCCTTTCGCACATATTACATTTAAGATTGACACGAGTGCATAACATTTGTAATGATAACTTCCGCATGCATTGTTTTCTTATATGATTCTGATGAAAAGCTTTATGACTCTTAAGTCTCAAGCATAAGGCATAATACAAGTACAAGTAGTTGTTCTGGGTCTGGCTGTTTGTGTATGTGAGTTTTAAATGTTTGTAAAACGCACTCACAATACAGGAGAAATTTCTAGTGTGGGGCAACGTTTTTTTTTTTTTAAAAAGGGAAAAGTTCGAAAGAAAGAATAATATGCATTAGTTCGCATTGGGGAATAAAATTTAAGAATATATCCGGCGAAGGTTATTGAAGTAGCGAGCTGGCAGCCTGTTGTATTTATACAGATGCAGATGTCTTTATCCTGCCGGTGCTGGCCTGTTAACAGATACGTCATACAGAAAATGTTAAAAATGAAAAATAATGTCCAGTGACTAAACTATTGCATATATTTGATTGAATTTTTGTATGCAGACTGGGAACGTCATTAGGTTTACGAAGTTTAATTTATTGTTTTATTGTCATCTCCACTTTGCATAAAAGATAAGTGAAGCCGACTAAGATTGTTTCACAGGCTACTAACACCTCGCACTTATTATGCTCTGTATTAAATGCTTTAAAAAAAAACTTTTTAATTACTTATTCATTATGAGAATTGGTTCTTCTGAACTCCTCATCATTGTGTCTCCACAGAACACAGTTTTACGAGGTGACAATTGCGCTTTAATTTGATCGAATCGCTTGAGAGTCGCCCCTTGTTTATTGGGCACGACTAATGCAAGCTCGCCAATTGTACTCCAAGGCTTATCACGATGAGAATGGTTCGTGATTTTTTAAAATCCATCGTTACTGCACTGTTCTTTTGTTTCGTGTTCGTTCGAAGGCAGAGGGAAAATCGAATGTTATTATCGTAGCGATAAATTGTCTACTATTTTTGTACTTCCAATTAATGCGTGGGTTCCACGACCGGGCTTTATTTACACGATTAATCTACTAGATATTACTTGATTAATTTAAAAATAAACTTGTTTGTATTATTTTGTGTCCTTTTGGGTGTCTGTAATTTTGGGTCCCTTCGCACCTTTAATGCACCTCACACAACTCAACTCATTTCACCGTAAATGTTTTGTGGATAAGATGCAACCATCATCGTGTTAAATTATCCAATTTATTTACAAGATTAAAGTCATAGCCTCATAATGCTGACTCAGCAGTTACAAGTACTCTCGATGACCTTATCGGCTTAGAGCGATATCATGTAGACACAATCACTTTGAACGGACACTCACTAAAGTAATGGATTCCTAAAGAGAATAACTCGTTGTTCTAGTTATTGGAGCGCTTTGATTTTAAATTAAATAAATTTTTCTTTTATTAACGGTGTTATATTGTTAGTTGTTCTTGAAGAAACGCTTTGTTTGGAAATTAATTAATTTGATAACAAACAAAACGACGAGTGCACTATAAGCTACGGTTTTCTAGACAATCGGTGACCGCACGTGACGGGGGTGTCATAAAAATAATGACAGCGGCAAAGATTTAAGCCGCTAGATAAGGCCTACCGCGTCAGAAGATAGTCGGGTTTCTGTTTCGTTTTAACATCTCTGTCACACAATGCCGCAGTGACTTGACTTTATGGAAACGCTATAATTATAATATAATAATGTGTGAGCTCACTCTTCTCAGTATGACCACTTTTTCGCGTGACTAAGTACGGTGAGGGCAAATCAAGCGATTAAGTCTGGTAAGCGGCGTTAATTTTTACAGTGTCAGAAACGCTCTCTAGGAGAACACACCAACTTACTTTCACATAGCGCTCTATTCATCAAACATAAAATCTGTATTTCTTTACCTATGTTAACAAATAAATAAATTATTATTTTTATTATCATTATTATTATTATTCATAGATAACGTTTCAGTGACGTCATTCATCGGTAAATTGCGGATGTGGGCTGTCAATGCTCGTGTAGGAAACCACAGCTTTAGCACGTTCGATTGTCTCTCTGGTCGGTGATCAAAATCGTGACTGTTAGGATGGGCTCCCGAGTTCGATCCCCAAGTCAACCAAAGCGTTAACAGAAACTCAACAGCAGCCCGGAGTTTGGAATTGTGTCTTGTTAAAAGCGACATGTTCATCCCCTATATAATATATAACAAACATCGCCGGCCAAATGTGAGCCAAATGTAGGCCTAATGTTGATACACCTCTGCTTAATCCGTTGTGCAATACAAGTGTGATGTTTCGTTGTTATAACCCCATATCAGAAACTATAGGTACAATCATTTTTGGCAGGAACTAAACTAAACAAGTCCTGAGTAAAACAATAAGTAAAATAGTAAGAACTGCTCGTCATCGTCCTCGCCGCTAATATACTTTGAGTAAAGTTCACCCCTCGTCCGGTAGGGGCCCGTAATTGAGTGACGAAAAACATGTAAACACACTTCTACTTTCTTATTGTAATATATACAACAGACTAATCATGAACATGTCGATTTATCTCGTGTGGTCTCCATGGGGTGGTTACCATATACTGGTGATAAATGTTAAGAGAGAGAGGGGTTCGTGGCTAAGTAATAACAGCCACACAGGTCGATCGATCTGCGTAAGCTACGTTTGCCGAGGACGGTCCGTGGTTGAGTGACCACCCATTATGTATCGAAACACTCCGTGCCTCGGAAAGCACGTAAAGCCGTTGGTCCCGGCTGTCATTCGTACATACATTTAAGAGTCGTTACAGATCGTCAGAAGCCCGAAAGTCTGATAACCAATCATACCGAAGGTGTTACCCAGTAACTGGGTTGTAGAAATTAGATAGGCAGTCGATCTACGTGAAATACTAGTGTTCAGCTAACGGTTAGATTCGAAGCCAATCCCAAACAGTTGGGAAACGGTTAGGCAGATTGATTGATCTGCAAAGTAATACCACGTAGGGTTACCAAGTAGGGTCACCACGTAGGGTACCAGGTACGGTTACCACGTAGGGTACATTTAAAATATTCTGCCTTTATGTGAGAGTTGTAATTGTCACCTTCAGCACATACGTATTTTGATTTTACCAAGCATGACCATCGCTACGATAGCCTTGCTTCTGAGAGGCAGCAATAGAGTGGCTCACCCGCAGCTCATTCTTTATGGTCAACATCTTATAAACACGCCCGAGGACACAGAAACTCAAGATTTATTCGCAAGGAAATGCCTGGTTTTAAAATTATGACCAAAATTTTACGTGGAAATGTGTTTAAAAAAAAATTACTTACAGAAATAAACATCATTTAATTTAATTTAATTGTTTTATACATACAGATACATAATGGGGAACAGCTGCATCCGGGCTCACCTGCATTCGGTTAGACTGGAAGCCGACCCCAACATGGTTGAGAAGAGGCTAGGCAGATGATGATGATGACATAATAGGGAACAGACCGGTCGAGCGGTCTACCAACATAATAGCTTCATTGTTCGCGAAACAATATCGCAAATAAAAACTCTTCCAACCTGTTTATAAATTGTTAGTTAAACAATTTCATTAAGTATGAATGATGTCGTCGCCATAGCGACCGGTATTCAATGGTCAGAGAGTTATTAAATAAGTTCGGAGAAGTTTCCTCCGTTCGCGAGTACTTTACAAGTTTTCATTTATTTATTGCTGATTTATACAGCAGCGAGGCGTAATGCCTGGGATGTAGTCGTGGACCTAGGAACTTCATGTCAACGGGACCGGGTGATGGTTTGTTGTTATTATATTATGGACGAAGTGAAACTTTGACTCGCTGTTGATGTAGATGTGGCTACGGGTAGTTTTTTTTTATATTTTTTTTTTTTTGAATCAGGTGTTGAGTGTATTCAGTGAATAGGGCTTGGATACATAGTTCTATGTGGATCTTGACCTTTATCGCCAATGTTTCATTACGAAAACATATCTATGTATAGCACCAACTTGACGGTATACTTTCCTAAACAAAAAAAGACCGGTCAAGTGCGAGTCGGACCCGCGCACTGGGGGTTCCGTACAAAATTTTTAGGTGTGTAAATAGTTTATCACGGGAAATAAATATTATTTTTGTAATGTAACTAAAATTTGCGGTTTTTGGATTTTTTCCTTTACTTGTGCTACATGACATTGCTTCTTGCCAAATTTCATGATTAGGTCAATGGAAAGTACCTTGCAGGTTTTAATTCCGGAACATAAACGCCCGTATCTTTTGATTGCGTTAACTTAGACATTTGATTTTTTTCACTGCTTCAAGGGATTGCAGCCTTGAGTATTTGATATTAATTTAAACTTGATAACTCCACGCGTTCCTGAGAAAAAGGGTCTTGACCGAAGGACAATGAAGTGATCTTATAACGGTTCCGTTTTTCCTTTTGAGGTACGGAACCCTAAATAGATAAGGTATACAGTCATAGTAACAGCAGCCTCATATGAGTAAAAGACATGTCTACACTGTACCTGTCATGTCTAGTGCTGATATTGTCTGAATCTACTGATTTTCCCAGAATAAGGGATGCCTATACATCAGTGCCTATACATTTTAATATAATACGCCTAGACAAAACAAATATCAGGTACAAAATTGTACCTATTCATACAGTTTTATTTATGTCTTACTACGTCATTGTTTCATATTATACTCATAACTTATTAATATTTTAACTCGACTCGATTATAAAGCACCTTAGTATAACGAACTCTACATTATAATTTGAGCTCAACGTCGTGAACTATGCAAGTGGCGCCATCTGTGGGCCGCCATCAAAATGCAACTTATTGAAGTTTCCAACAAATATGTAGATTGGATCCGACGGACGGCGAAAAAGACAAAGACAGTTAATATAATTTGAATACTTGGAAGTTGATCCTCCGTGTGGGTAGGTAGGTACCGATTGGGACAAGTTCGGCACTTGGAAAGGTTGATGGAACAGGTTGCGGAAAATAAGGAGCGGATGTTATTAGGTAAGGGAAGGGATTGTTATACTGGTATTGTCTCTTGCGTTACTCACCTGGCTAGTCTTAGTGTTCAGGACTTTTATTTATTTATTTGCTTCAGCTACGTTCAATTTATCTTTTAATATACTTTTTTATCAAACTTTAATTAATTATCTAAGAAGTTCTCTCATGTTCGGTAGAAATAAATATATTATGAGTATTCCATTAAATTTTTAATATTCGATGTTAATTTGGATTTCTAATTTCGGATGTTGATTAGGTACACAAGCGTAACATACATATTCGTTTGGTACCTTTTATGACGTCTCACAGTTGTGTATCCCCCAACACGATGTCCCCTACATATTGATAAGCTTATCTTTTCCATTTCATCCTTCATAAATCTGCCATCCTCAAAATCATCGTGAATTTAAAGGATGAATTTATTTCTCATCACAAATGTTGTTGTGGACAGGAAGTATTTAATTTAAGAAAATACAGGCTTAAATTTTGTGAGAGTTTGGTGCCCGAAAAAAGCATAAAATACCCGTGTTACAGGTCACCAGGCCCCGAAGACTTACATATGTATTTAATGTACAGTTAAGTACAGTTAAATTTAGAGAAAAATAAAATTAGTCTAAACTTGACACACATATGTGAATTATGTGTGTGTGTGTCTGTCTGTGTGTGTGTGTGTGTGTGTGTGTGTATGTGTGTGTGTGTGTGTGTGTGTGTGTGTGTGTGTGTGTGTATACGCGTGTGCGTGTGCGTGTGAGTGTGTATGTGTGTATACGCGTGTGCGTGTGCGTGTGAGTGTGTATGTGTGTGTGTTTGTGCGAGATGTTGTATGCTCGTGTAGGAAATAGAAATTCAACGGATAAGAATCAGAAGACTCAGTTGACTGATAATCGAGGGTTTTAAGCCGGTTACGGCCGGTTTTAATACGGTTAGTTTACAAGCTGATCTACTCATTGAGTATATTGAGAGTATTGTATTGATTTTATTCATCAGAGTTCAGAGTTCAGAGTCATATTTCATTTCAGTATGTTTTTTGTGTATCATAGCAAATATTCATATTTGCTATGATACACAAAAAACATACTGGTCTGCCTTACTGTTAGGATATCCCAGCGTTTATATAGCTCAGCAGTTGGATAACGAAGAGCGAGGCCGGCTCCAACTTTGAGAACGTGTCTCTGTGCTCTTTCAACTTTGAGAACGGCTCTCTGTGCTCTTTCAACTTCCAGAAGGTGCACTTTTGCTGCTCCTCCCCAGGAGGTTATGCAGCAGTTGATTATTGAATGTACACCGGTAGTACACTGGTTTGGTAGTCTTAAGGTCCGCCGTATGCCTGAGAGTCTTAAACATGTATATCAGCTTGCGAATCCTAGTGACGAGAATGTTAATGTGCGGCTTAAAAGTGCGTGTCTGATCAATATACACTCCAAGTTATCTAAAAACTTCCATTATTTCTAGGGATGTGCAAAAGCACGAAGACGGGGCTAAGTTGGTACAATTGAGAGCAAAAATATTGAGAGCTGTGGGGGTGGCAAAAGATTTCTCCTAGGTGCAAAGGCCATATATTTGGTTTTTGATACACTGAGTTGAGTGTCAATACATTGAATTTAAGCCATTGGCAAATCTCATTGAAGCCATTTTGGGCACTTTGGAAAACCTCTTCCCAACGTTTTCCACTAAAGAATAGTGCAGTGTCATCCGTATAGTGCGATATCAATTTTCCTTGTTTAAGTTGGAGTTGACACAAGTCAGGTTAGTAATACAATTCGTAAGTAGGTATCTTAATTTGTTATTGCGTCTTTCATATTTTGGAAAGTACATATTTTTCCCAAAAGCATATTTGTTCTACCTGAATAAAATGACAAACCTCTACATAAGTTTATTACATTGGCATATCCATCTTACTGCAATCTTAGCGCGAATCCCCATAAGATACGCGCTGATGATATAAATGTTAGTTATAATGGTCAAAAAGTGGATACAACTTGTGTAGCGAAATTTCTAGGCATTCTGACTGACAGCAATTTGACTTTGAAACCGCATGCCGATGACGTATTTAAGAAGTTAAACAAATCAGCCTACGTACCTGTCACGCGTCTACGGATACGGTCTAGCGTCTTAAAGACGCTAGACTGGACGGCATCGCAATGCGTTGGAGGAACGCATTGGTGAACAGATTCGGGGATACACACAGAGGGGGACTCTGAGCAGTTGGATGGGGCTTGTTTTCTTATCCTGGATCTGTAACGTCAACATGTATATACTTTGATGTAACGCCAGTCAATTCGAAATCGTTGCTGAGAGGCCAGAACTGCCTATATTTGGATGGAGTTGAAGGCTTTCTCGTAGTCTACAAATGCCATACACAGCAATTGGTACTCTTCAGTCTTGTTTACAATTTGCCAAACAGTATGTATGTGGTGTACGGTACTGAAGCCTTTTCGAAAGCCGGCTAGTTCTGCTGTCTGGAACCCGTCAAGTCTCCTGGCCAGACGGTTCATGACGATCCTCGAGAACAGCTTGTATGTATATGTGGTTCAGAAGTGAGATGTGTCTATAGTTCAAGGTTTTGTCACGTTTTTGAACGGAACCAACGCACCTCGGCTCCACGCTTCGGGCGTTGTACCTTCTTGGATGGCGGAGTTAAGGAGACTCGCTACTGCCCAACGGCTCGCCACATTCTGCGGGTTTCTGTATCTCTCTTGGTCTGGCTCCTCATCCTAGACCTGTTCCGGTAAGGTATACTGCCGGCACAGGCCCAGAGTTCGGAGCGCACAAGCCCCACCACCAACAACGAACAGAACGTAGAGATACGGCGGTCGGGTTATTATTATTATTATTGTATAATCAGCACCACGAACTGGACTTATTTGACGACGGATTAGGACATTTGTATAATAAGTTTAGTATAATTGTAAATGACATATTATAGCCATACTTACCTACTGAATTTTATTGATTAAGTACTATTAATTTACACTAAACTGACATTTTATTTTACATGTTAATTCATCGTTATAATTTATTTTTATTATTATTTATAGACTGGACATTATTACTATTTTTATAAAATCTATTGTATAAGGTGACAAGCATGTGTAAAATATTAAGCAAAAATGAATTTAGTTTTAAGAAAATTAACTGTATGAGCGTTTTGGATTTCAAATCTATTAGCTCGTAAGTCCAACTGAATAAATAAATAAATAATCGATTTTCGTTAGGCAAAGTTCCCCTTAACATAAGAAAGGATGCTTATCTTCCGTCAGGACAGGAACCTTCACTTGACTTTTACCTTCGAAATAATGTCCACAGAATACATATACTCCTAATGTCAACCCGAGTGTCAACCAAATGTAACGCAACTGTACAGACGCCTGCACATCAAGTTACTACACTGTCAAATTTCTTCAATAGATTTTCAACTTTATCGCTAAATATAAGGTTCGAAGTTGATAAGGAAATTTTTACAGTTTCGGGTAGCTTGGTGTGATGGCGTCTGTAAATACATGTAAAGTTACCACATGATTTAATTGTGTTACAGGTTATTAAAACTTTAAATAATTTTCTATGCAGTTTTAAATTATTTAAGGATAAAAATAAAATTACATATTTTCGTATTCCTCTATTTTTCTCTACGATTTGGTACACGTGTACCTCGGGGTACATGTTTGGGTAAAGTTGTATGGACCTTGGTTGACCTCCTTTGTAAATAAAGAACTTCAAGGTACTAACCTACTTGGCAACAATTCAATAAACAACAAATGATCCCAAATTCAATCAACTCAAAGTAACATACATGTGATACGAAACTAACGAGAGATTTCATTTGGTCGGGTTATATTTTAGCGATATAAAGCGCTGTCGACTAGTGTTTTGTGGTACTGGAACGCGTCTGACTCAGGGAACGTAAACATTTGGGCCGCCATTATGTAGTAAGTTCACGCTGACGCCGTCAATGCTGCAGAAAGAAGATGCAGACTACTTGGAATCGTCTGACGACAGTAATTAAACGAGTGTGTTGACATAATTGTATCCCTTTATAAAAAATAAAAAGCATTACAAAACTGTTTTTTTTTATTTGATCCAAAGGTTGTGAACCCCTGAATGTGTGTTTAATAGCTTCTCGTGACGGGGACTTTAGTTAATAATTTTGTACGTGCTGGATGCATATGGTAGGTGCGTGGTATTTCATGTTATCCTGAGTTCTCGTGGGATCTTTAAGCTTATGAAAAAAACGTTTAGTTATTATATACACAGGTTACGTAATTTCCAAGTATCTAATGATTTTATTTTAGACACATCAGTATAATGGATAGCTATCTTTTTAAATCAATTAAAGTCGATTATTCCTTAAATGATTACGGCAAACTTACTTTTAAAAGATTGTGACAAATTTAGTAAATTAACTGATGACCTTGTAAGTCCTGGAAAATATGTCCTTGAAATCATTTTACTTCACCAACCTAACAGTATAGTTATCATCATCTGCCTGCGTTTCCCCAACTATGTTGGGGTCGGCTTCCAGTCTAACATATCCACACGGCCAAGAATACACATAACAGTATAGTTATATTAAAATAAATTTTATTGTACTTCTATTTATGTATGTGTTATGAGAACGTTTAACTTGACGGCTTTAAAGTAAATCTGACTTGCTATCAAATGAGGACATTTTACTTATCCACAACTTATTTCTGCCTTTAGAGTGCTACATGGCATACTAATAAAAAAAAAATAAAAAAAAGTTTTCCATTTCAAGTTATTTGAATAAGCAGCTCCAACTGTCTCTTGATGACGGTCTCGGATAGGACTGAGGGCCTTATATGGAAACACTGGACGAGGACTATAGTGTTACCTTCAAACCGTGCCCAGAAGTAGTGTGTGTATATTGTATTGTTGTGTTGGGGAATTAATTGTTCTTATTATCTTCTGACATGTATTTTAATTTATGGACAGATGTATATGTACTTAGTAACACTAGTTTGTAAGTTGTTTATGTCCTTACTAACAATAGTGGATTGTACTGATCCGATAAATAAAATGATTATTATTATTATATTATTCAAAATCGGATGATAAATTATAAAAATACGGTTTTTTGTTAAAAAAAAAATTGAAATGGCTTTTTCTCGAAATAGCATTTCAGCAGTCCAGTAATTTAGCCTTTTCAGTGACGATATAATTATTAACCTCATCAGAAACATTCCTCAGTATCCACATGGCCAAAAATACGCATATTTGTTAGGTACCTATTAACTGTTATTAAGGTGAACTGAAATGAGACTAAAATTATCATCAGTTTACAAACTAAACAGAATTCAGTAACACGAACAGGAGTAACAGTCTAGTTGTAACTATGTACATTAATCCGGCTACAACTGATTCAAACTGGATATGACAGTTAATCACAACTCGAACTATTATTTACACGTACAGACAGACGAACCTACTTAATGGCATAATGTTGCCATGATCGCAGAGAGAAACGGTGGGAGAACTTTTAATTGGCATCGAGCAGACCTGCGAAATGAAACGCTACTGTACCTACACACAACATTATAGTCATTCATTAATATTTATCATCGAAAACGCGTTTTATAAAAAATAACAAAGATTTTATTTTTTATTTTATCCCTTTATCGTCAGTGTCGTGTATCAATGCAGAAGATATGTATGTTAGATTAATATAATATTTGTATCTTCGGTTCAATTAGTGTCAAATTTAATTTTACGCCCTGTGGCTATACTTGATACTTAAGTCTTTGCTTACAATACCTTGAATTAACGTAAGGGATTTACCGTAGTAAAGTGGTTTTTATTATTTACTAGAAAGCACACTGAATATCTCGACAATTCGTGATACTAGAGGCCCTTTATGTGATGTATTACATACATACACATATTATGTGGCTGGTCTATTGTTAGCAATGTTCAAGTTCCAAGGATCGCGTCAATTCCGTCGAGGGGTTCATTTGATTTGGGCTCCACAAATACTTGGAGTTACATATTATCTGCGGCGAGTACTGTAGGTACATACCGGCCTTTCAATTGAAGGTAATAAACGATTTAATCAGTAAGACTACTGTTACTGATCAAATTGTCTATTACCCATATTACTAAATGACTGCTACTAGTAGAACTCGCGAAAGAGTATGTCTGAGGAAGTAGGTGTCTATTACATCATAATACCACTGATACCTTATCCTTATTATGCATATTACCTTACTAGCTACTGCCCGCGACTTCGTTCGCGTAAAATTTCTCGTTCTCCCGACCCACCCGACCAGTTCAATTTCACTAAGCGTTAACCTATCCACCGCACATGTATACCACTAACCCTATAACCTATCCAACGCACATGTATACCACTAACCCTATAACCTATCCAACGCACATGTATACCACTAACCCTATAACCTATCCAACGCACATGTATACCACTAACCCTATAACCTATCCAACGCACATGTATACCACTAACCCTATAACCTATCCAACGCACATGTATACCACTAACCCTATAACCTATCCAACGCACATGTATACCACTAACCCTATAACCTATCCAACGCACATGTATACCACTAACCCTATAACCTATCCAACGCACATGTATACCACTAACCCTATAACCTATCCAACGCACATGTATACCACTAACCCTATAACCTATCCAACGCACATGTATACCACTAACCCTATAACCTATCCAACGCACATGTATACCACTAACCCTATAACCTATCCAACGCACATGTATACCACTAACCCTAAAACCTTCCTCGAGAATTGGGCTGTCTAATGCAAAATTATTTTATTTAAATCCGACTGGTAGTTCCAGAGAATGGCACGTTTAAACAAACAAACGAACTCTTCAGCTTAGTAGAGATGTATGTAGATGATTTATCTTAACGATTTCCGTGCATTTTATAAACACTCGATGCAATACAAGTGATTTAAAAGCATTGAGCCGGTTCTTTCGATCACTAATAATTTATTTATTATATAATATTATTTGAAGAGTTCTCAAGAGTAGTTGCTTTGACGCTCATCCTCAGCCCCGGATCTAATGGGGGGCAAACCGGGGCACTTGCCCCGGCCGGCAGTTTCATGGGGGCGCCAAATTGATTGCGTTTGCGAGTAATCAGCGTTAATAAAATAAGTAATTTATTAGTGAAATCATATATTACCGTAGTGGAAATCAACAATTTGCAAGAATTACATTACTTTCCTGGTTATATATTTTTTCTGCGTTTCTGTTTTATGTCACAAATGAAAGTTATTAGTTATTAGATGATAAAAAGTTTCAATTTATTAAAGGATTATTATTTTAACAAATGGTCACAAAAATGCTACTCATTGGCAATATTAACATTTTTTCTCAAACACTGAAGGCGAGGGGGCGCCACTATCAAGGTTTTGCCCCGGTTCAAAAAAATCGTAGATCCGGGGCTGCAGTCATCCTCCACAACTTTCAAGATAAAACTTGATTTAATGTGTATCTCTGCAATACATCAAAAGCATCTTCGCTTATTCAAGTTCTAAGAATCTCAACACTTCAGTTCTAAGAAACTCGCAATCGGTTACCACGTTTACTAAAAGAACTTTCATAAAATAGCTCAGTTAAAACTTACGTTGAAGGAGTTTCTCAAATTTTACAGTAAGGTACAGCATCCTCTTATATCTTGTGCAAAAAAATATGCCACACACACATGTACGCATTAAAAATAAATATAAAAAAAAAATCTATACGACTTTCCAATTTGTGGTACCTGCGTCACGATCTTCCTTCTTACGCGCTTCTAATATTACGCTCGTAATAAACATTGACTCAGTGGCTCCGAAGGGTCTCCGGTTGCTATGGCAACGACGACAACAGCCACACATTTTTCACGTAAAAATAAAATTATAAGTCGCACATGAATGGTGATCGCTAGGTAACGGGTACGTACCCAGGCAAATACATAGGGTATCAATATCATGTCTTATGACGTACACGAGCGAGAATAAGTCGTCGATTTGTAAAGAAATGTGCCGCTCCAAGCGACGAATTGCAACGTTATTAAGTTATTTTCATTACGACCGATATTGAAATGTGTTTTTCTATTATTAAACCGTGCTAGCGTCCTTCGACAGTTGCTAGAATGCGAATTACAGAATGCTTGTACCTTACAACTAAAACAAGACAAATGCCCATTCAAAACTTAAGATTTGTTTTTGGATGTCTATGTACTTTAAGTATTATTTTCTTTTCTGTTTCAGGTTTCTAATATGACTCAATAGATTTATCACAGATGACCATTAGGATAGACGTGCTCTTGACTGGAGACCGCGAATCGGTGAACGCAAGGGACGCCCTCAGGCTAGGTGGACCGACGGTCTTGGCAGGATGGCTGGTAGTAGCTGGATGAGGGTTGCGAAAATCGAGTTGAATGGCGTGCAAAGGAGAGGCCTATGTCCAGCAGTGGACTGCTGGAGACTGATGACGATGATGATGAGATTTATCAAATTACTAACACTTCTAAAAAAGATCTAGTCTTTTGTTCTAACACCAAACTTTAGACCTTATCACGAAGACTGGATTTCCTTTTATTAAATTGAATCATGACGTGACAAGGTAGGTACCGTAAAGTGTTAGCTAAGTGTTCGTGTGCACTGCTGACACTGCAGCGTAGGTAGGCGTAGTCGTGGTCGCAGAGGTAGCAAGTCAGAGACGCGGTTAATATCTGCGCGACTTACCCACACATATTATTTGGGGCCACGACACCACAGGTAAAGCCAGGGAAATTAATTGTTAACCAAATTGACTACTAACTCAAATTGTCCGTATATTCAAATCACAACTGGCATTCATTGAAATATGCAATGAGACGAGCATCAAATCTTGACGACCTAAGTAACGCCCTACTGCAGGTGCAAAATTGGTTCACTGCAAATAATTTGGTATTAAATGGGATCAAACAAATCGATCAAGAGCGATTCGGATTCACGCACCGAGGGTTCCGTACCATCATATCATATATTCAATTTTCATCGGCGAGGCCTATATTCGTCAGAGAATTATTTAACACTGTGATGTAGAATATAGTATTGCAGTCTTAGGTCAGCGCCATCTCTTTACTGATAGTGAAACTAATGTAATTTTTGTTGGTGATTTCTGAAATTGTGTGCTATTATGAGACATTCTTTTATTTTTCCTGTAATCTTTATATAAACTTCTATTACATAGAATTATTTAAGATTTTTTCTATGCAAACTTCGGAGATAACGGGGAACGGTATTTTTAATTTAATCATCAAAAGTAGAAAACTATATGGCTTAAAAACAGCGTTCCTTCGTAAATGTTACCCCACATGCCCTGGTAGCCCCACTTCGAATTTTTAAGACCCTTTTCAGTCCCTGTTGCAAAAAAAATATACATATTTTTATTTCTTTCTTATTTGCGAAATGGTTGGGCAAATGTCATCTAAAACCATTCCAAATTCCATTAGTAGTTCTTGAAATATTCAGTTGTGACAGACGGACGGACAGACAGACAGACTGAGTCGCACCATAAGGGAATGTTACGTGCCAAAATTCTTTTTAGCATTTTGGCACGTTAAAAGTAGTGAGTGACATGTTAAAAGTAGTGATTGGGACATAGTATTGAATAAAGAGAAACTGAAAAAAAAAAAAAAAAACTAAAACTATACACCATAGGCACTATGATGGATGACTCATCGTTTCGGCTCGCTACGTGTCTCCGCTTGGGTGCACCTTGTGTTGCTCCGCATCGGTGTCACTGCGGTCAAGCTGTCGACAGTCTCGGACACCATGGCCTGTCATGCTGCAGGAGCGCAGGTTGCTTAGCACGGCACGCCAGCATCAACGATATTATTCGTCGAACCCTTGTCAGCGCCGGCGTACCAGCGGTATTAGAACCAAATGGCTTGGTACGTGACGATGGGAAGAGACCAGACAGTATGACATTGTTGCCTTGGAAGGTGGTTAGGCCTCTGGTGTGGGACACAACCTGTGTCGATACCCTTGCACCATCTCATGTTGGGCCTGAATGGGCACTGCTTATTACCGAGCTGGTATTATATTCAGAACTAACGTAGTTGAGGGAACACTAATAGGGTTGAAAATAAAACCACAATTGTGTCCTGATCTAAGCTGGTACATTTAATTAAAATTGGCAGACGCTAACCAAATCGTAGTAACGAAACCATAGTGAGATCTATTTCGACGCCAACGCCATCTATCGAGCTTGACCTCAGACTTTTGAACTTTTACAATCATCATTATGTTTCGTTACTTTTTCAATCGTCATGTACTATGGGTTCTTTTTGTGAACAGGCGCCGTCAGAAGGGACTGGTCATTTCTTAGCCGCCACGGCTTATATTAATTTATTTTCATTTCCGAATTGTTTTTTTGTTTTTATATTTTTTAGTACGGACGCTTTTAACGTACACGTCTATCTAAATACATCGTTCTTACATGGTATAATTTCAACATGAATGATGTAACGAATATTTTGTACTAATCTTATGATTTCAAAGAGTGTCCATGGAGTTTCCTGCTCGTTCTTCTCCATAGGTACCTACTACGGTCTGGAATGGGCAACTAGCTTCATCTTTCTGACTGATCTTTCCGACCTTTTGACAATTCAAAAGTGCCTGTAATTGTGTAATTGTGCCTCATATTCTCATTGAATGAACACGTCTCAGAAAGATTGAATAAAAAAAATGCTGGGAAACTGTTAGTTCCCACTCAGAGATTGCATCTCTATAGCAGAAATGCCAGTTGTATGACAATAAAAATTTATAATAAATTACCACCTGAATTCAAGAATGCTACCAATTGATAAATTTAAACGTAAAATGTTTGCCTGGCTTTTGGACATGTGTTTTTATTCGGTTAGCGAATTCTTAAATCATAGTTTTTGACAGTAATATTCTGAGTTTTTAGTAGCTGGGCGTCGGGAGTCAAGAGCTGACTCCCGGCCACCGTAGGCGCGGGCTTGCAGACGGCGAGCAATGGGCAGTTCGCCATCTGGTAAGGACCAGGCTCGGGTCGACGGCGCGTTGTGTTCCACGCGCGCCTCAAAGAGATGTCAGCAGTGACGGGGTCCACTGGGGCCGATGCTTGCCAGGGTCGCGGGTTGTTCGAAAGAGTTACCGTGGCCCTTGGCACTGGCAACTGAAGGAACACGGGTGGGTTTTAGTCAGTAAAAGTCTGACACACCCTCCCGTTCCGCCCAGAACGGGAGAAGTTATTTGATAATTCCCCACCCCAAAAAAAAAAAAAAAGGTAATCGTGAGGGTCTCAAAACGCGTGAGTAGACCCCACAAAGCGGACTGATGACCCGGTGAAGGTCGCGGAAATCCATTGGATATGAGAATCACAGGACCGGTCGTTGTAGCGATGTTTGGGAGCGGATAACGTCCAGCAGTGGACGTCTTTAGGCCAAGTGATGTAGACGATGATGAAGCACGGAGATTTCCGCATGAATATAGATATTAGTTAATCATTTATTTTCTCTTGAAACTCAAGATTTTACCAAGAAATATGACTTTCATGAGTGCCTTTTAAATATAAACTTTTGAATCTTTCAAGATATCTCAGACAATTTAAACGCTTGTAGAAGTTAACACTTGTTAAGAATCTGTTGATCAAATTGATAGTGCTTACTTATGTAGATTTTGAAACGAGACTTAGAGTTAAAGTATTGCAAAAGTTACTAATAAAGATTCTGAATTTTTAATTGGAAATGAAGACTAGTTATAATTTAAAACGCAATAAAGAACAAAAAGAACGAATATAATTTCTAATCAATGAAGTACATAGCTTCAATTTTTAATATTAACCCAAAATAATTATAAATAGAAGCAAATAATCATTAATTAATTAATGATGGCAGGTTCCTACCTAATTATTATAAATATTATTGTTTGTCTAAACGGCGTGTCGGCGCATTACATATGCGCGTGATAGACCGCGGGGAATGCGCGGGGGGAGCGGAACCTGTACGTGACGGCCGCTGCACGCCCTAAACACTATCAGCTCACAGACGCGCGCCACTACGGGATTTTCTTTGCACTATTTTTCTATAAGCTGATAATTGTAAATTATGGTTGTAATACCATAATTTACAATTATCACTGTATAATAATAATTATAGCCTATTTCAATAGAGTTTACAATTATTGCTTTTATTACAAAGTCGGAATGAGTCCATTCACCGCGGGGACAGCTGATCACTCGATCAAAAAATACATATATTTGGCATCTACCTATGATACAGAATAAAGAATACAAATGATTTATTGAAATTAATAAAAAGAATACGAGTTCCATATCGCCGTTCCTCTGGCCCCCCTTCCAAGACGAGCAAGTATCGAATTTCAATGGTCCCCCTTGCCCTCGCACTCCCAGCTTTGTCTGGACTAGCCTCGTACTAAGACCTAACATGTTATATTCACATATCAACTTGAGCTGCTGACCTACTGGAAACGTAATGTCGAGTCGGTTAGATATTTGGTATTTGGGACTTAGTTTTTAACCAGTAAGCTATTTCCTGACAGAAGTAGGTACCTACACTATATATACAGGGTCCCATTAAAATAGATGGTCAAATTTTAACACAGCGCTCTGTACGTCTAACCAAAGATATCCAAGCAAAAAAAACACCGGTTAATGTGATTTTATTTTGACCTAAAATTAATAAATTGCCGGCACATTAGTGTATTTTCGTTAGCTGGTTATTTTTCTTGTTAGTATCTAATGCATTTTTTTCAAATATATTTTTTTTCCGTTGTCCTTATTTTGGTGGGCTGAATGTTTTCTAAAAGTTTGTCCATCTATTTTAATGGGACCTTATAGTGTTACAAGATAATCGTAATCTGCATAGTCTTTTCTCAACTATGTTGGGGTCGGCTTCAGCTTCCAGTCTGACATCACAACCACATCCAGCGACTGCCCATCTGACCATAACTCAGTTATTGGGCGACTGCTTGTCAGATTTTCGGGCTTTTAACAACCTGTAACGACTGTCAAAGATCTACAAACAGAAAACATCATCATCTATAAACTTTATTCTTTCTTTCTTTTCTTTCTATAAAAATGGCAGATTGGGCCGTTCCGAGGCACAGAGTATTACAAGATAATAAATAAGAATACTATTGTACGTCTTTTAAATCAAAATAACTATTTCGAGGGAAGAACTTTATCACCACTTTTCAAATACAAACCACCCACCCAGGCCCAGGATCAGGCTACTGACTAACGCACCAGACAGGACAGCGGTAAAGGCTGTATGGGAAGGCAGGCTTCCAACAGCCACAATGCACAACTATAAGAATAATTTAGCATAACATAACATTGTAGTGACGCACGTTACAGGTGTAGGAACACCTGTAACGTGTTTTCTTCTGGAGATTTTCCGCTTTTCTAATTAGGAAATTAGAAAAGCGGAAAATCTCCAGAAGAAAACCTTGAAAACATAAATTTAAAGCCTTTTAGTTTCCACTACCTGCAGAGACGTCATCTTTATCATAATACTCATAATAATTAACAGACTACGGAAATTAGCAGAAAACAAAGCCAGAAAGAAAGCGCGCTCCGCGTGTATTATGAAAAAGATAAGTTTCTTTGTTTCAAAATGTTGGGAAAATAATGTACATCCGACGTAAGAGCGCTCCGAAGAACTTCTTAGATATAATTTGATCTTATTTTTATTATTTCAGTACAAACGGGAGTACAGGCAGCATGGACTGTAGGTACTCTTTTTGCCCGTCGACTGAAAAATCCCTCTCCCACAAATATAAGTTATTAATGTAAGCTGAAGGATTCTACTGCAACAAAAGAATCAACAATCCGATTGTTATACAAATTGTGATTACGGCACCTTGCAAATATTTATCCTGATCCTTGTCCTTATCATAATAATATTTATTTGACTAATATAAAGATAAGTACTGTGAGAAATCCCATATCAGCAGTGTATGTTTAGGTAAACACTAAGGCAAAATCAAAGTCAACCTCGTACAATAATTGATCATCTATCCTCTATCCATTCAATGCAGCAATAAAAAATCAGTTAAAATGGTCGACACAACTTCACTAGAGACAATTATTAGAAATAATTGTATCAAACCATTCCTAGTTTACATAACCGCACGAACTCCGAATAGAAACTCCTATTCACAATTTTGGACTTCGAATTCGGCCCATCGGATGTAAAGTACGATGTCAGTGGTACACACTGGCACACCAAAGTCCATTTAGAAGTTTAACTAAGCCTAAAGTTGTCTCTCAAAGTACTATCTTAAGATAGGAGAGTACATTTTATGTTGTTAGTTGGTATTGGATCGCTCCCAAAATATACGGTTTTAGTTTCAACTTTGATTATGAAGTGTTGTAAATTTTCAGTTTCATGACTTCCTGGTTGAAACTTTGAGTTGTTATGTTGAAGGTCGTGGCCGTAGTAAACATACAAATTACAGTAAACAGGTTAGGAAACAGCCGGTCGATTCTGTAAAAATCTCACCGTGAAATCATAAGTGAAATGAGCACTTAATACTGTCAATCCCTACCATTAGGGAATGACAGAGCTCACTTCCCGCTCACTTCACCTAAGTTCTCACGGTGAGATTTTTACAGAATAGCACTGCAGGAGTAGGTTTGAAAGAATTATGTACGATAAGCTGCACTCCTTTTTAATAAAATATTCAATTTTAAAAGAGGAATAGATTAGATATCTGGGTCAAACACAAAATATGTAATTCATCATTTCCAAAAAATAAAACCTCACATATGAGTTTGAAAATCAACCTTTATTCGTGTAACAGTCTCTTATAATTCTTAATAATATCGATATAGATCAGTATTACATATTCTTTCGAAAAATAACAATTTTCATTTTTATAAGGCCACAGAAAAGACCTAATTGTCTACAGATAAGAACATAAACCTTAGTATGTCATCACGTTTTATGATTTGTTTACAGAACTTAATTTATAATGATCAAAATAAAAACACGTTCGTTACATGACAGAATAAAGTTTGAAAATTCAACTATTTTAGAAAATAAGAAATGATAAAAAATTGCCCACAGAACGGACATCTTTCCTGTAGAAATTCCAATAAATTATACTTTCTTGCGCCTTCTTAAACTTCCTTTGAGAAACTTTATTTTCTTTGTTTTCTCTATTACAAGATCGAATAGCTCTCATACGGTACTTTGCCAATTTAGTTTAAATCACAAGTATTTTTTTTAGGTACTTATTTTCGATTCTTAATTTTCACGCGTTGCGTTTCACAATAGCATTCCCAACATTAATACGCAAACATGAAGGACTCGACGGTGGAGTATTCTGCTCAGCGAAATGCAAGGCATTTTTACTATTTTTTTCCTTCTGACGTCTTAATTTGGTCTTTTCCTTCCATATTTTTCTGATTTGTCGTTGTTCTCTAGGGGTGCAGTCTTTAATAGTTTTAATTTTGCCTTGTTCTTTTTTTCGTCGATATCTTTCCCTATCCTGTCTTCTTCTTTCTTCTAATGCTGCTTCATCCATTTTGGCATGTACAAGACGTATACCAAGCTTCTTTTGATGACGCCTGCGCCTTTTTTTGTCTTCCTCAGAAAGCTGAATCCTATTTGTACTTGCCCGTGGCATCGTAACTGTAACAATATTTACATCATTTCCATACATTTTAAGGATCCATGCTTCCAGTCACACGAATGTCTTTTACAGAAAAAAAGATGTTTCAGCCAGAGTGAAACTTATTTTATACACATGCATCTACAGGAAAGATGTCTACAGGAAAGACATAATGTAAAATAAAAAAGATATCTTAAAATATTTTGAGGTTAGAGTGAAAGCATGTTGGATTTTGCAAACCTATCCCTAATGCACATAAACGCTTACGATTTATATAATTTTTAATTATCTACTTACCAATATATACGTAACACAGAAAAGATCTTCAAAACACGACCAAAATCTTGTGTATCCTTTATTAGCAGTATTTTTTCACCAACGCAGACGCCATTTAAGAAAATTACGAACGAATGAGCGACATTTGAAGCAGTGATGCCAACATAACCCAAAAAATATATTAGGTGTGTTCGAAATATTTAAAATTGTGTGAGTTTTACGTGTCTACAGTAGAAGACTACAAATATTAGAACAATATGTTTATATGTTTTTATTCGTAAATATGGATTGCTGATTTTTTTATCTACGCTAATATGAAAAGTTGTTTATTTTTTACGTACATTCACATTAAAAGAATGTATTTATTGTTCCTGAAATATTTTTAAACATCTATCAAATTGAGGTGCTAAGCATCCGAACAGTCTACAGTAGGAGACATTTTGCTATAAACGAAAGCAGAAAATTAATAAATTTATTCTTATAAATAAAATAAGATCAAATATAGTATGCCGACAACTTAATCTTAAGTAATAAAAACACAAACATGCTCTAATAATGTACACCTGGAATTTATATAACCTGAACACTTTTTCACGCGTTTTTGTGTTTGACCCATCTAGGCATACATTAACAGAAAGATAATATATAAATCCGCCTATCATAAAAACTCCTATAGTGTTCCCCAGGGCAGTATATTAGGACATTTTTTGTTTTTGATCATTATGTTATCAATGATTTGCCCAAAGTAAACCCATACTATATGACAGGCCCGCTGGTCTAGTGGTCAGTGGCCCTGACTGCTATGCCCAAGGTTGTGGGTTCGATTCCCACCTAGGACAAATGTTTGTGTGATGAGCACGATCATTTGTTCTTTGTCTGGGTGTAATTTATATATAATATGTATGTATTTAGAAATATATATGTATGTTTATCAGTTGTCTAGTACTCATAGCACAAGCTCTGCTTAGTTTGGGACTAGATGGCGTTGTGTGAAAGTTGTGGAATGTTATTATTATTATATTATTATTATTATATTCATGCATTCTGTACGCCGACGGTACAACTCTTAGTATTGAGCTCACGGATAACAATATCACCAAATATGAAAAAGACATTAACGACACGTTAAACAAAATAATAGGATGGCTAAAAGACAACAGCTTACATGTAAATATTAGTAAAACCAAACCTATACAGTTCCAAGCTTACAATAGCAAACGTCACCAATTAAAAATAAGATATGCAAATAACGCTATAGAAGAGGTTTGTACAAACCAATAATGAAATGTAAAAGTCTACTCACAGACTATTATTATTATGTAATTTTTAATAATTAATGACAATTTGCCATTTGTAGTTTGACATCTACTCTAAATCAGCAAAATGTAATATGACATTAATTTTAATTAACAGTAAACATAATCATTTGACATTTGTAATTTGACATTTATTTATATTATCTTTTAAAAATTGCTTGACAGTAAAAATGTATTGCATGTCAATTTAGGGATTACATCGTATTATTTTGTGAATTTTGTATGCCTCAATGGCGGGACATAGCTGACCTATTTAATAATTATACCTAAGACATCCTATGAACCTATGATCCACAACAAATTATTTTGAATTTGAATTTGAATTTGAAAGTGCTACTTTTTTGGGGATAACATTAGATAAATATTGAAACTGGAAAGTATACATTGACGAATTATGCACTAAACTGCAAAGATTTAAATTTGTTTTATACAGAGTGACTCGCGTAGCTGGTATCAATGCAGCACTTTATGCTTATAATGGTTACGTAGCATCAATTTTCCGCTACGGTGTCATAATATGGGGCAATTGTGTCGATACTATTAAAGCATTCCTAGCCCAAAAAACATGTATTTGATCAATAACTAAAGCCCAACCATTACAAATATGTTTTCCACTATTAAAAAATAAATACAATTAATTACCACTTCCATCTTTATATATGATATTTTCGAATTCTGTATCTTTGTATATAAAAATACAGCTTTATTTCAAGTACATTCTACAAATCTATTCGGTTTTCATCCCACACACAGATCTTTATCAGTATGAATAGTTACGAACACAAACGTTACATAAAACGAGCACGACGAGCTCTGTTTTTTATTAGTGTGCGTATGTCGCACCAATAGGTAATAACTATAATATCAATGTATAGTTATCATTAATTTATGTAATTGAATGAGTTATAATATTTCGCACTTGTTCATTGTAACCGGTTTGGCGCAATGGCTAACGTCTCTGGTTAGTGAACAAGAAGTTGTAAGTTAAAATCTCGGGAGCAAACATTATTTTCGTTTTGTAATCATAATTTTTCTGAATCATTACCTAGTTACATTTCTAACGATTCAATCCCGTTGATAGATGATTAACTTACAACGTTGAAGACATGAGCACGGAATTCTCAGCCAATTTATTTTGACCATTTAGGATATAACTACCCACTATTTTTGTTTATATTTTTTTTACATTTCACCTTCATTTATAAAAAAAATGCGCGTTCTTAGTTGTCAGTCTATGAGCATAATAATTTGCACTACGAAGTATATTGATGGATAATTAATTAATTACTCATATTCCTGTGCGTTCTGATCCCAATTGGGCTTGAACTTGATCCATCCATGCAACATTTAAAAAGGCGGAAATCGTTTTGAATGAGCAAAACGTTTCCATTAGTCAAATTGCAAGGTGATTAGTAATATCGGTGAGTAACAGCTACTTGTGACATATTGGGTTGGCACAAAAGTAATGAGACACTACAAAATTATACATTTCCTTTTTCAAGTTAATTGTTTTCGATAATATTCTAGAGAATGTTGTAGAACCTGTTTGTGCTGCACGGTACGAATATTATATTCGCGATACGCGCGGCTTTAACCGCTGCCCGTTTTGCGCTATGAGTTCCCAAACGCTCATAGTTAACGAAGTGTTGGCATTCATCAAGCATACCATCGACTACATGGATGAGGTCAGCATCTTGCAGATCTACAAGTCTTCGTACAAGGAAGACGAGATTAGCAGTGCCAAGCTGCTATTATTCACGACGCTCGGCAAAGTCAGCCAGATGCCGTCTCGTCGAAGGGGCGGTACAGAGAAGAGTCTCCAGGACATCGTAACGCTGATGAAGGAGACCGACCCAGACGACGTGCTTGAATTCGTAGCGAAGGATCTGCACAAGCTGCTTCCCGTCACGTTCGACCACGTAGATGTAACTAGGCTGCTGAAGGACATTACACTCCTGAAGCAAAGCCAGGCTGAGATGCAGCATCAGTTGGAAGTGTCCAATAACACCATCAGTGATCTATGAGCTAAAGTAGTGTTATTGCGTAATGCAATGTCTACAAATAGGTCACCTACCGACGCCGCCGCCGCAAATGTGAACACGCGTCGCGAGGCACAAAACGCCTCCATCTGCAGTTTCGAGTCGGCGAGCTCGAATGCGTAACCAACTTCCGAGAATGCATGCGTTGCAAAGCGTGCCGTGGTCGTCCCTGCATCGACACAAGTGGAGACAACGATTTGTGTAGATTCGTCGAGCCCCAAACGAGTCTACGCAGCAATAATCGCCGCTAATAAGCCTGCTGAGTCGCAATCGCAAAACTCGCAGGTAAAACAAGCGAAAAACTGAAAGGGGGTAAACGAAGCCGGTCTAAAACCAAGAAGGTGTTGGTAAGGCAGGGTCCAGGGAAGGACACGAGTGACGAGGGTGGTTTCATCAAGGTGGTGAAGAAGAAGAAGAAGCCTCCTTGTCGGAACCAGTGCGGCACCGCATCTGCAGGACCCAACATGCTGCTGCGTCCAGCAATCCCGACGACGCTGCTGTATGTGTCCAGGCTGCACCACTCCACGAAGGTTGAGGAGATCGTGGAGTGCCTGCGTGTGAAAACCAACTGGACTTTGAGGGTCGGGAATCTGAAACCGCGTCACAACACGAACTTCAAGTCGTTCATGGTGCGTGTGCCGACACATCATCTCGAATAGTTCCTGAGGAAAGAGTTCTGGCCGAAGGGTGTTGTGTATCGCCGGTTTCGTGGCCGGCTACATGACACCAGTCAGCGAAACACGACGCCGACACTTCGTGTGCAGTACTATAAGTTTGTATTGTTGTATGTATTTATGGTATTTTTAAGTTTATATATTTATTTAATTTTCTTTCTTAAGTTATATTATTATAGTATTGTATTTTTTGATAATTTTGTATATATTAGTTTATGAGTATTCTTATGTTTGTAGTACTATTTTTTTTTCTATGGGTTTTGGTTGCCTGAAATAAAGGAATAAATAAATAAATAAAGTTGTACCTAAGAATACTGTGGTATCTTCGGGTTTTGACTCTGCATCCTTTATGAGAAAACTGGTTTGTACTTGTCTAACACCCCATGTTAGACAAGTAGAAACCAATTGTAAACTTAATACATTTCGTTTTGTCCCGTTAAGAAGTAGGTTATTAACATTAAACCAGTTTTGCGAGGGCTCTATTTATATTGTCAGTAACCAAGTGAAGTGTTATCTGCCAACAACACTATATCATGTTCATCTCTTATCAGGTAATGCAAGTCATTGATATAAATAATAAATAAAAATGGGCCAAGAATTGAGCCCTGGGGGACCTCCATTCTTACTCCAAATCCGGGTGACATTTTTCCGTTAATATCAACTCTCTGAATCCTATCACTTAAGTAAGAAGTAAGAAGATCCAGAGAGGCGTTCCTGATTCCGTAGTGGTGAAGTTTCCTGATTAAGGTTTCATGAAGAACACAATCGAATGCCTTGGACAAATTGCAAAAGATGCCAAAGCAGCGCATTTTTCCTCCTATGCATCATCACTATCACTACATAGTATAAAACAAAGTCGCTTCCCTGTCTGTCTGTCCCTATATATGCTTAGATCTTTAAAACTACGCAACGGATTTTGATGCGGTTTTTTTAATAGATAAAATGATTCAAGAGGAAGGTTTATATGTATAATACATGCATAATATAGTAGAGAAACACTGATAATTTTAGAGGTTTCTAATGTAATGTCGTAAATAAACACATTTTTTTGCGCTTACATTGTAAACGCTGGCTGAACCCGCGGACTTTTTTGTAGACCTTTTTAAGGTCTATCTCTTAGACCTTAAAAAGGTCTACGAAAAAGTCTGCGATGGTATATGTCTATCTCTTAGGGATAACCCACAATAACCATTTTTTATCCTATACTTTTTACGAGAAATAATGGGTATAAAATTATCAGTGTTTCTCCATTGCACCCGTGCGAAGCCGGGCGGTTCGCTAGTTATAAATATGTCCTAAAAGTTCAACTAGTTTAGTAGTCGAACGACCCCTTGTAAAACCGACCTGTTTGTTATGCAGTAATTTATGTTTATTGAAAAATCTTTGCATTTGATTTAAAATAAGTTTTTCATAAATTTTACTAAAGGTAAGTAATACTGAAATAGGTCCATAATTAGTAGGGTCTGATGTACTACCCGATTTAAACAGCGGTATTATTTTACTGTGTTTCATAAGATCAGGAAACTCACCACAATCAATTTAGCTTCCACTTTCTGACTAACTGACCGACTATTTAATTATGACACTTCAAATGTACCTGTCTATAGTCTGTAGTGTCTGTCTGTAGTCTGTCTTATTGAAATAAATATTGGGTGTACCGGAAAGTTCTGTCGGTTTTTGTAAATAAAACTCGTGGTTAGTTCTTAAAGCTATTATTTATATTTTAATCAATTAGGTACATATTGTCCCTAAATTTCTACTACACGTTCAGATACACACTGGAGTCCAAAACACTACACAAATTTCTACAGGCTGTAGCAGCGTTATTTCCCTTCTGGAACTCATAAAGTATACAATGCCTCAAATGAACTTTATCGTTGGCACTTATTTTGACACTGCGGCTACTCATTGTCAGAAGTGAATGACAAATTATTGCGCAATACGTGTATTATTTATAGTCCGTAACCCAGAAATTATGACGTAATATTATTCAATACTTTTAACGTATTGGCATAGAGAAAAATTCGAAAAAATTCTATGTACTACCAAAACCGACAGCACTTTCCGGTACACCCAATAGTTTGCATTTGAGTTGAGTTTGTACCTCTGGCTAACCCTTCGTAGGATGTGATGTTATGGTATGTTTAATTTTAAATAATTATTTTTTTATATACAAAATTAGTGCTCTTTGTTTAATAATTTGTTATTCAAAATTGAACGACCTACATATTTCATACCCGACGAACTTACAATAGTAGATTGTTATACTAGGGGCTAAAATGACCCATTACGTACGAGACAGTTGTAATGCCGAGATTTAGCGAGGGAGTAAATAGAAACCGAGTTATAATGGGTTTTTAACGACGTGTGTTTCACTCTACTTTTCACTACGATTGCGAGAAAATAAAATAATCCAATACGTTAAATAGTTTATTTTATTCAAAATTAAATGTACAATTTGAACAATTCGGGATATTTAACGAGAAGTTTTTTCCCGGCAACTTAATTTTAGCATTCTGTGAAGATGAATGTTGACTTGTCTGTGGGGTAAACGTGGGAGATACATGTAGTTCCAGGTTTGAAAGTCCCTCGTTCGAATGTTCTGAATAGAGAATCAGCTAAGTTGACTCATCCCTTGATGTTGATGATTGTGGGCTACTCTGGAAAATATTGATGCGTTCTGTGATATGTTGGATGATATGTTGGGTGATATCAAATTTGTTTTGAATGGAGTTCTAGATATAGCCTTCCCCCACTTGATCGGATCTCCATTCACCGTAGCGTTTTAGCGTTGTTATATTCCACCAGAATACGCCAAGAGAGTGGCGGATGTTCTTCGAAAGTAGTGGCCAGTGTACTGTTCCAGATTAGGCAAATTTAGATAGGTGGCGATCCTTTTGGCATGTTACTTAATTTATTTTTGCCTATAACTTGCCTTGTACATTTTCCGTTTTGATAGTTTGTAGTGCATGTGTGTTTGATGTATTTTTTTTATGTTCTGTATTTTTGTAGTGTACAATAAAGTATATATTATAAAAAATCTCGCCGTGCCCAGTCAACTTGGCCGTAAATCTTGGTAGGCTTTGACAATTTTTAGAAATTCTCCACTTATAACAAATTTCCTCTCCTTATTTTTCTTTGTATTGGGCAGATTTATGGCTTGAAGATGGGTATCATTTTCGACAGCTTCCACTGTTATTTTAGCCAGTTATATCACTCAGTAGGCACCGCTGATCCCAAAAATTAAAGCAACCTGTAAAACTGCATTTTGATACCAACCAAAATGCAGTTTTAACACACCACACAGTTACCACAGAGTTTTACCTCTACCTACCAATTTAGTTTGATGAAAATAATAGAAAAGCTATTACAATATTTTTTTTTTATTTGTCAAGTATTTTTTTTTCATATCTTACTAACGAAATTCTCGATATCTTTCTTCGTGAAAACTTTGGGTTTCTTGATCTTGTAGCCGGTAGATATTATATTGAGAAAAGTCGTCAAATTTACATATTTCTTTATATTGACATTATTTCTTATCTGTAGAGTTGTTCGTAACATTGAATATTTTTTGGCAAGGTCATCAAAATACGTAAGAAAAACTCCTTCCGTAAGCGAATCCACTCGTTTTTCTGTCTTCCACTGCATAAACTCTTCGTAAGTATTTAAATAAATGCTTTGTGACCTTGACGGCAACAGATTCAAAAGTATTTATTTTCTTTTCTCTTGCATTTGCAAATTAGGGTCTCTTTTCTCACTAGATGACGACATTTTCACTGTTGTAAAATAAATTACGGTCACCAATTCAATTAGCAATTAGAGAAAAATTCTACAGATTTCGCGCCAATGTCAATTTTAAAATTTCTTCTGTAGCCGCAACGCAATGTACGCATTCTACAGAAGAGATGTTTTTAGTTTCATTTACAAAAATAAAATGTTTTCTTTTTTTTATGAAACAGTTCTTAATCAAGATAATATTTACATAACATAAGATAAAATTAATTAAAAAGCTAACAGACTTAAAATAAAAATAATAATATGTACATACAAGTATATAAAAAGGAGGGCAAATGATCAAAGGGCATCAAAAAATTCGTCCGTATCGCTGTCAATAGGAAACGTGCCCAAAAGGCTGGCAGCATTACTTTTATTTTAAGTCTGTTAGCTTTTCAATTAATTTTAGCTTATGTTATGTAAATATTATCTGGATTAAGTAAATAAATCTGATTTATTATTGTGAAAAAAAAAAAAACAGTTCTTTTTTCAATTAGTGTCTTTATTCGTGATTATTGTACTTATGAATAACGACTCATTCGTTTTTTTGGGCTCGTTGGTAACAGAGAAAAATTAAAAAAAAAAGTTTGTCTTAGAGGTAAATATGCTATTTATTCCTCGCTCTGGTACGCTACAATGGCAGTCTTTTAGAGTAAGAGGAGTGAAAAATATATTATTTAAAATACATAACCCCATTCCAGGCAAGTTCTGCACAAACAAGTCGCCGTTCTAACTTCGTAATAACGCCCACATTCTTCCGGCTGATGCTATCAGACAAAAGTACGTAAAATAAACTAAATTAACAATTTACTTTCAATAGGCCACGCGTGACGATAAAAGCAACTGCGTCGATGAGACGTAACGACTGTGACGACGACGCGGCGATTATACTGAGCCTTATACTGATCATAGATAGTGAGTCTGTAAAAAAGAATAGAATAGAAAAGAATTTTAAAGAACACATATTTTGCCCTCGGAATAGTACATTATGTTACTTCATAGAGAGAGCAAGGGTGGCTCAGTGGTAATGGGGCCGTGATTTACGAATAGCTGTGGTCGTGGGTGCAAACCCAAGGAGCCACTTGACTTTGTGTCAATTATTTAATCACCACTGCTTTCAAAATGGTGAAGGAAAACATCCTGAGGAAACCGTCATGTCCTAGAACCAAAAAATCGAAGACATGTTACACAACCCGCACTAGGCCCATGTGGTGGATTATAGCTCACTCTCTCACAGAGAGGCCTTGTGACCCAGCAGTAGGGATATTACACAACATCGTATGGCAGTTGCCCACTAGATACAACACTCATCTGGTCGGAGGATTCTCCCTTTTCTATGGAGGATGAGTGAACCTTACACCCTGTTACTCATACCACTATATTTGTGAGATAGTGTTAACTTATCTGTTAAATAGATACAATACAATGATCTTATACGCATTTAACCCTCCAGTAACAGTTTCATTAATCGGTGGCTAAGAGAAGTTGACAACGATTCCTCAGTCGTAGCTCAAAGGAACTGTAACACAACGCTACAACTGCCACAATCAGACACTTGAGCGTTAGTTTGTGTGGCTCACGTTGAAGTTCATTTCACGCGATTACAATTCTTATAGTAAACCAGAATAATTCATAGCTGTGAAATTATCTAAGAAGGTTTAGGGGAGGGTAGTAGGATATTTTGTGGGATACATATGCATTGACACATACATATTGTGTCAATGGATATGTATACGCGACTATGTCTTGGAAAAAATACGTTACCTATTATATAATATATATTCTGGTCTGAATAGGATGTGTCAAAGCTGTACCTTCAATTGTCCCCGTAATATGGACTGAAAGTCCTTTGTTGGAAACTAATATTATTGTTAGCTTTTATCTGGAAGGGAGACGTTTCTAACCAGCGACAGTAGGTATTAGATAGTGTCAAACCTGAGACCATAAAATACATTTTTGTGACATAATATTTCCTGCTAGATAAACACGAGGCAATTTGTCTAAATTAGGTACACTGAGCGACACACAGAAACTGAAATTATACCTACAAAATTATCAATTCCTATGAAGTTGTGTTATTAGTTATATCAAGTCCAACTTCACAAAATAAATATTGGTGTAACGATTTTTTCAACATATTTATCGTAAAAAAATAGTCTTCTAGTAATGTTATCATTGTGTAAACATTATTAAATGTAACAATATTCATCACATAAAAATGAAGGGTGCCACAATAAAATGGTAATGGGGTGTTTGTATCCGGGGAAGTGCTACGCTGGTTCAAAGGGCTCGTGGCGATAATTAGTACTGCGCCGGTTATGTTAATTAGTACTGCGCCGGTTATGTTAATTAGTACTGCGCCGGTTATGTTAATTATTACTGCGCTGGTTATGTTAATTAGTACTGCGCCGGTATTGTTAATTAGTACTGCGCCGGTTATGTTAATTAGTACTGCGCCGGTTATGTCAATTAGTACTGCGCCGGTTATGTTAATTGGTACTGCGCCGGTTATAATAATTAGTACTGCGCCGGTTATGATAATTAGTACTGCGCCGGTTATGTTAATTGGTACTGCCCCGGTTATGATAATTAGTACTGCGCCGGTTATGTTAATTGGTACTGCGCCGGTTATGTTAATTAGTACTGCGCCGGTTATGTTAATTAGTACTGCGCTGGTTATGTTAATTGGTACTGCCACGGTTATGATAATTAGTACTGCCCCGGTTATGATAATTAGTACTGCGCCGGTTATGTTAATTGGTACTGCGCCGGTTATGTTAATTGGTACTGCGCCGGTTATGTTAATTACTACTGCGCCGGTTATGTTAATTGGTACTGCGCCGGTTATGTTAATTGGTACTGCGCCGGTTATGTTAATTACTACTGCGCCGGTTATGTTAATTAGTACTGCGCCGGTTATGCTAATTGGTACTGCCCCGGTTATGATAATTAGTACTGCGCCGGTTATGATAATTAGTACTGCGCCGGTTATGTTAATTGGTACTGCGCCGGTTATGTTAATTAGTACTGCGCCGGTTTTGTTAATTAGTACTGCGCCGGTTTTGTTAATAGATACCCGTGATTGTTGTTATTTATTAGCACTCGTCCTAATGGAAATTGGTTGTTGCTGCAGCTAGTCGGCAACAGCGTGATTATAAAGGAAGGAAACTAGTATACACCTGAGCAATATTCAACGCGCAAGTGTCTGTGATTATTCCCATTCCTAAACTAACAATATTTTGGAGATCATTCCCATTTTACCGTGTTCATCGAATTATTTGCTCCGCATTTTACACAGTAAATATTGCATGACAATCCAAATTAAATTTGTCAAAGTATTCGCAGCTTTCCTCCACAACAAAGCGGTTGTCAGTGAGTCGTGCAAATCAATTCGACTCGTCTAAGATTTCGCTCAAATCGATCGCGAAAACGTAAACACAGTATAAAGTATTCATTCTGTTGAGCTCTGTACTTAACGCGACGGAGCCGAAAAACAAATCCCTTCGCACAATAGACACGACCCCACAATAAAACCTATAAAATTTATATCTAACCTCGATATCAGTAGAGAGAATACGTAATGAACATTAGGAACAAAGGCGTGTGAAAAGAGCCGATACCGAATAGTGTAGGTGAGAAATTGATACCATTTGTACGACATACGAAATGCTACGCTAAACACTTGGCAATAAAGTTCAGGTTTAATCGTTCGAATATTCAACAGAATGAAACAATGTTGACAACAAAATATATTGGACTTAAGTAAATAGGAAAATAGAGTCTATTTTGGTTTGGGGGACGTGTACTATAGAAAAAGCAAGAATCGAAGATAAGTGAGGTGCGGGGCGGCTCTCGCTCTGAAATATTAGTGTTCTGAAGGTTTTCTTTGAAATCGCGTGTTGGTGCAGCGAACTCTTTTGTAGCTTCCCGTTTGAACATTTCTATTAGCTACACGGCGGCGTAGCGAGCAACGGCGTAGCGCGCTACGGGCTACGGGCTACGATGTATAGCTTTCGTAGTGGTTGGTTATTTCACAATGAATTTATCTATATGAGAACTTCTTCGCAGGTATACAAATACTCATTTTTATAGTGTCACTTTATTTAATTGGCCATGGGTGGTGGTGCGACGACTATTTATAATAATTGGGTACCTTGCAAGATAAATCTGCAGGTATACTATGAATATCGAAATGATAATCTTTGTTTAATTTTTTTTGTGATTTTTTCATATACATAACACAGTATAGATTCTCAGTACAGAACAAATATTTGTATGATCTACAGATATTTATCCCGTCTATTTATGTGAGTGCATGTGATTCGTGTGTGTAATGGCGGCCACTTTACGAGCAGTACTAGGAGCCTATGAATTTGAAGCGTTTATTTATTTATGACTAACATTCTACGGTGTTCCCCGAATCAATTTTGATATTGCTTACACACATTTATGTGTCTGAAGATTGCTTGAATAAATGTCAACAGGTATTTTTTGTGGTTTTGTGAAATATAAGTAAATCGAAATATTTCATGTTATTCATAAAGATGAGTAAATATTATTTATTTCCTCTCATTTTCACACTTGTTTAAATTAACATGGACGTAAACATTTACATGTATTACATAATAACAATACTGTGGTTTTGGACTATTTTTAAATGTTTTTGTTTAAAATGGAGAAGCATTGTTCATTTTATCAGTCATTTAATTTTTCAAACAGCTCGAATGTATACTGTAATAATATTCGATTTGGCGCCAAATTTTACGGTAGTTTAATTTCCACTATTTACGCATTGAAAAACGATCCAATTCTTTTCAATAAATCAGTACGAGTAACTAATCTCGTTTTGACCACAGTGAATTTGTACATTAACAAAATGTTCACTATAGTCGAGAAGATTAACCTTTTTTGAGCACGTAGGATGCCTAAGTTCTCTTTGTCTGACTGATGTCGGCTGAATAAGTACATCATTATTCCTGGAAGAGGCTACAAAACAGTTGTTGATTTTACTGCGACTGGCAATCGCAACAATGTTAAGACTATTTATTTTTTATTTTATTAAATCAATCAGTCAAACCAAGAAAAGTCGTGAATAAGACGGTGCCAGAAACCATACAGTCCAAAACATAGTAGAAACTATGAAAGGAATGTTTCTGAGATATTAAAATATATTGTTAACACTCTTTATAATATTCTTACAACTTGTCTTAGTTTATATTGTAGCTGTTTATTATCCCTCAATAAATAAAATAAAATAAAATTAAAAGGCAACAAAATGTTGACAACAATTGATCCCTGTATCCCCAACTTCACTAGATTAGACAGCTCCTTTTTTTTCTGTGGGGCTCTGTAGGGGGGCGTGTCGTAGTCAATTCACTTAAACCAGAAGATTTGTGGCTCTGATACTGGAATAACCTAACAAAGTAGGTATGCCAAAACTGGTGTACAAAAACTTTGAGAAGAGATTTGTATTATTTTGATACAAAATTGCTAAGCAAATTGTAATAATGGGAAAGTATCAGGCGATTTTCGTTTGTATTAAAAATAAACCACCCTTCAAAAATGTATTAATATCGAACGTTTTAACTAAACCATGGTCAGATTTTAACCTTTTTTGACCACGTTTGTTCCCTAAGTTCCCCAAGTTCTCTTTGTCTCACTGGTTCCGATGGTATTTTTAACCGACTTCAAAATGGAGGAGGTTATAAATAGGGATGTTTTTTTTTTACTAATTTTGGCATGTATGGACGGATTTGCAATATTCTTTTTTTGTTCGACAGAGGTTTACTCCAAAATGGTCCCACATTTAAATTTCGCAAAGATCTGGTTTCAGAGACAGACAACTGAACTGTTCAATATATACCAGTATAACAACCGCAATTGCTGCTATCGCATATGTTTGCATTGATTACGCAATCGCACAACATAACAATACGTCTGTACCATATAAACGCAGATGCAGCTTCCTGTCACTGATATTTACGTAGCAAGTAGTGTTATATGAATCTGTTTGGGGTAGGTATAACTAAAAAGTGAAAAATAAAAACTCTTTTATAAAAAAAAATCGGTGTCAAAAAACAAAAATGCGGAAGCAACGACACAGACTTCCAAAATTAAAGTTTTTTTTTTTTTTTTGTTTTCAAATCGATGTTTTTGGAAGTCGGTTTTTTTTTTTTATAAAAAAGTAATTTTTTTAAATGAATACTTAATTTTTCTAAAATTAAATAACCTGAAAATAAATTTTAGTCATCGACACGATAAATTATATTGAACTGCAAGCTGAAGTGGCAATAGTAGGATACGAAACGTGGCGCGCGCCAGTTGAGAGAGGTCTATGTCCAGCAGTGGACAAATATCTCGTAGATCCTTCACCATGCTAAGTTGGCGATCTTTTGCTGTACATTTTAAACAAGTTAGCAAATATGTTGAAATGGAGACTAAAATGATATCAGTATATTGTTTAATACCATGTACATTGGAGTATCATATTTAGCATTGGATATTATATTTTCGGAACGCCAATCAACCTAACTTATTAATAACAGTACCGATTATACGATTGCACGCATAATAAAATACTACATGTAAATACTCTAATATGCGTAGTACAAAACTCACAGATTTTGGGAATATTAAATATTTACCGATCCCCTGCATCAACAAAGTTCTAAGAATAGCCGTCGAGAGAATAGATTTATCAATCATTCCGATCGAGAGTCACTTGTTTGATTTGTTAATCGCCGGAGAGCGGGAAGGGCCGGCTCCTTTGGAGCATTATTTTGAAAACGGCGCTCCACAAAGTACCGCTTGATTCAATAAATTTTTAGTAGTAGTCCATTCTTTTCTTAGTGTGCGATACCGGCCCGCGCAGTAAACAATCTCTTAATTTGTTTTTTTTTTTTTTTTTCAAGATCATAGGAATAAAACTGTCCGGCGGATAATTATGTGGATCGCCTCTCCCATTTATAGAATCTGGGTGGATGAACTGATAGAGAAAAGTTTCTACAGATTTTTTCAGATAAAGTCAATGACTAAGAGGCAGCCAGCACAGAATAACGACCTTGAAGTTCACACTATTTTACTTGTGATTGTAGGACCATAGAAGGGCATCACCAGCATCCATTCCTATACTTTAGGAACTAGACAGAGCTATCACTATTCAGCCAACTGTAGTGATTAGGTAGGGATCACAAACCAATCATTTATTGGACTTTTTATGAAACGTTTGAACCTAAAATGACTGCAACTACATAAATGACTTTATTATAACAAGTAGGTACCAATATGTTCAATCATTCTATTTGACCGTGTAATATTTAGAACAAACGATACCATAATATTCACACGTAGCGATCCATTACTATTTAGAATATGAATTTTGATGCTCTTTTCCTAGCGGATGAGAATCCCCTGAGGCACCGCGCGCCGGTGGAGCTGCGCTACTCCGCGAGATACGTATCAATACACAGCATTTATTGGCCATATCATAGGATTATGTTATCGGCTTGCTAAACCCCTTGTGTTGGCTATTTTGTTGACTACACAATATAATATTTTATATGATTACAAGCCGTGTCACATGATAAGAGGGAAGGACAAATGGAGCAAAATAGTTACCTAGTGGCACCCAAGAAACTACCAAAAAACTCTTTTTTTCCTTCCCAACTTTTCTGTTGTCTGCCAGAGAGGCATACCACAGAAAAGTTGGGAAGGTGATATCACGCAGTTCGCTGGAACGCTGGAATAATGGAAAAGATTGGAGGAGACCTTTCCCGACTGGCAAACGGACGTACAAATTAAAACAAACACCAAATACGAGACTGAAGACTACACTAATTATGTTTGTCTGAGTAAAAAGCTAATCAAAAATAAATAAATGACAAGCCGTGTGCCCGACGGGATTTCCCATTAGCAAAAATGAGGAACTTACAAACTTGCATACCCTATCTAACCCCTTCAAGGTGGTCGTCCATCGGTCCGCATCGGTCGCAATGCATGCTCGGCACGCAACGTACTGAACGTATTCGCCGATGGCATGCGTCCACTGTATCCAGATATTATATCTTCTTTGTAAATTTGAATATTATCGATGTTTCAGATTACACAATTCTTCATATCTTTCTACTTATAGAATTAAAAGTGAGTCATCCATTTTCTAATGTGTTTTAACGTGCGGCAGTGAGCGATGTACGCGGTGAACTAATCCATGTGACGTCACCGGCACGCAACGCTTTCTTCGCACAACATTCTCACTTCTGCCCGCGGCTTCGCTCGCGTGGATGTCGGAAATTCATAGAGTTTATATATTTTTTGCTCAGAACGCTAATTCTTTTTTTCTTAAATAAAAGTAGCCAAGTAGCAAGTTACTCCTTATAAAATCAGCTATCTGCCAGTGAAAGTCCCGTCAAAATCGGTCTAGCCGTTTCTGAGATGACCCGGAACAAACAGACAGAGAGACAAAAACTATAAAAAATGTTTTTTTTTTTTTGTTATAATCACCGTGTACTTTCTTATGCATTTAGTATGAAGCTGTAATTTAGGACATTACAAACAAACACTTCAATTTTATTTATTTGGATGCATATGTAACATGTATCTATGTATGTTTTATAATATGTATACATGTAATTAAGGCTTCGTAGTTTAATCAAAGCGTTTTAAATTCAATCTATAATGTCTATAATCTCAATAACAATCAGACTGATAAATTCTAGAGATTTCAAACTAATAGCTGAGGTCAAAACAAATAGTTTGATATGTACCCCAATCAATCAATCAACTCAGTATATTGCAATCTTTCTGCTGAATTATTGTTTAACCCTTAAATGCATAATGTTGCCATTTGGCAACAAAGTACGTCATTTAATTTTTTTAAGATTGTGATAGCTGTGAGTTTCTGAACGCACCTCTTTTTGTCAAAACAATATATATATATACTCTATGAATATTAATATTATTGTATAATTATTATATATTTATTATCTAAATTCTATAGACAAATACCTATACAATAACATTTTTTGAAATACGATAAAATAAATCATGCATTTAAGGGTTAAGGATTGACGTGAAAATGTTCTCTCAATATTGGCCTGGCTTGTGTGAGGTTGCTTGTGCGACCTTGAGTTAGTGAGAATCTGAATATTGCAGGTGTTGGCAACTAATCGCCGAGTAGGTATGCCAATCATGGTAATTGCGGGTACTAAGCTTTCAGTGACACTTGGAACAGTAATTAGATTTGAGAGAAGAGCGCATTTTAGAGGATATTTTGTGCTGAAAATAGAGCACCGAATGTCTGTCAGAGACCTAATCTGAAAAAAGGTTTATAAAGCATGAAATAGTTATTGCGTAATTTTTTATTAAAAAAAAATGGTAATGTTTTAGGATTACCAATTTTTTTTTTTCTATATTCTATAATAGTTCTAAAGCACCAGTACCGGGTGTCTCCGTGTATGCATCAGTAGCTAACTACACACAATAGTTGAGCGGCAGTGACCCGCGAGTGCCCCGAGCGCGACGCACAACTTCTAACTGACGTCTTGATGGCTGACTTTCATTCGAGCACAAAACTAACACCTTGGCGGCACCGGGTGAATATTCAACAACTAAAACGAAGAGTCAGTTGTTCAGAAAGGTGTTTAGAATTTTTGAAAGGACCAAAGGATCGTTAAACGATTTTCGACAATATACCATAAGGATAGATTTTTTTTTGAAAGTCATTTTCTGTTGTTTTCTTGGTCTTGCTACCTAGAATACTCTATCTTTCTGTTAAAATCACAAGTAACGAAGTGTAATATAGAAGAATAATATTTAAATAAAAGTATACATGGTAATAAGTTCCATAAACAGCGGGAGGAGAAATAATGTATGAAAATAAGCAAAAACGCTTTGAGCCCGCCTCGTTTGATGTTCATGTGTGCAAAAAAGCAAATTTTTCATCTACCCTCAAGTTGGAAATAGAATCTACATAAGCGTTTATATCTAAAAAGAAATGAACAGCCGTACACGCGTTCATCATAAATTATTGCAAAAGAGTCATTAGAGGTCGATAAAAGTATGATAACTAATAACTGAACGAGCAGCACTTAAGTCCTGAGGGTGAGAGAACGACCATTGAAGCTCACTGACAGAGAAAGGTTTCTTTCTGATGTGATTTTTTTTGTGTGCCGAATTGCAGCAGGGTGTGTAAGGGGGTGTGGGCGCGCGCAGGGAGGGGGGATGGCCGGGCTCAGGCGTGCGCACCCGGCAGTGTCTAGCCGGTCGGCGGAGCGCACGCACGTCCGCGCTGTGCCTCATTTGGCTTGGTCCCACGTTGGGCGCCATCAATCTATACCGCGATGTCGGCGTGTTATCGCCGCGTGTCAAATTAAACCTTATCACGTGTGCCACTGTGAGGCCTGTGCTCAGTAACGGATCTACTGTAGTTAAAAGTTCAAGTGATTTGTGTTTACATAACAAAGATTTAAGAGAAAAAGTTGAAACGAAAAATTTTGAAGACCGTTAATTGATTAAAACAAACAAAATAGTGAAAACAAAAATAACAGTGTTCAAGTTATAAAGTAAGTAACAATACAAGTGAAGTGGCACGTGATATTTTCCCTCTCGATCGGAACTTCACAGAATAGGTAAGTACTTTGTCAGTAAGTAAGTTTACGATACATTGCGGATGATTGATAGGGAAAACTTACTGGGCCAGTGGGCCGAAAAATGTTTATTATCAATAAACAAACTTCTGGATATTTCTGAAAAAGGATCGCGCGGTAGCCGAAGGAAAATAAATACAAACATGTCGTCAGTAACAGATGATAGACGTTGTATTTGAACAACGTTTAATGAACAGTTGCGCAACTGGCATCAGTCTCAGATAAATAAATAGGTCAAGTCTTGTGTCCAAATTCTCCTTCTTGTATCTGGAGAGACTCGGCGAGATCTTCAAATTGTTTTAGAGCATTGTGTTCAATTGAAAAGGCGCCAGCCACTGAGGAAATTATGTGAACAGAAAACTTGGGAACAAATTATAAGTAGAGTCGAGTGTCCCCCGAGCTCTGCCAGCATTATTTGCTTCCGAACTTAACAAACTTTTTTTTTTCATATTCTCCAAGGAATTAATTAAGTAAGGATCACTTTGCGAACAAAGAGATTCGTATTTCTTCGGTTCATTATCTCCATTTTAGAAAATAGCTTGTAATTTAATATTCTTTTTTGCGACAATACTTAAGGGACCTTCGTTAAAATGACATTGCTTTAAAAAGATTTTCAGTTTACGAGGTCAACGGTACTGATTTTTTTTTTCAATTTGTTTGTATCAGGTCCCGAAGCTCTTCAAAGCACGTTTGTTTTTAATTATACCTTCCTCAGCTTCGTCTGCAACTTCTTCATCCAAGTCAATTTTAAACAATCATTGTCTGTTCCCTCTCGGAATACTGCACAATCAGCGTCAATTCATAAAAATCTCTTGAAATATACTTGTCATGAGTATTATTAAAGAAACAAAAAGCAATTTTCGGCGTTATGCGAAGCAATCTGTCACCGCGTGCGAAGAGGAATAAGTCAGCAAAACAAAAAGTTGTCACTCCAGGATCCGGGGCACCGATACAATATTGTGTATTAATATTAAATACCGTTTGTACCTACGCGGGATGGCGGGATCGAGACTTCGAGAGCGCTTTGCTTATACACGCACCATGATTGGTGGATGGGTCATTTCAGTTCGTATTATTGCGAGGAAAAATATCATATAAAAGGGTACGGAAAACATTGACATACTCATTCGGGAGGTCCTCGGTGAGATTGACGAAGCAGATAAGGGTTTGTTATGCGTTGGTGTTTATTATGTTCGTATAATAGGTCAAATAAGGGCGCTATGAATTGTGTTGAGTATTGTTATCGAATAGGATTCATACGGTGGTAGTATCGATATGGAAAGTCTAATTCGGATATTGTAAGCATTTAGTGTATCTGAATGGTATTATTATGTAGCGTTTACGTCATGCTGCTCATCCGCCGCCGATAATTGTTCCTTGCTGAGTATTAGCCCCGCACTGTGAGCTAACAGGGGATAGTTCATGAGGGATTTGTCAAAGCAGATTGGGAGTTAAAATAATCTGCATTATGCGTTAACGTTAGCGCAGTAATATTGTTAAGATATTATGATCTTATGCGAGACTTACCTCATTAGTAGTGCAACACTGGCATTAATTCATGCACAATTAGCAGTTGCTCCTGTCAATAAAATTGATGTCAATGCAGTAAGCGGGTTTATAGACGACAGCACTTTAGTAGTAAGATTTTTATCGCCGTTGAATATAATTATTATAATTTCTTTTAATTACATTTCTGAGGGTTAATTAGTAATAAGGTTGACTTTCTTGAACAAAGTTAGTAAAAAGCTTGATATGCATTTAATGATGGAGTTGATCATGTGGGTATGTTTTAATAATTTAAAACAAAAAATGATCAAATGAAGATGAAAAGGAAAGATCAAATACTACTGCACATCCTCCACACGTACACACTCAATTGTTCTTACATGTCCAACAGAAAGCGATGAGAATACGTCATAAAAAGACGCACACATACATCAATCTTTCTCGAATAATGTCAAACAAATACCACTCACAACACTGACACAAAATAAATTGTTTTTCGAGAGTCGAGAGCGAATGTGATCAACAAAAACACGATCGTGACAACGCCGGTAACAATTAACAATCGAATCTTTTATCTTATCTTAAAGGGAAACAAAACACCCTCGATCCAGTTGTTAGGATATAAGGAAACTCATACATCAATATTCGAGCGGCGCTCAAAGACAAAGCATCAATAAATAAAGAGAAACATGTTCGTTGCTCGAGCTGATTTCTATGGATTCTCGGGAAAGTAACTACAACAAAGGCTGCCTTAATTCTATCTTCCATCTCAGATAGAAATTGAAGAATATATTGAAATAAAGAAAAGGATAAAACCGAACTCCTTTGAAGTGGCGAACAGAACGACGGCCGCGCAACGATTCGCGATCCAAAACTTTGCGCCGAGAATTTCGACAACTAATTTCAAGAAGAACCCTTATAGGATGAGTCTGCTTTGTAACCATCTTTGTTCTCTCTTATTTCATTTTGTACTCAAAGCAAAGTCGAAGAGTATGTGCACGTTTGTGGTCCGGTAAACGATATCGAAGCCGATCGCGGTCCACGTCGGGAGCTCCAGTCATGAACAAGCGTATCTCAGGCAGCTCAGAAAAGACCCTTTTCAATACGAGTAGGCTTTCTGTAACTGCGAGAGATTATTTGACGTTTTATATAAATGAGCCTATGGCCAGGATAAAGTATCTATTGTGAAATCTAACAGGGATTGGAGCGGAGCTATTTGGAAAAAAGTAATTTATCTCAGGCCAGGTTCTACAATTCGCTACGAGGAGGTCAATATCTGCAGGCAGAATAGAATCTAAACAATGGCCGCGCCGAATATTGTGATTCAAAACTGGTTTTATTTGTTGAGCTCGATACGATTGTATGCAAACCGTTATACTGGTAAATATTTATTTCAGTATATAAGATAAAATAATCACTCTAAACCCTGAAATCGTGCGTTACTACGTTTATTTTGTATTGGACGAGGAGACGTGTGTTTATTAAAACAAGAGTTTAATCACATTTATAACCAAAAACGGAGGGCAAAGTAAGAAATAATGTGAAACAGTGAGCAATAAAAAAAAAAAATAAGTATGAACCGCTATGGAGCCGAGGAATGTGCGGAAAATGAAGAGGCAATAGAGAGACGATATATTGAGAGACAACGAACGACGGACGGAGAGCGCGTCATTATTATAGAGGAAAGGGATCACGGGATTGGTATAATTGATCTTTTTTGTATGTGGAGAGATACTAAAACAACATTTGATATTTTAGTTATATGTATTTTTGTCTTTTATTCCCACTTCGAGTGCAACAAGAACTGCGAATAAAAGTATAGTTTAAAATTGTGAGAAGGTCGTACAGCTTTTGTATTTTCTTTCATTAAGTAGTATTCATGGCACATAGTACCTAAAGAAGATATTTTTTGCGAACAAAGTTACTATCTAAGAACTTTCAAGTATTCCTCGAAGGCATATAATCAAAATAACTGAATGGTTCCAGTGGAAACTGGCACCCTGTGTGATAAGGCGCATGTCTAGCGTAATTTATCCGACGCAGACACACAGTTCTTATCCTAGGCCACGCGCGCCTCAAAGAGATGTCAGCAGTGACGGGGCCCACTGGGGCCGATGCTTGCCAGGGTCGCGGGTTGTTCGAAAGAGTTACCGTGGCCCTTGGCACAGGCAACTGAAGGAACACGGGTGGGTTTTAGTCAGTAAAAGTCTGACACACCCTCCCGTTCCGCCCAGAACGGGAGAAGTTATTTGATAATTTCCCACCCAAAAAAAAAAAAAAAAAAGGCCACAACGATTATTTTCAGGAATATTTACCTAAATCTAAATTATTCAGACGATAGCCTATCAAAGTGATTCTTGTTACCACTTGACTGATAAAATAAAACTGAATCTCTGAAAATATGTTGTTGTTCACTCAATACACAATGTTTCGAACACATTGATATTCTTCTGTTTACTCTGAAAACACGTGAAAAATATCAATACGACAATATGATAATGATTTTATATGAAATTATTGTCTTTAGAATATTCCTGGCTTGAAATAAAGATTGTCAAAATCTTACGTTTTAGGTCGTAATCATATAAATTTACATAAAATTAAACTAACTGGAAGATAATATAGTCGTCTGCGTGCGGTGCGGGGCGTGTCTCGGCGGCTCGGCGTGGCTCAGCGGCACGGTGGCTCGGTGTCCATGACGGCTTAGATTCAAGCGAGCCGCCGTCACGTCGCCCGCACTGGCCGCCGCAATTTATTGGATCGCTTGAGAACTGACCGGCTATGAAATATGGCAGCCGCGTGCGCATTGATTTATCACCAGCGACACTGTGAAAAATGACACGCTCTCATTGAACACGTTGAAACTATCGCGGCCAGCGCCGACCTCTTTTGAGACGCTTTTAATTATCTCCGCAGCGAATTTTTATAAGAACATCTTTCTTTCTGCTTAGCGATTCTTTTTTGTTCGTTAGTAGTGCTTTTGTCGTTTCTTTTAGAAATGAAACGGGATTGTTATCGTAGTTTGTTTTGTAATTATTATGGGCCGTTTGTTTTAAAAGTTTGGTTGTCAAGGGTGGTCGTACGTCAAATAATAACCATTACGTACTCGATAGGTATTTTTGACGTACGGCAAGGCCCTAATTTTGTAATTGTAATTTGAAACAACGCTTTTTCCAGAATTTGGATAACTTCTTGGCGGAAAAAAAATTCAATACCCGAGAGGCACTACAAAATGCCTTTGAAGAATTTGTTGCCTCCCGTCCAGCTGATTTCTTTAAGAAGGGCATCAATAAACTGCCACTGCGTTGGCAAAGATGCATTGATTGCATGGGTGATTACTTCGCTTATTACAAATAAAAAATACATGAAAAAAATTCGTTTAAATTTTTTCATACAAAACGGCAATATCATAGGTAAAGACCTCTTATAACTAAAAATAACAAAATTCAGCCAGACTGTTAATTAACATTAATAAAGTAGGTACAATATTGGCGTCATCTATGAACCATTTAGCGCTTTCTTAATTTCTAAATTAAATCAGACTCTTTCAATGTAATTCTAATATTCAGTCTTTGTTTTCATTGGCATGACTTAGTAGCAAAAACTAGTTAACTATTTACTTATCACATTCCAATAAGGCAGATCATTACATGCAGGCATGTTCTTAATATAAAAACCTTAAACAACATTTTTAAAACGTTAAAAACATTATTTAAATACTAGCTATGAAACAAAATCTAACATTATAAACTTAAAAAAACATCCAAAGAAAAAAATCCTATAAAAATAAAAAAAATATTCATTCTGCAGACTCTGTATTTGCAATGATGACGTCGCCGAACTGATTTACTAAAACAAAACGCGGCAATGGATCGCACTGCTACGACTTCGCAAGCCTTTACTACACTTAAATACAGTAATGTGGAGTACTGCGTTTTAATTTAGCAATTTGTCTACTGAATTTAAAACAAAATAATAAAGTAGTGGATATTACTGCATTCTATTTTAGGGTATTATTGCAAGTACTGCATTCTTTCTTAGACCATGTTTAATACTGCGTTTTTTCTTATCATTGAAGCAGTTTTTATGCAAGTACGGCGAAAATCATTACATAAAAAACCTACTTCGAGTGAATTTTTTTATGAAAATATATTTTTTTCATGTACATGAACCTCTTGGGATGCCATTTCTGGAAAAAAGTAAAAATCTCAAAAATGTCGATTACTGCATTCTTTGTTATCAGGGCAGTTTTTTGCTTTGACGATAGTTAGCGCCATTTTTGACGTTTACGCGTGTGTCGAGTGGACGTGAAACAACCCGCCCTTACTGCTAACACTTAACTTGAAAAATATAAGATCAAGAGACTTGAGTTTCTTTTGGCACTATCTTCTTAGAATTAAAGGTTTTTAGTGAAATCTTCTGTTCTGTACTCATACGGTGTGTTAAAATATTATTAGATCTTTTTAATTTTAGTTAACAAATATTTGTATTCTATTCTTGGTTGTACTTAATTGCAAGCAAACCATTGGAACAAAACCATACCAAAGTTCATCAGTCAAACTTTTAAATACCTTCTCGTCCACAATGAATGAATCAGCCGCTTGTCAGCTGGATATGGATCTATTCGACGGGGAGGCATACTGCAGTGTAGTCACGTGGCCCTGTCGATATTCTATCGAGCGGCCCTCGGGTAATTTATTGAGCCGAGCATGCCTTTATGAGTTACGGCCTCCTACGTCTTCACCCTCGCACCCTCCAGTTATGTTTATAGAGAGGAAAAAATTAAAAAGTCTCAATTGAGCGGTCAAGTATGTAGTCATCCTTATTGAATAGCTTCACAAACCTTCAGCCGATCGAGGTCAAACTGGTTCAGCAAGTAAAGCAGCAGATATTAACAAGTAGAATTAGAGGTCACTTCGCTATATCGTTTCATCTTTTAATTACGCCATCAACACTTATCTGTTGCTTCGGGCTCCAGATTTTGTCGAATAATATTATGCTTTAGCACCTAATTGGATAAGATCTTTATAATCCTTAAAATAAACTCCTCCAGACCGTATTTCGGCCCTGGCGGCCTATCTCAACGGAGACCAGCCTTCGGCGCGGGAGATATTATAGTGCACAAGTGTGCGCGTAGAAGGTGCACCCCTCTTCTCTCACTCTCGTAGTCCGAAGGGACGGCAATCTGACACGACCGGAGAGAGATCAGGCGCAGGGCAAACGGCTTAACGTGCTTTCCGGGTCACGGGGGTATCACACCGCCGACTTCCTAACACCGGAATTTTACTGAGAAATTCCTAATGGAAAAAACTCATTAGCACTTTGCCCGTCCCGGAAATCGAACCCACGCTTGGCAGTCGCGCTAGCGACTACGAGACTAACGGGGCAGTTACAGTAACGAAGTAATCGTCTTAACGTCTGTAGTAAACAACTAAGCTTCATAACATGATTAAAAGTTTTGGAGAGAGTTTTTTTTATGAAATTGAAAATAATTTTTTTTTTGTCTGGAGCTAAAAACTTCTCACTCTTTTATCAAGGTGTGATTATGTCAAGGGGGTTCAGGTACCTACGACTGTAATATACGTAATCCATATTTGATGCGAGAATTGCTGTTCCATACTGTAATTCTGGTTTCAAAGAAGATCAACAATACACAAAAAGTTAGTTATTCATCCAAATGTATCACCTTCAAAGTATGCTCCTTCAGAAACCATACACTTACGCCAACGAATAATCCGGTCATCGAAACATTTTTTAAACGCTTTTTCCGGAACTAAGTTCAGTTCTCGTCGCGAATTCTCTTTTATATGCCTTTTATCGAATGAAAACGAAGTGGTGATTTGAGTTTAAGAAAAAGGAAGAAGTCGGCTGGTGTCATATCTGGTGAATAAAGTGGTTGCTCGATGGCATTTGTTAAGTTTTTTGCCAAAAATTCGTTCACAATGACGGCCTTGTGCGAAGGCGCATTCTCTCTTTAGTAGTTCACTCTTGAAAGAGTGGTCGTGGTTGATGACTCTGCATTTTCTTTGGCCAAAGCAGCCCTCGCGATGCTCCTCCACTTATTCTGGTCTTCAGCGTTTCGGAAATTCTGAACTATGGAGGTTTGTGTTGACACTTTGATAAGGTCTGTCCAACGCGTAGGCGACCAACCGCGTGACCGCTTGCCCTCCACTTGTCCCTGGACATCGAGTCGTTCCATGAAGTGTTCGTTACGAACCACGTGGCCGAAATATTTTATAAGAAGGCGCATTATCGTGGTGCAAAATCCAAGAATTTTCTTTCCACAAATCTGGCCTTTTTCGTCTAATTTGCTGTCTTAATTGCCGCATAACGCTCAAATAGTATTGTTTATTTACCGTTTGACCTTCCGGCAAGAATTCCGAGAGCACAACACCGCGATAGTCAAAGAAAACAGTCAACATGACTTTGACTTTTGATCGACTTTGGTGTGGTTTTTTCGGTTTTGGTTGAGTTGGAAGACGCCATTCCGAAGCTTATTGACTAGTTTGCATGTCAAACTCTTAAACCCACATCTCGTTACCAGAAACAATGCGTTTCATGAATGTTTGGTCGGAATGGACTCGTTCTAGCATGTCCTCAGCTACTCTTATGCGATTGAGTTTTTGGCGAAAATTCAGGTCTATTGGGACTAGCCGAGCGGCAACATGTTTCATACCCAAGTGATTATTTAAAATGGTACGGATCGACTCGTGAGGCGCAGACAGTTCGGCGGCTATGTCTCTTCAACTTGAATGAGGATTTTCAGTCACTATCTCCTTCGATTTTGCGATGTTAACTTCAGTTGCAGACGTTGATGGCCTACCAGAGCGAGGCAAATCTTCCATCACATCTCGACCGCTTTTGAACCCTTTGTACAGTGGTACAAAGCATTCTAAAGCGTGAGCGAGCGTAATGAGTGCATAAACACGTGTTTTTGATAAATTCGATTCACCGTTAGCCTTCTTTAACCTTTCCAGTGCCTCCGAACACGAAATTCCATTGGCGATGCAATTTTTTTTTTGTTCGATGTTTTGTCCCTTATGAAATTCGAAATACACACTAAATATGATATAACTAAAAACAACACTGTATTTAATCTAAATAACAGATGTAACTCAAACTCCGCGCCAAAATGGAAAACAGTTGTGCCAATCTAACGACAACAAAAAATAAAAACAAAAATTGAATTTAGAACCATAAACGAAACGCTACCTTGGGGTACAAAGGTAGTAAAAGCCATAAACCCTTTATGGTTTTTACTACGTTTGTACCCCAAGGTAGTGAAATCATCTATGCCCGATACTTTTTAACAAAAAATTAAACAAAAAAAAAAAAATATTACAAACGAAAATTACCGGATATTTTTCTATAATTATATTATTCAGGCTTGGTAATTTTATGCGGTACGATCTGCCTAATCTTCTCCTCTTTAATACATAAAAATGCGATTGCTCTTTATCATGTTTTTCATTAAATTTGCATACTTTAGAAGGTATCCCATTAACAAAGTCACAAACATTCCGCTTTATAACCGATTTTAAAAAGGAGGAGGGGAATTTTGGTTCGATTTCGAAAATTCTTATTTTAATGGATAGGGTATGCCTCCGGTAAGAGGTCCCATACATGTAGTGTTTGGGATTTCCAGGAACTTAATGTAGCACAAATCCGTTTATTTAATAACAATACACATTTCTCTTAAAACACGTCTTTACATTTTTATCGAAATCGCCATCTCCCTTTTTTTCACTCGTTCCCTCACTCATACAATCACTCGTTCTAAAACATAATTTTTATTCGTTTAGAAACGCTTAATTATACAGCCTTAATAATTAATCATAATTAATCCAAGTACACATCTTAATAATTAATCCTACATACATATATTTTTTAAATTTTGCTTTATAGTTTTTGAGTTAGCTTCGTTAATACGTATTTTTTTCCACTTTGGTCCGTTTTACAGAACCTCAAGATTCAAGCATTACTGAAAACTAGTTTCAACCAATCAAATCCTTCTAAATTATTTTTAAGTAATGCTTGATTAGTTAGTATATATTCATGATGTTATAATAACTTCATATTTACATAGCAAGTTGTGAAGTAGTGCTATACGAGTTATTGTGGGGTAGGTACAACTATAAAGTAAAAACTTTTTTAATTCCAAAAAATACTACAAAGTTAAAAATAAATAACCATTCTTTGCAATTGACTTCCGCAGTTAAAATTATTTTTCACTTTGTAGTGTTTTTTTTTTTAATTCGGTTGTTTTCTTTTTCGTATTCAAGATTGACCGTAAACTATCTAAAGGGGTCGTACCTCAAGGGAAGTGCCCTGTAGATGTAACCCCACATAAATATAGACAGACAGTGTCGCGAAAACCCAGTGATCAAAATGGTAGATATTCGTTCTTGGTGATTTGTTTGAAAAATTGGGTCGTTTTTAAATTTGTTTGAACTTCAGGATAAATTACTGAAAGTATTGCGGTTGACATGGTCTTATATAGACTGACACTTTTGACTCTGAAAAAATTCCCGTATTTTAACTAAATAATAGACATCAAATTACTTCAAAATTCGTCATCAAATCAGAATGGGGGCTAAAAAAGTTGCATACTTCCGAATTGGCCACCCTATATTTGTGTAAATTAAGTTGATTTCAGAATGAATTTACTATTGAAAAAGTCATAAAATGTTGAAAGTGATTGCGCAAACTGAACTTTATTGGTGGATGTTACGGTTACTTTTACAAAAATATAAAATTTCTTTATCTGTTTGTAAACTAAAGTGCGAACGTAGTATAGAATTACTAGTACTCACCTTTAGCATAGAATGCGAAGCGCTACGCCTCCGTTAGTTAGATTTACAGAATGATTAGCGAAACTTACTAACTACTCCACCAGTAAAATATCTTCACTTTCACTCTTACCGTTAATGACTAGTACATTGTTCTGCAGTAACGTTATCCACAACATAACTAACGAGACTGTTAAACATCAAAGAGCAGCGAGTTGACCTCTAGACATTAATTAGGGACTCACCGGCCCGCTGCGGCCCGATGCGGCCTCACCCCGGCCCACTACGGCCCTGTCCAGCCCGAATCAAATTAGTGGCTAGCTCAGTTATAATATCGAAAATCAGTTAACAAGAAAGTTTTGCTAGTTAAACCTATTTATACATCAGAGGAGAAATGCGAGTTTATCTTCGTGGTGTGATGCTGTTATTGCAAATGAAGTAACATAATTATCATAATATTGTTGGTGCTGTCAGTAATGTGATGTTTAAATGTAAGTTAGTCCATGAGGACTCGTGTTTCCGAATCGGTAAATAACCGACGTTCGTGAGTGAACTTACGTAAGTGTCGTAGGCACTTCCTCTAGGTAAGTGTTGTTATTAATAGTTTCTCTTACAAAATATTTACAACGAGTCTAGTCGTTGTTATTTATTTTCTCTACAACTGGAATATAGCTTTTATTTTATAATTTATATTTTCAGACAATCTTGACCAAAATCGTCTCAGCGCAATATAAATGAAATATTTTACAATTCGAGATTAATAAGAACCAATTGAAGCATTCACGTTATTTCTGAAATCGTTGTGAAAATCGGTATGGAGTGTTTACGCAATCGTATCGAACGGGACCGCACAAATCAAGTCGTTGAGTCGATCATCGAATCGTTTGCTTTGCTCTTCGGATTTAAATTCAACACTCCACATATAAACGGACATAAAATTGCATTCACCTATGAATACCTACACGTATTTATTTTATTTCGCTTTACTTAGTGTTATTTTTCTGTTAATGTACCTTGAGCTGAACAAAGGTGTTTACAGAAACATTCAGTGTTTGAGTAACTGTCCAATTTATAATTTAATTCTAAAGATTTCATGCCTTTCATCACGCTAGCTTAACCGTTTTGAAAAACAAAATATTGCAATGTTTACATTATAATAAAAGGAACGAAATACATACATTCCGCTTCATAAACTAAAAAAAAATTATAAAAGCCACCTCTTGCTTACACTTTAAAATAATTTTGTGTATTTAAATTCACCTTTAAAAATACGAATTCTCTCAAGTCAAGCAATATTTCAAGCGTTACATTATACATTTAAATTTCAACTATGTACCTAACGTTACAACTACTACATTTTCTTAACCCATATACCGTGATCCGAATAAATTTCGCAACAAAATACAGTTCTGAAATACTTCTTCAGCAACATTCATTAAATAAATTCATACATTACAGTAAGTTGGCGCAAGTAGTGGGTGGCGCGGCGCGCTCGCAAGTGGTTGGTGGCACGACGTGCTCGTAAGCCCATGTTATCGTTAGTTCCACTTCGATCTGGTCGTTTGTAACTTGCGATTTGATTTCATACTGAATTAGTGGGATAAAAGCTATGTTTTAATGACAAATATATTGGAATAACCTGGCGTTCGGCTAATCTGAGCCGGTTTATGTCTAGTTTGTTGCCGATGAGAGTACTTTTATATGTAGTAGGTAAGTAGTTTTTGGGCAAAAGTTAGACGGTCAGCCGAAACTGGCCTTTCAAAGATTGCAGATTGGCTCAATCGTAACATTCTCACGCTAAATGCCTCCAAGTCCTACTACATATGCTTCACCAAGTATGCACACACTCAACCTCCACTCAAATTCTAAAATAAGATCCACTGCTATGCCAACCCCCCAATTCCTGATTGCTCTTGTACAAAGATTGACAGGTTACAGTATACTAAATACCTGGGCATTATGATTGTCCAGCGCCTGTCCTGGTGCATGCATACTGAACTGATCATGAAAAGGGTTAGGAAACTAATAGGTGCTCTTAAGACATTGTGACACGTTGCCTCAAAGAATCTTCTGGACAAAATCTACGTATCATTGGCCCAATCGATACTTGCGTACTGTTTGCCATGCTGGGGTGGGACAACAAAAATTATTTTTTTGGAACTTGAGAAGGCGCAGCGTTCTCTGCTTAAGGTTATGCTCTTTAAACCCTATACTCCATCTTATCCTGACAAAGCACAAACCCCCTTCCTTGTGATTCCACAAAGCCGAGTATCAGTAGCAGGAGAAACTATTTAGTCGCTCCAACTGTCCCAGTCAGATCTGTTTTTGCTAAGAGGCAGTATGAAAGCCAATCTTCCCGCTTATAACTTCTGAATAAAGAGTTACACATCTATCCTCTGAAACTCCGGGACTGTAAACTAGCTGTGACTGATTGGCATGAGAATAAAACTTACGACGACATAGGACGAATAGGACCGCGGAAGTGAAATTGTTAGCTGAGGGAGCAGTGCCCAGCTTCTTCCGACCCCAAGATACTGTCGCAAAGCTAACCTAAACCTAAACTGATACCTAAAAACGAATTTAAAAAAATACAACTCAAATAAAAAACTCAAGTTAAACTAACTCATTAGCACGATGCACACTCCCATAGTGGGAGTGTACACACACGTACACGCACAAACACACCTTTGTAAACTCCCTCGCATACATCACACAAGTGCGCTCCTTTTTGTATTATCTTTTTACTTTCTTTTGTGTTTTATTTTAATTTTAATTTTTTGTTTATATATTTATTATTTATTTACTTCAAGCACATAAATGTAAATAGGCGGACTTAAAGTTTTTCAATTGCATACCCGTTATCATACTAAGTGGATGGGCGGAGTCACCTAATACAAGCATCTCCTTGCTCAAAAGGTGATCTCCAACTCATGTGTGTAAAGCATTTTATGTAATTGCAATAAACATTTTTACTATTTTATTATTTATTAATATGCTTCAAAATGATTCAGGTTGTGATTGATCAAGTGTCACGCAATTAGGGTTCAGGCTAGTGCTATTTATGTGTAAAATTAAAGATCAAGGTCAAACCGGTTATTCTATAATAGTTCAATACACAAACTTACCTATCCACTAAATCTTATAATTTAAACACCACTCGGTGACCAAGAAAATGTCCAAAATATGGCAACATATCTTGGTATGAAATTGTGTCCGACACAGAACAATAGCTCGGAATAAAATGGAAGCGCGAACCGACAGGTAGCCCCCAAACTCCATAAATTCTTACTCGCAAAATTGGATTTAAAAGTGCTGAAAAGTTGAAATTCGACGGCTAGCGGGCAACGGGCAAGGAATAGTGAGCAGTGGGAAGTGGGCACAGGGCCGTTTATGGGAAATTTGTTAGGACTTCCATCACGAAGTGCCTGGATTGTTTTTATGATGTTCGGGTGATCGTCATGAAGTCGCTTGACTGGGTTTTGGTACAAATTCTTTATGGAGGTTTTATATCCTGTTCTTGATTCCGATAGTGTGCTAAACTAACCAAAAGTATGGCTTTAAATTTCAGGATAAACGTGATCTAATTCTCATTCAAAATGTTTTAATATTTCCCTTATCACCTTTAACCCAAGCTGATATAACCAAGTAAAATACTGGTATTCAGCTGCATCTGGTTAGACTGGAAGCCGACCCCAACATAGCTGGGAAAAGGTGGGCAGATGATGATGACCTTTAACCCAAGCCTTTCTTTAATGTCACTCTCACAGTATTACTTAAACTATCTATATAAAATTATTTTAAGCCACTATTGGAAAGTGCCTTTTCTAAAAATTTGGATTTTATTAATTATAAATCAGCAGGCGTACATTTATTTACGTTAGAGGTTCCGTCAGAGCTGTTAAAATTAATTTATCGGTGATAAAAAGCATAAGTGTGAAATAAAAATACATGTGACAAAAGGGTAATGGGGTAGGAGCATTGTGCAAAGGTTGTGCAAACAAAATAGAGAAATTGAGCTCATATTATGTTTTATTGAAAAACGGTATGTGAATAAAATGTAATGCAATGTGTGTGTGTGTGTGTAACGTAATGTAATGTAATGTTATGTATGTTGCTACTTCTCTACCTATTTCTTTAAATAATTATTTGTGTCTGTATATAGGCATAATTATAAAACGATTGATGTCTTGAAAATAAGTCAAACTCGAGTTACATCATATGTCACAGGACTTAAATAAAGCCAACGTTCGGAACAATAATTAAATAAATATACGCAATGCGACATGTGAGTTATCAATGAAAACTTAAACAAATTGAACATAACAAGATCCAAAGAGTTTGGATGGCGGAGATCGAGATCGCCACGAACGAGCTCGAACGCGCTCGAGTTTCAAACACTCTAATATTAACATTATGCTTAGAAACTCTTTGCGTCGAGGTAAAGCTAAGGATACACTTGCAAAGAACGCCAAGATATACAACGTGTAACGTTAAACGCGCAAAATCTCAGACACCCCAACTGATTTTTAATTCAATTGGTCTATTTCAGAGAGAAAACAAGTCATTGAAAAAATTGTAAAGGTTTTATGTGTCGTTTTAGTTTTAATGGCCATTCTGATCGTTTCTTGCGTCTGCGACGACGCTTTTTCGAGGGAGGAGTCGTCACCGGGCCGCTGCGCCGCGCTGACATTGGCTTGCTTGACCTATTAATAAATAGACACCGCAACGTTTTTAATGAAGATTTTTTGAAAAATGTGACCTATATTAAAAAGTAGTTCAATTAATTTTGCTCGTTATTCTGATCAAACTATTTTCAGGTTTTGCGCATTAAACGTTACACGTTGTATATTCCACAGATGAAACGTTTGGAAAATTGTCAAAAATTAATCATTCTAAATACGGCAATATTCCAACAAAACCCCTATTTATATACCAGCGCTCCTGGTGTGATGACAACCATATGGTCATATATGGTGAACCATCAAAATATTAGGTCATCCCACTTCCAGTGTCATATTTTTTTATTATTATTATTTTACAAAAACTGACTACTATACTATATAACCTTGTGACACTAATCAATAATCTCCACCATTATTAATCACTCGCTCCCAGACTGCTGGCAAATCTTGAACACCATTTAAAGTACCACTTTCATTTAATTCATCAATAATGCTCTTTAGTTTGATATCTAACTCCTTTTTGCTATTAAAATAAAAAAAATTAAAATTTCAAACTATTTATTTCAACATGCATACATCAAAATTTATTATTACATGAGGATAACGCTCAATCTCTTTTAGAAGATTATGTGCGCTATCGGTTTGGGTTTAGGTGTTACTCGCTCACAGTTATTTGTCCGTTCGTAGACCCACACGCAGGCTCTTCCCCCATTCCAAACTTTTCAGTGGTAAAATAGACTTTTAGGATGTTTTTCATTTGTCGAGATTTTTGGTTTTCTAACTTTTTGGCTATTTCCTTAGGCAAGTTGTTTAGAATGCTTGGAAGAGCATACGTCCAGACCCTTCTACCGTATTCATTGTTTACCGTATTCATTGTTTGTATCGAGTATTCGACAATTTCCTCTTCACATGGCCAAAACAATTGAAATCACAAGGATTCATATCCGGGGAATATGGCGGCTGAATAATTTCAATCCATCCTTTATCTTCAATTAAATTCTGAACTATTTTTGATTTGTGCGGTCTGGCGTTATCATGTAAAATTATAGGACTCGTTATATGATGTTCGTCTGCCCAAATAGGAATATTTTCTTCTAAAAATGATTTATATCGCTCTCCAGTCATAGTTGTATTTTCATCATAAGTTCTCCAAAAAGCAATGCCTCTGACATCCATAGCTACTATTAGTAGTATTTTTCGTTCATGTAGCTCTGCACGTGGTAAATGTTCAGCTAAAGTGCCCGGTTCCACCCAACATCGTGACTGATGTCTTTGACGAGGAGTATAAAATTCGACCCAAGTTTCATCAAGGCATATGAATCTATTAAGTATATTTTTCTTACGGCGATACCACGATAAATGGCTACGCGCAGTTTCATAACGAAACTCCTTCTGATCCGTGTTCAGAGTGTGGGGCACCCACACTGCACTTTTATTGACCAGACATAAATCCTCCGTGAGTACTCTATGTATAGTGGAATGAGGAATGTTAAGTTGAGTGGAGAGATCACTGACACTGACCCTACGTGACTGACGAAGTGCTTCCTTGATTTTGTCCCTTGCTTCTAATCTAGTCGATGATAATGATCGAGGTGCTCGCGGCTCATCTTCAGCTGTGGTTCTTCCTTGTTTGTACATTTCAAGCCATCGCTGTACGGCTCTTTTATTTAAGGCGTTACGACCAACACACTTTACCAGTAAGTCGTGCGCAACTCCTCCAGAGTAGTTGAGTAAAGCACAAAACTTTATAAATATGCGTTGCTCCACTACATTAATAGATTTTTTTAAATCTTCCATTTTAAATCAATGCACGTCTTGACAATACAACACACCAAATTAAACTAACATGATTGTACAAGACAACACATGTATTAACTATTGCATACCATTGCGCAATACATAAATATTGGAAATAAAAAATATGACACTGGAAGTGGGATGACCTAATTAATAGAATATACCACTCTAGCAGGAACACTTTACTTTACTCAAGTCTGCTAAAAAACGATGAGGCCCTTACTAAAATAGTAACAACATACAGGTGGAAACTGGTAACCTCACCTAATCGTTGTACCTTTATGTCAAGGATAATATAAGGTGTAACCAGAAGTAGGCTTACCATAAAATATTGAAAGAAAAATCGCAAAAGATCATTCATCATCATATTTATAAGCCGGAAAACATCCATTATTGAGCGTTAGCTTTTGCTATAAAATGTCGAGACTAATGAGGAAAAACGGTTTTTATGGCGTGTGTGCCAAATATTAAAGTATTGGCGTTGGCACCGTACGTGTGACCGCTGCCATCTATTTATAAAATCTAAATATGTAGGCTGTAATATTAATGGGATATTCAAACTGTTCATCGAATTATTTAAGTTGTAAGTATGGCAAGTGTGGCGCGAGTCGTGGAGCTGTGCGTACGCGTTTATGCTTTCGCAGCTTTGTAACGAGTGACACAACTACACAGGTTAATTGTAAAATGGGAGAAAATTCAAGTGGAGCGGATTTAAGTGATTCAGAAATAGTAAAGAGGTGCGAAGAACAACTGACTGAGATGGAAGTAGAAGTTATAGGGACAGAAAAAAGAGCTGATGGAATAATAAGGTATGTGGAGAAGAGAAAAGAACGAGAAGATGACTCGAGCGAAGATGATTTTATAACTGTGAACCTATCAGAAAAATAATGAGTGAGGAACAACTTACATACAAAAAAGCACTACAACGTTTTATGGAGAAAAAGCAAGAAGTAAATAAAGAGACAATGGAGACCTTAAAGCAAACTGCTAATACGCAATCAATAATCACACCTAACTCCGCTACAGAAACCTATAGTAGTATCTTGACTAGGGGCCTAGTACATCAGGAACCGCAAGCAAATAGAAAGGAAGACGAAGAAATACAACAGACCGAAACACCAGTTGCAATCACAAAGAAAAAAGTCACAACTTCAAAACAGGGTACTACGAAAAACATAAATAAATCGAACAAAAACAAAAATGATGATATTTTAGAGCAGCGGGTAGATGAAGAATGTTCTATATCACAGAAATATGAGGAAAGTACGAAGCGAAGCGAACAACTATTATACAAATTTGAATGGAAGAAAATTTGGGTAAAAATTAAAAGTATTATCAAATCCGAAAGTCAATTTGAAGAAAAAATTATATCTTTGTTTAAAATCATTTGTGAGGAACTTAAAAATTTTGTAATTAAGTTGATATTAGGGGAAGAAGTTTTGAATAACATAAATTGTTTTAGTAATGGATAGTTTACAAAAAATAATTAAGTTGAACTTATGTCAATGGAATTCGCAAAGTTTACGTCCTAAGCTTGTATCCTTTTCAGAACTTTTAATTCGAGAGAATATACACATCGCAATTATTAGCAAAACATGGTTCGACTGTGAAGTTGGTGTCAATATTAGCGGGTTTAATGTTTATAGGAATGATAGATATGACGGTTACGGTGGTGTCGCTTTGTTGGTACACAAGTCGGTACAATCTCACCTAGTGTCATTAAACAATAACAATGTGGGTATCGAAATGGTTTGTGTTAAGTTATTAAATTGCAAGGACTTAGAATATGTAGTGTCGCTTTACTGTCCTTCGTCCGTACAAACACAACCATCTGACTGGAATGATATATTCTCACACTTTCCGAATAAAACTATAATAGCGGGCGATTTTAACGGACACCACACCAATTGGTCTGTTAAATCGGATATTCGAGGTACACAAATAATGGATGCGGCATTAGATAACGACTTTATTTCTATAAACAACGGCCAAGCGACTCGGGTTAAATTAGTGAATGGAAATCTACAGCAGACTTCACCTGATGTATCATTTGTTTCTTCTGATGTTGCAATACAATTCGGCTGGCAGATATTTAATGAAAATTTGGGTAGTGACCACCTTATTATTAAAATGACGGCTAACGTATCGACCACCGTTCATATCCATAAAAAACGAAATTTTAAAAATGCTAATTGGGTTGATTATCGCGAAACGGTTTCTGAAAAAATTTTAGAATGTAAGGAAATAGCTGTTAATGTTCAACAAATGTATGATATTTTTATAAATATTATAGAATACGCGGCTAATAAGCATATACCATATTATAAAGTTAGTGATCAGCCAGATGAAAAGTTTAAACCCAAGAATTATTGGACCCCTTATTTATCACAATCAGTTGCACAACGAAGATTAGCCCTATCCACTTTCCGCAAAAATCCCACCCCTGATAATTTAAATAAATTAGAAAAAATTACTTTGGAATCCCAAAAACTAATTAAAAAAGCTAGAAATCAGGGTTGGCAAAAATTCTGTAATTCAATTGATGAAGTTACGTCAGCCCCTGAGATGTGGCGTCGGATGAGGTGGATGAAGGGTTTTAAACATCAACGCCCAGGTATACCGGTTGAAAAACAAAATGAATTGTTACAAAACCTAACTCCGGACTATGTTTCTAGTTGTATGCCCTATTTTAGTTCTAAAAATGAGGTTTTAGAAATTGATTTTACTAGTCGAGAACTCGAAAATTGCTTAAAAAAGAAGGACACGGCTCCGGGGCACGACGGTATATCTTATTCAATGATTTATAATTTGCCCGAAATAGGAAAACGGCTTTTACTTGAAATCTACAATTTTGTATTTTCACTCGGTATTGTTCCACTCCAATGGCGTAATATTCTAATCATTCCCATTCCAAAATATTCAAATAATCTTAATACAGACATTAAACTAAGACCTATTTCGTTAATATCTTGTATTTGTAAAACCTTCCACTTAATGATTTGTAAACGGTTTGAATGGTTTGTAGAAAAGAACAAATTACTATCTCCATATACGGTAGGATTTAGGAAGTCACAATCATCTTTAGACGCACTTTCTAGGCTGGTATCTTATATTCAAGTCGGATTTACTAAAAATGCTCCAACAGTCGCATGCTTTTTGGACATTGAAAATGCCTACAACAATGTGTTAATTGAATCGGTTACTAAAGTATTAGATGAAATCCAAATTGGTTCCAAATTTTGTGTCTACCTTTGGTCTTTTGTAAGTGAAAGACATTTAATCATTAAGTCTCATAATAGTCAAGGGTATGAATGTAGGTGGACTAATAGAGGCCTAGCTCAAGGGGACCCGCTTTCCCCCCTTTTATTTAACCTGGTTACATATCAAATTTGTCATCAATTACATAATGTAATAGTGTCACAATACGCTGACGACTTTGTTATTTATATTAGTAACAAACAAATCTCAAAATGTGAACATGCGTTACAAGATGCCCTCAATTGTATTATATCCTTATTGGGTGAGATTGGACTGACTTTGTCGTCAACTAAATCTAATTATTGTGTTTACAGTAGGGGTCGAAGACGAATATTGCCAGCTTTAAAAGTGTATGGTCAACCATTAAATATGGTAGAATGTATTAAGTATTTAGGACTTTGGGTTGATAGAAGTTTACATTGGAGAAAACATATTAATGAATTAATTGAAAAATGCTCAAAATATCTGAATGTATTAAAAGTATTAGCGGGTAGTTCATGGGGAATTCACACCAAACACATGCGTAGATTATATATTTCCATCATAAGAAGTCGGATTGATTATGGCTGTTATTTGTATGATTCTGCTGCAAAGACACATGTTTCTAAATTGGATAAAGTACAAAACCAAGCCCTAAGAGTTGTAGGGGGCTTCATCAAGAGCTCACCAATTCATGTGATGGAAAGCGAATTGCACATACCACCACTGTTTTTGAGGCGGCAATATCTCTCCTATAAGCACATTCTGAAATCTCGATCATGGACAAATAATTTAAATATAAATGTAATTTCTGAATTAAGTTCTCTTATTAATAATAGTTATTGGGTAAATAAAAAGAAACCGTTGCTAGCTTCTACGCTTAACGAATTAAGTCAGCTGCATATTGTCTCCTCAGATGTTCTCAAAATGTTTACTCTCGATGTATGGGTGTCCGCCATACAAACTAAAGGAGTTATTAAGTGTGATCTAGAATATGTCAAACAATCAAAGAAATATTACGACCCTAATTTATTGATAAATGAAGTGGTAGCAGAATTAAATAATAAGTATAACGACTGGGATAAAATCTTCACGGACGGATCAAAAAATGCTAATGGTGGTGGAGCAGCTTTCTTTCATAAAAATTTAGATTTTAAAGCTAGCTTTAAAATCGATGCAAATACTTGTATAATGTCATTGGAACTCATTGCAATATATGAAGCAGTAGCCTATGTTCTCAATCAAAATTTACACAAAGCAGTTATTTTTACCGATAGTAAAAGCGCTTTACAGCATGTAGCTCGATGCGCCTCTGGTTGCAGAGGTGCATCGATAGCTTACGACGTTCTTAAAATTATAAACATTATTAATAAAGACGAAATTAGAATTATATTGCAATGGGTTCCAGCACACATAGGATTACGCGGCAACGAGGAGGCTGACCGGTTGGCAAAATTGGCGATTAACGCAGGGAATGAAGTTTCTTACCTACCTGATCACTGGGAATATGTCTCAAAAATCAAGGAGTCTTGCTATGATAAATGGAAAGATCATTTCAACGAGATTTCGAACAAAAAAGGTATATGGTACAAAGTACTTCAGAGTGAACCTCCTCGCGTGCCCTGGTTTGATGACACTAGTTTAAGTAGGAGTTACGTCAAAGTAGCTTTAAGACTGCGTTCTGGGCACTTTCCATCAGCAAAATTTGCTTTCCTAATGCGTAAGGCAGCATCTCCAAACTGCGAAGTATGCAACAAAATAGAAGACGTGTAACATTTGCTTATGGAGTGCGTTAAGAACAAAAATGAAAGAGATTCATTGATTAGAGAGTTTGGTTTAAATATTTTAGATCTTGGGCTTATTTTCACTATTTTAGCGAATCCTAAATCAAATGTTGCAAAAAAATTGTGTGGTCTAGTACAACAGCTTAATCAATGAATAGCTAAATTTGTTAAATCATAAGGATTATAAGAATATTGTTGCTAAAATTTAATTTTAGTAGTGTAATTGTAGTGATAAGGTACAATGGGGTTGACGTATCCATGTGGATAAAAACCCCCTATTAATTTTAAGAAATAAAAAATAAAAAAAGTATGGCATTAAAAACTTATAGCTAGTTTTGATTTCCCTGCGAGTCGTAGTCAAGCATAACCTGCATGGTCCTCATATGGAATGACCAAAACTTTAAAAGAGACAGTGACCTCTGAATTTGTTTCGGTCTTTCTTCTCAGAGTAGTAAGAAAGATAAGAAACACCGTCACACTCATCTAATTTTATAAACATTACTTAAGTTTGACGTGTAAATGTGTTTTTTTTAACCAATTCACAGTATTAAATAGCATTTATCATCTAAATCTACGGGGTCCGGCGCGGCTTGTCAGAAGTCCACGTAGTGGTTGTTGGTTCGGTGGTGCCCGTAGAAAATGGCGGGATGAGCTGGAGAAAACAGACGATCAGTGATCTACTTTAGCCCTGGATTTAAAGAGCTGGAAGATAGGGAGAGGCCTTTGTCCAGCAGTGGGACGATGCAGGCTAACAGTAAGTTTATAAGGTGAAAACACCAAGTAGAACGAAAATGGTTCAAATTTAAAAAAAATAACAGGGGAAATATTAAAATCCTGCTCTATTTAAACCGCTATGAAATTATGTAATCCTTAATATAAATATAGGTACTATTATGTAACAACGGAAACATTACGATACAGGCCTAACACTGTATTTGACACATGGGCACCAAATACTTCTGAAATGGATTCACTGCTGCAAACAGAAGCTAGCATATTACACAATAACCCGCACGCACTTGTATAAAAATATAATAAAAAGGAAATATAAGCTAGAGTGCGCCAACGGCCGCCATTGCCGAATTCACCCGTAACAGTTTTACCCCGGGGGAATATTTTTTCAGTGCTATATAAACAGAATTATCATACACTTTATTACCACATGTATATGTATAAGTTTCGCAAGAAAACACAAGTTTATTAACATTTCGAAAGCAAACGGTTAACGAGCGAGTTTGTTATCTTACAGTTCAAAACTTTTTTGTAACGAGTTTCGTACGTATAAGGCCGTGTGTCGATTATTTTAAGCTGGGTACACATGCGCTGATTGAACGGATACAATATGTACATACTTGTCATGATGTCTATCAAAACATTTAAAACAGAACAATAATATAAATGTAGTGGATTTTTTACCATTTTACAGAAAATCCGCTTAAAAACATATTTTTTTATTGGGAAATATAATGAAACGTAAATAAACTAGCTTCGCCCTGCGGTTTCACCGGCATAATTCACGACTCTGTGGGAGAATCATCGAGATAAAAAGTATTCTAAGTCCTAATCCAAGTACCCTACTACCCATGTGCCAAACTTCATCCAAATCCGTTAAGCCGTTTTAGCGTGAAAGCGTAACAAACTTACATTCAAAAAATCAAATCTTTTCTCTTTTAAATATTATAGTTTAGAGCGAAGATACGACCTTATAAACTTGTGTGTCTGTATGCTTATTGTTTCAATACTTGATGGTCTAGTATAATCAAAACCAAAATGGTTTTCTAACGTGTCCGCATTGTGCACGTATGTATCTTCACAGCCAGGATACCACATAACCACATAAGAGCACACGCTCGTAGCCCACAGCCCTCAAAAACAGAAATAGTCAACGTTGCCGAAATCGGCATGGGAATAAATAATATTTAAATTATCAAAACAGTTATCATGTTTGTACTTATTTATACTCACATTAGGTGCGTTCATAAAATAGTTGGTACGTTTTATGTGCTAGTACAGTTTAGTGGGTATGTTGTGGTTTGGCAGCGAAACGCGATTTAATCCTATCACAGCGAGAACATTCACGATTGTATGGACAGACAGAAAAATATATTATAATTGGACACTTTCAAAAGTGATTCGATAGTGATCTTAAAGAGTGATTCATTAGAAAAAACTGTCAATTACAATGCCGTCATTATAAATCAGCATGCGGACAGCAGTGGTGGCTCAGTGGTCTCGGCCCCGACTTACTGCCCACGCAGGCGCTTTACTTTGTCCATCACCACTGCTCTCGAAACTTTATAAGAAAACATCTTGAGGAATTCGGCATGTCCTTAAACCGAAAATTCGAAGACAGGCGACATCCACCAACCCGCACCAGACCCGCGTGGTGAATTACGGCCCTCTCACAGAGAGGGGGCCTGTGCCTCAACAGTAGGAACATTATTGGTTGATTATGCATTACTCGTATGAATCATGAGAGAGTAGGGATTTCTTTTTAATTATAGTGTTGATGCTGAAATGATTCTAAAACATTTAAAATATTTTAAACAATTATCACAAAGTTTTGACGCAAACTGTACCTACCGGAGATTGTATTAATTGGATTATTTACTATTATGATTCTATTGGTAGGTAGTTAGCTACTGATAATATTATTCCTATTTTGTGGGTATATAACTATATTCGAATTAAAAATCGCAATCATAACATCCAACTTAAATGTGACTGGGCAGGATATGTCTGCAGCATGCCGGATAAACTGTGGACCAATATAGCACAGAACTGGTGCTCTGAGACAGTAAGGTGGGGTCACCGCAGACCACGTGGGAGATGGCGGGACGTGCTAGTGCCCCTAGACAGTAAGGCGAGGTTGCGGTAGACCAACTAAGAGATGGTGGGACGAGCTGGTGTCCTGAGACAGTGGGGCGGGGTCGCGACAGACGACGTAGGAGATGGCGGGACGAGCTGGTGCCCTGAGACAGTGCGGCGGGGTCGCGGCAGACCACCTAGGAGATGGTGGGACGAGCTTTTGCCCTGAGAAAGTGAGGCGAGGTCACGGCAGACCACCTAGGAGATGGTGGGACGAGCTGGTGCCCTGAGATAGTGAGGCGGGGTCGCGGCAGACGACGTAGGAGATGGCGGGACGAGCTGGTGCCCTGAGACAGTGCGGCGGGGTCGCGGCAGACCACCTAGGAGATGGTGGGACGAGCTTTTGCCCTGAGAAAGTGAGGCGAGGTCACGGCAGACCACCTAGGAGATGGTGGGACGAGCTGGTGCCCTGAGATAGTGAGGCGGGGTCGAGGCAGACCACGGAGGAGATGACGGGACGAGCTGGATAGGTTCCGACAAAACTAGAAGGAGGAGGCGCAAACAAAGATGGAAGGAGTGGACGGACACCTTTGTCCAGGAGCGGGCAAGTGCAGGCTAGATTATTTATAAAATAAACTTCTGTTAATTAATCGTTTGGCAAGTAAATTAAATTCACAACTGCAACATTTACACTCCTCCCAAGTATTTCTTCTCCAAATAATGACTGAAAAATTTACAACATAAGAAGCTCTTATAAGATAAAATGGATACAAAGGAGCATTATTTTTATTACAAGCCTCCGGAAGACGCCTTTACATCAGGACTCAGGAGATTTGATTTGGAGCGAGCTCTTGTCTCTCCTGGTGCCCTAGTAGCTAAGACAAGGCTTCATGGTGATTTGATGGTTATTTGCTATGAGTAACATTTGTTTAAGCTGTGTTTGTTGTTTATTTATGACGCGTAGAGCGATTCTAGTGAAAAGGTCAAAAGATTTGGGTAATATCTTTTACAACAGTTATTTAAACATTAGAAAGGTTATTAGCATCAACTGAAAAAAAAAAAAAAAAAAACGGACAGATATTTTATGTTCCGGTGGTTGGTAAATTAGTGTGACGGTAAAACCTGAACAGTCAAAAGAAAATTGGCCGGTTATGTTATTTATTTATTGTACAGAGTCGGCCCTAATGCATTTTCTACCAATCATGAAAATTGAGGAATAAATATTTTAAATAAAAAGATACGCATAAACCTATTTATAATATAATATATTACATATAAATATAAGCACAAATAAATATTCATAAATACATGAATATACTAAAAAGAAATAAGACAAATAATGAGAAAATATTAGCGTTATGATGATACAATATCAGTACAAAAAATACTCAAGTAATGTAAGAAGCGAATGACCAGTAAAAATGTTGGAATGGGCAGTTAGGTACTTAAATAGTTGAGTTCATAGGTTAGGTCAGAATTCCCGCGACCCCCGGCGTAGGTGAGAGAGGGAACACCGGGGTGGTTCTTAGTCAGTAAGAGTCTGACAGACCCCGCCGCCCGCCCCAGGGCGGCGGGCATCCATGAGGATTTTCCACCCCGAAACTAAAAAAAAAAAAAAGAATTGTGACCAACCACGCGCGAGCCGACGGAGCGCTACTTCCAAGTTAGATTTTCCACCGACTAATCCCCACACATAACTGCCCGTTAACCCATTTTATTGCTTAATATTTATTTAATTATCCATTTAATATTTGCTATGACTCATTTTGATTTATATTACTGCTCAGCTTTTACTGCCGAACATGTCAATAAACACGCATTTTGTCATTGTTAATTGACCAAGTCTACAATAATCAACTGCCGCTTTAAATCAGTGTCAATTGTTATCACTTCTTGCGCCTTGGTAATCACCTGAAAATCAGCATCTGCCTAGCCTTTTCCCAACTATGTTGCGCCCTGGTAACTAAGGTCTAAAAATGGGCTTCACTGTTATTTGAATGAGAGAGGAAACTTTATCAAGCTATTCCATTATTGTAAAGGCTTATTATGTTTTCTATAGCTTCTCAATAAATAAATAAAACCTATCGAATTCATTCATTGGAATAAACCTATTTCCCTGTATATTGAGTGCGGTTGTGAAATGTTAAACTATTGTATTTCCTCTTAGCAGAGTGAATTTCCTTTAGCTTTTCTTAGAAAGGAGTCGTACGGGAAAATCGAGTTATTGCCGTTTTTGATACAGTTTTGAGCAGGAAGATATCCTCATGATTGTATTTCCGTAGGGTGAAAATGAAACAGCAGAAAATATTTTAAACACAAACGTGTGCGGTCGGAAGATCTCCGTCAGGAACGAAGTTCCGCACGCACACCATACACTCGTGGAACGATGGAGAAACAGAGCGAGAGTAAGTCGCATGGAGTAGGTATATCACTTTTTCCTCACGTGAATATTTCTACCAGTCAACTCCTACCACGATTTCCGGACAAACAAAGTAACAGAAATGTCAACTTATTGTTTACGATAACAGCTATGTACAGACCCAGCACATCAAGCAACTACAATCTGTCAAATTTCTATAATAGATTTTCAACTTTATTGCTAAACCATAAGGCTCAAAGTTGATTAGAAAAATTTGACAGTTTCGGGTAGCTTGATGTGCTGTCACCTGTACCTAATCGTCATCTGACCATCGGTTTGAAATTGTGTGTTATGATAAAGCAGGGACACAAAGATCAAAAATTTGAAAGGTCAAAAAAGATGACAGAGATCAAAAAGAATGATCCCCTAATCAGTAATCAAATTTCTTAGCACTCCATACTATCGGTTACCACCCAGAACTTGATCCTTAGCGAGTATTCGATTACTCGATACTCATCAGTGTAACTCCACTCATAATCGGAGAGTGCGTCAATCGACTCATCTCGGATGTCAAACGGAACGGGAGCGACATGAGAGCGGACTGATACGTAATATAGTGGAGGTTACCGTGCCGAGCTACTGAACCAAAGTAATTTAAATAACATAGGAGTGACTGACAGGGGAGAATGGAAGAAGAAAATGTGCTGCGCCGATCTCAAGTAAGATGGGACAAGTGCAGAAATATTAGAAGTGTTATGAGTGATACTCACGAACCACTGCTGCGAGTATGAGTATATTGACGTTCGTAAAGTGCTGATTCTCAGCGTAGTTTCAATAAATGACTTTTGATTTTAATTTTATGTACGAGCATCTCAGTCAAACTTGGTCAACATTGATTTACTCTTCGGGAAACATTGCAAGGAAATCTTGATAATCTTTTTCAGAAATAACTAACAAAAGCTCTGAACAATCTTAATCTTATAACTTCCGAACTTCAGTGTGCGTATCACCTGTATGCAGATGACTTAAAGTTGTACTGTCAAGGGAAGGTTGATGAATTACCTGACGCTTTCGACAAATTAAATAAGGACTAAGGAATAGCTATAAAAACCTGGGCTGATAGATTTGGTTTAACTGGAAGCCCTACGAAGTTTCCGGCGATCATCATTAGCAGTTCTCGTATTATTGGCAAGGTAGATGGTACAAGCTTGCCGCCAGTTTTCTTCGATGGTACAATCGTTCCTTTTGGTACTGAAGCACATTGATTGTAGGTACCCTGAACTGGCGGACTCAAGTCGCTAGGGTGCAGTCCTTTATTTTACCTATCATCGATTATGGTGATTTGTACTACTGACCTGAATGCAGATCTCGTTGACAAACTTGACCGTTTTCTCAATAACTGGATTCGATTCGTTTTCAATCTGCGTAAATATGATCATGTCTCTGCGCATCGGTCGATTCTAAAGTGGTTATACCATACGCCAGCGCAAAGAGCTGAGGGCGCTGACCATTTTGTTTTCATTTATTGACTCTCCCCCTTCCCCTGGTTATCTAGCCCCCACTTTCAGTACATTTGCGCCAACCAAAATAGAAATCTACGTTCATCACACAACCGTCTTCTCCAATTTACCACTCACCGCACAGACTCACACTCTTCCTTCTTCGTTCAGTCTGTTTGTCTGTGGAATACACTCCCCCAGGAAATCAGGATGGCAACCAACCGATTATCCTTTAAAGTTTAAGGTTCGCGAGTACATTCGCAAGAAGCTGACTATCAGTAGCAGTATCAGCACAACGCGAATATTTTCTCATTGTTTGTCTTCTTTCTTTTTAGTATATTCATGTATTTATGTATATTTATTTGTGATTATATTTATATGTAATTAGGTATATACGTACATATATTATATTTATAGTTTTAATAGGTTTATGCGTATCTTTATATTTGAAACATTTATTCCTCAATTTTCAAGATTGCACCTACCACTGTTTGTCTCTGCATCAACCAAAGGTTGACTGGTAGAAAATGCCTATGGCATTAAGTCCTCATTTGTACATTTATATACTTGAAGTATTAAATAAATATATAAAAACTAACCGTGGTGACCGATGCTTGTTCCTACTCTGAGAAGGAACCTGGGAGAATAAGTAATTACAAAAATAACACAAATATAAAATACGCATATATAAAATAGGCATATTACAAAAATAAAATAAGGAAACATTTGATTGCCAACCCGTTCTAAAATGGGAATTTAAATTATAAACAAAATTAACACACACATGCCCCCGCCCTGTCCGCAATACTTCTGTGTTTGAACTGTCACAAACCACTTGCCCTAACTTTGCAACATTTGCGTGCCAGTTTGTAGTATTAAAACAATAGCAACGGTTAATTTTCTTCGAAATACTGAAATATCCGTTTTTTGGCTAATGAATAGACCTTTGTAGCGAAGTGGAAGTAAACTGCTAGATTCCTTCAAGATACGCACACACTATAATAAATGTTTACATGTTAAATGTGGCTTGTTAGTTCATAGAAAAACTTAATTTCAGTTGTTCATAACTAAAGGTCAGACCAAGCAAAATTATAGTCCTAAAACATAAAGGATAATTATTTTTGACAGCATTCATTCCATAAATAGGTACTTACCTACTTGGGAACACTATGCGTGACTTCTAGAACTTATAATAAAGGCTATGGTTCACTTTTTATTTTACTCTTAATAACTCCAATATACATATAAAATAAAAATACAAATCATGACCACAAGCAAATGCGTGGTTCGCAATAAAAACAAGCACAATGATTAGCTCGGCCTAATTGATTCGATTCCTGAAAACGATCAAAATGTAACTTTTCCTACAATCGGTAGGTATACATAAACTGTCATATGTATTGAACATTAACGACGTCTTCTGACGAACTCTTGTCACCGTCGGCGGTCCAGCTGTGTTAGAACCCAAAGATTTTAATAGTTTTAGTTAGGTTAGGGTAATAATTTGATTTTAGTAGTTTGTTAGTATATTTAGTATAAGAAGTGTGTATAATATTATCATCGTGTTAAATTTGTAAATAATATATCATTATACCAAAATATATTTTTATAATCTATTATGTTCACCTACAGTCTATTATTTTCCAGTCCAGTCCAGTCCAGTCCATTCACAGTTATAAAATTTTACCTCTGATTTGGAACCACTGTCAATATCACAGTGATCTTTATTGCTGTTGTAATAAGGTTGCTGTTAGGTTTCTGCAGCTTTCGAGTCTGTCAAAATCACGTTCACCTTTATTGTAGTTGCAATAAGGTTGCTGTTGGGTTGCAGCTGTCACAGGTACAACAACTAAGAAAGGACTGTACATAAGCCGATTTCCTACTCAGTTTTGATTGATCATGTAGAAAATAACTTTTTTCCGTCTACGAGTATTATAAAACAAAGAGTACTAACAACAAATGAATTTCCTTCGTTTTTTCCATATTTAAGTAACATGGTATTCCACTTCTCGCACATTATAGTACAAGGCATTTCACTTTACTGTATCGAATGATACTTACTGTTCTCTTTGGAGTGTTGTCGCGAATCTACGGGAATTAGGTCGGAGGCACACGAGCGGACGGCCCGGCCGTCTGCCGCGAGATTTTGAGGGATGACCACGGCTTAGTGTGTACGTACCCTTATGTATCACTGACGGTCCTACACGCCGGAGATTAGAGAATTGTCTTTGTATATTGTATAGTTCTGTATATTATATAGATCTGTATATTGTATAGTTCTGTATATTATATAGTTCTGTATATTATATAGTTCTGTAATAACACATAATATAACATCACGCCTGTATTCCGAAGGGTTAGGACAGAGGTGTACTTGTACTTAATACACCCTCATTTTGGCAGGTATGTTTATGTCCGTTGCTTCCTCCGACCGGGACCTCCTGCTCAGCACTACTGACCCCGAGGCCAACGAGGCAATGTTATGAAAATAAAGGTGAAAGGAGAAACTATTGCCAATTCGGTGACCTTTCAAATTCTAATTTGCAGCAAAATGGAGAAGAAAAATAAAATGACAGCTCATAATAAGTAGAATTTGTCGTTGAAAAATTGCTTAAATTTTTGCATTCTATGTTATGAAGGCCCCGTTTTAATGTCGTGGCTCTCGAAAATACATGCTTTCGTCCGCTATGTCATCTCTAGGTATTTTCGGGGAAAATGTTCAGATAACAAATAAAAAGTCATACATGCTTTCAGAGGCAAAAACTAATAGGCCGGAATACGAGATGCTGAAAACTTTATATGCACACTTCAAATGAAAAATGTATTCCCAATTCACAAAAAAAAAAAACAATGTATTAGGTATCTATTTTTGGGTATCAAGTTGAATAGATCTCATTTACAGCAATTTTAGCCACCCAAAACATCTTATCAATCGTTTCAAAACTCTTATGATTTTGGCAACATTATTATTATCTTAGAATATAAAGTGATATCTTCTCATTTTTTTTTTAACTAGGATGACTTACAGGTAAAACAAACATAATAAAAAATAGAGTGTGAGAGCCAATTAAAAGTCATCACTTCTAAAAAACAGATTGGAAGGAAAGAGTGTGAAAATCTACCAACAAAAAGAAAAAAAAATCATATATCTTATCTGTAAAAATCTCACCGTCAAAACTAAGGTAAAGTGAGACTATCATCAGGTTAAACGACAGATCTCTTCACCAAAGTTACGAAAACAATTTCGAGTTGGTGAAAAATCCGTATTACCATGCTAAGATTTCCAAAGAATAAACCGGCTGTTGTCGGGCCCCAGGTCACGATAATTTCGGCATCGAAGAAGAAGTTACTTACGCCTATAAATACCTACCTTAAGTTCACTAGTAGGTATACCTGACTAGCAATTCCTTCAAACATAAGTACCCATTACTTGCGCTATTAAGACCCCTATTTGCCATTTCACTAAATTCGGCTTAGTCTACGGAAGATATAAGAGATACTTTGTACCTCCGCATTTAGTTAATATTATTATCATAGTTATTGTTATCATCTAGGCTTACGTCTTAAAGGTAAGCAGTATCACCGCACACATAAGTTGTATAAGCGTCCCAAATTGCTCAGTAATCCAGCAAAGAGTTAACTCCTCCAACTAACTGTCGACCTTATTGAACTGTTACAGAGTTTACATTACAACGGAGATGTAAAGCATGCAAGACAAGACTACTGCCCTCCATTAAAACTAAATTTCCCACTAGTAAAGTAATCCGTAACAAAGTCCATTTCCGAGTAAACAAGACACATCTACTCCGGCGACCGGACATAGCTAGCGATGCGCTCGGATCAGAGTAGCCGTTTGGAGTGCGAGTTGTTGTAGTTTCAGGATCGGGGGCGCGAGATAAATTATCTTTGAAATCGTCCGACTACTGCTGACCTTTTGTTTAATTAATGCCATTTAATTTGATCTGACCAGTGTTGATTTTTTTATTTTCAATATAATCTAATGTTAATATTTTTGAAGTGGCTCGCAAACTTCGCATCATTAATATTCAGATATTTTCTCTCAAATATTTGAATATGGGCAACAGTAAAGAACGTTATTATGATAAAAGAGGTTGCTCGGTAAATTATATTGAGTCCATGGATACAGGGTTAAAGTATATCGAGTCTAGGTATACAAGGCTAAAGTATACCGAGTCTAGGGATACAAGGCTAAAGTATATCGAATCCAGGGATACAAAACTAAAGTATACCGAGTCCAGGAATACGAGGTTAAAGTATATCGAGTCCAGGGATACAAGGCTAAACAAACTAAGCTACTTATATAAATATACCGAAGAAAACGGTCCCGGAAAAATTTTGGCGATTGCTTACATAACTAAAACATTTTTTGTACATACAATGTGGGGATCGAGGGCATTTTTACAAAATGAAATTGGGAATAGGCACACTATTCAAATGTATATGTCAAAACTCCAATTTATTTACAAAATGAGAATACCTTCGAGTTGGCGGAAAAGTAAAATGTCGTAAGTCTTCCCCGTGTTTATGTGTACAGGATGTTTCATTTTGACACGATGTTCTTAAACATCACTACCTACTGTTTGACAATTTATTATATAACAAACAGGGTTGTTGAAATGTTAGTTACTTGCATCATAAACTTAATTACTGACTAACTAGCCAATTATGAAATCGAAAGGTGAATCCACAACTTTATTGAAATTCGAGCTTGATATTATTCAATTAATCTAATTTCCCTGTGTTTAATAGCTTAAGTTCATCCCACCTCACAATCACACCCTGTGTAATGTCAAATCCACGCGTGACGCCTTGAGTCAAGGGTTCAGTTCCGTCTAAACCAGTTGATTGATACTTATGATTGAAAGCTCTCGGATTACGTCATTGTGATCCATGAGGATGCTATGTTTTTATATAGGTACAGGCATATTATATTTTGTGTGAGTATACTCACAGTAGATACAGAAAGTTATCTGGTTACAGGAAAAATAACAAAACTGATAATCTCATGACACATAAAAAATTAAAAAACAATTGAATTGAAAAACATCGTGAGGAAACCGGCATGTCTTAGAACCAAAAATTCGAAGACATGTGACATCTACCACCCGCACTGGGCCCACGTGGTGGATTGTCTCCTACTGGGCCTACTTCATTTCACTTAGAGGCCTGTGTCCCAGCTGTGGGAAAATTATAGGCTGATTATGTCATATGTTATGTCTATAAAGAATTATGTTGATAGCTTTAAGCTTCGATCCTGCTCGTATTACGGTAGAAAATGACAATATTTTAAGTACCAACTCACATCAATGCCAAGATGGACGTTGCTCTATAGGTGTCCAACTGAAAAGAGAAAAATACAGAGTTTACTTTGCAGTGAAAACCTTTAATTCTAAAACCCTTAAATGGAATCAGGTCAGAACATAGAATTACTAACTAAGCCCTGAAGAGCGCAGGCGAAAGACGTGATAACCGTCTATGCGCTGCCCGCTAACTTATTGTGCTAACTTAAACCTTAACACAGTTTGACTTAGGTGTATTTTATATCCTGGAGCACATGTTAAAAGAATGAGGAGAAGGTCCACTCACGGCCTTTTTGGCGCAGCCGTGGACTTTCCTGTTAATTTCTTACATCGGACTTTACACTTTTTTATTTGATTTTTATTTCTTTTTATCTGATGTATGTCTCAGGTGTACTGTGTGTCTTACAGTCTGTGCTAAATAAATGTTTTTATTTTTCTTTTTTTTCACTCTGTATACACATTTAAAGAGTACTGAAAGGCGAGAAAACCACGACTGAATTGACCATAAATAACGTTATTTTCCTGAACCGTTAAAAGATTGGAACACATCACACATCACGTTGTTTTTCATGAGACAATATTGAAACTGTTTGTAGGTTGTTTGTTCATCTCTATCTCAAGATAGAGATGAACCACTAACACGTGTCTTGTACACGTGTTAGTGGTATTAGTGGTGTTAAGCCTATATTATATTGTTCACCTTGAACACCTATACAATGTACATATATCAATACAAATTATAAATTGAAGTCGGTTCACGTATTTATCTGTGAGGCCGCGTTGCTCTTCTGAGAAAAAAAAATGTATTTTGATGCGGTTTCCTCCATCATTTCGAGTAAACAACAATATTAACATAAATAGTAAATAAATAAATTTCTTTATTGCCATTAAAAACAGGTTACAGAAAAAATAGAGACCCTGGCTCCAGAGCTAGGTTAGAGTACCTGTATTTCAGGAGCCAGTGATATTAACTCATACCTAATAAAAAAAAATCTTGATTATTTGTTAAGTCGTACGAGTAGAAACCGTGCGAAACAGAGCAGGTCGCTACGAAGCATTATTATGCTAGCTTTATAATAAACACAGTATTTATATTGTTACTTGTGAGAACTGACACAAGAAAGGATTACCTACAAATGTTATATTTTAATACTCATTAAGGTGAAACTGAAATGCTCTGTTGTACAGAATACTATATTGCTCTATTTGAGTCAGTCATAGATCAATGAGTTTTTGTCATAGTACATTATGATATAAGTGCGGTAAGTTGAACATTACAGCTGAGGCGATATTGCTAGCCCGAGCCGTAGGTGAGGGCTATAAGAAAGCAGAGGCTGTAATTATCAAACCGCACGTATGTCATACGACGTTTTATAACACATTTGTGAGGAAATAAATAAAACTCGGACTTTCTTAAACGAATAAATCTTTAATTACTTGTTAAAACAGTTATTAAAATTCGAACAATTTGTAAAATTAATTATTACGTTGCCAGTTGGCATTTTTAATGTTGTCAAGCTACTAGTCGTATTATTAGTTGTTATTTCACCAGTCTCTCTCTCACTCTCTTGAGTGAAAGTAGGAGAAACGAGACCACAGAGTTCTGCAGTCGGTGGCGATGCGCGCGCATCAGCGTCTTTTGTTTATGGCAAAAGCACAAAAAACAGCCAGTATTACTAATAAAGTAAATTAATACTTTTCTGTTTTTGTTACAGATAAATGGTTGTAATTAATTGTCTAAATTAATTAAATTAAAGAATTAAATGTTTATTAATTATATTTTATCTCCCAAAGTTAATTTTATTCATAAAATGTTGACCACTTTTCTGACATAAAAACTCTTTGCTAAGATTTAAAAAAGTACTGTTCGTTTTAGACGGAGCATCTTGATAAACCGTGCGCTTTACATTACAATTACGCACAAGTACGTAATGAGATACATTACGATATTGAAATTGGTGCAGTAAGAGACCTTTTACGAGCAAATGTGTTATAAATATCGTTTACAGCATCACTTCATCAATATTTTACTAATATTATATTTTTTTATAGTATGAGTGCGATAGTGTTTTCTGTTACCTTTTCACTGAACGGCTGAACATTAAATAGCTGAATGGATTTCAATTAAATTTGACACAGAGCTAGACTATGTATAGCCTGGGTTAGCACATAGGATACTTTTATGTGCCCGTGGGATGATAGCAAACATCCAAGCGGACGAACCCGCAGGCAAAACCCAGTTTTCTATACATTCATACGCAGTGTCACCTTTGCTTCACCAATACCAAAAAAAAAAGATATATTAAGTTACTTCTTCTACAATTCCTTACACAGTGTCACCTCCTAACTCCCTCCCCTCTATCACCCCCTCTCTCTGACAACAGTCGCTCGCCGGTCGTCTACGTAATCTGATGTCCGGTGAACTGATGGCACGCCAATGATGTAAAATCTTAAGTAACAAGCGCTTTTTGTGCGGTTAGCGGGTAAGCGATATTGGTGTTTCATTAAAAAGCTTATTAGGTACTTATGAGAGATTATTGTGGTGTTTATACAAGATTAGTTTAGTGTTTATACGAGACGGCAACAAATATGTTACAATAACATGGAACTAGTGGACGCTACTGATAATGGTAAGCTCTAATAGAAGTTTTTGGCTAAGACAATTCAGACGGTAAGAAAAATATTATGAAATATTAATGACTGAGGGCTCAATTAACTTTTGTGGTAGGTTAAAACGTAGCAAAGCCATTGAACCCCTAGATTTTATGCCCACGAGGAACTAATATAATATTTATATAGCCCACAGACTAATCCGGGTCTAAGTGATCCTATCCGATTCGTATAATAATATCTCAAAAGGTGCTTACGATACCGGAGGAATGCAACAACATAGTCTGCCTTATGAAAGGTAAAACTGTGTCAAAGTTGAGTGTGTTTGTAACCCGGATGTTTTTATAAAACGAAACGGAGGACGATTTAATTTCCTGAGGATGCAACAGATAGAGGATGTTACGGAATTGTCACGCTGTTGAATGAAAACGGGGTGAAGTGGGTTGGGGATGTGTGTCAGATGGGCGTGCAGCTGCTATAATCGTACAACGCTGATGATGTTTACGAAATAGGAAATATGTATCTCTCTTTCTCTCACAAGTATTTGATGAAAATGTAAATAAATTGATCAGAAAACGTCTCTGTGGATGTCAATTTGTACTTCCACTTACAAATTAAGTGCTTTGATGTGATTATTTTTTGAATACTGAAATGAAATTACTTATTCTGTCAATAGGATATCGGAGACAGTTTTGCACGTACATATATAATAAAAAATAATAAAAAAATACGAATTTTTCAATCAATCAATCATCAATCTAAGTCAGTGTCCACGTTATCATGTCACCGTATGGCATAACGGTTAGTAGGAATTGGTTGAAAACCTTAGTTTTAAAACATTGCTTTTCATTTGACAATTGATATTAACTTTACAAGCTCCAGTTACGTCGATAATTTTCCAATTTAATAATGATTTCATTCAAACAATTATTATTCAATTGTTAAGTGGTGAGATATAAAATTGAAACCTTCTAAGTGCAGATGTAAACGTTAGAAATTCTCTTTAGTGAGTAGATTGGGTAAGAATTTTAACTGAACAGCGTTTGTTGATAATTTCAGCAGATACCCTTGGAACAGACAGTAGCACTATTTACTGTTCAAGATTGTTCTGAACTATAATAGGAGAAGCGTTTAACCAGGATTTCTATTGCAACCTTAGTGGCGCGGTTCCGTGGTTCAAAGTTTTATCTTTTTCTCCTTAGTCACTTCCTCATGGCTTAGTGGGCGGCAACGGCAGAGGCATCTGCAGCGGTTGACGACAGCCGTCGACACTCGTTGACGGCTGCAGTTGCTCCTACCGCCAAAGCGTGTGGCTCGCTTGTATGAGGTCTGAGAGGGTTCTCACCACATGCTCCCTTTGTTTTGCGATTTCCCTTTAGGTATTAATTTTACGGACTTGCTGATATTATAATGAAAAATCACTTACAATGTGCACGACACTAAAGCTAAACTCCCACACCGCATGACCGTATCCAGTGTTCATTGCTCCGCGTCACGTCAGTTTCGCTCACAAAATCCTGTTACTTTAATTTCCGTTTCTTCGTACTCAATTTGCTCGCTCTTTGAAGCACGCGTATGCAAAGGCGATATACCCTCGGATATTAAGCAGTCTTTTTATTTCAACTTTGTTGTTGCAAAGTTTGTTCAGCAATCATTTTGAAGGGAACATGTTATATTATTAGATATCCGAGGGTGAGACGTGATAAGTGTAGGAATGGGAGAAAATTAGGTTCAATCAAATCCTGAGTTATGTTTCACTTTCTGTTCATTCATTTGGTTTGATATTGGTAACACATGTACAGACATGTGTTACCAATATCAACCAATGCGTTGTTTAGGTAGCTGGTGAATCTTTGTAGATTCACCTCAATCACTGTCACAGCGAAATGTTACCGAATGTGATATAATTTTTAAATTGGTATGGTCAGGAAAGATTCCCTCAGTTCATATACAACCAGTGAAACCTTTGGCTCATGCTGTTGTGTTATGCTGTATGAATTTTGTACGAGCTTCGTTACAAAGAACTCATCTACAAAACCACCGCCATTTACCTTGCACTCGGTCACGAAGAACACCTAATTACTTAAAGCTATAATTATACAAAAACCAAACAAAACTATCGGCCATACAGATCAAGCTCATAATTGAAAAGATAATTCAGCACAGATCAGTGGCAGCCACACTCGACGCAAATGAGATGGGTTGCCCGTCACCGAACAATGGTTGTCGCGCGCAGCAGCCGCTAGGGAGCGCGTCTCTAACGTGTCGCGACATACTTGGCACTTGCCTCATGATTGTGCCGTTTGAAGTATTGTACGTGGATTGATTGATGGGAACTATGACGGATTCATCTAAAATGTTTTAGGATTGTGCGAAAGAAGTTTATTATTTTCGATGTTTTCCCAAATTGGGTAAAAATGTTGAAATAATGACAATCGAGTGCACAAAAATAACTACGAAATTGAAGTTAGCTCTTTTAATTTGAATGATCACATTTGTGATTTTGGAGGGGGGAGAGGGGCCCGTGGCTAAATAATAACAGCCGCACAGGTCGATCGATCAGGTTAAGCTACGCTTGCCGCGGTTGGTCTGTGGATGGGTGACCATCTTTACATACCGAGACCCCTCCGTGCCTCGGAAAGCACGTTAAGCCGTTGGTCCCGGCTGTCATTCATAGATATTTGACAGTCGTTACGGGTAGTCAGAAGCCCGAAAATCTGACAAACAGTCTTACCTAGGGGTATCGTATTACCCAGTAACTGGGTAGTGGAGGTCAGATAGGCAGTCACTCCATGTAAAATACTGGTATTCAGCTGCATCCGGTTAGACTGGAAGCCGACCCCAACATAGTTGGGAAAAGGCTAGGCAGATGATGATGATGATCTTTGTGATTTTGGAACCGTAGTCCATAGAACACTACATACAAACTCGAAACATAAAACACTACCTAGATATTTTTTATTCCGGCGTATTACTGTATATCCTAGATACATATGCAAAATCAGCCTTTTCCTTCAGGAAGGGAAAAATCGTTGCAATACCAAACCACCAACCCAAGAAAATAACAACATTCTTCTCACAAAACTAGCAAACTGGACCATATTTTTGTCCACTAAATTATGTTCAGCATCGTATGAATCATACCGGCCCTTGCAGTACCCCTACCACGCTAAACGATTGGCTTTCCGTGAGTTATCGCCTTGCCGCGTTAATCGCTCGCATGATTGATGATCGCAGGCGCCGGCGAATTGTTAAATAGCCATTTTAGCTAAATACGGGAAGATGGTGAACGGCTGTGCGATTTCAATTAGATACGACACTGTGACTGGATTGTTTTACTTGATTTGAGGATAAGTAGTGAGCTGATTCAAAGATGAAGTATTTAGCTTCTTGAGAATAAGTGGAAAATGGATTATATCTGGTGTCTGGACAGGAACACCGAATGGCTGGGTTCATAATTTTGATGTTCTATAGCACTGAGAGAGAGTGACGGGGTAGTGATGGCTAAGTGATAGGAGAGTTGTAGGTCGTGGCTTCGAGCCGAGCTTATGAATTTATTTCATCACCACTGCTTCCAAAACAGTGAAGGAAAACATCGCGAGGAAACCGGCATATCCTAGAACTAATATTCTAAAACCGAGTGGTGGATTACAGCCCATTCCCTCTCACAGAGAGGATGCCTGTGCCCCAGGAGCGCGAACGTTATAGGCTGATGATGCTATAGCACTGAGTGAAACATTTTTTTTTTAATTTATGACGATTTAGATTTATTTAGGCAGACTGCCGGTCTTAGTTACATAGCTAAGTGCTCTTATAAATTTCATCGAATATAACCAGAATAGATCACGTACGGGAAAATGGAACTCCAGAATTATAAAGTAAGTATGTGAGTAATGTGTTTGCTCATCGCTAAGAGCCAACAGCAATATAGTCTAATAATGATAATAGGCCTCTTATGGTCGCGTTTACTACAATACTTATAATAAGATCATGATCTTTCCAATTTCAGTAATGCACATTGTTATTATTTGTTCAAATATACAGTCGAAATTACATTCAGACAACAGATAAAATATTTTATTAAAATTTGCACGTAAAGTTTATTCGGAGCTTAATGCAGATTTACCTACATGTGTCTTATTCATAGCAGTTAACTGAAATACTCGCGACGAGTGGACAGTTTACGATACAGAATCTTACTACACGTTTTAATGTTCAGACAAAGTTATTTAACGATGCTAATAAAACAAAGCTATCCCTTACTACGCAATACAAGTGATTGGATGCAGATTAACTGCCTCTAACAACGAATACTGGCGCACTATTACACTTCACTACTATATCTAAGGCGATAATTTCCAGTAACTTAGCGTTATCTCGCAATATTTTCAACATTTTGGCAAGATTCCTGAATATTTTCCCAGCAAAATCGGGGCCAAATTCACAAGAAGACTTTAAGTTATTGAAACATTTACAAAAGCCACAATCAGGAACAGAGACAGTTTCTTTGAATTCCTCAGTAAAAAGAGTAGCAGTAATAGTGATTAAGGAGTTAAAAACTTGTATAATATCAGACAGTTCACTCTGTATAGTACAGGAGCCTGACAGTCGATTCTTCTATACAGAGCGAAACTTCGCAGATGACTAGACAATGGATCTCAAAGTTCGGTCGACGAAGAATTTTCAGAGCTTAATCAAGTTAAGCTGGGCGTTGTTAAAAATGTTTCAATTAGTTCGTTAATTAACAAGTATGCGGAAACTGAGACGTTGTTTGAAGTTCAAGAATTATGGGATGACGGCAACTACAAAAGGGTAATAGAACCGCCTCAGGAGTTCATTCAAGTCGAAGGTAATGGGATTGATAATGTAGCTCCTTAGTAAATAGAGGTCGGCTTACTCGAGTATTGTACTGCCGGCTGAATAACTCGTTTACGTTAATCGATACAAAACGATTGTGGGCTGGCTCAACACTCCGCGATCAGTCCCACTTGCGGTGCCCGCTTACATCCTCAACGACTATGCCTTATGTCAGCTGGAAGCTTTGTTCCATTTCAGATGACTTTATATAGTTTCGTTCGAAATAGGTATATTACTTTACTACAATGTGGCTTAGTGGTAATATTTTAAATCTGTTATCTACACTTTCTATTTTGATATAAATTAACATGGTCATTTCCAAAGCTCATTTGTTTATTCAAATGATCAAACTAACTAGAGACCTGAAATCAATAAGTTAATGTATCGATACACACGAATTTGTTGTGTCCCTAAAGTTTGTACATATGACCGTAAAACTGTTGATGTGGAACAATTGGCTGATTTTCAATAACTCTCCCCAAAGTTATGAGTATGTTACTATATGCTCCTGTGCACAAACAACTACTTCACGCTTGGCCTGATTTCATTCCGTAAACGTCTGTAACTTATAAACTAGTTGGCCTAAATGCTGCCTAAAAAACATCCAACATGTTTACGCCAAACCGGGACCCTCATGCGCCAATAAGTCAAAAACTTTTTTGTTATTTCGGTGGCGCAGGGCGCGGGGCGCGGCCCGGGGTGTCGAAATCGGCACATTTGCTAAAGTGTTCTACTAACTTTCTCCATATGAACTCGAGTGTCGTCGAGTTAACTTTTTATAACCCGCGCTTTTGTATTTCCAGATTTGACAACTTTCCCTGCGACCCTCCGCTATGTTTTAGGGCCACATTTTCTGTCCTCTCAACATGCAATCTTTTTTGATTCGTTTCAATCATCCTGTGTTTTATGGCGGTATTTTTTGTGTTTGCATGTTGTCTTTTTCTTTCGATTGGATTCCCTCTTCATTCACGCGAGAAGGATTAAAATAAGGAACACGTGATAAGAGGCTAAAACGGGTATAAATCGGTCAATCAGTGCTGACTTACTGTTCTAGAGTGTGCAGAAGCCAGTTCAGCGTAAAGGAAAATAGTAAATAATCCAACAGCGATTTCCGTGCTTACACAACAAGTTTCTGTATTTAAATGAAGGTGTATGAAACAGCGGGCGTCATTTTCCTCATTACAATTTACGCTTTAACTTCGGAAGGAAAATTAGCTGAGTTATTCACCAAAATTCCGTCCAATTTATCGCTAAACAATCAAAGCAGTTGCCGAAGAAGGCGAACTGGATGTCGATGAGAGCTTCACAAATGTTCTACTTCTTAATAAACTCAATGAACTAAACTTTACAAAAGACAGACATTAATGAACCCTGTACTTGTTAATTTTTCGTTTGACTTTGAGTTTACGTGGCTTCTAATCGATGAGTTGATGGAAATTCAATGTTGCGCCCACTGACAGTTCAAAGAAGTTGTAATTGAATTTAAATAATAATAAAGTGGAGAGCACTTACTTAACAAACAAGGGTTGTATTTAGAACAATTTGAACAGTGAGTGACGTCATGACGTGTCGGATGTGAGTCGTGTACCGGAATGTTTCATCGGGAACTCGCTCTACTCGTTATGCGAGGCGACAGTTGTAAGCCGGTCATGAACATTACACAATGATAATACCTACAACGTAAAATTAAGTTTAAATTAGTTCTCAAACAATTTCGTTACTGGGCAATATTGTGTTATAACCCTTTTCGGACTACAATCCCTAACGGCTAACTGATTAATATTTTGAAACAAAATTCTATTAAACTTGGTTACTAGTCCAGTGACGTCAAAAACACTTCTAAAACATTTTCTGCTCTCGACATTTTTTTTTAAGAAAAAGCTTGCTCTAAATCGTGGCCAATAGGTCAAAAGTTTCCAATATTTGAGGAAGACTGAACTTCAACTAGGACTTCTATAGATTCCCAATACTACCAACTTTTACATATACTTTTTGAAGCCTGAAGTCTTTATAGATATTTGAGGCCTGCCTAACCTCCCCCTAAAGGGCAATACCTTCAGTAAAATAATAGGATGTGATTTTTTTGTGGTACATACAAAATTTTTACAAAAACTGTTGTTATTTTCAAGTTAACTTATTAATTATAAGTCAGGAATTGCCAAAATTTTGTGCAAAACTTCAATAACGTAAATTTTTCTGAGTCATCAATTCTTTGTGTCTTTGTTGTTCCTCATTTTTCGTTGCTTGTCAAGTCCTCGGAATTTGAATTAGATTTTGTTTTTGTCTTGTTGTTTACTCAAAGTTTTGTCTTTTATTTAGTGAAGAGGTGACGTAGTAAGGACGGAAATTCTACGTCAAATACTTTAGTTATATCTTTTTACGTCTATTCTGGAGTCACGCCCACAACCAGTAAGAAACAGACAGGAAACATTGACAAACAAGGAATAGAACATAATGCAATATAATTTGTGATGACAACATAAAAAGTCGGTACCGTGAAAATTAATGAAGTGGGTAGTCTAGCAGCGACGAGGTTTTTAGGAGCACTTTTTTTTTTTTTTTTGGTATCGGGTTGGAAAATCCTCATGGAGTCCGCCCTTGGGGAAGGGCGAAGGGGACTGTCAGACTCTTACTGACTAAAAACCAACCCGTGTTCCTCATGTACCCGTGTGTCGGAGGGGCGGGTATCGCCGAAGCATTCGTCGCTACCCCCCGACGGGTATTGGCCCGCCGGATGGTCAGGCGGGCCCCGTCACCCACTGCGGCCGTCACCCCGGCCGCAGGACTCCACTATGAGGCGCGCGCGGAACATGACGCCGCCGCCTCGAGGCCTGCTGCTGGTCGGACGACAAGACGCCCCAAGTCTGCCGTCCGCAGGCCGCGCCCTACGGTGGCCGGAAGTCGGCCACCCTACGACGCCCAGTGCGTCTGCTGCGGGAGGGGAGAGAGGAGGCAGCCTCTCTCTCCCTTTCCGCCGCCTCCTTTGCGAGCATAACGGCCTCGCAAAATGTGGCGACGGCACTCCACCCTGACTCGCTTCCGACCATGGTTGACACAACAGCCGGAAGCGAGAGGTTTCCCGCAGCACCTACGGCCGCGACCAAGTCACGGCGCTGCTCGGCCCAGGCTGGGCACTCCGCCAACGTATGCAGCGCCGTATCGTCGCGGCAATCACCACAATGGTGGCACTGGGACGTCGGCTCCCGGCCTATGCGACACAGATACTTCCCGAAACACCCGTGTCCGGTAAGCACCTGCGTCAGCCGGAAGCTGAGGGCGCCGTGGCTCCTATTGAGCCACTCCTCTATCACTGGCCTTACCGCCGCTACAGCGGCGTGCCCCGCCGTGGGAGGTTTTTAGGAGCACTATTGTAAATGAAAATATCTAGATTTAACTTTCTAATTTTACTTTCTTTGTTTATTTGATTAAATATTGGCTTCACATTATTAAAAAACTTAGAAGCTATTTTCATTATTACAAAACTGTGTTTAATGTTTAGTTTCTACATATTCCTCAGCAAACAGAACCGTGATCTAATCACGAATACATCTCTACTTTATAAGCAGCGCTTTGTTCGCCAGATTGCGAGGAACGTATCACATCTTAAACTCGCTTAATAAACGTAAATCCTGTACAAAGTGAACTGTATTTCGACTGTGGCTCACCAAAGATTTGTAACCGACTGTTGATATAAATCCACAGAATTGCAGAGTCGGGCCCGACTCCACCACGCCCTCAGAACACCCACTATTTAATTCAGCAACATTATATTACACAGCTTTGCAGTTACTCAGACCTTAAAAAGTTTAAAGTTATTTTGCCACGAAGTAGGACGCAAGTGTAATAGAGTATCAGCTTATCTCGACTTGCGGGTGAAACAAAGATGGAAAGGAATGACTCATACTTGCCGAGATTTGGCACTGTTACATCAGATTCTAGGTTATATTTACCCAATCGTGAAGTGTAATATCCTGGCGTAAAATAAACATCATATTTTGTTTCTTGTTATGATTATATTTCAGACGCATAGTTATGTGTATTGTGCATTTTATAAGTCTGTTAGAGAGACAATAATCTCAGGTTTCACACAGTATCATTTCTTGACCTTTCCACAGATTCCTATCAAACATCTAACACGAGATAACATCATGAAACGTCTTCACTTTGTCATATTGTAACTAACGTAATCTCATCGCAATTAACCTAATCGCGAATTTTTAACATTTCGCTCACTATGCCGAATTAATTTCCCAAAAAAAAGAGAGTCCTTGATATAATTAAATTGACGGAGGTATCGTTGGGGGCAGGTAGCTAATACGATATAGGAATGATTAATTTGAGTCGGGCACGTGTTGCAAGCGGACTCTCCTTACTTCCAGCCCCCTCCTCCTACACACCGTGCCGCACTGCCGTCCCCCTCCCGAGCTGATGTATGGACATCACGTGGAGCGCTTACACTGGTCGAATTAGTGAGTGTTGCTAAAATTTGCTAAATACTCTGTCAGAACATTCAGAGCACGGCGTTTAGGTAACGAGGGCTAGTTATTGTCGTTTTAATTAGGATTGATATAGAAGTTAAGTTGTGTTGTTGGCTTGGGATTAGGTATAAATTATCTCAGAGAATTAGACATCTCAGAACCATCGTTATCGATACAAACCTCCGCATTTCATTGCTGTGTTTCCTTAAAAGAAGAGGACATGACGTAATGACTATAATTGCTGTTTATTTGAAAATCTTAGCCGGAGCATTTAGGCATATTTTGTGTTTCAATATGACTAGGGAATGACCTATAAGAAGCCATCCTCAAGATGAGTACAAACCTAGAAGTGGTTGGAGAGAGGTGAAAGTGTATGCGTTAGCGATGCTCTTTCGTCTCGTATTGATCAAGCTGTACCGAAAGGATCCATCGGCAAGCTTCGTTTCAGGATTGATTGAGTTCCCCGGATGTTCCACTCATCGTGGGTACATTCATGAGCATACCTTACAATTCAAGACTCAAAAGCAATTTCTCTTAAAGAAAATGTATAGAGCAACAAGCCTGGTAATTTCGAAATCATACTACGAGTATATTATAAAATAGGTTTTTTTTCCTGAAAATTGCAATCTTCATTTCACGAGAAAATTGCTTATGTACTTTGCGTAAATGTAAGGTATTTATGCTCGTGTCTGTATATCAGGGAGGCTTCTATCTTTTATAAACACGATGTATTATAGTATGGAGTACCTGTACTGTTATAGAGCTGAATAATTATAACCACCTGTTTAGTCATAAAATCTCGCTGGTATACCTCGAAGGCTTTGGCAGAAGTGTAGAATACACTCATAATGATGTCACCAGTTAGTCTCTAGTCCGAGCGAGCGAGCCTATTGCCACCAACAATGTGTACTCGTACATCCCCGTACAACAAACTGTACATCCACGTACAACAAGGTGTACATCCACGAGCAACAAGGTGTACATCCACGTACAACAAGGTATACATCCACGTGCAACAAGGTGTACATCCACGTACAACAAGGTGTACATCCACGTGCAACAAGGTGTACACCCACGTACAACAAGGTGTACATCCACGATAACAAGGTGTACACCCAAGTACAACAAGGTGTACATCCACGAGCAACAAGGTGTACACCCACGTACAACAAGGTGTATATCCGCGTACAACAAGGTGTACATCCACGTACAACAATGTGTACATCCACGTACAACAAGGTGTAAATTAAGCAAATCAATTTGGTTTACATCGCACACACGGATAGCTGTGTCGGTATGAATACTTACGCACACAAACGTTAAATAAAACGAGCGCGGCGAGCTCTGTTTTCTATCAGTGTGCGTATGTCGCACCAATAGGCAATAACTATAATACCAATGTATAGTAATGATTACTTTATGTAATTGAATGAGTAATTATAACACTTCGCACTTGTACATTGTAACTGGTTAGTGAACAAGTTAGTCGTAAGTTCAAATCTCCGGTGCAAAACAATCTTTTCGTTTTGTTATCATAATTTTTGACCATTCAATACCATTCATAGATGATTAATTTGCAACGTTTGAGACATGAGCACGGAATTCTCAGCCAATTTATTTTGACCGCTTATGATATAACTACGGGTACCCACAATTAATTTTTGTCTATATTTTTTTATATTTCACCTTTATTTATAAAAAAAATGAGCGTTCTTAGTTGTCAGTCTACGAGTACGAGTATAATTTGTACTACTAAGTACGTGAGTGGATCATATATAAACCGGACTTAAGTAAAAAAAATACGCACGTATTATTATACTCGTAAAAAAAAAGGAATATATTTTATTTTTCTACATAATCACCCCTTCTATTAACACATTTTTCCCAGCGCAGGGGATGTTTCTTGATGCCAGTATCGAAGAATGTAGTCGGTCGTGCCTTTAGCCAATTGCACACAAATGATTCCACTATCTGGTCAGTGTGAAAACGGCGTTCTCCACTTAAATTTTTTTTTTGTGCCATTCCTACACTTGAGTTCTTGAAAGCGTATTCTTATCGAACTGTAGAGTCAATGGATGCAACATTTTGGAAGGTTTTATGACCTCCCGTGTTAAAAAAATTATGATAAGTCGTTGCTCAGTAGACTTATATACCTCCTGCTCATACATGATGCTACTGGCGCGCAATAAACTAAAGTGAGCCGAAGCAGTATACCCCCCTCCCCTAGATGATCCCCCCTAACACATACAACAGCACCAAGCGCGTCACTTCACTCAGTGACCAGTAATAAAAAAAGTCCTGTTTATATTTGATTCACCTAATATATCGATGACTACTCATATTCCTGTGCGTTCTGATCTCAATTTTATTGTGCTTGAACTTGATCCAACCATGCAATGTTGAACAATGTTTAAAAAGGCGGAAATCGTTGTTTTGAATGAAGGCGCTTATTAATATCGGTGAGTAACAGCTATTCGTCATATTTTCATTACGTTTGTAATATTTCTACTCAAATGTTTAACTCATCTCATCTTTCAATGTTTACTTATTGCAATACATAGTTATGATACACATTTATTATTGGTATCTAATGCCACCAATGTAAAGCGATGTTAACTTTTATTATATTATGAGGGAATATAAGTAATTAATTATCTATTCTTTATTCACCACTCCACCATTGTTTATCTTCATCATTTTAATATGGCATGGGTTATACGAATAAAACCTACGTATGGTCAATAGAATTATTTAAGTAATGAACACCATTTTTATAACAATTAACTTGAAAAAGCGATGTATAGAGTTTTGTAGAGTGTCTCATTACTTTTGTGCCAACCGAATAATATTTAAAATGATTCAATACTTGTGGTTTTTCAAACATTTAGTATTGAATCTGAGTACCATCAGTCATGTTTTCGACAAAACTGCCGACTCACACATTTTAAACAATAAACCGTCACTTTCTATAAAATATGATCGGAAGCGTACCTGTGGGATTATTAAAACGTAATACAGTACGGAAAGCCTCGCAATTGTGCGTAATTATTTGAATATGGCGAAGGACGGCGGACGCTGATGCGCGTGCTCCTGACGCGTCATTTAGCCAACAACGCGGAAAATGGACTGACATCAGTGCCATCAGCGCCATTGTCAGGCTGAGCGGCGTATGAGTGTTGTCATTAAAACTTATTGCGATAGAATTAGGAGGGTGTGCATGGAGTGGTGCTTTGAGAAGATATAATGTGAGACTAATGAGCTTGTCTTACCTGGATCTGACTGTCAGGATTGGAATTGAACAGTCTTATTTGATCTCAAGTTAGTGGTCTAGAGTTAATACCATTAGAGACTTAGGCGTCACTTTTGACTCAAAACTTCTTTTTGACACACACATCGATAATATTATTAAAAAAGCCTCTAAGTCACTCTTCAGGCTTCATCTTGAGGATATCAGCCGATTTAAAAAAATATCAAAACACTCAAAATTATATACTGTGCTTTTGTACGCAGTTATCTCGAATATCTCGAATCCGATTTACAATACATACGTCAATCGCATCGAAAGTATTCAAAAGAAATTCTTAAGGTACATTCAGTATAGGTCTAAAACCTAATTTTACCTAATTATTACAGCCGCTGCAGGAAGTTTCACATTCTCCCACTAATTGAGCGGACAAAAATTGCCGATATGGCATTCCTGCCGGTCGATTCTGTTAGAATCTCACGGTGAGAAGTTAAGTGAAGTGAGCTGTCATTCCATCTGATGCTAGAGATTAACATTAATGACTGTTCACTTTAAGCTCACTTCACCCAAGTTATCACGGTGAGATTTTTAGAGAATAGCACTACTGTTCAATTTGGCTAGTAGTTCAACTGACTGTATTCAACTGATGAGCAAAATTGGGCTGCGTGTTCCATCCTTCCCCTTAAGGGACCATCAACCTCTGCATGTTCCCTCTGGGGGGTGCATTTATCGACAAAACTCTTATGTGATGAGAGCTATCAAAGCATACAACTCGATGTGTCAGAGTTTTGATGATCTCAATTTATTCTCCACCAGTGTTCTAAAACTAAAAAAAATGTTATGTAAAAACTTCTTTAGTCTTAGACTTGTTTAGTCTTTTTTTAATTCTCTACGTGTGCTTATTTTTTACTTTCTCTTGCCTGACTACTGTTTCTTGCGCTACCCTAATACTTGTATAGTCTGTGAAAACTTTTAATTGGCCTTCTTTCACTAACTTTCAACTATCTGTATCCGAGCTGTACGTTTTCTGAAGTAATAAAATAAAATAAATAAACTGCAGTATAAAATCCGCGAGTCACAAGTAAGTATATTGCATCATAATGTTAGTTATTCTAGAAAATATTTCAAACTATAAGTATAGCAATATGTAATACTCGACAATTCATTTTCGGCTATTTTTTTTCAGACATGCGTGGTAGCTTAGAATGTAACGGCGCAAAAAACATCGCTCTGGATACGATTTTTTTCCGTAATCCTTAGCAAAAAAGCCGCAATTTATTAAAAAAAAAGCCTCCCGCCTTTTGTATTGACACGTTTTAAGAAATTCTGCCTAGCGAGAGGGCTGGATCTAAATAGGTAAGTCAATCAATATCGATCCCTCGCCCTCCCGCGGACTTGAGACCACGCCATTAATGATACATTAGTTTTTGCCCAAAGCTTCGCAGTTAATGATTTTTTGTCCCTACTTAATGATTTTCGCGACGAGACCCGACGCGGCCGAGACTAATGATTTTTCGTCCAACACCCTCGGTCAGCACAGATAACTCAGCAGCTCCATTAATCATTGCTGACGCCGACACTAGTTGCCACTTGTTCACCGAAACTCCCAGAAAACGTAGGTACGTATTGGGTATTCCCGGTGTTCGGCCTTTCATAATAAAGAATCTCGGTTGAGAAAATTTTAAGTCGTCTTTTGATGTTGCCAAAGTTACGATCCACTCTTTGACTTACGAAAGTATACCCAAGAAACTAGGTTAATCCTTCGTAATCTCCTGTTTTAGTACACCTCTTTATTTCATGCCTCGTTTAGTGTGGTGTAGTTAAAAAATTTAGCATGAAACCAGCTGAGTGGTGTTTCCCTGGAGTCCTAACATAAATTGCGATGTCAGCACGTAAAGCGGTGTATTATTAAAAGCAACAAACTACTCTAACCTATCCGATTCATCAAAAATTAACAAAGCGGCTCTCACCGTGCGATATACGCTGACTGTTCATGACTGTTCGCTGCACGGACAAGGATGGTCTGAGACGGGGGATGAAGCGATTTATGACAGTCAGATAACTAATCAATCAAGTTTAAGTGCTGGTCCTACTAGACGCGTGTTGTTCTGGAAACATTTAAAGCCAATTTTAAATTTAATACCAGAAATCAGACTTCCTTTTTCCATGAAATAGCTCGCAATGACAATCTCGGTGTCAGTATGTACAGGACTTAAATACGTTCATCGTACTCGTACAACTCAATCAGATATTCCCCACAAACTACCTCCATAATTCCTAGTCCCGCTATATCACCCTACTTGGGTTAGCACCACATCCGTTGAGGGTTTAATTGACCTGAAGACGAGTTGCGTATGACCTCAATTTTCCGACCCCTGCGCGCGTGACGTACCTACCTACAATCATACAATGTACCGGTTTTTAACGTTACACGGTGCGAGATCTCGAACACAAGGAATCACGTACTTGGAGAGAAACTCGCATGATAAAGGACTCACGTAATGATGAGTAATTTACTGATCTGAGGATACGTGGAACAGATGAGGTTGATGATTAAAATAAAAAATAGTTTATCCACCAGAAAATAGCCCCACAATATTACCTTCAATCATTAACGAATATTCTATATTTGTTAATGATTGAAGGTAATATTGTCAGGCTATTTTCTGGCGGATAAACTGATTTTCATTTTTAGCAGAACACTTTGTACGAATTGCATTTCCTTAAGGAAGTCTTATTTATGTCCACTTTAATCTGATATCTTCTACTGCCGAACTTAATCTGCTGACTAATCTAAGTTTTACCTCATGCTGATCTGCCAAGTAAACCCACGCCACTGTGACCGTCAAACGACGTAGAGTCAACTGGTAGCTAGATAATATAAAGAAGATGAGTAAGAACAGCCTTATTGTGGCTCTTTTATATGCTGAATAATCATGCAATCATCAAGCTTTGCAGACAACTTCGTTCGTTTGTTGTACTTCGGCACTGCTTCAATAAACTAGCCTTAGTAGCTACTTATTAAGAGAACCATGCTACAAAAAGGAGAAGGACTACTATGAGCGGGTGGAACCAAGCGATGACGATGATGAATCAACCAAATCAGTTGCACGATCAGTAAGTTACCTTTATTGACTACCAATCCTGTCAAACCTTGGCAGTACATAAGCACGCTAAAACTGGAAGCAAAACTTCGTTCCATAAGTGGAAAATTGACAATACATCAGCCACCGGTTCCCCGGGAACAGCTGCTCTAAAAATATTACCGATACGTAAACTTAATTAAAACAACAGCAAAGTTCAGAAAGTCAAAGTTTCACAAACAAAATCAGTTCCATCAGGTTTGAAGCGTAACTCAAGAGTGTAAATATATGTTGGTATAAAGTTTGTAGGTAATGACGGGTGGCCCCGGGCCCCACCACTATCGGCACATAGTTAAAACTCACAGATCATTTGGCAATGGAGCGGTCGCAAACTATCCTAATTGCCAGCCCGGTTTTAGATATCGCTGGGAAAATCCAAACCGATTTAGAGAAGTGTTCAAAGCCGAGCGAGAGCGGGGTCTTAGAGTTCGTTGAAAATTTGAAAGAATTCACTTAATTTTGCATTTTATTTTTCCATTTCATAACCGTATACCGCATATATTTAATTGGTAAGCTGTTTAGCAGCTCGTAATAGGTAATATGACTCAATTGGCAAGAGTTCGAATACCATTATTAAAATTAGAAATAGAGTTTAGAAGCTGCGATGGTTTGCATAGCTTTAACATTCGTCTAAATGTAATGTGACATAGTAATCGTCTTAAATCGATACAAAAATAGATTGCAAAAAGTTTTATGTATCCACATAACTACACAACATTCAACTTCTTATCGCCTCTTTAAAACTTCTCCATTCGACACAGCAACACTTATCCCCGCACCCGCTCCGCCCGTCACTCTGTCCGCTACCTTAACTTATCGGGTCACATTTTCAGCACGGGCCGCACCTATATCACTAACGACTGAAACGCCCATTGTGCGATAACCACCTACTTTATATACTTGTTAACTACAGTTATTTAGTTCCTATCTGCCGGGCTACAGCAACTTATTCCATAATGTACGCCTATTGGCTGAAACTCTGTGTCATCTGTTATGTATTCATCTGTTTGGGTGCTTGGGATTGTTTGTGTCAATTCACAATTTGTTGTGTTTATCAATATAGGGTTTTCTTTGGTTTCAGGGTAAGCAGTCAGGAGTGGTGTCAATTGTAATTGACGCGTGCTTTACGCGCCAGTAGTGCACGACAACGCGGCTTGCGCGCGACTTACAGCAGCGCATACGCATATCTACCGGGAAAACTCGTGCATGTTACGTTCGATTTTTAAATTAAAAGTTTTATTAAATAAATAACTAAAGTGTTGTTGTTGAATCATCTCAGTCAACTTAAGGTGACTCTACTGGGCCCAAATTTCAAGTATTTGATTCGACTGATTTGGTTTTTAACCGACTTCAAAAAAAGGAGGAGGTTATCAATTCGACTGTATTTTTTTTTTTTTTTTTTTTTTTTATGTTTGTTACCTCATAATAACCGACTGGGTGAACCGATTTTCATGATTCTTTTTTTATTTGAAAGCTGGTGCTTCCCGTGTGGTCCCATTGTCACCATTTCAATATCTGATGATGGGATCTTGTAGAAATCGGGGGAACTCTTCAATAAATAACAGCAGATTAACCGCGATTGTTGCTATAGCATATCTAAGCATTGTTTACACCATCACACAACATAATATCACGCCTGTACTCACTACAAAGGTTATAATTTTTTTTTATTATAATAATAATTAATACCAGTAAAACAACCGCGATTGCTGCTATCGCATATGTATGCACTGTTTACGCAATCGCACAACATAACATCACGTCTGTACCCTATAAACGCAGATGCAGTTTCCTGTCACTGATATTTACATAGCAAGTAGTGTTTATATGAATTTGATTGGGGTAGATATAACTAAAAAGTGAAAAATAAAAAAATTTATATAAAAAAAAACAACCGACTTCCAAAAAAACACTACAAAGTGAAAAATAATTTTAATTTCGGAAGTCGGTGTCAAAAAACCAAAATGCGGAACCAACGACACCGACTTCCAAAATTAAAATTATTTTTCACTTTGTAGTGTTTTTTTGGAAGTCGGTTGTTTTTTTTTATATAAAATTTTTTTGAGTAAAATAGTCTATTGATTTGTGAGTAATTCTGATGTACCTAGTTACACATCGTAAAGTTCAAGTTTAACTATACTCAAAGCTCTGTCCTTCGTATAAGTTGAAACCCGTGCAAAGATCTGAAACTAGGTCAAATATTCTGTTCTCAAAAAATCAGAGAGAAAAGCAATGTAAATCGGAATGCATTTCCCTCAATACTTCTCATTCCTGATTCTGAGAGCTTGTAATCTTATTTCGAGAGTTTCTTAGCGAATATCTCTAGAAACAATCTGGTACAAGGTGCTTTTGTAAATCATTATTAATCTTATTTGAGAAGCTTGGGATTGCTCAAAAGATTATGATTTCGGTACATAATAGGTAATTAATGTTTACCTTCTTTATTAGGATCCGGCTGCTAGCTCGTTTTTGTGTAAAATGGCGGACGTTATCCTTAGTATAATCTGGGGTATTATCAAATAACCGTATGATGTCGTTTTTGTTAATCTTATATGTACGAGTACATACTGGAGCGTACCTACGAGTATGTCTCTAACTTTAATGAACTTCTAATTTTGAAATAACATTTTTTTGAGTTGTTACCAACACAATTCTTTGTTGCCGAACTTACCTACACATGAACATACTGCCCAATTCAAGACCTTTCAAAGGTCCATGTGACTGTCATACTAACTCTATATTTTGTGTATTTGTATCCATACTCAGGCCACGTTTATAATGGGGTTTGTTTTATTTATGGCGCAAGTCGTGGGTAATGCGCCACGTATGGGACGTGACCGGGACTAGTCGCACGCAGACAGAGTGCTGCGATTTACTCGTCTCATATGAGTTATTATAACAATTTTTGGGTTGTTTGTAGAAGTTTAATTATGTGCTCTGGAGAGTGGAACAACCAAAAATATTAAAGTAGGTTTATTGTTGTTCGTGTGATAAGAAGTCAACATATAAATAAGTCTATATAAAAGTCTTTATCGTGGATAACTTAGAAGTATTTGAAAGTATTGATGAAACCTATACCCTGATTGTCACTGCTCAATAACCTCGAAGTATGTAAAAAACATCTTAAGTGCGAATACAACTTCAAAATGCTAACGTTTAAGAGGTTATACGCAGTTGCAAGGCTCAAAAAAGACGTTTTTTTATGATTTTCTAATGGAATCAGTTTTTATTTATCAATTACAAATTATGGTAATTCAAATAGAGCAAACTGTTAAAAATCACGCGTCTATCATGTACAAAATATATTGATGCACCCGCTCCTGTAGATGATGTCCCGAACGACTTCCGAAAAAAGGCGCTTAGCGGTGATTTCCATTTCGGCGGTTTGGATTAGTTGAAAAAGATATGGTGGATTCTTTTAGAAGATAGATTAATACAGGTATTAAACGAAGGAATAATAAAAAAATTGATTATTGATAAACAGGCGACTATATAAAAAAAAAAAAATTCGTTATTGACTGAATTTTTCGCTCCAAATTGTTAAAAAAAAATATTAATATTTTTTTACATCTTATTGCTTCGTTTAATACCTGAGAAATATATTAGGTCATCCCACTTCCAGTGTCATATTTTTTTATTATTATTATTTTATAAAAACTGACTACTATACTATATAACCTTGTGACACTAATCAATAATCTCCACCACTATTAATCACTCGCTCCCAGACTGCTGGCCAATCTTGAACACCATTTAAAGTACCACTTTCATTTAATTCATCAATAATGCTCTTTAGTTTAACATCTAACTCCTTTTTGCTATTGTATCGAGTACCCGACAATTTCCTCTTCACATGGTCAAAACAATTGAAATCACAAGGATTCATATCCGGGGAATATGGCGGCTGAATAATTTCAATCCATCCTTTATCTTCAATTAAATTCTGAACTATTTTTGATTTGTGCGGTCTGGCGTTATCATGTAAAATTATAGGACTCGTTATATGATGTTCGTCTGCCCAAATAGGAATATTTTCTTCTAAAAATGACTTATATCGCTCTCCAGTCATAGTTGAATTTTCATCATAAGTTCTCCAAAAAGCAATGCCTCAGACATCCATAGCTACTATTAGTAGTATTTTTCATTCATGTAGCTCTGCACGTGGTAAATGTTCAGCTGAAGTGCCCGGTTACACCCAACATCGTGACTGATGTCTTTGACGAGGAGTATAAAATTCGACCCAAGTTTCATCAAGGCATATGAATCTATTAAGTATATTAATTTTTATACCACGATAAATGGCTACGCGCAGTTTCATAACGAAACTCCTTCTGATCCGTGTTCAGAGTGTGGGGCACCCACACTGCACTTTTATTGACCAGACATAAATCCTCCGTGAGTACTCTATGTATAGTGGAATGAGGAATGTTAAGTTGAGTGGAGAGATCACTGACACTGACCCTACGTGACTGACGAATTGCTTCCTTGATTTTGTCCCTTGCTTCTAATCTAGTCGATGATAATGATCGAGGTGCTCGCGGCTCATCTCCAGCTGTGGTTCTTCCTTGTTTGTACATTTCAAGTCATCGCTGTACGCTTCTTTTATTTAAGGCGTTACGACCAACACACTTTACCAGTAAGTCGTGCGCAACTCCTCCAGAGTAATTGAGTAAAGCACAAAACTTTAGAAATATACGTTGCTCCACTACATTAATAGATTTTTTTAAATCTTCCATTTTAAATCAATGCACGTCTTGACAATACAACACACCAAATTAAAGTAACATGATTGTACAAGACAACACATGTATTAACTATTGCATACCATTGCGCAATACATAAATATTGGAAATAAAAAATATGACACTGGAAGTGGGATGACCTAATATCTAAGAAGATTATGTAAAAAAACTGAGACTGGTCGGTTGAGCCATTTCTGAGAAATCGAGGATCACCGACTTTGAAAATATCGTTTTGAGAAAAACGCGTTTAAAGTTTCAGAAGTAGTTTACACATAGTTAATTATATTTTTTTTCAACTTACTCGGTATCATGTATTCCAGGGCTATAAGAGGGACCTTCTGCAGTATCGTTAGCTTCTAATAAGTCCAGCTGGTGTTGTCGTCGAGCCATTCTTCCTTCTCGCGTGTTCCCATGCGCTCGTGCGTCGGAGATCAGCAGACGCTCTGCGTCCTCTTTGTCGACATAACCATGAGCTGCGATGCCTAATGAAACTCCTGATGCACTCATAAAGTAGAATAATGATTTTGTACCTTCATTAAACATTCCAGCTGCAATTTAAGCCGCTATTTTACCAACTTTACCGCCACATGGAACAATTTTTGGAGTTGTTTTCTGTTGGGGTATTCTCGTCGTTGACGGATACCCCGGTAGTTGTTGTAAGTTGCAAGTTAAGTTACACTAAACCACTGTTAAGTTTAATAGTTTATTCGTGGAAACAGTTAAAAGTAAAGTTAAAAGTACACAGTTAAAAGAGCAGTTTAAAGCGTTTGCTTAGTTATCTGAGCCGCACTTAATGTATGGTTATTAGGTAGTTATCGACCCGCACATTAGCGCGAGACGGAGTATTAGTGACGACTGAATTGACTGATTTGTTATTAAGGTACGCGTAAACGTACTTTTGCTGTATGAGCGTTATTTGGCTCGTACATGCTCCCGAGGGAAAAATGTGAGTACTCAGATCACCAAACTTGCGTTACCAGTTAAATAGGTATTAAATTAAATGTTATAAAACTAATAAAAGCAATTAAAACAATAAACAGGACATAATTCTTAAATAATTAATCATAGTTGAAATCTTGTTCCAATTGCTGATTGCGGCGAACGGTAGTCCTCTGAATGTCCATGTCGTATTTTAGCGTAGGCAGGAATCTCCTTTAGTTCTATATCTTCTGTTCTCTCTCGAGTCTTGTTCGTATTGATACTACTCTTCTGATGCGCTTGAAGATATCTTCTTATTCGCCAAACAATTATAGCGGCGAAGATTCCTCCCACCAGCAAAGTGCTTATAGCGTAGTTGCCGATGTCATGGACACTTAGGTCGTTAGGTAGGCTCTCTCGCCCCTTTTGTGTGGTAATCTGGTCATCTAATAATCTGTGTTCATTAGATAAGTTTAGTTTCGGTAGCACAATCTTTGTTTTTTGGAGTGTATTCCACATATCATTTGGTGAATCAATAGTAGGTACCTCCATGGTAATTCCAATATTGGTACTGCTACTAAAAACGTTGTGTGAATAAACTGTAGAGTCTTTGTGCTGAAGTATGCAATCCTGACCTAGGGCAAGTAGCCCCGCCTTTGTTATACTTGTTGTCGTAATTCTGTTTTCGCATACAACGCGTGTCGTACACTCATTGATGCAATTGTACAACCATATGTTTGGTCTCTGTAATTTTATCCATTGGTCAGAGCATTGTTGTGGTCTCCAATCACATGTAATGTTATTTGCATTTTGGCTTAGTATCTTGGCTTCGCAAGATGCCGTGGCCCCATGCAAGTTGCTGATAGTGGTCGACGCGTGGCAGATGTGATTACCCGCCGTCATTGTTGTACATTGCTGAAGATCCACCTCTTCCATCTGTATGTAGGTATTCTTTGCGAAGTTGACTCCAATATATTGTGTTGTTGTCTCTATTACCTGACATTGCTTAGTAGTTTGCTGTCTAGGTATAACTATATTGCGATACAGTGTATACTCGTCATCACTTAGTAAAGGGATATGCAATTCGAAGAGCAAGTACTGTTTGGTGAGCCGGACTTTAACATAAATAATTTTATAAATATTATTTATGTTTGCTCCATTGCTGTTTTCGATAGGTAAAGTTAACCTTTTCGGTATAATACCGGCAATATAGTTGAGTTGTTCAGATAGCTGCTCCGGTGTGAATAATTTCATATCGAGATTACCTCTGTAGATATCTGTTAATGCACTTAAGAGCATTTCTTGGTTTCTTCTCAGTACTGAGATAAGTAAACTAGCAGTTAACGCCCCAGCGTTGACGTCATTCATTGTTTTCATTATTTGGAATCTGTTTTCTATTACTGCCGTGTTATATTTCGTTTCGTTCATAAATTGCTGAATTGCTTCCAGTTGTGTCTTTACGAAGTCTTCATTTTTTTTGATGACGTTGTTTTCTGCCTCGATAATCAGTGTCTGATTTCTTATCAGCTGTAATAAATATTGTTCGTTCGTTTTGATTTTGTCTATGTCCTGAGCGTATTTTTCGGCGAAATCGCTGTCCAGGACACCAAACAGGGCTCGTGCAAGATTTCCTACGCCGTTGACATAGCCACGTCGCCTTCGTTGTTGGTGTTGAGACCTTAACAATATGTTGTACTCGTTCAGCTGGTTCATTTCAAACTTGAGCTGTTGTGTCGTAGGGTGACATGGCTCGCTAGGTATCGTGTTGCATAGTTGAGCTATACGATTCACGAATTTCTCTACCTTTGTTGTACTTTGCCAGAATGTTGTCAGGTTATAGTATACCAGAAGTTTCCATTCGTCGTGGATAAGTTGAATATTCCCGACGGGGTCAAAATAGACTGGTTGGGTTTCAGATAATCTAGTTATTTGAAAATGTTGCCGCGGTGCTGCTAGTCCACATGTTAGCGTTGTAAACGCTACTAGTAACATTATAAGCAAGCTGTGTACCCTTTTCTGGATTTTATTAGCTCCTTTCTTTTGCTTGCTGTGCTCAGTTTCTGGAATCACTTTTTGTGAATCAGTGCTTCCGCATGCCTCGCTTATAGGTAGCGGGGCTAGTTTAGTTATGGGGCGTTTTAGTAGCCCATTTTGTGTCTTGAGCGTAACTACTCGTACTAAGTTGTCATTGCCTGGGTGCAGTTCCACTACGCGTCCCATAGCCCATCTGCTTGGTGGTAGATTACTTTCCTTGACGAGAACTAGTTGTCCCTGCTGTATGTTTTCTTTAGTTTGTTGCCATTTGTTTCGGTTTTGTAATAAATGCAGGTATTCTTTCGACCAGCGATCCCAATAGTGTCGACGCATGAGCTCAATAAGTTTCCAGTTGTTTCTGATGTCTATAGGTTTCGTTTCTTCAGGTTCATTGAGTGGTAGTGTTTGTGTTGGACTCCCCGTAAGAAAGTGCCCAGGGGTGATGTATTCCAGATCTTCCACATCCTCCGATAATGGATACAGCGGTCTGCTGTTCATGCAAGCTTCGATTTGTGTGAGAAGCGTTGCAAATTGTTCGTACGTTAGCTTCTGTTGTCCGATTACCCGTTTCAGGTGTGCTTTCATGGAACGTACAGCAGCTTCCCATAAGCCTCCTGCTGATGGCCAGGATGGAGCGTTGAAGTGCCACTCGATTTGAAGTTCGTTGACCTCTTTAAAGAACTCTGAAGATAGCATAGTTTTAAATAGTTGGAATTCTTCTTTTAAGACTCTTGCAGCTCCGACGAAGTTAGTTCCGTTATCGGAGTAGATATGTTTTGGGGTGCCTCTTCTGGCACACATTCTTTTCAGTGCTGCGATGAAAGTTTGAGTTGATTGGTCCGAAACAAGTTCAATATGTACTGCTTTTGTGCTCATACATATGAATATGGCTATGTAGCCTTTGCAGGTTTTTATCCCGCGGCCCTTGTTTATCTTTACATCCACATGGCCGGTAAAGTCGATACCGGTGTGTGAAAACGGCCTCGATGCCGTGATCCTTTCTTTAGGAAGGTTCCCCATCAACTGTTCTGTTCGGGTTGTGGCGTATCGACGACATCGAATGCATTGTCGCAGTATTTTCTTGACGGTTCGATTTCCACTAATAATCCAGTAGTTGTTTTTAGTGTCAGCCAGCGTTAATCTTGCTCCACCGTGTAAGGTTCGTTGATGCGCCTTTTCAACAATTAGTTGGGTAAGTCTTCCCTCTCCTGGTATGAGGATGGGATGTTTCGTTTCTACTGGCAAGTTTGAGTTGTTTAGACGTCCTCCAACACGTAAGATTCCATAAGAATCCAAAAATGGGTTGAGTTTCAAAATGGTACTTCTGTTGAGCAGTTTTCCTCCTTTGTTGAGAGAATTTATTTCATTTTCGAAATAATCCCGTTGCACTGATTTGATAATTATAAATAATGCGTTGTTTATTTCATTCAAGTTCAGTTCCTTGAACTCAGTTGACCTTCTTTTGTTTCGTAATGCATCAGCGAAACATATCACCAAGGCGAGTGTTCTTGTAATGCGATCTAAGTTGCTATGTCGCTCAAGTAATGAATTGATAATTTCATTTTTAATCGACTTGGGTTCCGTACTATTATTCGTGTAACAGTTTGTTAGGAAGCCCTCGTTTGTGATATAAGTTTCTTTTGAGATAAGGGCTTGTTTTTCTTGCTCCTTAAGCCATTTAGGGCCTTCCCACCACAGCGTAAAGTTGACTAGTTTTTGCGGCGAGAGTCCTCTTGTTGCACAGTCAGCAGGGTTTTCGTTCGTTTTCACGTAACCCCAGTTTATCGCAGGCACGATTTTTAGTATTTGAGTGGTTCTATTGGTTACATACTTTTCGTATTTAGTTTGACTTCCCTGAAGCCATGCTAGAACGACCTTAGAGTCGGTCCAGCAGGTAATCCTTAGATCGTAATCTTCCAGGATCTTAGTTATCCTTTGTAGGAGTTTCGCTAGCAAAACTGCGGCGCATAATTCCAACCTCGGTATTGTAGTTTTCTTTTTGATTGGTGCCACCTTAGTTTTTGCTGCGAGTAGTGTAGTTTCGTACGCGCCGGTGGGTGACGTAGTTCGGCTGTAGATAACGCATGCGTAGGCTTTCTCGCTTGCGTCACAGAAGGCTTGCAATTCGATCACACTATTATTTTCGTGTTTTATCCATCTTGGTAAAGTTATGTATTTTATGTTTGGCAGATCGGAGTTAATTTGTATCCATTCCTTTTCTATGGAATCCGGTACATTTTCGTCCCAGCCAATGTTTTGAGAGTTATCATTCCATAGTTTTTGAAAAAGCAGTTTTGCTTGTAGGGTAATTGGAGCCAACCAACCGAGCGGATCGTAGATCTTGCTTATTTCTGACAATAGCCTGCGTTTAGTGCATGGTGCATTTTGGTTGTTGCTAGGCACTTCGCTAGTAAAATGGAATGTGTCGCTTGCGTCATTCCATGCGAGCCCAAGTGTTTTGCTGAACTCTTGTTGTTTGAAGTTAAATTCTTTACTGTTTCTTTTCTCTTTCCTCTGCAGTTCTTTGAGAATAGATGGTTCATTCGTGCGATATATGATTAGTGGACTTATTATACTCGCCTTCTACGAAAAAACACAATAGAAAAAGGAACCTCATGTAGCGCGTGCGGTGAGTGCAGCTGCTACTCCGGTTTTTACCCTACCTGCTTTCTAACTCTCTGAAGTGGCCTTAAAATTCAGGTATATTAGGGGCGCTACAACTTTTAAACATTGAATACGATGTTATTGTACTTACTGCGTGCTGGCTACATGAGAATTTTGTTATCAGACAAATGGAAGGCTACAACGTTTTTAACACGACTCACTACAAGGCAAGCGGAGTACTAGTTCATGTGAGGGACTCGGTCACGGTGTCGGTATCGGAACCAGACATAGATGACGCGGATTGCTTATTGTTAAGTATAAGTACGTTTTGTGTTTTATGTTTAATACGTTATAATGCAAATTCTTGGAATAAAATTATCTCTCCTCTTCTACTATACAGCGTGTAACGGAAGGGGGGTATCAACCCTGAAGGAGGTGAATGTGCTCATGAAACTCAACAACTTTCCCCAAAGAACATAGGTCGAAATATGAAAAAAAAAAATTGGCCCTCCCTTACAAAACTGACTACCAGCTGATTGATTTACTATGGGAGGACCAAATTTTTTTTTCATATTTCGAACTATGTTCTTTGGGGAAAGTTGTTGAGTTTCATGAGCACATTCACCTCCTTCAGGGTTGATACCCCCCTTCCGTTACACGCTGTATAATAAATTATAATTGTTTATTGGGTCTCAAACAGTTACATTTGCAGATGTGATTGAGACAGCCCCAGTAAGTAATTAATAATACTTGTGTTGGGGTTATCTCGCTCTTTCCCTTAATTGATAGCTTATACCCTATTGAGACTACTAGTTTGGATAAACTTTTAGTATCTCTCGACTCTAATTTGAGTAAACTTAAAGAAAATTCCAGATTAATACTACTTGGAGACCTAAATATGTCTGGACTTACTTACGGCAAATCCAAACGCTGATAATTTAGCGTATCAATGTTGATGGCCCGCCATTACAAAGCCTACAAGGACCAAGGCCTGCTTGGACAATATTTTTATTAAAAGTGTGTAAAGTGTTCTATGGTTTTTACGTGGGTGGATCAAATATAAACCGGACTTAAGTAAAAAAAAATACGCACGTATTATTGTACTCGTAAAAAATAGGAATATATTTTATTTTTCTACATAATCTCCCCTTCTATTAACACATTTTTCCCAGCGCAGGGGATGTTTCTTGATGCCAGTATCGAAGAATGTAGTCGGTGGTGCCTTTAGCCAATTGCACACAAATGATTCCACTATCTGGTCAGTGTGAAAACGGAGTCCTCCACTCGAATTTTTTTTTTGTGCCATTCCTACACTTGAGTTCTTGAAAACGTATTCTTATCGAACTGTAGAGTCAATGGATGCAAAATTTTGGAAGGTTTTATGCCCTCCCGTGTTAAAAGAAATATGATAAGTCGTTGCTCAACAGACTTATATACCTGCTCATACATGATGCTACTGGCGCGCAATAAACTAAAGTGAGCCGGAGCAGTATACCGCCCTCCCCTAGATGATCCCCCCTAACACATGCGACAGCACCAAGCGCGTCACTTCACTCAGCGACCTGTAATAAAAAAGTCCTGTTTATAATTGATTCACCTAATATATGTCAGCTTGACTTGAAAAATAAACGTGAGTGTGCTACCAGCGATCCATCGGTTTATTACTCATTTTTGTCCTAGGCCTTTGCCCATCCGCAATACCCGCATATGTATCATTGGCAACGAGGACCCACGAAAAAATAAAAAAACATGGCTCACTTCGGTATTTTGTCAAGTTTAGTTATGTTTTGTGTTTTTGGTTTTGTCAACCAGACATGGGAAAATCATAAGCCGCAGATTTTGCAAAGGTACATTGCAAACGATGTAGACAGTGTGAAGGACCTAATAGGTGTGAAATGACGGGCAACATTGCTGAACGCACTCGCCTACGGCTCATACAAGCTTGCAGCCGATTTTGCTTTGCCAAAGGAAATTTTGCAGGTGCCTTTCGAAGATATTCTCACTCTTCTGGATAATCACTTCACGCCATGCCGCTACTCAAGGTCTGGAAGAAACATTTTCACAGTGAGCTGCTAGGCTTCACGTTCTGACCACACATTGCGGATTTCTGATTATACAAGAGGCGCTGCGCGACCGATTTGTTATGGGTGTACGGCCGGGACCTGAGAAAGATACATTTTTTGCGCGTGGAGTTCAAGAAACCACACTGGCTACAGCAGTGGAGAAAAGATCACCAAAACGTAGCCAGGATACGGACGCTAAGAAGTCTACATCGGGCTTGTGAAGGGCCCGATAGAAGCGTCCGTGAAGCTCCTTGGTTTGCCATACTTTCTTGCGGTCATCGGTAGTAAGTACTACAGGTTTGCGCCAGTTCTCTTTAGCCATAGAGAGCGGGGTGAGCCCCCTTGTCTACTGCGACCACATCACGGTACATACACACTTCGGTTTTAAAAAAATATTACCTGAGACTGCACACCTGGCGGTTCTGAAGGTTCTTTGCATTTAAACAGCCTCGACCCCCGCACTTCCGCGGGATATACAGTCTCATCACCCATGATCATGGGTGATGCAACCGGTTTGCGGTCAGCAGTGTGCGGACTCTTCTATCCAGAGTATGCCGAAAGAGAACATCAAAACCGGTATGACCCACCTGTTGAAGGCACGCACCTTATTTCTGCCCGACAGAAGACTAATTAATACCTTCTTCAGGAGACAAAAGAAGCGTTTCTTCAACGATTGCTTCATGTCAGCATCGTTGATGCCTAACGCAGAATCAAAATGGACTCAAACTGTCGCCCTGAAATATTCCCCTTTTAATACATACAGGCTAGTCATTCCCTTGGATCTGTAGACACCCTGGATAGTGAAGGACCGTCTTCAATTGCCCCATACATGACTCAAGGAAGGTGCGTAGATTTGCATCTATCTTGTACAACTCCAGCACCCTCATGAGCCATGTATGTGGCACCGGGTCGTAGGCCTTCTTATAATCTATCCAACATGTTGACAGATCCTTGCGAGATCGACGACCCTATTGGCTAATGGTCATGTCTATGAGGAGTAGCTCCTTAGTACCGCGGGACCCATTCCTGCATCCATTTTGAGAGGCAAACATAATCGAGTTACTGTCAATGCGCGTATTAATTTTCGCTCACAAAATGGATGTAAGAAGTTTATAAACCCTCGACAAACATGTGATAGGTCAATAATTCTTGGTTTCCGTGGGACAACCTGACTTATGGAGCAGGTGGGTAACGCCTGTTGTTAGAAACTGCGGTAGCGACCCAGACTCTAAAGATGACTCGAATTGAGATGCCAAACGACTGTGTGAACTAATTAGCCATTTTAAACAAAAATTATGCAGTCCATCCGGTACCGATGATTTCTAATTCGGTAACGGACGGACTGCTCTGGCTACGTCTAATGGCGTAATCACAATTGGTTCCATTTCTGGTATAGTTCCACACACTCGCTCAACATCCTGCATCCAGCCACCCTCAGCGTGACAGACGGGTACCGACCAGATGCTACGCCAAAAGGCACTCGTGGTGGCATCATCCAGGCGGCACATATCTATCACGTTTTGTTCAAGTCACTCCCAAGCTCTATATAACTACCTCTCATCGCTCTGGAACATGCGATTTTGCGTGTTCCGATCAACCCGCTGCTTATATCGCCGAATACGGCTCGCCCATGCACAAACTTTCTGTTTCAGGAATCCGATGCGCTCTGTGACATGTATTCTCGAGGGTTGATTCCAGTCCCCGAGAATGCGCGCCTCACAAAGCGCATCACTGGTGGCCGTGTATTGCCCTCTCTGAAGCAGTATAGTTTACCGATGAGTGCCCTGGCCCCATCGATGCGACGCTCAATCTTGCACTGTTAGGCTGGTACGGTTGGTTTTGGTCGAGTAGCTCCGTCACAGTTTGGAAACTTGACGTTAGCTAAACGACATGCCGTAACAGCCGCGCAATACAGGATCGAGTGTGTATCAATGAGATCTTCGCTGCTCTCGAACACATTCTTAAGCTGTGAGTCCAAGGCACACACCAGTGCCCTATTTTTATTATTATTATTTTCTTTTAATTCTCGATTTGATTGTTGTTTTATTTATTTATTTTATTATATATGTGCTCACAGTCAAATACAAAGGGATATGACATAAATTATAATTTGAGTACAAAGGTACTGTTTATTTCTTAAGAAATTTCTTCCAGAAAACCTGCAAAAGGAGAAGTAACAAGGAAATGTGGTCAATAGTGTGTGAGAACATGAAGAGCAAATATAATAATAATATAATAATATATTTATTCAAAAATTATAAGGCATGAAAATTATTACAGTTTTGCTTAAATAAAAATTGTATTGCTAAGACTTACGTGCCTGAACTAGGTAATCCTGTGTTTCAGGCGATAAGAGCTAAACTAGTATTTTAAAATTAATAAATAAACAAAAGTTGAAAATGGACAGATAATTATATGTTGAGTAGCTTAAATCTTACTATCTATATTTGGTAAATATTTACCATAGGTGAAAAATGTATACCTATACTTACTTTAACACAGTTAGTAAATTTTCTGTTTCTTCATAAGACATACTTTGGAGAGCATCCTTGAGGATTCTCTTACAATTTGTATAGTTCACAGAATAAATGTTTGCTTTCAAATTTAGTCTATTATACAGGAGAGGTCCGAGGTACAGGTAAAATTTGGATATAAAAGCATGTTTTGTTGAAATTTGTGGGCAAACTATATCTTTACGTCTTTTATTAGTATATGTAGTGCTGTAGGGTAGAGCTTTGTGTTGTTTTAATACAATGCCCATGATAAATAGCTGTCGAACTGTTAATACTTCACAAGATTTGTACATCAACATACAATATGAATGTGTGAAGTCTAAAAGTAACATATTAATATGTTTTTTTTTTTTATTTTGATTCTTAGATTTTATTTAGTTTTTTGTTTTTAATTTGAAGCAAACATATTTTACTTTTATTATCGAACATGTTTTTAAAATAAATGTCTTAATGGTAAACCCTCTATATTGGTGCCCAACATATAGGCTTCCCAAGTTTTGGTGCCAATGTAAAATCTCTGTAATATTTTGAGCAATAAAGTTTATTATTATATTAGTATTAAGAACCTTGGGTAGTAAACATTTAGTGAAACTGAAGTCCACAGACAATCCGAACTATTTTCAACAGACAAAATTATTTTTCTCCATAAATAGTCTCCACCTTTTAATAATACAAACTGTCGGCAGATTAAAAAACTTCTTCAAAATGTCGATACTCGTGTGAAAAAGTAAAACTTTTAAAATTGGAAATTATACTGGAAAGTAGGTAGTTGATTGTTGTTCCACAATTCTCTGTTTGTTTTACTTTTATTGGTTTCGGAATAGTTAGTGTGTGTGCCAAACCACTAAATATTTACGAACAAATATGTAAAAAATAATTTCCTTACTGATATGTAGTTTGAATATTGATAGAAAAAAGTCAATATTCACGGAGTAAAAAAATCACAGAAGGTACAAGGTACACTTGAAAAAATGCAACTTTTACATTGAACATTCTAGACTACACAGTACACAGTATAGCAATAAAAAGTTTATGCATCAGCTTTGGAGTCCCACAGGGTAGTATACTTGGCCCAACATTATTTACTATATACCTACATGGACGATATTATACTTAACCTTCTATAAGTTTACTTTACATTGACAGTCAAACGTACACCCGTATGCATCACCCATGACTCTCCAATCACACGAGTTATTTGTTGCCACCGTGTACAACCATCTTTTATTATTATACATCCATATCGACCATATTAATATTATTACCTGAGTGTTGATCGATGACATTTATAAGTTGTATGAACGATCGACCTGTTGAGTATGATTCCAGTAATGTATGGCCTTATGTATTTAATCATATTTATGTGTTTTGATGGGATATAGGGCGCCACGGTGACAGTAGTTACATCGGCTCCGTGTCTCGTAATTGTTTAAAAATGTTTAAAGTGAATATTTCGCGCTGAATTATTACTGAACTGAAGATGTCACATGTCTTCGAAATTTTGGTTCTAGGTCATGCCGGTTTCCTCAAGATGTTATCTTTCACCGTTTTGAGAACAGTTTTATTGATGAAGTATAATTATTTACACAAAGTAAAGTGTTTGCTTGGGTTCAACCTACATACAGCAGTGCGATTCTGTAACCATCTCACCGTGAAAATTTAGGTGAAGTGAGCGTGGAGGGAGCTGTCAGTGTCATCCCACCTGATACTAGGGATCGCCCAAACATACATTTACAATCATAATCGAGAGTTTAAAAATATTTTTATGCTAATTCGATTGATCATTTTAAATAATTTCAACGCTAGTATTTTATTGTCAAAGCATTACTGTTTTGTGGGGTTTTGAAATAAAATAGCAATACAGAAACTCAGTCAGGATCTCAATGCTGTTTTTTTTTCTTTTTTTCCTAGACTAGTCCTGACGAGTCAGCGTGATCACTTCACCCGATCCACGACATTTCGTGAATCGGGCGAAGTGATCACGCCACACAAACTACGTGGGATTATATTTATTCCTCAATTTTCATTATTGCACCTACTACTGTTTGTCTCTGCATCACCCAAAGGTTGACTGGTAGAAAATGCCTAAGGCATTAACTCCTCCTCTGTAAAATAATGTGCTTGAAGTATTAAATAAATAAATAAGACTTAAAAATATTGCACGCTGGCAGGAATCGGTGCATGGTTGAATATTATCAGCAATTTGGGAACAGATGGTAATCTGTTGTGTTTTGTAGATTCCTGGTAAGGAATCTTCAAAATATATCAATTCAAACCAGGTCAACAATTATCAAGCAACTCAATCAAAAGAAAATTTTCTTATCCATCAATTGGGACTTATCAATTGGGAGTTCGTTTTTTTGGACATGACAATGTCCAAAAAAACGAACTCCTTTTGAAAAGAACATTAAAAAAACGGACGTTATTTGGAAAAAAAAGGTTTTAACCTAAGAGGAGAGGTAACGTACATACAACTCATACCTCGCGGGCGTTACGTCTGGGCCACCACTGCTCACAAGAGTATTTTTTTAAGACGCATTGTATCATTTTATATAATTTTAAGTATCGTGTTTGATTATCATACAAAACAATATTATTTTGTGGGCTTTTTAATGTAGAAATCACGTAACAGACTTTGCGCAGCAGGTATTTGTTTAGCCTCCGTAAACTCCAGTCTGAGTGTTTATTAAACAGTCCTCATGACAAGCCTCACAGGCTAAATTAATCAGCAGGGACATTTCACAAACAAAAAGTGTATTTGTCAAAAAACTTGAGCAATCAAAACATTATGACCTTTTCATTTAAAAAGTTCTCAAGTCCAGTTACAATAAATCTCTCGTTTGTGAAATCTTTGCAGAGCAAAGTAAAACAAAAGAGCAATGTTGGCAAGTTAAAACAAATGCAACATTAAGGTCGAGCCATAAGCTAAGCGATTAGCGACGCTCGCTTACGAAACGCTTTTCATTTCCTCTTATATTCCATGTTTATTTTTATTGTATACTTTTGAGCGCACAATGTATGTTTAATTTTGCTGAGTGTTCGTTTTAACGTGAAGTGCGGGAACTATTGTGGGCCACGATTTATGTAGTGTGCACCTAGTTAGTAGACATGCTACTACCTATTTTGTTGAAAAGATTTATATCTGTGGGCAGGTTTTATGAGTGATGGTATGTGTGTATGGAATGCATCGTAGGAACTGAACAAGTATTTATTGCCAAGGGAATAAACCTCCGGCAGTCGTGCATGGTGTTGAAAACAATCATCAGCTGTTGGGTGAAAGCACAGCAAGTTTAAAAACATTACTGTATATGTAGGTGATATTCCATCATACTTACCTAATTATATAATACAATAAACGTAACTTTTCGTCCTAGGGCTAACTTAATAAATAAATTAAAATAAAATACCGTTTTATTTCGGAAAAAAACACATTACTAAGGTTAACAAAAACAATTGTCCAACTAAAAATGAACATTACAGAAAAAAAATCCCTAATTGGCTGTAAACCAATGGTTAGCAGTGTCTGTTAAAAGTATCTGCTGAAAATGTAAACTAACTTTGTTCAGGTAACGCTTACGCAATCACTAACTATAGGAAATTAGTAAATATTATATATCAACGTTTTTTTAAATTGTAATTGAAAGCTCATCATCAATTAAAAAATTAACCTCAATATATTGTCAAAACCCTATATTGTCAAAACAATAATATATTTAAGGTGATTTAAAATTAGAATTTTGCGTTTAATTATATTAATATAATCTAATCAAAGCAATAAATTTGTAACTGACACTAGAAATTAGTATCTGCATCTACTTTTAGAACAGACTATAGTTTATTTCACAATAGGATTTCCAGAGCAGGAGCGTTGTATTTGCCATAATTTTTCATGTTAATAATACCAATTTAGTGATTGGGTTAAAACAATAAGCGTGCAGTAATTAGTACTACTGAATTAGTTAATTATGATAGCCGTGTACTGTATGCTGTGAAATTATTTATTTAGATACAATTAACGTTGGCTAACGATCATTGTGTACATAATTAGTAATCGATGTCCGCCGTAGAAGTGTAGCTTATAAGTGTACATTTATGTTTTTATACAAAATGGCGGAGTTATGCAACAAAATGTTTGATTAAAATAGACAACTATAATCATCTATAACTAGGCGATTGCATAAATGAGGCATTAATTGGCCCCTGAGCACACCAAGCAAAGTTAATTTAAGTGTTTTGGTAGGTATACAAAAAAAAAATGGAAAATACTGTTCTCTCATTTGCTATTTAAACAAAAACTAAAAAAATATACAACCACATTTTCGAAAAGACCTTTCGTTTCAGATATCCAGTGACTGTATGCTAGGTGCTGGGTTCCGCAGCGCGACGCGTAAAACCGTGCCGTCGGGATGATCGCGGATTACTTCGCCGTTCGACGGCGGTCGCGCGTGAACTCTTATAGCGCGCCCGGGTTCTGTACTGCATTATTTAATTACTTCCGTTCTGCTGTGAGTGAGGTTTTTGGTGAATATATTTTGTGGTCAGTGCCTATTTACCTACCGAGTCTTTGATGTCCCACGAGGGAGACTGTTTCATATTATAAGTATAAATAAGTTACTGAGAAGAGCGTTGATTGCAGACTAACTACCAATCAAAAGAACCATAAGAATAAACCATACCTACCTAATTTTTTATTTATCAAACTCCTTTGGCTTCTTCATTAAACGTGGATGAGACAATTAGAGTGGGTTTGCTATAATCTTTGCTACACATTTTACTTTACTCTAGTCATTATTTTCTAAAACGTCTTCAGTAGTACAAATCTTGAAACAGAACGTAATTCTGCTTACACGTGTACGTGGGCAGTGTAGCGCGTCGGGTGGCCACGTGCCCAGCCGAGCGTGTCCACCGTGCCCGACGCGGCCTCCACCACACGCCGCATTAGACAACCGTGCAGTCGCTGGCGCCATGTGACGGTGTGGACCTGTCCTTAGGACTGTCAGTTTCAATGTGATAGTGAATTATTTTGATTTAGGCAATCTGCTTATTTCTTAAGAAAAAAAATTAATGTACGTTTGCAAGAGTACTCATAGCTTTAATTAACTTGTACTTCAGAAAAACTTAACTTCAAAACTTAAACTTGGACGAACAGAAAAACATGGTTTGACAGGGGAACTTTAAGGATATGTAGCTTTTGGACTCATTCTACACCATGAACATATAGGTACAGTTAGGACATTCAAGTTGATGCATACATCTTTTTTTAGGCTAAATATACTACAAATAAATAAACAAAAAGAAATATGGAGATACAACCATTTATATTCACATAGCCCATTAGGTTTCCAAATAGTCGACTTTGTGCCAAAATACCTACTGAACCAAACCTTTAACACATATATTTGGAGTACGTAAGTAGCCAGGAGACACAAAAATCTAGAAGCACAAACTATTTTGGTATCGGTAATATAAATAAATTGATGACTATATGCAATAACCGCAATATTTGTCTGGGTTTTCATATTTATAAATAGATGTGATAACTACTGCGGGGTGATTGCGTAACACATGATCAGTTGCAACGGCTTCCATTGTGTCAATTCAACTACATTCATTGCGTTATTTACTTAGCTGAGCAGACAAATTTTTACAAACATATGAAGCAATGGAGTAGCAACGTCCTTCAAAATCATATAGATTATGATTTACAATGTGTTGCGCAATTAGGGTGAAGGTAAAGTATTTCATTTCACACAATTTTTATCTGGTTTGGGTTCCATGGTTTATAATACTGCAAGGTAGGCCTTTAGTTATTGCAAAAAAGCCTTGACTGGTTTCCAAAAAATATGCGTTTTGTCGATAATTTTTGCCAGAAACGGACAAAAATCTTAGTCACAGAATAAAATATTATAGCTACTATAGATATAATGTGTATTTCGGTGATATAACCTTTCGTTCCAAAATGAAAGAAACGGAGCTGGAAACATGTACAAAACCTGACTACCATACCGTGCCAAGTCTTGTTTTTAAGATATTTAGCTTTGAAAAAAGCATTATGTATTATGTGTATTATGTATTATGTGTAGGTATATTTAATATGTTAGTTTTAGACTTCACACATTCATATTTTTCTCTTCATGTTCTCGCACACTATTGTCTACATTTCTTTTTTACTTCTCCTTTCGCAGGTCTGCTGGAAGAAATTTCTTAAGAAATAAGCAGTACCTTTGTACTCAAATTATAATTATGTGAGATCCATAAATATTTTTTACTGTGTGTACATAAATAATAAAATAAATAAATAAATAATATCTTACTTTTCGAAGAGAATATAAAGTATTTACCTAGGTTACCTATTCTTATTTTTATGATTCATAAATTAACTCACCATTATTTTGAAAATAAACCATAGATTAAAATAGAGCTCTTTTGAAGGATGTACGACCGATCAACCGAAAGTCAGTGAAACCCAAAGAGATTCAAAGTGTAATTAAACGTCTTTGCATTTATGCTAAGAAACCTACTAAGAAATTAAGACGCTGTCAATGTTACATTAAACAAAAGCGCAAATAAAGATGCGCATTTTAATAGAAAAATTCATTACGAGTAAAAGTAAGATTTTTCTTTCAACTAATTGTCAACAGGAAATAATAAAGAAACAAAAAGGCCAAAAGCCGTCCTTAACAAATAGTTCGTTAGATTAAGTAACCTTAGCTAATCCGTCGATAGTAATATCTTAACTCTTCATTATGACGTCACAACTCACACGCACATGAACCGCACATAAATTCCCACACTGTGAACACATGCACATTATCTTACCCGGTATTATCCGGCCGAATGAAATGCACGGCATACCGGACCTCTTGTTAATGATTTTCATGCTGTTTAATTTGGCTGGGTCATCCGCCTGAGAATTTTAGTCAGTAGTGGAGCTTTTTATTTATTTAGATAATATCTTGATCGGGAGTGACGTTGTTTATATTGTGGGTATATTGTGTGACGGTTAGTTAGATTTTGTAGAATAAGGTCATTGTTATTTTAAGCCCGTAAGTTGTGTAGTTTTAAGGTCCCAAAATTTCATCATCGCGACATTAACAACAGTTACCTACCTATTATTTCTGTGTGTTAATAAAATGATTACTTCTTAATCCGCATAAAATCCAAATATCAACAAAAATTGAATCCTCAAATTATCGCTGGTCGCAGTTAAGACTAGTTCGTCCGCGACAGCGCTCCGTTAGAGCTGTCGAGGACGAACTAGTATTAACTTTTCCTTCTTTGGTATCTCTGAATAGAAATAATACCTAGTACTTGAAGACTGCTTTCATAAGCAGTCTTCAAGTACTACGTATTATTTTCTAGGTATTATTTTTATTATTATTAATTGCACTCCTTTGCGGTAAACTGACTGTAGCGGAATATTTCAGATCGTAACCAATATGGTAATTGGTATGTTTAATAATGACTTAAACAAAGTTAATATAATGCTTTTGATTACTACTAATGGTCTTATTGATGGATCTGAATTAAAGTACAAAACTGAAGAGAGTTACAATATAAAACAATATTTTTCCTCAAAATATAATTAAAATAAATACGCTTCGATTTTTATTTTACCAAAGTAATTAAAACATTTCACAAGTACTTAAAAGTTTACGCCATTCACTAGCTTCAACTAGCCTAACTACGTACAGATTCTAAATTGCTTTACTTTATTTTTCCATCCATGAACTACAATGATCTTTCCTGAGGTTTCTCGGATAGAAAATAGAGGTAGGGATAAATGCTATCCCTCGCCGATATTTACAATTATTTGTATAGCGTATAAATTTTCTACTTCTTGCCAAAACCCCACCCGGTAGACCCTTCAAGTATTCTTTTTGTTGGGATTATTGAGTGAAAGCGAAAAGGGAAAATCCTACAGAACCTTACGTATGTACTCTAAGCGTGACCACTGTAATGTTATCTGCCGCTCCCCTCGGAGAGATGTGTTGACGGGGGTGCAGGGGGTCTGACAATGTAAGTGAAGGGGTCTAGTTAGACTGGTCGTGTTTCAATATGGATAGGTATAAATCGGGTGTGTAGCAGTGAGTCAAGTGTGGTCAGCGGTCGGTCTTATGACATGGAGATGATTGTCCGTTCTTTGTTGTATTACTTGTAAATAGATGCGAAACCAATGGGATGCTGTCAACGTAATTGGCTCGTATTTAATCCGTATTATTCTTTTGTTGTTAGGTTTTTGAAGAAAGTGGCCGTAATGCTTGGGATTTCATTCGGAAAGAGAAGAAAGGGTGTACCAAAGCATCGATGATTTGAGTTATTCAATAAACGTAAATATTAAAGTTCTTAAAACAATATCACGCTGTATGAGCAAAGCGTTATCTACGTACACACAGCTCCATTAAGTGGTTACCCCACAAAAAGACACGTGGGGACGAATCCATGATAGGCCCAAGTTGGTTTTGTATTTTGCAAAAACATTTTATTATGATTAATGCATAGTTTTTGTGATTATATACATTTAAGTAAGTATTTATTTTTTAAAGTCTTTCTATTATTGTTGCTTTTCAATAAAACGTTAATATTTTTATTATTGCGTATAACGACAAGCAAGAACAGGGTTAACATTTACGAATAGATAATTAACGTCTAAATAGAACGGAGGTTTGAAGACCGCTTGCCGTGCAATAGATTGGAAGTTCAAATACGAGGCACGAAATTCCCTTATTGTCAAGCATATTTTTTTTTAAATATAATGTATTTTTCTATTTTGTTTTATTAATATTTATAAAGATTTAGTCATTATTTAATAACATTTAATTTTGCTATTATTTAACAAAACTTTGATCTTTTTATACTGCAAAGTTTTATATTTTACAATATTTGATAATTTACAGTTATGAACAACTATTTTTGTTCTCATAAAATTAGAAATAATTGAAAAAATAATTGGCAAATCGTAATCGTTTACTCTTCGTCGTTTTAAGTGAACGTATTTATTTTATTTTATTTTTATTTATTTGTTTAAGGCACATCAACAACACAAACACAAACATATATATTATATATTATATCAAACGTTGTAGTTATAACTTGAGGGTATAGATTAATTTTATAAAGAAAACGTAAGTAAGTAAAATTAACGGATACCCTCAAATTATATCATCTATTGATTAGACAGAGACCTAAAGATTAAGTGACTCGGACGATATTATATAACAATTTCAACGCAATTCATATGGGCTTGTTGGCTAGTTGGTTAAGCTGCCGGTATGAGTATGACAAATGATAAATGATAAATGATAAATGATTTATTTTCTGTAAGTAGGTTTGTACAAACACTTTTACATGTCAATACAACGTTCGGTGATGCGATGGTTCGAATCCAAGTCGAAACAATGAACTCTTTTTGGAATATTCTTTAGATTATTCGTAACGAATTCAATGCTGTAGCAGTGTAACATTTTACAACTTGACGGGTTAGCACATACTGACGCTGCGTGTACATGCAAATCACACATACATTTTAGGTTAGGCAGGAGGGTGGGGGTGGTTAGGTATGAGGTAAACGTTTTGTCTTTCTTTCTTTCTAGGTAGTGTTTTGTAATATAATGCATATTTTGACTATGTGCGTGTCCTAGAATCTCTACCATCAAATATAATTGCTAATACATCTACATGTAGGACCCACGTCAGCGGTACCAAAGCCAGTATAAGCTGGCCTATATTCTATTGAGACTCCCTACAATGCTAAGCCAGCATGCTCATGGACCGACGTCCATTCGACTTCATACCCACATTTTGGATCATAATATACCTACATAAATCCTTATACTTACACATATGTTGGCATGGGGAACGTTGGTGTTAGGATCGAGGCGATGGCATTTATTTAGAATGTACATTATGTTGTATGTATGTATATATCAGAAATAAGGAATCTAATTCTATCACATAGAGAGGATGCACATGTGACTAGACGCGGGAGTTATGTGTTTCATCAAACATTTTGTTTTATCTTTATCCGAATTTTGGTTGTGTCCCCTTTTTACTGGAAGCACCAGCAGAATGAACAACAGCTTTTGGCAAAATCTGGCATGTACCAACCCACTTGTCTGTTTCATAAATGCCTGTAAATGGCATTTCAGATGCCCCACTTATTTTCGGTAATATAATTATTGTAAGGTACCTAAAACCTGTACTCAACGGTCTAACTTCACTCAGACGCAATGCGCAACCTCAAATAAGCTATAAAAACTCGTAACCTCTACTATAAATAGACTGCGGTAGATTTAATCGATGTAATAGACTAATTTACGACATCACCTACGTTCCTTACTACAAAAGGCACGGCATTAAGCCCAGGTACGACGCTTCTAATATTTTTATAATATCATAAAACGCGTTTATCTTCAAGCAATTTAGCTGAGAGCTCCAGCCCGGGTATTAGTTAGCGTTTCGTTAGAGTATAGATAGCGTTAAGTAAACGTAGCGAATGTGCGACAACTTCAGCTCATACTTTATACCTAACTAGGTATTGCGAAACACGAGTTGAAGAGGTCCTACTTAGTGTTACTTTGGCTTAAGCTATGCCTAGCTACTTTGTAAGCTTTACTGGGTTAGTGTGGGGCTAGGCTGCCCGTTAAAGCTTTTAAAGTTTCGGGCTTAATCTAAAGTAAAAAAAAAAAACTTATTGAAGAATCGCAAGCCACTTCCTTGTTTTAAGTTTGGTATTTGTTTCGGAACATGTTTGGATTTCTTTTTTGTGTAATGCTGTGAATTATTTAAGCCAATTTCCTCAACGAGTACCTACTAACAAAAAAAAAACAAAAAAAATAGAAAAAAATCTGCGGTCGCACAGTGCGTGTTTAGAAGTGCTACGCTTTCGGCTACGGCGTAGGCCATACTGTGCTACGGCGTAGCCCGTCCTGTGCTCCGGCGTAGCCTAGTATGCTACGATTTTTCGTTTAAAGGCTTAGAAAATCTACTTCATCTATAAACATAGGTATTAAGTACTTTTAGTTTTACATTAATTATGAGTTTATAGAAGGTTAACCTACAGGTTGAGGTACTCATGCTGATTATATCGGTTTACTACCTATAGATTAAGACTCAACTCGACACGTTCTCGTATACTTCCATTCTGCGTGGAGTAGCACCCGCCCGCGACCTCGCCGCGATTGATTCGGCCGGCCGCACAAAATACGCACATTTATAACAAACCACCCACACGCTCTACCCTAGTCACCGAACAGTTTGGCACAAAAGGTCAATAAGGGACAAAGGATTTTATACTTAACTATTTTAATATTTATATTTATATTTCTTTCGTTCATCATCATTGTTCTGCGTTATCCCAATGTATGTGGTGTCGACGCAATATGTCTTTTCCTTCCACACTTCTCCATCAGTCGTCATCTCGGTAGTCACCCCCTTTCTAACCATACCATCATTCATACATTCCATCCATCGTCCCTTTGGTCTTCCCCCACACATATACCTACACTCACGACATTTTCCTCATTTTTCCATAACACATACCCATACCATGACAATCGATTTCCACACAACTTTTCAGTTCCCGGTACCACTTTCAGGCTTCCTCTTATGTGCTCATTTCTTATTCTATCTGTTCGTATAACACCACAAATTTCATCAGTGATGGCAACAATGATTATACGTTTTATTTTCATAGCAGTGGTCACACTAACTGGGGCTAATATAAATGGGCCGTCAGCGTCTGAGCTAAGTATCTTATTTTATTTGAATGTATCTCTGGGAACATCATGTACGTTAGGAAAAATCTACATCTTTTTAGTAAAAGAGGTGAAAGACACAATTATATCACTATAAATAGGGACCAATTAGTTCAACCAGGTTTCAGGCTGACTACAGTCATCTTTTTGTTTAAAATGTTACAATAAAACACCTCCCCACACACTTCAACTGAATCAAACAAAATTTAAATCTTGTATAAAACGCACACTATGCAGCCAGACATATTATAAATTGGGGCATTACATCGCAGGTAAAAATGCTTGGCTAAACGCTGGTCCTGCTCCATAAGAATAAATAGGATTAGCTTGTGAAAATACCGTTGGAGCTGCTGAAGATTTTAAAATACTATTTTTGCATTAGGTACTCGTATATAAATTCAATCTCCTAGTATTTTATAACTGCATAGCACATGTGTCAGTACTATTTAAATACGTACTATAAAGCTACCATTTACTGGGTACGTCTGTCATTGCCTTGAAAGTGCCCTAACGGTTGAGAGCATGTCATGCTCACTCAAATATCTCGCTGATGATGTCGTATGTGTTGGATCATTTAGTTCCCTTCAAAATGGTTGAGCTGAATGGTGCTGATCCATACGTCATGTTAGCGAAAGGGCGCCGTTAGTTGGTACTGGTCATCTCTTTACTTTTTTTTTATTTAATTTAATATCTGATTTGTTATTTTTTATTTATTCATTACGGACGCTTTTAACGTTTTGCATCGTTCTCACATGCATAATTTTTAAGCAACACTTTGTAATCATATTATTTTGATTTAAAAGAATGTCCGTGGAGTTTCTTGCCCATTCTTCTCCACTGGTATCACCTGCTACGCATTGGAATGTGCAACTAGCTTCATCTTTCTGAATGACCGACATCTTGACGATTCAAAAGTGCCTGTAATTGGTTTATTTGAAATAAATGCTTTGACTTTGAATTTACTTACTACTTATTCGTTATTAGTGAGCTGTTATTATATGTCGGATCTGTATCTATTTTACTGTTTGTACATAAATATTAAAATAAATAAATAAATGGTATTATTAAGAAAATCCGATGTAAGCGGGGTGGTCAGCCCTTGTACTAACATCGTTGCTGACTTCGCAACCTCTCACCACGGACATGAGATATATCGGCGCAGTTCGTCCAGACAACACGAGATATAAAACACACACATGTACCTGTTCATTTATGTGCACCCATCAAACATTTATTTAATGTCCTCTACATGACCCTGCCATAGAGTGCAAGATCTGTTTGTTTTTGCTTGGTCAGGTTTCACTATTACACACTGATTAGATGTAATACTTCTGTTCTTCCTCATGCCGTTATAGCTCAACCCGTTTGTTTTAATCCCCCCCCCCCCCCCAGTTAATATCCTTGTGTGAAGCACGAGAATATAATCAAATAATTTGGCTGTAACAATTGTTTGTCCGCTTATAAGTGAAATATTAATAGTGGAGCTTTTTATCATCTGTTTGTGTATGTTGTACCTAAGGAAAACTTTTTTTTTCTGCTTTGCTGTTTCTGAGACGACGCGCAAGGCATGCTGTTTTATGAACTATTACACAATGAAACTATAAGCGCTGACAAATATTCATCACAACTCACCAAACTATCTGCTGCTATCAAGAAAAAACGACGAAGACGAGTCAATGTAGTTTTACTACACGAAAACGCTCGACCTCACGTCGCATCTGCCGTTCGCCAACAGTTCGAGAACTTGGGCTGGGAAACGATACCCGATACCCCACCCAGCTTATGCCTCAAACCTCGCCCCATCAGACTACCATTTGTTTAGAGCCCTGAAACAACATTTGCGGGGTGAACAATTTAATGATTTCTCTGATGTAGAGGCGGAGTTGAACAACTTTTTCGAGGCACAGCCCTCAGAATTCTGGGCGAAAGGCATCCAAACTTTGCCGGGTCGTTGGCAAGAAGTCTTAGATGGTAATGGTGATTACATCATTGACTAAGCTTTTTGTAGTGTAATAATAATAAAAAATGTAAAACGTAAACCGATTGTCTCATTACTTTTGTGCCAACCTGATAATTATGGGTTTCGTTATTAATCGATGTTTAATTTACCATGTGAAATGTAAATGCATGTAAATCTTATTTAGTTCAAGTAGATTGGTGCCTTTGCTGGTTCACTATTGGTTTAAACTAAGCCTATCGTGGTCACACACTACAACATTCTACGCGATGAGACGAAGATAACGCGCCACACGCGTAATTTTTTAATTACAAATTCAATAAAAACATGTCTCTGGTTGGAATTTGGTTCCTTTTACCACGCCCCTTCGCGTGGAACGTTGTAGTGTGTGATCCTTATAAACACATCTCATTGAACTTTTTTCTATAATCCTTGACAAGAGATAAACCACAATAAGTAAGAACAGTAACCGAAACTGTCTCTCATCATATGACATAACATCATGCCTATTTTCCTCGAAGATTTAGAAAGAGTGTACATCCATATAAGATAAGGTCTCTCGATACATAAGGTTAAGTATATTAAATACTACCATCCGCCCGCAACTTCGTTTGCGTAGAATTCGGAATTCCCGCCGTTTAAAAATATGTTGCTTAAATAATGTGGTTAATGTAATTGGTTTATTTAAATAAGTACCTATAGAAAGATAGATTAGGTAGGCTGAATACATTCGTGTCTTTGAAACCATGGAAATACACATACAAAATTTCAAGCCAATCGGTCAAGCCGTTTAGTAGTTGACATACCGACAGAAGCGCCACCTAGCGGGTCCAATTGTATTTTTAAAATAATCCAGGAGACCATCGAAATACCCATATACAATTTTAACCCAATCGGTTCAGCCGCTTAGAAGTTATGTGAAAAAGATAAGTACGGAAGGATAATTCATACTACCTTTTGTCCTATCACCCGTTTTCTCATAGGAATGAAGCATTTTCCCGCAGTAAAAAGTAGCCTATGTTCATCAGAGATAATGTCAGCTTCCAATGGTAAAACACATTTTCAAATCGGTCCAGTAGTTTCGGAGCCTATTCAATACAAACAAGCAATCAAATCTTTCCTCTTTATAATATTAGTGTAGATGATGTAGGTATCAATACGAAACTCTAAAGTTGTAACCGCTATTCTGATACGAACGAACTCCAATTACATCCTGTAAAACTACACACAGTTTAACAACTCCACGTTTGCCAAATTAAACCGACGACACTCGCATACACCGGTTGACATAACGTGCCAACTTTCGACTCAGCCCGACATAAATCATCCCACCCCCTCTCATCACCCTCTCGTCACCCGGGGATGACGGGGATGGCGTTATCTTACCAAATTAATTCTACTTACAAATCTTTGTGCCTGCTCCCTTTCACGATGAATGGAACTTCGAGAGAGGTGAACTTTATGTGATTTGACTATCAGTCGGAGTTATGTCTTTGGTTTTTGTGATTAATTGCCCATGATGTGTGTCAACGGGCTCTTGGGTTCATTACTGAAAAATTCCATTAAATGAACAAAGTTCTTTTCAGTAGACTGTATGAATTTGTGTAAGATTGATAATCGTATTCAAATTTTTTTTCTTATTTCAAATTAGACAGTCATCCTTCGCATTGAGGTACTTACTGTTATGGTACCTATAACAATATATTTCGTCCTATACGAGTATAGCCTTCATTGCAGGGGCACATAAGGCCCAGATCCAGCAATGTAACACGCAATAGTGTCCCTACGTATGTATGTATATACATTATACATACATGTATGTTCCCAGCTCAGCACTGAAATCGTTTTACATCGTGTCTTCCAATTTAGCATTTTACCGCTCGCTCGTAGCTCTCTCATTGCAAGTAATATAATTTGATGTCGGCCTGTAATGTGTTCCTTTTCTTTATACATTGTTTCCGTTCGTATTTGTTACGCAAATCAATCCCGGAATACCACCGAGGATGAAGTCAACAAAAAATTTCGTAAAAACGGATCGGAGGGAATCACGTAATTTGTAAAAGCGGGTTCTGACTGACATTTATCTCTTACAAAGATGCCCGAACATCAGATAAGGTGAGCCACAATGTGTGTACGCTCGTGGTAGTCGATCATAACTCTGTGGCCACGAGCTACACGTTCAAGCGACACGCGTTTTGCTGAGAATACAAATGAAAGAAGTTGTTTAGAGCGCCAGGAGTCACCGTGACGCGATTGCGGAGGGACAGACGGGAAAAGGCGACGCGTGCGCCTTTTGCTTGACGAAAATCGCATCGCTCGGGGCCGTGAACAGGCCTTGACTTATGGGGCCTACCATACAGGACCGACACAAAAAGACCTACACAGTACACACGCAAAGCTCGTCTTAATCCCTTCCAAGAATTGTTGTTCAAATATCAGAGAATGGACCCTTTCAATTACAATCAGGCGCTTAATTAGAAGGGAGCGGGCGAGTGTTTATGAAGGTCTGCCTGGGTCCGAATCAATGGGCCACTATGTAGAACTATTTAGGGTTTTGTCGCCGGAGCATAATCTGCCAGCTTTGGTTATTGGCGCGATTTTGTTAACTTGTTATTGTATCAGCTGGTACTGCTGTGTCGTACTTAAGAGTGGCTGAACAAAATAATTATAAACACTTCACATAGACAAGATAACATGCCTGTGCTGTCAAAACTAGTAGGTATTGACTGTTCTTGCAGATAGAACCTAAACCTATAAGTATTAATACCTTTACGGAAACTTAATAAGATCATTGACACCCCAATTAGTGAGATTACGTTTCATTAATCACCTGAGCGTGGTGGTGTAGTAAGCAGAACGCTTGACCTAGTCTCACAGAGCACCGGCAGCTTACCCTCCGTGACAGGTGCGTACTTATCATCGCTCTCAGGCCGCTCATACGATAAACACTCGAGTGGGATTCCTTACGATGGGTTTTAAATCAACACGAAAATATCTGCTTTAAAATTTGAAAATAACAATTTAAGGAATGAACGAAAGTCCTCCAGACCGTATTTCAGCCACGGTGGCCAATCTCAACGGAGACTAGCCTTCGGCGCGGGAGATATTATAGTGCACAAGTGTGCGCGCAGACACAGGTGCACTCCCTCTTCCCTCACTCTCGTAGTCCGATAGGACGGCAATCCGACACGATCGGAGGGAGATCAGGCGCAGGACCAACGGCGACACGTGCATTGAACGTACAATGCGATGATGAAGGCGTTCCACAACTCGCGACGTGTAATTTACGTAATGCATAACGCAATACGTGGAATATTCAAGAAAGCATGAGTTCATACACACATACACACACACACACACACGCACTGACGCACACACACACACACACACACAAGTATAAATTAGCTGTACCCCGCGAATTTGCTCGCATACCTACTAAGTTCTACATCCCGATAGAGTTGCTCAGGGTACCAAGATTCCTTTCTCAGCGTTTAATTTTTTTCCATAATGAGAATAAAAAACAAAGGTCTAAATTTTTTTTTTCAGCTCCGTGAGTTATTTTTGCTGAATTATATGTTTTTATGGTCACAAATTCTAAAAGTTACTTCCATAACATCGCATCACGTATTTTTGCATTTTTTTTTTTTACAAAATAAAATCAAATTTAATAAAAAACACTTATTTTTTACAATGAACTAAATATATTTATTTTCTTATAACTAATCAAAAATTGTTTCTAATATGTATACACAATTTTTGGACTACTTTTTTTTCTTGAGAAAACTTTTCTTTTTTTTTATACTTCTTCGAACTCGTTTCCGATTTCCTTGTCCTTGTCTTCCATTGTTTCCAAAAAGAGGGAATCAGTTAGAAGTTTTCTTATGTCGGGTCCAGTGAAAACTCCCTCTTTTAACTTGGCCTCAGACAGTTTCGGGAACTTGGAATACAGATATCTGAAACAATTCTCATCTCTTGGCATTGACTTGACAAACTGCTTTACAAGCCCCAATTTATGTATTTTTTTTTGTTTTCTGTTATTACCAAGTTCATCCGTATTTGATAGTATTCAGGTGAGACAGCTTAGTTTTAAGACCATTTTTCAAATAAAAAACAGAATACTAAATGTTAAGTTACTTAGTAATTGTACACTAAATAAATAAAATAAATAATTCAAAAAATTCAAAAAAACCCGACTGCGAAATAGTCAACATTTAAGCAATGCACTAAAAAGACCGGAACAAGATTGAAAATAGAAAACAAAATTAAAATAAACTAAAAACAAAGTAAACTCTGCTTTGGTTAAATACAATATATTATGAACTGAAAGTCTGAGTTAAATACCCGCATTAAGTTTAGTAGCAGGCGGGACCCATTAATTTTCCTTCGGTTTATAATTTTCCAAATGGATTTTGAAATCCTTGGCGATTCATTTTTTTTTAACTTCCCGATAGGGGATTAGTTAAGTTATTGTTTTTCGGCTTATGATTTGCAAATGGGTCCCGCCTGCTACTAAAATGAATGCGGGTACTCGTATTTAACTCAGACTTTCAGTTTGTATTGTTTGTTTGTTTGTATTGTATTTAACCAAAGTAGAGTTTACTTTCTTTTTAGTTTATTTTACTTTTGTTTTCTATTTTCAATCTTGTTCCGGTCTTTTTAGTACATTGCTTAAATGTTGACTATTTCGCAGTCGAGTTTTTTGATTTTTTGAATTATTTATTTTATTTTAGACTTTTTACTGTCGCAACACACTCCTGTGAACGAAAACTGTGTAACGTTAGTTGCCAATTAAATATTTCTGATTAAATTTAAAATATAACTTATGTATATTTTTGTAATCTACTTTTAATTTCCTTCATTTTGACACCCTACTCGATAAGTACGGTTGAAAAAAAAATTTTTAACGACGTACAATTTAGTGCCAAAAATCCACTATTTTGTTTTCATTTTTTTTTTAACACCCACCTAAGAACACTTGGGTTCACTAAACGAATCTAACGACACATCGACAATCGAAATCTATTCAGCTGTTTAGGAGATACGAGGTAATAAAGGAATTTACATACAAGATACGCGCGAAAAACATAACCCTTCCTTGACAGTCGGGTTAAAAAATAATGTAGCAAAAAAAAATACGTGACGAAATTTTTTTGGTGTTTTTCGTTTTTATCAAGTTCAAATCTGTAAGAACATGTATAAAAATCTTACGCCGCTTTTTACTTGCTTTCTAATTGAGAACTTCATCTTCAAAAAACTGGTGAAGTACGAGTCGGTGAGGGTTCCGTACAAAGTTGTAGGTATGTACCTAAATAGTTCATCACAGGATTTTTTTTTTGTGATTTTCGGATTTTTTCCTTTATTTGAGCTACAATGCTTCTTGCCAAATTTTATGATATTAGGTCAACAGGGAGTACCCTATAAGTTTTGATTGCGTTGACTTAGAAGTTTGATTGTTTCACTGCTTCAAGGGATTGCAGCCTTGAGTATTTGTTATTAATTTCAAATTGATGACTTTACGCGTTCCTGATAAAAAGGGTCTTGACCGACGGATAGACAAATGATAAATGATAAATGATTTATTTTCTGTAAGTAGGTTTGTACAAACACTTTACATGTCAATCATATTTTTTTAAACTAGATGAGGTCGGCGTTTCCTATCTGACTACTAAGACTAGACGGACAACGAAGTTCCGTTTTTTATTTTAAGGTACGGAACCCTAAAAATGGAGGGTAACAGAAATTAATACGATCATGACGTTCCAGCCATTGATAAAGTGGAAATATGTCGCTGAAGCGGAGCGCATCACTACGTACCTACACAGTAACACAGCATTCCACTTTCCGTAGAACTCATAAAAATGGCTGGTATTACGAGTACATATCTAATCCTATTCTATGACAGCACAGCGCGCGTATTCCATACTATGAAACTTCCGCTTTATCCACACAATGAACTTTCATACCCATTTTTCTACGCCTAGTAGTTCAGCAAATAATAATACTTTTATGTATGAATAAGCTCCCAACAGAATGGAACATGGTACACTTTCATATCTAATGCTTTCCCTCCTGAATGCTTCACTTAAATTAAATTCATGTAACGGATAAATTATTCCACAAACTTTATCATGTTTTTGTAATATCTTAAGCAACGGGCAATCACTTCGGGCATTTGCCTAAAATATTACACATTGTGACTTACCCGAGCAGATATTTTTATGCGGACATCAGAAAAAGGCTGTTCCTCTTTTATGTTTTTAATATCTTCTACCTGAAAGTATCTCAGAGCGAGTAAAACGTTTACTGCAATCAATAAACAGAACACATTCCATTAGAATATCGATGCGGGGATAAAAACGGATAAATATAAAGGGGTGTTGGTATAAACAGGCGAACGCACGTAAATTCGGTGATGCGATAAACCGCGGTCCAATATCGTAGAGAATGATGAATGAATCCCGAAGACAAATTGTGTGGGATCGCGCGATAAAACGCGCTTGTCGGCGCAATATCGCGCGCCTGCAAATAAACTCGCACCGCGACTGTTTGTACGACGGAATTAAACGCCGCCAAGTGATCGCCTTGTTTATGTATACGCTGCTATTTGTATCGGGGTAACATACGCCACACGTTTTTAGGTTGATATAGGAAATTTGTATCGAGAATTGAAAATTAAATGGATACATATTAATATTACGCAAGCTGCCTAGCGGTTAAAGCTCGAGCTGGTTAGCCCTCGACATACGAGTGGGTACAACACATCACGATCACTGCAAAACATTCCCAAACATAACTTTAATTCTTCCATTCAGTGCTAACAGGGCAGAACTACAAATCACACAACGAATAAGAGTGCGTGATTGTATGTAACATAAAGCCCCATGGCTGCCGCCGCCGGTTTGGCAGCGGCCGGCGCATCAATCATCCGTAATTTGACGCGGCTAAAACGCGTCTTAACGCGGCTAAGTGTGGTACAAGTGCAAGGTTATAGCGTGAGGAATATTTACTTCAACAAACATATCAGAAGTCGAAAGTTTTTCTGTAAAACTTTCAAGATATAGGTATACGAAAATGAAACATTGCAAAGGCACCTGAAGCTCAAAAGTACATTTCCATGCTAAGTTCATTCATCAAGGTTTCATATTACTAGTTACAGCAGAATTATTTTAAAAACTTATTTTTTTTTGGCGAAAATAAAAGGCTATGAAATAAAACGGCGTAAAAAGTACCACAACAAAAAGAAGTATCAAGAAAATCTTTTCCGTTCATGACATACATAATTTAAAGTTAACGATAACGTTTCTTAAAAAAAAAAAGAAAAAGAAAAGAAAATGAATAAACACGTTGTTCATATTAATATAAATGTTGTTTTAACTGTGCAAAATAAAGCAATTATTGTTGCGCGAAGAGCGGAACAATTTGTTGCCTACAATAGCTGTGCACGCGTTTAAAGAGATTGCCAATCAATCCCGTTAACCTGGTATTATGAACCGTGACGATTTAACGAGAAAAATTCGCGCGCACGGGATGCGGGACGCGGGACGCGGGACGCGGGACTGCGCATTGTTTTTATTTTATTTGATTGCAGGTGAGCCTTTGCTGATCGTTACGATTTGTTCCTTATCGCACGCTCCGCGGCGCTTCAAAGAAATATCGACAAATTACAATTGAGTAAGAATTCTTCTTTGTCGCGTCTCCAATTTGTTTTGTAAAAAAAAAAAATTAGGTACAGCATTCGAGTTTACAATAAAATTTAAATAACGTTGTAGGAATTGTATCAAAAATATTACGTTTTTCAGTCCTCTAGGCGTCGTTAACTAAGTCGCCAGAGAATAATTCTGTCTGATCTATGTAGCTATTTCTGCCACAGATTTACTATAGGGGAATTCTTGCAAGAGGACAGCGATTATTACTTATTTTCGTTACAGTACAGACAATAAAGTCCGGTCATCCCAGAGGCGACATAAAACAAAACCCATTAGAACCCCGTAAAGTTACGACCCTATAAAGAGTTCTCCGTCATTAAAACAAAAAGTTAATAATCATATGATAATTTATACGGAACAGTGTAGCATGCATTTTAATTAGGACAGTAACTCAAGTCTGAAGTTAGACCGCTCCGAGTTGCCGGGTATCCGGCACTGGAGTTGAGGTGATAAATAGGGTTCCCGGCCACTAAATCACACCTTTATATGAAGGCATCCGAATTAAGGCGCTTCCACAAACGCGATTCTTATCCGGAATTATTGTAGTGTCACCTTTGTGTTGAACTAGAAAAATATACGACTGCTTGTAATAATATAAAGAACGACGCCTTTACAAAGCTCGTCTTTACAAAGTCGTGATGGATTACAGACGTAATATTTATGCGTTCACATAAAAAATAAATCAAAGAAATTGTAGACGGCGTAAATTAAGATTTTAGTCTTGGGATTTTAGGCCCGTTTCTAATCTTACTCGTGATACACTTTGTGTAACTATTAGTCTTTGTTTATGTTACTACGTAATAAATTTCAACGTTGGAAGATATTATTTAGATAGTTTCTTCATGCAATTTGAAATACCTATTCTATTGGACACAGCAGCCACAGTTTTGATTCGGCAACCACAACGCTCTAATTACACCTAAAACAATTTGGATTCAGAAATCTTAATTAATTATTGTAAATTTTCCTGTTGTGTCCCACTGAGGGGCAGGCCTTTCCGTCTTTCTAAATATTGAAGATTTTTTGTTGGTTGGTATACGTAAGATAATCCTTTGTACGAATCCTTTCAAATATTGATTTATTTATTTATTATTACTTTTTTAATTTTATTTAATAGTTTAAGCACACACATGTACAGAGGCGAACTTAATGTCACAGGCAATTTCTACCAGTCAACCTTTGGGTGATGCAGATACAAATATTCGTCACTACTGACCTGCTTGCCCGACGCCGTGTGCCCGGAGCGGCGCGTGCCGTGTGACGGCAGCACCATCCCGGCCACGTGGCTTTAGTTAAATTATGACGTGCCCGTGAGCCCTAGATATTGTGTATGCGGTGCGAGCAGACACCTGAATAGATATTGTGTGTCGACTCAAATAACGAGTTATTCGGTGAAGGTGCACGAAGCAGCGAGTTTCTAAATAAGATGTTATGGGTTATTCTACTTTAGTAAAACAATATCGTAAAAAAAAACTGGCTCATTTCAAGATATCCGGTCGTCAGTAACCTGTTTATTTTCATGATTACATGTATTTTTCCATTGACCGTACCGGCCGAACCGAACAGATCTCAGCTGAATACTATTCCGGCATCGGGTAATCGATTAAAGTCGCGTGAGTGAAGCCATATAAATATAATTAAAACTCTTTAACATATCACTAATTATTATTCACTCCTCCATTAACTACAAACAAACGATATTATTATAACCAACATATAGCTTCCTATAAATCACGAAACATTTCCCTGTTTCAAGGAAATTATGTAACCATCAGCTACAAATACACACCCAATGTTTTGTTAACAATTAAAGTTTCGTGTAATCTACACGCGCACTGGGTATGGCAAGAAAATGTCTCGGTACAACCCTAGCAGTAAGGTCGGGCGCACATTACCGATTGAGTTGGCACGTGCGGCAGATTGTACGGACTCTCACCGCAACACCGCGACTCGGAACTTGAGAGGCTGCGTCTCGATCGCAGAGAGAATTATCGGGTTCACGTAACTAGCATAATTTTAGTTATAAGATGTTTTATCTTTGTATACAGCGTGTAGTCGCAGGTAGTGTAACAGTTGTCACGTGTGGAGTAGATTACGTGATGCTCTAGATCTTGATACGGCTTTAGTAATAACACGTCGCTAACTATCGCTTGCCTAGGAGATTGCGAACTGCGTGACCTGATATACGGAACACAGTAAGGTAGAAGATTGATCTTTCAGAATGAAAAATATTTTGAAGAAGGATAATCATTGGTATTTTTTGTAACTTTGCCTGGTTTGAAATAGTTCCGAATTTGTTATGGAAATTAACAGTAGAGAAATATATATTTTTTTAATGTTCTTTAAAATAAATGAGCCTTGTACAGCAAATGAGCAATTTGCTTGCACTATTACAAATAACAACTTGAAAAATTGTACGAACATCCGTAAACAACAAATTCCAGCACATATTTAATCCACACGTAAAGTAAATATTACAAATGAAATGTTACTGGCTAATTATATAGTTAATACTCGAGGGGTTTGGCGCTGATAGTCGAAATACAGGCTCTGCCTAGTTCGACTACAGATGACTACACCGCTTGTATTGACCTAAATTATTTTGTTAAAATATCTTGTAACTTATGTCTAAGTTTCTTTAAATAAACATTATTACTATTATTATTATTATTAATCTGCAGCCTACAATGCCACCAAACGCTATCATCCAGCGGTTGGTGCAATGTAAACTTGGTAAAGTTTAGATAAGTACCTACAGTCGGAGCGGCCGCGCGACCGCAGCGCCGCCGCGACGTCGTACGGTGCGCTCTGGTACTCGTACAAACCTGCGGCACACTGCCAGGGCTGCCACAAGGAATTACTGAAATACGAAGTTATATTACATAGTAGTAATAGTGTTATTGACAATGTATCGAGTTTGCGCAATGTACCAGTCTTGCGACCCAGGAGAACTCACAAAGTGCCTGGAAGCAATTACTTACCTCCACTTATAGGATTCTACATGTTCAAAAAAATGTGGACACTAAAAAAAACATTAACGAACCAAATTAAAGAAAATTGTTAAAACTCGGCCCTAATTTTAGATTCAAAATTACCTGCATTCCATAACCTATCTCAAAAAGGATTCTTGCATGTAGGATTATGTTCACATGTGGAATAATTTATTTATGTATTTATTTATTTATTTATCCTCACACTAGAACGCCATTCAGCAATTACACCAGCGGAGCAAAAAAAAAACTTCATGTCCTGGTTTCCATCCATCCTGTGCGCGGTGGACATCGCTCGTCGGGGGACGGAACAGAGTATGTGGGACTCCCTGCCAGAGTGGCAGTATACCCACTAAAACTCAGCGGTGTTCCCTCATCGCCTTGATGGGGGGGTCATGGGAATCCGGCTCAGCCTTTGCGTCCACAATCCCCCCGGCGCATGCCCGCCTAGCTGGCGGGCCCTGCATGTCTCCCCGAGTGGGGGGCTACGGGATGGGCCGGGAACACCTGGCCATTCCCGTCCGGCACTGGTGGAAACCTGTGCAATGCAGGCGAGGGTGAAACCCCCGCACCCGTCGCCTGCTGGCTTCCACCTGGGAGGAGTCGGAGATGACTGCCATATTGACGTCTTCTTCGATCCCTCCTCCGCCTTCGGAGCGGCGCCGCGAGAGGGTCTTTCTCCCGCACGCGCTCCGCCGCCTCCTTCTGGGACATGACGTGTTCGCAGAAGGAGGCGACTGCCGCCAAGGACCCCTCATCCCCCAGCATGGCGTTGACCAGGCCGGGGAGCGAGAGGTCCGTTCCGATCGCCGCGGTGAGACTGCAGCGCGGCCCAGACCACGACGGGCACACCTCGAGAGTGTGCTGCGCCGTGTCCTCCGTCGCGCCACAGCCGTGACACGACGGCGTCTCCTCTCGTCCGATCCGGTGCAGGTACGATCCGAAACAACCGTGTCCGGACAGTACCTGCACCAGACGGAAGCGGATGGTCTCACCTTCCCCGAGCCTCCCAACCCTCCCGACCTAAACTCAACCTTCTTCAACGTTTCGGCCCCCACTTGTTTGCAGCCGTGAGCTCCTTCCGAAGAAGTTCCGCCGGCGGCCTTGATGGCTTGACTTCACAACACTTAAAGGATCTATTGAGTCCAGGCGCCGGGGTTGCCAGGCAACACTTTTGAAGTAGCTTACGGCCATGATTAACCTCATGCTTACCGGCGGTGTGAACGAGGCCGTCGTCGATGTCTTGTACGGGGCCAACCTATGTGCCTGTGCAAGAAGGACGGCGGCAGTCGTCCCATCGTCGTTGGATGTACCTACAGGCGTACGGCAGCCAAAATATGTTGTAAGCTGCACAGTGAGTCGCTTACAGCTAAGTTTCAGCCCCTGCGGCTTGGTTTTTTTCGCAAAAGGGAATTGTGAGGCTGCCGTGCATGCCCATTCCACCTTTTTAAAGTCCTACAAAGGTGAGTTCATCCTCAAGATTGACGTTAAGGACGCCTTCAACTTCAGTGATACTTTGTTGGCTGAATTCAAAAAGGAACTTCCCGAAATGTATGGTTTTATGTGGCAATGTATTGTTCCAAATTATTATACAAGGACAATGTTTTGGAATCTGCAGTTGGATGCTGACGAGTTGACTGTCTCGGGTCAGTAATTTTCAGTTTGGCTATTCATCCAATTTTACGGAAACTAAATCCAAAATTGAATGTGTAGTATTTAGACGACGGAACGCTTGGAGGTGACAAAACAATGTTTACATTGTTTTGAAATATCTACAACTGCTCAAACAGGAATTTCAATCTGTTGGCTAGGACATTAACCCCTGAAAATGTGAATTTTACCTTGCTGACATTAACGACAAACAATTGACTCTAGATAAATGTAATTCAACAGTTCCACAAATCAAAATGTTTGACAAAAGTTCAATGCACTTCCTAGGTTCCCCAATTTTAGAAGACAGTTTTTCTCCTTTCATCGACGAACAAATTAAAAATTTGAACGTCATTTCGGAAAGACTCTTCACAATGAATTTACATTAGGCATTCACCCTGATTAGATACTGTTGTTTTGGCCCAAATTTTATATATTTTCTACGTTCTTTTCCTTTATGGAAGCAACCACATCTGTTGGACAAAATTGACCATAAATTGGACGACCAACCGTGCTTCAAGCCACACTACCCATACATTTTGGCGCCTCAGCGTCCGCAAAATTACCAGTATTAGCTTACCGGCGTTCCTGTCCTCTGTCCAAAGCACTGAAAAGTTGACCGGGAAAATTTTAGGCCCCGTCCTGGTGGACCCTAAAGTACCACGCTTGACCGACGAGGCGAACGCCTGGAAAGCGGCTTGCCCGGATACAGATCGGCCCGTAAGCCCATCTTCCCAGAGATAGTGGGATGCATGCATGGGTGTCTGCAGGTTGGTACGGAATAATCTTATCAATACGTCCACCAATACTGCTGCGCGTGACCGCCTGCTGGCTGTGGGTGAGTAGGAGTCAGGTCTCTGACTTCAAGGTGTCCCGTCACCCCCTTCCGGCTCGCTACCTGTCTGCGTTTAGGCGCTCCTTGCGGGTTTCCGCATCGCTGTCAGTGCGGTGAAGCTGTCGACTGCCTCGGACACCATGACCTATCCTGCAGTAGAAACACAGGCCAGATAGCACGGCACGCCAGCGTTAATAACATCATCCGTCGTGCTCTTGGCACCGCCAGGGTCCAGCTGTTTTAGAGCCCAACGGTCTTGCACGTGACGCTGGGAAGAGACCAGACGGAATGACCATAATGCCCTGGAAGTTAGGCAGACCTTTGGTATGTGATGCAACATGTGTCGACACCCTTGCGCCATCCCATCTTCCTAGCACGGTGAGCTGTGCTGGGGCGGCTGCTGCCTGTGCAGAAAACCTCAAACGGTGAAAATATTAGTTATAACCTGATTGGCAGTTATATGTTTGAGCCGTTTGGGGTTGAAACACTAGGGCCATGGTCTGAGTGGGCACTTGGTTTTTAGAAATATCGCCAAGCGGTTAGTCGACTCTTCACGTGACCACAGGGCTGGCCTATTTCATGGCCAAAGAATTAGCATCACCATACAACGTGGCAATGATGCCAGCCTTTTTGGCACTGCTCCTGTTGACAGTGATGTGGATGAATTTTTGATACTCTATGATTATTTTGCTTATTTTTTCATATACATGTACATATTATTATTGTAAATGTTAGCTTATATTATGTAAATATTATTTTTGATTATGTAAAAAAAAAAAATGATTGCCAGTGTGATCTCTAGGTATAGGTAGTTAAGTAATTATTATAATTGGAGTTCCCAGAAAATATTGAGAATAATATTATTCATGTGAAATATACTTTCATGTTCACAAAATACCTACTCCACGTAGCGTAACTATATAGATTTCTAAGAATCCAATTGTAAGGTTTGTGTCAATTTTATCAACATTACCAATTTTATCGATTTTATTATTATTAGCTTTTCAATTTTAATTTCAATCAAATTATTTTTTTATTAGTCAATTAAAAAAAAATCCTTCAATTAAAAATAAAAACGCATGAAAATCCGTTTCGTAGTTAAAAAGAACAATGTAGTCACACTATTTTGCCTTATACGTACTTCCTATTTACTTGTTTTTATGTAGGTAATACGCACATATTGGTTATTTTTTTTCTCATTAATCACAATACAACACACATACACATGTATGTCACAACATTTTATTTGATATTGTATGAGCTTTTCTATATTATCATATTTAATTAATTCTCTAAATTGATTATAACGGACACACACTTCCCTGTGTTTTTGTTTCTCCAGCGTATTGCACTCGTGGGTTGCAGCTGAACATCAGCGTCAGTTGAAAAACCCTGTGCTGTCATCTGACATTACTATGCTGAGCTGAGGCCCTTTTGGCATTACAGTCTTTCTTTTATTTATTTATTTAAACTTCTCGCACAAAAGGTACAAAGACGGACTTAATGCCTTAGGCATTCTCTACCAGTCAACCAAGGGTGGTGAAGAGATTAGATGGCAGGTGCTTTTCTGTCTTTATAGTTTTAATGTGTATTTATTTTTCTGTAATGCCAATAAACGCATTTTTCTTTCTTCCTTGTTTGTCGACTTTTGAACATTTAATTAAAGTTTAGAAGTCATCGAAGTGGATTGAGTTTTATAACTGTTTGTAATACGTATGAAGCCTGCAATTTTCTTTTGTGATAAATGAGTGACATTCAAGTAGGCGGCCTTTGATGATAAGTGGTCCCCGCCGCCTGAGCATCTGTGAGAGCTATCAAAGTTATCGCAGTGCATTGTTCACCGCAGATACAAAGTTGAAATATTTCATGTGCCTATACTTACACACAGCAATGCGGCCAGAATAAGTACTTCCCCGGGCTAATTCTTTCACAAAGAGTCTGCCACCGCAGCAATCCATGTAAACAGGGTCAAGTCGTCTTAACTTCTTCTTCGTGCAGATTTTTCCAAAGCCAGATAATTTTATCAGAGGAATAATTTTTAATTTTTGTGAATTCTTCCATCCAAAAACTATCAGACATTGAAAAATCAGCCCTTAGTGAAATAACCCAAATTAAATAGATTTAAACAATCTTAAACGCTGAATTGAAAACCCGGTAATGTAAATACAACCGTTGACTTTTCAAAACTCAAACATTTGCCCGCAATGGATTTCCGTACATTGTGTCAAAACTCGTAATATAAAATAAGCCATTACTTCTCTTTGGTAGGTAGCGTTAAGCCAAAAAATTAAATTCATAATCACCGCCCAAACGTTGAAAAGGCTCTAAAGTTTATTTAACAGGGGCTTAAAGAAACGCCGGGCCTCACTGACTTGTTTATTCGAGATGAAAGATTTGATGGCGCAAGTGGTAAGCGATAGGATTGCGAGGAGGCTGGGTACCTAAGGAGCTGTTAGAAAGACTGCGAGGATAACTTTTTTAATGGGATTTTCGTTCAGCACGTAATAAATGACATAAAAGAATATAATTTATTCTCAATATAGAAAACAATCTGTATAAGATTGCTTTCACTAGTTTTGTTTTAATACCGTTAAAGAAAGAAAAAGCCTTCTTACGCGAAATATCTACCCTCAAACTCAAAATAAACATATTGCTGGCATACTTACCATTTTATTAGCAAGAAAAATATTTTAAGAGTGTTCGCTCTTCACGAGCCCAGATAGTTTTCATGATTCATTAGCTACAGCAGCTTCCCGCTGGGCTCATCCATGTTCGCTGTTCATCTCACACTTCCACCGCGACAGGCACAAAGCATCCTTGTATTAAGTCGTAAATTAATTTCACCTTCATCCTGTGGAGGTACAGGTCTCCCAGTAATGAGGTGCACACTATACTTCTATTTACACATATTTCTTTACAAAACTCGGCCGTATAAAAACGTAAAGGAAAATGGTTTCAGCGTTTAGCTGAAGCTCTTTAATCCTATTTTACAACGAGCCTTACTTCATTTACAAACGGAGCAGATAAGCCTGAGTTCACATTCCTAACATTCGTTTTGTTGATCTTTTTTAGATAAAGCATGCCCTGATATCTGTGCAGTTCAGTTGAATCTCCTCTCCCGCTATAAAAATGCGGTGAATTATCTGCTTCAGAAAATTGTGTGCGATCCAAATCACGTTTTATTTTTCTAATTCTGTTTTCGTTTAGATTGTCTTGCGATATTTTTTATCCTAACTTCATCAAACAAATTCCATTTTGTGCAAAATGAAGCTAGGAGCACCGCGCTCGTAACAGCATCGATGAAAATTCAATTTATAAAAATCACGAACTTTACGACTAGTGAATGAGCGTCGAGATAAAATTATTATGTAATTTAAGTGAATAGACACATAAAATCGTCGTTATAATAAAAGGCATTCATTTCATTTTAAGCCCAAAAGCGATAGTAATTTATTCAATAATTTTACGATTTCAAAAGGAATACCATTAAACGAATAACATTGAACGAAACGCGTAAGAATGTAATTGTTCGTACAACATACAACAATTGATACAAACTAATGACTTGCGAAATTAAATCAAACGAATGAGTTAAAAGGACTGAAATCACATTAAAATCCAAAACGACACCAACAAAAAAGGTTTTAACTCCAATTATTACCCATTCCGTATCTGTCTTACACTGGGACTGTGAGCAAAAAAGGGACGAGGGGACAAAAAGAGCCCGCGATAATGGTCCCACGCACTACCGACAGCCTCGGGCCATTTTAGGGTTTAGTACAATGGGAACGCTTGAACGGTAATCGACGTTTTATAAGAAGCACTACAGAGCGGTTACGTCACCGCGACCTTTTCACTGTACTACTTGATAGCCTTTGTGTTGCTCTCATTAGAGCCACTTTGGATTCTCTTTCAGTGGCTGAGCTTCTATCGCATTATGCAGTTACGACAGATATAGACCTTTTGAGTGGCTTGTACAAATTTCTCACTTATAAACCGTTCCTTTAACCTTTTTACAGTCAAAGAGTTCTGCAAGTAATACAGTTTTATTTAAAACGGGCTTTGAACGCGGTCCAAGAAGTCAATCGTAAAGCGTTTTATCGCTGATTCATACAAATGCGTCGCACCCTGTTGTCGCAAGAATTTCATAACTCGTTGGAGCTGTTTTGCCAATGTGGTTTCAAAATATGAAAAAAATGGTGAGAAAATTGCTACACTCATCATCATTAGTCACGCCAGCGACAAAAGAAAGACTTCTAGACTTGGAAGCGAAAATTTGCTATCCGATCAAACATACATTTATCTTCGCTATTTGCGGGCAGACAGAGAAATTTGATAAGCGCGACTCGCAAAAAGCCCGATTTACTTAATGCAAGATAAAATTTAGACATCCTCACGGTAACGGTGAGGTTGTTCTAGAAAATTCCCTTTAGAAGCGGAATATTCGAGCAGGAGAGGGGAGCACTCAACGGAACGCTAATGGCATCGTTTTAAAAGGAAACGAAAATAATAAATTATTGACATCATCTTTTCTATCGCGCCTTGGAAATTATTTATTTTATCTGTACAGTGTTAATGCCAGCGTCGGTTGAAAATAATGCTCTTTGCACTGGTCAATGAAATGGAAACAGATGTTAAATGTATGAAATGTTGATGGAATTTCCGATAGCGGTGAGATTTATTCCGTGTTTTCTGCGTATATTGTGATCGGATTGATACTGCGCCACTCTGGATGGTGGGATCAGATGAATATTGAAACAAAATTTTTGAATAAAAGCCGAATCGTTGCTTACGAGTAGGTAATAGGTAACACGGGCTGGTGTCCGCAACTCCACGTCAATGCGCGTATTTTGCGTACGGAATTGATAATTATAATTAATTATTATAATCGTAATTCCTAAACGCAAATACGGGTGAGTACTCAGTATATAAAGTAATTTAAATAGTTGGAAAATGTTTGTCGAGTTTGCGGTCAATTAATTTAATGATGCCCTTTTAAAATTAGAGGAAAACATTTTCATATTTATTTACGTTCTATATTGTAATATAATTTACAATTCAGTACCAATGTAGTTGCAAACGGACTTTAGAAATGCAAACATGGTACACGATCAGAAAACAACAACATGACCAAAACGAAATCTGTAACTGAAACATACGAAGTACTACTGAACTTACAAACTCAAAACAGTTCAGTTAAACTAATTGTACAATACAAACAATGCGGTAACCGTGTGGCCCTAACGATCGCTTCAGGTGGAGCTGTGGAGCTCGAAACTAACAGGACAGATACAAGTAACAGAGTATACAATACGGTCGCACAAAGGAGGCATCGTATGAGATAACAAGGGGGAGAAGTAGCGGCCCCATTACGCTGCCTTGAGGTACTCCACCCTTTAATGAACGCTAGGACACCGCTAAAGTGAAGTGTTCTTGTTGCTTTAATGGTTTTATTTACACCTTTGGTGTGGCTTTTAATTACTTTGTAGTAATAAAATGTGACATTCATGTTTTTGTGTATCTTCGGATGGTTTTACGAGTGTAAGGCTTATGCAGAAAAGCGATGATAATGTTAAATATAAAAATAATTATTTTAGTACCGAAATAAGAATGTGTTATTTGGCAACACGCATTGATAAAATATAGTTTCATTATTATAGTTACGAACTTTATAAATTTGTGTTGACAGATGAAAATAAAGTTCAGTAGTGTGCACAGGGTTGGTGCCAAGTGGCGATTGGTGAAAGACCCAATGGCGACTAACAATAATCTGGCTTTGGCACGCGTCCGACTCAGCGCAACCGTGTTAGGATATTAAGCTTCGCAATGCGATTTGACTCACCACATTGGTCTGGTGGCACAGCACAGCTGCAAAACATATGAACCTATGTATAATGCTTACATCAGCAAGAACTCTTTTTGATTTAACAGATTACTGTGTTGAGAAGAAGAAGAATAGAGATGAAGGAATAGAAAACTATGTTGCGCCGTGGCACTTGAACACTGAAAAGTGGCTTAGTAATCATTTAAATAGTATAACGATTACGAACGAAGAAGAAAGTATAACGATTGATCGATCTTCTATTCATAATCAGCTTATAACGTTCCCACAGCTGGGACACAGGCCTCTTTTCAGTGAGATTGAGTGGCCCGTAATCTACCACGCGTGTCCAGTACGGTTTGGTAGATATTGGCGATCTGCTATTAATTCAATTATTTTATTTTGTTAATTTTTATATTTGTACAGATGCCAGCACATCAAGCTACCTGAAACTGTCAAATTTTCCCAATAAACTTTGAACCTTATGCTTTAGCGATAAAGTTGTAAATCTACTAAAGAAATTTGACAGATTGTAGTAGCTTGATATGCTGGCGTCTGTACGCTGACTATTTTATTATTATTGTGCTTTATGGATTGTATCTAAAATAAACGTTTTATAATTATGATTTCCTCTAGTGAAAGCAAAACCATTGGTATCAGCAGGGTAAACATTTTTATTAACATGTACATTATTCTCATTTACCTATGTAGTTTTCACGTTTACAGCGTGCTCTACGTATTCAAGTAAACGATGTCTCCAAACAAAATAGTTGAACAATTTATAAGTATTTGCAACAAGTTTGTATTTAAAATAAATTTATCGTGAGATTAGTGCTAAACTCACTCACGGATCGATTTAATCACGAGCCTCTTCAAACTAATGGGTGAGGCCCACTTAATGTACAAATAGGCCGCTCGGATTGTAATCTGGATAGAGATTAGGCAGGGATTGAGGAGGTCATCGCACAATTCGCCCCGCCGGTCATCAATGTAGCGCACTATACAATTATGGTATTAGTTTCAGCCGCAAGGTTCAATTTAATGTCAGCTGATTGCTGTATTGTTTCGAATACTATTCGAAGATTGACTGATAGATTTACCTTAAACGAAAATGAATAGCTGAAAAAACCTTTAATAATTACAATTTTAATGATAGCATTCTGATGTATGTATGTATGTAGTAGCAGTAACTACTACTTAGAATGTTCACAAAATAATTTAAATTAATTTTAGAGCACGTTTACGTAACTTATTGAGGGTAGAAGTCATAAATAATCTCCAACATTTTAAAGTCACTTTACGAAAAGGTAGATTCCTTTAAAAAAAAACTTTCTTCTTGTCAGAATATTTTTCATAAAATATTTAAGTTAAGTTATAATAAAATTAAACTAATATTCATTTATTTGCGTTCCACAAGGTAAAACCAGATGTTAACAAAAGGCTTAGAGCTAAGAGCCGTTGTAGACACTGTCAGGGCACAGCATTATTGTTTGATACATAGGTACTACTAAAAGTTAAGAATCTGAATCGTAGAAACAAAAAAAAATATAATATATGAAAACTGAATAATTACATTCGTATAAGAAGTTAATAACAATAACATAAATAATTCTATTATTGGTAAGTAGGTAGAGTAGCCATTTTCTTAAAATACTAATATTACATTTAGATACTTACATATATTTATATTTACTTAAGTAATATTATTACAAACACACAATAGTGACCTCCTCTAGTGCATTACCAAGGGAATGCAACTGTAATTTTGCTTACTATGTAGTTTCAGTGTACTCGTATAATGGACACGACTTAGTGGACTCGTAAAAATACAAAATGGATAACAGCCCCTTTAATCCAAGGGGGCTACTGCATCACTCTACCTCGCCGTCGAAGATGACGACGCAGAACCCAGCCCTTGAGTCGGTCACGGCTGATGTTGTTTCAACGCCCGAGATTCAACAATGGATGACAGCCATCGAACAGCACTTAAATGAAGTTTGCTCTATTGCCGCAGATGGCAAACTCAACTCGAAACAGAAATGGCAACTCAACCGAAGGATGTGGCACCTCACAAATGGCAGTTCTATACCAGTCGCTGAAGCAGAAAGTCATTCACGCGTATACTCGTAGCGCGGTTGATACTCTTCAGGAAAAGCGCGACCTGACGGAACAGATTTCGGAGCTCAAGCAGACGATTAAGGACTCCGGTTCTGCGGGAAATATTTTGTTTGCCGATATTATGATGAAGAAGGGAGCAAATTATTTCATTCGACCGAACAATTTAAGCTCCGTAGCTAGTTATCCCAACGATAAATTAAAGTCAAGTGGCGAAATAAAAGAACTCGTGCAAAAAATCATTCGCCATGGTCAAATGAAGCTGGTGTCCGAAAGACCAAAAATGGAGGTGTTATTATTAGTACAGAGACGAAACATGATGTTGAAAAACTCAAGCACGCAGTCCAGCTCTCGCCATCCGTACTTACCACCGACGAACCAAACAAGCGCAAACCTCGGAGCGTGGTTGCAGGTGTGCCGACTACTTTGGCTGAAACTGAAGTCTAAGGGTGCATTTATGAACAAAACATATCCGACAAGTTTCCAGTAATGGCTATCGACTCCTTTTTGAGTATGGTTAAATTAAGCCACAAATCTGGGAAGAAAGATGCGTCGACCTGCAACTAAGTCATTGAAGTTACAGCCAATATACGTAAACCCATACTATCCCAATCAAGGCTTTTTATAAATTGGACGTCATGCCCTGTCAGGGACTTCACCTTGGTTGCCTGATGGTACAAATGCCCACAATATGGTCATGCAACAAAAACATGCAGAGAGCTGAAATCTATCTGTGGTCACTGCGGTGAAGAAGGACACTCGATGTCAGAGTGCGCGAAGAAAGCTGACACACCGAAATGTGCAACTTGCACACGTTTTAAAAAACCCAATAACCACAAAACGGGAGATGCTGAGTACCCTGCTAGGAAAGTAGCGGAATACAGGTACATCAACTCTATCGTCATACTTAAGGCCAGACTTCCATGTTTAATGCCTGCTGCTGCCTTCACAAAACACTACACTTGCCTACAAAACCTCGATTGTGTTGATGTTTAAGCACATTAGTCGCCCACAGCAGAAATCGAATAATCAAATTGCCTCGAACGTGATTTAATTTTGTGCAACATTGACTTTAACCCACTTACCAATTTCTGCTGACGCAAAATCATATCTTATGTGTTTAGCTAAGTTTTAAAGTGCAAGAAACTATTTTACGCTGACTAAATAATTACGTATAAAACACTTTTTGTTATTTCGATCTTTAAGGTAAATAGTATTTAAGTAAACCAGGTATAAAATAATAAATTAATAAAATTTTGTCATTATTTCAAAACTTCTAATGAATAATGAATAATGTTAAAAATTGTACTAGTACAGGCATCTAACATTATAAACAGTTAAAATTCAAACAGTTAAAAGTCATTATTATACCTTTGTAAATAATTTCTACGAGTTTATGTAATAATTTCACCAATTTAAATACTGAATAAACAAACATAAAACATTTGAATATCAGATCATATTTTATGATTAAAAATGAATAATAAAGAGATCAGTTTCAAGTGTATCACAATTGGAGACAATTTATAGATTCTGTAGGTAAAATTTTGTTGTGTTGGTGCATAAGTAATGACGGTTGTATTAAGTTTAGTTCGAAACTCAAATCTTACATAAAACGCACACTATAAATGATAAAATGATAAATGATTTATTTCTGTAAGTAGGTTTGTACAAACACTTTTACATGTCAATCATATTTTTTTAAAACTAGATGAGGTCGGCGTTTCCTATCTGACTACTCTGAGAAGAAACGCCGAAACAAACTCAGAGGTCACAGTCTCTTTTAAAGTCCAGACATATTCTTGGTCAGATCATGTGAAGACCATGTAGATTGGTGTCTGAAATGGTCTATGCAGCCAAGCATTATTATTATAAGTTGGGGGATTACATCGCTGACAAAAATGCTTGGCTCATTGCTGGTCCTGCTCCACAAGGGCGCAAAAACGAATTAATTAGTATTCAAAAATGTAGTTGGAGCTGCTGAAGATTGAAAAAAACTACTTTTGTATTGTATAAATTCAATCTCTTCATATTTTATAATTGCAAAACACACGTGTGAGGACTATGTACCTAAACTATAAAGCTACCATTTACTGGGTACGTCTTTCATTGACTTGAATGTGCCCTGGCGGCTAAGGGTATGTCATGCTCACTCAAATGTCTCGCTGGTGGTGGCGCGTGTGTAGGATAACTAAGTTCCCTTCAAAATGGTTGAGCTAAATGGTGCTGGTCCATACGTCATGTTCGTGAACGGGCGCAGCCAGTAGGGACTGGTCATCTCTTAGCCGCCACGGCTTATTTTAATTTTAATTTAAGTATTAGCATTTCTGAATTGTTTTTTTTTTGTTTTCTACATCGTTTTCAAAATGTATAATTTCAACGTGAATGATGTAACCAATATTTTGTAACAATTTCTATTATTTAAAAGAGTGTCCGTGGAGTTTCTTGCCCGTTCAAAACACAAGGTTCACAGGTACCTAGTACGCTTTGGAATGGGCAACTAGCTTCATTTTTCTGACTGACCGACCCTTTGACAATTCAAAAGTGCCTGTAATTGGTTTACTTGAAATAAATGCTTTGAGTTTGAGTTTGAGTTTAAATTAATAATCAAATAATTATTATAAATTGCACTTGAATTAACGACATCTCGTCAGCGGTTAGGCAAATAATGAATTCCATGCACGTAACGAAGAGCTCTTTCATCGTCGAATCTTGTGTCCTTTATAGAATGACTAAGGGGCCGAAAGAGATAAAATGTCGATGGCATAATATCCGACGAATATGGAGATGAGATACAAGTGTCCAACCAAAATATAATAATTTGACACACTCTAAAAGCAATATGTGGACGGGCATTATCATGAAGAAAATATATGCGGTGTGACTTTTGACGCTTCTCTTGGATTTCATTACGAAGACGCTCTAATTGATTGATGTAAATATCAGCATTTAATGTAGTATCCTGGGGCAAAAGTTCCCAGTACAGAACGCCTTTACAGTCCCACCACACGCATAACATAACCTTAACGACATGTGGTTCATTTTTTGGTGTCGGTATCGGCTTTTCTCCAGTCTTCAGCCAAAGGCGCCTTCTAGTGTGATTTTCACCTTCCACAGTACACATGTTTCGGGTAGCATGGGCAGCGGACTGACCCAAACGAAATTCGTAAAGTAATCAGTGACGCACGTGACTTCTTGTCCGCTCCATGATTCACTTTATACTGATTAATAACTGGGTATAACAAGCGCATTCGAAACGTTCGACAAGTTTCTACAAGTTGTAAATATTTAATCTATATCTCGTGTACGCAGTATCTATTATTACCCTGCATTACATATGCACCAACCGAATATAATTTACTTAATGTGTATTTAGTAGGGGAGACTGAGGAGGGTTGTGACAAGTTTTACTTAAAAGAACATATCTCAATAAAAAACATAGTACGATTATGAACTCTATGCCTCGATGTAGCTCAATTTTTACTCTTTTGAAAGCAGTCATCAGAGTCAATGAAAGTTATAGGGTTTCTGAGAAAATCCACGAAAACCGAAACTACTCCCTTTGTCACAACTCTCCTAAGACCGAGGAAAGTTGTGACAGGTACCAAGGTAAGTGGTGGCAGCTGTACATCTCGACTATATTTGAAAGATAAAATAGTTTTATAGGGATTATAAACAAAATAAACGATTTTATTTCGCATAAAAATACTTTATTTATTATTTGGCATAATTTTAGGAACAACAATAACATGAAAGTAACATAACAAGTATTAAATCTTTTGTAAGTAATTGTGGCATCATTAAGAGATCAGTCGGCTTAAAGTCAATCCTAATCTAATCTGATAAACAATTACGACAGACGTATTGCAGCTCGCCCCCAGTGCAATATTCCTGAGACCAGCCTTTGCATTCCAGGCACTGAACCCACTTCTCATTTGATCTGCTACTGATATAGGATTGAATGCAGCACAAGCAAAAACAATCATTTTCTGCAACTGCTTCAGCAACATCTGCACTTTTCTTGTTAGTCTTCTTCTTGGCTTTTTTAGATTTAATCTTTTCTTCGCTAAAAACACACTTTTTAACTTTCTACTGGCTGCTCTGGCAGCTATTTCAGCCTTAGTAGGTGTGTGGGTTAGCACAGCTGATTAGATCTTCCGTCTATTAGGTTGGTTCTTTTTTCTTGGTGGAGATTTTGGCAACGGCCTTACTGATTTCTAGCGAGACACATCAGAAGTAGTGGCAAGAGGAATACGAGCTGTAGACGTGGAGGCAACGGGTTCATTAGTGTTATTACTTGGCAAAGATGGAAGATATCGTGGCTTGGTCCGTGGATATAGCCCAAAGTGTTTCCAGCCAAAGCCAGAGTAACCAAGGTTCCGCTTTCCGCCGATGTCATCGCACTGACTGGTTTTTAAACGGTTGTTATTCCTGTTTCATCGACTTTCTAAATACATTTTGCCTCAAGATTGCCCAAAAAAGTTCCTGAAAAATTGTCATTTTTAGACAGATTTTAATTGCTGAATACTTTTTATGTCAAACTTAGGTTGTAAGAATTGACTAAAATAAACGAACACACATGTAAACAGAAAAAAGAACACTGCAAAAAACATGTAAAATAAGCTAACTAGAAAATAAACTGAAGTAGGAGAGTTGTGACAGCGTGTCACAACTCAACTAGAAAGATCGAATTCTCTGTTGTAGACATTGCACGGGTTCCTTTTGGTTTACTTCCAGATGGGCTAGAACTAGTATTTCCAATAGAAGTAAAGTAGTTACTAAAGATGTTAACTACCTTTTTGGGCTCGGTATGAAATAGTTTTCTATAATATAGAGAGAATGTCTTGACAAAGTTAGTTTTCCATTATCCTATAGAGAATCTTTGTCGTAAACAGACACAGTATTCAGTTGGAAAACGATTCGGAGTGTGTGCGTTATGGATAAATTCGAATTTGATCGTAAACTATGTTAATTATTCTGCTGCGACAAAGGAGTGCGGCGCTCCGGCTTTGAAGTTTGACATATTAATGCCTTTTACTAAGTCAACGGAAGCTCCACTGTGCTCATAAAAGCTTTTAAGACGTGTATCCTCTCGATAAATGACTTAGTCGGGCGGATATTGATATATAATTATGCCGAGAGACAAAGAAAAAAGGAATACTGTGAAAGAATTTTCTGTTATTTTGTTGTTTACAACTAACTGCTGTTAAATTATGACTGAAATGTGTTTTAATAATTTCAGCACTAAATAAAAAGTATTTTACGTAGGTACATACTTTCAGCTACAATGAGTATTTCTTGGACTAGACTCTTTCACTATGCTAAGTTTTGTAATTTTTAGATTAATTAGAAAAATTATAATCACTATTGGTACTTGCTCCTTCGGGCAGGGTGCAATCTTTGAGCAATTTCTAAAACTACTCGTCCACGAATTTGAGTGTTCACCAAGTTTAAAGTAATATAACCCTAAGAAGAAGAAGTAGCAACTAATCGAGTTTGATGAGCAAGGTCAACAACTTTTAATTATAACCTACTAATGAAAGTTAACGTAAGCAGACTTAAGTACAAACTCTTTCCACTAAAACATTCATTTACTAATTAGGGGAGCCAGTGGAGATAAAAAATCCTCCGTTCTCTGCCGGAAACAAATTGGTTTACAGATGAAACTGTGTATTTCGTTCTTACTGAACTTTCTAGAAGCAATGTCAGTGTTTTTAAATTCTGAGAAGGAGCACTTGTACATCTAAGTTTTGCAGGAAAATAATATTTTACAAAACGCCGCTTGTATTTTGACGTTGAAATTATTATTCTTTGTGAAGTTGAAGAAGCAATGAGATACCTGCAAAATGTTTATTAATTATTATTTTCTTTTACGTAAAGAGTATTTATAACTTCATTTTTCTGCATCGATACCAAAACAGAAGTAGACCATATGTGAATGAAAAGGTTTGGTAAAATTGGAAGTATTTTTCAAAGAACACAACATAAGCATGTGTAAAATGATGACATGACATGTAAGAGTTTAGATAGAAGTCTCTGAGGGAGTGCTAAAATCCTACTTAAAACAGGCTCAGAAAATTAGGCGGACGATATAATGTTATTACGCGTAACATCGCCAAAATTTATGGTAACTGCACACCATCGCACAGTCCTCGTTTACATGGCGCGATGGCGGCACTCATCGTGAGCTCGTGGCACAACGCGCCCCCTGGGGCATGTTTGACAAATAGAGATCTCGTGCACAAAATTTGGCTTGAAAAAAATTGTCGCGGAACGAGCTCACGAAACCTATATCTACAACCATATTATATTGACCTTCCCTGCCTCCTTAAGGCCGGATTACATTGAGAAAAAACCGGTAAAGCTACCCATGCTGACACGTCACGGAGCGTTGGCCGTGATACGTAGACTGCAATAAAGTAAATTGCTCGCATTTGCTGTACGTATTTGGTACAACGAGGATCTTTATGGCGCCGATAATGTTATGGGCAGGTAATGTTCTGTTTCGAATGGACGTTTCATTGGTTTACGATCGTCTTTGCGTTCTTGATATTCCTTTGTGTGATGTAAAGTCGCCGTAAGGTTTAACAGTTCACGAGCACATTAAAGATTTTGCCATTGAAAGTACTCTAATTATTCTGATATTAGGTATTTTATGGGTCCCTGTATTACTAGTATCATGATATCGTTTAGGCTTTAGTTATAGTCTGACGACATTTTAGTTTTCTGTTATTTCCTTTTAATTTTTTTTTTACATAATAATGTTGACACAAAGAGCATGAAGTTTTATTATTAAAGCAGTCAAGTAAAGAAAAAATACAGCAACATCCATTTGGGTATAACTAAAACCTACGTTTAAAACTCTAGAGATCTTCAAGCCATCCTTCTTGAAGCCAGAGCCACTACCTATCTATTAGAACTGCTAATTAATTGATCTCTTTACTTTGTTTCTCCGAAATTGGAGGTACGTGGTAGGTCGTAATTCCCACCACTGTTCAGACTCCCTGCTATTCTAGTTTAGTAATTGGTAATTTCTGGAACGATATGAAACTGTGCGTGAGATTCCATATTAGTTGTATTAGAATTATATATACTATTTGCACCTCACAGTAGTTAACCGCACACACCTCTTGTTACCTCATGTTCATTTATGTTTCATCTTTGATCATTGCTAACGATTATGTTGCTATGGAGTTAAATAATTCGAGTTCAGTTTCTTAGAAAAGTGTAATTAGGAAAATTATGATAGGTTTCTACTTATATAGATGATTTCTACTTCTATTTTCTGCTTTTTACCTATCTGTATTATATTTATTGCTGTAAATTAAAATAAGAAGTTAGTAAATAATTAATTAATAAAAATATCAAAATGATATCCTAACTTAACTAAAACTACACACAAACTTTCTGTATCTAAATAATGTTGAGGGTTAACCTTAGATGCCCACAATAATAATAATACCATCCATAGTTACACAAATAATTTATAACGATATCTACAACATTTAATATCTGTCAGAAGATGGCTAGTAACGTTATATTTATTTAGTTCGGTCGTTGAACCTCAGCAGGAGTGTCGGTAGCCAACTACGAACCACTCGTGTTTCTGAACTTATCTTTTAAAAACTTTTGGCATGGGTTTATCCAGTGCCAAATCAGTGCTCATTTAATTATATAACTCCGCACTCTCTCTTTGCAGCATTTATTCTTCACACTACACGTCCTAGTTCTAGAAAACGTAGATTTTTCCGTTATTTTCAAGTCTAGGCTGATAAAATTTTATCTCCTATTGAGAGGTGCTAGCGGTGCAATGTCGCAAGCCGAACAAAAAGGAAGGTAGGGAAGTTAAAGTTTCTATAGACCGAGTGAGGCCAATCGAGGTTTATTTAAGTTTGCTCTTCTGGGCAAACTAAAATAAGTCTCGAGTGTAGCTCTCTAGCTTATACTAAAGAGCTACCTCCTGCCTGCTGTAGAGAGCTGCAGCAGGCAGGAGGTAGTCGCGGCAGCATCGGGAAGTGTTCACGTTCCCGGAGGAACTAAAGAGCTACCTCCTGCCTGCTGTAGAGAGCTGCAGCAGGCAGGAGGTAGTCGCGACAGCATCGGGAAGTGTTCACGTTCCCGGAGGAACTAAAGAGCTACCTCCTGCCTGCTGTAGAGAGCTGCAGCAGGCAGGAGGTAGTCGCGGCAGCATCAGGAAGTGTTCACGTTCCCGGAGGAACTAAAGAGCTACCTCCTGCCTGCTGTAGAGAGCTGCAGCAGGCAGGAGGTAGTCGCGACAGCATCGGGAAGTGTTCACGTTCCCGGAGGAACTAAAGAGCTACCTCCTGCCTGCTGTAGAGAGCTGCAGCAGGCAGGAGGTAGTCGCGACAGCATCGGGAAGTGTTCACGTTCCCGGAGGAACTAAAGAGCTACCTCCTGCCTGCTGTAGAGAGCTGCAGCAGGCAGGAGGTAGTCGCGACAACATCGGGAAGTGTTCACGTTCCCGGAGGAACTAAAGAGCTACCTCCTGCCTGCTGTAGAGAGCTGCAGCAGGCAGGAGGTAGTCGCGACAGCATCGGGAAGTGTTCACGTTCCCGGAGGAACTAAAGAGCTACCTCCTGCCTGCTGTAGAGAGCTGCAGCAGGCAGGAGGTAGTCGCGACAGCATCGGGAAGTGTCCACGTTCCCGGAGGAACTGAATGGAGAGGAATTTAATAAAACTTGTCTAGCGTTTGCATGTACATAAGTAATTACTTTACCGAAAAGCCAATATTACATACGAGTATCCCTTTCTACATCTGTAATTAATAACACGATCTATTTTTGTAACTGCAATATGTGATGAAAATACGATATCCAATTGTATGCACTACGTCATTACTTAACTTTGATAGTATAAATGCGATTTGTTTTTGAAAATGTGTTGAAAAGACGACCGTATTTTGTGCAGTGCCTCATCATTTAACTTTTCGTCACATGAGTGCGAGTTAGTCAATAAATTGTTTTTGATCTGGAGATAATTAATTTAGAATAAATGGAACTTAGCTTGTTTAGGGTTAGTGTGTAAAGATAACAGAAAGAAGAAAACATTGTGTAGAGAGCATATTCACAAGAAGCTGGCAGTACCATCACAACGCTAATATTTTGTCATTGTTTGTTTTATTTCTTTTTAGTGTTCATGTATTTATTTATATTTATTTGTGCTTATATTTATATGTAATTAGGTATATATTATAATTATAATTTTAATAGATTTATGCGTATCTTTGTATTTAAAATATTTATTCCTTAATTTTCATGATTGCACCTACCACTGTTTGTCTCTGCGTCACCCAAAGGTTGACTGGTAGAATATGCCTATGCCATTAAGCACGCCTCTGTACATTTATGTGTTTGAAGCAAGCACAAGCCTACGTTGTGGAATGCAATAAAGAATTGAGCATTAAATAAATTAATTAACCCATGACACAACTGCTATTAATAATGTGTGTCGGTGTGACTGATGGTTATACAGGATCAAATTAAATGAACTAGCCTAACTCCGCGGACGTGACGGGTATCAGTATCTCAACACGACAAAACTAAATAAAACAGATTTTCTTAACTCATACTTCAAGTAACAAAACATCCGGCGGTCGTTGACCCCAACAAAAAAACCTGAAATCTTTTTTGTTTTCATTTTATAGTGTTTAAATATCGATACCATCACGTCTGCGGAATTTTGCTAGGCAATTTGATTTGACCCTGTATATTCCAGCGAGTTAACGCCCCCTATTATATCCCCCCTACCCCGCGTTTATTAAAGAAACAAAATCAAATCTTACAGGGTGAGAAGTTCACGTTAATACAAATTACACTCATTAGATACCGATAGCACATCACTAGAAGCCCTCAACTAAATTGTTGTCATGCCAAACATTGATCAAGACTAAGATCTCTTAATCCGCATATCGGTTGAACAAACACAAGCCACGTACTAGCCTATCACGGGTACATCAAAGTGATGCTACGTGTGTGTCATCAATTATCTCTGGTTAGCATCGAGTCTGTCGAGACGATCGGTCTGCGGTCAGCGGCGGGTTGGCACTGTTAAGTAAGGTCAACGCACATGTGTGGAAGCCAGCAGGCGACGGGTGCGGGGGTTTCACCCTCGCCTGCATTGCACAGGCTTCCACCAGTGCCGGACGGGAATGGCCAGGTGTTCCCGGCCCAACCCGTAGCCCCCCACCCGGGGGGACATGCAGGGCCCGCCAGCTAGGCGGGCATGCGCCGGGGGGATTGTGGACGCAAAGGCTGAGCCGGATTCCCATGACTCCCCCATAAAGGCGATGAGGGAACACCGCTGAGTTTTAGTGGGTATACTGCCACTCTGGCAGGGAGTCCCACATACTCCATTCCGTCCCCCGACGAGCGGAGATGCGTAATGTCATTTCTCAGCGAAAAAAAAAATGTATGAATCTCTATACTGGAACGCGTAATTAAAAGCGAGGTGCCACATAAGTGAGGCATCGCCGGGAAGGTACTGTCACGAGAATACAGAGAAACCTTACACTTACGCAAACTTCAAAAGAGATTTTCTCGCGAAATTACGATTGCAACTTTGAGAAAAAAAATCATTCCAATTTCATAATAGTATGGTTTCAAAAATACTACGTTCGTAACACTATAAACTTTCTATCAATACTCTAGGAAAACATCGCTTTTGAACCTCGTGGCTGTACGTTGGGTTGACGCCTGGTTGACGATGAACCGATGAGTTGAAGCGATCCCCACCCGGTGCAATATGCGATGACCTTTAACTAGAGGATGGCTGGTGACCGATGACGTAATGAGTTGACTATTACAATGTTGTTGCAGCTAATAATATTATGCTTGCCTACATAGTGTGCGTTTAATGCATGTTTTAAATTTATTCTCATTTAGTTCAAGAATATCGAGTGGTATTTGGTTATAACACTTTACACAGTACCCCATAAAAATGTTTTTACTATAGACAATCTGAAACGTGCTTGACCTAATTTTATCCTATTTCTAGTGTTAAAATCATGCCTGTCACTTATCTTACTAAAAAGATGTAGATTTTTCGAACGTGCATAATGTTTTCATATATTTATTGACAAATAACCATCATGATGTTAATTTTTTTAAACAGTTCCCTTAGAGAATCGCGTCTGTGGATGTTGTAGATGGCTCTGATAGGCCTCTTTTGCAGGATAATGATAGAATCAATATTTGCAGCCCGTCCCCACAGCAAAATACCGTAAGACATGATACTATGAAAGTAAATAAAATAGACCAGTTTCGCGGTGTCCACGCCTGCTAATTAACGGGTTTTCCAAACAGCTTAAGTCGCTGAACTTAGCCGCCCTGCAAGTGATGTTAAATGAGGACTCCACTGAAGCTTTGATTCAAGAGCGATCCGTAGAAAAACCGTATTTTTAGTATCTCCTTATTCAATAAAACGCGACACTCAGTACTTCTAACATTCGGTAAAGCAAATCTAATGCATTTCGTTTTTTTCTCATTTAATACAAAATTGTTTACAGTAAACCAATATAGCGTTATTTGCGTCTCCAAGTTCAAGCTCTGGTGTGACATACACCACAGTTTGACGACGTAAATAACGTTACGTACTATAAAAATCAGTGATGAGTCATCAGCAAATAACATCATATGTGATCGGTTGTTCAGTAAATGAGGTAAATCATTTTTAATATACTAAAAAGGGGAACATACCCAATATTGAGCCATTTTGTCTTTTAAACCCAATTAATTCACACCCTTTATTTGAACTTGCTGAAATCTAACATTCAAAATATATTATTGGCTTGGAAGGAAAGTAATGAGCGTTGTAAATAAAAAACAAAATTAAAAAAATATTTTTTATTTAGATTTAGTCTTGTTCGTAATACACACCATTGTTATCTACAATCCTTTGCCAACGTTTAGGTAAATCGTGGATGCCTTTAGCATAAAAACTTTTGGGCTGCGATTCAAAAAACTTTTGTATGAACTCTGACAACTCTACTCTGCTATCAACATTTTTGCCTTGAATGTGATTACTAAGAGATCGAAACAAATGAAAATCGGTTGGTGCTAAGTCTGGAGAATAAGGAGGATGTGACAGTAGCTCCCATTTAAAATCCAGTAATTTCTAATGAACGACGTTAGCTATGTGCGGCCGAGCATTGTCGTGAAGAAAGTATACTTTTGAACATTTACTGCGTTTTTTTTATATTTCTGAGTGAAGTCGGTCAAGCTGATTACAGTAAATTGCAGAGTCCACTGTGGTATTTTCTGGTAATAGCTCCCAATAAATAATCCCTTGTGAATCCCACCACACAGACAATAAAACTTTTTCTTTATATGGATCCCTTTTAGGCGTCGGTACTGGTGTTTGACCCGGGCTTAACCATTGTCCTTTGCGGGAATGGTTTACATATAAGACCCACTTCTCGTCTCCAGTAACCAGTTCGTTGAGCCAATGCTGGGTACGACGTAAAGACAAAAGACTCATACAGATGTTGAGACGTTGGTCTAACTGTGCGGCTGTAAGTTCGTGTGGTATCCATACCCCTATTTTTTTTTTTTGTATTTGATGTAAATGTTCTAATACTTGCGTATGACTGCAACCAAGGTCTTCTGCCAAACAGCGTGAAGTAAGGCTGGGATCTCTTTCAATTAATTCCCTTAAACGGTCTACGTTAATTTCAACTGGTCGTCCGCTTCGAGAAAAATCTTTTAAATCATAGTTGTCGTTCCTGAACCTTTCAAACCAACGCCTCGCTGTCGCATCAGAGACCACATCTTCCCCTTCTGCACTGCGTATGTTTCGAGCGGCTACGGCTGCCGAATGACCCAAACGATACTCATACAAAAGACAATGACGTATGTGCTCCTTCGTCGCTTCCATTTTTCGAGAAATAACTGAATGTCCAACTGTGAGTGACACGTATTTATATAGTTTACCCCCACCACATTACACAATACACTCAAGGACATTTCTACACTGTTTCTAGAAAAAGAAAGAAACTCCAGAAAATATCGCTCATTACTTTCCTTCCAACCCAATAGATAATAATACATATTAAGCTATGGGCAAGTCCACCCTGTCCGTGATGCTCAAGTTGCAAGAGCAGTGTTTCGTAATTCACGCAATGAAAGCCTTGGATGGATCGTAAAATATGCCTACTGCATCTTGTGCTTCTTACAAGACAAGTATGTATTAATAAAGTGACACCGGCGTCGATTGTACAACGTCCTTTTTAGGGTTCAGTAGTCAACAAGGAACCCTTATTTGTATGTATTTTCGCCATGTCCGTCTGTCCGTCCGCAGCTTAGCTCAGGCTCTTAGTACTAGAAAACTATAATGCATGCAGCTGTAAGCATGGATATACGTGGGTGGATCAAATATAAACCGGACTTAAGTAAAAAAAAATACGCACGTATTATTATACTCGTAAAAAAAAAGGAATATATTTTATTTTTCTACATAATCTCCCCTTCTATTAACACATTTTTCCCAGCGCAGGGGATGTTTCTTGATGCCAGTATCGAAGAATGTAGTCGGTCGTGCCTTTAGCCAATTGCACACAAATGATTCCACTATCTGTCAGTGTGAAAACGGCCTCCGCCACTTGAATTTTTTTTTGTGCCATTCCTACACTTGAGTTCTTGAAAGCGTATTCTTATCAAACTGTAGAGTCAATGGATGCAAAATTTCGGAAGGTTTTATGCCCTCCCGTGTTAAAAAAAATATGATAAGTCGTTGCTCAACAGACTTATATACCTCCTGCTCATACATGATGCTACTGGCGCGCAATAAACTAAAGTGAGCTGGAGCAGTATACCCTCCTCCCCTAGATGATCCCCCTAACACATACAACAGCACCAAGCGAGTCACTTCACTCAGCGACCAGTAATAAAAAAATCCTGTTTATATTTCATTCACCTAATACATATTAATCACGCCGACAAAGTGTTAAAATAAAATCATAAAAAAAAAAACATTTTTAGGGTACCTCCCTATACACGTCCGCGGCCTGTAGGTATTTTATTTTTTGAATGTCCTTTACATTAAAAAAATAAAATACCTACAGGCCGCTTGAGTAGAAGTACTGGCAATACGCTTTGAATAGCGTAACCTTCACATCTCTCGTGCATCGTGCGAACCTGCGTGTGAGCATGTTAGCTCTCACCGTCAGAGCCCTTCGCTCCCGCTCAATATCGTCATCGTCCCTGAGGTCACTTGTCACAATGTGACCCAGATATTTAACAGTTTGAACCTGCTTTAGGGCTATTCCATTGAGAAACACAGGAGGCACATGGGTAGGCTTTTGTTTGCCGATTTAAATACTAAAATTTCACTCTTATTAGAGTCATATTGTAACCCATGCGCCTCCGCGGACTTCTCACAAATAGCAGCACCATCTCAGCAGCACCATATCGTCTGCATAACTAATATTGTTAAAATAATTGTCATCAATGTGGCAGCCGACATGTGTGCCACTGAGCCGCTCAACAAGCTGGTCAACATAAACACTAAACAATAGAGGTGAGCTTAAACCACCTTGCCTGACGCCACATTCCAATTTGTACTCATCCGACAGCACCCCTGCCCACTTCACATGGTTTTTCTGGTTGCATACTAATCCCTCAGGATAGAGATGCATTCCCCCGGCACACCCGCGCTGCCCACCTTGTTCCACAGAAGGTCGTATGCGACACGATCGAACTTTGACAAGTCTAGGAAGCACTCGTATACCGGCGTCCTTCTGGCTGTGTAGTACCCGACAGCATGCTTTATACTTAAAATGGCACTCTCAGTAGACAAGCCCGCTCTGAACACAAACTGGACATCATGCAGGTCGACTATATTCGCGAGTTTCGCATTAAGCATGCTGTCAAGTACCTTGGCTGCAGTGGTGGCCAGTGAAATGGGCCGATAGTTAGCCCTGTCAAATGAATCCCCTGTCCCATTTTTTTAAAATAGGTGCCACGATGGTACACATGAGCGGCTCCGGTATGTGTGAATGGGACATACAAAAATTAAAAAACATTGACAGCTTTAAAGTGCAAATTTTTGCTAGATTCAACTGTGCCCTCCCCCCTGCTAGGTAAATGGTAGTTTTTGGGTATGTGAAAAATTCACCGTAGTAGTATATATAACGAAATTAAAAGGAAAACAATCACAGCTAAGAAGGTTTTACAAGTTTACGAGTAATAGTCGACCAACTTACATTTGCAGTTGCAATTTTTTTATTTATATATACTTTATTGTACACCACAAACAACAACACAACATGATTTTCACATACAATGTTAAGTTTGTTATTGGGATAAATTAATTCCAACTACAGTACTACTTCGTTTTTCCCTTCTTTGTGCGTGGTCCGACACGCAGTTGGCCGGTTTTTTAAAGTTAGTTTTTTTCAGTAAATCTTCATGTCTGTCTGTTACCTTTTTACGTCTTAACAGCCTTGCGATGCTTGGCACACATGATAAAAAAAAACATAGGATACTTTTTATTTCAGTCAAACGTTCCCATTTGAGATCATACTCGATCTCCACGCGGGGGAAGCCGAGGGCAAAATCTAATTTCCGGAATCTCAATATTTGTTGTAAAAGTACTTACTCGTACTGGCTATTTTCAGATATCTAAAAAAATATTTTATTTCCTTGTTGCAGAGATAATTTCGCCCCAGTGATGTAACTGCCACCGTTCACAATGAAGGTGAAAGTGAAGTGAGCCGCCGCCCTGGGCTCCGGAGTCAGTGACGATGAGGCGAACTTGAGCACGATCTGCGTTACCATGACAACGAAGATGCTGCTCTCGTTGCTACTGCACTGCTTCTGTGTCGCCACCACAGCTTCAATACCCAGTGGAGGTAAGTGATAGGCGATAAGGACAAAGAACTCAAGCTATCTTATAGTTTTATAACCTGTACTTGTGAACATTTATGGTTTGACAGTTGATTTTGATACGGCGTTATTAAATCAAGATAGTTAATGAGAAGTCGAGATTGCACGATCGATTGACTTTTATTTTGAATAAGAAACTATTTATGTCTTGGAGTCAATCGTAATTTATTAACTCTTAAAGTTAAATTTAATATAGCTCAGCTCAGCCTGGGTAGATCGACTGAAGGATTAACCAAAAAGTTTATGAAGATTACATTATTATTTTCATCACGTATTTAATTTGGCTTAATATTTGATTAAAAATGAAGTTTTTAATAGTTAGATAAGGGTTTTTTACAAAGTGCTTATCATAGATAATTAACCAGTAAATTAATATTCTTATCTTGAATTATAATTAATGTATATTTCAAGATAAGAGAACTGAAATGATAACTTTGAGCTCGTGTATAAAAAATACTTAAAGTCTTGGAAGTTTTTAACAAAAATAGCTGTAAGTTTAACGTAAAGAAACTTGCAATATTCGCTGAGAATCTCGCTAAAATATTCCCTTAAACCCCGGCCATAACTTATTCTATTCGGGAAATAAAACAAAGACCCCACTACACAGAATGGAAATATCTCAAAAAACACGTTCTATTGCGCGTTCTGAATGAGATGAAAAAAGAGGATTTGTACTGGAGCAGAGGTTTAACATAAAATTCTAGTAAACGGGAGCATGCAACAAAGTTTGTAGTAAAGGGGTGCGAGATTCGTGAGTTTTAGTATTTTATATAAAGTATGACTACATGGAGGTGATACTATGAGACATAGTTAATTATGCAGCGTGACAAAATGTACCTGTGAAAGTCAGCGTGAAAAATTAAATATTACATGTGTTGCAGTAAATTTTGGAGTGTTTAAAATATGAAACATGTTATTAATATAAGAGAAGATGTAATGCAAATAGGGTTTATCTTTTCGGATGTAGATAGTATAAGATTGAAGTTTGTTATTCGTTTATTCATGTAAAATCTTGGTGTTAATATGATTGCCGCAATAATCTGTTAGAAACATTTCAAGATATAACTTATTTCACAGTCAAAGTTTGCAATTTATTTCATGAAGTTGGATAATTTTAAAGAGGTAAGACTAAAATTCCTAGCAGACCTGTGATTGTAGAAATCCAGAAACCAAAAATACAATTTCCAGCATACGCGGGTTCCAAATCAAAACACTTTCCATTTGCTGAATCTTTGATTCACGTTACGCAACAAATCATGTGATACATATCAATCATAAACGATGAACAGGACGAGCAAAAAGTATTCCTTGACACAGAGTAATATCAATCGGAGTGGATCAATCCGACAGTGGAGTGTCCCACGGAATCCGCACGAGTGAATGGATGCGAGCTAGGTACCGTTCGTTCTTCATTCGACGCCAATCGAATGGAATGAATCGTGTAAAACCTGTTCAGAGTGATTTTTTATTGAGAATATGGTAAGTATGCGAGCTACAGCGATTTCGGGTTGCAGGAAACATTTTTTATTCAGAACTGTAGAATTGGAAACAAAGAGAATAAAAGCGAGGACACAGCGATACAAAAAAGGAAGCTTTTTATTGTCATACAATGGCTCGTACACTACATTTATGGCCCTGTGCCGTTCAGTCAGCACCTCTGGCGACGCGGATAAGGTCTCCTACGTTGGAGATAACATTGGTCTCTAAGCCAAGCATTATTTCTATTATATTCTCATAGTTATTTTCTGTTAGTAGGTTTTCAGTTTTATTGTTTTTTCACTTCTGTAAAATAACGTTTAAATGAATATTTCCTTATTTAACAAAAATGCTGTTTCACAAAAATAGGAAGCAAAATATCTGTGTCAATCATCAAGTACGATGAAAACCAAATGGTTTCCTTCAGTAACGCGATATTTTGCACAAGGATTAGATACAGCGAAATGAAATCTTTAGCGGAATTAGAATAATAAGGAAAATACGTATGAGATTTTTGGGGATCGTAAATTCGTTTGTTTATAAACGATTTAGGGTTTTAACGCTAAAAGATTTAACTGAATAAGTTTTTATGTATGTATAGACGATAAAGAATATTAAGCAAAATAAATAAAGTTTCCTTAAGAGTGTTTGAGCGCGTGTTGTTAAAAATTGCAAATAAAATTTATTTGCAATTATATATAATTATTAAAACACAGTATTTAATACTGTGTTTTAAAACAATAAAAACATATGCATTTTTAATTTTATCGCTGCGGTTTCCCAAGATTTCTGTACATTCCCAAAGGAACTTTATGAGCAAAATTGTACGACTGGTTTTACTTTATACTCGAAATGTCCCTAACTTGGATATTCCACTAAAGCGAATGTTATTTCGACTTAACAAGTTTGAGAGATCCTAGGCAGATAATCATGTTACTACTATCTAAATAACTGTCTGTGTCTAGCAACGTTGTTGCGTAGAATCTGTCTATTTGTCTATTTCAGGAGATATTCTGAATTGTTAGTTCTAAACGGGAAAATTTCGACTAAAAGTATTGTTCCTATTTCAGACAGTAGAAATAAAATCATAGTAGTCAAAAGTTTCGTAAGACTCTGTAGTCTACATTATGGGATACCAAGACAACATGAAGTGACAAATGTACATTACTGAAATAAACTTAGCGAGGAAAATATTTATGCTTGAATCCTATAAGTGCCAAATCAAAAAATACATAATAATAAAAAATCAAATACCACTAAATATAGAGAACTGAGAGGTCAAAAACACAAAAGCATTTCCGAAATTCCGAATGAAATGTAAGATTGCACGAACACAGTCGTTGTACTCGTTGTACTTTACAGTACATGACGCAGGTAAACAACCTATGAATATCGATAAAACAAAAGGTAAGGGAAAATGCGAGCAAGATTAGCTTTTTTGCTTAGAAAATTATTTGGCGAAGCAACGTTGGAGAACGTTTTGCAAGTCGGGAAAACCGCAAGGAGATCGATATGAATACGATTTGAATTGAGGCTGACGTTATCTGGAGATGAGCACTGGGAAGTGTTCGTTAATGTACCCTATACTATGTGGGAATAGACATTTTTAGATCGTTTGAGTAACTGATATTATGGGAATTCTCAAATCGAATTTTACTATCACACTCGTTTTAGTGCCGCCCGGATTCTCTTGAGAAAATCAAGTGGTATACGTGGAAACAACGCAGCAACGAAAATTTTATAAACCTGTTTGATAGACGAATCAATCCCTCCACTACTACATGAAGGTTACTAAAGACTTAAACCAATTTACGTAGCGTAATCAATTAGGTACTTTGTTTAAAAAAAACCTTAAAATGATCGAGGAACACGATACTACGGAAGCCGATATATTTATTTATTCTTTAGCGACATGTAACTGGATAAAGTTTTCAAACAATTTATACAAGATTTTTTTTTTTGACAAAATTTTGTATTATTCATTTACGTCGTAAATCGTCGTCGAGATAAAAACAAGATAATATCGTTGAAGTGAGCTACTGAGAGGCGGGTCAGCGAGATCAAAGGGTCTGCCGCACACGGTGGTACCTTTGAATTCATCTCAGCGTGTGTGTGTGCAGTTGTCAGTCTATTTATAAAATTCCACTCTTGGAGGGTTCCGAGGAAATTGTTCTGTCAGAATTGTCGGATCATTTTCAGGAAAATAAACGTGTATAGAAAATACTTTGGGTGGAATTAATTCGGGAAAAAACGTCCAGTCCTCAAGTGTTGGCCAATGTTTAAATAAGAAAAATAGAGTTAAAAATAATAATGTAAAACGGAATAATGTGAAACAATAGGCACTTACTACATCAAAAACAACAAAGTACTTTTGGAAGCAATAGCTTAACTTTCGTTAAGAATTGAATTGAAAGTGTAGATCAATTATATTCCGTGCAGTTAACCCTTAAGTGCTTCAAATTAATTGAATGAATAAACGCGAAACAAAATTTTTGCACATGAATGAAAAGGGTGCCTATGTTACTATCAACATCAAAAGGTGAAAAATAATTAACAATTTGATGTTTCACAGTTGAATTCAGCTGATATTAAATAGTGTTTTCATTTTAATTATTTAATGGTTGTTCTTTGAAAGTCAAGCTGTCTGGAAAATTTAATAAGAAACCAAAAGAAGCTGAGGTTAACGACCTTTTTAATGACAATAACTAGGCAATAATAACAGCAGTAGACTAGTTTAATATTTTTACAGCTTTTGCGTAGCTTAGACGTCTTTATAAACAGATAAACAACGTTTTTAACAGCCATGGATCGATCGATCAGGAACGCTTGCCGCAGTTGGTTCGTGGATGGGTTACCATCTTTAAAAACCAAGGCCCCTCCGTGTCTCGAAAAGCACGTTAAGCCGTTGGTCTCGGCTGTCATTCGTGGATCTTTGACAGTCGTTACGGGTAGTCAGAAGCCCGGAAATCGAACAACCAGTCTTACCATGGGGTATCGTATTACCCAGCAACTGGGTTTTAGAGGTCCGTTAGGCAGTCGTTTCATGTAAAATACTGGTATTCAGCTGCATCCGGTTAAACTGGAAGCCGTTAAACTGGAAGCCACAACATATTTGGGAAAAAGCTAGGCAGATGATGATAGTCTTTATAAATGCTACGACAGTAAACTTCTAATATTTATTTATAGGGTTCCTAAAACAATTTGCTTAGAAAACTAACCTACTCAAAGTAAGACTTCATCGTTAACGATGTGTGTAGTATTCCTGCTGTCTTCTGTAGCTAAGTATGCTTGTAACAGGCGTGTGTTCAGAGAATAGATACTTTTATTTATTCCGTGGTTCAAATCCCAACTACAACGGTCCAGAGCTTACTTTTTAATTGCGTCAACGAAGATACGGTCCAGTCCAAAAGTAGTTTGATATATCGGAAGTAACCCTATGACCGATTAATTAACTTTGTGGGACAGTCAAAACACATCGGGAGTAAGGACAACTGTCAAACCGTGTCGTCATTCAGAATATATAAGTTTTGTTATATCCGTAGATGATACGGAGTATGAAACGCCCGTAACTTCAAACGAAAAAACGCATTTCGAGCTTTGAGAGTAAACTCCCTGGATTGAACTCAAGACCAGACTTGAGAAGGTGTGACGTTGAGCTTTACGACTTACGGTTACGACTTACGGCTTCAAAAATATTAATATAGGTACCTAATGATGTATTCAGAAGCATTCTTCGCATCACATTAAACACAATAAATATTTATAAAAGGATGTATTAGTTCAAGTATCTTCACATTAAACCGTGTCACACTATATTATAGCCCGCGTTCCGCACCATTAGTTGCGAACAGTGTGGTGAGTCAGCCAGTTTTGGACTATTTGATCACTGTGTCGTACCGTGTGTAAGTTCGTATTGTTTAGCTAAAGTCATGTAATTTGAATATTATGAGCATACGGAAGACCGAAGAAAAAATAATAATCTGTAACTCATAGAGAACTAGGTAATTGAAATTGGTTTGCTTGAACAAGTTTCTACTCGATTTTGTTTATTACCCAATAAAAATGTTACTTCGTTCATTTTCAAATAGTATAAGTAGGTAGTTTAAACGTAGATATCACTTCAGCAGGTGCTGCTTATTGAAGTACGAGGTGTTTTATTAAAACATATTATGAGGTGGCAGAGGCTTCGACTGTTTGTTACAATGGAATTAATTCATTCGTTGAATTTTTTTGTCAGTTATCAAAAAAAATATCTGTTTCGGTACATACTGACCGGGTAAGTATTGCACTTTTTTTATGAAATAGCAGATTTTTCTTAATAAACCGCGAAAAATAGAAAAATACCTTACTATGTGCTAAATTCAAGGTTTCAGTTTTCGCGTTGATGATTTTGTGTTACAGCAGTGGTCTCGAACGTCGTAGAGTGAGATCGGTATATCGGTAGGTATTTGACAAAAAAATACAATGTTCAATCAAATTCGTTTAGATAGGTATAAAAAAAAACTTACAGACTAATTTATAACAATCATACTTACTTAAGTATGATTGTTATAAATTATGTGAGCCCATATCGGTAGAAATACCGAAAAATCGGTAGGTTCGAGACCACTACTCGTCTATGATAACACAAAATCATAGTCTTTGCATTAAAACCTATATTAACTCCGTTGGCTCAGCGACTCAGTGACATAATAGAATGATAATTTTATTAAAAAAAACATATTGTATGGGTAGACAAATATGCCCACGTTCCAGTTAGTGATACATATCACACCGCAACGTGCCTAAGCCCCAATAGTTGACCTCACATTAGGGGCTCAGCGCTTAGCTATCGATTGGACCACCTGCTTGTTTGCTTAGGGCATTCGGAGCTGACTCATGTATTTAATCCTGCTTGACGACTGGTGAGCGCCTTCAATCTGTCTAGTAAGACATGGAAAGTAGGTACGACATTTGCAATTGGTATGCCTAGATTTTTTTTAAGCTGTTCTGTTCTGCTAGAGCACTGGCAGCGTATGGTTTAAAGCTGTTCTGTTCTGCTAGAGCACTGGCAGCGTATGGTTTAAAGCTGTTCTGTTCTGCTAGAGCCCGGTGGCGTATGGTTTAAAGCTGTTCTGTTCTGCTAGAGCCTTGGTGGCGTATGATTTAAAGCTCTCTGTTCTGCTAGAGACTCTTCAGCTTTATTATTGGCGGCGTATGGTGTCACCATACGCCGCCAATAATAAAGCTGAAGAGTTTGTTTGTTTTTTTTTTTTTCGTTTGTTTGAACACGCTAAGCTCTGGAACTACCAGTCGGATTTAAAAAATCTCTTTGCAATTAATAGCCTAATACTTGAGCAAAAAGAAGAGAACTCAAAACCACTCAAAGCGAAAACGAAGTCTTAACACGGGCGGGGGATAACTTCACGCGGATGAAGTTGCAGACTGAATATAACATTATAAATGCGTAAAATTTGTGAGTTCGTATTCTTGGAACTACTGATACGGCTCCGAATATGCATTCACTAATAACGTAGAACATATTTTGTGTAAAACAAGAAATTTCATGCCAACGAAGTAGCGAGCGGAAGAAAGACTGAACAATGTAAACTACAAAAAACCTCGCCATCATATCAATGTTCTATACTGCTCCGCGCTTATCAAGCCTACCTGGCGCACCTGCCACCCTAACGAAGTAGATCGAGCTAACTACCTGTTCTCACACATTTACTGAACATTGGATACATTAGCCCCCGACAGTCACACATGGTTTTATGAGCAAAGTGCTCTTTCAAGACGATCGTATGAGTTACTCCATGTTAATATTAATTTCCTGCTAGTTCGTGAATAAAAGGAAATGACTTGACTGTTTATAGGTACTCTGTGGAGTTTATTTTGCAGGATTGATGTCAATTGAAAGGAGTGGATGGGTAATTTTGCAAATTGTGGCTGGAGAGTGAACACTGTATAGCATAATAGGTATTTGAATAATAATAATTCAAATATTATAAGAGACTATATTTAAGATAACATTAAATAGGTTTTCTGGAGCCAGGGACAGACCACTTTCCATACATGTTTACTCATTGTTTATCTTACGATTATTCTTCTAATTATGATTTCTAAATATAATAAATGTGTGTATCAAATTGTCAGCGATGACGTAAGCAATCCTAATGTGGAGCTTAGCACAAATCCTGTTACATAATGTATCGTAACGTAGCTTGCTGTGACAATATTGCTGGCCGGTTGACAACCCCTGACGGCTCTCTAATAACGCGACTATTATGAAAAATGATCATGTTTACAAAAATAGTATTATATTTACACTTTGTAGAATAGGACTAAATAACAAAACGTCAGCCCTTGTCAAAGTTATGAAATTAACAACAATTTTTATTAGTTTTCTATAGTTTTACTCTAGAAAGTTTCATTTTCGATGTTAATATTTTAATTATAGTTTACTTAGGTACCTACACATAGTTCGATTTTTCAGTATTGATGAAATGTTAATAAAAAATCCAAAATTTTAGCAAAATATGCAAAAGAGGATTGCAAAATGATTACTCAGTAAATATTATAAACACAGACATTTGGAGAGCATTCGGTGTATATGTGGTTTGAACCGAAAGCCACCACGTTTTTGCCTCCTCTTCCATTTGTTGCATGACGCAAAAACTACCGAATGGATTTTGATGGGGCTATCATTGCTCAAAACGGGAAACCACAATTTAAAAATCGGAGTACTGCAATAAAATGGTGTGTCTGAGCGAGACTATCCAAATTCAGAAGCAACAAAATAAAGTACTAACAAGTAAAATACTGTTTTACTGAGTAGACAGCGTGCTGTAAAATTTCAGCGCACTTTAGAATCTCCGCATATTTTATCACAAATAAGTTCTCCGTGCCATCTCGCCACTAATAAAAAACATGTTCTCATTTTTGTTTAAAAAAATATCTTTAGGACGCTCGGAATATTGAAACTGTAAAATCACCACGTAAAATTGACAAAGCAAAAAATATACTTGTTTATTCAGTCATTTATACCAAGTAAAAGTAATTTAATAAATGGAATATGGAGCGCGCCGTACTAGAATGAACGTACCAACATAATGTAATAATATACGGTCTTTTTGAACAACAGATATAGATGCGCACAGTGTCCCACTTCGTGTTTGTATAGAACTCAATTTAATCAAAATTACAAATTATGTTTTCATACAATACGTTCGAATGGAAGGAAAATATAAAGTGGACGCCAGATGTGTGTGTTCTCACTAAAGTTTTCTTGTTGGAAAAGGATACTTTGATGCTTACGATTGCCCCTTATTTCCGAACTATTAACCCTGAGCTACGCCTACTGAAGATACGTACAAGCTCGATGAAATCACGTGCTAGAATAAGGTCGTGGTAGGCAATAGTGGCTGAGTAATGACATGTCCTTAGGCCATCACTCGTGAGCGACGTAATAGGCCGTAACCTTCAGTTCTGTTCGAAAGTGCGCAGAATGTTAAGTGAGCTCTAAACAGATTATACAGCGCGACTCGTACAAGGGTGTTCTCATTTTGATGACTGAACGAAATAGATAAAATATTCACAGGCGAGATTTTATGTATTGTAACAGCTAGATTGTATATTTTTGTCGATATTTCAACCCGATTTCTGTTGCGATGAACCAGAAAACAGCAAAAATAATATTTACCAACCATCGTAAACTTCAAAAGGCTAATAAACAAACATCGAAATTCATCGCATCATCTAAATCTCTTCCTTTGACAACTGTTTCAGTTGAAAAGGTCCTCTAAAACATTGATTTACAACTAAGACATCACTCGAGCCAGCCAAATAGGGATGTCACTTTACGTTTCTATACCAACATATTATGGCTGTCGACAAAAACACGTAAAATTATGCGCATACACGGTGCCTCGGAATATTTGGCACAACACTATAGTCCCGGAGATGGAGCGCGATATTTGCCAAAACGTTATTTAATATGTAAACACGCCGAACGTTTACACACATAAACAGATTTCTATTGTTTACTTTGCTTACTGTGTGCTTACATAGATGTGAGTTTAAACTATTTTGTTTGGTTGCGTTTTAATGTGAAACGTTTGAAATCCGCTGGCATTCGCGATATAATGATGATTCCAGGTGGATTGAGTGCAAATACTGTGTCTAATCTATTGGAAATAAATATTATGATGTCTAAATTAATTGTTTGTTCAATGCTATGTGGACTAACATCAGTACCAAATCATTGATTCGTGTGATAAAATCAAATAACATAAAATTAAAACAGGAACGAAGATTACGAGTACCTACTGCATGGGGCCGTAAAGAAATATTTTTTGCAAAAGCTAAAAGAAAATTTATTTCACAATAAGAAAAATATTGCCAGCGTAGGTAAGTGATATCGTGTTTTGAGATTTGAGAGTTAAATTTAATGACATTTATCTCAATATAAACTAAAATAACGAGCCTTAAGTTATAACATACTCATGGAAACGTTTCGGCAAGGACCTTGATTACTTTTTATAGGAAGTTTAATAAAAAGCACTTTTCAATTTGTAGAGGCACACATAAATATATATACGTGTAAGATATAAACAATTTATAACAACGCTTGATCCGTAATAAAAATCAGTCGGTCTCCGGGCCTAGGCTGTTAAAACAAAAGGGTTTTTTCCATTTGTTTTTTGTCTGACAACATTCGTCCAGAGGTCGCCGGGCCAGCGTCCATTAAAAGACTCTTTAAACAAATAAAAATGTTCAGTAAATAAAAGTGAGCGATTAAGATAGAAACGTTTCAAAATGGAGTCCTCGAAGGTATTCGCGTAGGTAATAAGTATCTCTAATTAGTTGCTCAGATTCTCTTAACTGTTCACGTAGAAAGGATTTGTGAAGGAGATGTTTTTGTGCTTTTAGTGGTTATTAAGTTTTTATGTAATGAAGGAATAAAATTACAAGCTTCGTAAAAAATAACTATTTGACGTTTTAATTGAGAAGTCTACGAGCAATACATGAGTTATGTACAGGGTGTAACAGACATCGACGCGCAAACTGTTACCATGAATTCAGAACATGATTCTAGAACCTCCGGGTAGAAATTTTCCGTAGGTTATTTAAAAACAAAACCCGCAGTTTTATAAAACAAATTGCAACATCTACACGGTTCAAATGTATGCGTATGGAGCAGCTGTTTTCTTTTTTAAATAACCGAAAATTTTAAGCACTGCGGCTGGTGGGTCAAGAATAATGTACCTACCTACTGAATTCGTGGTAACAGTTTGCGTGTCAATGTTCTTTACTCTCTTTATAATTTCAGAGTAAACTACACCAAATAACATTTAGTGTCATCACATTATTCATTAAGCTTGAATTTCTTACAAAAATATGACGGATCGACGCGAAAAAGTAGTCTAAGGATTTATGAATAACAGAAACACCATTTGTCCATTTCCTTTGCACACAATTCTCGTACATATTCGTGTTCCGAGCTGTCTCCGCCCCGTGCGATCTGTTAGGCATTTCTGGAGCAAGACGTGTAGTTCCGCAAACTGTGGGGCAGGCATATCGGTGACCTCGTTCTGACTATCTGCCGAATGTATTTCAACGTATCGAGTCTTCGTCGACCGCTTGAGAAGGAATGTTCTCACCGGAGGCAACATGCTACTATAATTTTAAGTGAATGGTTTCGTAACCCAGCTTCGGTCCGCGACTGCCTTCGCGATGAAGTTAGCCATAGGTACCATAAAACATATCATACAGCACTTGAGCATAATATAACTCGATCAGTAAAAGATTTTTGTAATCGTATCTATACTTCCAGAGAGAACGTGTAACGAAGTAACAATTTTACCTACATAGTATTAGTTTAGATTAATTCTGTTGTTAACTGTACTGTGTGGAAGGTAAGTTCTGAAAAAAAAAATGTTTCAATATTTCGTGTAAGTCGTTATTTTTTCTGTCCCTTGTGCAGACATTGCTTCATTTACTCATCATCCCTTCCTTCCTCCTTATCCCTGAAACCATTTTAATTAGCTTAGTGGACCGCATCTCACCATCATCAAACCTCCGTTACATGTACGTTGCTTATATTGTCCTCTCCCCATACCATAATGCACATTATAATTCTCCATTGCACGTCCTTAATCATCGCTTTAATAATTTATTGTTCATTACCACAGGTGCTAAGTACTATGATGTGCTCACTCCGGTATGTTTCTCGGAACATTTGTGTGAAAAATTCAGCGCTTTTAAAAACTCGTTTCCTGTATGTGTTAGCACGTAAAAGGATGTTGTGTGGGTTGTACTTATTAGTGACGGGTAGCATGCAGTAGATCCATTTTAAGTAATTTAGTTCCTTACGAAAAGCAAGGGCTGTCTACAACAATGGAAACATTGAGGTGGGACTAGAAATAAATACATAGCGATGAACGTTTGCTTGACATTCTTGTCAATCAAAATAAACCTACATTGGCACTTATGAAACGTCAGAAGCTAGGTGCACGGTTTCAATTGGTCGTTTCATAAGAGCCGGCAAGAAACTTCAACTTTTTATTTATTTTTTTAAGGTTTTTTTGTCCCAATGTTGGGTAAAGCTCTCCCCCATACTTCTCCAATTGTACTTAGTTTGTGCCTTCTCGGGCCAATCGTTCAGATGCGAGTCAAAACCCACGGTTACTCTTTAAAAAATAATTAGCTTTTACAATGTTTTCCAAATTACAGTGTTAACAGGTACGGGAGGACAGGACACTGTTTATAGGTAAACAGCACAGCCACTAGTTAATTTTTTTCTGTAAACAAGATTTCAGATTAACTTCAATACTAAATACATACTGCAATAGTTCAATAGCGTTTCTCAACGAAACGCATGCATTAATATTATTGCAGTATGTATTAATATATTGCAGTATGTATTATATCAATTCCATTGCAACCACAAAATGATTAAGTTTAGCTTAATAATACGTTTGATCCAATTGGCTCTTCTGCTTGCACGTTGTTGCTCACACTATTACACGACGTAAAATCTGGCTTAAAGGATGATACCGTGTTCTCATAACATAAGTCGACAAATTCCAGTTTATTTGATGCAACAAGCGTGCAGTATAAGAGTTTGTGAAATAAATTTGTGAAGTAAAATATGTACATAATACATAAACTCATGCATTTTTCCCATAAGGTAGGAGTAAAACAGTTATGCTATTATATAACTATAATATTTCAGGAATGAGTTGTTAATTTTTGCGGTTAGTGGAATATTTGGATTGCCAAAATACTATATTCCACGAATTTATTTTCACGCTTATTCCTGTGCCACAAATATTAGTCAAAGCGCTTCACATTGAACATGTTATGTTGGGAAATGGTTGATTTTATTTAAAAGTTTTGTTTTTGATTATTTAGCATTAAAAATGGAAGTATTCGAAGGAGTAAGAGAAGTATATGCGAAGGAGAGAGAGCTACATTTGCACCACTCATAAGTTCCCTACCAAAATGAGACCATTCCCCATACAAACTTTCAGCTCTAACAAGTTAAAATATCGAACCGAGTTACAAAGAACGCCACATTACATAACTCTGTTTTAACAAACTTCCCGTTAAAGTTTGAAAGGTATTTTATAAAAAAATCAATAACACAAGTCACCAAGTTGCTGTGAAACACTAAGGAAATCACGCGTGTTGTGTGGTGGAACACAGTGCGGGCATGGGCAGAAGTTCTAACAAGGAACTCGTGTATATGTAGTGGTGGCGTATTTTAAATAACTGGAAACCTGAAGAGGAGTCCTTATATTTATCATTATGAACAAATTTGACAACGAGACCGGCACATAATCGCAAAAAAAAATCTGCTGCTCCATACGTTTCTGTTCGTATAACTCAACAAAACGTAGGGAGCAGCTGTTTTTTTTTCACAATTTCTGAGTTCATCTCGTAGTAAAAGTTCAAGTTCATAATCATGAGTAAAACACCCATTTTCAGGTTTTCAGTTATTTTATATATGTAAGTGGTCGCTGAGCTCAGGCCACCTAAGGTTGCTATTGAGATGATTAACCTTTTGAACGCCAATTACTTGTATACAAGTTCGTATTACACAAGTGATTGGCGTTCAAAAGGTTAACTATTTCAATCTGTGGCGCTTAGAGCAATCGATCTTTTTTGTCTTTTGGTTGAGTATATTAAGACACTACAACTTCATTATCTAAATCATTCATTCAATATTTGAATTATTATGTGGATCTTGACTCACCTACTTGGATATAAGTACTAGCGAAACTTAAACAAGGTGTTGGGTTCAACAAAGGACATCCTTTAAGGGAGCGCACAGTAGTACTAACTAGTGACAATGATCATTTTGACTGCAGGACCAACCGAGGTAATACCCTCCCTTAAAGTATGTCCATCGCCTAGCCTAACACCCTGTATTTCGTGCGGTATAGTTCGCGGGTGCATGCTTGTTATCTATCACATAATTTACGTACTGCACCTTCTGACCCGATATATCATAGTAAAAAGGCTGGATTCACGAGGACGGGGTGTGCTAAAGCAATTTAATAAAAAGCCCGGGCGGGACCTGGCCGTATCTCGTCTGTTACCGCCTTTACCCGGCTACAACCTATTACGTTGAAATGATGCAAAGTTCCGCCATATGGAAATTGTTTACTAAGTGCTAACAATTGTGTTAAACATTTTTATTAAAAATTCTTATTTTCATAGAAAGTATGTACATTTAGACGTAATGTGTTGTGTTACACGAAATATTTTTGTAATTTTGTTCTTGTTTAGAGTTTGGAATTTCACTCACGGGTTGGTAATGAAAATGAAGTTGATATTATTTTTGATATTGCCATACTTAAATAGCATGCCGATTCTGTAAAAATCTCACCGTGAAAACTTGCGTGGGCTGTCAGTGTCATCCCACTGATGCTACCAATTCCTTTATTTCAGGCAACTAAGGCCCATAGAAAAAACAATACATACTACTACAAACATACTTATAAACTAATACATACAAAAGTATCACAAATACAATACTATAATAATATAACTTAAAAATACTATAAATACATATAACATAACAAACTAATAACTACTGCACAGGAAGTGTCAGCGTCGTGATTCGCTGACTGGTGTCATGTAGCCGGCCACGAAACCGGCGATACACAACACCCTTCGGCCAGAACTCTTCTTTGAGGAACTTCTCGAGATGATGTGTCGGAACACGCACCACGAACGACTTGAAATTCGTGTTGTGATGCGGCTCCAACTTCTCGACCCTCAAAGTCCAGTTGGTCTTCACACGTAGGTACTCCACGATCTCCTCAACCTTCGTGGAGTGGTGCAGCCTGGACACGTACAGCAGCGTCGTTGGGATTGCTGGACGCAGCAGCATGTTGGGTCCTGCCGGCGCGGTGCCGCACTGGTTCCGACAAGGAGGCTTCTTCTTCTTCTTCTTTTCCACCTTGATGAAACCATCCTCGTCGCTCGTGTCCTTTCCTGGACCCTGCCTTACCAAAACCTTCTGGGTTTTAGACCGGCTTCGTTTACCCCCTTTTGGTTTTTCCGCTTGTTTTACCTGCGAGTCTTGCGATTGCGACTCAGCAGGATTATTAGCGGCGGCTATTGCTGCGTAGGCTCGTTTGGGGGCCGACGATTCTACACAAATGATTCTGAAACATTTCTCCGACATTCGTTTCGCCGTTGATCGGTTCACCGACAGAACGATTCACTTTTCATTTTTTCTCCGACAGAACTTTTCAATGACGAACGATTCGCCGACAGAACGATTCACTTTTGAAAATTACATCGACAGAACCTTTCACCGGCGAGCGATTCGCCGACACAACTGTTCATCTGCCCCTGGGTATAAAACATAGGTATTCGACATGTAGACCTGTTTCCGTTTATTGTTTTAAAGAAACACACAAATACACACAAAATACAATCAATAATACAATATAATACTAATACATAAAATTAAACTTTGCATTCATAGTCACTCCGAAGGATTTTATAATTTCCGGCTAGCTTATCATTTAATTGCATATAATTCTAAATTAAATGCACAATGCAGGCTAGTATTATTGAGGTAATGATAGACATACATACTTGATATTAATTTCTAAACGAAAACAATTAAATATAAAAATGAGGGTAGTCTTCAGTTTTTTACCTGTCAACGTCCCTCATTACGTTGTTATGTCTGCCCGGAATTAATTTCCAACGTGTAGGTTTAGATTTGTTGTTAAAAAATGAGTGATTGTGTAATGTTAAAGTCAAAACGCGGTAAAGATATATTGATTCACGAAGGATATTCATATCATCTAAATAGAATACGAAATACGAAGTTCTACTGGCGGTGTACGAGAAAAAATTCTACCCGGTGCAATGTTGCTATCACTTCAACAGTGTCTACGAATAATTCTCATATTGTTATTTCGAAAAATTTTAAACATGTTCATGTTCATCGGGTAAGGAATAAGAATTTACCAAGTATTCCCAAAGATATACATGCTGTTGTGATTCCCGATGAATTAACCAAAATTAACAATGATGTCAACTTCCTTATCGGTCACTACACTTATAATGAAGAATCCGTAATCGTATTTGGCACAAATGAGAATTGCAGACTTTTAAGTGAAGCAAATTATTGGCTGATGGATGGAACATTTAACTGCTGCCCCACCTCGTTTCGACAAATATATTCTATACATGCAATAGTCGGAATCCCGGACGGTACGCATAAAGTACTTCCTTTAATTTATGGTTTACTTTCACATAAAACTGTAAAATGTTATGAAATATTTTTAGAAATATTAAAACGACACACTAAATACCTTGAATATCGATTTGTGCCCACAAATAATCCTCACCGATTTTGAACGCGCAGCAATGAAAGCTATAAAAATGGTGTTCCCGGACTGCTTAAATAAACTTTGTTTTTTTCATTTGAACCAAAGCATATGGCGTCACATTCAATCGGCTGGTCTCGCGAAACAATACAACAGTGATCCAGTATTTGCCCACAAAATGAGACATATTGCTGCACTGGCATTTTTAGAGCCAATAGAAATTCCCGATGCACTTGATATAATAAAAAACGAAATTATACCTGATGAAGCTAAGAGAGTGATGCGATGGTTTGAAAAATATTATGTCAGTGGATCAGCGATAATTAAAAACTCCATTAGCTCCAAAATTACAGTAAAGCGAAGTCCGCCAATATTTCCTCCAAGGATGTGGTCAGTACACGACAGCCAACTTTCACATGTACCATTATCACAAAATGCGCTGAAGTCGTGGCACAATAGGTGGAATACCTTATTAGGCCGGCGAAAATGGAACATTTTCAAAACAATAGTAGAGTTCCAGAAGGAACAAAAGCACACAGAATGCACTATCGAACTCATTAATTCGTCGGAGCCAACGCTTAAGAGAAAAATATCAAAATATCAAGAGAGGATTACTCAGCATTTGTCAGAAAAGGATGATATGGACATAAAAACCTACTTAAGTGGCTGGGCTCATATTTCTCATTTATGTAATACAAAATAAGTATCCTATGAAGTTTATAATTGTTTTTGTTAATCATAGTTGATTTGTTATGTTTTTGTTTTGATTTTAATCATGTTGGTTAGCTATTTGTTAATAATAAAAATTATTTTCATTTGCAAATATATTTCAGTTCCCCTTACAAAACGTATGTATAACCATAAAATGTACGATACATGTATTGACGTTGAAGCAAATACGTTTTTGTCACTTTTTAAGTTAGTTTTGTTCAAGTTTTGCATAAAACTTTAAGTTTCGTCTTCACAACTTGATTCAGGTGTAAACAACAAACAGAAACAGGTCTACATGTCGAATACCTATGTTTTATACCCAGGGGCAGATGAACAGTTGTGTCGGCGAATCGCTCGCCGGTGAAAGGTTCTGTCGATGTAATTTTTAAAAGTGAATCGTTCTGTCGGCGAATCGTTCGTCATTGAAAAGTTCTGTCGGAGAAAAAATGAAAAGTGAATCGTTCTGTCGGCGAATCGTTCGTCATTGACAAGTTCTGTCGGAGAAAAAATGAAAAGTGAATCGTTCTGTCGGTGAACCGATCAACGGCGAAACGAATGTCGGAGAAATGTTTCAGAATCTACACAAATCGTTGTCTCCACCTGTGTTGAGGCGGGGACGGCCACGGCACGCTTTGCAACGTATGCATTCTCGGCAACTGGTGACGCATCCGAGCTCGCCGACTCGAAACTGCAGATGGAGGCGTTTTGCGCGCCGCGACGCGTGTCCACGTTTGCGGCGGCGTCGGTAGGTGACCTACTTGCAGAAATTGCATTACGCAATAACACTACTTCTGCTCGTAGATCACTGATGGTGTTATTGGACACCTCCAACTGATGCTGCATCTCGGCCTGGCTTTGCTTCAGGAGTGTAATATCCTTCAGCAGCCTGGTGACATCTACGTGGTCGAACGTGACGGGAGGCAGCTTGTGCAGATCCTTCGCCACGAATTCAGGCACATCGTCCGGGTCGGTCTCCTTCATCAGCGTCACGATGTCCTGGAGACTCTTCTGTGTACCGTCCCTCCGACGAGACGGCATCTGGCTGACTTTGCCGAGCGTCGTGAATAATAGCAGCTTGGCACTGCTAATCTCGTCTTCCTTATACGAAGACTTACAGATCTGCAAGATGCTGACCTCATCCATGTAGTCGATGGCATGCTTGATGAATGCCAACACTTCGTTAACTATGAGCGCTTGGGAACTCATAGCGGAAAACGGGCAGCGGCTAAAGCCGCGCAATTCGCGAATATGTTAAACTAGTTACCAAAACATCGCTATATAAAAACTAGTTTAGGAAAAAAATAACAACATTGAGATTCTGACTAAGTTTCGGTTTATTTCAAAACCCCACAAAATAGTAATGTCTTGGCAACTAAAATACTAGCTTTGAAATTATATAAAATGATCAATAGAATTAGCATAAAAAATATTATTAAAATCTAGATTATGACTGTAAATGTATGCTTGGTCAATCCCTAGTATCAGGTGGGACGACACTGACAGCTCACTCCACGCTCACTTCACCTAAGTTTTCAGGGTGAGATGGTTACAGAATCGTACTGCAGGTTACATGTAGATAGGTAGGACCATCTAAATGAAAGAGTATTAAATAAATGAGTGTACCTATACTGAGAGGCCTTTGTTGAAAGCAAACAATTTATGTAACAATTTTATGATTTAAAAGAGTATCCGTGGAGTTTCTTGCCCGTTCTTCCCCATAGGTACCTACTACGCTTTGGAATGGGCAACTAGCTTCATCTTTCTGACTGACCGACCCTTAGACAGTTCCTGGAATTTGTTTTATTTGAAATAAATACTTTGAGTTTGAGTTTGAAAGGCTAGGTACAAAAAGCTGTATCTCCGGACATAGCATTAATTGTGAAAACAAACGACTGAAAAAGTCACCGTCTATAAATTCAAATTCAAATCCAACTTCTCGGTACAAAGATTATCAAGCCAACGTTCCAGCCTCTTCAACATACAACAAGCCAACAACATAAGTTAATTCTGTCTGAGCGGAACATGTCCTCACAAATACCACTTATACTGAATTTATTTAGTGTACAGCACATAAATACAAGTCGCTGGCAATTGAAAGTAAGTGTAGGTCACGCCCCCTGTCGCGTAACTTTAACATAAGATCCTTTGTCACGATTTCCGACGACTGAATGATGGCGATGGGGGAAATGGGGGATAAACTAATGAGGATAATGTTTGGGAGGGAAATCGGGGGATAACCGGTTTTGAATGGTATTAGGGATGTAATTTATGAGTTTGGTTTAGAGGTCATGGAGGTTTTTGTAGATGCTTGGTAAGAAATGCAACATGTTGATAACCAATAAGGGCCATACAAACTTTACTAAACCTCAGATAAGTCCGAGAAACTCATTTTTAAAAACTTTGTCTCAATTCTTATAGTGTATCTTCACTTTGAATGATTTATTAATTAATCGAATTTGTAGATGTTTATTTTAACAAGTAGGTAACCGAAAAAATAACACCCAACCAAAATAGATATGAATATGTTTCAGTAACCTCGATCATTATAGTGCCGCTCCATTATCACGGATGCCCGCTTGGATGCACTAACTAGAAAACACAATGAAAATAATTAACAAACCAACGAATTCAATTCTATCATCAAATTAACAACAAAACAGACTTTATTACACTAAGCTCATGTTATTAATTAAGCTTACATAACTCATTCGCATAACTAATACCTAGTGTAACTGCATTAGTTAGTTAGTAAAACTAATTTTAGCACTTTGTGAATTTGCTTTTCATGCTACGGTTGAAGTATGGAGCCCATAATTGGTCGCACGATAAATTAACGGGTGGTTTGATGCCGCGGTATTTGATTAAAGTGCGAGTTGTGCCAAGTGCTATAAAGGAGTTAAATGGTGCAATTATGCGCTCTTAAGTTGTGGCATAACGCGGTAATGTATTTTGCTGGACGCTGTGTCCAGGCGGTTTTATTGTGGTTGCAAATATCTGCATGTTGTGTTACAAGAATGATTTGATTAATATGTATTGGTAAACTCTGGTTATTAAGTTATGTTCACCCCAGCTCATTCAATTTCGCAATAATACGCACCCATCTGTATAATAATACGCAAGTTCGGTTTCAACAAACAAAGTTTAAGAAACTTAAGCACTGTCGGAAAAATTATAAACGACTAAATAATTAATGCAATTTAAACAATGAAACCAAGAACTCGACCCAAACACATTTCACAAAGACATCGGATGACAATTTTCGTCAAAGCAAAATCTTAAAGTGCACCCAAGTCGCGGTTTGCAAGTAAAGCAAGGATGACTTCACCCGACCTGAGTCAACTTCGGCAAACTTCGGGTGTACTGAAAACACACCCTTTTTAAGTACCCAACAAGTTAGAAGAGGTAATTCTTCACTTAGTGTCGGGGTGCGTTGCGAGAAGGAAGTTTACTGCGTGATTGAGTTAAAGTTTGTAAAGTTTCATGTAGTTTATAAAATATTTATGTAACGAGGAGTGTTGATGCTTGGTGGTATAGTGACGTAGCTAATAGGAGAAAATGGGAGCGAATGAAAATGAAATTGCATCAATGGCCTGTCCAATTGATTTTGATTTTATTTTCGTGTAGACTAGGAGACGATATGAAATGAAATTAATTCTGATGAAAACAGGGCGCTATTTAGAGTGTTTAAACTTTTTACATTTTTGAATGATTGAGACTTTATCAGGACTCAATCAATCCTTAAATTTTATTTATAGCAAGGGTTTTTGGAATCTAATCCGGCTTATTTTTACATCAAGAGTTGACAGCATCCGCGTACATGAATGAATGAACATCTAATTTTTACACTTCCTGCCAGACAATATTAATTGGGAATCCCTTCTTTTCGCATAGTGTTTTTTTTTTTTATAATTGTTTTTGGCACACCCTTTATCTTGACATAATAGGTTAGATAAGATTAGGTTTGAGAACTTATACTTAAAATAAATTATGCGTTAGCTGTTATGCGTAAATATAATTAGGACAAACAAAAGTATGCCATATATTATCTCTTAAAATTTTATGCCAATAGATAGTGACCCTATTAATTCACACTGTAACTTAAACAACTAAAAAATACAGCACATACTCGTACTGCACGTCCTAATTTTATACAGTTTTTGTGCCAAACCACTAGGTTTTCTCGTAATGAAACCTATGTCGTTTAGTATTTATTTTGTCCAAATTAACGCGAGGAAGTTTTCCAAAGGAGTCTCTTTGAAAGATAAAATCAGGAATGAAAGTATTCGCAAAAGAACCGGAGTTACCGACATAGCTTGCAGAGTAAGCAAACTGAAGTGGCAGTGGGCTGGCCATGTCTGTCGAAGGACTGATGGCTGGTGGAGCAGACGAGTCCTGGAGTGGAGACCACGTATCGGTAAGCGTAGTGTGGGACGCCCCCCTAGCTAGATGGACGGTGACCTAAAGAAGGTGGCTGGGGTAGACTGGATGCGGAAAATGGAGGACAGGGTGTTGTGGCGCAGTCTGGGAGAGGCCTATGTCCAACAGTGGACTGCGATAGGCTGAGTTGATTGGTTGATTGAACGCGAGGAATATCCTGTGGGAGCTGCCGACTATATTTTAGAGTTTTTAGTGAAGTTTAAAAGACGCGCTCTAAAGCGTTTACAGAATAATATGTACTTATTTAATGTATATTTTGCGCGGAATAAATGTAAAGATGTTTTATTCGTTCTGTTGAATATTTTTCATTTATCTAGTGTGTGCGTGTTATCTATAGCTTTTTTCCCAAAAGTACAGGAGTTAAAATCAGCTATGGCCAGGCGGTTTAGTTACAGTTATAAGGTTATTGAAAATATTCAAAAACACAAATGTGTACTGCCTTCGATCGTAATCACGCCTACACTTACCAGAGATCTGATCACCCAACACGTTTCAAAACCCTGTTTCAAATACCCATCGGTTTCGAACAACACATCGTTATTACGACCGCATTAACAGATACCCGCTAAACATGCAGGGTGCCCAATAGACCATGTACTACACCCCCCTACCCCATCCCCTTCGGACAATAAATCCCCAGCTATGGGCGTCGAAATAATTAGTGGGTTCATTAGGGAGCGTACTGAGTCATTATCTCGTGTGAGATGTGGCTGCTAGGTGGCGCCACCTGGCTTCTGAGCTCTTGAAGGCAAGAAATGGGAATAAGGGGCAAAAAGTTCTTATTATAAAAAAAGGCAGGAAAACATAAAATCACCTGAGTATTCCCCAAAGGGTTGTGCAGAAGAGCACCTATATATATATATATATATATATAGTACATCCCCATTTTGCCAGTAACGTCTTTGGGTAGCTACTGAAAATTCCGGATGGAAAACCCAATAACACTTTACCTGACCCGGGAATCGAACCCAGGACCTCATGTCCAGCAGTAGTGCTTGTGACCACTAGAGGTAGGAACACCCATAGATAAACAAAAGCGACTAAACGAGGACATATGTAGCAAAAGTTATCTACGTAAATACAGTTACTCGTTTCCCAAAATAGAAATAGATGTATTTATGTAATTGTTTGATATATCGTTTGTTTTATTTGCCGTGTACAGCAAAACAAATATTACAATCTTAAACATATAAATAACACACAAAGGATTACTAAGCGTACAGTCCGGCTGTTGAGAGAATGCGTTCCTGACAGCTGTCAGTGCGACAATTCAAGTAGCTAATAAAGATCAAATACGCAAAACACGTTTTCGTTTGTATGGAACTGGCAGGTGTCAAGAATGCATTCTCTCGTCGGCCGCACAGTAGTTTGCTGATCATTCACTTTACTCTACGACAATCCTTTGTTTCATGCAATGAAACTCCTGAAGGTATGTTAGAAACACGGTTGGCTGTGGAATCGTTCTCATTTAATTATTAAAAATTTTAAACAGTCTAAAATATTGCTTTCATTTTAATAAATATACGCAAACCGGGAGGATTAAAATGATTGATTACTTAGTATTATTGAACAAACGGATGATTCGCTTATGGTAATAGTAATGATCAGCAATGCATTATATTAAAAGCTTATACTAAGGCCGCTTTCACATTAGGACGTTAGCAGCGCGATAGTAGCGCGGCAGAAGCAGATGCCTTCACATTATAAGAACAGCCGCCTAGCCGCACGATAGCAGCGCGGCTGCCGCGCCGCAGTTTAGATCTAATCATTCGGTGTCAAACTCGCTCATTGTACAGTCTATATAAATCACGTGCGCTTCCAACACTGACTCATAACCGACTGAGCGCACGCGGAGGCCGCGCGGGCCTCGCGCGGCTCCCGCGCTTCTGTTTATACTATGAAATTCTGATTGGGCAACTGTCGCGCGTCTACCGCACGAATTTCGCGCTGCTTAAGTCGCCTAAGTGTGAAAGCGGTCTAATACAGTCCGAACGACACGGGATAAGCTTTATGTTATTAAATAATTCAATTAACATAAAACGAATAATTACGAAATTTGGTCGTCCGATAGTTATACCATTCATTAAATAATTACCAAAAAAGGGACAAAACCAAGACGAAGTTACCAGAAATAAAATAATAATATAGATAAACTGATGAGATAGCGAAGTGTTAATTTCAATAAAAATAACAGTTCAACTCGTTACGATTCACGTTAACTGTTATTGTAGCAGTTACAGTAACTATAGCGTTATAACCGCGTTATTCGCACCATCGGGCAATTAAAACTGGTATAAATTGTATCTTGCGCGGTCCGACGCCAATTATTATCAAAAACAGAACGATAATTATAACATTTCGAAGTATTTAATGATTTAATTAATGGATAACAGAAAGTAGCTCGGTAACGTTTATTTATGAGCATATGTGTAGTTTTGTTGCTGTACAGTGATTGTTTTATTAAGGGAATGGCGTCATGACAGGAATTCAGGGACATAAAATAATATTTTTTTTTTTTTTTTTTTTTTTTTTTTTTTTTTATTTGATAGGAATAACAAACAGCAGTATATTACATAATAGGCACACAATATAGAAACTTATAATAAAAGTAACAAATACACTACTCAAGACGTTATCCACAGATTACTATACAGAATAGCTAGATGTTAGCAAAACAAATTAACAAATTAAACAAAAGCATTTAAATAAAAAAAATACATAAAAAATAACAAATTAAAAAAAAGCACTTAAATAAAAGAAATAAATAAAAAGAACAAATTAAAAAAAAAGCACTGAAATAAAAAAAAGATAATAAAAAAGAACAAATTAAAAAAAAGCACTTATTAACTAATTACCAGCGTTATGATCTCTTAAAATAGTTGTAATTTCACTCTTAAATATAGCTTTCCTGAGAAACATAATGTCAGTAGAGCCAAACCGTTTATTATAGGTGTCTACCAGGCGATGTAACGGCGAGCGAGCGCCTGAGTTAGTTCGACAAAATGAAGTAGCAAATAGGCATCTCGAACGAACTTCTCTACCGATTACAGTACGAGGGATCAGGAAGCACAAACTGTTCACAAGATCAGTACAATCAAATTTATTACGGCATATACCAAACAGAGTCAACATTTCAAGTAGGGTGCGACGGGATTGTAGGGTCATGAGGTTATATTTTTCAAGCAATAATTGATATGACATTTTGGTTTTACAGCATCGGTAATGCATGGTACGTAGGTACTTACGTTGGACTAACTCAATGACCTCAACGTACTTTTTGTAATAAGGATTCCAAATGGGTACTGCGTATTCAAGTTGTGGCCGTATTATTGATTTGTATAGGTGTAAGTAGGTAGAAGGCCGATGAAATTCTCGAGACGCTCTCATTACGAAACCAAACATTTTATAAGCTTTATTGACTATGTTGTCTACATGGGTGTCAAGATGAAGCTTTGAGTCAAGATTTACGCCTAGGTCACGGAGGGATGAAACCTTGTTTAGGGCAGTGTTTCCAAGAAGGTAATTGAAATTCGTCACATGTTTTTTCTTAGTAAACGTAATGCTGTAACATTTAGAGACACTAAGGTGAAGCTTATTGACACTGCAGTATTCCGAGAAGCAGTCAAGATCCTTCTGCAAATCTAAACAGTCGGTTTGAACAGCAATATTTTTGTAAATTTTCAAATCATCCGCGTATAATAGGAACTTTGAATTCTTAAAGCAATCTTTGATATCGTTGATGAATAAGATAAAAAGAAGGGGCCCTAAAATTGACCCTTGGGGGACTCCTGAAGTGACCTTTATCGTATGAGACTCAAACCCATTTATGACAACCTTCTGGGTCCTATTAGTGACATACGACACGAACCAACGCAGTAAATCTCCTCTAATGCCGTTGAATGCGATTTTGTTGAGCAATAGCTTGTGATCTACCTTATCGAACGCCTTTTGGAAGTCTGTGTATACAGCATCAATTTGCTGCCTCTTGTCTATGCCTTCAAACAGATGTGTTGTGAAAATAAGGAGATTGCTTATGCAGGACCTTCCTCTGACGAACCCGTGTTGTTCTTTTAATATTACACGTTGAATGAAAGGGTATATCTCATTATGCACTAATCTTTCAAAGAGTTTTGAAAGCCCCGACAGCAACGAGATTGGACGATATGTAGATACATCACTCTTAGAGCCACATTTATGGATTGGAACAATGTTTGCTCGTTTCCAGACATCAGGGAATACACCACCGGCAAGGCATTTATTATATAATATAAACAAGGGAATGCACAATGTGTCACAAGTATTTTTTAAGAAAATCGGAGGAATACCATCTGGCCCAGGACCCTTAGAGGCATCCAGTGATCTAAGTTCTTTTTGAATTTTGTCTAAAGGAAATTGCAAATTACAAAGATTAATATCGTTATCAGGATTAGCGGGAGGCGGTACCCAAGACTTATGATCGAAAGTAGACCGTTCGTAAACGGATTGGAAAAAGGTTGAGAACAAGTCACAAGTAGTAGTAGGGTCTTTGGAAGACTGTTGGAGATAGTGAACTGTAGCTGGAATACTATTCGTGGAGTTGCGATTAGAAACGTAAGTCCAAAATGCTTTAACGTTAGTTGCCACGCTGTCCTCTATAAAATTCATATATTGTTTATAACATACGTCTGCGTGTTTTTTGAATTTTGCTCTGTAAATAGAAAACAGTTCGTAGTCACTAATGTTTCCATATTTCTTCCACTTAATCCACGTTCGAGATTTCATTTTAAATAAATGCAAAAGAGATTTAGTGAACCAGCGTGGGAATTTAAAGTTTTTAGGGTTGTGAGTGGGAGTATGTAATTTAATAATTTCGTATATTTTTTCGTAAAAACTAGATACGGCTTCATCGGGTGGTAAATTGTCAAGTAAGATGTTCCAATCAGCATTTCCGATGTCTGTATTTATTGCATTGTAATTCGATTTGTGATAATTGAGTGATTTTATATTTGACTGTTTAGGCATTCGCGAGGGTTTTTTGAATGGTATTCGTATATAAAATGAAGGATGGTGGGTATCTATAGGTAGAATAGGAGTATTAGGATTATAAGCGACAGCATTTGTATTACACAAAAACAGGTCGAGAATACGTCCGTTACAGTTATTGAGATTGTTAAATTGATTCAAGTCAAATCGTGAGCAAAAGTTTAGTAGATGCCTACTAGTATCTGAATAGGTGTTATTAGTGGCACACACCATGTATGAGTTTGCATTAATCCAGTTAAGTTCAGGTAGGTTAAAGTCGCCCGTTAAAATAATGTGTTCTATACAGGGATCGTCAAATAATTTGGATAATGAATTAATGAAATTTACATACATTTCTTCTGAGGTGTTTGGAGGTATGTAAGTGGCACAAACAAGGAGATTTTTACTAGCATAAAAGGGGACCTTAATTATTTGATGTTCTGGTAGGATTAATGGGGGTGACAGTGTGACACAAGATGGAATAAGATCTTTGCAGACAGCTATTAGGAATATTAAATTGGGTTGGCACAAAAGTAATGAGACACTACAAATATCTATACATTTCCTTTTTCAAGTTAATTGTTTTCGATAATATTCTAGAATGTTGTAGAACATTCTAGGCACTTGTGATGTGGGGTTACATAAAGCCGCCCTCGCGATCGGTTTAGTCAGTTTGAAGAAAAATGCATGAACAACAAGTTCGAATACTATACTTATACGAGTGCTTTTTAGGCCACAGTGCGCGGGCTGCGGCTGACAATATAAACACTGCATTGGGCGCTGGTAGTACAAGCCATGCGACGGTGGTCCGATGGTTTGACCGTTTTAAAGCAGGAGACAGGAGCTTTGAAAGTCAGCCACGCTCAGGACGGACCACCCGCAGTGAATGATGACGATTTACGCCGCAAACTGCAGTCGAATCCGGATGCTATCACTCGTGAATTAACGGAAGCACTTAACTGCAGTCACTACGTCGTGGAATACCATCTGCATGAGCTTGGGTATCGAAACTTTTTGGCTCGGTGGGTACCGCACATCCTTACAGACGCCAGGCGTGCAGTCCGTGTCGCTATCTGTCAATCACTTTTGCTGCGATCCCGACGTAAAGAGTTTTTGTCTGTTCTGGTTACTGGAGATAAATGATGGATTTAATAAAAGAACGATACGCGTCGTGCTTTTTGGCTGTCTCGAGAAAAAACGCCACCAACTCAATTGAAGCTGAGTCAAAAGAACCGCTTAAAAGTTCTGCTTTGCTGTTTCTGGGACGCGCAAGGCATGCTGTTTTATGAACTATTACACAATGAAACTATGTATAAACGCTGACAAATATTCAACCCAGCTCACCATACTATCTGCTGCTATCAAGAAAAAACGACGAAGACGAGTGAATGTAGTTTTACTACACGATAACGCTCGACCTCACGTCACATCTGCCGTTCGCCAACAGTTGGAGAACTAGGGCTGGGAGACGATAGCCCACCCACCTTATTCTCCAGACCTTGTCCCATCAGACTATCATTTGTTTAGAGCCCTGAAACCACATTTGCGTTGTAAGCAATTTAATGATTTCTCTGATGTAGAAGCGGAGTTGAACAACTTTTTCGAGGCACAGCCATCAGGGTTCTGGGCGAAAGGCATCCGAACTTTGCCGGATCGTTGGCAAGAAGTCTTACAAGCTAATAGTGATTACATCATTAGCTTTTTGTATTGTAATAATAATAAAAAATGTAAAACTTAAACCAAGTGTCTCATTACTCTTGTGCTAACCTGATATTAATATACATGAAACTATTCATCTTATTCATGAAATCTTTGTAGGCATTTTTTCCTGGAAGAAACCTATCCCGGAATATGTAGGCAAAAGTAAAGACTGTTCCTCTTAAGTCAGGCAGCCAATCCCAACGAATTACGTGAAGCACTTCCATGCCAACTACTTGAATGAACCTCTTCTATACAAATGGAACGATGAATGCAATTCTCTTGACGTTGGCTACGTTTTTTTGCAACTAAAATCTTTGTTTGCCCAGTTGAGTTTTTAAATCAAAGGTGCGTTTATGTATATTTGACTTACTTACCATGTTTATTTGGGTTCTAAGTACCTACATCCAAAGTTAAGAAGTTATTTATTTTCCAACCGTGGTCACTGAGAAGTGCATTCTAGGCAGGAAATGACACTTAGTTCATTAACCTTTCAATTGGCAATATAATCGCTGCCATCTAATCTCTTCACCACCCTTGATTGACTGGTAGAGAATTTCTAAGGCATTAAGTCCGCCTTTGTACCTTTTTGTGTGCGAAAAGTTTAAATAAAGAACGGTTACTTATTTCAACTAAATATATTTATCCAACTATAAAAATTACCTTTAACATACACACAATATACCTACAACATTAGTTTTAATATATGCGAAACCCGAAACACGTGTCCAGTATTTTTATGTAAAGAAAGCTATGCACAAAGCTCCAAACTGTATCATGAAAAATCACAAAGTTATAAGCTTCCTGTGTTACCTGGATGTCCGTACAAAAATATGCTCACACCACGCGGCGCCCCTGCGCCGCCCGCGCCTCCAGCCCCCTCTGCGCCAGCGCCTAGAGCCACCATGACCAGCCACGACCTGTGCGCGAGTGCCTGTGTGTGTACGCTGTGTGTGTGTGTGTGTGTGTGTGTGTGTGTGCGTGTGCGTATATGATTGCGGATTTGTACTTAGTGTCGCTCGGTGTCCAACTTGTAACCTTTTTTAAAACTTTTTGGGACAAAACATAACACGCTGTAAAAATTGTCGGAATCGATTCAGTTACTTATTCTGAACAAACTATATTCAGGTTTGCAATATACTAAAAATAATGTTGTATAATAATATAAAACAATAGAATTTGGAATGACGATAAAAACTCGTAAAATATTGTACACACGGTGCACAGCCCAGTTGACAGACGTCACACGACTCTTATCAAAAAAGGGGTGCGCGTCGAATGTTTTATTAGAGGAAGCTTCTAGAATGATCTAGAAACTTCGACTCGCTCTCACTGGCCGGGTGGGAACGAGAGGTGTTTCCACAAGAAGCGCGTGGATTGTGGCGGGAGCGGTTAGAAATAGCTTCGCGTTTGTCCAGGCATGGACCGGGTGAAATGGCTTCGCGTTATAAACCTAAAAATATCGACACTTACCGAAAATACCGATAACCTTATTCCACCAAACAAAATATCTATGTACAGAGTAACTATGTATATTACGAGTACTAGATCACCTAGAGCGACGCGCACACCTGGCAAAAACCACTAATTATTGTAATTGAATCCTTCTCATCCCTTTTGTTTTCCAATCTTTTTCCGTCGAGATGCTTGCGCTGAAAATTGTATAAGATTTTTATGTCTCGGATTAAGTTGGAGCGGTGAGTTCAGGGTTATTTTTTATATTTTTAGACAAGGAGTAGTGGAAAGTTCCCTCTAAATGTTAAGTTGGCTTTGTTTCGTTTAAACTGTTAAAGTGTGCTAAGAATAAATAATGACATGAGGGTCGAAGGAGCACCACAGCTAGCAAGAAGTACCACAGCTAGCAATGGGGAATGTACTGTCGAAAAATAACGAGCGTAGGTAGTGGTCTAAGATCGAACAAACAAAGAATAGATTTTGAATCAGTTTTGATTTTCTTTGTTGAAAATTGATTAGAATCTATCCAAAATACCAATGGACTGAAACTTGACTTGGGTAGAATTCGACGGCACGCTTAAACTAAATACCTCTCATGGTTATAATACAGACACGTACCAAATACAATTTTTTGTAGCCTCTAATAAACCTGTGTTATGCAAATAAATGAATTTGAATTTGATGTACTAACCTAATAAAATATTTTATCAACCTAACTACGCATAATTCATAAAACAAAGTCACAATATTATCAGACAATCAGCATAGGATTACCTAAACAAATTGTCGATACAAGTAAAAGCCCTCAAGAAATACAGGCAGAAGTGTGAGATTGATAATACTAGACCCAAAAGTTTGCAAGTACCTACAATTGGGACTTCGGCGATAGAGCAAATAATTTGGACGATCAAAACCGCTCATAAACGGGTGTAACTTGTGTCCGAGGGACACTTTCTCAACTCTTGTTTTAGTAGTTTACATGTACCGATCAAACTTGGATTTAGTTTAGAATAGCTATTTGTTAGCTAAGATACCTACAATTCAATAATGCTTCGATTCTAAAACCCCGTATCCAAACACTATAGACAAAGGCCACATAATAGTGTTTGTTAAAATAAGTTTTTAAGCAAACTGTAACCAGTACCAAGTTCAACCTGTAACACAAGGACATGTTACTGATACATTGTTGTGCAACTTTTGTTTCTCGTGAATACATCGCTTTATTCATAACACACAGCAAAGTATAAAACATATCCTTTGCCAAAAGTTTAATATATAACAATATAATATTATAGCAACTAACTCTTTCAGTATATCTTACGAAATCTCCGCATTTTCGTAAAATTTCATACATAAATGTACGAAAAAGGCAAAAGTTACAGTAGTCATACATATTTATACGGAAAGACAGATAATGTATCATTTTATATTAATATTCATGCGAAACGGATTGTAACTGTCCAACAGTTTAATGTATTGGAGTTGCGATAAAAATGTTCTGCTTCATTAAACTGTATCATTAAAATATTTTATATGAGGAATTCAATTTAACTTTGATATCGACAAATGTTGACGTTAAAAATTTTGCTTAAAACACCAGAGAAATATTAAAAGTAAACGTTGTTTAATTCTCCTCGAATATTTAAAAGTAAATGTGTCATAATGACTTTACTCGCTTGTCACAAAACCTGTTTAATATTTTATACTACATATATCATACTGTAAGGATATTAAAATTGCTATGGTTTTAGCTAAGTCAACATCAGAAGTTTAAATAAACTAACTAGTGAACATGATTTGGACATTTTCAACAGTAGTGTTTCTCGGCTTAAGCATTTGTTGGTGAAAAGCTTTTTTTGCAGAAAATTAACTATTTGCGTCTGAATGATTTTTAGTTTTTATTCATCGATCGTGTTATTTTGTTTCCTAATTTATGTTATACGTATTTTGTACCGACCTTTTCTGTTATCTTTTTTGTTTCAAGTGTTCAGCAGTGGAAACTTGTAAATGGCCTTCAAATGCAATATTGTTTAAGAACACTGTTTATATTAGCTGTTTCCCGAAAAGAATAAAATAAAATTGTTAAGTACGAGGACAGACGAGTGAAACAATCGCTTGCCAGTAACGCACTGACTTTTATTCGCGTACGTACTTATCGGTGCGTAGGCACACGCACACATACTCAACAAAAATAAAATAAATCAATAGTAACAAACTGACATTCTATCAGGGATAACGATTTTAAAAAGTCGAAAATTCATTGACATAATTAACTGAAAACTTATGTCAATCCTGCTGAAAGTCGTTGCAAAAATACTGAAAGCTTTGAAAACGACTGCCACTTGTCTTGGCCCTCTGCTGCACTCACTAACCATGAACCATTTAAACTTAATAAGCAGTTCTCGTCCTAAATAGAACCCCAAAAAACTCCGCAATAAAGGAGGAAATTAACAACAAAAGTGATTTACCGACAAAGCTCCCATAGAAGCGAAAAGCAATTATTGAAAGGTATTTTTCGTCGAGGCTCGAAAAATCAGCATGAATTCGCAACTATTTCCACTGCATGCCACTTATAACTGTCCTCTTCGAGACTCTTCCACTGAGGGTCGTTGAGAGTTGATTTCCTCTTTGTTTGTCACAACACAATTTATTTATTGTATCGACTCTATCGGCTCAATCCAATTGTATTTGTATCAAATAAAGGGCTAACCCGATTGGGGCAATTTTGTAGGATTTTTAAACTAACGCGTTCACAGAATGGCGGATTTTTTTCTAGTTCATTTTTTTTGGTTTCGATCCGATTGTTAGGAATTTGGGGATCTTAAGCCGGTTTCAAAACCATACTATATTGGTAGTAGCTATTTTTATTTTACATTTGTGTTGCTTAAAATACTTTCGACTTTATTGTTATAATTAACTGTGAATGAGAAAACAGTTTTTGGAACATTTTATAACATATCTTCTTCTATAAGATCACAAAATTATTTCCAATTTTGTCCAATGAGAACAGGTCTCCATCATTTAAACATTCACAGTAATGATTCGAGTCAATCAACTATAAATCCACTTTATATTTGGCCGGGCATAGCGCAGCTGCTATACGCTACGGCCTACGTCCGCTACGAGCTACGAGGCTACGAGTGCTACGGCGTAGAGGACATGCAAACATTCGGACAGTGATGTTAAACAAACTCAATTACTGCTACGGACTAGTGTCTGGCCTTAATTTTACTACTGTGGGATTTCAGTGGTGAATTTGAAGGTAAATCTAAATGATGTAGTAATTTTAACTACCTTGCTATCTATGTAAATGAGCTTAGTTTGCTCTGATGGAAAAATGATGCAGTTTGTCGTTCAAATTATATTTTGACGTTTTTATGTTTTATGTTGATGGTTTTAACTCTTATTTATTTCGAGTTTTACGTAAAAGGGATAAAGAACAACGGCTGGTGAAACATTTTGTATTAAAAATGTACTTTATATTATCATATGCACTTTATATTATTGCATTCAAATGAGGATTTCTCATACCTGGTTTCTATAAAGTATTAAAAACTCCGTATTCGAGTCTCCTTTCTAACACATACCGTTCATTTATGTTAACCGCGGTAGAAGCAGTATAAAGTTCAAGTTATTTTCATCCCATTCAAAAGGCAAAAAGTTTCACCATCTAAAATAGACCCACCGCCTTCCGGAGCTCAAAATATAATTCTTACTAATTGCCCAGACTATCACAGTCTAGGCCAATTAGTGCTAACTTTTGTTGCTCTTATGCAATGAAACCAATTCCACTTTTAACGAGAAACATCTTCAGCAAACAGCATCAGAGCAGTTCAACCCAACATCTGTCATGTTATCTATGACATACCTACAAATCCTCAGGAACAAAAGTTTGGGCACAACACCACACAGGATTTTGTGCTTTAGAGTTCAGTAATACAGGTTGTTTTCCCGTGGTTTGTAAGTGTGAATGTGAGTAATTTGTATGCAGATCGGTACATGTCAACAGTGAGTTGGGACCGGATTCCAAAGGAGCCTTTTAGTGACGTTTAGTACTTGTGTAAATTTTATACCCTTCCGTTGATTGTCGCCGAATTAATGTACGCGGGTTCGTAGTTACAGGTCGACAGGTACCTGCAGCCAGAACTGATGTTTATTTAGATATGAACAAGCTGGTGGCTTATTGTTCATCTGGTTATGTTAGAAGATGGAATTAGTATTGAGTGAAGTACAGCTACACCTCTGTCTGGCCTTTCGGGGAGAACAGGCGTGATGTTATGTTATGGAATTGGTTTGTGTACCGATGGTGATTGGAAACTGGTCAAAAATATAAACGTAAGCGTAAAATGCATGCATGTGACATGTTGATAATGAAGTATTGAACTGTCACTATGTCTCTCTTGTCATACCGATTGGTAGAATTCATTAATCATTCCATCAATTAAATATTTGAGCCTGAATTTTTATGTTCATTTCAGCATGAATGTAGGTAATATGTAAAATGTCACGGTAATAAATAGTTGTCACAATACTGCAAGCATCCATACATTGGTATTTGTCTGACTAACAAATGTAAAAACGTTCATAAAATACAATGTTCATACACACATAAAGCCTTTTCAGGGGTAGGCAGACCTTTCCTCCCTCTGCTGTACTAAATTATTGTAAATGAACTTAACTACTAGTTTAGCAATATATTATGTAAGTACTAAAGCGATTAAGGTTAATTGGTTTCATTAATATTATCCGATAAGGCGTAATAGCAGATAATCAGTTCGCAATGTAATCCAGTACACTGATGTCAGTCATTATTCTCAGATTTTGTTCATGAAACACATCAAAATTAATTTAAGATTAAATTTAAAGTTAATGAGGAAAAAACCCTTGGGCCCTTTTTACACAAAGGTTTTGCTGTGAAAAACTACGGTTTATTCGCCGTGTGTAGGTATACTCGTACGATAGTCAGTATCGTTTAGATCACTGTGGAAGTTTGTTAACGACCTGGCGGCGCTGAGGCACGGAGGCGGCGCCGTATACCATAGAACCGTGTCATACACAAGTTCTTATGTCACCATTTTAAGTAAAGGGCCTTACCTGTAACTTATAATAGTGGTACAAAACTAGAGATAAGAAATAGAGAGCTTTTTTGATACCGGTAAACACAAAAGAAGAGTTGAATTGAAGCTGTGTTGCATTCCACTAAAAGATTAAATATTCAACAAAAATATATAACAGCCAGTAACATTATTTAAATAAAGAAAAGCCATTAGCTAAGTATCAAAGGCTACTACGCAGTCAGAATAACTAACCGATTAAACTTCAGCTTAAAAGCAGTTGCTTAAACATTAACCATAGAATAGAGATCGCTAGAACTGCTTCTAGGAAAATTACGAGTGGCATTATTTCACTCGTTAGTTATTCCGTTACGTGTAAAATTTACTGGTGGACTTATTAAAACTTGGCCTGGATCCAGGGCCCGATATTGTGTGGCCGAGCCTAAGCACATTTCGACTCGTTACGTGTGTCCGAATCAATTTCGTGAATAGTTTCGTTCGGGTTCATTTAAATCTGTTTCATCTAGTGAGTGTCGTTGTGTCATCGGAATATGCTGGCTTTTTTGTACGAGTATTGAATATTGGTTTTGGCAAAAAGTTCAACATTTCAAATTCGATCATTAATGTGTATTCAAAGTTGGAAGAAATAAAATAATTTTATTGCTCTTTTAATAATCTTATGTCTGTAAAGGCAGACAATAAACGTCCTGCATTCACAAGCATGTTTTAATTAAAAACAAGACTAGTTAAAAAGTCTAGTTCCGCGTCATAAGAAGAATCCCGCGTCAGAAGAATTACATGTTTTTTTTCAGGAGCCGAACTACCAGTTCACCAAAATTGATGAAAATTGATTTTGTAGTCTTACCTTGAAAACACACCATAAGAACACAAACAAAACACACAAAACATACAAAACACAACAGAACAGACAAAATTTATAACATTATGGAAAGGTTCTTTTAGCATACGAGTTGATAACAAAAAAAAAAATGATGGCTAAATTATTCCCCACAGCATTACATTCTATACCTAGAGAGGTACCAAAAAAATACACATTAAATATTCGTCGTCCATATTCGTAACATATTCCAACTTTCTCGTCAGCAGTAGAAGTATGTAGGTATAAGCATTTTTAACATACATTAACATAATGCATATTCAGAGTAGAGCCTTACCTGGCATAATTACTAATACATATGTATGCATATTAGAAGGATATTTTCAAAATGAGCGGAAGGTATTAAGGTGCCTGTAATCCGACGTCTTATGTTAGCTTTACGGGAGTTCTTATGTTCGACTAATTAGTTATTGGGTCGTTATAGTGAGTTTATATAGGTTAACTTCACCATTGCAAAAATAAGAATCAACTAGAATATAGACGTTACGTATAAACTAGTAGGTGTAAGTTTTATCATAACTTTTGAGTGTTATTTTTGTGGACTATATTATTGACAGTTTTTCATACAATATACTATAGCTACGTATAAATTACCTGTATTTGTCACTCCTTCCTTCTCCTTTAAGGCTAAGGACACGAAGTCAGCGGGCGCGGGAAGCGGCGTGTTTCAATGCATAGATTTATATGGAAATGGCCTCATAGGCAGTGGTAAATGTAACGTTACGAAGAAATTTGTATCAAAAAGTTGTTACGTGTGACATTACGTTCGCGAACAAAGACACTAATTTCTCATAACACAACACTACGCCGCTTTAGCGTCGCACGATCTGCCCGCTGGCTTCGAAACCGGGTCTGCGTTGCCGCGCCGCCGCCGCCGCCACTCCCGCTCCGCAATCGCTGACTTCAAGACCGAGGCCTCAATCATAACCCTCCGTCGCGTGGCGCCTGTAATCCCAGAAGGCTAAGGAATGGCCTAATGTCAGTTATCCTCTTTTGTCGATATAGTGAGTCATGTTGTAGGGATGAGTTTAACGCTATTTACACAGTTCCAACCCTGGATATTTCCTATTGCATTTCTTAAATACATGTTGCTCTGCTACGTGCTCAAATTAAATTCTTTTGACCTTTCCACGTTGATACATAATATATTTATATACAGATTTTTTGGTGTCATTAGGTTAAAGACATCATCCAATGACAATTACATAGTAAATTGATTTTCTTATAAAAACTTTTTGGTGCTATATAATTAAACAACCGGTTAAAGGTTTCGACCGCAATCAACCAATTTAAGTAAAATGAATAAATACTCATAGTTTGTATTGCTTCTGCAACTTGCACGGCCCAAGTTGGAAGGCGAAAGCAAACCAAACCCAGACTCAACCTAAAATTATAAAATCACCACCGCTTCTCGGAAATTTGCCAAATAACGTGAATTGATTGCACGCCTCGATTGCTAACATGTCGCCCTGTGCAAACTGACGCACAAACACTCGCGTTCAGATTAACTGGGCAACATGGCGGAGCACAGTGCACTGTGCACAAACGAGTCTCAATGCGGGCGGTGACAATCACTGCGATATTACGTGGTGGCAGCCAAACACTGATATTTTAACGCATATTGTCAGGGAGCAAGGTGCGACCTGGATTGGTCGTCCATACTAGCTCTGTGAATAGTTTGTTTGTTTCGTGTTCATTACTAAAACATTTGGAGATATTTATTGTAGCTAAGCACTCGCTGGAGAAAACGATTTTGAGTTGGAAATGATACTCGTAGGTATAGTTGGATTGGCTCGTGTAAATGATATGTCCTAGATTTTGCGTCAGAAGAATTTGCTGCGATGTTTTTTCGACTCACCATCGAAAGGGTCGGATGGCAACGTATAATTAGAGAACGAATGATTTTACAATAATGAAACCATTTTTCTTGTTTGTGAATTACGCTGGTAGCTGGTATTTGCTGACAAGCCTACACTGCTCTCCTATACTTGTTAACTCTGTAATTTGATTTTTTTTTTGTTGTCTAAAAGAGTTTTAGTGGAGTTCCTTGACGGCTCTTCCACATACGACTTTGAAACATCCATACATATTTTGAAACTTTTTAAATTACCAAACAATCCAAAATAAACCAGTTAACTTACAAAATTAAATTCCTTGTGAGACATGTAGAGACAGGACAAAATAGACAGGTGAACGTCTCAGTGTTAAGCTGTTAATCCACGGACCTGTCCGTTACATGATCAAATCTATCGCTCTGGTGCTGTCATTAGTGATATGTCGGGCTTATGTCAGTCAGCGGCAGTCAAGTGACGTCACAGGCAGGTTGCGTCTTGAGAGATGGGTTTTCAATATTTGAAGGATACATGACTTCCTAATGCCATAGTGGAGTGAACTGTGACATTTAGACGACGTGTGATTTTGGTGGAGCAGTTGATGTAGAATCAGGGAAATTAATTGTTTATCAAATTGACATATTTACTGCATCCATTTATTTGCATTTCATACAGCTGCGAAAGAATTAATTTACACACAACTTCAGTTGGTAGTCAATTTGGTAAACATTAATTTCCCTTACTTTATGTGCGACTTCCAATTGTTGGTTCTGTTGTCAATTTTATTGCAACGCTATGAAAATGAATGTTTAAGTGACTGCATGGACAAGAGGTTGGAGATCAAGTTTCATGTGAAATCTGTTAGGTGACTTTCTTTAAACCAAAAAAGCTAAAAGTCATATTCATAAAATTCCTACGCGACATCTCTATCTAAACCTATGGTCAACAGGATTAGTCTCAAAATCCAGATCAAAACGGAACAAAATATTTCCCATACCAAGGCAACTTTTTGAGAGAAACGTTTCAAGTTACATCCCGGGAACCCAAACTACGGCTTCATTTGATGACGTTTACAACAATCTGACAGCTGAACCACTACATTCATTTGCACAAAGAAATTTGAACTGTATCGTAACGGATTAAGGTTGATAATTTAATGGGAAAGTGAGTACTGATTCGAACAATAGTGCAAGTCAGGGATATGATGGAGTGTATTGGAAGTGATGGGATTTCACGTCACAGAAGTGACAACTGATTGTATTGTTAGTTGGGTGGGATGTGAATTATTTTCATTTTTCTGTTGTATAAAATATGAAAATATTTGTCAAATTGACATAACAATGTGTTCTTTCGTTTATTAAGTAAGTAGTCTGTATTTGTACCCGATTGAAGGTAATAGGCTCGCCCTCCGAGGGACTTGAACACAGCCGGTGAAATGTGCGCGTACTGTAGGTACGTCACACAGCTGGTGAAATGTGCGCGTACTGTAGGTACGTCACACAGCTGGTGAAATGTGCGCGTACTGTAGGTACGTCACACAGCCGGTGAAATGTGCGCGTACTGTAGGTACGTCACACAGCTGGTGAAATGTGCGCGTACTGTAGGTACGTCACACAGCTGGTGAAATGTGCGCGTACTGTAGGTACGTCACACAGCTGGTGAAATGTGCGCGTACTGTAGGTACGTCACACAGCTGGTGAAATGTGCGCGTACTGTAGGTACGTCACACAGCTGGTGAAATGTGCGCGTACTGTAGGTACGTCACACAGCTGGTGAAAGGTGCGCGTACTGTAGGTACGTCACACAGCTGGTGAAATGTGCGCGTACTGTAGGTACGTCACACAGCTGGTGAAATGTGCGCGTACTGTAGGTACATCACACAGCTGGTGAAATGTGCGCGTACTGTAGGTACGTCACACAGCTGGTGAAATGTGCGTGTACTGTAGGTACGTCACACCTCTGCCGAAACCTTCGTGGAGTACAGGCGTGATGTGATGTATGTATATTGTACACAGAGATTTGGTTTCTAGCAAAATATCACGAACAGTTTCATTTTCATTTAATTTAATGTTTTATCCGGATTTGATGGACCGATTCACATTTATTGTATTGTTTTAATTACTGTTTCTGAAGCCGAAAGCACTTATCTATAAACTGCAAGCGTCGCAAATGGCTCGAAAAGAAATAAAAAGAAGTGAACGTTCAACTTAAGAGAACTTGTCCGTTATTTTAGTTTAACAGCACTTGGGTTGGGAACTCAAAACGATTTTTTGAATATGATTTTATAGTATTGTATGTGTGGCGATTATCACATTAAACAGTATAGCGGTTATTACAAGTTGTTATCAATCTGTTCTGTGTAAAATAAACAATTTCACTAATAATAGAAAACTGATTTTTTCTAACAAAATAAATAGAGTAAAAATTGGCACGAAATAAACTATTCTTTATAATTAGGCACTAGATATGCGTGGGGCGATGGTTTCAACAAATCAACACAAACTTAATCAACAAAAATAATCACGAATTAAATTTAATATTGTAAATCACTAAAACGAAAAAAAAAATCAACGCCTAGAATGTTAATTGTTTCAATTAATGTGATACATATTATAAAACAATGTCACTGTTCGTGTCTGTCTTTGTGATCGATTTTCTGAACTACACAATGGACTTTGATGAGGTTTTCACGGAGAGCAAAGAAATCTCGATTTTTTGACAGCATGCCGCTATATCAGTAGAGACGAGCCCCTTCTTCGTACGCAGGGGCAGGATTCTAATAAGACACAATTTAGTTTCTTTCCAATATAAAAACAATAGAAATACAAACAACACTATGTCGCAGACGGTTTTGAATTGTCAGTTGACCAACTGTAACTCATAAATGTAACGTCGAGTACATCACTGGCACACAGACAGACAATCAATTCGAAACTCCTCCATCCATTGACATCCATCAGAAACTATCGCGGACATTTCTATAGCGAACTAGTTGAAAAGCAACGCTCGCAAGTGGGGCGGGCACAAAGCGATGACGTCACGCCATAAAGCGCCAATGACTCCACAAAGGTGGCTCGATGACGCACGGCACAGACGCGGCACGACGCGGCACAGATGCGGCACGGCACAGATGCCGCATTCATACCGCGCTATGATTAGTGGGCGCTGCTTTCAGTAATGCGGTGCGGTGATAACTTGTTTCGTGATTTTCAGTCGTGTAGGCTGTAGGCTCTGTTACACGGAACTGGGGGATGTTACGTAATTGTCCAGCGTAGTTATAATTACTATGATCTATCTCTTTCCAAGCATAACGTCAAAGTCATAATCGCCATTAAGATTTCAGTATTACGAGAAGTAGCCTCAATTACTTTGAGCAAGAATATCATCATTGAAAATCTTCCCATTCAATTTAACTATCTAATTAAGAATAGCAGGAGACTCATGCTAACATTTTAACATTTTGTTGTTCCTACAACAAGGCTCAAAAAAATAGGTGGCTCATTTAGATGCCAATGTATACGTTTTTATAATAAACTTCCTAGCCACATTCAAGAACTAAGCATTAATAAATTCAAATCTGTTATAAAGCTAAAACTATGCCAGAAAGCCTATTATACTGTAAAAGACTATATTGAGGACAAAAAAGCTTGGGATTGAGCTGCTCCAATAGGTCTAGACAGTGAATGTTGTTTATTTTTTATTTTTTGCTGATTTACACTTTTTTTTTCTCTTTCTAAATAACTATTTATATATAGAATGACATGAACATTTACTGTTTAAAGTCTTATATTATTTTAATTATTGTGAATGTGAGGACTATGTGGGTCATTGTTTCCGTTTTAATCATGGTCTGGCACTTTGAGTGGTTTATGCGGTCTACACAAATGTCCTGTCCTTGGTATTACTCGTCGAATCGTTGAGCTCCTTAAGTTCTGAGTTGAGCTGCACGGTTACTGACGAATGCGTGCACCGACTGCACAGGTCCACTCAATCTGTGTGGTTCTTTCCTCAAAAGACCACTTCAGACACCAATCTACATAGTCCTCAAAGATCAAAGATTATTTCCGGATTTTTATATACACATTGACATTGATGAATATTATATAAACAATGACATGGATATTTACTTTGTAAAGTACTTATATTATTTTTATTATTATTATTGTGAGTGTGAAGACTATGTGGGTCATTTCTTTTTTCTGTTTTCCTTCTTAGTTAGTTTTAATCATGACCTGGCAGTTTGAGTAATTTATGCGGCCTACCCAAATGTCCTTTCATTGGTATTGTTCGTCGAATCGTAAGGCTCCTCAAGTTCTGAGTTGAGCTGCACGATTTTTGACAAATGCGTGCACTGACTGGACAGGTCCTCTCAATCTGTGTGGTTCTTTACTCAAAAGACCATTTCAGACACCAATCTACATGGTCTTCACATGATCTGACCAAGATTATGTCTGGACTTTAAAAGAGACTGTGACCTCTGAGTTTGTTTCGGCCTTTCTTCTCAGAGTAGTCAGATAGGAAACGCCGACCTCATCTAGTTTAAAAAAAAAATATGATTGACATGTAAAAGTGTTTGTACAAACCTACTTACAGAAAATCAATCATTTATCATTTATCATTTATTTAACAGAAAACATAGCAAAACTGCTAAATTTATCGGCTGAATACATAAAATCGTGTACCTGTATACCTACATCCTGACATTTCGTAAGACTCCAGACAAATCGCTTCGTAAGCTAGAACACTAGTCGAGCAATATTTCCAACTATTCGTGTGCAGTTTGCATCCCCAGTTTTGTTTCCTGCGAACTATTCCACGATAGCGTTGTTTCTAGATTGGAAAGAATAGAGTTATGTTGACTTTATTCATTACGGAGGTAGGCTAAGCGGATAGCGTAGAGTCATCTCAATTACTTTTTTCCCATGACTTTGTTTATACACAGGATAGATTTTTGAGATGGGGCAGTAAGGATCTTAACCGTTCTCGCTACAGGAACACGATCTTATGAGACTGTCCATAACTTTTTGAGACATTTTAATATATAATCACAGATTATGAAAAATAAAAAAAATTGTAAAGTCAGCAAAAAAATGGGATTCACAAAAACTTTTTTTAATGCAAATCGATCCTGTTTCTTATTTATGTTTATAATTCACTAGCTGTTGCCCGCAGCTTCGCCCGCGTGGTCATTGGGAAATGTTAAACGTGTTTTCTCGTGGGTATAAGACGTTTTTACCTAAGACTATCCCCATAAAAGGAATCGGGATAAAAGGTAGCCTATGTTCTTTTCCATGTCACAGGCTACATGCATGCCAAATTTCATCCAAATCCGTTCAGTCGTTTTTGCGTGATTGAGTAACAAACATCCAAACATCCAAACATACAAACTTTCACATTTATAATATTAGTTCGATTAAGATATCTTTTTTAAATAGCCAACCCCAACGTGGTTGGGAAAAGGCAGACGATGATGATGAACGTTTTTATATTTGTGATTATGCTCCTCTCACACAGAGCACCTGCCATCTTATCTGTTCTTCTTATCTTATCTCTTGGTTACCAAACCCAGAGATAAGATGGCAGGTGCTCTGTGTGTCTTAGAAGCACTAAGTCCGCCTTTGTACCAATTTGTGTGCGAGAGGCTTGAATAAAATAATAAATTTGCCGAGATTAAAAAAATAATTCGAGAAGTTAGTCAAAATTGTGACTAAAAAGAACTGAAATATTTCTTTTGTCAATTATAAAAGTATACACAGCCCTAAAAAGTATAACTTTAAATAGATCATTCAATTGTCTCAAGTTATACAAAAATAGTATGTCTGCTTCGGTTTGAAAGGATAAAATAAAAATAAAATTAAGCGAGCTTTGTTTTGTTTTAGGTTCTGCCTTTCGTTAAATTCAGTTTTAATTTGGTGAAACTGTAAGTACTATAAAACTGATTGGATAAATTAGCAAAGCCTTTATTAGTAAAGCCTTCTCTTTTATGTGCACTCTATAATAATACATACTAAGCGCGTTTATTATTCTGTAGACAACGTCTGGTGGAAAATTCATTGAAATTTTAATTGACTAAACGGTGTCTCCGTTTAGTCAATAAATAAATAAAAAATAAACACTAAGAATCTTTTATTAGCAGGCATCGTAAGCCCATAAAGTGTTTATAATTTAAAGATCTAGATTAGTAGTAGATAAAAAATTAGACACAGAAATGCAAAATCCTATAATATTGTTTTATATAAAAAAAAACATAATATAAAGCACCCAATTACAGGAAGGTTTATCAAGCTCTATATCTGGCATTTAGCTTGATAAACCTATCTGCTGTAGGCTCTTCTAACCTTTCAGAAAATACCTTCAGTATGCTATTATCGCTTCCTTTCACTGCGTATTATTGACGCCACTTTCTTGCGCAAGATCGCGAAATAATCTTGTGATGCACTACAGTAAGGAGGAAGCCTCAACAGCGCCCTGAAGGCACCGTAAAACAGCATAAAGCACGAGATTCCGAATTTATTTTCTTTGTCAAAGTTTTAAACAATTTGATCTTTTAGTCAAGAAAGCTCCTAACATAGACACCAGAAGGCTAGGCAAGTGGCAATTTAGCACTTTTAAAGTGTTTCGTATTTCTATTACGAATTTAAATTAATTTTTATAGTTCCGTTCTCAAAGGGTGACAACAGAACCCTATCACTAAGCCTCCGATGTCAGTCAACAATTATATAAAATATAAAATAAAGTTAAAAATTAAAGTGGACCTCCATACAAATAACTAGTTTTTTCGGCGTTTTTTGCCTCGTGGAATCGAACCCTTCATCTGTGAGTCCGACTCGCACTTGGCCGCTTTTTATAATTTATTTTTGACTTCACCTTCATATACTCGTATGAGCACTAGTCTTAAGCCTACCCTCGATGTAATATTATCATCGAACAACTGCAGTGCGACGCACCCACAGAAAACAGGTGACGACATAATTAAAACGATTTGAACGCAAACAAAATCCAGCTAATTCCACGTTCGTACAGTGAATGGAAGTGACCTGATTGCGGGGCGCACGGCGTCTTATTGTGCCAAGCGCAGGCGACGCGGCTTTGTTCGGCGCCAACTGAGAAGCAGTTGCGACGCATTCAGTACTCACGTACGAGTATAGCTTTGAATTTAGAGCTGTGTATTATACCTGCTTGAAATTACGTGTTTTGGATGTGTGTTAAATTTTAGATTTGTTTGAAAAGTTTTACTTGCGACTAAGCGAGGGTGTTACCATGATTAATAACATGACATTCATAATTTCGTTCGTTTATTTCAAGAGTTCATAATGACTTGATTGAATACAATACAAGGTATACAAAGTGATTAACATTTTAAGACACAGAACACTAAATTAAATTATTTGCTGTATGTAAGCTAGCTACGCCAATATACCAACAAATACAAATACGTACTCAAGCAAAAAAATAATATATCAAAATTAAAAATGTAAACAATAACTCACTATCTAAATAAAAGCCACCAGGTGTAAAGGGCGTGACCGCTTACATATTTATGCAATGCTGGGTTCTGTTTACATAGCTGTCACTTGAAGTCACAAATGATAAAATAGGACCATCGAAGTAAACTAAATAAACAAGTTATTACTAATGACAACAATAAAACCATGGTCAGTATCATAAGGTAAGCGGAATCGGTTCTTAAAAACAACAAACAGGCATAATTCCCTGCGCACCGGGTAGCCCCGTGTAGAACCGGGTACTAGGTAGTAGGAAATAAGGCCGCCTACAAACAAAGATCGCATAGATTGCAGCTAATCGCTCTCTAGCGCAGTGTTCACGCTGCAAACACGACATAATGAATATAAAGCGAGAAGCTCAAGTATTTAAAATCAGACAAAAAACCCGCATGACTTATTTTATAGAATAACTAATTTAGCTGTTTTCACTGCTTCCTAACTTACTAAAATTATTATTTTAAATCTAAGCCCAAATAATTTATATATTTAAATAATTCCTATTATTTTTGAATTCCAATCCAAAAAATCACCTCAAAATGAAAGGTCTAATCTCTAAAGTGTCTCGGTTCATATTAAGTTAGTTCGGGCATTATGTTCGGGCGTTTGCTTGAAGCAGCTCATAGGAACCAGCGGTATTTTCTAAGGTTTTGCATGATTAAGGATGATTTGTGTAAATATTTCATGAAGTTAATTATTAGCAGGTATTTATTGCTACTTAATGATCATTGAATGGATAAAAGAACTTCTTGTAAAGCCCGATTCAAGCTTTATGGCTGCTCGGGACAGAGACGAGTCCCTGGGAAGTAACAAATTCACCTGTCAGCGGGGGTGAGGGGTGCGGTACTGCGCAACGAGTAGCGCACTTCAGAGGCGCCATAAGGTCTGACGCGAACTATATCTATTTCGTGCCTAGAACGCTAGGTATTTCACCGGGAATACAAAATGATTGTTCAAACGTGTAAAATCTGCTTCTGAAAAGTTAGACACACTTTCATTATTGTTTTTCTTTATGGGGTTGTTGTTAGTAGTGGTATTTCTGTGATATTCGAAACTTGACGTGCTAGAGAGGCGCCGTGAGCCAGATCGTCGGACAATAGTGCGGGGACAATGCGAAGCTTGCCACCTTTTGTGCACTCGATGCTTTTCGTTTAGAAAATCAACGTTTTGTGGTTGTATCTTCACGGTGTCTTTCTTTATCGCAAAGAAGACGCAATTTGTCTTTTTATTTTTTTAATTCGATTTCAATTACTGGAGACAATTGCGGTGTAATTTATTTGTGTTTTCTGTTCCTCACGATAGCTGATTCACGTTTTTCTCGTATTTTAGTTCGAGAACCTGCGTGAAATACGAATTCTTTGTTCTTGACTGGCGTGTTCAAAGTACTTTCCGTTATAATGTCTAAATGAAGTTCTAAATTACTTCGGAAAGTGTTTAATAGAGACTACTATATAACAATGAATCTAATTTCCGAATTTCAACTTCACGAACCATTATGAGGCTCTTTCAGTCAGTAATTCCTAACGACCTCCTGAAGGTCATGTTTCATCAACTCATTAAGAACTAAACAACATCGTTACAGCGTCACAATTAATCATGAACCATTTCACGCGACACGGCGACAGCGACACTGACGCGACGGCACGCGCGACAAAACGCCTTGACGCCGCAACAATAACCCGTCAGCTCCGATACTACAAATACAATTAATATCCCGCCACCACCCAACCAAACGATTCTCACCCCCTAATTACCAATACATTTTCAACCTTATTCGAATAACAATAAAGCCCTAATTCCCGTTATAAATTGTATTTAGATAAGGTTAAGTTAAGCGTGTAACGATGAATGGACATATTAAAGATTAATTACGATAGCTTGTTGTCGTATTACTGAATGAATGTTTGTTTCAGTAATTTAATCAGGCGGTGAATTGTGTTTCCTTGTTTTGTACGTTTTGAATGATGATTTGCTATATTTTTGTGATAATCTGCAAATGCTAACCTTTGTAGATTTCATAGTTTTACTCAAAGTACATTTGAAAGTTTTTCAGTCGTTATTAACCATTTCATAATTAATAATTATGAAATTTTGAAGTATAAGTACCATAAATCTTAGTAGTTATTACAGTACCAATTCAGTGACATTTACTGTTCAAAGGGATCGACCAAACTCATAAAATGCCATAAAAAATCTTAAAGAAATAAAAAATTTAAATCTGTTTAAATCTTTCCTAAAAACTTCTTTAATAAAATCAATGAACCCCAATCAAACAAGTGTCAAACTCGTTTCTCAATTAAATCATTATTTCACGTAAACCCTACAACCGCTACGTTAATTGTCAGTCAAGTATTCGCTATGACCGCCTGACAGGCACAATTTGATCGCGTCAGACCCCTGCGGCCGCCGTGTCGCGATGACAGCTGACGGCCGATGGCACAAGGCGGCCGGCGGCGGCCGGATCAGCTGACAAGCAGTTTTGTTTAGTTTAGGATGCGATGATTTGAGGGTTTCGCGTGATTCGATTAATGTCGGGTTGAAGTTAAGAGGACTTATTTAATCACTTTTTATTTAGCATAGATTAATTCATACTGAGTTGAACAAAAGTTATTGAGATAATACCTATCTACATACGTTTTTATTATACCCATAGATTGATAACCTAGAGTTTCATAAATAATAATTTCTTGGCCGTTGGATGCTTACAATGAAATTCAAAGTATCACAAAAATGTTTATTAAAGACCATTTATTCGGATACTCGAAGCGAGACAGACATTAATTTACGCCTACAACAAAATATGAACCTTAAACACGAAAAGTCAAAACAAGGACAATAATTGTATCACTTGTCACAACCCTTCTCTCCATTATCAACCTTGACGTCCAATCAAACGTTACAGTTATTACGTGTCGAATGATTTCCAACAAAATGATTTCATGTCGGACACAAAACATATTCAAACCTTTGAATAGACAGAAAATGTGGAGTGACAATACAATTCGCGAACGGGGTCGCGCAGACCGACGCGGCGTCGGGCGCGTTGGGTGTCGGCGGCGAGGGTTATGAGTGACGTGGAATATATCGAGTAACGCGCTATCGAGTGTCCTATCGAATCGATGTCGATCATGTTCGAACCTGTTATACTCGTAGTAGGTACCTACGTCTTGCGAGCCGTGATGATTTGCGAATCGGTTTTCATTTGGTCAAATTGGAGTAGGATGTAGTGTTTCAGGGGTAAGTATGTCTGATGATGGTGAATAGAACATTTTTTTTAGTTTAAGCAAACAAAAATGATTATAAACTATTATCGTGTGTTTGCAGATGCAATTATAATATGATACAAGAAAAATAATTTCTGAAAATAAGTTTCCTTGCAAATTGCAAAATATAGAGAGGAGAAGCTAGTATGAGCTTTTCCTCTCTATTTTTTGCAATTTGCTAAAAATAAATAAATACCAATGATAAACTGTGTTCATTTTATTCCGAGAATCAGCTTTGTTAATAAAAATAAGACCTTAACAAACTCTGAAGCTCTTTCGAGGCATTATGAAACTTTTAATCCAATATTCAAATGAGCTCCGCGGGTCACATTTATCTAGACTAGAAAATAGTTTTAATCTCTAGAGCTATCCTCTTCACATTCAATATTGTACTAAACCAAGTTTAATAACGTAAAAATACTCTGAATCGAAGCTACCCATTAAAGTCGTCACTCGTTTATATTGCCAGCGGAAATTAAACCATACGTCTTCTGCATAAAACCCAGTTTAGTGTAAAAGGATTGGGTTATAACTCTTGGTATTTTCAATATTTTTATTTGCAACGAAGGCGCGTCGGTCCGCTTGGCAATGCTAATAATGGGTTCTGCAACCTTTTGCAAGGAACCAAAAAGAAAGAGAAGGTTTCTAAAGAGTTTTTTGGAAAAATGTTCTGTGACGTTACCCAGATAATTTTTGTCCCTTTTGGAAATATAACAGATTATCTGAGAAGGCTTTTTTACAGTTGAAAATAGTTAAAACATAGATAATTCTTTCAACACAACACAATATTTTCTTGGCTCTACAAGCAAACCAATACTCTGCCATTTTCTAATTATACCAGGCTGGCACCGTAAAAAGTAACTGCTATTACTTTTGATACGAAAAACCAGCTCAAGCACCACAGCGTTCTTCCTTCCGCATGCGAAGGAGAAACTTCTCACATTTCCGAAGATATAACTCAACTTAATGCAATCCCGTAGCGCTGGCTTAAAACAATCAATTTCTAGCAGGCGAGAACATTTTTTAGCGAAACAAGCCCAGATTCCATTGCTGCGGCAGTTACTATAACCGTTAGTATAGTAGCCTTTTCTGAAGTAAAACGAGCAATGAACACCTACATATATGTAGATGCACTGGATGTTGTCGCCGCTGTTTACGGAGTGATGAATATAAGATGTAATTTATTTATACATCTTCGATTTTCAATGTTAAGTATCCTTCACATAATAGCTTATATTAGCATTAGCTATAACGTCCTGAGCGTGTAGCGTCCATTGAAGCTTTACTATTCTTAATAAGGGTAGAAAGTAGATATCTTTGTGAAGGAACTCGTCTGTTCAATCATTATCGTCATTCCTATTCCCACCACCATGCTTTGCTCCGGATTGAAGTGTTTGAGTGCCTGTGTAATTGCAGGCACATAACACCTTTCACATTTCAGTTTTGCATCTGGGACGGCTACGCATGTGCGTGGCACCTGGTCTTACAGAAGTCCATAGGCACCTGCTATCACATGGGCCATCGGTTTCCCACCCAATAACACAATTAGAAAACAAAAGGTAGAGCATTCCGTTCCACTGTATCTATCTCCGTGTAGACAAGGTGCCAGGCCAGTACCGCGGAGCATGGCTGCCGTCGCGCACTGCCATACTACGGCGTAACTTCGGACGATCCTGTATGAATTTTGTAAGCGCGAATGTGTTGACGTTTGCTTGCTGCAATGCTGTATACATAACGTGGTTCTGAGTATTAATTTGTTTTATTTTGTTATTTGGAAGTGCACATTTCGCTTTTCCATTTCTAGAAATATATTTGTATTAATTTACAAGATGGATAAATTATCATAGAATTTTATAATCTAGAATTATAATTATAAGTAGCTAGTATCTACTAATCACAAAAAAAATGTTGCATAAAATCAGACTATTATGTATTAACAAAACGTCATAAATGAATCGTACATTTCATGAAAGTATCGACTGTTGAAGGCCTGATTTCCAGAAACACTAACAATTACTTTCTCAGAATGAGAGTCGCACGCTCTCAAGGCAATGGTGTTGCCTATAATATTATGGTAATAGCACATAAGTAAGACAATCTCGAATGTAATTCTCGTATGTTCAGACCTTGAAAACAACAAACATGTGATTTGAATTTCAAATTTATCTTTAAACGGTGAAGGCCAATGTCTTGAATCATTACAATTTCTACGCAGAATATTGGAACAAGAAAATATGCATTTTTCACGTACATTTTCTTCGTCCTAAACATATGTAAATACATACTTATATAGATACATGAAATACATATTTATGTAATCCTAGATTTTTAAAGTAACTAGTTTTTGAAGGCAAGCGGGACTAGATAACGAGGTTCAATCGTAACCCAACTCTCCAATTTGGTTGCATGCATTATGACTGGTACGAGTATAAGGTAACCTTATTTCCACATCTAGTGTCCTTAATAGTGTGGAAAATAAGTAAATTGTTTGTATTATACATATAAGCTAACAATCTTAAAATAATAATATGTATATGAAAAGGAAGAGAAATAACTTAAGGCATCAAAAAAATCGACCGTATAACTGTCAGCAGGAATAGTGAACGCTGTATGGCAACAGTAGGCATTGGCGGATTTACACATTTGCCGCCAGTAGGCTATTCAAAGCTTGCCGCCCCTACTGACCTCTGCAGTAATGTCTCAGTTTGCCATCACCACCGACTTCTGCAGTAATGTGTCAGTTTGCCATCACCACCGACTTCTGCAGTAATGTGTCAGTTTGCCGCCGCCACCAACCTCTGTAGTAATGTGTCAATTTGCCGCCCCCACTAACCTCTGCAGTGATGTGTCAGTTTGCCGCCGCCACAAACCTCTGTAGTAATTTGCCTCCCCCACTGACCTCTGCAGTAATGTGTCAGTTTGCCGCCGCCACCAACCTCTATAGTAATGTGTCAATTTGCTGCCCCCACCGACCTCTGCAGTAATGTGTCAGTTTGCCGCCGCCACCAACCTCTGTAGTAATCTGTCAATTTGCCGCCCCCACCGACCTCTGCAGTAATGTGTCAGTTTGCCGCCGCCACCAACCTCTGTAGTAATGTGTCAATTTGCCGCCCCCACCGACCTCTGCAGTAATGTGTCAGTTTGCCGCCGCCACCAACCTCTGTAGCAATGTGTCAATTTGCCGCCCCCACCGACCTCTGCACTAATGTATCAGTTTGCCGCCCGTACCGATCTCTGCAGTTATATGTCAGTTTCTAGATAATATTTATATCCCAACGAAGTTAGGATTGCACAAGAAATAGTTTTTGGGTATATTTCTGAGCTAATAAAAGCTTAATCATGTACTACTAATAAGGCCGGGTAAGTTATGCCTTAATACTATGTAGGTAGGTACTTATACCATATTGTACATTCGGTAAATGGTAAATAATATTTATTGCGCTTTCTTGTAGTTTAAAAGCAGTATATTGAATTATCTGGTAACAATGGATAAGGAAAAGGGTAAGGGAAAGGGTAATGGGTATGGTCAGGATGATTAACTTGTCTACACTTTATTAACTAATTATATTAACTTGTATGTACTTTCTATCTTTTTATCGACTTTTTCCTTTTTTTTTCTAACTATATGTGGAGGCTTGTAATTAGCTATTTTTTTTATATTATATTCTTTATGTAATTGTCTGTTAGTCTGTAAGCCTTCTGTAAAAATAAATAAATAAATAAATAACAACCCGGATGATGATGACGATGAAGCTTATTAAGTTAAATTTTACAATACCTTTTTGCATGATTTTCTATTTGCAAAATCATCAATTATATAGCTGTATGAAATATTGATCATTAGTTTTAGACTTTAGACTTTATGCGCAAAAGAGCTAGGCGTTTAGCTTTGATCATTTTTCACCCGTTTAAACAAGAATAGCTTCTCTCATCCGAACAATTTGCCGCTGGTGTATGTGCATAGAGCCATTAACTGCTATATCCAAGTTTAGATAAACGTTTTGCAAATTCTGTTTTCGCAGAACGAAACGTACGAAAGTACGTACGAAGATACTTATATACCTATACTTTATGATCCAGAATCTGGTTTTACCAAAATTCTTTTAGAAGAAAGGTGGCAGTGACAATGTATGCATTCTTGAACTATGTCCGTAAAATAGCTATTTCCGTAAGGTTAGACGACGACAATTCACTCATTTTGGTTAGAAATGAAAAGTTTTCATTGAACATATTGTAGGTCTCCTGCCATTTTTATTATTCGGATAGAAGGCTATCAATCAGGACGACAAATGTGTTAACCCTGAAAGTATCACTCGCAGTCATTCTCATTTTTTCATCGGTTGTTTTATCATATTTTTTTTTTCCTTTTCAGTTGTCTTTTTCTCATGTCTGTATACGGCTCCGACACACTTGATTGCATCGCATTTTCTTTAAAGTACTTAAAATTTTGTCGTTCAGTCACGAGAAACTCGCAAAGAGGTTCATAAAGACCGGCAACAGTGATCAAATGTACTGTAGAAGCCTGAATGTGAGCATTGAATTTGTTTATTCTTCCCAAAAAAACATTTTACACAACAACCAATTTCAGTTTCCTAAATTCAAAAGTATTCACGTAAGTCTCGTGTCACTCGTTCCCGAGCTGCAACCAAACGCGACTTTGCAAATTGTAAAAAATGTATCGAAGTGGTGGAACAAATTACATGTTGAATTGTTTGTGTGTATCTAATAGGTAACATTAGGTATAAAAATACACTACTCAACAAAGTCTAGGGAACAAGTTGACTAAATCAACTTATTTAAGAAAACCCTTTAAAAAAAGTACTAGTAATACAAAATGTAAATGTTGTTTGATCCTGCATTAAATAATATAATTGTTTGAAATAAAAATAAAAAAAATCTTAAAAACATCAAAAAAGCGTTTTAGAATAACGAAGGAAAACCTGATTTGGTCGCAGGGCAGGGTGTTTTGAAACGTAGTAACTTTAGAGACTACTAAACATAATCGTTTTTTTTTTTTTTGAAAATCAATTTCTCTGCTTTCTTGTAACTGTTGTGACTCTGGAGCGTTATTTCATGTCGTCATTTAATGCGGGAAGAGATGCTGAATGCTGTGGGTATGCTGAAATCAGGGCGCTGTCAAAGTGGAAATCACTATTCAAAGACAACGGAGCACGGAGTACGGAGCAATACGCCACAGGTGACAATAGACAACCTGATATTCAGCATGCCACGCCGATGTAGAACCGTCGCGAATGCCTCGGGACGTCCAAAAGATTAATTAAAATTTGCTAGGAATGTTTTCTTTATTTAATGTTGTCTAGCACTGGCTGACATTTTGATCTTATTTTTACTATTATGTATATATTAATTGCATTTTGACTAAATTGATTTTAATTATATTGAACTTTTAATATGTATGTGATAATTGTGTTTAGTGTTCTTATTGTTATTATAGCATCGTATTCATTCGTTTAAATGTTGCATGTCGAATCTTGGGCAGAATTTATGGCTCAACATTAACTCTTCACGACCTTATTTGTATACCTGCATTCTCGCAAATAAATAATATGATTTGATATGATCTGGACGTTAGTTTTTTTATCTACCAAAACTTGTTTGTTTTTTTCTTTTTTGGTACTCTTTTAGATTTCCATAAGAGATTTTTATTTTTTAACTTGCAACTCTTTTATGTAATCAAACAATTAAATCACGCTTCTTTTGCTATAAAATATGTTACATAAGAAGTCTTAAAATTAAAACAATTACTATGAATACCCTTGTTTAAAGAGGGGCCCGTGGCTAAATAATAACAGCCGCACAGGTCGATCGATCAGGTTAAGCTACGCTAGCCACGGTTGACCTTGGATGGGTGACCATATTTACATACCGAGACCCCTTCGTGCCTCGGAAAGCATGTTAAGCCGTTGGTCCCGGCTATCATTCGTAGATCTTTGACAGTCGTTACGGGTAATCAGAAGCCCGAGTCTGACAACCAGTCTTACCTAGGGGTATCGTATTACCCAGTAACTGGGTTGTGGAGGTCAGATAGGCCTATTCACTCCATGTAAAGTACTGGTATTCAGCTGCATCCAGTTAGACTGAAAGCCAACCCCAAAATAGTTGAGAAAAGGCTAGGCAGATGATGCCTATGAATACCCTTGTTTCCTACACTTAGTTGAGTAGTGTATTAATCTTTTCAATTGCTGTAAGACATAAAAAAAAATGCCCCAAATTTTCCGCCCCTAAAATCTGCCGCCCCAGACTCCAGCCTGCTCAGCTTGCCGGTAAACCCGCCACTGAGTAGGTGAGTGTGTGCAACAGTTCTGGAGGTTACACATCACGGTTAACACATAGTTATCATACGTTAGTGAAACTGTTGCCAATTGCTGTAGCTGTAGTCAAGCCGATAAAATCCCCAGACTATTGCAGTCACCTGCAATAAATGGTTGACAAAGCATCACAAAATGCCTATCTGTAGCAAAAATAACAGTCTAAAAGAAAAATGTCAAAATATCTTTTAAAAAAATGTCTTTAAAAGATCGCTCTTAGCGATAAGACCGCCCATTGTGTCAGCCTTTGTAAAATTTCTATATTTATGTCTGTAATTTATATGGTGTACATAATAAAGAGTATTCTATTCTATTGGCTTGAAACAAAAAAAGTTAACAATTATAAGGAAAAAGCCATTCGTTTTCAATTTCTAACTAACGGAAAAATTCGTAATTAACCTTACTTTATAATCCGAAGTTGTAACAGAAATCCTTGGCAAGTTATTTTCATAAATTAACGAATTACACTCAGGAACATTATATTTATTTATTTTCATTTTGTATTGGAATATTGCGTTAACAAGTAAGTATGATTATTTTTGCATGTATATGAAAAACTAAAAATTATATTATATCATTATTTTCAGGAAATAATTTCTGAAGCATCAGGATTTTTCTCAGTAACGTTGTGTGTTATTAATGACATGCTGTGAAACGAACACATTAATCGAAATTTACAGTCATGAGCCCGAAATCTCAAAATGTTTCATGACATGCTGATTCAAATTCTGTACTTATTTCGTGGGGTAGGTACAAAACCAACTAGCTAGACAGTGTAGTGCACTGATTGAAGTTCATTCAAGTAAGTAAAAAGGAAAAAATATTATTATACCTACTTCACTTCCATCAAGCAAATAAGACCCATCAGCTACTAAAACCTCCACACCCTCATACTTCGAACAAATACTATCACTCAAGTGCAATCCTAACAAATAGCTGAGTAAATGTCGCATAATAGTGCACATTAGAGATAAAGGAGGGGCCACACCGGCGGGAGATAATGTTGCGCGACAAATGGCCGCCGCGCTGCCGTTACACCGTAATGGCGTGCGTTGTTGTGGTTACTGCCTATGATAGAATATCGGGGCTATTGTGACGTTCTCACGGGGGCTGTAGGTAGGTTGGATAGATTATTGTGCTAGCGATACTGTTGAAGTTTTGATTCTGTGTCCGAGTAATTTTGTGGTCATATTTGCATCATTAACACGGGTTTATGTGTGTTTTAAGACTAACATATTTTTTACTGTATCTTTAAATTGTACCAAATTATTATTCCTTATAAGCTTCCAGACTATTTTTATGAGTAACTTTTCTTATACCAATGAATTCTTTTCGTTCACCCAATTTATTAGGTTGTGTCGATAAACAGGCATTTGCCATTAGCTTAGTTTGTTTTTGTCTTATTTTACTTTTGCTCAATGTAACTACATATATGTATTTGTGCAAACATCATTATTTCTTTATGGGTCACAATATTCTCAACTAATTTAACTTAAACGTTGGAAACAAATATTGGAAAGCCTTAAATGTTTTACATGGACCTATTTTCTTGGCAGTTTCATATTGCAAAACATTTTATAGGTAAAGTATGGCTAAAAAAGAAAGCATTCTTTGCAAACATTTGCTTTTTATTAGCATTTATTAGCAATAGGATTCTATTGCTTGCACCTGTAATATAAAGATTTTAGCTTAAGTTTATTATTATTAGGCGCTATAAATGTATAAGGAATTTACTACTGTTGGTTAAATGTACTTTACTTGTAAACGTTTTTATTAAATACATTTTATTTATTATTTATTTATTGATCGTTAATCATAAGGCGAAATTTCTGTTACTATCTGTGAGTTCATTTTTAGCAATATCGCAACAGACACTTCCTGTTAAACACAAATATTTTAGATGTCGCCCTTGTTTCATCACCACCAATTTTGAAAAAAAAAATACCCATATTATTCTTGCCAATGCACACTCGTAAAGAGAAAAAGTTCCCCTACCAAGTTAGTCATACGAATTACGAGCTGGCACCAGCCGGTTAGATTTCACTTTACATTTCTGCTCGTCCATAAAAGTCCGCAATATAAAACGGTGCAGACGCAGTAATGTATTCAGATCCAATTGTGAACAGTGCACCAATACTATGTAGTGGTCGTTACACGGAGCGACAGAGGATTTACAATTCAAGATTGTGTTTAAGTGGGGACTTGCTGCTGTCTAATGGTCCACGTACTTCACAGCGATTTTTAGAATATTCTTTGTATAAATCGTGTATATTTTAATAATAATTTAAGCTAAGTGTTAATGTTATAATTTGTTTATAAATCTTTTGAGTTTGGAATGGTTATTCAACTTTTGAGAAGGTAACATAATTTTTCACATTTTACTTTTTTGTGAAAAGTAACAGGAGAATCTCCATTATACACGGTAAAGAGACATCAGACACCCTTCTTTAAATATGAGGAAATGTATAGTACACTACACTACTACGTTCAAAATACCTACACAACCATCAAGTCATGATTTTTTTCATAGTTTCTTTCCCGAAATTTTCTTTCAGTAGGTAATATATGTTTTGTCGTTATTGCCAAAAATATTGTTGATCTTTATCCTTAAAGAGTTTTCAGGTAACAAGAAATAAATTATGTCTAATCGTCCAGGCTGTCCGCGTATCTCGACTAACACATTTCCTTTATTGAAATAGGTCTTTATGATATTTTTCTGGAAATCTAGGCCACTTTTGTTTCCTATGACAAAAATATAACGAGCTTATGCAAAATTAGTTTATCTCTCGGAATTTTATTTCAGATTTGGCTATCAGTCTGAATCTGTGTAATGTTATTTTTTCCTCGATAACTTTGTGGGTGTCTCACAACTTTTCTTATTATTAAAACACTAACATAAAATACTCCACTTCAGTCACTCTAACTTTGATAAGATAAAATCTATGTCACAACGTTGAAATAGTGTTGAAACTCTTGTATCATAAATAATGCTCATCAATGTTCCGGTGTGAAACAAGAACGAAACAAGATAGCTGATCAGTTTCAAAACCCTTTTATAAAACAGATGGAGCTATGAAACCGTTCCGAATCACAATATCAGATCAACGTTGATGGAATTTATATCTGTTGCCGCTATCGTTGTTCCAACTGTGATGGAGTCACCAATGAATCGCGATGTGAACATTGGATAACTCGATATAACTGGTTTGTACCAACTTGGCATACAATGTTTAGCGTAGATGACAGATAAGTCAGAGGAATATTCTACTGCAAGTTACTTAACTCGGAATTTCATAGGAGGATTTTCAAAATTGAACTAGTATTGTTTGCTACGCTAAGGAATGCAGATGACTTAGGTGTATTTGGTTGCAAGGCAAAATTGATTGCAAATCAATCAAAAGAGAATACGGAGTGTGGACTATTAACCAAACTGTTTGATGTCAATTGAGCCAGGTTATGTCCATTTATGTTCACGTACGTAGTGAGGTTGAGTAAGTCTTACGAACTGTGATTGCATTTTAAATCAAGAACAGCGTTTGGAAATAACGGCGCTACTAAGTGGTTGTTTGAGGGAGGGATGCACATTAGGGACTAGTTTGTAGTTGATAAACTATGTTCATTTATTTTGTAATCTTATAAATTAAATGTTTAACGAATCCTGTAGGAAAAGCAAAAGCTGGACAATTAAAACAGTAATTTAAGGCCCATTTTACAATATATTCTTATCGTTTATTCCTTTTTAATTTCTGCATGCATGCCTTTATCAAGTTACCTTCATTATACGGGCACTTTCGCTTTTATTAAAACACTTAAGCGCCAATATTCGTATTTTTACGAAGAGTGAAAGATGCGCTCGGAGTGCTCGCGGCGCTCAAATAATTTCGCTAAATATTTTTCGCGAGCTCACAAAGCGATACTCGATATCGCCGGCAGCTTCTGTTTGAGTTTCAGCTCTTAATTTATTATACGATGGTGAAATTTTCGCTAATTTCGTGAGAAACTTGAGGAAACCGCCAACTTTACCAATTAAACTGAATTCGATTTATTTTAGTAAACGCCTCTGAAAAGGTTCACAGCGTGTTCTTGTGGGATTTACAAAAATGACTTTCGAGATCCGATCAAGTTTTCGAATTACATTTTACGGCTTCTGCCAACTTCGGGAACTGTATAATACGTAATATCAATTGGGTTTAAAATTCTGTATGTACTGAGGGATGGATAGAACATATACAGTCGATGTGATACAACAACTTGGAGTACTTTTGTTGACCTTTTTATAGTTATCGACGTGATTTCAGACCTCGCTGAATTTAGATTTGAAGGAGAGAGATCAAGTTAGCTTCTAAATCAACCTGCTTTTGTTTGTGTTTATTTCTTTATTGTAAAGGAAATAGTCTTTGCTTTTAGCTTATCACAATAAAAAGTAGCGCCTTTATGCTTCTTCTTGTTCTTAGCTTGTCGATGGCAATCTTAATGGACTCGGCACAGAATTCGGTTAGGTGTCATCACTATCGTCCATCAATTTCTGTAATGTTCAGACGATAGGATACGCAGGCATCGTTTTTGGAACAGAACCGCAATTATGTTTTCCGCAAGTTATTGTAAAAACAAATGTTTTGTGTCTCCCTTTCTATCTACTTTAATAACGCGATACATCTCAAATTGGTCCAGTATCTCGGTGCAGCCACCATCAGTAACGTTAGCATCGGATATTGTTTATCTGTACAATACCCTGGTATTTACATTGCTTACCAAGTAGTGTTCTTTATTTTATTGCTCACGTACAACTGTATCTACTGCTCTTTACTGGTACTGTTTATTTTTTTACTGGGATTAAAAATTATGTGGATATTTAAATTCTAGACTTTTGTTGCATATTATTTTCCATTCTACATAATAATAATTTGAAACTAATTTCAAACACTTTTGGAAATAAGTGTGGTATTTGGTGCAAAATTTCCATTAAATAAAACCCACAGTCTGCTAATCCACTTAGTTTAGAGTGGTTTTGATTTGTTTTGTTGCGTAACTAACCTTGCTACGTCCTATTGTTGCATTTTGTTCACCTCTGTCCAAAAATGGCCTCTAAAATTACTTCTTTTTCTCTTCAGTAAGTAAGCATTACCAGTGAACATAATAACCTTTCATAATATAAAAATAAGTATTTATATTAAAATCACATCAAAACTCAACTTGAAACATGTCCTGTGAGTTAAAGAGAACTCGAAACTGGTCTGCGTTCATTAAACGAAGGGCACTCGAACAGGACACATAGATGAAAACTCCAGACAGAACCAACCGGCAACCACTCTAGAACGAAGACGACTCGTTAAATGTGCACGAATGGGACGAGACGAGGGTGAACGAGCAAATGCAACAATGAAAAGTAATTTTAAAGTTCTTCAAGTAAAATGAATGTGTATCTATTGAAAGGTTTTTATAATGTAGCCTTGATAAACTGAAATTACACGAGAATGGCATTCAAAATACAAGTTCAGACCTATGAAGATAATTTAATTCTAAAATACAAAAGAGAATTTCTATAAAATGTAATAAAAACGATAATAGTATTGGAGACACATAGCACCTTGAGGTACTCCAAATTTATTACTTTTGTGTGTTATTACATAAAATTATTGGCCATTATAGACAGCATTTATAATTGTGTTTAAGATTGGGTTTGTCAAATAAAATAAAATATCTTCAAATACTGTGTGTTCATAGAGCTATTAGTGAAATTAATGTATTATATCATTATAACGTGGCGTGGCTGTCAAAGGCTCTGGATATATCGAGAATAAAATATGAGTATTTCAGAAATAAAAGCCCGAGCTATTTAACAAGCACAACTTAAATGATTATAAAGCAAACCTCACTTAAACTTTATAATATACTCGTCATAGTTTTTGCAAAAAATTGTAGGAATTGAAACATCACTAGAGATTTCAAACTCAAACTCAAAACTCAAACTCAAACTCAAAGCATTTATTTCAAGTAAACCAATTACAGGCACTTTTGAATTGTCAAGGGGTCGGTCAGTCAGAAAGATGAAGCTAGTTGCCCATTCCAAAGCGTAGTAGGTACCTGTGGAGAAGAACGGGCAAGAAACTCCACGGACACTCTTTTAAATCATAAAAATTGTTACAAAATTTTGGTTACATCATTCAAGTTGAAATTATACATGTGAGAACGATGTAGAAAGACGTGCACGTTAAAAGCGTCCGTACTAAAAAAGATAAAAAAAAATAACAATTCAGAAATGAAAATACTTAGGTTAAAATAAAAATAAGACGTGGCGGCTAAGAGATGTTGTGCCCTACTGGTGGCGCCCGTCCACGAACATGACGTATGGATCACGGTCGCAATCAATGTTGAAATATGGCTCTCAAGAGCCCACCTGTGACGTCAAGTTGCCTAGCAACAACGGTACCTTCCGTTTACGGCAATATTCACAGATTTGCCTCCGATTTGAAAAATACCCGTAGTGACCCTTTTAGTCCTAATTAAGTGAAATAAAAACAATCGGAGTAAAACACTTTTAATAAAATGAACCCTTTTTGTTTTAAACGATTCGTTTTAAACTTATTTTCCTACAAATTTATTTACAAGGGTTTAAAAATTCACGAAGGTACCACTTTTATTCTATGAGCAATATTACATCAGTTACATGGAGATCCGGACAAAAAAAAAACACTGTGTGAGAACATTATACGCACAAGGAAAAAAAAATTAACCAGATTCTTTTAATTGGCGGACAGTATACCGCATCATTGAAAAGAATCGGCCACATCAGCACAAGGTAAATGTACTGTAGTTGTTTACGTTAATACTTATTGCTAAAAGTCACGCAGTGAAAGGCTTATAAATCCTAATGCTCGGCTGAGCTCGCACGGTCATCTTTCATGACACATATAACTCGTTTTCCATTAACAATTTAGATCCGCAGTGAAAGCGGCTGCCTTTTCTTAGCCTTGAAATCTATGGCCTTGAACTTTTATATGTATATTTTACTTTGTAAATGTCTATCACTGTATATGATTCTCTTATAAAAGAACATAATATTATAAGCTTAATTGTAACTTATACTAATCCCGTCTATTTAAATAATCATAAAACATGCCTCAATACTGGTTCATCACAATATGGCTGTAGTAAAAATATGAAAGCTTGTTAATTAAAGATGGAGAAAGAAAGCTCATAAGGAGCTAACACAGTACTACGAGTATTAATTATATTAGGTCATCCCACTTCCAGTGTCATATTTTTTTATTATTATTATTTTACAAAAACTGACTACTATACTATATAACCTTGTGACACTAATCAATAATCTCCACCACTATTAATCACTCGCTCCCAGACTGCTGGCAAATCTTGAACACCATTTAAAGTACCACTTTCATTTAATTCATCAATAATGCTCTTTAGTTTAATATCTAACTCCTTTTTGCTATTGTATCGAGTACCCGACAATTTCCTCTTCACATGGCCAAAACAATTGAAATCACAAGGATTCATATCCGGTATATGGCGGCTGATTAATTTCAATCCATCCTTTATCTTCAATTAAATTCTGAACTATTTTTGATTTGTGCGGTCTGGCGTTATCATGTAAAATTATAGGACTCGTTATTATGATGTTCGTCTGCCCAAATAGGAATATTTTCTTCTAAAAATGACTTATATCGCTCTCCAGTCATAGTTGTATTTTCATCATAAGTTCTCCAAAAAGCAATGCCTCTGACATCCATAGCTACTATTAGTAGTATTTTTCATTCATGTAGCTCTGCTCGTGGTAAATGTTCAGCTGAAGTGCCCGGTTCCACCCAACATCGTGACTGATGTCTTTGACGAGGAGTATAAAATTCGACACAAGTTTCATGAAGGCATATGAATCTATTAAGTATATTTTTCTTACGGCGATACCACGATAAATGGGTACGCGCAGTTTCATAACGAAACTCCTTCTGATCCGTGTTCAGAGTGTGGGGCACCCACACTGCACTTTTATTGACCAGACATAAATCGATCAATCAATCACAGTGGAATGAGGAATGTTAAGTTGAGTGGAGAGATCACTGACACTGACCCTACGTGACTGACGAAGTGCTTCCTTGATTTTGTCCCTTGTTTCTAATCTAGTCGATGATAATGATCGAGGTGCTCGCGGCTCATCTTCAGCTGTGGTTCTTCCTTGTTTGTACATTTCAAGCCATCGCTGTACGGTTCTTTTAAGGCGTTACGACCAACACACTTTACCAGTAAGTCGTGCGCAACTCCTCCAGAGTAGTTGAGTAAAGCACAAAACTTTAGAAATATACGTTGCTCCACTACATTAATAGATTTTTTTAAATCTTCCATTTTAAATCAATGCACGTCTTGACAATACATCACACCAAATTAAACTAACATGATTGTACAAGACAACACATGTATTAACTATTGCATAGCCATTGCGCAATACATAAATATTGGAAATAAAAAATATGACACTGGAAGTGGGATGACCTAATATATTTCGATTTCAAATTATAGTCCTTATAAACTCTAGCACTCACAGGTAGCGATGAGGTCTGGTCTGACTCAGCAGCATTATATTCTTTTGCAGTCACAAAAATATATCTTTCTAAAATTTTTATATTGCTGAGACAGGGCAACGTATTCAGGTCACAGTGTCCACACGTTCGCGCAACGCTGGACAAAGCCACGTTCATTAAAAATATTTCATTTTGACATTATTACGGTATCCACGCGTTGCGAATATCTGGGATATTTGATCACTGCAAGGAAATCATGCAGTATATTTAATTTTGCATGCCGACAGTTTTGTTCAAAATTTATTGGATAGTAGTGTATTTTTATGGTGTTTTTCTTTCCTTGTAAGTTTTTTTTTACTGTTAATGTTCTTGTTTTAAGTTCATTTTCATGCACTATTTTACTTATATTTTTATCACAGTTGCCTGAAGTTATTTCTTCTTTGGTCAGGCTTCAGTTTTCATAAATATTTTATTACGTATGCAATCCTAATTATTTTTGCCAGTGTGTATATTATTTAGACAAACTTTGATTAGAAAAGATCATCGGTCAGACACAAAACACTAACTCAGAATAACCGCAGAACATACAAGAGGTTTAGTCGTCACATAACGAGCATCTCAAACCACAAACACTAATAACAATCTCTGATAAGTAAACATAATCTTCAAATTAAATGCAAATTAAGACAAACGTACACAAGCTGAAACATTTACAACATAATGCTGATACAGAGCTCAGCTTAGGATACAAAACAGTCCTAAATATTGAGTACTTCATAAAGGACGAATTAGACAGATACGTACAGCCCCAAGCCATTGTAAAGCTTTGAGTGATTTAGGTCTTAGAGCTCTCCGCTTATGTTTGAAATGACGGAATTGTGTGAGAGATTTTGATGATCCATGACAACAGAACGAATGATTTAATTAATATGTTCTTATTTTCGGTCGGTTTCCTAACCGATACAAAAACAGACGTTGGGGCTATGTTTCTCGGGAGCGGTGAATGCTTATGCGAATTCCGCACCTCCGGCCACAGGCAGAGGTGGAACATCGCGGTGATTTTAGCCGGTAAGAGTCAGGCATGCCCCTATGTCACTCCCACGATGGAGGAGCTCCATGAGGATTTCCACCGAAAACGATGCATGAAAGATATAGTGAAGATGAATGGGTAGTTAATCAACTATAATTATTAAAATACGTGGCTACAATCCTCAATCACTTTATACTCTATCATTAGGTTGAAGATAACACCCAGGTATGAAAAACAAAAGACTACACATTCAATCCCTCGCCCATATCCTCCACTACAATAATACGGTTTGCCACATTAATCCTATCAACTTCAATAAGAGGTCCATCAGAGCACCATTAAGGCTTCACCCGAGGCAGTCCTTCCACGTCAGTAACGCGAGGCTCCCCTACTCACCGTATCATCTCGCTCAATTTATGTCAATTACGCGCACAAAGTCGCAGCAAAAAATGAAAATATCGAATAAAAGTGCCCGCACACGTCCCGCCCAGCATTCCCTACGTTTGAACTTCTCAAATATTCATCCTTACCTTTTTACGTCTTTGTATTACCTTTTATATATTCATATCGATCGTATGGGATCGCTTTTAAGTCTTTATGTCTGTTTGCGTTTATTTAAGACATTGAAATGTTGACTTTTTTCGCGCTTTACGAAGTCTGGTGGGAAAAATCAAAGGTTTGACAAATTATTTGTTGGGATTTTTTTCTTTGTTTTTCGTAGTTGTTTTTTTATGTACCTGTAGGTATTTGAGTCATACGTTACTCAGCGTTATTGAGTTCGTTAGTGATAACCATCGATAGTAACCATCGCTTATTAGGAGAAAACCTTCGACATTTATGACAAAATTTAATTTACGATGGTATGCTTAGTCGTCAATACACTGATAGACACTGCTAGATAGATAGAGAGATAGATGTAAACAAATAAAAACCTCACCTAGTTTTAAAAATATGATCGCCGTTTAAAAATGTTTGTGCAAACCTACATACAGAAATAAAATCATTTATCATTAAAGCATTTATTTGAATAGTTTAATTAAAATATTTATTGGCATTGTTTACATTATTCTGATAAGTAACTCAAATAAAGTTAAAATGATTTTATGAAATCGCGCATATTTTCAACTCAACATTAAACATTACGCGCAAATAAAATCAAATCAAATCATCTTTACTGTGGATCATAGTAAAGTGTACATAATACAGCTGGTGTTAATATTGTGTTTTGCGAACAGCTATGTCCTGCTCTTAGGGCGTATAATAAATGTAGGTAGATAAAGTGAGTCATGCAAGTCAACAATAATAACAAGAACAACTAAAAACAGAGCCACAAAAAGTATTTCCATTTAAAACTTTAACATTATTACTGGTGTTAATTATTTTGACACAGTTATATTCGTGCATTTAATTCAAAGTCGGAACTGTGCACCAACTTTTCAAACGCATTTATAACAGAATTCGTCTCTCGTTTAGTATAATATCTGTATGACGTAGTTTTGAATTAAATGTTTTACACAGCCGGGCTCCCAATTGGGTCGGCGTGAACATAAACTTTAAATTGGTCCAACGTTTTCTCTGGACACTCCGAATTTTCTGTAAAGTTTGTGCTACATAAATAGAGATTAAAATATAGCGTCGTGTAGGTGTGTGTGTGTGTGTGGCTTTGTCGGCGATATCCATGGGAGCTGTACCGAGAATCGACGAGATCTATTAACCGTTAATACGGTGAATATACTACGCTTAATAAAATACCGAGTATCTACAAAATTGAAACTCATATCTCTAGCTGTGCGCACGTAGTCAGTACAGTCAATTTTGTAAGCAGAAATAAGTATAGACCATGGAGATGCCTTAGCGGTCGCTGCTAAATGAGATATTGTCAACACTATTCATTTAAACCAAGCTTGTGCTGGTTTACTCACACTACGACACAAATGACGTATGTAACGACGGCTTTGTAGGTGGTTTGTGACAGAAGTTGTGCGCTCAATGCTTTTTCAGCGCCACTGTTTTTAGACGTTGCCAGTGGGGAGGATCCGTGCTCTGTGGTACCTTTATCTAGTGGAAAAAGATGGATAAATATTTTATTAAAATGTAGTACAACAAATTTTCAGGTAGATGTTAAACCGTCGGTGTCAGCAAGAAAAGGGAAAGAAAGCCTCGCCTCGCGTCTATTGCCTTACAGTACCTACTGATAAAACTGTTAGTATGTGTTATTACGTAGTAATCTTCCAGTTATTGTTATTCATATTGTCATACTGATTATGATAATGAATCCATCAGTTAATGGAAAAACAATTAAAATCATTATTGTAAATTAATACTCAATAATACCAGCGAAATAATGTCTCATTATACCGCTAGTATCATTTGTGTCAGTTCAACAACACGCGATCTGATTATGATTGTTTGCTTTATAAAACAATGATCATGTTTCAATTAGTGATTTATGCTGTTTAAACAAAACAGGTAGAAAACATTGTGTTAAATATCTACGTAAGTTTTAAAAAGACGCTTTTATGATAAAATAGCACGGCAAAAACGAACAAATAAAAAATAATATATTATCAGTGATCGATGGCTGCTGGCTAGTTTATGTCGACTTTGAAGAATCTCAAATGACCTCTGTATATTACCAATTAGTTTTCACTACAAGAAATACTAACCTTGCTAAAACTGAAAACCTTCCCAATATTCAGTCCAAAAAAGAAACAAAATAGTAAGCCAGTAATATTTTATTGAGGGCTCAACATGTCCCAGTTTTTGTCCCGGCAATCCCGCCTAGATAGCCCCCCGGGGGGTTGTAACACTACAACTATCAACTACCGTCGTTATGACGTCACAAGCCCCTCTTCAGCAACTTGCCGCGACTTCTATTTACTTGTTTTGCTGGATTTTCGTGAATATTCATAAGTTGGGCGCGGATTTTAGTATTATTATGAGAGTGTTTCATTAAATTGTATGTTTGTGCGACGATAGAAGTGTGGTAAAGTTTTGCTCATGAGCAGCTTGGTCCGTTCCTGATTGAATTACATCTAGTGTTGACAATTATACAGCAATCGTGTAATGTAATGCCGTAGCGATGAGTTTCTGCGCACGTTTAGAAAAACAAGATTATTATACGCATAGGTACAGGAAAAATACGTATGAAAAATGTTTCTTGTGTTTGAAGAAAAAAGTATTTCATTCACAGTACATATCGAATGAAAATACAAAAACCTATTGAAATGAAATCAGTTTCCATTTCAAACACAATGCATACACGACTTCTTTTTCCAAAATGCCGTGTAGTATGATATTTAAATTGAAAATAATATGTACAGCTATTAGTTGAAGCCGCGGCGTACACTGGCCAGCCCGTAATTGAATTCCTATCGGGCTCAGCACGTGATATGTAGGGCCGGCGCTCACTTGCCATCAATTACGCCGGCGGCTTTTTTGGCGCAATATTAACGTTGTCTCTTGTGTATACATGGCGTGGTATCGGTAGGTACAGGTTGATTTTATATATATACAACGTGTAACGTTAAAGGCGCAAAACCTCAGACACCCCAACTGATTTTTAATTCAATTGACCTATTTCAGAGAGAAAATAAGTCATTAAAAAATTGTAAAGGTTTTATGTGCTATTTTAGTTTTACTGGCCATTCTGATCGTTTCTTGCGTCTGCGACGACGCTTTATCGAGGGAGGAGTCGTCGCCGGGCCGCTGCGCCGCGCAGACATTGGCTTGCTTGACTTATTGATAAATAGACACGGCAACGTTTTTAATGAAGATTTTTTGAAAAATGTGACATATATTAAAAAGTGGTTCAATTAATTCTGCTCGTTATTCTGATCAAACTATTTTCAGGTTTTGCGTATTTAACGTTACACGTTGTATAAGTCTGCTTGAGGGAACACTTTGTTATTTGTTAAGTGCTTAGTAAAAGATACTTTCCAGCATACGGAAAGGCATACGCCTTTCCGTAGGCTGGAAAGTATCTTTTAAAAGATTTAATTAAGAAATACGAATCGATTACATATTCCAATAAAACCAAATTTTGCAGCGACTGCTACCTACACAAGTCACTTGCCCCACTGGACGAAGGGTTCTTTCTCGAGGTTTTATTTAGAAATCCTATTTTTATCTCCACACAAAAATATCTCGCTAGCAAAACTCCCGATAGACTGCGAATCCTCGATTCATCAGTTTATAACAGATCATCGAAAATTTTTAACGATACAACGTTAATGATTCTTGATATTATGAAAATGGATGTATTTACTTAGAATAAACTCTGCAATGATAAAATATTATATTTGCCTTATTGCTTGTTTGCGTTAGTCTTCCAGTCTACTGTATGCACTGTTAATTCCCTACACCCTACAACTCAACGTAAAAATCACCAAACCATTCTTTCCATTCTTATCCATAATATTAAAACACTGACTAAACAAACTCCTCATACTTAATTCTTTATCAAAGCAAGTAAACCTGTAGTTAACGCCTAGCATGCGATCAACGAAAGTGATATTTATTCATCGAGTGACCTCCGAAATTTACAGGCTGTGGTGATTACGGGCCTCGTTTGGTGATAACATCGATCGGGCATTTGCAAGCCAATGGGACATTAATAGCCCATTGCTTACTAAAAGCCTATTTATATTGGTACATAAAGATCCCGCTTCCGAGCCCCGGCAGAATAACAAACGGGAGAATATCGTTATTCCCTGTCTTTGAAGGTAGTTAGTTTATAATTTGAGTTTTAAGATGAAGAGTAAATGAGTTTAGTAATAAGGACTTAGGTATAATATTATAGGTGTTGTCATTATGTTTAATCTGGCGCATAAAATTGAAAGAAAGAAAAACTAAGTATACTGTAGTATCATGTATGTACTGTAGTATACTGTATTCAATATTTATTTAGCGAGACACATCTGACGAATGCGATCGGAATTGCACTCAAATATCCGTTTATATGAGCACAAACCAATTTTAAAAAGATGTACAAAAAAAATATGAAAACGAATAAATAAACGAAGAACAATGAAAACTAAAATGTATTTTAAAAAAGATGAATGAGCCTCAAAACAATGGCTACAAAATATAATGGACTCCACGAGCGTGTGAAAAGGGGGATTTTTATCCTTCATTGACACCGTTGAATGGGTTTTTTAAAGGGCAATAAACTTGTCATAGGTCATTTGATATTATAACGCTCTCATGTCGAGTTACGAGCTTAAAGTCGTTCGCAATATGTCCCATCTTATATTATCTTATTTTCCAATAAAAGCAGCGGAGAAATAACAATATAATACGTATTTTTTTCATTTTTTTGTAAATCGGTTCAGATTTCAGACAGCTACTGTGATTAATTTTAGAAATAACTTCATTTTGCGCTGTTATTCATACCCTTGATAAGTTTAATTTTTTTGATCAGATATTAGCAAAAACAAAGTTGGTAATCTAGAAAATGCTATGATTAATATAAAAATTTCTAGAGTATGAATTTTAATCCAGCAGAACAATATTACAGGTTGCAAATTATTGTTTTGGGTAAAAATACATTCTGGGTACAAGAAGAATGGCACTACAATCCATGGTTATTACTGCCTTAGGTAGTTTTTATTTGTCTATTGACTTGGGAAAAGGTTCTCATCCAGCAAAGAGACATCATTAGCTAGATCTTTTGCCATATTTGATGATACGTATTTTACCAATAAAGAATAACGATTTCGCAGCCATTTCTATACGAGATTTACTTTCTTTAAACACCGATCACCTTGAGTAATAAAATTATTATTACTTCTTTTACTTTCCATTATGTTTTAAACCAAACATTAAAATACTGTTTACACGGTTCCCTGAAATTAATTTCAAAATTCAATCAAAACTTTTAGTTAACAAACAGTAAGTTAGTTTGTAAAGTAAGTTAAATAAAAACAGTCGAGGTGTGAATAACAATACAAAAGGTATAAACGTAGTAGGGAGAGTGGCCATTTTACGTGAAATTGATAGGCGGGCGCCGGACGAGCGTTTATTTCGTCGGAGTCCGACAAACTGCGCTGACATAAAACGCTCAGTGAGCCTATCCGATGGAGAGTGGACACACAAAATGCGTTAAGTTTCCATCGGAGCCGTAAAATGTGTCGTTTCGACGGATTGCTAGTAAAAGAGTGACAACATGTTTTTGAGTTGGCTGCGTCGTACTGTGCATTTTTACAAGCTCACATTTTTTTTATACGGCACGCTTCTTAAGCGTTCTGTAAAAAAAATATCTAAATATGGTAGAGATTTTTTTCAAGCATGATATGAGTCGGTTATTTGGTCTTCACATACCTTTAAGCGAATATTTACATAGTGATAACGTGAGTAAGTAAAAAGTATCTTAAGTTTTCGAGCGGAACATATTTCGGAGCTCAAGCAGACGATTAAGGACTCCGGTTTTATTATATATTCGAAATATTTCATTTTCGGATATGGTGAAGAAAGGAGCAAATGATTTCATTTAACTGAACAATTTAAGCTCTGTAGCTATTTATCCCAAAGATAAATTAAAGTCAAGTGAGGAAACAAAAGAACTCGTGCAAAAAAATAATTCGCCCTGATGAAATGAAGCTGCATGTTAGTACGTGGTGTCCGAAAGACCAAAAATGGAGATGTTATTATGAGTACAGAGACGAAACATGATGCTGACAAACTCAAGCACGCAGTCCAGCTCTATCCAAACAAGCGCAAACCCTTTTTTTATTTATTTTTGGGTAGGAAATTATCAAATAGCATCTCCCGCTCTGACAGACTTTTACTGACTAAAACCCACCCGTGTTCCTTCAGTTGCCTGTGCCAAGGGCCACGGTACCTCTTTCGAACAACCCGCAACCCTGGCCAAACCAGCGCAAGCAAACCTCGGGTCGTGGTTGTAGGTGTGCCGAATACTTTGGCTGAAACTTAAGTCTTCAGGGGCATTTATAAACAGAACGTAGCCGACAAGTTTCCAGCAATGCCTATGGATTTTGAGCACGGTTAAATTAAGCCATAAATCTGGGAAGAAAGATGCGTCGACCTGTAACTACGTGAAGTTACATACGTAAACCCCTATTATTTCAATCAAGGCTTTTTATAAATTGGACGTCATGCCCTGTCAGGGACTTCACCTTGACTGCCTGATGGTACAAATGCCAACAATATGGTCATGCAGCAAAAACATGTAGAGAGCTGAAATCTATTTATTTATTTATTTACCATTTATGTACACACATATATAAACAGACAAGAAAAAAATAGAACAGAAAAATAGGTACAAAGGTGATGCTTGTTTTTTAAGAAGTCTCTTCCAGCATACCTGCGATGCTGAGTGCTCTGATAGGAAAATAGTGGAATACAGGTACATCAACTCTATCGACTACGAGGGCGCCTGGAGCGTCATAGATTAGGCCAGACCCGTGATTAATGCCCGCTGCTTACTCAGCAAAACAATGCCTACAAACCCTCAATTTAGTTGATGTTTAAGCACATTAGTCGCCCACAGCAAAAATCGAATAAACACATTGCCTCGAACGTGATTTAATTTTGTGCAACATTGACTTTAACCCACTTACCAATTTCTGCTGACGCGAAATCATATCTTATGTGTTTAGCTAAGTTTTAAAGTGCTTAAGGTAAATAGTATTTAAGTAAACTAGGTATAAAATAATGAATTAATAAAATTTTGTCATTATTTCAAGACTTCTAATGTTTTTAACTTTACTGTCCTACAATTACCATAAAGCATGCTCATGCCGTCTGTGATACAGGTTGATCCTAGTACAGGCATCTAACATTATTATACCTTTGTAAATAATTTCTAACACTTAATGTGATAATTTTACCAATTTTATTTATTTCATTATTACCATATACATGCTTGAGCCCTTTATTACACATTGGGACATAATCACGTGCGCAATTCGAATCACGTTGGTATTTACAAATCACAGAAGTGAAGACTTATGTGTTTATGAATGTATAATGTAGGTACGTGAGACCAATGTCAATAGTATAGAGATAAATAAGTTAAAACAGAAGGTTTACCTACTAAACACAATATTGTAAAAGTAACGCTAAATGCATGCACAGTGTAACAATACATCGCTAGACGGCGCCTAGTAATGTCACATTGCAAAAGAACCATGATTTTAATATTGACAAAAAATATTTTTCATGGCTATGTACATTGTCCATTGGAATATATGGGTTTTCTGTTATTTTTTGTGTTGTGACATAGTGCAGTGACGAGATATCGTTGATTCAGTTTCCCAACAATATTGGACTGCATGTTGCGTCTTTTTTGTGGTCTGTAGTGTTTTGGTGGAAAGGATTTTTGAATGGACGATGTCATCCAGTCAAGACAAGACGAGTCCAGTTAGACAAGTCCAGTTAGACATAAAAGTTACTCTATTGGCGAAAATTCTTTAAGATTTAGGTTTGCTTTTAAATGTCTTCCACAAGTTCTGGGCAAGTATGAAATAGATACAGACCTGAGGTCCAAAAGCTATCACCACACAAATACTTTAGCTGTCCTTTATGTAGGTAAACGAATTAACATACGTTTCCTTTAATTAAAAAGTGTCACAAACCACAACAAATAATAAAACATATCCAAGAAATTAAGCACAAGAATGACGGCTCAGTTAAGTTGGAACACGCCATTACATTCACGGCTCCCTTCTTTACACAGCTGTTAATTTTAATAAGCGAAGATTTGTAGGACACCTGTGCTATAATGTGGGCATTTACTGTCTCAGGGATGCTTTTATAGGGAGAGTGATCTTAACTTGGCGTCATTGTGGTAGGAAATTGTTACATGGACGTTGAAGTGGGTCAATATTACCCATATATTTAATATATGGTATTTCCATATTTTTTAAGTAAATTCGTAAACTGTGCCATTATTTCAGTATAAAGAAAGGTATTCTAGTTTTGTTAATAAAACAGAAACATAATAATTCAGAAAAGTTTAATTGAGTTTAATAAACTTTTAAAATAACTATCAAAAATTACAAAAAAAAGTACAATATTGGCTGCAGCTACTGCACAGAACGGCAACATCGCGCGCGTACTTTGAAAAATATTAGAAATTTTAAATCAGCCGGGTAATTATGACCCAACCTCAATGATGCTGGCTTAATGTTAGCTCAGACGATACCTTAAAAAAAAGCACCTTTCATCTAATCTCTTCACCGCCCTTGGTTGACTGGTAGAGAATGCCTGCATTAAGTCCGCCTTTATATCTTTTGTGTGAAAAGTTTAAATAAATAAATCAATAAATCCAGTGTTCTAAGACAAGATAAGGTTTTGGTTTTGCTTAAACATGTGTACTCATACAATAGCGCGCAAGATGTTATGTCAGCAAGTCCACTCATGTTTATCCTTCTGTCATCATCGTAATACAATCAGCCTATAATGTCCCACTGCTGGGACACCGGCATCCTCTGTGAGAGGGAATAATACACTTATGTATCAGCGAACAAATGTTTTCATAACAAATTATGAACAACATGTAGGTACGTAGGTTCTATTATCAAATTGTCACCGATTTAATGTATTTTGACTCATGCCAAGCATATTAACTAGTAAGATTCAAGCTACATATTTCACAAAGATCTATCAGTTGTGAAAAAGAGCCGAGCAACACGGAAACACATCGCAGTCGGAGTAGTGCCAATTGTCCCATTGGTACCTGTTCGGGATCGCTCAGGAGCTTTGTTATTAACGCGAAATATTGCCGGAGGTTGAAGCGGCGGCGTGGAAGTTTTTAGTGCGGGCTGGGGTCAGCTTCGGAAGTGGTTTATGCAGAGACTGACGCGCTGATTTCTTGCACTTGATAATAAAACGCTCGGTGTTTTGTTCTCTTCTTATTTATTTTCTTGTTGTACTACTGGATTTGAAGTGTTCTCTTCAGGATTGCTTGCTGTTGACTGAATATCGAATGACAAAATGTCCCTATTTTTATACTGCTCAACCTAACGGTACATAACGGTACTTTACCCGGCCAACTAATCACAGCTTGCCATAACGGTACTTTAACTGGTCAGCCAATCACAAAGGATCTCGATTAGCCAATCAGAGCGAGGCAGGATACCGGGTAACTTTCTTAAGTACCTCGAAACTTTACCGTGATGAGAGCCGCGTGACAATATTTACGTTTTTCGTTAATTTTTATGAAGTATACATAGGTAACTTATACATTATTAGCTTCTATGTACTACGAACTATCTGATAAATTATAATTATAATGAAAACATGACATAAACACTAACTATTGCTTAAGTCTAACACTAAGTCTACTACAAGTATGAAGGATTACAATATGGCATTATTCACTTACATACGGTTATATTAATGTCTATGTATCACTTAGGTTCTGTATACACATTATAGGTTACACATTATGTGGTCGTGCACATTCTCCCGCCGTCGCGACGCCGCGACTCTGTTGGTAGCACGACGATCTTTCTGGTGGGACGACGTAGAACGTGGCCGCTGCTGGTGGTGACGTCCACCACTCGTACCTCTCCGTCGTCTCCTGGGTATAGTTGGCTAATGCGTCCTCGTGGCCAGACGTTGCGTGGCAGGTTACTATCGCAGACGATGACTAGGTCATCCACTTTAGGTTGTGTACCTGTATTGTTGGGCTCCCGCCGGTGCTGTAGTAAGGGTAAGTACTCCTTGACCCATCTTTTCCAGAACACATCTGCTAGTACCTGGGCTCGCTTCCATTGCTGGCGAGCTGTCATGTCCTTTTCTTCGAAGTGGCCGGGTACCGGAACATGGGGATTCGGCCCAATGAGTATATGGTTCGGCGTCAGAGCTTCTGGTTCTAGGGGGTCGACAGAGACGTGAGTCAAGGGTCGTGAGTTCACTGTGTTTTCGACCTCGATCAATAGTGTTGTCAGTGTCTCGTCGCTCGGGCATCGCTCGTTCAGCGTGATGCGTAATGCTTCTTTCACTGATCGTACCATTCTTTCCCATGTTCCCCCCATAAATGGTGCTGAGGGTGGGATGTACTTCCACTTGATGTGGTGACACGTGGTCTCGTGGTGCATGGCTTCGAGTGCGGCCTGGCCGAGTTCCTTCTCTGCGGCTTTAAAGCAGGTGGCGTTGTCGCTCCATATCTCCTTGGGGCAACCTCTTCTGGCCATGAACCTTCTTAAGGCTGATATCGCCGAGTCAGCGGTCAGCGAGTGGGCGACTTCTATGTGGATCGCTCTGGAGGTCATACATGTGAAAAGCGCACCGTACCTCTTCTCTCGGTGGCGTGCGACTGTGACCTCGATCGGTCCGAAATAGTCGAGTCCGGTAAAGGTAAATGGCCGCGCGTGATGCGCCAGGCGTGCTGCCGGTAGGTCACCGGTGAGGGGGATTGTTGGTTTCGCTTTTCTTATGCGACACTGTAGGCAACTTTTCACTGTGTTTCTTACTGCTGGGCGTATTTTTAAGATCCATAGTCGTTGTCTTAATTCATTTACGACCATTTCTACACCGCCGTGATGTAGCTTTTCATGTACATGTGCTATGTACAGGCGTGTGTAGGTTTGTTTACCTTCCAGTATTGGTGGATTGGAGGTGTCTTCTTGTATGTCTCGGGCTGCGGTCACTCTTCCTTTCAGGCGCACGATACCCTGTTCGTCCATGTACACACTGAGCTGGCGCAGTCGATCGTTGTTGCTGGGTGAGTCCCCTTTTGTTATGCGGTCAATCTCGGCCGCGAAGCTTTCCTTTTGGCTCGCTTTTATCCATAGTTGCTCCGCCTTTATTAGACATGAAGCGGGCAGCTCGTGATAGCGATTTGTGTGTCGAGGCGAGTCTCTTGTTGCTTGCGTCGGGGGTGGCGCCTTTTTTGCAATTCACCAGTCGGGGTCGTTGACCCTTGCTTTTATGGTCCGTTTTCGGGTGGCTGCGACTGTACTTCTGTTGGGCCGGCACAGTTCGATGAACTGTAGCACTCTTGCTGTTGCCCTTATGAGTCGGGTCCACTTTGAGAATTTTTCTATGTGTGGGAGGGGACTTTGACATCTCTCTTTCTCTTCTCCTGTATCGTATTTCACAGCTTTCTCTTCTTTTGGCCATTGAGACTCCGGCTTTTTCAGGAAGGGAGGCCCTTGAAACCATCTGTGAGTGGCAGTGAAATCGTCTGGCGTATCTCGTGTGGCGTCGTCTGCCACATTGTCTTTTGAAGAGAGCCACCTCCACTCGTTTTTCTTAGTGGTTTCTTCGATTTCCGCGAGGCGATGAGCTACGAATGACTTGTAGGTGCGTGGCTCTGACCGGATCCACACTAATACTGTGCGTGAATCACTCCAGTAAGTCTGGCTCGCTACCTCGTACTCGTGCTCCCTTTTTACTGTTTGTGCGAGGCGCGCACCCAGTAAGGCGGCCTGTAGTTCGAGCCTGGGCATCGATACAGGTTTCAGTGGTGTCACCCGGTTCTTGGCGGCCGCTAGGGCTACGTGTACACTGCCGTCGGCTCGTTCTGTTCTCCAGTATATTGCCGCGGCGTAAGCTTGCTCGCTGGCGTCGACGAAGGTGTGCAGCTGTCGTGAGATGCTTGGTTCGATGTCGTAGCATCGCGGTATTCTCAGCTGTTTGATTCCGCTGAGTGACGTCATCCATTTCTTCCACCTGTCTTCTAATTCCGTTGGTATTGTGTCGTCCCAATCGGTTTTGTAGCTCCAGGTGTCTTGAAATATTCTCTTGGCTGGGGTGGTGATTGGCGATATTAACCCCAGTGGGTCGAAGAGTGCCATTATGATGCTCAGGGCTTCTCGTTTTGTTGGAGGACGATTGTTTTCTTTTACTTCTGCTGGTATCTTCATCGTGTTTGTGTTGAACCCGATGTGATCTTCTTTCACGTACCAGAGTAGTCCGAGCGTCCTTTCTGTTTCTATGCCACCTAGGCTTACTGTGGCTGATTTGTTTTGTTCCGGTGGGTTGAACTCCTCGATGGTTCTTTGGTTGTTCGATGTCCACCCGTCTAGTATGAACCCTGCCTTCTTGTGGATGAGGTCGACTGCTTTTGGTCGACTGCTTTTATTGTTTCTTGTGCTTCCATAATGGTGGGGAAGCTTTGCAGGTAGTCATCCATGTAGTGGTTCTTATGTATCGCTGCTGCCGCTTCTGGGTAGGTGGTTGCAAACTCACTCGCGTTTTTATTCTTAATATAGAGAGCGGTGCACGGTGATGAAGTGGATCCAAATATGACTGAGGTCATGCGATATTCTTCCGGTTTGCCCTCCCGCCGTTTGCCTCTCCACAGGAATCTGAGGGCATCTCTATCTTCTTGTCTGATTTTCACCTGCATGAACATTTCTTTTATGTCTCCGCTGACAGCGTATGCGTGTTGTCTGAATCGCATAATCACTCCAGGGAGAGACTGTAGCAGGTCTGGTCCCGAATGCAGCATGTCGTTTAGGCACATGCCGGCGGCTTTTGCTGATGCGTCATGAACCAGCCGAGGCGGTTTGTGTGGCTTCGCTGGGTTGATGACCGGGAAGTGAGGCAGGTACCAGGTCTTTCCTTTTGGAGCTGGTACGGGCGCTTGTTCTGCATAACCGGATTTAAACAGGTTGTCCATTCGTTCTTCGTATTTTGATTTCAGATCTTCATCTTTATCTAGTTTCTTTTCTAGCGAACGCAGGCGTCGCTCTGCTTCGTTGTAGTTGTTTGGTATCTGGAAGTCCTTTTCTTTCCATAGCAGGCCGGTTTCGAATCTGCCGTCCGGCAGTCTTTTGCTGGTTTCTTCTAGTATCTGTATGGCTTTCTGTTCTGGATCTTCTTTTGGTTTCTTTGGCTCGATGCACAAGGATTCGAGTTTGAAGTAGTCCTTGATTGTTTCTTCCATTGATGGTTCATCTTCTTTTTCTCTGAGTTTTCCACAGAACGCTACCTTGGCTGTGAGTGAGCTGTGACAGCCATGGAGGACCCAGCCGAGTTGTGTGAGGGAGGCAACTAGCTGGTTACGGCGTCCGGTGCGTAGTTTCCTTGACACTATGAGGTGCCAATTATCTTGACCAATCAACAACTTAGGTGAAGCACGTTCGTATGCGATCTGATCCTTGATGTCGATCAGGTGTTCGCAATCTTCCAGGTGGCGGTCGTATATCGTCTCTGGTGTGAAATTCAGTCTTTCCACTGTACGTGCGGCTTCTATTTTGTATTCTTCCTCTGCGTACTTTCCTCTTATGCTGAGGTTAATGATTTTGCTGCTGTCGTGTTTAATTTCGTTGCCGATTCCTTGGATCCACATAGTGTTTGTGGGTCCGTCGGCTCCTATGACGTCAGCTATCGATGCGTCCACCAGTGTGACTGTGCTTCCTTCATCTAGTAGTGCATATGTTTCGATGCTTGTGTGCGGTCCCTTTAGTATGACGGGAGCGATCTTCAGGTATGCACGTCGACGGTCACATGGTTTCACTGTTGATGTGACTTCTAGTGCTGGTGTTGCTGTTTCTTTCCTGGCGGAGTCGCTTGACGTATCTTGATTCTTCTCATGGTGCAGCAACTTATGATGTCTCATGGGGCATCCCTGTTTCCCACACGGTGGGGCTTTGCATTGAAGTCGGCGATGTTTGCTTCGCAGACAGCGGTAGCACATGTTATTTTTCTTTGCTACTTCCCATCTGGAGTTTGTATCGAGTGCGACGAACTGCTGGCAGTCAGGTAGTTTATGGTTTTGTTTGCACTGCGGGCAGTGTTCATCCGATGTCGTTCTTCTTTCTGTAGCGAAGATGCGTTCTGTCTTTCTATTCTTTCGATTCTTTCGATCTCTTCCCATGTAGTCGTCATTGGTCATCTCTGGTAGAGCGTAGGCGCCGCACTTGTCTGCTTCTTCGTTTAAAAACATGGAGATCTTCTTTAATTCAGGTGTATCTTCTTTCTTTTTCGCGGCGTAGTCGTACCATTTGCTTTTCAGTATGGGAGTGAGCTTTTCGTTTATTATTCGCGCCATCTCAGGACTGTGTAGGTATTGTGTCCTTCTCAGTGCTTCGATGGTGCCCACTATATTTGTTACTCGGCCGGCGAAGATACATAGTTCTCTGGGGTTGTCTGTGACCCGGTTCAGTGACTTGAGCTTCTCCATTTCAACGTGGATGAGTGCTTCTGGTCTTCCGAACCTTCTTTGCAGGGCGTCCATGACAATTTCTGGGTCTGGTTGGCTTACTATTAGGCAGCCGACCGCTTCTTTTGCTGTTCCTCGTAAGCTACGACGTATGCGCGCCAAGTTTTCTGTTCTTGTGAAGTACTTCAATGTCTCTTCATAAGCCGCCTTGAAACCGAGCCAGTCTGCACAGTTTCCATTAAATAGCGGTAGTTCTTGAATGTACTTCGGAGGTTCCCTTGTGCTTCTTACCGCTTGAGAGAGAGCGGCGGCGAGGGTGCTCACGTCTATTAGAGGCTGACGTGTATTTTCTTGCCTTGGTGTTACTTCAACGGGGTCTTCTTGCTTCTTCTTGGCCTCTTGCGATGGTTGTGGTTGACTTGCTTCAGGTTCTTTTAACCATGTACTTATTCGGACTGAAGCTAGGTCATCTTCCAATTCTTCTTCATCTTCTGAGGTGTCTTCTTCTGCTTGAAGACGCTGGACCCGCACTTGTTGTAACTCTATTTCGGCTCTTGTTTGCTCGAGCTTCAGTTCGGCCAACCTTTCTTTCGCCTTCAAATCCGCTAGTTGCTTTTTACGAGAAACTGCCGAGCAGCGTGACCGAGCGTTCGTGGGTTTCAACGTGCGCTGCGATACTTTGTCCTTTTCTTTACGGGACGCGGCGCTGGTGTCTTCTGTTCCAGACGTAGTGGTAGTTTCCTCCGTGGCGGTCGAACCACTGGTTCCGCTGCTGTTGCCCGACGTGTCGGTAGCGGTGTTCGATGTGCCACTGGTGCGGGCATTTCCTGGCGCGGTCTCTTCTACGGCCGTAGGTGTCCTCAGCTCTGCTCAGCCTGCCGGCGCTTTGTTCGTTCCCCGTCTTGACTTCGTGTTAAAACCATTTTCTTGATGCTGGCTGATGATCCGGCTGCGAAGGACCAATAATGTTCGGGATCGCTCAGGAGCTTTGTTATTAACGCGAAATATTGCCGGAGGTTGAAGCGGCGGCGTGGAAGTTTTTAGTGCGGGCTGGGGTCAGCTTCGGAAGTGGTTTATGCAGAGACTGACGCGCTGATTTCTTGCACTTGATAATAAAACGCTCGGTGTATTGTTCTCTTCTTATTTATTTTCTTGTTGTACTACTGGATTTGAAGTGTTCTCTTCAGGATTGCTTGCTGTTGACTGAATATCGAATGACAAAATGTCCCTATTTTTATACTGCTCAACCTAACGGTACATAACGGTACTTTACCCGGCCAACTAATCACAGCTTGCCATAACGGTACTTTAACTGGTCAGCCAATCACAAAGGATCTCGATTAGCCAATCAGAGCGAGGCAGGATACCGGGTAACTTTCTTAAGTACCTCGAAACTTTACCGTGATGAGAGCCGCGTGACAATATTTACGTTTTTCGTTAATTTTTATGAAGTATACATAGGTAACTTATACATTATTAGCTTCTATGTACTACGAACTATCTGATAAATTATAATTATAATGAAAACATGACATAAACACTAACTATTGCTTAAGTCTAACACTAAGTCTACTACAAGTATGAAGGATTACAATATGGCATTATTCACTTACATACGGTTATATTAATGTCTATGTATCACTTAGGTTCTGTATACACATTATAGGTTACACATTATGTGGTCGTGCACAGTACCCTTGGGTACGAAGCTCCATAAAATAGCCGAGTTACATTTATGTGGGTTTGTAATTTGCTCCGCAAGTTTATATGACTTGACATTGTCAAGAAGTGGAATGTGGGAATGTGCGACGTATAAAGACAGTTTTTTTTTTTAGATTATAAGCTATGATAGCGATGCTGACAGGCTTGGGATCGTCGGAACTTCATAGACAACGCCTATCATAAAAGCTCTTTTAACACTACACAATAATTAAATATCGATTATAGTATTTTTTCCCCTCACGAAATGACGCGCGCTTTACTTGTGGTAAGCAAGTGTACAAACACGCTTTTAATGTGTGCGTAAAGACGAGTAGCGTCAACATATAAAATACACACGCACGCATACACACACACTTCCGACTTCACCATTGTCTCGGATGGTACCGTGAGTTCCTGCGCTCACAAACACATTTACAGCATGGCTGAACACTTGGTAAACACAAGTAAAGTACGCGCCGCTTCGTGAGATAAAAATATTATATGTGTATTCGTTTCTTAAAATCACACTTCACGTAATTCTATAACCCCAATAATAAAAATAGCATCAAAAAGGTTCGTAATATATCATCTGATTTAAGACTAATATCATTCAGTATAACTAGATCCCAGGGAGCGTATTATCGACGCTTTAGACTGAAATTAACTCACACCTAGATGGCGCGTGAAATTGATTCCTTCTCCTATTATCCACTAAATCGAGTGGAGTTTTGGTGTCGTCTTTATTCGTTTTTGAACAAGATTTAGTTAGATAGGTATTTGTGTGATATAATATTTACCTGTTTTTTTTTTATAGGCGACTAGCACGAAGTTAATTTATTTGCGGGCAAGTTGACAACTCCAGAAATATGTATTAGCTAATTGGTACATTTTGAATTTTATGCAATAAAGTATTGAAAAGAGGACACTAGCTCACAGAAGTAATAAAAGTTAATTATTATAAAACGTGAACTGTAATTTCGTGCGAGTCGCCTATGGACAAACAATATATTATTATTCAATTCGCCCGTCTTGGATGAGTAAATTCATGTGGATCGACTAATAAGCCCATTAAACAGCACCTGTAAACGAGAAAATGTGAAAAATGTGTTTTTCATTACAAGTATTATGTCGCATCGTCAGTTTTTTTATATTATTAGTCCATTCGTGAAAACCTTATGAAAATCCGTTCGGTAGTTTTTGAGTTGCGTTCAGACAGACAGACGCACCGGGGGGACTTTCTTTAATAATATGTAGTTATAATAATAATAATAATATAATAAAACCATTTATTTTCAGGTAACAAAGACACATAGACAAATACCTTAACTTAAGTATACATTTAACAATATAACAATTGTGTTAGTAAATAAAACTTAAAAACTATGTTAGTATAACTTGGAATAACTTAATTGCACTAAGTCTTTGTGCGTTCCGGTGGCACTTGTCCGCGAAAGCGGCGTAATACCACATTCTGTGGCCAAAAGCTCTCGTCCATCACCTGATGCAGGTAGCAAGTTGGTATGCGCAACACAAACGCCTTAAACGTTGCGATGCGACTCCAGCAACTGCACTCTCGGCGCGTACTTCAGCCTTTGGTGTACGTACTTCACGATATCTTCCGCGTCGGTGTTGTAGTGGAGACGGGAAATATACACCGGGGTATTCGGCTTCGCAGCACGCAGTTTTTCGTTGGGCTCCGTAGGAGCCTTGCCGCAGCGGTTCTTACAGCTACTCTGTCGGCGCTTTCTCCTTTGCACCGTCACAAAGCCGTCATCGTCAGCCCGGTTTGTCTCCTTCATGGTCACGGGCTTTGCGGGGGGAGCAGTGGGGGTCATAAGGCCCGGGTATTTATGGTATGACAGGCATGTGTGCGTTTTCAACTATGTATATGAGTGGATAGCGAGAATAATGTAATCTAACTCGTGCATATGACCTATGTAGTTATTCCAAGGTCCACCACTTATGAAGCTCCAGCCAGTTTCATAACTCACTCAAGTAAAAAACAAGGCTCAAATATGTAGATAGTTATGATAAAGGGTTATTATAAAAGTTGGCCGACACACAAGTTTGTAAGTAGCTTTAAGTATGCCAAACTTATGTCAGAACATTTAGGTCCAAACATAAGTATGGCACTCTGTTTCATGCCTGAAATAGTTAAATAATAGTTTTAGGTACAATGTGGATGGAAAGCCTACTGTGACAGGAACTAAAGTCCTAGGGTGAGAGTGTAGAACCTTAGGTGGTTTTACACTCTCACCCTAGGACTTTACTACTATCAGGTAGAAATACCGTACACGTGTAAAAGTTACCTCTTCACGTGTAAACCAACTTCTATGACATTGAATTTGCCATTTACTAGACGTGTTAAATAAACATAAACGGCTAAGTGCGTGTTCACCACGAAGAAGGGTTACTTAGGTGGAATGAATTTATCCCAAGAACAAATCTAGGTTTATAGTTGAAAATATTTAAATATTTTTACATTATTATTATTTATTTTTATGTTTTTACATATTTTTTTATTTTATTATTAGGTTTTTTAAATTTAATTGTCTCAGGTTAGGACATGGTATTTTCAGAATCTCACGGGTGAGACCCAAGGTGAGATTCTAGTTATTATTTTGAGAAAATTGCTCTGTAGGTACTACAGGGAAATTATTATCCAAGTCAAGTTGTAAAAATGTTCTTACTATGAGGCAATTGTTTAATATGGCTGCTTTTTGTAGTGTTATTTATGTGTATTTGGATAGACTTAGTGCATTAAAAGTATTGAAAATTTGTTCCGGGACAACACCTGTTACTATTGGGACTGTAGTGACTCTATTCATTTTTTTAAACTCTGGTGATTTCCTCTTGTGATTATGTATACTTCCTGATTTATTCTGTGTTAGTTTTATGAATGTTATTAGTATTTGGGACTGCTATATTTTTTATAAATATGTGTTTGCTTCAACTAGTGTTATATCAGGTCTGTTGTTATATATGGTGTGGTCTGTAATTATAGTGCGGTCATAATATATTTTGTAGAATTGGTTTTCTAATACCGCTATAAGCGTGTACTTGTAATATGGTGTGTAGGGATCCTGCACGAGTTTAAGTTTAGTTGCGAGTTTTTGGTGTATATTATTAAAAAGTTAATTATGTCTATGCATATAGTCGTTTTGGGTTAGTGTGATACAAGCTCCTGTAGTATGTTGTATTGTTTCAGATTTGCTCCGACATTTTCTGTATAAACCATCTCTTACTGCACTATCTTTTATTATGTATTTTCTATATTTTTTGTGTTAATGACTTGATCTTGAATGGTTAAATTAAATATTATAATATATTAGTTAAATCATTCCAACATAAACCCTTTTCTTTCAGGAACCAGCTCACTTAACTCCATTTGTTAGAAGCCTCTTTATCTATGTGTGTTTGGTACAAATCGTTGAGATGTCTTCCCTGCAGTTCTTTTTGCATCCACTTCCTATATATTTCTTCTATATGTCTCGCTTTATGTACTGTCTCAATATTGCTATCATCGCTGATGTTGACTGGTGTATATTTTTTGTCTATCTCTATAATTGCTACGTGTAATTGACTGTTGTTTATCTTCCGCCAGAAAATTATTTTCAGTTGATGACTTGTTTTCTATGTTCTTCATAGAAGACAAATCATAAACTGAAAATAATTTTAGTGATATTTCGATTAGTGCCCTGCCACCTCCTTTTCTGGGCATTATATTATTATTTCATTTATATATTTAGTTATCTTATTTTATTCCATTTTAAAATATTTCTTAAAATATAAAACTTAAGTATATCAAGACATATAAAATATTAAAAAAAATAGTGATCCGTCGGTGTCGGGAGCAGGGCCCAAGCTACCGGTGGTTAGGGCTCCAGAGACAGGAACCTCCTCAGAGACAGGCCCTTGATCCAACCGCCTAAAGAGAGCCTTGATGCACGCGGGCGGCGAGGTGTATACCGCTTGCAGGCGTTTCTTCACCGGGGAGCAGCGCGCTTCAAGCTACTCGCTTGAAGCGCGCTGTCGACGCGACGTGTGACTATTCTGTATTATACTTTGAAGCATTTGATTTAAAATCCTAACTTAAATGACAAAGAATTTCCTGTGTCGGAGCGGTTCTGATAAAGTGAGTGATGACCTTAAATGACCGTATTTTTAATTTGCGTTGAATTAGAATCCTGATTTTTTTGAGATCCAAGAGTCCGTAGTGTCCGTGTATTTGATTCAACTTGATACCTCCACGCGTTCCTGAGATAAAGGGTCTTGACGGCCAGACAGACGGACAACGAAGTGATCCTATAAGGGTTCTGTTTTATCCTTTTGAGGTACGGAACCCTAAAAATAAGCAATTCGTTTTCTAAGCGGAAAATGGTACAATTTCCTCGTTCACTACGTGTGTATTTACCTTATTTGCTTGTAAATGGACCCGTTCCTTATTCCTTCAAGTCAATATAATGTCTACTTGCAAATGTTTTTCCGGAAATCGCTTTTCCGGAAATATAGCCAATTATGAAATACCTGATGTTTACCTTCATCGCAAGTCAAAGCAAGATGAAGTAAAAAAAGTGCATTAATACATTCCTAACTGAAAAGTAAAGCAAATATTTCAAATGAGCCACTTTTGAATTGTCAAGGGGTCGATCAGGCAGCAAGCTGAATCTAGTTGCCTATTCGAAACCGTAGTAAGTATTTTACCCATGGAGAAGAACGGGCAAGAAATTCCAGGGTCACTCTTTTAAATCAAAATATGGTTACAAAAGCTACCTACCTATAATATTGAGTTTATATATCTTTGGAAACGACAACATTATAATGTAGGTACATAAGAAGGGGATCCATATATTATGCATTTTTAGGAGCCATTGTCCACGACGCTACTCAAAGTAAAGTTTTACAAAATTAAATCGCCAACGAGTAGCCAGAATGTCACAACACTATTATTTCAATGGTGGTCCGTACGCGATGTGACTTACTAACGAGTTATTAACTAGTTTTTGATAATGTGTCCTCTGCTGGGACACAAACTTCCTCGCATGGGCACTTATGAAACGTCAGAAGCTAGGTACACGATTTCAATTAGTCGTTTTCTATGGAATAGGGCTGCGCACTAATTCCACGGCTACAGTTTTAAAAATAGTTGGCTTTTGCAATATTTTCAAATTACCCGAATATTTCGAATATTTTCTACTTTAATGGGTATGGGAGGACAATGTAGGTCTGTCAAAAAATACCAGGTACTTAACAAAATATAAATGAATATATTCAACAAATAGATTCATTTGTGTCTACAAGGTTGCGTAGGATGACAATAGGCCCAAGACGTATACGTTCGACCAGATATATTTATGTTTGTGCAATAAGTACACAGGCATACATAAAAAGATAAGTAGTTCCAAGTTCCGCAGTCCTTAACATCTTATCACGGCTGAAGTGGTCCTTTATTCGCCTACACAATGTCAACTCGTGATTCTGTTATGTAGCCCCCTTTATTTCGTGTAGGAAGCCATTTATCAATCGGCCTCGCTGACTCTTCGCCAGTTACGCTGAGACGACTGACCTATATTCAAAGTAGCTTTTTACTGTGATAGTTGTAGCGTAAATAGGAACGGTTTTAATGGTGTTTTGGTGATCCGTGGGCCTAGCACGAACGTGCGCAATAAACGTAAAGTCGAACGATTTTTATATTGGATAATTATACTCGTTTTGTAATTAATATTTATCATTAAAAATACATCGATTTTACGTCGCGCGTTCGTGCTAGGGCCTGTGGGTACTGTTAGCCCCATTTAAACGGTGTAAGTTTCTGGAACGCTTAAGAGCAATCATCGCTTGCCAGAAAGCACATTCAATTATTGCTATTCAAGAATTGCATGCAAGTGGTTACACGCGTGCGATTTCCATAAAATGGCATAGAATACAATAAGTGGATGCAAGTTTTGCCATTCAATAATTTAATACGACTTCGTTTAAACAAAAAAAAAAAAAAAAAACTTAAACCTATGTTTAGCTTGAACTACATATTTTGTATTTTATTAAGACATACATACTTGCTTTATTTCATAAATGAAACTTGTTTAGTTTCTTAGATGGCTTGAACGTCGTAATGTAAACTACAACGTATTGTTAATTTAGTTAAGTTTCTCTTTAAATGAACTGTAATTTGTTCTGTGAGAAATAAAACAGAAAATAAAACTTTAAACTGAAACCAAGGCAATTATTGCATGCAAGTTTTGCCTCATCTAAACACAGAGTTGCTCGTCCTTGTACAATTGATTCAAGTAATGCCTGTATTTTCGCTGCCAAATATTTCATTATTTTATTGAACGTCTACTCAAGTTTTTTTTTAATTGTTTCGTTCGCTCATATTTGAATTAAAGAAAATTTTCATACCAGAATTGAATACGATTTAATTGTACGTGCTATTTACTTGAATAGCAACTAACGGGCCCGTATCGTGCAACAATTTATTGTACGTGTTGTTTAGGCGGTGCCAGTCAATTGTTGCTTCAATGTTATGGTATGCTATAGGCAAGAAACCTAATGGAGCTTAAGCGTAGTAAACTAGAAGCCAATTTGATGTACAGTCGGCGGCACGTAACTTGGCAAGGTTTTGCCGTAGTGGGAATAAATTTGCGCATGTACACTTAGTAGAACAAAAAAATTATCAGTTTGATTGCTTTTAATTATTCTACGGTTATTTCCATAATTTATTTTAAACACGTCTGTTTAGAAGAAAGTTAAAGAAAGGAGAGGAAAAGGGGAGGACTCTTGCCAAGTTATGTGCTGGCTACTGTATCTGGTATTTATATTTTAGAGTCAATTTTGTAGTGTCCAATAAGCCATTAATCATTTGAAGACGACTTTCAAATTATTTATTGATCTAGTTTTATTTTCACTAAATCAAATCAAATCGAATCAGTTCAGACAATAAAGACCCTAATTAACCAATAGATTTAATAAAAGTATTAGTAATGTAATTGACAATATACTGTTTCCAGATGATATATCCGTCTATCGAAAACTATAGGCAGTGTGCAATGATTAATGTTTTATTCAATAATAGACTTGAATTGAAAATTACCAATGAGTATTTAAATGGTAAAATAATCAGTTTCTTGTTTATCCCAGTAAACTAAGTAAACTGAATAAGATATAATATTTCTCATTCGTTTAAAAAAGGTTGTCAGGACGCGATCTAAATGTTATTTTTATCTAGAACCATTTGGACCAGCCGAACTAAAGAACTAGGTCTTTGATGCTTAGATCTGGTTTTATTGTTTTAGGATACCTAAGAAAAAATGAAAATGTCTGTGTAGTGAAATGTCTATCTTTCAGTTTATTTATTTAGTAAGATCTAACTAAATAATGCGACGTGGGCACTGGTTTAAGTTGTTTTGAACCTGTTTCAAAATACAGTATATTTTTATCATGTTTAGAAAGAAAACAATATATTGGTTTGATTAAAAACTTCTCACCGTTATATTTGTGAAAACGCCGGGACAGGACGCCCTAGAAGGACACATACCTAGTGACCTTATTGGTGATGTTCTTCAGAAAGGTCAGATGCGTAGTACTCACGACCGGCGTGCGTGTATCACCAGGTGTATGAACGTAAACCAAGCAAAATGGGTGTGTAAGGATCGTAGCAGGTGGCGTTATGCAGTTGCTACCTACTCCCATGGGACGGTGTGGGTATATGTAAATATAGCCTAGTAAGTAAAAATAAGATCAAAAGCTACTAGACGTCAACTGAAACACTGACTGACTGACTGTTCATTTTTGAAGATTTGACTCGCAAAGAATTAGAGATATACAGGGTTATTGGTAAAACGCTAACAAACTTGGAGGACTGTATTACTCACATCATAAAAAACAACTTTTGTTCTATGACATTTTACAAAACATAATACATTTACCAAAAACAAACCAAGATTTCGTTGTTCTATCAAACCCCGGCTTCCCTCTGCTGCATTTTATACTAGACACCGCAGTTTGTTTACCTAACTAGCGCTTTCTTTTGCTTCGCGTAGAGTTCGTAACAGAAAATCGAATATTTAAATTCGTTGAATTGAAATATTTTTATTTTGGTATGAAAGTCCGATGTATTAAAATCTGATGAATTAATAAAAGTCATAGAACAAAAGCTGCTGTTTATGATGTTAGTTATGTAGTCCTGTATAGTTAGGTAAGTTCAACTTCGAGAAAGAGGTCAATCGTCGAATCCGACTCGGCTGGGCAGCGTTCGGGAAACTACGTAATATCTTCTCGTCCCTCATACCGCAGTGTCTCAAGATGAATGTCTTTGACCGGTGCATGTTGCCGGTGATGACATATGGCACTGAAACGTGGACACTCATAATTATTGGCCTTATTAGAAGGCTAAAGGTCGCCCAAAGGGCAATGGAGAGGGCTATGCTTGGAATTTTCCTGCGTGATCGAATCAGAAATGAAGAGATCCGCGGCAGGACCAAGGTAACTGACATAGCCCAAAGAATTAGCAAACTTAAGTGGCAGTGGGGAGGGCACATTGCGCGCAGAACAGATGGCCCATGGGGCCGAAAGGTTCTGGAGTGACGACCGCGTACCGGAAGACGTAGCGTTGGAAGGCCTCCCACAAGGTAAACCGACGACCTTGTGAAGATCGCAGGAGCCCGTTGGATGCGAGAAGCACCGAACCGGTCGAAGTGGGGGGTGCATGGGCGAGGCCTATGTCCAGCAGTGGACGTCTTTCGGCTGAAATGATGAATATAGTCCTGAGAGACTGTTAATGTTTTACCAATAACCATGTATACATATATGTTATACAGAAAAAGTATGTTAATTCAAAAATAAAATGAAATATACTTAAATAACAAGTTATACCTAGTTAATTACTAAAAATATTAATTATAACTTAACTAAAACTATTAAAAAGCAAAAAAATGCTTTGATAAAATCCTGCGCGTCGCTGTCGATCGGTAATGCACCCAAGAGACTGGCGGCACTGCCACAAATAAATAATATCATACAGTATTATAGATAGGTAAGTAAAATAGCGCCTCTTTTTAATAAAGGGCTAGCTGGATGTAAGAAACCCTGCATAAATCAGTCAAAACAGACTATTGTAAGTATTGTACCCACATCATACTGAATGTATGGATTGGAGAAAATTTTTAGGGTTCCGTATACAAAGGGTCCCAACAAAATCCTATTACTAAGGCTCCGCTGTTCGTCCGTTGGTCTGTCTGTCAGCAGGCTGTATCTCATGAACCGTAATAGGTAGACAATTGAGATTTTTAGAGAATGTTGCTATTGCCACTTTAGCAAAAGATAATGAAAATAAAATAAAGTAAAATATTAATGGAAAATTATAATATACTAGCGTTTGATCGCGGTTTCGCTCGCGTTAATTTATAATTTGACAATCAATTCGGGTTGTACTCTGCTTGTTGTTCGGCCGTTGCACTCATGGGCTCAGAACGGAACATTATTCTAGGACGCTCCTATACACAAGGTTCAGTGGTTTAGGCGTGAAAAGTAACAAACAAACTTACTTTCGCATTTATAATATTAAAATATAATAAAATAAGTTAGGATTATACAAATTAATGAATAAAAATATGTATATACAACGTGTAACGTTAAATGCGCAAAACCTCAGACACCCCAACTGATTTTTAATTTAATTGACCTATGTCCGAGAGAAAATAAGTCATTAAAAAAATTGTAAAGGTTTTATGTGCTGTTTTAGTTTTACTGGCCATTCTGATCATTTCTTGCGTCTGCGACGACGCTTTATCGAGGGAGGAGTCGTCACAGGGCCGCTGCGCCGCGTTGTCATTGGTTTGCTTGACCTATTAATAAATACACATGGCAACGTTTTTAATGAAGATTTTTTGAAAAATGTGACCTATATTAAAAAGTGGTTCAATTAATTCTGCTCGTTATTCTGATCAAACTATTTTCAGGTTTTGCGCATTTAACGTTACACGTTGTTTGTCCATTAATTTATACATCAAAAAAATTGTATAAATTAATGGACAAACACTGTTATGTACCTGCTTTTAATATGTGGTATTTATAATTATACGGTGGTATTATCCGTCGTGCTCTTGTCACCGCCAACCTGGCACGCCACGATGGGAAGGAGCCAGACGGAATGACCAGAATGCCAAAGAAGATAGGCAGACCTTTGGTTTGGGATGATTCTTAGTACGGTGGGCTTTGCTGGAGCGGCTGCAGTAGGTGTAGAAAACCTCAAATGGCGAAAATATTTAAACCTAATTGGAAGTTATTTGTTCGAGCCATTTAGGGTTGAAACACTAGGGCCATGGGACTGAGAGCCCACTTGATTTTTCGAGATATCGTCAAGCGGTTGGTCGACTTTTCACGTGACTAGAGGGCTGGCCTATTTCTTGGCCAAAGAATCAGCATCGCCACGTGGCAATGTTGCCAGCCCTTTGGGCACTATTCCTGTTGACAGCAATGCGGATGAAGTTTATGATGCTCTATGATGCTTTTGGTTCTTTTTTCATGTAAAAGTACATATATCATAAGTATTATTATTTTAAGTCTGTTATCTTATATTATGTGAATATTATTTTGAATAATAAATATGTTACAAACCTAAAAAAAAACAACAACAAGTAAATGGTACACGTTACTGAGAGAATAACATATTGACACGACTTTCAAACTTTCAAAGCATAAAATAAGTATGTAGGTATATATTATGTAAAATCATGTTTCTATAGATTATAAAACATTCCTCTTTTTAGTTAGTTTAGTGTTTGGGCACCCGTGTGTGTCACAAGGGCGCCCAAATACTCAACTCAACATAATTTGAATGAAATAAACTTTCACAGATGGCGGGACACCCCTGAGTATATTTCTTGAATAACGGCCGTCAAATTCGGGACTGTCCTATTAAAAGTTGCCAGATTATGGACATTAGCTCCGGGGGAGAAATTCCAAGTTTTGCATAATACCTACTGTACCAACTCCGTGCGGGATATTTTTTTGATGTTCTGCCCTTTGGGGGTCTGTGGGGCAGAAGGAAATGTTAGTTTATGATCTCTTGTGAAAAGATGTACCTTGATAAAATAAAAGTAATAAAAGTGTGGATTAAAAGATGAAACTGATTTTAACTTCATTTTAATTAGATTATTATATTTTAACCTCTTTCATTTTTTGTTAAATGCTCAGTTATGAAAAACTGTAATTTGTATTATATCCTAATTAACTACGATTGATAACCGCGTTTACACACAATATTTGAAAAGTACCTACCAAAATGGGTATAGAGTTGTATTTATACACTTTTTGGTAGGTACTAGTACTGTTCAATTTTCATTTTGGTAGGTATAAAAAGTAAAAATGCTTAGATCAATACAGACCCCTTTTTATCAATATATTTCGTACGGGACCCAGTAGAACTCTTTGAAACAAAGTTACCGTTACCTTTTACCCAGGGACTGCCAAGCCAAGTTCCCACATTTTAATATTTGGAATGAGCTGTGTTTTTCTTTGAATTTATACGGACAGCCTGTAACTTTACAATATATACCTTTTTTAAAGGTTATGAGCCTCCGAAGAATATTTCTTTATTTCTTTTTAACTCGCCGAGAACTGTGATAAAGAATTTTTACTTGAGATAAATTCTTTTTAAGAAGAATACTATTTTTATATTTGGTTTATCGTGTGATTGAGTTCTTGTGATTTGACTGATATTAGATTTGGATTTTACTTTTTTATTTGAAAAGCTTTACTGCATTACAAATATTGTGTGCGCCAAAAATACAGGGTGGGCCAGAAATAAATGCACTTTTGAAAATCCTATAATAAAACAATGCCTACGTTTTTAAGTGTAGTGCTTATTTTAACTTACAGACAATTAAAGAAATTTTACGTTTAAAAAATCAAATCGTCCAGATGCCGTCGTTGCGGCGACAGCACTCTTCCAATTTTGCTTGTAAATTTTGAAACACTTTATAGAGAATTCCCGGCGAGATTCTCACTAAAGTGTTCCAAAATGTACAAACAAGATTGTCGTCGCCGCAGCGGATGGCAACTGGACGATTTGATTTTTATAACGTAAAATTCCTTTAATTTTCTGTAATTTAAAATAAGCATTACACTTAAAAACGTAGGTATGGTTTTATTATAGAATTTTCAAAAGTGCATTTATTCCTGGCCCAGCCTGTATTAAATTGACGAATAGTATAGAGTGCGTCTTCAGTCTTGTGGCCATACTTAACACTTTAAGCATGACTTATTCCTAAAATAAATACGTAAAGCACCTCGTTTTGTTTGCTGTCTGTCTCTATTTACAGTCCTAAGTGCATGTGTAAAGGTTGAGGGTAGGTCAGAGGACAATAGACGATAGAACGGTAAACATGGTCATGGGATTATTTGTAGTTGATGAAGTCAGTAAAGCTTTAAAACTAAGTTTGAACCTTAGTTTATTATTATTTGACGAATATTTGGCCCACATAAAGAATAATAATCATTGAACACATAATGTTTTCGTCAACCAATAACTTTGGATCCAAACAATAAATCCAACTACGCAGCCCTATAACATTAGCCTCAATTTCCATCGAAAGCGAAAGATAGAAATCCAAAAAAGCTATAAACAACAATGTATAAAGCGACACTAACGTCGAGCAAATAAAATAAATCAGCGCATAAATAACGCTGTTAACTATATATTCCCCAAAACGTGGGGAACGAGCGTCGATGTTAGCAACACTTAAATAATTTTGGGCAAGCGATGCTATAGAGTGCTTAATTTATGGTGGACTACCTACTAGGTGGCTATGTTTACGGGTTGGAGCGTGAAAGTGGACTTAGTTGCTGTAGCTACAACGAGTAATGATTAAATAATAGTTGTTCGTAAAACTATCGTAATCGCTCTGTAAGAGAGGGGGGCTCGCCTTCAGCACGCACTCTGGAAAGTAATTATGTTTTAAATTGCTCACACTTTCTGCTGTAGGGGTAATTTGAAACAAAAATTACAAAGTATTTTCATGAAAAAACTTTATTTAAATATTTGGTTGCTCAGTGATTTCAGTATTCACTATAAACAATGTTATGTATCTGTAAGTGAAAAAAAAATATCTGCCTACCTGTCTACTGATGAAGAAAAAAAAATATCCTTGTAAAAATCAATAAATTTCCATAAACTGTAGACGTACTGACGACCAAGCGAGTCGATCAACAAAATTATTACCATGTTTTCCCAATAGAACAAACAAATTATTAAGTACACCAATACAAAACTACGGCGACAATAATTTTCACTAAACACGCCTATAAAACGGGAATAATAAAATTATAATATCGAAACTTCGTCAATAATTCTGTGATGGGCGAAGAACAAAAGCTCAAAGTGGCCATTGTCCCCCGAACGCATCAAATTATGGGCACATTATCCGTGATGGCGGTATATTTCCCCTGTTATTGCGACACCCTATTTATTTGGTACTCCGGACTGTTCATTATATAAGTTTTTATTGCAAGGTCAGAAGGAAGCGCTGATAGTTAGTTTACCATAAAATATTAGATTTATTTAATGGCCAAATGTGAGGGAGGGGATGACCGGAACGTTATTTTGAATGATTTCGGTGAGTGGTTCTCTATCGAGTTATGGCTTATTGGATATTTTATATACCAGCTTCCGATATGACATTATCCGCTATGATATGAAATTTTTATAAGAAATTGTTAACAATTTTGGAGCTTTATCATTTACTTGCTTATCAGATTTATGCTAAAGTGACCTGAATAAACAAAAAATTAATAAAAGTAAGATGACTGCGACTTTTAACTTCAGCGCTATATTGCTAATAGACATTTATTTCAATGTAACTTTAACATTAAACTTTTTGCTATCTACAAGGAACGCCTAAAACCTAATTAAAAACTTTCCCACGCTCATTTATCCAAACCTGATGTACCAGGCAAACATGAACATGTAGATATATACAAGCTCATCATTAATATAGGATTTTAATGAGTTGTGAGCCAACAAGCCAAGAAGCAATCACTGCTCGATTAACTGTTGGCGAACAAAAAGTTGTGGAGTCGACGCTTACTAATGACTGTTTCATTGCATTAGCACAACAAGTGTATTAGCTGGGGTTGCCAGCATTTCTAACTCACTTGAGTCTGGTTCTGTTAGGAAAAGTAAAAGAAGTGCTGTCGATTAAAAATGGGATTGGATCGGTGATTGATTGTTGAGAGAGTATTAATATAAATGATTCTTAAATTAATATTTATTTTTCGATTCTATATTATTATATGAAAATCTGCAAATCTTACTGACATTGCTTTACTTCGGTGAGTATTAATAATAAACACGGTTATGGAAAAAATGGTCACAGAAATACAACAAAAGAAAGCAAAAAGGTTTAACGTCACTTATTTTCCATAAATCAAAATAAATGTTGCCATTAAAAATCAGAAACTCACCTCCAATTAGCGCTACACAAGCGTGACTGTTCTTTTTATATTCACCACTAAAATCAGCCCTGAAACAATATTTCACTCATTTATAATACTCATTCGGTCCACTCAACAAAATATTGTACCCGTTAGTAGCACTTAAAGTATGCGTGACATGCGAATATTATACTTTTTGGAATACGTCGTAAGTAACGGTAGTAGTGTTACTGATGAAGGTTCTGCAGTCATGATTTATTTCTGAAAGAGTCGACAGCAAGGTAATGCAAGCTACTCTCGCTGTGGTCACCAATAAGAATACAAATACTAATAATAGCCCTGTTTTTTGAAAAAGTTAAAATTTTTGGCATAAGAAAGATTTATTTATTTTCCGAATTCCTATTACGTTTTAAAGCCATAGAGATTTGACTGTTAATGCTCCCAAAATATGAAAGGGACTAAACCTAGCTACAAAAGCCTATCCATCAATAAATTACCTTCAGTAACAATTATGGTTATCCATCCGTCCAAAATCATGGTCACCCGACAGCTGCGTCATCATTGTAACTGAGGGTGTAACTCGGTGCTAATTACAAGCCAGTAAGAACATGCCCAGTGATTGATGGGCACGCTTTCTTAATATTACGCCGAGACAACTTTGGACTGAAATTATTTAATTACTACTTCGTGGCTCGTTACAGAAATAGGTACAAAAAAAACATTACAATACCTTGTATAACGTAAAATTATGTTTGCAAAAAGATACTGTCTGGCAAAAATAATATGACACCAAGTTTGCAACCAGAATACTAGACGATTTGAGTGAACTACTTTGTAACTTACCTAGCCATAAAATAGTGGGTCCAACTGTGTCATAAAAGTAGATCGATTGCTAGTTTCTTACGACACTCCAGGGATCACTCCTTGTGAGTGCCAGTACCAGAGTGTGACTACAGTGTAGAAAAAGTGGCCTATGTGAAACCCCTACTTTATGTGTCGATCGATCAGTTGAATGTTGAAAGGTCTGTCTATGCAAGTTTGTGTCAAACCTCACAAATATTTAATCTATACTGTCATAATGTTCATTTATTTTGACGGGCATCACTCCAATTCAATCGGCTCTCAAAACGGTGAAGAAAAATATTGTGAGGAAACAGTCATCTCCTAGAACCAAAAAATCGAAGACATATGACATCTACTAACCCACACTGGGCCCGTGTGTTGTATTATGGCCCACTTCCCCTCACTGATGGGAGGCTCATGTTCCAACAGTGGGAGCATTTTAGGCTGATTCTGCACTCCAATCTGTGGACTGGTTTGGCACCCAAATACTGGATTTTAATGCTGCGAATGAACAGCCAGAAGAAACCAAACCACCACGTATGTCTAGCGGTCACTTCATCTGGTTTTCTTTAGAAAACCCTGGTGTCTCATTGTTTAAACATTGGTTGCATTTTATATACTCATGGATGCAAATTCATAGGTGGCTACTTTTTTCTGCACTAAACTGTATAGTATGGTACTTCAACTGTGATAATTACATACTATAATGCAGTGCACTACATAAAAACCACTACAATACATGATTTACACATAACTATTCCTCTACTACGCAATCGCAGCTATTTACACAAAAACTCGCGAGCTTATCGCCCTCAGTAAATGCCTCCCCATTGGCAATAATGGCTCCAAAATTAAGTTACACTCAAATGTTACGGCTAAAAACAGGAAGGCGATTTATTTTGGTCTTAAGCGCTGTTTCATTGAGCTGATACGATTTGACACTTGAGTAGTTGATGGGAAGTCTCTGGAGTGCCGGCTGATGGCTTTCTAACGGATTTTTATTATGAACGAGGAAGTGAGACTGATGTTAAGGCAGATTTTCTGTAAAGATTTATTTTTACCATGTTACATAACGTTAAGGTTGTTTGTCCTAATCATTGTACAGTCAGGTAAATAAATTATTTATTAAAAAGACACTACGTCAATTTGCCATATAGCCATTTCATGCAACTGCCAATGAATGACGGTTGTGATTTTAATAAACATACAAGTTTAGTTGGTAGTTAATTTGATAAACAATTATAATAAAAAAAGTGAGAAAATTGGCCAGCGCACAATGAGCAACTGCGGTGACAAATATAATAGTCCAAACTCACAATTAAAGCCACCCCTATCCTTATTCTCCAAAAAAAGCAAAACAAACATTCGGCCATTAATCTGTTGGCAGGCGACGGGGCGCGAGACAAATGACGTCACACAATCGATATAAAACTATTTAGCTGTTTTATTGGCTATAAAGATAGCCGTTGTTTATGCCCGGGATAAGCATCCGAGGTGTTGATTAAAGCTGTGTTTTGTTTACGGGTCGATTTAAATGGGCTGTAAATATGGCGGACTTTTATCGGGGAGAAGTGAAATTCTTGCGCATTTTAGAGGGGTGTCGTGACGGAATGTTTGTAGCGAGTAAAAATGTGGCAAGTGTTTCTGTCTACGCAATTGTTATCGGGAAAAAACATCCTTTGTACGTTTTAAACACCTGCATAATAATCAGCCTATAATCTTTTCGGAAGCGCCCGTCAGCGTTCGAACCCACGACCTACATCTCGTAAGTCACGGCCATCACCACTGGACCACAGCTGCTCGGAAAGAATTAATTTGTTCAATAAATCAATGACTTATAAGTAATGCTAAAAGGACACAGCATGGGCGAAGCCGCGAGCACAGCTAGTAAATGAATAACATTTAAGAAAGCCCCTACGATTGCCCAGAACATAATGTTTCTGTTTACTACGAGTATCACTATGGTAAATAATGTAATCGTAACTTTGTAATAATAATGGAAGCAATTGTTTTTTTTTTATTTGACAATTCTGTTTCAACTTTCCCACCAATTTGTCTATGGACATTATTTTCCATGAAGTCCTATTTTAATAAAAGTCAGTAACAAAATTATATTATTATTATTATTGTTTAATAGTATATTATATTATTATTACTATATATTTTAATAGGTTTATGCATATCTTTATATTTCAAATATTTATTCCTCAATTTTCATGATTGCATCTACTACTCTTTGACTCTGCGTCACCCAAAGGTTGATGGTAGAAGATGTCTAAGCCCACTTGTGTACATTTATAGGCTTGAAGTATTAAATAAATAAATAAAATTTACACAAAAGTTGTCACAAGGAATAGAATCGAACATACGAGGGGTGTTCAATGTAATCTCGTAATAGGCATTAATAAAAAACGTAAATTCAAATAAAATATTTTCTTATTTTTCAATGTAATCCCCTATTACCCTAATGCATTTATTACGTATCGAATTTAACTTTTCAACACCCTTTAAACAGAACTATCCTCTTTCTCTGAAAAATGCGCATTTATTGCCGCCTTGAGCTCTTCATCGTTGGAAAATCGTTTGCCACGAGGTATTTTTTCAAATCAGGGAACAAATAATAATGACTCGGGGCTAGGTCCAGGCTTTAGGGTGGGTAGTTAATTTCTTCGAAACCACAATCTCGCACAGCAGCCTTGGAAACATGCGCCGTGCGGACCGGGGCGTTGTCGCGAAGAAGCAACACACCGATGGCGGTAGTCAGTTTTCCTCGTCTATTTCCTTTAATTGCTTCCCGTAAATTTCGTAAAGTGGATGCGTAGAATGCTGCGTTTATGGTTTCACCTTTTTTGTGTACTCAATCCGCAAAATTCCCTTTGAGTCCCAAAACACTGTGGCCATGATTTTTCCGGCAGATGGAACAACTTTGAACTTCTTAGGGGGCGCAGTACCCTTCTTGTGTCACTGCATGGAATGATGAACCCACGTTTTATCTCCAGTAGGTAACAATTCGATCGAAAATGCTTGATGGAACTTCACCACAGAGCTCTAAAAACTCTCTACAGCACTCGACTCGCACTTGTTTTTGAGGCGCCGTGAGCATTCGCAGCACCCACCTTGCACAGACTTTTGAAATGTAAAGAAGGCTATAAAGAATAGTGTGCACGGAACTCACAGAGAGATGGGTCATCTCTGCTTTCATTTTGATCTTCATTCGGGCATCCTCCTGAAGCTTCTCTTATAAACTTTATTTTAGAGGCAGTAACCGTGCCGCCCGAGCGAGTATCGTCTTCAATACTCTCTCTGCCCCTTTTATATTCACTTGACCACTTTTGAACCTTAGATAACGAAGGTGTAGAATCTTGATAAACAGCTACCATCTCTTCGTGAATAGTTTTTTGCCTTTTTCCTTGTTTGTTGAGGAATTTAATAACAGCGCGGTGCTCAATTTTCTTCAACATTGTCACGTTAGCCATTCCAGTTGTCGTTGACTAAGGATAACTAACAAACTAATGATCACAACTATATGAAATTTTACCTTTATACACTTAGATAATGTCATTATAGAATTAATTAGTTTATTACCCACATCATTAGCAAATCAACCTAATGCCGAAAATACATTGAACTCCCCTCGTATTTATAGCAAAGAAAGAAGGTTATAAAATCGGCACGAACCTTCTTGTTGTCCTCACACGCGTAGAGGGTTACATAGCAGAAGGCCACGTAAGAATTAACGCATACCCCAAATAGACGGTATCAGTCCACATCGACATACTGTAAGTAACGGGAAATGTGACGCGGTAGGATACTTGAGGACATATTGGAATACTGGAGGAATGGGGACTTTTATCACAATAGGAAGACTGTGATGTGTACGAGCATGTGGTGTGTAAATGTGAAAAATAAATGTACAAGTAACTTGATCGATATTATTATGTTATAACTAATTGTAATGTATGCATACATTAAATGGTCGCTACGTAAGTAATTTAATAAAATACTGAGCTCGTTGCTCGGTAAAGTTAAAATAATTATACTTAAAAAGCGAATCTTGATTAATGCAATTTTAAAGTGTATTTACAATATTAATCGAATTTAATAAAATAATCCGTTATTGTTGCCAGTCTTTTGTGCACGTTCTCTTTGACAGCGATGCGGAGGAATTTTTTTTTATGACCAATTTGTTCTCCACCACTCTTTATATACTTATTCATAATATTATATATTTTAGTGTTTGCTTGTATAATGTGTTTAGGTAAATTTCATTACAAACAAATAAATAAACAATTGTCCATCCAACTTACAAATTTTTTTGTTAAACGCCTACTTCTTCGTCGTATTGATGATTCCCTTTTATTAATTTTAAATAAGCTTCAACCAGAATTCGGCCACTTCAATAGCATTATCGTTGTGCTCACACAGTTCTTCGCGTCTCTACGCCTGAATCGTGTTCATCATCTTTTCCGAAATCTAGAGGAGTAGACACTGACATAAATATCCTAAGCTGGAGAGCAAAAATTACTAGATCACGTGGAAAGCACCTAAACTTCCGCACCGCGTTACATCAGAGAGGGCGGTCCATGAAAAATGATCACTCGACATCGCAACGCCCTCTGACGCCACACGTGAATAATTTCACAAGCTTATCCGGGTTTAGCACCATCGCTGGATTATTTAAGTTTCGCCTTTATAACCTGGTGAATCTGTTTTTTAACAAAATCCGACATAGTGCAGGAATAGACGAGGCCCATAAAAAGAAACCAGAAGCAGATTACCTTTGCTCTTAGCGATAAGACCGTCCATTGTGTCACCCTTTGTAAAATTTATATATTTATGTCTGTAATTTATATGGTGTACATAATAAAGAGTCTATTCTATTCTTTGATTAGTGAAATAACACTTTGCGAGACTAAAGACCCCAGACCACAATAAGCCTCCTACTGTTTCTTTCAGTATCCTTTAATATGTTAATACGATAATATTCACATCAAACGACGGCTCAACTGTCCTTGAGTGCGTCACACAAAACTAACTTTAAAGACTAGTCCGATACCACCAACTATGCTGTTCACGGAACAAACTTCTGATCAACATGAGAATGAAAAGAAAAACTAACAACTTCTTCGAAAAGCCCCGAAGAAAGCTGACGCTAAGACAAGGAATCCTTCTTCAATATTTCAGTGCTTCAGCATTGTTGTATATAAACAGTATCTGCCATATTCCCGCTAAGTCCCAAGTCTCAAGTCGTAACTTGATGCCGCTCGCGGAAAGAGGGAGTTTTCATTACTCGTGCACTATTGCAATTTATTAACAACAGTTCGAACAATATCTAAGTTTCGACGGTTCTGTTTATTGCTTAAGATAATATCAAAGTCTGTTTATGAAAACTATCGATAACTCGGGACTAACTATTAAATTGAGTCACTCTTTACATGAAGTAAGAAAAAAGAAGATTGTACGTCAGTTAAATATATAATAGCAACGATAGAAACTCGGAAAACTTCATTTAAAAAAACTTTTTTATAAAAAAAAAAAACAACCGACGTGTAAAAATTACTACAAAGTGAAAAATAACTTTAATTTCGGAAGTCGGTGTCAAAAAACGAAAACGCGGAACCAACGATACCGACTTCCGAAATTAAAGTTATTTTTCACTTTGTAGTGGTTTTTTGGAAGACGGTTGTTTTTTTTTTTATAAAAAAGTTTTTATTTTTCTCTTTTTAGTTATACCTACCTCAAACAAATTCATATAACACTACTTGCTACATAAATATCAGTGACAGGAAGCTGCATCTGCGTGTATGGGTACAGCCGTGATGTTATGTTATGCGATTGCGTAAACAATGCGTACATATACGATAGCGGCAATCGCGATTGTTTTACTGGTATTTATTGAAGAGTTCCGTTGTCTGTCTCCGAAACTCATCACCAGGTCTTTACGAAATTTAAATGGAACTGTTTCGGAATGAAACTCTATCGAAAAAAAAAAAAAGTTGACGCGGATCGCTGCGTCAACCCCACTTTGATGTATGGGAGGTTTTTATACCGAGTAATCTAACACAACCTAAAATACGCAAATTCCCCAAATATCTAACACATCATCCTAGAACATCTCACCAAAAATTGCAAAATCAATACCTCAATATCAGATTCAATTTAAAATATCGTGATGCGGAGGCCCAAGTGGCTCAGAGTGCGGCCATCCTTGCGGTGGCCATTTCTGCAGATTTACGGCCTTCTGCTACGGCCCGCCATTGTTCGAGTCGCAACCGGACGCAGCCCTACGTCGTCAATACTCCAGCATGATTTACAGAACGGGGGTAGGGGGGAGTGAAGAGGAGTTTTAAGATTTGAGCGGTGGAGTCGGCTGAATAGGGCGGAGAGATGTTCTCATTTCAAAAGTGAGGTGTACAGTCACGAGCACTAACAAGTAAGCAATTAGCAACTTTTAAAAGTGATTCCATATGTATTGGTTGTAATTTTGTTATTACGAACATAGTATTTTAGAACACATACTTTTATGAAATCTCGAAGTTGTAATCGTTATTAAACGAGAAAATTGCATTTGAATTTTACTAGGAGTACACATATTATTCATCATGACTGTACTATTGTTGGTTTTGAACTTGGAATAAGCAGACAGTACGCGCTCTGTCAGGATGTTGGTGCGGTAAGATATAAAAGTCGACTAACACTGCTACTTTACACATCATATCAAAATTATTCGATACATTGTATTTATTTCAGAATTGTATTGAGCCAAGAGGAAATATTCATTTAATTCTACTTCAGTCCGAATTTTTATTAAATATTTAGCGGAATAATTAAGATTTAAACAATTGAAGTGTTCTTCTTTGCGAGTCGATAGTATTTTTTTAATTAGTTGTGCCTAGTAGATGCCCATAGTAGCATCGTCTTTAATGCTAACTTAATAATAATATAGATTGCCTACTTGTATGTGCTCAAGTCTCGTATTTTATCTCGGACTATACTACTTAGATATTTTCGTCTCTATAAGTATTTTAGAAGTTAATATTTTATTAACCAACTCAAAGTACTCCAGCAAGTAATTTCTAAGAAACTTCAAAACACAACATTTAAAATAAACGTAGTAGTTACTTATAAAATAATACCTTTGAGCCTCAACGAAATCGAAAACCAGATTCAATCTTTTACAAGTTCAGCTAAGTACATTCGTATGTAAGTACAAGTAACATTTAACTAAGCTAACTTACTTTGTTTCAGTTTCCAAAGTAAATAATCAATGTTAAGTAAATAACATTAACCTTTAATAACGACGAACGATCAAATAATACTTGACGTTTACGAGGAAACTCGGTGCTACGCGCTCGTAGCAACGCGCTGCGAAGCTACGACGCTACGGCGTAGCTCGTAGGCACTAAGTTACTATGTTAGCTTGATATCAAAACTTATTACGCTCTCGTCAGTTTATGACCAAATATAACTATGATATAGGTTTGTGTGATATGTCCTCGTAGTACCGGCTACGTCTTAGCGTACACCGATTGTATAATTTTACTCATGTCTTAAAATCTGAAATGGATGAAACTGTACTCGTGATCCACCCAAGTAGAGATCTTTTATATTTAAAATTCTGTAGTTGTTGTTTAAATGAAAACAGTTAAGAGTAATTGGAATTTTGAATCGGTAATTCAAATATAAATTATATATATATAATAAATTCAAATCTTTTATAAAGCTAAAACTATGCCAGAAAGCCTATTATACTGTAAAAGAGTATATTGAGGACAAAAAAGCTTGGGATTGAGCTGCTCCAATAAGTCTAGACAGTGAATGTTGTTTATTTTTATATTGCTGATTTACACTTTTGTTTTTTTCTTTACAAATATGGAATCGTTGAGCTCCTTAAGTTCTGAGTTGAGCTGCACGGTTCTGACGAATTCGTGCACTGAATGCACAGGTGCACTCAATCTGTGTGGTTCTTTCCTCAAAAGACCACTTCAGACACTAATCTACATGGTCCTCAAATATCAAAGATTATGTCCGGATTTTTATATACACATTGACATTGATGAATTTTATATAAACAATGACATGGATATTTACTTTGTAAAGTATCTTATTTATTATTTTTATTACTGTGAGTGTGAAGACTATGTGGGTCATTTCTCTTTTCGGTTTTCCTTCTTAGTTAGTTTTAATCATGATCTGGTAGTATGAGTAATTTATGCGGCCTACCCAAATGTTCTTTCATTGGTATTGTTCATCGAATCGTAAGGCTCCTCAAGTTCTGAGTTGAGCTGCACGATTTTTGACAAATGCGTGCACTGACTGGACAGGTCCGCTCAATCTATGTGGTTCTTTACTCGAAAGACCATTTCAGACACCAATCTCATGTAGATTGGTGTCTGAAATGGTCTTTTGAGTCTTCACATGATCTGACCAAGATTACGTCTGGACTTTAAAAGAGACAAATAGGAAACGCCGACCTCATCTAGTTTAAAAAAAATATGATTGTCATGTAAAAGTGTTTGTACAAACCTACTTACAGAAAATAAATCATTTATCATTTCTCAAAAAAATATGAAATGGTAATTTGGAAGGAGTAAAGATTCCAACATGTTCTTGAATAATTAAAGCTAAAACGTACCGGTAGGTACGTTAGCATTTATGCAAGCACAATATTTCGAGAGTATCGGCATTCAGAATTAATTTGAAATACTATCACGTACGGAAAATACACCAATTAATACTATAAAGACTATTATAAATATTTTGTTAGAACTGCGTCATTAATTACTGAAGGTATCGGAGCCCTGTTACTACTCATATTCACTCGTAAATATAAAACATTTTCATATAATAATTATTACACGAAAGCCATGTTTACAGTACCTAATGGGTACCAATAATTTCGTTACAATTAATATGTCTGATTAACAAATGGAACAGAATAAATATGAAATAGTCGATAAAGCAGCTTTGTGCCTTTGTGATAATACAGTGATTAATTGGCATAGACCGGTTCATTGGCTACTTAAATAATGGCCGGATACGGCATGAAAAATTCAGCAGGCTGGATCGAAATGTCAAGAGCAGTTTGTCGTGAAGGAACTTTAGGGAATTGACAACTTCGTCTAGTAGTATTTTGGTCCAAATCTAAATCAAAATCAAAAGTCATTTATTCAAATTAGGCTGCGAATGATCACTTCTTGAACGTCAAAATTACAAAAGGCAGTCCCCCAAAACACCCGCCCTTCACCATTTCCTAGTGTTTTCGCTGGGGAGAAGAAATGGCGCAACAAACTCCCCAGCAGCACAGCTGTCTGTTTAGTTAGTAAATACTTGATTGTAAACATTACTAGGTATTCAAAGAAATTAACATTATACGACACAGAACATTAAATTAAATTTTTTGTCATATGTCAGCTAGCCACGCCAATATATCAACAAATACAATAAAAAAATACGTAACCCACCAAAAAAAAAAAACAAAAATGTTAACCCAAACTTACTACCTAAATAAAAGCCTCCAAGTATAAAGGGCGTGACCACTTACATATATATGCAATGCTGGGTTCTGTTCAATTCAATTCATTTATTTCAGATATTCATCCATACATGTTTCATTAAAAATTTTAAAATAATAATAATAATAAAAATAACATAACAGCCACATAAACATTGAATCAGTTCATGGAGCGCTGGACAAAACCACACGTACGAGCAGTGCGGTCCTGAACCAGGACCGCACCACCCGCACATGCAGCCTCGTCCAATGCTCCATGAAGGAGCAATCCACATCCATTCTGCCTGCAATAAGCTCACATAGCTGTCACTTGAAGTCACAAATGATAAACTAGGACCATCGAAGTAAAATAAACAGACAAGCTATTTTAATGACAACAATAAAATTATGGTCAGCAAGACGACCAGTCACAAGTAACATAACGCAAAGATCAGCCATAACCCCCCTCGCCATATTTGAGGGAAGGAGGCAACCCGACCCCCGACGCTACCGCAAGCAGTGACATCTAAGGGAGCATGACGAACTTGCTGCCGGTTGTTGTCAGGTAAGAATAATATCAGTCGTCGAGGTCGCTAGATAACCACATATAGCAATTAACTCATTAGAAAACATTGAAATGAGTAGACTATGTCAATAATAAATTAAAATAAAATTAAACTGATTTGACTTATAAAGTGAAATAAAAAATAAAACAATTACTTTACAATTGTCCAATGTCAGTAAGCTAATTCTGGAGAAAGAACATAAAGATTGTCTTGAGTTAATCAGGGCGACCAACTATTCTTATCGTTTAAGCAGTCGTTTATGAAATAGCTTTGAACAAAGGTTGGATTTTTTTAAACTCAATAAAAGCCTAATCTAGCAAAGAAGAGGGTAGCTTGTTATAAAAGGTTAAACCAATACCATAAAGGTTAAACAAATGAGTTATAAACCTTATGAAGCCGGTGAAAGGGAGTACGTAGTTTGTCCTTATTTCTGATATTTTTAGTGTACAAGTGTACATTTTGCCTAATTTATAAGATGTCGGCATAGATGAATTATGATGCAACCGCGAGAATACCAATATCTTTAAAAAACCTCTTAGAGAAACTCTGGCACCTAGCTGGTAAATTGCTCGAGCAGCTCGTTTTTGATGGGTACATTCAGAGCTAACTTACTCCAAGTATTCTTAAAATATCCTTGTCATCATAAGTCTTTTTATAGTTTCATTCATTGAGCTCTTTGAAGTCATATTCGACGATCTTTTTGTGTTTTCAGCTGGAACTCCACGCAACAGCAATATTTTTAGTCCTAACAAATAAGTGAGTAATTTTATTTTCCACTAAATTAAAGTCAAATTTATAAAACAAAATTATGGTTGTAATAAGTAAGCACAACTGAATAGTGTATCAGTTTGTTTAATTACGGACTGATTAATCAATAGCATTGTATTATGTTCAACCATACATATATCGTGACAAACAATTAGTGCAAACAGGCTGGACATTTATTAGTGTCTGCTGTATGGGTTAATATGAATAATGTAAGGAAATAATTCTAGAGTAAACTGTAGGAACTGATAGAGGTCTGTTTACAATGAATGTCGTATTACATCGAACTAATTTATCTTTTCCTGCAATCGCTTTAGTTGTGTGTATAATTGTCTGTAACAGATCTGTTTATAATTTACAAGGAAACGTCTTTAGCTTAAATTATATTAAATGAACTAGTAAAAAACATAGATACAACACATTGTTGGACCTAGTTACAAGAGGATTACCTAATCATTACATTATCATCGTCTGTTTCTTGAAGCGGGTGCAAAGCAAATGAATTCGTAATTTATTTTTATTGAATGTATGTCCTATACCTACCTACCATGTTTATGGCAAAGAAACTTTCGAATTTTCATCATTTAATAGGTAATGTACAATTGCAAGATTCGACTCTTTCACAATGTTTCCGTTGTTAAAGTCAGAGTTTCCACCACAACATCCGGCTCAAATAAATACAATTTTCTTCATATTATCTAACAGCTTCCATCTTTCTAATGTCGCTCAAAGAAGCTCGTATGAGCTAAGACTTTGTATGAAGACGTTATAAGTCTCCATATAAAGTAGGCTCTCTTTGACCCGAAGCCAGGCGGATGCAATAATCGTCGCCATGGAAACCTTTGAGCTCCTTCTTATAATATATGCGCTAAGAAATTGATACTGATATTTTGAAATATTTTTCTTATGTAACGCTTCTCTTGTTGTCGTGGAAATGTGGGCGTTGAGGATGTTGAGGTATTTGGAGGTTTTTATTATAATTGGAATGTGATATAATAACGATGTATCAATACAGTCAGTAAATTTCCTTCTTTCGTTCAGACTATGATTTCATTCAAATTCTGTAATAGAAATACACTAATAAAGTGACAAGGTATCTTCAATATATTCTAATTTATTTATTTTGAATTCCTTGACAATCTATGATCATCTTGCTGAAAAGATCATACAATACTAAACAATTAAGGAATACTACCAAATAAATCACAACAGAACAAGACGAGTACTGAATCCAAAAAGACAGCCGCACAATATAATAAAATAATAATAATGTCATAATAATAACCGCCGCATCTCTACGTTGACGTCGTGGTGGGGCTTGTGCGCTCCGAACTCTGGGCCTGTGTCGGTAGAGTTTACCTTGCCGGAACAGGACTAGGGCCTTGTTCTCCACCTCTGACTTGCCTTGATTGGCCGGCTGGAGTAAACACTGACCAGGTACAGAGCTCCCACCTCTTTGTTTGCTTTATTGGCCGGCTTGAGTAGAGATTCGCAAGAGCAAACATACTCGTGGGAAGGGAGTGTTCCAGTAAGTGGTCGTAGGGATCTTGACCATCTTCCGGACTCTGGGATTCTTCTGGAAGCCGTGGAATACCTCTCCACTCTTCAAGCACCTCAGGACATGTTGCCCCCTTATCGCTACGTCACTATGTGCTAGCGACCGTTTTCGGGGGCCCATTAATGAGTGTGCAAGTCACTCCCTGCCATTTTATCCGTGTTTATATAAAACATTGATCAGGCAGGGGCCATAGTTCTTCTAAAGTTATTGGTAACCCGTCCAATTTAGCCACCAAACCTATAATCCAAATTTGTATTTTTCCATATCCTGCAATAGTCCTACACTAACCAGGGGTTATCCTATGGTACACTTGCTTAGTACATGCAGCAGGGATTATCATCGGTTGGTGCCGCATTTCATTAAAATTTCCTAAAGGGCCTCTCTGAGTTGGCTTCAGCTCCTCGTACGCCTTCCAAAGGGCCGGGACCTCATGGTCCCGAGATATGTATATAAAAACTTAAAAGCAAATAATAATAATGCAATACAGGATCAGATCACAAATACTAAAAACTACTGAAAATTCATTATAAAAGACCCAGCCAGAGACCATACAACACATAACAGGGGCATGCACAACACTCACACAAACAGACTTTACACACAGGCATATTCAGGTAGCAAATGTCATCTATCAAAAACTAGGACTCAAATATAAACTCATACAAGACAAAAACACTCCTTGTTACAAGTACGTACCGAAAACAGTTCTAGAAAGTACCACACACAAACTCTATTACGATCGCGCCATACTAACCGACTGGACCATTCACTATTATGACCAGATAACGCTTAAAGATAAAGTTAGCAAAATTGCATACCTTATAGACATTGCAATCCCTAATACACTTCTTTTTTTTTAAAACTATAGTTGAGACAATCAGTAAATACGCTGAACTGAAGGACTAAGTAACCAGAATTTGGAGACAAGAAAAAGTGTACGTAGTACCCATTGTTGTCTCCACGACGGGTGTTATACCCAATCACCTCCACCACAGACTCAAACTAATAGACCTGAAAGAATCAATATACATAACAAACCAAAAAGCTGCAATTTTAAACACCTGCACAATAGTGAGAAAGTTCATGCGAATTGAGGAAAATGAAAACTCTCCTTATAACAATCATTCTTCGTGATACAAATCCACCACACATGCCACATTGACTTGGCTTAAGCCCGTTAATGTAGCTGAAACTAGCCAAAGAGCTAAGAAACAAAACTTGTGTACCAAAAATAATAATAAACGAAAATACTGGCATTAAAATCATAACGAAAAATTCATCTAACGAAACATATCCATTCAGCAATTAACCATTTTCTAAACTATCGTATAAAGTGAGCCGTAACGTGTCATATAAAAGGGTATCGATGCGGGACGTGACGCGCATGTTTAGGGGCCCGCGTATCGACAATAAAACCCAAATGTCCCGCGGTCCCGTACTTTGTAGCACGTTTTATTACTTTTATTTACTTTTAGGGTTCAAAGATTGAAACTTGATGTTATTTTTTTTTAAGAGTACAGTGATATATGGTTTGTCGTAAAGGTCATCTGTGAACGGAGAACCCGTAATTTTCTCTTGACAAGGCTTTGATGTAAATAATGGCCTCATTAGAAATAGCGTAATCTTGTTGTGCAGCAGCGGAGGTTAAGAATTGCACTACGATTAACTTTAACGTACTTAAATGATTGAAAGTCACAACAAATTTTTAGTTAGTGGTTGTTCTCTGAATGTAATTTAGATAAGGATCAAAGATTTTCAGGATATCATTAATTCATTCCATATAAAAAGCAATGTTTAAATGTTAAATATGTATCCTATCACTCATTAACATAATCAAATTACGATTCGCATAACTCATAATTAACACAAAACAATGTTACAATTACAAATACCGGCTAAAATAGCAACTAAATGAAATTAAACCATCAAACATAATAGTAGAAATAATTACAACACGCGGCCGACAGTGGCACTAAAGTGTGATTAGTAGCCATTTCACGCCATTGTGTGAAGAGCCATGCTGTATGAAAATGAACACTGGCTTCAGTGTTCAGTTCGTAGTAATTTTGACCAGTTTTAGATAATTCAGATTGTGCAGTTTTCCACAAGTTAGTTAGGATAGTTTGCAAATATCAGTGAGTAATTTTAGTGAAGTTGTTTTTAAGAAAAAAGGGGGTTGGTTTTTTATTTTGCTTTAAAACTAAAAGTGAAATATTTTTTTGGGAAAGTATTTCGCGTTTTTACATAAATGGTGTTCATCAAAAAGCTGTCGATTGCTAAGTTTTGTGTTATAGGGGCAAATCGAACTCTTATTAAAAGTTATCAGGCTTCTGGGCACTAACAATAATATGCATACAACGTGTGACGTTAAATGCGCAAAACCTGAAAATAGTTTGATCAGAATAACGAGCAGAATTAATTGAACCACTTTTTAATATAGGTCACGTTTTTCAAAAAATCTTCATTAAAAACGTTGCCGTGTCTATTTATTAATACGTCAAGCAAGCCAATGTCAGCGCGGCGCAGCGGCCCGGTGACAACTCCTCCCTCGATAAAGCGTCGTCACAGACGCAAGAAACGATCAGAATGGCCAGTAAAACTAAAACAGTACATAAAACCTTTACAATTTTTAATGACTTATTTTCTCTCTGAAATAGGTCAATTGAATTAAAAATCAGTTGGGGTGTCTGAGGTTCTGCGCATTTAACGTTACACGTTGTATAAATCTGAGGACATCAAGAGTAATCGCAGAGCTTGATATCTTGTGTTGATTCATAAGTTAATGAGAATCATAAAAATAACGAACTACAAAAATCTTCCGTTGAAATGCTCAGCAATCAGTTTATCAACGCGTGAAATAACTGAAAGTGCCTACTAAAGAAACACATATTTAACTATTAAATCAAAGAATTATGTAACAAAATTTGTATTCCTAACTTCTATTTTTATCCCCCTACACAAAAACACGATAAAATTCTAAAGGGAATAATGCCATAACCATTTTGCAAAGTGGTTAAAAATACTTCACAACGTTACATAAACATTTAGGTCAACATTAAGCTGAATGAGATCTAGCAGTTTCTACGCAAGATTTTGTTTAGAGATTTCTTTTGGTGCCGCAAGCAAAATTAATTTACGGAAGTGCCGCTGCTATTTTTATAATGCAAAGGATCACTTTTTATCTTATTTCATTAGATTCAGTACCACTACAGTGTCCTGTTAATATTCATTAGTGTAATTACTCCCTCCTCCCCCGCCTGCCCCTCCCTGCCCCCGCCCTCCCATCCCCGGCTCTTTGTCACCGAAGCTGTGAAATTCAGCCACTTTGCAGAGTCAAGTGACTTATTATTTATGAAGTGCCCGATATGAATTTTTCCTAAATAAAATTCATGATCTTTTAAAAAACGGTGAATTTTATAAAATTTGTGTTTTGTTAGGGAGCTTGACAAGTATTTTATTTTGATTTTTTTTATTAGGTTATTATCTTGTCTCGTTTTCAGACTAGATTATTTTGTTTTCCTTTTCGTATCCCAAAGCAAATGTAAGCCAAATTATCATTTATTGAGCTAGTAATATGCCAAAGGGGTGACAAGGGGGGGGGGGGGGCATTGAACACTCAATCATTGGATCACGTGTTCCATGGCTAAACCCTTTACGTGATTCTTGGAAAAAGTATAATCCATGATTGGTATCATTTACATTCGTGTTGTGTGTGAATTTTAGTGTTTGGTAAAGCAGTACTATACCAAACACTAAAATGTTAGTCATCAACTTAAAAAGTATTTATGTAAATGAGAACTATGCCAGTTTAACAAATGTGCTCGCGTGACGTGCCTCTGCCAGCTAAGGAAACAAATGCAAGCAACACTTGTAAATGACTTTACTTTTGGCTTTTCTACGTAAATTAAGAAGGTATCGTGGCGAAGTAACACGAGGTTTTAAAGAGTTACCGATAGTTATTTCTTTTTGTGTCAAACTAGTGACGCGCCTCTGTTCACACGGTTTGTGCGACTTAACAAATCATCGCGATGTTTTTAATACAACGTAAGTTTACCACTATGTTGTGATACGGTGGAAATGGCATAAAATGCATTGCATAATTTTGAAGAACAACGCGGACACCCGGTTTTTAATTTGTAATATGTATAGATATGTCACAGAATGCACACAGACGGACGACTCTACTAAATGACAGTGGTCGATACAGACACCTGCATTCGACCATCAGTTGCCAATCTTAGAAACAGGGAAAAAACTCACGCATCTGTTATTTCTCCTGTAGCAATTTCCATCAAACTGGAATACAATACATACGTTCTACTAGGAAACAAAAATAGGCACATAGAAGACCTGTTCCTAATACATTCTACCTTAAATACTAACACATAATTATGTTCCACAGTTTGGAAAATTGGAACTCAAAATCTACCTAGCCTTTTCTCGCCCTAGCCTTTTCTTTTTCTTATGTTGAGGTCTGCTTCCAGTTTCACCAGATGCAGCTGAGTACTGGTATTACTTATACACGGAATGACTGCCTGGACCTCCATAACCCAGTAACTAGGTAAATTGATACTAGGTGAGACTAGTTGTCAGAATTTCGGACTTCTGAGTACCCGTAACGACTATCAAAGATCTACTTATGACAGCTGGGACTTGACGGGCTTTCCATGGCACTGGGAGGTCTCGATATTAAATGTACGGTCACAAGCGTAGCGTAACCATCGATCGACCCGTGCGACGTGCGGCTGGTATTATTTAGCCACGAACCTCTATAGTTTATTAACGTATAGCCAATAAATGAATCATAATTCTGCTCAGCTCATCCCGCGTTATATCCACATTCGTAATGTCGGTCGCCAAGGATGATTAGTACCAAGTTAGTAGTATATTATGCATGCCGTATTAGTAGAGTTATATAGTAATCTGGAATAATTATGCAGTGACAAGTTATTGCGTATTACGTAGTGGCTTGCGATACTATTAGTGATATTAGCTGGTTTGACTTACTGCGTTATTAGGCTAAAGATTGTACATTTCACAACAACAACTCTCACTAAACAATTCATTTACTATGAATACACTTGAAACTAACACTGAAAATATACTTGGCTATACAAAGTTTTGATAATCTTGATACTGTACAGCTACGGTGTCCTAGAAGTGCGTTTCCGTCACATTTATGACGGACGTCATGAAAACCTGTCATTTTCATCACCCGCACTGGGCCTGCGTGGTGGATTACGGCCCACCTACTCTCACCGAGGGGATGCCTGTGTCCTAGCACTGGGAACATTATAGACTGATTGTGCTATTATATATTAAGTTAGACTATAAGATGTTATAGTACTTATACTTAAGTTTACTTACTAACGAGTACTTATAGTATTTTAAATATAATGGCACCGGCCGGCTGTCGCTGAATACTAGCGTTGTGGCTCTGCTTCGTGTATTATACGCGTACACCATGTATTTATCCACACTCATATTAAGTTCCTATTTGAAAATCAAAAATACTACCCTCAATGTGAAATTAAAAATTCTTAAATAATGCTGGAAATTACTTCTTGTGTCATAGATGTGGTGGAGGCTGCTGTGGAGCGTACCCCATTGGAATGTTGATTTGGGCGCTATATGGCAGATATGATTAATGATGTCTTGATAAAATTTCTAGAGTTTCGATAAAGTGGTGCATGACACTGCACATATCTAGGTATTAAAACACTCGTTTGATTCACCCCTGTTATGTAAAAGTTTCAGAAACTACTATTAAGTTTTTTACGACAATTGATACAAGTTCCGTTCGTGATTGATTTATAACTATCCCCAGAAAATGAAAAGCGTACAATAAAAGTATTCAATCCATTACCATATATACATACATTTTACAACAAAGTCTCTGTAAATAGTGCCAAAGCAATACCAAGCATATCTACCAATGTTGAAATGAGCCAGTTGCATCGCGTGCCATACTTTTTGCCAAATCACGTGCAACTGACACTAGACTAGCATTCTGCAATCGCCTGCGAACATTCTAAATATTCACTAGACGAGTACCTATGCACAGTACTGCACTAGTTCGGATCGCAGCTGGCTGAAACATGTGCTAGTAAATACATGGTGAAAGAACGTTTTTTTCTTGTTTATATGTTCAAATGTTGTTGGTTTAATCTAAATCAAATTATATTTTCAATCTACCTAGAAACTATGTTGGGGTCGGCTTCCAGTCTAACCGGGTGCAGCTGAATACCAGTATTTTTGCATGGAGCCTATCTGAACTCCAGTTACTGGATAACGCGATACAGCATAATTCTAGCACGATATGTAGCATAATTATTATTTTTGCGTTTTCTTGCGAAATTGGTAAATAAAAACTTTAGTGTTTTTTTTTTTAATCCTTATTAAGAATTGTAACCAAATCAAAGTCAAATTAAATGCATTTATTTTGCGCAAACTGGTACATGTTCGGTGTTATAGAATGTATTATGTGGCTGTCTGTTTATCCTGCCGCAGTAAGTGACAAAGCGGTTCATTCAACAAAAGAGATCTGTTATTCTTTATGAAATTTGGAGTGGTTTCGTTTGTACTTTTAAATCCTTAGTGATTACAGTATCCACCTAGAGTAAGCACTCAATAAAATACATAATAGTGAATCCTACATACCAAGTATTCCACAACGTACCGCATAAAAATAATTTCATCCATTTGCTTCGCCAACACCCATTTCAAATCGGAACGCTTAGCAATAACTCCGCCATGCAATATCAGAAAACGGTTAGTATGACGAAAATTGTTCAGCTTTCATCGATATAAAGTGTTGCTTCTACCTCCGTTTAAATCCATTTAGAATATATCTTTTCAGGTACCGGGGATTTTGAAGCAATGTGCAGTGAAGCGAAACGGAGGGTAGCGAAGCATGCTTCTGTAAATGGCAGTGTGGTTTATTTCTTTTGGCACTCGAGGACATGCCCTGAATGTCATCGTTACGGACGGACGAGAATTTTGTGTTTTTTATATTATCTCGTAGTTTTTTTCGTGATGATCTGGTCTTGCGAACGAGTTATTTTTAACATTTTTTTAATTATTTTTGTGAGGCTGGTTGTATGGTGAAAGTTTCTGTGTTACCTTTTACCTTTCAAAGTGGATATAGACTAAACACGCTTGTCAGTTTGGTCCGACAAACCGAGTATAATCAGTTGGGATAGTGGTTGTGTAATCTTCGGAGAGAATCGAGAATCTAATACTGTTTGCCTTTGTTTTTTTGAATTGTTCATTCATCTCCGATAACTAGAATGTGAAATTAAATAAATATAAATATTATGTGTTAGTGACCAATACCTGCTTAAGTTTTACAAAATATCGCGTTGAAATTAAATTATATTTTCATCAGATTTTCTAATTAAAAATTATTAATTATTTTCTTATTTACAATAAGTCAGTATTCCGGGAAATGTCTGAATCTCCTTACTTTAGTTTTCTAAGAGCAAATGTTTTCAAGAAAACGAATACCTACATGCGCAAACATTTTTTTTTTTATACTGATAACTGCATCTTATTAAGGATTTCAGAATATTAAGTATTTCTATCAGATTACTTTTCATGGAATTAGTGTAAGGTGCTGATAATTATTTATTTGAATTATGACTAATATACAAAAAAATAATCCCTTTTGCGTTAGCTCTAATCAAAGATTTTGTGATTACAATCAGGTGAATAAAAATGAATAAATGAACGTCGCAAAAACCTTTGGGAGGAATGAAAACAGAATTTTAATAAATAGTTTTAACAAACCTATTTCAAAATAATAAATGTAAAAATTTTCCTACTTACTCCTAGAGAAACCTTAACTGCATTGTACCTACTTACAAATTAAGACTCGACTCGAACCAAAGAAAACGTAATTATAACATAACTAATTTCTAATTTACGAATATCTACAAAATAGTTACAAGAAAGTTATGTAGTTATTTACAAAACATAAGTAGACATAGCTTGTCTCACCTGTGCACTGTGTAGCAATACGCGCTACGGAAGAGACACGTTATGAGACAAAAGACTCAACCTTGGTACTCGCGGACTGAAGTCACAAAAGAACTTCATCGCTGTCATTTCCATTTTCTTACTGCACCACAGACTTATCGTGTGGGGCTAGGACAATAGCGGGTGGAAGATGCTCTTCTAAATGTTTGCCTACCTATGAATATATATGTAACTAGGCTATAAAATAAGTTGTGAACTTGTAACTTCAATAATAAAACACCCTCGTGTAGAGATGTATGTATGATAATATATCCTTACCAAAAGGCAAATGCTCCGAAAAAAACACGTTTCTTGTATGGATATCCCCTTCTATGTTGTTTTATGTTGTTTTCTTTATGTTGTTTTAGCGGCTTTAAAAATACACACACTGTGAAAATTTCAATTGTCTATCTAATACGGTTCATGAGTTACAGCCCGCTGACAAAAAAAACGGACTGACAGACGGATAGACGTCTGTCCATCGGCCATTCATTCACGACAGTCCATCAAAGAAGGCTTGGTAATAGGGTCCAGTTGGCAACTTTTAGCAATAGGGTCCAGTTGGTACGGAGCCCCACAAACTAGCCCATGTGCTTTTCTGGGTTAGGCGTGAAAGGTAACAGACAAAAAAAGTTAGTTTCGCATTTATAATATTAGTATGGATGTTTTTTGCTGGTCTTCCTTGAGGAACTGGGGTGGATCAAATGATCGATTTTCCCACCCGTACGCAAAATAGGCGCATTGACGTGGAGTTGCGGATACCAGCCCATATTACCTATTAGTATGGATGTTGTTTGAAGCAAACCCGTAATTGGTTTACAATTTACAGGATTGGGAATAAGCTCTATTTATAAAGTATTCACACTCAAACTTCAATGCTAACTTAAATCCGTAGGTGGCTGTTTATTTAAAGTTTGATTAAAGGATCTTCGGATTAAGTAACTCAGATAAACTAACTATGATGACGATTTATCATCACAGTTAATCTGAGTTAGTTAGGTAATCAGAGGAAACAATGCTCCTATTATTATTTCGTCTGAGTTATTTACTGACACGCACAAAAAAAAAGTAAACGTGTAACAATTTCATAGCAAAATCACTCAGCCCACAATAAATGGCCATCACTACGTTTATTTCCAAATAATAAATAGTTTTCCAACACTTTTTCCTCGTGTAATAACGTCTAACAATTCCCACCGCAGTCTAGTGGCCCGACCGCAACTTTATGTGCTCTGCCGTGTTTCCTTTATAAGAGGGCGGGCAAAGGCTCCGTTCTTATTTCCGGTTCGGTGGTGTGACGGCACGTAGCCGGCACGTAACCGGCACGGAACCGGGAACGAACGCCGCTCACCGACACATTCCAATAATAATATGTGGTGTTCCTTTTCTTAAGATTTGAATTTGAATGGAAAGTGAAGTTGGTTTTGATAATGCAGAGGTCAGTTGCAGGTGATGTAAGAACATAGGTACTTGACTTGATAGGTATTTGATCTCCTTTCTACAATAGTGGCGGTAAGGCCTGTTATGAATGGCTGGAGAGGCAGCATGGCACCTTCCTTTTCCGGCTGACGCAAGTGCTTACTGGACACGGATGTTTCGGGAAATACATGTGTCGCTTGTCATGACTGTGTGGACTGCCACGAGGACACGGCACAACATACGTTGGAGGAGTGCTCAGCTTGGGCCCAACAGCGCTGTGCCCTCTTCGCGACACTTGGTGCGGTTCCGGTGCGGCGCGATTCCGGCTTCCGGTCGGAAGCGAAAATGCGTGGGATGCTGTGGCTTCTTTTTGTGAGGAGGTGATGCATGCAAAGGAGGCGACGGAGAGGGAGGGAGAGCATACCTCTCATTCCACACGCACCAGAAGAGCAGCCGGGCGTCGAAGGGCGCTTAACGATCTTCGGCCACCATATGCAGGGGCCTGCGGGCGGCGAAATTGGGGCCGTGTCATCGCTCTAGCAGTCAGGCTCAAAGAGGTGGCACACAGTATGGGCGCATTACTGGAAGGACGTGCGGTCGTGGGATCAGCCGCACCTGGTGATGGGGCCCACTGGGCATGGCGGGCTGATACCAGTCGGGGGTGCGGCGAATGTACAAGTACCTCCCGGGCCCCTGACTCATGATACTAGAAAGAACAGTGGAGTTTATTCGGTAGGAGTCCGACATAACCTTCCGTTCTTCCCAGACGTATGTTATCCATGAGGATTTCCCACGAAAAAAAGAAGGTACTAGATCTTGTAATTACTTTTCCACATTTCACACCAATTCCCAGTAAATTAAAATTTCATCAAGGGTTGAAACTACCTATGACAATAACTGTCACATAGATAAATATACAATAGGGCCTAGAATAGTGGGAATCCCTTTCCAGCGCTTTGTCTTTATATAACAACTTTCAGCAGGATTGACATAAGCTTTCAGTAGCATATAATATCACTATGTTGGACATGTAAATGGCATTCAACCCTAGGGTGGTGGAGCTACACCGCACAGGTCAACAATACTTCTGTCTAAGCAGGGATTAAAGGAAAAACCAATTCTGAAATGTACTGGTTTTTATAATATGTATAAGACCTCCCTAAACATATGTTAATAATCGGTACATTTCAATGTTATCTTTTACAAACTATGTAGAATAAGAAAAAGGAGAAAAAATATTGGTGCTAGATGTAAGATCCGTTTGAAGCAAATTTAATTTATGTACTTTCATTATAAGTACAACATAGTGGGTGTTACTTGAACGTTTCCAGACAAAGCAGGCCCGTTTTATATTTGCATTACTTTAAGCCTACACTGTAGAACAGTTTAGTGCCTAATTCTCACAGAACCAGACCTTTCCGAAGGCAAAAAAAATCTAATTATTGTAAAGAATATTTCGTTGTTTGCATTTTCGTGAAATTCTTCTTCTCTTGTAGCCTCCACCCGTTCGATTCCCACCTGATTCTTGGCGATTGAATAAAAAACGGGTGTGTACCTTTAAAGTATATATTAATTTCGAATCAAGCTGGTACAGCCGGAGGCACACAAAGATTTGTAAGGTCGTGGGTTACGGATGTCCGTTGTCACTTCTGCAGGGATAGGTACTCCCCTGTAGTTGCAGGTGAAACCCGCCGATGGCCGGAGATGGAAGTTGGCCAAAGTTCAGTGTTGTGCTGTACGGTGACGTCACTGCCAGGTGTCAAGGCGCGGCTGTCCAACTTGCTCAGCACGCCAGTTGAGCAGCGTAAAAGTGAAACCTGGAGGTCACCGTTCCAGCTGATTAGTACTCGGCCTAATAACTTCCGTGCTGGGGGTACCACCAACGACAACGAGAAAGAGATACCTATTTAATTGTAGTAGCATTGACGTGGTGGCACAGACCAGAACGGAGTTTACATATAAAGCAAGCTCGAGCAAAAAGAAAACTAAAAATCGATGATTATGAAACGGTTAAAACGTTTAGAATTTAAATTTTTAAAATCAATATTGCACTTGAAGGTAGAAGCAAATTAAGTAGCATGATACAGCATTATTAGCAATTTCTGAGGCCATTCCTAAATAGTGCTCACTTAATGTGATGAATAAAATTAAGCAACAGAAAATGAGAAAAGAAACAAGAAATTTATATAGAAGCACTCAGAATAATGATTGGCAAAAATGACATGATTATGATATGTGTAATTTGTGTGCTATTCAAAACTTACCCTAAATCGGGATTTTCACTACACTTAAATTGGCACTTATTAGCTCGTTATAAGTTTGAAAAAGATTATAATTTTAATGACGGTCGTGTCTGCTAGGGCGCTCGACACGACGCAAAGCGGTACGTGCAGTCTTACATTAGCCTAGAAGCGACTGACGTAGACTCACGTCTGCGCGGGCGCAATCCCGCTCACATCATTCCTTCGATGCGAACACTCGCCCCGCACCGCACACATACCTACCCGCGCGTTCCAAGTCGTACACAAACAAAGAACAAAGCATTACTTTATAATCTACGAGTACTCGTCCTTTAGCGTTAGTTAAACAAAACATGATTATTCATGTAACGTTCCGTTACATTACCCGCGGTTCCCTCATAAGGATTTTATTTTAAGAATAAAATCCGCATCATAAACTCGTTACAATAACCTTTTACTCATTCTTTCATTTCAGTCATACCTCATCACTCAAATACCTATCATATAATACATCACACAATATTAAAAATCATGCGACGTGTCCTAACATACTGAAAATCAAGTGACTAATAACCGTCACTGACTTTTGTAACAGGTCTTAAAATCGTTTGATAGTGTAAGGGGAATGTAACAAGGACAGAATTTATTTGTAGGTAGATATTTTCAGGTCCTTAATATGCCAAGACCCTAAGTTTTTCCCTGACATATCCTCTAAGACATACACAAGTGGTGACATCTGCCGCCTAAGATCCGCCACAGTACTAGCCGGGGTTTCAGCTCGAACGGCTTATGCAAAGATAAATATTTTATTGGGTATGCCATTATAAAAGATATCTATTCAAGAAAAAAAAATGACCAATATGACAAGTTGTAAATAGCACACAAAATATTATTAATCAATGTTGAAAATACTCCGTTCCGTTACAAACTACTCTAACAGAACGCTGTGTTATGTATTCTATGAAAGGAAGAATTAAGCAGAGGAAAAAAACAAAGCAACAAAAATAAATTGCGAACAAAAAAAAAAACATTGTTAAAAAAAAATTTGCAACTGGTGTGAAGGTAGTTTTACAATAAATTTGAAAAAAATATAACAAAACGAGTCGAATTTACAACGGACATCAGAATAATAAACCAAGAGAATAAAAATATTGCTCAACCGTTATAACGTTCGTCCGTTTAACGTAACGATACAAAAAAACATTACACCCTGTATACAAAAATAAAATAAAAAAAACTAATATGACAACATTAATATAACATAACAAAATTATCAGAGCAATATGAATATTTATCTTCACGCCAGTTACTGCACACAAAAAAATAAAATTAAAAAACAAAGCGTTTTACAAAAGAAAAAAAAAAAACAAAATACCCACTCACCGTACAATAACTAACTACTAACTACAGAAGCGAAAACAGACAAACCACGTAATTGGGCGCCAGTGCGGCCGGAGGCACACAAAGATTTGTAAGGTCGTGGGTTACGGATGTCCGTTGTCACTCCTGCAGGGATAGGTACTCCCCTGTAGTTGCAGGTGAAACCCGCCGATGGCCGGAGATGGAAGTTGGCCAAAGTTCAGTGTTGTGCTGTACGGTGACGTCACTGCCAGGTGTCAAGGCGCGGCTGTCCAACTTGCTCAGCACGCCAGTTGCGCAGCGTAAAAGTGAAACCTGGAGGTCACCGTTCCAGCTGATTAGTACTCGGCCTAATAACTTCCGTGCTGGGGGTACCACCAACGACAACGAGAAAGAGATACCTATTTAATTGTAGTAGCATTGACGTGGTGGCACAGACCAGAACGGAGTTTACATATAAAGCAAGCTCGAGCAAAAAGAAAACTAAAAATCGATGATTATGAAACGGTTAAAACGTTTAGAATTTAAATTTTTAAAATCAATATTGCACTTGAAGGTAGAAGCAAATTAAGTAGCATGATACAGCATTATTAGCAATTTCTGAGGCCATTCCTAAATAGTGCTCACTTAATGTGATGAATAAAATTAAGCAACAGAAAATGAGAAAAGAAACAAGAAATTTATATAGAAGCACTCAGAATAATGATTGGCAAAAATGACATGATTATGATATGTGTAATTTGTGTGCTATTCAAAACTTACCCTAAATCGGGATTTTCACTACACTTAAATTGGCACTTATTAGCTCGTTATAAGTTTGAAAAAGATTATAATTTTAATGACGGTCGTGTCTGCTAGGGCGCTCGACACGACGCAAAGCGGTACCTGCAGTCTTACATTAGCCTAGAAGCGACTGACGTAGACTCACGTCTGCGCGGGCGCAATCCCGCTCACATCATTCCTTCGATGCGAACACTCGCCCCGCACCGCACACATACCTACCCGCGCGTTCCAAGTCGTACACAAACAAAGAACAAAGCATTACTTTATAATCTACGAGTACTCGTCCTTTAGCGTTAGTTAAACAAAACATGATTATTCATGTAACGTTCCGTTACACTCTTCTTAAATTAATATAAAAATATGAGTCGTATTATCACACCGGCAAGCATTGATTGTTATGCTCTCATAAAGTGTAAATAAAGTATAACAATCAATGCTTGCCGCATTGATTGTTATACCTACTTTATTTACACTCTGTGAGAAGTGAGCTTTAGAGAGGTTAAAACATTCATGAATTTCAATTAAATGTTGGTAAATTGAGTTGCTATCAAAAAAAAAAATCTACTAAAGTACTTCAACGTCAAATTCTTATAAAATTATCTCAGACTATTTGTATACGAAATCTCCGTAGGTACCATCGAACGCAATAAATGTTCGTAACTTAAATAATCAAGTTATGTTTGTGTTGTCAGATATCTCGCGACATGTCTAAGTTGGCAAACACTGCTGTGGCATATTACGTTGGGTGACGGCTCCACACTGGCGCCAATGTTTGACCAATATTGCACGTACGGTAGACGCTCAACCAATGTTTTGTTAGTAAAATTGAGTTCGCTAGGGATGTCTAAATTGAAAACTCGTAGATGGAAATTCCAACTTTTCGAGATACTATTTTTAAACCATTTCACTGAAATGTGTAGTCACGTGGTATGCAGGGTTGGTATGATTTTATGTCGCTATTATTATTAATATTATGATTATTATGATAAGGTTTGCATTTTTATCCCTGGACAAAATGTTTTTTGGGGTCCTTCGTCGATGTACAGGATGCATCAGGAGAGATGGGCCAAGGTCACGTAGTGAGTGCCTGAAGACGGGCCTAAGTAACGCTGGCGCGACGACCTAGGCTCTTTCTTGACTAATTGACCAGAAAAGGCAGCAGGCAAAGATGAATGGCGAAGTGTGGGAAGACCTTTACCCAACAGTGGGACGGTATAGATTGATAATTAAGTATTAATAAAAAATAAAAAAAAACAACCCACTTCCAAATAAACACTACAAAATGAAAAATAACTTTAATTTCAGAAGTCGGTGTCAAAAAACGAAAATGTGGAACCAATGACACCGACTTACAAAATTAAAGTTATTTTTCACTTTGTAGTGTTTATTTGGAAGTCGGTTGTTTTTTTTTTAAGTTTTTAGTTTTCACTTTTTAGTTGTACCTACCCCGAAAAAAATCACATAACACTACTTGCTGTGTAAATATCAGTGACAAGAAGCTGCATCTGCGTTTATAAGGTACAGACGTGATGTTATGTGGTGCGATTGCGTAAACAATGCATACATTTTTTTATTTATTTATTTATTAAGGCACATCAACAACACAAACACAAACATTTACAATTAACAGAGAACAGAGACATGGACTAGTGTTTAAGTCAATTACAGGCGTGATATATGCGATGGCAGCAATCGCGGTTGTTTTACTGGTATTTATTGAAAAGTTCCGTTGTCTGTCTCCGAAACTCATCATCAGATCTTTACGAAATTTAAATGGGACCATTTCGGAATAAACCTCTATCCAAAAAAAAAAATCAAATCCGTCCATATATATGCCGTCATATATGGACAACATACATAAGTCGGTTAAAAACGAGTAAAACGTGTTTTCAATAAGAGTGAAAAGTTGTCATTATGAGTTTTCTTATATAATATCAACATGTGAAAAATTACCACCTTATAAGATACCTATGTTGTATTGGTTGATACCTACATATACAGATACACATCAGCCCTGAGCCAACATTGGTCCCAACATGTTTAGTTAACACAAACAGTATGCAAATCACGTTGGTCTCAGGTGGCGACCTGTCACTCCTATTTGTTAATTTCAAGATTTCATTCAACTTGTCGCAAGGGATAATTGCTTGTATCCCAACTAATCATACGAATGGTTTAGTCGAGGAATGACATTTGTTTGTTTTGGAAGATTTTACATTTCTTTTCGGGTTGAAATAGCAACTAAAGGTCAAGTATGATTACAGAGAACTGCTAGAGTGCGCCGAGACATAGAAATTCTTTTGTGATAGACATAGAAATTATTTATTTTTTAATTAGGTAATGCTTTTAATTCCCAGTGCTAAAACAACTGCTAATTGTAATACCCGTTTAATGAAAAAGCCATTAAAACAAACACAGAATCCTGTCATTTAAAGTTTGTAATTATTTATAAAGCTCTTCTAAAGCAGTCACCAAAATACTTTAATTGTGTTTAGAGTTTATTATGAGCGAGTGGGAGAGGGTAATTAAGAAGAATGCAACGAAATAGAATCATTATATCTATTTAAAGTAGGTACCTACTTAAGTGCCATAGTTTGCAACATTTTCATGTATTTCGTAAAGAAAAAGCGTAGGTTTTTTTTCTAAGTGATGAACTTCATTATTGAAAAGAAAGAGGAGATGCCAAGTAAGGCGAAAGTGACAGCATTTTGTTATATATTAGGATGACTTTGTCTTGTAGCTTAGTCTAAGTTTGTCGCCTAATAATAATAACAAACATTGCGCGGCTGGGTCAGGGGCTTCATTCAGACAGCAGTACTCCTGGACGCGGCACGCATAGTGAGGAGGTTCCTCTGTCTAGAGCCCTGACCACTGGCAGCTTGAACCTTATTCCTGATACCGATGGGCCACTATTTTTATATTTTTATGTTAAAAATGAAAATAACATGTATGAAAAAAACAAGATCTAATAAATATGCATGAAAATGTAATAAAGGGCAATGAGGCTCTCGGTAGGCAGCTGGATCAAGAAAGCGGTACTTACGGACACTTTTCGTATATTTTTTACATTTTATATTTATACCTATTCAAATTAAAAAAAAATAATTTATATGTATATTTAATGAATATACGAGTAGGACACCACAATAAGTATAATAACAACGAAAATGCTACAGACAATTAAATTACTCGGCCTTCAACAATATTTTCCAAAAAAAAAATCTTCTCTAAGAGATTATAATAAGCTAGAATTCATTTTAAGTTCGTTCCGTTTCCATTGTCGCAGGTGTGCTGGCGGGCGTGAGCAGCGGCGACGGCACGCGCACGGAGCGGCCGTACTTCGACGACGTGTCGCCGCGGAACGTGTCGGCCGTGGTCGGGCAGGCCGCAGTACTGCGCTGCCGGGCCAAGCACATAGGGAATAGGACTGTGAGTATATTGTACTATGTGTTTTACCTATAATGACGTCACGTATTTTGCAATTTCGCCTAGAAACTGAGTTTTCTGAAATTTCGAAGGTTTAGTGGTATCACACATTTTTTTTCGGGTGAAGTCTGTGGTTTTTTGAAAGAATTAGCATAAATACAAACAAAAACAGCCTCAGCTGAGCTTAATGTCAGATGGCAACACAAGGTACTACAAGCTGACGCTGATTTTCAGGTTAAGCCCACGAGCAATACGCTCGAGTACGGTTAAAATGTTTGTGCATTTATAGGTCGTGTGTAGATACGGTGATCAGAGTAGTATTGAGGTTCTACGTGGTACACATACGGTGCATTGAGGTTCTACGTGGTACACATACGGTGTAAACAAACATACCGTACATTTTGTCGATGAATACATGTGTGTGAACAGGAGACCTTACGTCCAGCCACACCCACGGGTGCTAATATTATGTATGTAGTTGCTGCTCAACCAACAACATAATTGCAGCATGCCAGGACTGACCATACCATCGGTCACTTGTGATGGTTTTGGCTACGGTTTCCCATGTCAAAGCAGTCAATCTCTGGCGGCATGAAGTGCTTCCAACTTACGGTCACGTTCAGCAGAATACGAAAAATGAAAAAGACTTGATTCGTTTCACTCGTTTGCGTCATAGATAAGTTATAAAGTGCACTTCGGAATCAGATGCAATAAACTAGTTACCTAGAATAAACAGCAGTTCATTGAGTGACAACAAACCGAGCACTCAGCTCCCATCACCTTTTGATTCCTCCCCTACCCCTCTCCCTGTCCACTTCAAATAACAAACTTCGACAGTATCAATTACAAACTGAACCTTAGAACATTTACTACTATTAATTACAATTTCCTCCGACTATTTCTACTCCTAAATCAAAACTTGGAATCCCTTAATCAAGATTTACAACTATCGTTTAAGACATGTTAGTAGACCAGGGTATTTCATCAACATAATCCGAAACATAAATTACTATTATTAGAGCAATGATTGCGGCCATATCCCCTTCGGTCAGCCGAGCGAGATATTAACCCAAGCGGTTATTATCTTAGTCATTAATACCTTGATTACTATGTTCTATACCTACATACGCTTTGTGACTGAGCCATAGTGCGCAATGTATACCTAGTGGATGTGCAGAGTTAGATGGATGAGTGACGGATCAGGCAGATGTTACTGCAATTATTGAGTTATGTACTCTCCGTAATGGAATTTCATATCTGCGGTAACTTTCTAGATGGATTTTCTTGTTCCAAGTTTACATCTGCTGGACCACTGTTCACTTTGAAAGATTGTTTTGTGGCTTTCTCAATATCAACTTTATAATCTCTTATTAACCAAGCACCGCAAGTGGAATGTTTTAAAAACAATTTTACAGTGGTGGCTCAGTGGTAATGGCCGCGACTTACGAACTGTTGGTCGTAGGTTTGAACCCAGACAGGTGCTTTACTTAGAGCAAATTATTTCATCTCCACTGCTCTCAAAACGTTGAAAGATAATATCGTGAGGAGACCGGCATGTCCTAGGACCAAAAATTCGAAGACATGACATCTACCAACCCGTACTGGGCCCGCGTGGTGGATTACGGCCCACTCCCTCTCAGCGAGAGGAAGCGTCTGTCCCATCAAAGGGAACATTATAGGCTGTATGCTATCCGACGTCTAATCCTCATCATCTCCTACTCCGTCGCTTGCACTGTACAACTAACAACAGTCTTCCAACAATTTGACATGTGACACCCCATAGTAAACATAACCAAACTCAGCATCCCCACCATAGTCTCAGATTGAATCATACAAATCAAAATTCACATGACCGTTGCCCCATAAGCCTGCGACCACATGGCAACCTCTCGAAATATCATCTGTCAATGTCGATGTCCTCATTGGTTCGATATCCCTCCTCAGGTTTGCTCCACTGGCTGCCATATTAATGGTGGAGGGCTCCCTAACCCATTTGAGAAAATAAATAGCCATCTGACATGTCCTACGATGCATTATAATATATTGTTCGGCATGGATTATCTGCCGTCATTTTCTTGTAAAAAGGCCGCGTGGATTACGAACCCTTTTTTGGGTTTTTTTTTTCTGTTTTATCACGTTTTGATGGGATTTCTGTGTTGGGTCGAAGTGTGTGCTGAGTGGTACAGGGTTAAGTTATAGCTGTCTCTTGAGCTGATATGATTTTGATTAACATTCAATTTATAATTATGGAATTAAAGTGATATAAAACTCCTGAATAGCCCTAAGCTATAGGTTCACTCCTTATTAAATGAGAATTAAACATATCTGTTAAAATGTGGGTGCACTAAATAAGTACCTCTTCTTACCTCTTCGGGAAATACAGGCGTGCAGATGATGTTTTGTATGTGGTACACTTTACAGTCATTTAAATACCAATGAAGCTGAAAACTGAAATTGATACAATTTACCCAAATGTTTCCTGCATATAAACATTCTTTCAATCGTAAAATTACCGAAAATTAGCGCTAAAATTGCCCTTGTAATGTACTGATATTGTCATAATGATCATACTCGTTAAAACAGCTTCAACAGCAATTTGGCACAAATGTAGTATTTGGGTCACCGCAGGGGATGCCGGGCACCTTTATGTGTAGTTGTATTGTCCGTGTTTCCTCTTGCAGTAGTGCGGACATATTTTTATACAATATTGAGCGATAAAAACATAGCATTGAATTATGCCGTGTAGGCAATATACACTCATTCTCGTTTAACGAAAATAGCTGCACATCTGCATATCTTGTCTTTATTAGATCTTTAGCATCCTACTTAATGATTATTTCAGTTTCTGAATCAGATTCCACAACATCCACTTCCAACAATTTAATTAAATTCTAAGATAAACTGTGACATTTCTCGAAGATAAACATTTAGCCGTCCCCCGTCATAAACTGTTGGATGATCATAGTAAATCCTACACATTTCCTCTTCAGGGAACAACGTGAGCAGGACAGAATAAATCTTCCTTAGCCCCTGACGAGGATAATAAAATAAACAAATATCTTACATACTTTTGCGGAAATATAAAACGACGTTGGCTGACCCATTTCAATGCTGAGGTTAATTCATCAAATTTCTGCGAGCGCTCGAGAGGAATTGAGAAAAAACCTCTCGGTCGCTTAGCCGTTACTTAATTTTATTATTTTAAAGGCTGTAAACAGTCTGAGGATGTTCCATCTTGCTTAATTACAGGGCGGGCTTACGGGCTCACCCAGCTTACTCTAATTACGTAGAAAAACAAAAACTCAACAAAAGGGAGGGGAATTTATTTTTTAATTTCTCAGTCTGGGGAGCTCTCGAATTAAAAATATAATTCAAACGTTTATTTTCGGTGTAATTTTAATCAAAGGGCACAGGGCTATCTTTGTGATGTAGGCGCGTTACAGAAAAGTAAGTTACCCTGAGCCCCTGAGGCGGAGGAACGAAAACGTTTTTGCAAAAAAAGTAAATCTATTGGAACGGAATAAAACGATGCATAGTTTTGTTATAAAATGAATACAAAACGTAGTATCAAAACGTAGTATCAATACGCAGTATCAAAACGTCGAACAAAACGTAGTACCAAAACGTAGTATCAATACGCAGTATCAAAACGTCGAACAAAACGTAGTATTAAAACGTAGTATCAAAACGTAGTATACAAACGTATATCAAAACGTAGTATCAACACGTAGTATCAAAACGTAGTATACAAACGTAGATCAAAACGTAGAACAAAACATAGTATCAAAACGTAGTATACAAACTTAGTATCAAAACGTAGAACAAAACGAAGTATCAAAACGTAGTATTTAAACGAAGATGAAAACGTAGTATTAAAACGTAGCCAAAATCACAATAAGATTTACTTGCCGCAAGTACATAGTTACTCGTAAAGGTCTTCGAGAATCGTTTATAACTATTTCGGAGCACGTATGTAGGAGTCCCTACAGATTCAGTGGCCGAGACAGTTCCCGTCTCGCAGGAGCTTCTGAGAAAATAAGGAGGGTACAAGTAAGAAAAGCCCCCCTATTCCATTAATATAATATTAACAGGCACAAATCAACATCGAGGACTTCTAATCAAAAAGGGACCTGATCAACCAACCTTGGTATATTGAATAGTGACGTAAACGACTTTCATCCTAATTTTAATAGACACGAGAAAGACTCAACGCAATATGAGTGGTTTCTAATTGATATTCGTCAGGTAAAGTTGAACTCAAACTTAAGGCCGGCCGTTTCACTCGAAAATTCTCGTGTTTGAGCCAAGTTGGCCGGTTTTTGAGACCCTCGGGACTTAAGTTCGTAATTCATGTTATTAGTAAACTTGACGTTTCGAATTACATTTGATGTTTGTTAATTGAGTTATTATTGACATTTTGGAATGTTGTGTTGTTTTTTATAAATGGTTGATGTTGTGCTGTTTGTAATTGTTTATTTTAAAAATGTTTATTTTAATTTTGAATTATCGCGATATCAATCAGTCATATTATTGAACTTATTCATGAAATTGAGAATACTTCTAATTAATTAAAATGAATTACCCAGTAACGTGTATGCTTAATAAACGTGTACACCGCTTGGTACAAGGAAAACAAGAACAATAAAACCTGCTAATTGCGTGTCGGACCACGCACAATGAAAGGTGCCCAAGAACAAATTTTGTAGTTGAAAAAATGTTCTCACGTTCATCGATACCCACGTCACGGTCAATTCTCCAACGGCAAAAATGTTAGTTTACAATCGCAAAACAATATTTGTCAACGGAAAGTACCTAGGCTTTCATTTGATTCAAGTATCGACATACTCGTATGTCTCATAAATACTCGTATGTCTCATAAATGGCCGTATTTTTTGTTGCGTTGATTTTTATTTAAAACCTTGATATTTTTTTAGTGCTTCAATAACATGAGACCGGTGATATGTATTTCATATTAATATCTACTTAATACCTCCACACGTTTCTGAGAAAAAGGTTCTTGACAGACAGATAGATGGATGGACGGACAACAAAGTAATCTTAAAAGGGTTCCGTTTTTCCTTTTGAGGTACGAAATCTAAAAAACAAGCTTTTTCTTCACACCCCCGCTTTTAAAATAACGACATAAAACTAAAACCTCTTTTCTCTTTACTCAGGTATCATGGATGAGAAAAAGGGACCTTCACATCCTGACTTCCCATATCTTCACATATACGGGGGACGCAAGGTTCAGCGTTCTACATCCAGAACCCTCAGATGACTGGGACCTGAAGATAGACTACGTGCAGCCAAGAGACGCAGGGGTCTATGAGTGCCAGATCAATACAGAACCCAAAATCAACATGGCCGTCATTCTAACGGTCGAAGGTAACTTTTTAGCCATATTTTTTGAGGAGGTCAAAAAATAGTTTGAGTTGACCTCCGATTTCTGGTTTGTGTTAATTGTTCGTAATGAAATGCTGCCTATTACAAGATTATTATTGTTCAGTGTTTTAGGAATGTCGCTCTATGTTACATTTATTCATTAGTCATTTTAATATTTGCCCTGGCCTAATTCATTTTTAATTTTATTCTATGTTCTAACGAATCGTTATTATAATAAAGAAACAAACAACTTGTCACTCAACATTATTTCAAGGCTAATAATGGTACCCCCCCCCCCCCCCACGCCCACAGAGATTTTGAGCAAGCATATGCAGGGCGAAAAGTTGATAGCTGAGTAGGTGTGGCATGAGGAGAGAACCCGAAAATATATTTTAATAGTTTCAGATAGGAGCCTCTTGATCAGGAGACTACTTTCACATTTCAAAAACAAATCTTCACAAAAGGGTCAGCTTTAAATTCAAATAGCAATCAAAGCTACTCAGTTTTGCATTTATCTCTAAATCAATGTTGATTTAGAGATAAATGCAAAATTAAAACCACTTTTGGGTGCTTTTGTGAATCAATGAAATTTCGTCGTATTTGCCAAAAAGCTACATCAATCCGTCAGATATTTGGATATATGGGGAATTATTCGTATCGACCGGGGAATAAATAATATGTGGATGACTGTTAATGAGATGCTTTAATACTAAACCGAGCTCCGTTAAATTATGTTTGCGGAAATATTGACTTAACTGGCGATAATTATGAATCATTAAAATTCTTAAAACGAGCCACTAGCGGTAGGGAACAGTTAGTCGAAGCTAGCAATTTCCAAGTGTCCGAATTAGATACTAAATTGGGCGGAAAAAAATACTGAATTTTGCGCGTACGATCCCGGACTTCAATTTTTTTGAAATCTGAAAGTATTCTCCTGATCAAGAGGCTCCTATCTGAAACTATTAAAATATATTTTCGGGGTTCTCTCCTCATGCCACACCTACTCAGCTATCAACTTTTTGCCGTGAATATGCTTGCTCCAAAACCCTCTGGGCTCCCCTACTAAATTCTGAGAAAATACATATGAAGCCATTTTAGTACAAAGTCTTTCAGAAATAGATATTAATATTAGGTCGTGGGGTTCGCCCTACCGACCGAGGTAAGTAAAACCGATTTAAAAAATCTTAATTTGATAAAAATGCTGAAAGTAGGCAAGACTTTGAGAATAAATTAAAATAATAGATGGTAAGTAGTACCTTCCAAAGTAGGTAATAAGTACCTTTCAAGCTCGAAATTAAATAAAAATTATATGCAAACCGAAATTAATCAAGTGTTTGATATTTTTCAAACAAAATAGAATTTCAATTATTGCCAAGTGCTCGAGAAACCTTTTAAAAATTTTCATTAGATTTTTAAGAACTTTTAATTTACGGAAATATGGCAATTGGCCAGCGGTAAACGGAAATGGAAGTCTCTGAAATAATTATTTATACCAATTTGTAATACGATACACAGTTTGAAAACAATTCAATTTATGTAAAACATCTTTTATATGCCTTTGAAATAATTAAAATATACCTAGGCTATATACCAACATTAAATAAAAATCTGAGTTCACCTTATTCAATTAGTTAATACACAGTTAACAGTTTACCTCTAGTAAAATTCGCTGTAATTAGGTAAGCCAACTTCACAAAATTAAATTAATTTACTAGAACATTTATTAATATTCATAAAGCCTTCAAACCTTCAACAAAACTTAATACCTTAGGCTCTTCACGTCATGTACTATAATATACCATCGTAATCAGCCTAAAGTGTTGCTACTTTTGGGACTCGTGCCTCCTCTTTGTCAGAAGGAGTAATAAATAAAACACGGTAAATAAAATATTATGAAAACATCATTCAAACAACCTTGACGTTTTAAAATAATATCTTATTTATTTTAATAAACCGTATTTTGTTACAAAAACACATGGTATACTCAAACAGAATGTATAATGGCACATTGAAATGGTTCCTACATATTTTACGAAGGGGTCAGGACGACCCTCGAATTACAAGCGGGGTAATCATATCCGGCAATGAAAACCGAAATAAAATGAGCGAAAATAGTAAAGGGGTAAAATTGAGGGTACTTAGGAAAAATGACACGTGGCTTAATGGGCTTGAGAGCTGCCCTCGTTCACCTGCAATTGTAATAAGTATAATCTAAATAATAAAGTCCTATCTTAGCAATTCGCATAAGTCGAGTGCATAATTTTGTTCACTTTTGCACTAGAACTTTTTTTATGGCACTATTCTTGTATTTTTTTACAATTTATTTATTTATCCTCCTACTAGAACGCCATATAGCAATTACACCAACGGAGCAAAAAATACTTAATGTGCTGCTTCCCATCCATCCTGTGCGTGGTGGACATCGAACGGGCGGCGATGGAACAAAAAAAATTCAAATATTATATTTTTGAAAAACACTTACACTTGCTTTCTGGTATCACATCTCACAAAATACGTATAAAAGTATTACTATCCAGTTTTGAGATACAAAGGACCAAGACTCGTGCGAAAATAATATCATCACACCAGGTTTAAAAAGAAACATATCAGGCCATTATCTACAACGTCCTCGTATAACAAGGATAAACAATACAAAAAAGCCTTGGATCTTTAGTCCGGGATCGTATACAACGCGTGAAAAGTGACGATGGAGTAATCCGGCATTCATCTCTCGTCATATTAGTAGTGGCTCTAATGCGGTGGTACAAAGTGGAACACATCTATCTACGTCATGCGGGCCGCCTCTCGTCTTTGTGTCGCACTAGTTCACTTATTTTATTTTGTTTAAGTTTCATCGGATTGAATGGGCTTTTTTATCATTTAGAACACTGAAAATGATATACTCGTAGAAGGAGGTGGTAGGTCCTCGTAACAATGACATTTATTTTTACAGGGTTTTCATTTCTCTAACAAAGATGTACTATTAATGTTAGATTGTATCATCTGATTGCTGGGCAATGCCCCTATGCCCCCTTCCAGCTCCTTCGATCCTGAATCCAAAAATTTAAAAAAAATAAAAAAAATACGCTCAACTTTTCACTATTTAGCTTTGAATGTTATTATTATTATATTTTATTGTTATATAGTACTTGTAGTTTGAATATTCATTTAATCCTTAAAAAAAAACAATGTTATACTCGTAATAGTTCACAGACCTTTTAAACAGTCGATAATAGGTTATTTATAAACGGTTCAGCTTTTAAGCCTCGCAATCGCAATACGTTATTGTAGAACGTGACTGAGGGGATATTACTCGTGTTACAGAGGCTTTGCTTTCTATAATAAATGAATCACTCACAATGGACCTCATTAAAAGTCTGAGAATCACCCAAAGGGCAGTGGAGAAGGCTATGCTTGGAGTCTTCCTACGCGATTGAAATTAAGAGATCCGCAGGAGAACCAAGGCAACCGACATAGCCCGAAGAATTGCTAAACTTAAATAACAGTGGGCAGGGCACATTGCTCGCAGATGGCCGATGGGGCTGAAAGGTTCTGAAGTAGTGCCACGTAGCGGAAAACGTAGCGTTGGAATGCCTCCCACAAGGTGGACCGATGACATGGTGAAGGCCGCAAGAATCCGCTACATGCGAGAAGCATAGAACTGGTTCAAGTGGCGGTGCTTGGGGAAGGCCTTGATGATGATAAATAAATGTGAAAATTGGCAAAGTCCATCGACCAGAAGCTATCAAAAGGACCAGTAGATACAAAATGCTAGTAATAACGAGATGCAAGCAATATACATGGTGTAAAAAACACATCACATAATCGTTAGCTGAGCATTCTGTACATCAAACTATGTAACATTGAGCAAAAAATATTGGTGGGAAAAGACTTTTATTTTTGGTGTGAAAAATCACTGTTTACGGAATCGCTAAATGTGCTTATAGGTGCAAGCAACGGTACGGGGGAAGTGGGAGTATTAAATGTTAAATTAACATTACAAAACTTGGTTCATATTAACAGTAAAATTAAGTTGGAGCTTGACCTTCACTATATCCGTAACCAAACGGTTCCCAGGTCTGGTCCAGTACAAAAAAATATCACGGAGTTTAAATACCTCTGAGTTGGTTTCGGTCTTTCTTCTCAGAGTAGTCAGATAGAAAACGCCAACCTCATCTAGTTTTTAAAAGATGATTGACGTGTAAAAGTGTTTGTGTAAACCTACTTCGAAAATACAATTATTTATAACAACGACGGAGTGCAAGTGAATCTGCGCTTACACCCGTTATTATTTCAAAGCAATTACTGACTTAAGAAGACTTGTCACAACGCATTTGACCTCACCGTGGACAAAGGTTAATACTGACACAGAGGTTAAAAATCAAATTAGTAAGTAATATTTATCAAGTGCCACTCAATATAAAAGTGAACGTTATATTCTGTCCTTTATCATTCTGTTTAATTAACTGAGAGTTGACGAAAGCCCTCAAGATTATGAAGACATACAAAGTATTAATACTGCTATAACACTCTTTCTTACACACACTCACACACATACACATTTTCATTAAAATATGTATACGTAATCATTGTATCTTTATACTTAAATTTTTTATTTATCAACGCAACTTTGATCGAAATTAAACCTGCAGAGGGGTTTCATTTAAAAATTAGTAAATTAAACTAAACTTCAAAATATTTAAGGAACTAGGTGTTGCCCGTGACATCGCCTGCATGTATCTTTAGTACAATGTATATATATATATATATATTATATACATATACATGTTTCTTTTTTACATACAAGTTGTTGGTCTTGGGTTCGAACCCAGAGAGGCGCTTTACTTTGTGTTAATTATTTCGTCACCGCTGAAGGAAAACATCGTGAGGAAACCGGCATGTCCTCGAACCAACAATTCGAAAACGTGTGACATCTTTCAACCCGCACTGGGCCCGAGTGTTGGATTGCGGCCCACTGCTTTTGATAGAGAGGCGGCCTGTGTCCCAGCAGTGGGAACAGTATAGGCTGAATATGTATGTACGTTATGTAAGTGGTTAGGGGCCGTCCAAGTATTACGTAAGCAGATTTTTTGCAACTATTAACTTTGTATTCAAAATATTTGTGTTCAAACCAAAATTGCCTTTTGTAGAAAATCCGAAAAAGTAAAGAAATAAATACTGCTGACGTAATCACCATCCAATCCAGACCCCCATCCCCATGTCATCAAAATAACTATGGCAAAGACCCCCCCCCTCCCTTTCCACGTAGTGCTTACGTAATATTTGAATGGCCCCTTAAGGCAGTTAAAAAAAAAGGTAATTAAAGGACATACGAATAGACAGAGTTACTTTCGCATTATTTTGTAACATATAACACGAAACGTCAATAAAATCAACGCAAATACAATATTATCATAATAACATGTATATAGAAATTGATCACTTCCTATCAGATCTGTGTTCTGTCCTAATGAACGATCAATGCGAGGCATCCAATATAAATGGAGGGCACTGGCCCTTTAGTGAATAATTTAAAGTAATCTTTAGGGAGAATTGTTTCGTCATCAATTCTAAACGAATTATTTATAAAATCCGTGTACATGAATTAGATATGATAACTTGGTTCAGCGGTCCTTTGGTACGAAATTGTGCAATATCTACCATTATTTAGTAGATACGGAATGTTTTGAATATTTATGGGTTGTTACTTATTCTGGTTTGATGTGATGCTGGTCGGATCATAAATAAATAAAGTTTTACGGAAACACGATGTCAGTTATATATTTTCATAGTTAATTATTTTTCACAATGCTTTAAAAAAAATGTGTCTTTTGTTTTTCCTTTACATTTCGAATTTTTAAAAGAGCCGTTATAGATTCTGTCAGGGCAGAAGAAACAAGTGAATTTGTTGGTTAATTTTACAGAATAACTTAGATCACGAATAAAAAAGAACCTTACAAAAACCCGTTGAAAATGTAGTTTAAAGCACGGTCATTACCAACAGTCAGCGAAATAGGTATTTGCTATAGGGACAAAAACGATGGTATTTTTTCATCTGATTATGAATCTTTAGAATGAAAGCGGCCAGTGGGTTCTTTATGAAAACTTTGTAACAAAGCGGGTCAAGTCCCAAACAATTGAGTGAGTTAATTAAACAAATGGCTACGTTCAAAAAGTATGTTATTTTTTGTTGTTCCACAAAATTTAATTTTGCAGAACAGGTCAAGGTTTTAGAAAAATGTGTCAGATTTAATTAATTGCGGACAATTAATTGTTATGAAAATCACGAAGGGCATGTTATCTTCACGAAAAAAAAATAATGGTTCATTCTCCACTTTGTTAACAAAACTAATTATAGGACCTTTGTCAGCCAACAGCTAGTCTTTTAGATTTGATTTTCAAGAAACAAGTTTTTCGAGATAAGTTTGGGTTTAATTCCCCTCATACCACATGAATATCAAAATCAAAAGTCATTTATTGAAATTAGGCTGAGAGCACTTTTTAAAAGTCAAAATTACAAAAGACAGTCCGCCAAAACGCCCGCCCATCACCACATTTTAGTGCTTTCACTGGGTAGAAGAAGAGGCGTTACAAACTCCCCAGCAGCACAGTCTTATAATATTGTCATTAACAAACGTTGTAAGATTTTAGTCGTTATTTAATATTTATTTTGATTGAAATTTTTAATTTAATTGATATTATTTAATTGATCATTATTTTATATTTATTTTGATTGATTTTTTTATTTCATTTCAAATGTACGATATAATTATGATCTTGAATGGATTGAAATTAATGATTTTGAATTTGAATTTGAAAAAACTGCCTTCGTTTTCACATATAAAAAAATTACGACAAATATGAAAAACATTTTCGTTTTAAAGACCGTGAAGGACGCCAATTAAATAATCATTCAATTCACAGCCGACTCACATGCCTCGCCAAAGTAAAGCTCGTAGGTGCGTTCAAATCAATCTCCACACGGTAGATCGCTCTAAAAGTACCACCCAGTGGGACTCAGAGAGATTATTCAGGAAAAAATATATACGGCAAAAATTCTAACGTTGGTTTGTTTCAATGGACTGAGAAATTCTTCTGTCCCTGCTCATGTAGCAGGAAAATGCTTTTATCTTGCAAATATGTGCGATATTTATTATGTCCTATAAACTGATGGGAGAGGAATTTTCTGTATTATCGTTTTTGTTTTGGTTCTATGTCAACTAAGGAATTTGCTGTAATTTAAACATTTTTATAAAATTTTGTGTTCTTTCTCATTATTTACATCATAACAAACATAAGAGAGTACTAAATATAATGTATAAGTGTTGTCAAATATATAATAATTGACAACATTATAGAGTTTCAGAATTAGTTTAGAAATAATTAATAAACAATTACACGTTAGGAACCCTTTGAAATTCGATTCAGCTTAGAGAGTTGATTGTGATAATTAAATAGTGACAAAGTTGTCAATATTAATTACATAACAGATAACTACGATACAGTTACGGCCATCCAGTGTAATCTTCAAATTATATTAGCCAGACTGAAATCAAAAAGATCTATAATAATAAACAAAGGTCACGTTTTTAAGGAGACGGATACGCTTACATACAATCTTGGGATTGGATGTAAAATTCAGAAATTAGTATTAATAATTGATAACTAGTATATTATCAAACCATCACTGGTAGCTTTGCGCATTTTGGCAGTCTGAGAGTTGAGTTAAAAAAAAATTGTAAAACTGTGGTTCAAGTGAGGTGGGAATACTACAATGGTAGTTCTAAAATTAGCTGTTTTAACAATCAAACCGCTGACTTTAGAAATGCAATTATAATAATATTATAATATTTCATATAGATGGGATGTATTATATTTGTAGAGTGGGAAGATATTAGGAAACACGAAGATACAAGGACATGAGTAAGGTGGTGTTCAAGTATTTTTTTTATTAATCTTCTATATACAACGTGTAACGTTAAATGCGCAAAACCTCAGACACCCCAACTGATTTTTAATTCAATTGACCGATATCAGAGAGAAAATAAGTCATTAAAAAAAATGTTAAGGTTTTATGTGCTGTTTTAGTTTTACTGGCCATTCTGATCGTTTCTTGCGTCTGCGACGACGCTTTACCGAGGGAGGAGTCGTCACCGGGCCGCTGCGCCGCGCTGACATTGGCTTGCTTGACCTATTAATAAATAGACACGGCAACGTTTTTAATGAAGATTTTTTGAAAAATGTGACCTATATTAAAAAGTGGTTCAATTAATTCTGCTCGTTATTCTGATCAAACTATTTTCAGGTTTTGCGCATTTAACGTTACACGTTGTATAATAACTGATGAGGTAAAACAAACAGTAACCCAGTTCTAAACCAAAAGCTGCTATTTGTAATGCTTTTAAAATACTATCTCACCCTTTCAGAACCCTGAAGAGATAGTTAACCGTTACAACAGACTGCCACTCACCCAGATTATAAAATAAAAACGCATAACCCTTTTAACTTAACCGCAACCCGGAAAGTTTAGCGCACACGCTGTTGTTGTCGCCACTTAAATTTTATTTCATCGTTATGAAACATTAAAAACTCACCCCTACAAAATAACTCGCTCCTGCAAAATAACTCTATTTCTGAGTGTTTGAATCGCCCGACGCTCCGCAGTTTATACTCGTATTTCTAATTATACAACGTGGATTGTGGATGGACGTTTACCGTAAACATTTTTGGATGGATTTCTTTAAATGCAAGTCTGGTGACGTTTAAATATACTATCTGCCACCTGCATTTCCATGCAGTGCATGCGTATTTTAAATGTACAGTTACCTAGCAAACCTCTATTCGGCAACTATACATTTAAAATACGTAAAAACTATCCTACGTTACTTGAGAATAATGTAGCTTTCGATTGGTAAGATATTTTGTGTCATCAGCGGGGTAGTTGCGTAACAGTTCAATAACATTCATTGCGCTATTAACGTTGTTGAGCAGACAAACTTTTCGAACATTATGAAGCAATAGATTAGCAACATCCTTCAAAATGATTCTTATTGTGATTAATACTGTGTTATGCAATTAATGTGCAGATCAGTATTTTCAGAGATTACCCTTTACAAACAAACAACTTTAACTCTTGGTATAGATATAGGTAGATTGTCAGTAAGCTGTGCTATGTTTATAAAAGTTATATGAATGTTGTTAACTGTCCTGAATGTTGCCGTTAACGAAAATCTATACAGCCAATGGGTGTTCTATTTTTAGCAATAGACATACTTTCGTGTTCCTTCACAGATTTTGTTTTTCATTTTTATCAGTTTCAACTTCGTGAATGTGCCTGTTGTTTGTGTTTTGAATAGATTATAATTTATTTGTGAGTATATATGGTACATTAAGATCATTATCATTATTAGAGTTAAGAACAATATTTGAATGTGATTTTCTAGGCCTCATCTTTCTATGAAAGAAAACAAAGTTATTACATTTGTAAGATAATTATTACATAATGCAATTCAATATTTTGAGAATTACTCAGAATATTCTTCTGGGAGTTTATTGCTTAAATAAATCCTTGGAAACAGGTTGTGGAACTGAGAAGCTTTTTAAATCTGGAAACCATTACAATATAATGATTCGTGATATCTGAATTAAATATTTATCTTTGTTAAAGTCATAAGTTTTGGAAGCCTAGTCTGTATTATAATTACCGCGTCAAAGGAATTCTGGACGAAACAAAAATAAATGCCAAGAGAGACTAATAAAATTAATGAGATAAATGGAATTCATAATAATAGTATTTAAATCTGTGGACCTAGATCGAACACAAGGAGTAGACGTAACGTAAATTCGAACGATGTTAAATGTAAAAGACTTTATTCGCACATAACGTTTACTCTGTTTTTAGACTTTATATAATACTCGTATATACTTTTTTCATATCTTTGGGGATATTTATTGTGGTAGTCCCAATAATTTTGAGCAAGATGCTATTACAGAGGACAGTCTGTTCTATTTTCGTTTAAAAAATCTTTCAAAACAGAAGTTGCAACTTCCACAGAATATTACCCCATGACCGACAGGTGAGAAAAATATCTCACAAAATAGATAAAAATGAGTATTCATAAATTGCATACCTCCGATTGTCATCCTTACTGGCTTATACTTAGAAATTGCTCACAATATTATTTCAGGCGCAGTATTACTTATCTTAAAAATATTTTACTTTCAATCATACAATACCTACTACTCTAACGACCATAAAAAAGTGGAATAAAGATGACATAAAGATTAAACAAATGAACATCTGTGACATTCTAAATTCATTTGCTTTCTTGTTACAGGGAAGGTGTAAAGAAAAAAATAAAAGAAATAAAACTTATTTATTCCTGTTCTTCATCTAGCAAAATATTATCTAAAAATGCGCTGGGTGGCTAAAAATATCTTTATATCTCGCCCAACCAAGATAATACAAAATAGTCATTACATGGGCGCAGACTCCCAGTGTCCTGCGCCCATGTATACATGTACATAACAATATTCTTTTATCGCATACCTCTCTTCAACTCTGCAATTATATAATATATAAGTCCGGCATATTTTACTCCGGACATGTCGTGACTGAATTTTACATCTAATGAGGCTATTATTTTCTTCGTTGTTAGTACCTACTTATTTCTTCTGGATGTCTGTGAAATTCAATTTCAAACACACCAGTTCTATTAACGTGTTCAGAGCGGAATAACCGTGCTATTTTCGGATGATAGGAACCAACTAATCATCATAATCTGCCTAGCCTTTTCCCAGCTATGTTGGGGTCGGCTCCCAGTCTAACCGGATGCAGCTGAATACCAGTATTTTACATGGAGCGACTGCCTATCTGACCTCCACAACCCAGTTACTGGGTAGCACGATACCCCTTGGTAAGACTGGTTGTCAAACTTTAGGGCTTGTGACTACCCGTAACGACTGTCAAAGATCCACGTTCCATAGGAAACAACTGATATCATTTAAATCCGCAAATGTCAAGCTCGGAAAATCATTAACTTCTTCACTAGTTGCTTCCAACTTCTATAAGGGAACTCTTTGCTGGTTTAGATCATGTTCTTCGACATAATCTGCTAATAGGTTCGGTTGATGCATATTTAGGTAGTTTTATCATTTGAACAAACTCTTCAGTATAGGCGCTGTCCTCGAAAGGCTCTTGAAATCAGTTTATTATTGCGCCTGCTATTTTAAACTCATCGTATATGTGAGGTAGGTCTCGGTTAAACACCCTGTGGCGAAACAATTTAAAGTCACGTTTTATGCGACAGTTAATCGCTTCGACAACCCATATACATATGATAACGAGTCTTGACTTGTTGGATTCCTCAGTACTGAGTTGATTTTGACCTCGTCTATTTGAAGGAGGCATATGAACTTCATAACCATATTTTTCAGCCTGTGGAATTGCGTCGCGGAAGCCTCTGTCTAAGACCGTGACATCATTTTGATGAAAAAAATAATGCCATGCACAACCCTCTATGGGCTCACTATGATTATTTAATAGTACATTATGATATAAGTGCGGTAAGTTGAAAATTACAGCTGAGGCGAAATTGCTAGCCCGAGCCGTAGGTGAGGGCTATAAGAAATCAGAGGCTGTAATTATCAAACCGCACGTATGTCATACGACGTTTTATAACACATTTGAGAGGAAATAAATAAAACTCGGACTTTCTTAAACAAACAAATCTTTAATTACTTGTTAAAACAGTTATTAAAATTCGAACAATTTGTAAAATTAATGATTACGTTGCCAGTTGGCATTTTTAATGTTGTCAAGCTATTACCTACTCGTATTATTATTATATATTCAAAGGCACAAAAAACAGCCAGTATTACTAATAAAGTAAATTAATGCTTTTGTGTTTTTGTTACAGATAAATGGTTGTAATTAATTGTCAAAATTAATTAAATTAAAGAATGAAATGTTTATTTATTATATTTTATCTCCCAAAGTTAATTGTATTCATAAAATGTTGACCACTTTTCTGACATAAAAACTCTTTGCTAAGATTTAAAAAAGTACCGTTCGTTTTAGACGGAGCATCTTGATAAACCGTGCGCTTTACATTACAATTACGCACAAGTACGTAATGAGATACATTACGATATTGAAATTGGTGCAGTAAGAGACCTTTTACGAGCAAATGTGTTATAAAATCATTTTCAGTAGATATATCAGCATCGTTGTTAGTTGCAGCATACGGTCCCGTTATAGCTAATATGTATCCGTCACCACAAACAATCATAAAAGGTTTGATTAGATTACGGTATTTGTGAAGACTATAGCTTACGCGTTGAAACAAAAAATGAGCACTTTTTCAGTCAAGAGGTAAGTCCCATCGAGAATGATGATTTAGAATTTTAGAGCACTTTTGTATAATAATGTGTTAGCCAGTAAGAATGATGATCACCGGAAGTATATCAGTTTTTTATAATAATTTTTAGCGATTTGGTGAGATACTTATCTTTGCAGTCGGAAGTGGGGCATTTTTGCTACTTCTTCTTTACATTACGTTTACGTAGCGCGTTTGCGCTAGGGCCTCAGAGAACCAAAGTATCTGTGACTGTAACAAAGTATCAGCTGTCCCGATTTTATCTAGATGACATACTTATACCAGCGGCATTTCTAAGAAAAATCCAGTCTATCTATTCCAGAAAACCCAGAGTCTAGGACTCAACGTCCATTATCGATTACGTGAGTGATGTGTCGGAACAAATCCGTTTCGTTACCGAAACCGATGTTGCCTAAATGAGCTCAATTTTTTACCCGACTCGTTTTCATAGTGGCCAATTTGTTAGTGCACGCTCCGCTGCTAGATACATCATGCGAGCCTCTCAAATTCACCTCACAGCCAATTACAGCGCTTGTTATTGTTGAAAAATGTCCGACAATGCCTCACTGAGGTTGTTTCGTGTTGCTTTATGGATAGTTGATTGCCCGGAGTATTAAATTGGATAAGAGTTCTCGGATGGCAAAGCTTATGATTGTATTTTAAAATTGATGTTTTTGAATACGATGTTATTTTCTCTTCATTTTAGGAAGACGTCCATTTTGTTAAGCCATCAAGTTTGTAGGGAATGATAATTTATTACAATTTGGTAGCGGAATTTTAGTTGAATTTAGAAAGTGACAACCGGTCGTCTATCTACCAATTAACGCTCTCGTTTATAGCATAATAGGTATTAACGTGTTTACTTCAAGGAGCGACGGAGAAAATGGAAAGATAAGACGCCCACGCTGATGTTGCCTATGGCACTAAGTAGCAACCTAATTTTATTGTTCAAAGGAGTAATTATTTTTTTAGAAGAAATGTAGAAGCTTGAGAAGATAATAATGATTAAAAACGCATTAGATCAAGTCATATATTTATTAGGTTTTTAAGGGTCACTTCATTTATATTAGTAAGAATTTCATAGTGCACTGTTTCTGCAATGTAGGTATGCAAAGAAAATGGTAAGTGCATACGTAGAAATTTCAGTCTTTAACTATCCTCTACAATTTACGATTGAAGGCGGGGTCTTAACTACTCTAATTGATAAGTTCTCACAAAACTCCCAAGTTTAACTCATCTGAGACACAGTTTTAATTCTATCATGTCATCTCCCATTTTCTAGTCCCCAGACGTCTGTACAGACTGTGATTTGAATAATAAACACCGCATAAAGGTCGTCTGCCACAGTTTTCTAGTCTGACCCTAGTTTACTCATTTCCATTCTACGACTATATCGCTAATTCTACCAAATCTAATACTCGTACTATGTTCAACTCTTTCGATGCATCTCTGGTAGGGTCACATGCTGTTTTGTATTCCTCGCCCTCTCCTAAGCTGTTGTCTTGTGAATTCCAGATGAGTCCCTCATCCCCGCGACCTCGGCCCCGCCCCGCTCCTCAGGTACCGGTTTCGTATCCTTCTCTTCATTTTTAATTACATTTTTCATTTGTTTATTCATTAGTACTTCATTATACTTTCATCTGTTCGTAGCGGCTTAATTATCGTGTTTTCGTTAACAGCACGATATGTTTTATTGGATATTATTAGATGGAGTTTGTTTGGGCGTGCGGTGTAGCGCTTTTTGAATTTGCATGAACTCGACGCAGGGTGGAACAAGCAATAGAATACAGTTTCTGTAGCCCATGTTGGTTGATCTCCATCGGAAAGCGTCCAGTAAAAACCGATGCATGGTGTTCGTTGAAGATACCAAAGAAAACAAAACAGTAACTTTTAATTCAACGAAGGAGAAAAGAAATATTGCCGTAACAAATTTAACTCGAAACTTGGCCTACGAGCTACTACTGTCAAAAACCGTGCCGCAGAAAGTAGAATAAAATTTTATTGCCAACATCCAAATCGGTGGGTTGCCATAATAAAAATAAACGTTTTAGTCGTTACGTCAACCAGTGTTTGGAATTGACTAAGTTAAAGAAAGCCATAATGCTAAGTTAAACACTTTTTAAAGTCAAATTAGGTTTAGTCGAAGTGGAATTGGCTCGGCTTGGCTTTTAAAGTTGCATCATCATTATTGTCTTGTTCGAGTAGGCTCTTAAAAGAGTTATAAAGGATTTCAGCTGAGCTTAGGTACCAGTGATTTATTTACATTCAAGCTTCAATTTATCTCTATACGAGTGTAACTGTGTGGAAATATCCATAAGTAGAGAACTAAGAACGGTTACGTCAATGGTCTTATGAGATTAATGTTCAAGTTATTTTGCACGTGACATTAGGCATTGAAACTCGTTGATCGAGGACTTTTGTTGACCATTTACGACTTGAATACCGTTTATTATTATACCTCAAAACCGGCGTAGCTCCTAAATGTTACTAGTTTCACTACCCGAGATTTAAAAATCTTACCAATCAGATCTGAATTCCCATTTGCATACGATTTGTAAATATGCAAGCATTTTCTTGTGTTTGTACTTTAATTGTCATTGGATTGTGTACTTTAATGTTACATAGTGAAGGCTCTGTTTCATTTGTTGCAGCTGCTGCAGCGACCATATGGGGTTCGCAGGATGTGTACGTGAAGAAAGGCAGCACAATATCGCTGACGTGTTCAGTGAATGTGCACTCGTCGCCGCCTTCTACCGCCTCCATTTTATGGTAAATCTTATTGTTCGTTATATTTACGTGGACGGTGCAAATATCTGCGTTTCCTTTTTGGCTGAATTTTATTTGTAGCCTTTGATAAGCTTTTCGGTATTATTATCTTAGTTTCATCTTTGGAATGTTGGCGAAAATTAATGTTTGCTTCTGAATCAATATTTATGAAAATTAAACACTTATTCACGAGTTTTTAACTGGGTACTTTAAGAAGATGCTGAAGAACTGATAGCTCCCATAACATGCACCACGGGACAATGAAAGCATTTACCCCAACAATACAACTAACACTCTTATCAAAATCAATTCAAGCGAAAACGCATTGAAACAGAACGGTACTGTTCCTCGAATTATTTTGTCAGTAAAAGTTTTATACAAAAGCAAACTTCGTTTTTCATTAAGTCAATACCAATCTATTTTTATATATAATACACATTGCTACATACATTGCCACCAGCTGCCGAACTTAGTGGTAATGCTATTCAAGCTTGCTAATTATTCTACATAAACTAATACTAAACCTTTCTACTTAAACTGCCTAACATTATAGTAGCTGGCCCTTAAGACAGCCATGTATTGTTCGTATCAATACGTAATACCCCACTCTTCCCCCAGGTACCACGGCAACTCAGTAGTAGACTTCGACTCCCCCCGCGGCGGGATCAGTCTGGAGACGGAGAAGACTGAAGGCGGCACCACCAGCAAGCTGCTGGTGACCAAAGCTGCCCTCACAGACTCCGGGAACTACACGTGTGTGCCCAACAATGCTCATCCTGCATCTGTGTCTGTGCACGTGCTTAATGGTGAGTGAGATAATTGTAGTGGAAAAGTGTTTTGCTGATTAAAATGACAAATTCTTTTAGTGAATTGGCCATTTTTTTCTGGTCAAAAATTTATTTGTCAAAAAGAGAAAAAACAAAAGTCATCTTTATAAAACAAATATCAAAAGATAAGTCCTATAAAAAACGATCACAACAATAATATACATAGAATCATGGGACAGTTCCTAATAATTAGGGATCAATACCCTAATTACGACCATAACAGTCTGCGCGGTTAGAGCTCCCGCACGGTAGACCGCAGACCGCTAAAGTCTCGGGAATTCGCTGGATGCGAGAAGCACAAGCCGGTTGTTGTGGAGATGTTTGGTGGAGGCACATATCCAACAATGGACGTTATCTTAGAATGACGATAACGATGTTGAATATAAGTTTTAGTCAGTCTTTACAATATTGACCGTCTTAAATCATGGCTTTTATTTTTTTCAATCTCATTCATATTGAAAGCTGCTCACTTTTACACACTGGACATAATCTTTTATTTACTATTTATCATCAATAAATCTCTTTCCCTTCCGTCCAGGCGAGCACCCAGCAGCGATGCAGACGAGTAACCGAGCGTCGTCCTACCTCACGTCACAGCTGAGCTGTGCCATCGTCACCTACCTGCTGTCGTCGGCCATCTGCAGATGATCGGCTTAGCAGCCATCCGGTCACGGGGGCATGGAGCGTTCCTTATTTAAACATGCAAGCACACGGGCAACTGAAATTGTGGAACTCTTGGCAACTGCTATACAATTTTGGCAGTTTTGCAAATTGATCGTTGTGGCTGAGACATTATAATTGCCAAGAATTGCGCAGTAAAGTTGTCGTTAGGTATAGGCGTCCCTCGATTATCCATTCCATTTTATTGAAACATGTCATTCCATTCACGAATAATTTGTTTATTCTTCGTTATTTTTGCAACGTTCGCTTTATAAAGCCAGAAATCTAATTTTGTAACTGAAGTTATTTGATTAGTATAATTAAATAAACAAATCCTTTTGGCATGTAATACATTTTCAATATTGAAACAGGACTCGGATGTTGCTCTCACGTCTCTTTTACTGTTAGCACAAATATCAGTTTGTGTAGCGGACCAATTGAGTTACTTCATTTAGTTAGTAGCCAAAATACTCTTTTGAACGTTAATACAGTGAAATAAATTGTGATATTATTATGTTGTTTTAATGTTTACATTTATATTAGAAATAACAAAAAAAGCTCCACCCCCTCTAACGTTGTAGGGTTAATATTAAATTAAATAATAGTCTTAATTTAGTAATTGTTATAAAAATAATTGACAATTTCGCAAAATTTCAATTCGTGATTATAATTTTACTCAGCAGTATTATTGTATAATTTGTTTAAAATAAATGAAATATAATTTCGTTAAACTCGTTTAAGAATGCTCATTTAAATGTTATTATTTTCGAAAAATAATAGGTAATTTTGTTGACGAATTATTATTTAAGAAACAAGTGAATGTAAAACATTTTTGTAAATAAAGTAAACTATACGTAATAATGTAGAATAAATAAAGTTTATATCAGATTGCATTGTAAATATTTCGTATTGTTGTAAATACAAAATGAACGAGTTTAATACATAAGATTGGATATTATAGTACCTAGTGGTTCTACCATTCGAGTGGTGAAAAACTGTTTTCCTTATTTTGTTCTTAGAACAACATATTTAAATTAACTTAAGCCTCTTTTCGTCGGAAATGGGAGCTTTACCTAATGATAGATTAATTAATGAAACGTTTTTGCTTTTTTATTGGAAATATTTTTAAAGAATAATTATGTTATTTGTCTTGAAGTGCGTGTTCTGAAAATATTTATTGCTTTATTTCTTGCCTACATGTTTTAAATTTTAAAGCATGGCTAACAAGAACAGATTGCCAATTTGATGAATATTGACTAAAAATAATATTATTATTAGCATGCACATTCTCAACACAATTTTTTTGTTTTCAATCACAACATACCAACATAATTATTTTAAATAAATTGAAAATACTTTTACGTTCCAACATTAACATCAAAATATTAATTTCCGTAAAATCCGTTTTCAACTCTACACGAACATAAAATGATTGAAGTGTTTTTTTTAAAGCAGAGTGTACACTGATTGTTTAAATTACGCAGCATGTTCCGTAGAGTAAAGACTGTGTTTGACGCAAACAAAACCGCGCAAACTTCGTCCCTCCTCCCCCGACTAATACGTGATTCACCTGTGGGTGTTGCAGTGTCAAATAAGTTTGTGTTGAGAATCCCAAACAAGCAACTTGGGCAACAAGCCTAAGGTGAAACTTTGCCTTTACACGCCTACGCAAGCTACACCTTTGTATTTATCTTTTCGTTTTGAAATAATGAAATATTCTAAGAATCCATATTTCTGATGACAAGAGGCTTCAAACTGTAATTACTAGGGAATAAACGACAAATAATTATTAAGAATCTATTGACTGTTTTCCACTAAAACTTTTATGTATAAACTGAATTTTCATCGCAGGTACTAGAATTTAATTTCCATGTTAATCTAGATCCGTACAGAGTCAATTTACGCTGCGTAACACGAGACTTATTAGGTTTACGGCGAGGAGTAAATTTGGGGTTATTTAAGGCGGAGTGTCTAATTGATTCCCCTGCGCAGCTCGTTACTCGCGCGTACATTGAGCTCTCGTACCACTAGAGCGACGCCGCGAACTGTTCACTTTTTCCATCTTCTTGTATACTTGTAAAGTAGTTAATACTGAAATATTGCGATAGTACGGTAGCTGAAATATACCTAGCTATGTTCCTTTAAATAAAGCGTAGTATGATGTTATTAAATGTAATTCGACGACTTATTTGTACGGTTGAACAGAATGACGTTTTTAATTGTGGGTATTCGTGTGAATACCCGACAACTGATTATTGAAGGGGTTGTTTTGATTTCTTTTGTATCTTGTACATAAATTGTAATAAGAAAAAAGGGAGTATTAATAAATATTATTAAAAATTCCGTATTTTATTTCATCATAATATCAGGAGACCATTAGTACGAAATACATATAAATATCTGTAAACAAAATTGTGTATGGATACAAATTGATGTTTCGAAATGCGAATTAATGAAATGCCATATCGGTAACATTATATCAGGTGGAAACAAATTTGATGTTATTATTATTATTTTTACCTTCAAACGAAAATGTCTAAACATGTAAACGCAAAATGAAATCAAATACGCCTCGTACAAGCACTCTTGTGAAAATCTTATTTGCCTTCTCATAATAAAATCGCATTAAAACCAACTCAGGAAAACCGATTTAGTACGAGAATAAGCAAAAATATATCTTTACTCTTTTGAAGTGGAGTGCCAATCTCAGAAATTATATTTTTTCTTTCCATAATCTCGCTAAGTACAATATTTTCTTTAGCACGAATAAAATCGTCGGGTGTATCAACTGGTTGGTACCTTTCTAAGCCGTCGTCTCGATGTGATGACACACGCGGGCGTATATTTAGGTCGGCGGATTACCGGCGAGTCTGCACCATGCTTTATGTTACTTTGTTGAAATTTTTATAGGAGTCTCATAATCTTGGTTACGGGGATTTTTGTATCGGGATTTAGATTGGCGATTTATGGCGTTCTGTTTTGGTGGCTGTTATTGAGGGCCTTATATAGTAGTCTCTATATATGTAGGTGAATAGCAACTATCATTTTAATAACATTAAACATTCCCCTTTTTTTTTAACCCATCGCAACGTTGTCCTAACAAACTTTATTACGTTACGATTTCTTGCTGATGCCCAGCAATGTCCATTTTTAAAAAAGAGAACACTCACTTTGTTCATCCTTGATAAATCGCTAAAGACTGTATACATATTTGCAAGAAAGAAACAATTTACCTAACTAACTCCAATTGAAAATCTAACCTAAAGCCAGTCCTGAGCATCGCTCCACATTGATTTATCCCCACGAGTGGACAGCAAGAGACAAACGTACAAATAATTCCGGCTCGGCCCGCTATCGGGAATGCTCGACCGAATAAACATGGCTTGTTCGCACAAGATTGCACAAGACTCCGACCAGCGCACAAAGACTGGACACCTGCAGTATGAATGAGACGAGCTGTACTCGTAGAACACGTGGACGGAACTAGACAGGTAGGTTTTGATCTGAGCGGCAATTCTCGTAATTTTAAGCACGTTCACAGTCTGATCTCAGTTTCAATCTGTCAAAAATACCTCGAATTTCCCTACATGTTTGACAAGTTTTTGACATTGATTGTCACTGAGGTAAGATTGCGAGTACATTTTGAACGTTTTTAATGACGGGAATTGTCCTTCTGGACGGCTTCTGGACGGCTCAGGCAACGTCCATGAATGTTTGATAATAATTTAATAGTATGTATTTCATATGTATAATAAAAAAGATTCGAGAGTCAGCCGCGTTGGCTAACAGAAGGTGTATTATAATATAATTTAAAAGTCATTCAGTCTGTTTTTTTTTATTTAGCTAAAACCCCCGGACCTGACTATGGTGGTTTATAAACTATAACATATTACCACCCCATGCACCTTTTTATATCACATTCTGGATAACAATCCTAACAATACAGCAAAAATCATAATACTTGAAATGTTTGAAAAATACGTGTACTCAACAGCAAATAAAAACCCAATCAATATTGTTGAATCGTCAAACATAAGATGCCAGTCCCTTTTGGATTTTCATTTTGAGTTTGTTATGCAATGAAAATGCTGAAGTATTTGTATTCTACTAAGTTACACAATTATTTGATTCCCAATAAATTGTGTAGATAATGATGAGAATGAATGAACGTGACCTTTTAGACGCTACTGAATAGCTAGAAGCCATCGAAACGCTAAGAAGAATGTTAGGCGACAGATAAGTAGCGTTCTACTAGTGTTCATACGCTCAGTCCACAGCCGTGAAACTGCCGAGAATTGCAGCGCTGCGATTGATGAAACGTTCAGCTATTGTTCTTAGCAGGTATTCAGTTGTTCGATACTTTGTGCAACAAAGTCTGCAATAGGTAGGTAACTATTCTTCTCAAAGAAGGTGGGTCAGTTGCTTACACCACTTACCTACCATCTTTCATGATGAAGTTTCTTAGAACTTAGAATAAAATTATAGGCACCAGTCTGTAAGCATAGGTCCCTACATGACCGCTACCTGTTTAGGTACATATTATTCTTATTCTCACCACGTCCCATGCATGCACTTGTCTTTCAATTATATAATAATATATAGTAACGGCTGCGGAGAGCAGTGGTAATGATCCTGATTTACGAGATGCCTGGGTTCGAACCCAGGGAGGCGCTTTACTGTGTATAAATAATTTCATCAGCACTGCACCAACTCGCACTGGGCCCGCGTAGTAGATTACAGCCCACTCTCTCTCGAAGAGAGGAGGCTTTTGTCCAGCAATGAAAACATCATAGGCTGAAAATGTAATATACATACATATGTAGTAACCTCAAAGTCCTCAAAGATCAAAGATTATATCCGGATTTTTATGTACACATTGACATTGATGAATTTTATATAAACAATGACATGGATATTTACTTTGTAAAGTATCTTATTTTTTATTATTATTAATGTGAATGTGAAGACTATGTGGGTCATTTCTTTTCTTCTGTTTTCCTTCATAGTTAGTTTTAATCTCATGATCTGGCAGTTTGAGTAATTTATGCGGCCTACCCAAATGTCCTTTCATTGGTATTGTTCGTCGAATCGTAAGGCTCCTCATGTTCTGAGTTGAGCTGCACGATTTTTGACAAATGCGTGCACTGACTGGACAGGTCCGCTCAATCTGTATTGTTCTTTACTCAAAAGACCATTTCAGACACCAATCTACATGGTCTTCACATTGTCTGACCAAGATTATGTCTGAACTTTAAAAGAGACTGTGACCTCTGAGTTTGTTTCGGCCTTTCTTCTCAGAGTAGTCAGATAGGAAACGCCGACCTCATCTAGTTTTAAAAAATATGATTGACATGTAAAAGTGTTTGTACAAACCTACTTACAGAAAATAAATCATTTATCATTTAACGGCAAACGATTTTGCTAGTCAGAGATCATACCTATAAAAGCTTAAAAAAATACAAATACTACATTTTACTGCGCCAATTTTTCGGTACCCCTGCGCTACCTACTGAATGATATCAGCCTATTACTATCCCTCTGCAGGACAAAGGCCTCTTCTCATACAGACAAGGCAGGAGCATTCATCGCCACGCGTGCTCAAGACGGGTTGGCGATTTCAGACTTATATTAAACTATAAGTCCTGCAGTGCTTCTCTGTAAAAATCTCACCGTGAGAACTTAGGTGAAGTGAGCTCTGTCATTCCCTAATGCTAGGGATTAACACTATTAAGTGCTCACTTCACTTTGATTTCACGGTGAGATTTTGACAGAATCGACCGGCAGGTTTCCTCCCGATGTTTTCCTTCACCGATGTCAGTAATGTGCAAGACTAATTCTGAAAGTACATAAACCTACTAATTAGTTATAATAACTCCCTATCTGTGTTTTCTTCTTCTTCTACGACTGAATCAACGCTATCACAATATCATATTTTCGCGTCGCTACAACGCTGAAGTTGATATATTTCAGCAGATATTTCAAAGTGAAAAATACCGCCGTAACTTGATCCTAACTTTAGTTGCAAACTGCACGGCTTAGTGCTGCCCTGCTCAGCTTACCGTAACAGTATCGTAACTTTAGATCCTACGGCTATGTTATAACATTCACCATTTCTACGGAAATCATGGCTTATTTTACTTTTATCTTTATTCTTAACTACAACGTAGCTCCCTGCGTAAAATTGTATAAGATTTTGAGAACTTCAATTCTGTTGAGCAACACGAGGATTTTTCTGTCCTTAAGTCGTTTTCCTGAATTGTAGTTGCTTTATTTATTTATTTATTTTATTTTACCATTTATGTACACACATTATATAAACAGACAAAAACACAACAGAAAAATATTAGGTTGTCTTATAAGTTCTTGCCATATTTTATTTTTCTCGAATTTTCTCGTATTTAAACTAAAGTGGATTCAAGAAAGTTCTAGATCTTTCTAGTAAGGATGAGTATCTTTTATGGTGAGGGTATAAATAGGCGCGGACGCAACGCAATAATTAGTCTTTAGTGAAAATGGATTAGCGTCAACTGCGTAGCTCGCAGTTGACGCTAATCCATTTATGCTATATGAGCATCGACTTAAAGTCTCTTCAACAGAAACGGCTAAAAACATTAACACTGCATTTGGACCGGGTACTACTAGCGATCGCACTGTTCGTTTCTGGTACAAGCGTTTTGACACCGGTGATATAAGCTGCGAAGATCAACCTCGCCCAGGCCGACCCACCAGCTTCGATGAAGATGCTTTGCGTCACGAACTTGAGCTACATCCAGACTATAGTACGCACGATTTAGTGAAGGCGCTCGGACAATCCCACGCGACTATAGATCGTTATCTCAAATCGATGGGATATCGCAAAGTGATGTCACGTTGGACACCTCATGCGTTAACGGACCATGACCGGGCCGTTCGTGTGGCCATTTGTCAAAGTTTGTTACTTCGTCCGCACAGACGAGACTTTCTCAAGGACATTATTACATGAGACGAGAGCTGGATACATTATGAAAGTAACACGCGTCATGCCTATTGGATTCCTCGCGGGGAAAACCCACCAGCCCAGCCTAAACTTAATGAACACGGTCGTAAGATTATGTGGTCTGTTTTCTGGGATTGGCAAGGAATGGTTTTCTGGGAACTCTTCGAATCTCATCAGACTATTAACGCCAATCTGTATACGCAGCAGCTTCGCAAACTAGCAGACATGTTAAAAATTAAGCGGCCAAAACGACTTGGAGTCCAACTTTTGCATGACAACGCACGACCTCATTGCGCCAAGTTAACACATAAACAGCTGGAGGAGCTAGGATGGCTGACTGTTCCACGTCCACCGTATAGCCCGGATCTTGCGCCTTCAGACTTTCATTTATTTCGAGCTCTTAAATTTCATTTACTAGGAAAAAAAAATCGAAAATTCTGGAAGTATTAAACTGAACTTGAAATTTTTTTCGAGTCCCAGCCTGCCTCATTTTGGGAGAAGGGTATTCAAAATGTGCCCAGTAGATAACTGACTGTTGTTGATAACGAGGGAGATTATATAATTGATTAAATGTATTTTTATTAATAAAACAGTAGTAATAATAATTTGTCTTTTAACTGGCAATAATTTATGAGACAACCTAATAGGTATGTAGGGTTCACCCCTAACAAATACTCAGTATACGTATTTTATCAACATTTAATATAAACTCACACAAAACAACACAAACATAAACACAGCCACATTATTATTATCATTTACGTTTATCGATAACACTAGCATTCACGGCATCTATAATGTTTACGTTATAACGACGGATGATGTCGGAGTACCATACACACGCACGCTCATGCTGTATTAGCGTGATGTTATGACGTAGGTAGTGTGTGGAGACCGGCGCGGGCGACGGTGGCGTCACGCGCCCGGCCTTTCACTTTTAGAGGTCAGTCGGTCAAAGACCTCGCCCTAGATAACTGCGCCCGCGTGTGTGTTAATTTAAATAAGTATTCTGTAATCTATTGTTTTTATGTGGACTCTGATTTGTGTTATTTATGTGGACTTTTGATCGTGCCCTGTATATAGTGTGTCTCTCTTTCTCTGCTGTCGATACTCCTTCTGTGTTCACCGTGCTGTGTACGGACATTATACTTACAGTAAGTTTTTACATTGACTTTTATTCCTGTTCACCCGTACACGTCCTATACGTAACTATAGGTAAAAAGGTTATGCTTTTTTCATAAGAAATCGCGTCCAGCATACCTGCGATAGGATGATAGATAGAGAGATGTAGACAACGTGTGAAAGAGTAAAGGAGACAAAAAAAAAAACAAGGAATTCACTTAATAAAACTAAACTGAGAATATACTTACATACATACAAATAAACATACATACATACTTCTAAAATAAATATCACTAGGATGTTAATAAATATAACGTAATCAAAATAATAACTTTAATAAGTTGAACTGGTATCAGACCAGATATTTTGTAACTTACTATAATATGCAACAAATAGACGAATAGACGCATTAAATAATACCATTTGAAATAATAAAAACCAAGATTTTTTCAGATTGTAGCAACAAGATGAAATAAAAATAAATTAGTTTAACATATTCGGAAACTATGTGGGTAGGTGGTAGGTAGGTGGTAGGTAGGTGGGTACACATCATGGAATGTTTTGGTTTCGCCTACAGCTAGGTAAACAAGATTCAGACTTAATAGTCGATCAAATGCCTGTCTAGACATTTAATCGGCAAGAAAATATCTACCAAGTGAATTTTCATGTGCAAAAATCTCTTGAGAGATTTAACAAAAAAATCCTTCGAGAACATGCTTATTTATTTCAAAAGAAGAATATCCGATTGTTAACTACCGTCAAATACGGTCGGAGAACAAACAGCCTAACCCGAAATATGTATAACCACGTTACACAACAATCTCTAAAGCGATTCGTGAAGTGTTTGCCTATCGCGGGATAATAAGCCGCGGGATACGCCCCGAGGAGGCCTTCGCCGATGACTTAGCGATGTGGCGGGATGTCGGGAACACGATGTATGACGTCACTGCAGACGGAGATCGTCTTAGGATGGTTTGATAGTTGTTTCACTGATTTCGCTAGATGAGTGTGACGTAAATACTGTAGAGGTTATACCTATTTGGTGCTTACAGCCTCCGAGGGGGCCGTGGCTAAATAACAACAGCCGCACAGGTCGATCGATCAGGTTAAGCTACGATTGCCGCGGTTGGTCTGCGGATGGGTGACCATCTTTACATACCGAGGTCCATCCGTGCCTCGGAAAGCTCGCTAAGCCGTTGGTCCCGGCTGTCATTCGTAGGTCTTTGACAGTCGTTACGGGTAGGGGAAGGGGGGGCATGACGGGGTTGCGAGGTAAGACGGGGTACCCCAAACATACAAGAAACTAGACGTTTGTGAATAGAAAGCAATAAGCCAATAGGAAGCCTCATTCGACCAACGGTCAGTGAAAGAGAAACTGTGAGTGGGAGTGCACGCGTCTTTTGTTTACAAACGGAAAACTGTTTTAACGTTTCGTCGATCTAATTTTATGTAAGGTGAAACGTCATTATTTTAAGGTAATTATGATCACCCCATTTATGTATTTTTGATCTTTGTTTACTAGTGTTGTTTATTTCGATATGGTATGTTGTTTGTATGAATCCATTAAACATTTAATTAGTGACAGTTTATTTTTGTTCAAAGTTACCTTTTGAGGCAAGATGGGGTATTGATAAAAATGATCTGCAAAATTTGAAAAAAAAAAACGGAAACATCCTACCCTAATGATCCTCGCCTTAAGGAATGCTAAAAACAAATAAAAGACCAAACACTCAGTCAAAACACAAAAGAGCAATGATGAAGATGCCATTTGCTTATATTGTAATGATGTAAACCACAATTTTTAAACCACAAGCAATCTTTGCGCCCTCACGCCCCTAATCGCCGCAGGAGACGCCCTGGGCGTCGGGAGTCAAGAGCTGACTCCCGGCCACCGTAGGCGCGGGCTTGCAGACGGCGAGCAATGGGCAGTTCGCCGTCTGGTAAGGACCAGGCTCGGGTCGACGGCGCGTTGTGTTCCACGCGCGCCTCAAAGAGATGTCAGCAGTGACGGGGCCCACTGGGGCCGATGCTTGCCAGGGTCGCGGGTTGTTCGAAAGAGTTACCGTGGCCCTTGGCACAGGCAACTGAAGGAACACGGGTGGGTTTTAGTCAGTAAAAGTCTGACACACCCTCCCGTTCCGCCCAGAACGGGAGAAGTTATTTGATAATTTCCCACCCAAAAAAAAAAATAAAAAAAAAAATAAAAGTAAAAAAAAACACAATTTTTTGACATCGTCAGAACCTTGGGTAGGCTGCCAGCTCTGTGGGCGTTGGGCTCACAATGCTTGTGCCGGCGTGGACAACGAAGGTCTGGAGGAAATGCACATTTGTTTGTTTTGTGAGAATAATTAGCCTTCCCCATCATGCCCCATAGTATGGGGCAAGATGGTTTTTCATAGAGTTCCTATTAATAATTAATTATTTAAAAAAGTGATAAGTTGATTTTGCAAATACTGTACGTTAGATTAATGACATAACGTGCCATAAATTAATAAGAGTAATAAACATAGTGATTATGCTGTATTTTTGTTATTTCCCTTAGCTACCCCATCATGCCCCCCTTCCCCTAGTCAGAAGCCCGAAAGTCTGACAACCAGTCTTACCTAGAGGTATCGTATTACCCAGTAACTGGGTTGTGGAGGTCAGATAGGCAGTCGCTCCATGTAAAATACTGGTATTCAGCTGCATCCGGTTAGACTGGAAGCCGACCCCAACATAGTTGTGAAAAAGCTAGGCTAGATGATGGTGCTTACAGCCTCCGCGAGTCGGTCAAAAGGTAAGGGCAAAAATACGAGACATTGATTTACTTAGAGAATAGCAGAAAAAACAGTAGAAGTTAGATTACAATAGCTGACAAGTGAAGTCATATCATAGAAAAATATAAAAATGTATTAAAAGTAACACCGTTCTTAGGAGTTATTATGGAAGTTATTCGACAAACTCTCGTTTAATTTTTTCATCCTATTACCGCGAGCTCGTTAAGACTGTATTTTAGTCCTTTTTTTTCTTTTTTTTATGTTTTTTTTTTCGGCTCTCCAATTGTAAAGCAATTTGTGCGGAGAGTGATGGGTACTAATACTAGATAATAAGTTGTTTTAATATTGGATTGAAATTATTTATGGATTCTTTAGTCCGAAATACTCGTAAAAATCATTGTTATTATTTCCTTTATTAATTCACTAAATGCATATAAAGTTTATTTTTGAATATTAGAAATGCATGCTACAAAGAAATTATCCTGGCTACAAGGTTGTATCTATGCAAGTACTCTCCGTTAGCTAGACGAGAACACCCGGAGATAATATGCCTGATTGATTCCCCCGGCCGGTGGCATGCCCAACAGATGTCAACCGTGCCGTCTTTCACAACAAATATCCGGTGGTTGTACGTCATCACAACTTCGTCCATAATTGCACGGACAAAACCTTCGGTTTCTCAAAAGAGGTCACCGATACGCAGCAAGACTACGGATGCTAGTAGACCTACATCGGGTCCATGTACGGCCCGGAAAAAGCGTCCGTGAAGCTCTTTACTCTGCCATACCTCCATGCGATCATTAGTGTGAGCACAACTGGCTTGCGCCAGTTCTCTTTAGCCAAAGAGAGCGGGGTGAGGCCCTTGTCCATCGCGACTATATCTCGATGCATCCCCACGTCGGTTTCTAGGAAATATTCCCTGAGACAGAGCTGCATCCATAGTAACAGGTTGTGAGTCGACGTCCCTGCCGCCCCGTACAGCTAACTTGATGGTTTGTGAAATAAACTATGTCCATGACTGATTCGAGGGTCTCACATCAGGTTTTTCACTAAGCCTACTTCACATTATTCACCATCTTATATATTTTGACTTGGTGCGCCCCATAGCTATAAAACATAGGTATAGTAAGAAGTTTGCTGTGTGTACATAAATAATAAAATAAAAAAATAAGCCAGCTGAGTAAAACTTATCATTATTTTACTAGCCATGACATGTTACAGCAGGTGAACTCGGTTGTACAACCAGCCAGCCGACCAACTAGTTGTAAACAAGCGCTGAGGGCTCTTTCTCGCATTGGGTCGTAGCACTATGATGAGCAATACTGGTTGTGCGAGGATATGACGCATATTTTCTTCCAACTTGTTCTTTTTTGTGTTGGTGTTCTTTTTCTGCGTCATGTTTACCCCAAATAAACGTATTTTATTTCTTTTTTTTCTTTCTTTGTATCTACGAATATCTTGAATATATTATGAATCTTTCAATTATTTTCGCTTGCAAAGCATTATTCGTTTTCCATCTAACTTACACCTTTGGCGTCAAAAAATATCCTCTTCCACTTAATAAAAAAGTCCTTCTAACAATACCACATGAGAATCTAAAGGCGAATGTTTATGTTGTGAGACCGCCAATAGAGCCGGGTTCAATCGACTACAGCCTGCAAGTAGTCGTCTGAACAAACAGATTAGCAGACGTAAACTCTCACTATTTACATATAGATTCAATGGACAGACTGGGAGAGAGATAGTCTACGGTAGGTACGTACTACTGGGTTTGTTTACAGTCGATTAGACGCACTTCAAATGGCTTTAAGAAATCTCATCAATCTGTGGAGGTCAGATAGGCAGTTGTTCCATGTAAAATACTGGTATTCAGCTACATCCGGTTAGACTGGAAGCCGATCCAAACATAGTTGGGATAAGGCTAGGCAGATGATGAACTAAGTCCGCCCGTGTTCAGCTATATTTTACTGGGCGTGATGTTTTAATAAGTAAATAGTATTAAGCAGTAACTTATAGGCAGCAACTAAGTATTGGCATGGTAAGTAAAATATATTAGACAGGATATCTTCCAAACATACAAGATGAGCTGAACCTAAATTTAATGAGATAACTTCTTGTAGTTTCCCAAATTCAAACTTTCAAAGACTGACTCTGTAAAAAAAGCCTGGGAAAACGTTAAGTTCCCGTCAGCTGATCGATTGAACAACTTAAAATAAACGTCATCAATCAACTCTGAGTATTTCCATTTCCTTTTCCAGACGTTGTTAACGAGGTTTCGAGAATTTTTCCAACAAATGTATGGATTTGCGAGAATTTGGCCAATGTCGGCACTTTAGGCGCTACGTCACCGACGAATAAGATCAGAGATAATCAGATTTCTGGGTACCGAAGTAGGTAACCTTTTTATATAAATACAAGCAGCGGCTTATTATTTTATCCAAATACTCGTATGACACAGAAATCGATCGAATTACTTTGACCTTAATATAATACATCATTCTGTGACACAACTTGTATGTTGATGAGACGGACACTTACATTAGTTGTGGTTACCGTAATCAAGACACAATGAATAAAGGTGTAATGAAGCTATGATGTTTTGTATTTCAGGTGTTCTTCTTGACTATGCCCCCCGGTGGTCGCTAGTCTAACATAAGTTAGAACATAACTTTGATTGAATCTAAAGCTACGAGCGAGTGAGATACGAGCTCACGTTAAAGCTTTCATTTCAACTGTTCCGTTTTAATACGAGTACGTTGAACAGATTCTTTAACGAGCTCAACATAATGAAGAGATACGTCCATAATTGGATGAAGCTACGTACAAAATACGCGGGCAGGGAACAAACATAAAACACAAAAGCAAACCCCGGATGCCGCGGCTTTCTGACCGCTACTGTGCCCAACTCTCTAAATTGTGCCCGTTACACTACCGGACTCTGCAGAATGCCAAATGAAAAAGTTTTGCCTTTTTCACAGTCCACACAAATGTAATCATTTCGAAAAAGGGCGATTTAATTTTCTACTTAACGAGTTAAATTTTAATAAATCTGCGCGTGGTTGTCGCGGTGAATTTTTTATTTTCGTGATATTGCCAGTGTGGAAAACGTTTGTGATGGCAAATGTGTCGCTGAGCCACTTACTGCCAGCATCATGGAAAACATTGTTTTATGGAAATTGTTTATATTATGAACAGCAAAAATGGGTTAAAAGTTTGCGTAACGTCAACAAATGTTACATGTGAGCACGTTAATATAGCGTTAGTTATCAACAGGATGGAACTGTGGCAAATATAAAATATACGAAGCCCAAGATTACGGTTGATTATTTTCAGTATATATCTGTCTACCGCCAGCACATATTTTGTACTAAGTACTCAAGTAATTATGTGCCCTGTGCTAGGTATAATCACCACAAAAAAGTGGAAAGCCAATTATTTTACAAACATAATAAGCACACTATTTCTTGTTCTTTGCGAAACCAAACGGTTAACTAAGAAACAAGAGGCCACATAACACGCACAGCCGTGTTCTTATAAAAAATACATAAAGTAATAATACTGTGGTTGGTCCGTAAATAATTATTAGGTCGGGTAAAACAGTGCGGTCGTCATTAGCACTGAAAATCAGAGAATAGTATTCATTCACATTATCCTTTTACTTCATGTAGTATTGTCGTGAATTACCCAAAATAACCGTTATTATAGTACCGACACTAAGGTTAGAGGTTCTTCACACGGGGCGAAGCAAGGCGATGGGGTTGACTGACTCTAAGGGCCCGAGCACACGTACCTACCACAAAACAACGATAACAAGTGGGCGGGCGCTACTTTGTATGAAAACGTTTATTCACATGCACCGCATTTGAACGTCAAAATCAACTACAACTCAACTCGCAACCACCGGCTAGATCGCGTACAAGCGGTCGATCACATCGCAAACACAACGGTATGTCTGTCTGCGAACACTAGCCACAACGTAATCACATCGCAACAACAATGCAACTGCAAGAAGATGCAGCGACACTATACACACGCAACCACTGCTTACCCACATTTTGTCGCTGCGACGTGGTGTGGTTGAGGTACGTGTGGTCGGGCCCGATCCATGGATAACTGCGTTTTTAATGACTATAATTTTGTAGTGTTTCGTAAAATTTGTATAGTTGGTTATAGAATTTTAATTTTAATTGAATACTCGTAATATACGTAGTATTTGTAAGCACTGGAAATGCAAACAAAAACTCGAAAGCACGTTAAAATATACCCGTTACAAGATTAATGTCAAACGGTACGCATTTTTGCAGTTTGTTTCAGGATATATTGGGCAAAGTTTTTCAACGTTGGACACTTGATGGATTAGTGTCCGATGCTGCGTCGGGTTTCCGATCGTATCGATAACGCGTTGATGTCGCTTCCATCGACTTGCTTGAAATCAAAACGAAAACGATCGAATACGCTGCGAGGGATGGGTCATGAAATAAGTCTTGGTTATGGAACTCTTTGAAAAAAGAAAGAACAGAAATCGGTAAGTATTTCAACCGGCTGAAAATAAGATAGAAATCTCTACTCTCTTTGGACTAATAGCTATTACAGTATATAATGAAATTGTGAAAAATCAAGGTTAACAAAGTAAGTATTGGGTGCTAAAAAAATAATTACACATGAAAGCATCTTCCTTCCTAATTTTCAAAGATATTCGATTACCCTACATAGTACAAACCCGTATCGAAGAGTCCGTTCCAGAAATGTAATCAAGCTGATCAGGGGCGGGCCCGGACATGGACAAAAAGGTCACTTAGCCAAGATCAGAGCCAAGGTCAGCGGTAAGTGGGTGGTTGCTTTTTGCTTCAACGGAACATTAGAGATCATAATTTTTTGCTTACATGTTGATACAGATGTACAATACTGCAACATACATTAGCGAATAAATGCCTACTAGTGAAAATGGGGTTGCGTACAGACTGCAGATTTTGTTGAAATATTGCCATGGACTAGGCCATAGTGATTCAGCAAACAGATTTTGCAGCTTGTTAGGTATTATATTAGGGTTACCAGTATACATAAACACAATCTGGTTTTGCGTACAATAATTAGGATATTAGGACTCTATTTACTAGACTCAAAAGGAACTATTATATATTTTTTCAATTAAAACATTTACAGGCATTTTTGAACTGTCAAGAAGTCAATCAGGCAGAAAGATAAAGCTAGCTGCTCATTCCAAAGCGCAGTAGGTTTCCGTGGAAAAAAACGGGCAAGAAACTCCTTGGACATTCTTTACTTTAGAAAACCGGTATTAGACACTTTGATGCCCACAAAAATGGCGCTTTCCAACCAAACGCCAACCACAAAACCGTTCAACGCACGTCACCTCCCGTGTGAAACGCCTTAGGCCGCGATCGCATTTGTCGACAACCGAGTCACGCGATCCAACCATCTCGTCCAACCATTGTTCTGTTGCTGCCTAATTATAACCGACAACCTGACGGCTGTCGTTCCTGACACCACCACAATTTGAGACTGGGGCAACCTATAGTACCCCGGTATTCGGGGGATTAGGAGGCATTCCCCCGAATGTCCTAAAATTTTAGGCCAAATAATTTGGGAGTTAGTGTTAGGAACATAAAAGGTGATAATTAAGCTTGGTCTGCGATATTTCAATAATTTTCGTTGTGTCTGTACTGTTGTAGGTTCACTGGGTAGGCCGTAATTTTGCTAATTTGTGAATGATGAGTTAAGATGTTGGAAGGATGTCTTGTTATAATTTAATTCATTATTATCAAAGTAATTTATCTTTTTCTTATTTATTGATATTTTTGTTGATATGTTCATAGCAAATAAACTCACTTTTATAACTGTAACCCCAAAAATGGTCGAAAAATTATCAATTCTTTGCCAGGACGAAAAGCATAATTTAGTACCGTGTTGTTACACGGTACAAAATTATGCTTTTATTCATAAAAATTCGCCGTAAAAAGCAATCTAAATAATCTTTTGACAGCTTAATTTTACACCTCCATATACACATTATGACCGAACGAACATAAAATCATCTTATAAAAACAAAAATTGATTCGTCATAAACACCATGCGATGCCTTTAGAAACCAATAAAAAGCTTTGTATACACCCCAGAACACATAATCACAACCGCGGCAATAACAGTAAATCATATAAGCGCCCTTAAAGGTATATAACGTAAAGATGATTATGGCATATCAAATGTAATGCACCAATCATAATTTCTTTATCGGCCGATCTGAATAACAAATGATGGTGTTAAATATTTATGTAGTATTCGTTTACAGGGTGATGCTAAAAGTGATTTATAACAAACGGGGGGGGAGGGGGTTATTTCCTGAAAATCTACCTAGTCAGCAGACTAGGTAGATTTTCAGGAAATCCCAAAATATTTTTCATGAACGTAAGTATGTGAATAAACAACTGTTTTTTATAGTTCTACCTTCCGTATCTGAGCGTTTTCCTGTGTCAATATCAAGAATACCACACCGGTGGGAAGAAAAATAAGTTATCATTTACCTCTAAGGAAACTAACAGCTAAATCTTGTGATCGATATGGCACACATTTTTCGTAATAGTATTGAGTTGATTTTCCGCAAACGTTTAGTTATAATATATATTATAGTATTATATTTTATATACATACAATAATAATGTTACGGTTTCATAATTTACTATCACTATAATTATTGGAAGATACAACCAATGAAAGATAAAAAACAGCAACAAACTACAGAAAAAAAAAATGTAAAATCGTATACTGCCTCGTCAGTCTAGTTCTGAGCGATGATAAAGTGTTAGTGGCAAGATCCTGAGTTGGATTCCCGGGTCGGGGGCAATAGGCTCGCCTTATCATCATCATCTGCCTAGCCTTTTCCCAACTATGTTGAGGTCGGCTTCCAGTCTAACCGGATGCAGCTGAATACCAGTATTTTACATGGAGCGACTGCCTATCTGACCTCCACAACCCAGTTACTGGGTAATACGATACCCCTAGGTAAGACTGGTTGCCAGACTTTCGGGCTTCTGACTACCCGTAACGACTGTCAAAGATCTACGAATGACAGCCGGGACCAACGGCTTAACGTGCTTTCCGAGGCACGGAGGAGTCTTGGTATATAAAGATGGTCACCCATCCACAGACCAACCGGGGCAAGCGTAGCTTAACCTGATCGATCGACCTGTGCGGCTGTTATTATTTTTTTATTTATTTTATTTATTTATTTCACATACACTATCATCACAGGCTTACTTACCTAATACAATAGTGTAATTTTATTTATAATTAGACTTACAATTATCAAGAACCACCAAGAGTACAAAATGCGGCCCGTGTGAATTCACTCAGTTTAGCCACGGGCCCCTCAGGCTCGCCTTATCATATAGAATTTAAACATAACTGGCGAAATGTGTGTGTCCGATGGGTGCAGCCCTGCGACCCCCGGGGGACGCGACCCCCGGGGGGTGCGGGCGTTGTGCTACATGTTACGTACCAGCCCATAGTTCCCTCATATGTTCCACGTAAATTCCGTCCTTTTTCCTCCACGCCACTACAAGCACTTGCCACGTACTCTATAAAAGTGTCCCAGATGTCCATTGTCGCTTGTTCTTACTTGTGTGGACATACCATGAAGTTGCTTCTACAGCTACGAGGTTTTTTATTCATTTTATTTGCGTTGATACTGGCTGGGATCAATTACCTGTGTAGCATAGTAGTACGTATGTAATGAGCCTATAATGTTCCCACTGCCAGGCCACACAGGCCTCCTCTAGGTGAGAGCCATAATCCACCACGCGGACCCAATGCGGGTTGGTCACATGTCTTCAAATTTTATGGTTCTAGGACATGCCGCCCGGTGTTTTCCTTCACCATTTTGAGAGCAAAATTGAGGGCAAGCTTACTATGTAAAGGGATAAAATCTTTATTGATGCTTAAGTAATTAGGTTTACGCTTCTTTTCACTGCCTTGTGTTTTTATCCCAAAAATTCAGTTTATGCATCTTGACCTTAATTATGGTGTTAAGTGTCAACGTCCGTGCGCCTTGACTCTGCAGCACGCAGGCTCCTCAGCGGCCGCTGCTAGAGGCGACATTGTCAACACTTTCCATCCATACACCAAACGAAAAACACCCTGATGAGAGACGCACGGAATCGGGAAGTATGGCAGAAAACAGGGGGGGATTCCGGGCTGATGATGATGATGATGATGATGATGATGAGGACAGTTCCTCTCGACGTTTTCCTTCATCTTTTTAAGAGCAGTGGTGATGAAATAACTTGTAACACAAAATAAAGCGTCCGTCTGGTTTCGCACCTATGAGCTACAACTAGTAAGTCGCGCCCGGGACCGCTGGACCACCACTGCTCTCAAAGTTTGTGCACTCAACATTATTTTAACGAAAGGAAGCTTATTAGTGCTGCCGTGTCAATAATACAAAATGACAGTATATTTATTATGACGGTAAACTGATATAGACAAACTTCACATTTGCCTTAAGGTATGTTACCTAAACTAGAAGTAAACAAGTAACCAACCTAGCACTTACCGGTATAGAATGTCGGTAATGTACTGTTTGACAGGTGCGAGGTGCGCCGGCGCGGTAAATGTACCGGTAAGATTTACCGCGAGACAGAGATTGTTCAGTGAATAGCCAACTGATGTATGAGCAATAGCCTGGCGTTGATTTTGGTGTTTGGAATTTGGTTGGAGGTGAACTTGGTTAATTTGAAGGTTAACTTTTGAAAATTGTGTTCTAGATAACAAAAAATAAAAAATACACTACTAGACAAAGAAGGAATAGGAGTTTTTTGAGCATATCCTTTTTTATCGTTAACGTGGTATCGTCAGTAACTGGCTTGTGGAGGTCAGATAGCATCCGGTTAGACTGGAAGCCGACCCCAACATAGTTGGGAAAAGGCTCGGCAGATGATGATGATCCTTTTTTATCGTAAAATGAAATTTTTGACTTTGGGTCTAATGGAATCTGATTAAAGCGATAATATTATTACATTTCTCAACTTAGCAAGTAAATAATAACAAAACATATCCCGTAGACAAATCAGTAGCTATAAAAAGGAAAGAAACTTATTCTAAATTCCCATCATTCCCACTATGATGAGAAAGCGCTTGCCAGCGTCTATTTTATAGACCTGACTCCAGCCATCAAATAAGTAGGCAGCGGCTAGAAGATAAACAAAAGCGCTTTAACTAACACATACAGATGACGTATCACTGGCGTGATAGCGGCGTGACGTCACGGGTAACTTTTTATTGGCAGCAGGGAGGTTTATACGGCTATCCAACGGGTGACTAAGGGAACTTTGGACTTAGGGGGAATAAAATGAGGCATTTTTACTTATTCTTGTTTAAAAAGATAAACAATAATTCCAAAAATATGCATATAAGTGCCCGAAGCTCCAATTGACAAAAGATACATATTATGTGGAATTAATGTTTGATGGATCCATTTTGCTTGCAGCTTCAGCTTGTCTTGTAGTCGGCGTCGTTGGTGTGGTGATGTGATCCTAAATATTTTCTACAGCACCATCTTTATTTCTTAATCACGCGTCTTTCATCATCATTTCAAGCGTCTCGCGCCACGCTTTGCCCGTGAAATCTTCGGTTTTTATTCGCTACGATCTCACAGATATATAACTATGAATAATATGACTGACGTGTAAAGTGCTTGTACAAACCTACTTCCATAAATATAATCATTTATCATTTTAATCATTTATGCAAGTTTTTTTTTTATAAGTTCAATTCAGCTGTAAAATGTTATCTAACTCTAAATCTCTGCTTAATGTGAAAATATCTACATTTAAGACTGTAGTCTTAAATGTAAATATTTTCACATTTTCTAAAGAACAAAATGTGGCAGGAAATTCGCAAAAAAATGTTATAAGTTACGACGCAACTTATCTAAAATTTCTTTTTTTAGAACATAATAAATAATAATATTTTCGTTGATAACCATATATATATAAAAATAATAAGTGCGTGAGTGAGCATCAAGAATGATTGAACGACTAACGTTTATATTTCGATCAAAATTATGTGTCTTTTCGCAGTAGAGCGGCTTAGGGAATAATTTATAACTTTTCTTTGGTTGCACGAGTTATCTCTGACTTGGCTATGAAAATATAAGGGTTCATAAAGGGTTTATTTTCTCAAAAGATAAAATAAACTATAAGTTATTAAAGTCTGAAGTTTTGACTAAGATAAAGAAAATAAAGAGGCAAACATTGGCCACGCTAAACACAACAGAAACTCTGAAATTGAGCCTACACGATGTACTGAAAAACTATTTTGGTTATTTTTTTAATTAACGTTGATGGCGGCGTTAGCTGGAGTCCTTTGATAAAGATTGGATCTTGGCAGCTCTGAAGAGAGAGAGACACTGAAGTAAAGTAGGGGGAGGCCTTTGCCCAGCTGTGGGATATCAATAACTAGTGATTTTTTTTTTAATACTAAATTGATGTTCGAAGACACTACTAGATACCTACTGTAAGTCATTATTTTTCACAATATCGCTCTGATTTAAAAACCTGCTTCGACTAACTGTGTTTCATATTACCCTGCCACACTACTCTGTTCACTAACACAGTATGCCCTGCCACACCACTCTGTTCACTAACACAGCATGCCCTGCCACTCCACTCTGTTCACTAACACAACATGCCCTGCCACACCACTCTGTTCACTAACACAACATGCCCTGCCTCCCCACTTCGCTCAAGTCCGCAGTCTCAGTGGCAACCAACCAATTTTTGTCTCGACCCGACAATACGAAGTTATCTTTCGATTTCACTCACTCAGCGCTGTTTGTCTCGATAAACGCGAGTTGTATCGAAAAGTTTGTTGCTTGTTATAAACACAGAATTGCTGCCACTTTTCGAATACGTTGTTATTTGGAGCGGGTACTGATAATTACCTACCTGAGAACAACTTTTGATTGACAATGTGAAGTTTGAAATGTGTTGTTTGTGAGGTTTGGAACTGGTAGGTATAATGTTAGAAATGTAAGTTTATTGTTGTGTTATTTGACTTTGACGAAAGTAATAAAAGGTAATTAATGTATGTACAAACTGCGTTGTCTCTTGTCAAAGTAACATCTGCCGTGCGATTCTGTAACCATCTCACCGTGAAAACTTGGGTGAAGTGAGCGTGGAGTGAGTCGTCAATAGTGTCAATACCTAGCATCAGCATGACTCACAGCTCACTTTAAGCTCACTTCACCTTAGTTATCACTTTGAGATTTTTCCAGAATCGACCGGGTGGTGTATGAATAGTGTGGGGTGTTGCGAACGATTCTATTTAAAACAACACTAAGTAGGCACGTTGACCTAATTCCTCTTAACAACATCGCACACAATTCAAAACTCTTGAAACACAATACAAAAAAGTAGAACCTCATTACGAAAATGTAAAGATCAACAACAGAGCCATCGAATGATAACAGGTTTTTATCTCACATCAAATAGCAATCACAGAATGAAAGCGTCCTTCCATCCTTTGATCCAGGCTGCTTTGTGCCAGCGACTGACTTTTTGCCTGCCATCTAATGGACGCGCATTTTAAAATGCTTTTTTAAGCTGAGAGGAGTATTAGTCATTTTTCTGGGCGCCAATAAAGACTTTGTAGTTGGTTAGAGACTTGGATGAAATGAGGAAATTCAAGATTAATCTCCATTTTAAAGCATTTGGGTCATTTGAATCATAATTATTGCTTATTTTCATGTTAGATGTTGTAATGAGTTAACAAAACTAATAAATAATCATATATTTATAAGTTTACATGTGTTTCATCATCATCATTTTAGCCGAAAGACGTGCACTGCTGGACATAGGCCTCCCCCACAGCACCTTCACTCAGACCGGTTTTCTGCTTCTCACATCCAACGGATTCCTGCTTGCTTCACCGTGGCCTGGAGAGATACTCGTATATAACCAACACAACCGCCAAGAGCCTTGAAATAATGCATGTGTTTATTTAAGTTGAATTGTCCGTGATATTTGCTTTATTCAACATTGTTTTATGAAAGTCAGAAAAAAATGCGTCAACCACCAAATAAAAAATTAATAAGCACCGAGCAGAACTTTCCATTTCTAATAAATGAAAAACTCCGCAGCACAGAACACGAATAATGTATAAACAATAGAAAGAAGGGAAATAAGGCAGTATTATGTTAATATAAACAGGCACCTCGTCACAGGGTGAATGACGGGACGAATATTTTGATTAAAACTTATGAAAAAACTCTATGAGCACCCGGCCTAAGAGACGGGCGCGGGCGGGCGCGGGCGGGTGCGGGCGCTCGCGGGCGGCCGTGCCAAGATATGAAAATATTATTAAAGTTATTGAAGGGTTACACTCGCTGGGAGCTGGACGTGCGATTATTGTAATTGGATGGAGTTGTTTATAGAGTATGAGGGTTTTCGAGTGCGTGAATACCTATAGGTCGATATTTTCTCTAAATTTTTTTGGTCAACTATTAAGAGCTTTTCTGTTTTTTGGAGACAGAATAGGTACTTAATATAATTGTATTGTTTACTTTTGTTAAGAATTTAATTGAAATTTTTCTTGAGGTCGAAGTAGATAACTTCAGATATATTTTGTTTGATCAATTATTTTACAAGCAACTAGATTCAGTTTGAACTTAATCATGTTCTACACAACATCATGCTATTTCTATTTTCCAGGATTACTCAGATATGTTCCCACCTGTAGTAAACCCACATGTCGCCAGGTGTGTTTATTGCTTAAGTCCCACATCCCATGCTCTACACTTTTTTCCCAAACCCAAAAACCGTAAAAAAAGAAGTAAGTCAACAATATCTTGAAACTTATCGCATACAAATCCGTGATTTAAGCCGAGGCTCGCGGGACACACCGACCAAACTTGTTAAAAATGTATCAATTTAACTTTCCGCGATAACATCGCCAAGTTTTCCTTCGCCCTTTGACAGACCGCCCTTCTAATTTCATATCGAAAAGTTCAATGATTAATCTTTTATGAAACAATTCATAATATTTTGGGGATTTTCGGCAATCTTTTGCATGTTACCATTTGCGGAGCATCCGGGATAACATTAAACTGGAGGCCGCCATACACTATTGTTTATTCGCAGCAAATACACATTTGTCTGGTACTTTGTTTACTGTGCTACAGGTTGCTTGAAGATGTTATTTTAGAAAATAAATAATAACGTTTACTGAAATTAAAATACGTTTATAAAACGAAAACACGAAACTGTATACGTGTGTGAAATTAATGTCGCCCTTAAAGCCGGCACGCTCTATAAAGAAACTGTTTAGCGGAATGAAATTAATTTTAACCTGAAACGAAGTACAACTACTTGATCATACATCTTCAGGGGAAGACAATGAAAAACTTGCAAGTATGTAACAATCCCGACTAAAAGGCAACATTGACTCTTGACGTACCTACAACAATGACTCGACTCCTTAGTGCATCGTAAGCCGATTCATATCAGTTGGCTTTAAGCTAAGCACGTTACGTGAAAATAACAATACAAGCATCCCTAATCCTTCTGCATCCTTGAATGAAGTCTATTATGTACAATACTGAGTACATAATGGTATTACAGTAGGTGCAGAAGGTCAGCTCTAACTTATAACCCGTATTCATTCGAGAAGTTCATGTTTTCGTTTATTTTCGGCCAGTCTATCTTTTTTGCAACATTCGGTTGGTGTCTCATTTCGTACGAAATGTATGAGAATAATTTTTTGGTGATTTCTGAGTTTTCTAGTACGAGTACTCAAACCTCAGTTAGTCCGGTAGACTTTTTTGATCCTTATAAAAAACAGGATCGATGGGCATCAAAAAACGTTTTGTGAAACCTTCCCATTTTCTTGATAATTACATTTGTTTTAAAAATCTGTGAATAAAGATTAAAATAAAGTTACGAACAGTCTCCTAAGACTGTTTTTAGTAGCGACAACGGTTAACGTACAGTCCTTACAGAACCATCTCAAAAATCCCTTGTATAACGAGCAAAACACACGCTCACAGACGCATACGTACGGCGATCTCAAACGATGTCAAACGTATGATGTTGTCTTATTATTTAAATGTATCTAGTTTAACTTTTTCTGCAAGCCTTAATAATAATTTAAGGGGAATTATAAAACGAGCGATTAAAAAAAAGCTTTGCGACTGATAATGACATACTGTATTAATAACTTGAGCGGTATGAATTTGAGTAAGCGAAAAATTAACTAAACTAACGACGAATATTGATTAATAATAAAATCCAGAACGAGCTTACAAAAAGTGGATTGTGATAAATCCATTTCATATATTAAAATTTTATCCGAGCGACTACATTACTAAGTGAGCGACTGGAAATACAGAGAGGGCAACTTAGAAAAACACAAGATTGAACTTGAGAACTTAGGATGCAAGAGCGAGCGAAGCGAGCTCGTGACTTGGGGCACCCCGACACGGACAGGTTAGGTTCGAAGGGGATGACGGGGGCTCAAGTGAGCGAGCGGAGCGAGCGAACGAGCCCCCGTCATCCGCTTCGTGTTAGGTTGAGTCGTTGTTCGTGGTAGGCTTCGTGTTAGGTTGTTAGGGACCCTGCAGACAGAAATAGCGGGTCTCCGTCGACTACGCCTTATTATTATGCTCATTTTGTATTTTAAGTAACTCAAATTAATGTTTGTAAGATACTATTCTGTTGATTTTTCGTCACTTACAGTCAGTCGCTCACTTAGTAATTATATAACCCAAATTAATTAATTTTGACACTTAAAATTGTAATTTACAGTCACTCGTTTAATTGCTACCCATAATTTAATGTTTGAACACAATATAAATAAGGAGGGGCCCGTGGCTAAATAATAACAGCCGCACAGGTCGATAGATCAGGTTAAGCTACGCTTGCCGCGGTTGGTCTGTGGATGGGTGACCATCTTTACATACCGAGACCCCTCCGTGCCTGGGAAAGCACGTTCAGCCGTTGGTCGTTACGGGTAGTCAGAAGCCCGAAAGTCTGACCACCAGTCTTACGAGTACTCGTACCTAGGGGTATCGTATCACCCAGTAACTGGATTGTGGAGGTCAGATAGGCAGTCGCTCCATGTAAAATACTGGTATTCAGCTGCATCCGGTTAGACTGGAAGCCGACCCCAACATAGTTGGGAAAAGGCTAGGCAGATGATGATGACCATATAAATAATTTTGTGAACAACAAAATTAAATGACAAATGCCAGTCGCAAGTGGGCTTGCACTTGGGTAAACTTTACTTCAAAATCTTTGGGGTTTCTGAGGAGGACAAAATTTTTATTCCTTCATTTGTTTTACAAAATTTTAGAGAGCAGGGTACAAGCGCATGTTATCGTACTTGGATGTGTGATGTGTGCATTACTGCTCGATGTACGGAGTCGATGTTCTCTGTCCATTTGTGAAGGTACCATATGCAGTTCATCAATACATTCACATACTGACAGGTAGATAGTGACAGGACAATCAGCTTTGACCTAAATTATCGATACAACATTCACAAGCCATTAACATCCTTATATGATGCTAATAGTAACCATAATTGAATACATATATGGAGTAACTTAAGCGTGTTCACAATGAAGGCAAATTGTCCTGAAGTCGTAAATATTTTACGGCCGACGATACACTTAGTCTCGTATATGAAATTACAGAACGTCAACGAAGCCTTGATGACGTAACGAACGGTTGTCGTAAAAAGAGGCCAAGTCCGAGTCGCACTCGCACACGTCTACGCCATCTGTGAAATAAAATGTTGAAAATTTGTATTTTAATCTAAATTAATTATTTGAGCACTGTCCATGGCATTATAATTAAACGGATCGAAATAAGCAAAAGGCATTTCTCACTATCACAACTTCATAGTCGCTTTTGATAAAACTAATGATACTGTCTGACGTAATAAAGTGTGCGCTAATAAGAAATAAGCAAAAAGCATTTCTCACTATCACAACTTCATAGTCGCTTTTGATAAAACTAAGGATACTGTCTGACGTAATAAAGTGTGCGCTAATAAGAAATAAGCAAAAAGCATTTCTCACTATCACAACTTCATAGTCGCTTTTGATAAAACTAAGGATACTGTCTGACGTAATAAAGTGTGCGCTAATAAGAAATAAGCAAAAAGCATTTCTCACTATCACAACTTCATAGTCGCTTTTGATAAAACTAAGGATACTGTCTGACGTAATAAAGTGTGCGCTAATAAGAAATAAGCAAAAAGCATTTCTCACTATCACGACTTCATAGTCGCTTTTGATAAAACTAAGGATACTGTCTGACGTAATAAAGTGTGCGCTAATAAGAAATAAGCAAAAAGTAGTTTTCATTTTCAAAACTTTATAGATTTGTATGCGGAGCTCTGTTTCTGTTGCGGACTTTTTATTTTTTTTGAAGTGAAAACTTCTTTAGCGGCGTTGTACACTTTTTTGTAATGGGTAAAAAATGTTAAACTCGCGTCAGGACACGTGACCTGATCGAAAATTCGTAAGACGGATGGAGAGTAGACAGCCGGCGCGGCGTAGGAGAGGAAGTATCCCCCTCTCTTTCTACGGCGCGGCGAAAATGTATGCCTGCGCCTGCTGTTTCGTTTAGGCGGCGCAGGGCGCTTGCGCGAATGTTCGTGTGTGTTTAAACTTTTTAATGTAATATAAATTGTCATCTTTGTGTACGATAGCGCAATAAATAAATATATATAAACCACATAAATGATAGTACTTTTATACTGATAATTAAAGCAATTCGTGGAAAATTATTCCCTAACCATTCCAAAATATCAAAAATCCACAAAGTTAATATTCAAGTTTTCACTTCTGCCGGCACTCCGGGAGTGCAACCCGTCATTTTTTTTATCATTATTTGCACAGCACGAGTTCCGTGAAATGGTCAACTGACTAGCTCTTACGGCTCTAAAGATACAGCCCTGTGACAGACACGCAGGCGGCGCGGCGGGGCAGGCTTAGTATACGGAACCTTACCGCACCGCACCTTAGCGGTACGGAACCTTGAAAACATGTAGTTTTATTGGCACTAGATGGCGCTGGCATATTCTGGCACACCAGCCTGCTCGCCAGTTTCTGGAACTGTCGCGTTATATGAGAGAACGTTTCCGAGAGTTTTATCGACTCTACTCTTAAATATTCTTACGAAAATGTTGGCGTGAGGACTCTTGCTTGTGAGGGTGTGTGATATTTTTGTTTTAGAGGTTATTTATTAGGGTATGATAACGGGTGATGAACGAAAAATAATGTCTGCCTATTATGCTTGCATCCTTTGATGTCATCAGTTGTCAGAACGTCCGTTCGTATTATATGTTGTTATATAACTAACTTATGCCCGCGACTTCGACTGCGTGAAATTTACTGTTCACTGACCCACCCCGTCGCATCGCATCGCCTACCTGCGCTATTGCTTCGTTTTCATTTTGCGTTTTTTTCTTCTTGCTCGGCAATAGCCGGCTAAATAGCCTAAACCTTTCCTTAAGAATTGGGCTATCAAACCAAAAGCTTTCTTTCAAATCCTCGCGGTATTTCCAGACATAGGGGGTTCAAACAAACAAACAAACTCTTCAGCTTTATTATTAGTAAGTATAGATCGATAGATTACTGCGGTTTTGACATATTCCACCACGTTAGTAACTAACACCCGTTTTCACTAACACTGCGCGACACCTCAGTGTATAGAAGCGCACTGTTGGATTTTCGACGCTTGGCTCAGCGCCGAGAATTGAAAATCCAACAATGCGCTTTTATTAGACAATACATTTAGGTGTCGCATAGTGCTAGTGGTAACGGTCGTTATTGTCTCTAGTTACGAAGTATGATGAAACGTTACCGAGAGGAAGTATAACTATTTCCTAGAAAATCACAATATACGGTTTCCAGCTCGATGGTACAGAACATTATTGCTGCAAGCCGGTACGGCACAATTCCGGCTACAGCCTGAGATTAGAACGTTCCTGATTAACGACGATAGGCTCGTCCCTTATCTAGTCAGGGCTTAATGCCGCCATCGCTATACAGTTGGTATATGTTACTAAAAAATCAAGCGAAATAATTCCCGGTCGGCTTTACAAATGGAAATTACGCTACGATTATTATGGTACTTGATCCATAATATTTATTTATTTATTTATTTTATTATTTATGTACACACAGTAAAAAACATATGAATATGACATTTTAAAAATTTGAGTACAAAGGTATTGCTTATTTCTTAAGAAATTTCTTCCAGCAGACCTGCGAAAGGAGAAGTAAAAAAGAAATGTAGACAATAGTGTGCGAGAACATGAAGAGAAAAATAAGAATGTGTGAAGTCTAAAAGTAACATATTAAATATACCTACACATATAATGCGAAAATTAACATAAGTATACTTAAATAAATACATAATGCTAAAATATACATACACATATATTTATATATATATATATACATACATATTATATATATATATATATAGAAATACTCACAGTACAGAGGAAAGATAATGCTCTTTTAATCGACATTTAAATACAGAAATAGTTTTTAAATCACGAATGCTAGGCGGAAGTGAGTTCCACAATCTTACAGCATGGACAGAGAAGGAATAAGAATAGTAGCTTGTTTTATGAGGGTGGGATTTGAGGAGGGATCTTCGATGTGATCTACACGGTGTGGAACTAGAGCGAGCGTAAGAAAAACGCTCACGCAGGTAGGAAGGATAAGACGGGTTGTGTAGGATATTGAAGAGGAGACATAGAAGATGTGGGTGAGAGGTGCTGCATAGGTGGCGGGGACAATGGCGCACCGCCTGTTACTGTAGCGGTGTCTGCGACGCCACATGCGACTGCGCGTCACACTGACGTCACGCAAAGTCCTGCATCTCGCAAGCGGAGTTTGCTGCGCAACTGGCATATATGCAGCGGCCTGACATGAATCATCGGATGGCTGCCCGCCAGACTCGACAGCCGTCTGATCGGAGGATCATCCTTTTTCTATAGAGTATGAGTGAACTTTACACCCCTGTTCCTCATACAACTTTCATGCAAATACTTCAGCGAGACATCATCATCATCACTCCCGCAAGTTTTAGAGCGGCGAGTCACCGTACCAGCCAGCACGCGCGGCTTCTACGGGTGTCGTGACCAGCAGCATGCAGCGACCGCGCATACCTGGTCAACACCCTCAGCCTCATCAGAAACCACGGCACAGCATACTGCACTTTCAGCCGGTCCACAAGTAGAGCCCTTAAAAACTCTCTCACGGTCGACACCAGCTGTCAGCCTTGACCCGGCGCTGTACCACATCCGACGCACTGGAGCATAGCGCAGCGCCACCCCAACTCACTGGGGCATCTTCTATATTAAAATGGATTTACAACATGATTCTAGAACCCAGGGGCATAGAAATTTTCCGTCGGTTATCGAAATCCAAAAAAAGGCTGTTTCCTACAAAAGTGCAGTACGTACGCGGTCAATACGTGTGGAACAGCTATTTAATTTTAATAACTGACGAAAAATTTCCGTCATTCGTCGATGTCTCCTCTGCCTAACTCTTCGTAGATTAGAGTGGTGTTGTTTGTAAGGCAGAACAAGGTAAGAGTCATTGAAATAAATTCGTAGGTGAGAAATGACAAAGAAGAGGCTTTTGCTACCTTAGGACAATAAAATTACAAATTGCGACTAAAATTACACCTATACGAGTACATAGCTAAACACATTAATAGTAGCACAAACAATGAATTAATTAAGGGAGGCTCAAATGAGCTTATTATCGAGCGGCGTATTAACAGCATGGCACAGATTAATGCGGTAATGATTACTGTCCCTCCGCCGTATTGAGAGGCGAGTGGTGCAATTGAGAGGAGGTACGATGTGGTGGAGGATTTACACTTAAAGTGGGTTTTATTGCTCGATTTAACGATGAGGTATGATGTATTATGTGAATCTCTTTAATTTTGATCAGCTGTTGACAAAGTGAATTGAGCATTTCAGTTCCACATACGATGGAACACTTAAAATCATGCCCTGTATGCTCAGAATACCTCAACATTGGAAGAAGCTATACACCAGATAAATTACAGACATAAATATAGACATTTTATTAGGTTGTCTCATAAGTTCTTGCCATATTTTATTTTTCTCGAATTTTGTCGTATTTAAACTAAAACGAATTCAAGAAAGTTCTAGATATTTCTAGTAAGGATGAGTATATTTTATGGTGAGGGTATAAATAGGCGCGGACGCAACGCAATAATTAGTATTTAGTGAAAATGGATTAGCGTCAACTGCGAGCTATTATGCTATATGAGCATCGACTTAAAGTCTCTCCAACAGAAACGGCTAAAAAGATTAACACTGCATTTGCACCGGGTACTACTAGCGATCGCACTGTTCGTTTCTGGTACAAGCGTTTTGACACCGGTGATATAAGCTGCGAAGATCAACCTGGCCAGCCCACCAGCTTCGATGAAGATGCCTTGCGTCACGAACTTGAGCTACATCCAGACTATAGTACGCGCGATTTAGAGAAGGCGCTCGGACAATCCCACGCGACTATAGATCGTTATCTCAAATCGATGGCATATCGCAAAGTGATGTCACGTTGGACACCTCATGCGTTAACGGACCATGACCGGGCCGTTCGTGTGGCCATTTGTCAAAGTTTGTTACTTCGTCCGCACAGACGAGACTTTCTCAAGGACATTATTACATGTGGCGAGAGCTGTATACATTATGAAACTAACACGCGTCATACCTATTGGATTCTTCGCGGGAAAAACCCACCAGCCCAGCCTAAACTTAATGAACACGGTCGTAAGATTATGTTGTCTGTTTTCTGGGATTGGCAAGGAATGATTTTCTGGGAACTCCTCGAATCTCATCAGACTATTAACGCTAATCTGTATACGCGGCAACTTCGCAAACTAGCAGAGATGTTAAAAATTAAGCGGCCAAAACGACTTGGAGTCCAACTTCTGCATGACAACGCACGACCTCATTGCGCCAAGTTAACACATAAACAGCTGGAGGAGCTAGGATGGCTGACTGTTCCACATCCCTTGCGTCTTCAGACTTTCATTTATTTCGAGCTCATAAATTTAATTTACCAGGAAAAAAAATCGAAAAATCTGGAAGTATTAAAATTGAATTTGAAAATTTCAACCTTTGGATGGATTAAAAATTTTATATAAAAAAAAACAACCGACTTCCAAAAAAACCCTAAAAATTGTGAAAAATAGTTTTAATTTTGGAAGTCGGTGTCGTTGGTTCCGCATTTTGGTTTTTAGACACCGACTTCCGAAATTAAAATTATTTTTCACAATTTTTAGTGTTTTTTTGGAAGTCGGTTGTTTTTTTTTATATAAAATTTTTTATTTTTCACTTTTTAGTTATATCTACCCCAATCAAATTCATATAAACACTACTTGCTATGTAAATATCAGTGACAGGAAGCTGCATCTGCGTTTATAGGGTACAGACGTGATGTTATGTTGTGCGATTGCGTAAAAAATGCATACAAATGCGATAGCAGCAGTCGCGGTTGTTTTACTGGTATTAATTAGTATTATAATAAAAAAAAATTATAACCTTTGTAGTGAGTACAGGCGTGATATTAAGTTGTGTGATGGTGTAAACAATGCTTAGGTATGCTATAGCAACAATCGCGGTTAATATGCTGTTATTTATTGAAGAGTTCCCCCGATTTCTACAAGATCCCATCATCAGATATTGAAATGGTGACAATGAGACCACACGGGAAGCACCAGCTTTCAAATAAAAAAAGAATCATGAAAATCGGTTCACCCAGTCGGTTATTATGAGGTAACAAACATAAAAAAAAAAAAAAAATACAGTCGAATTGATAACCTCCTCCTTTTTTTGAAGTCGGTTAAAAAAGGGGAAGAAGAGACACATATTGTAGGTAGTGTGTGGTGTACCATTTAGATAATACAATGAATAAATTAGATACACAAAGTATAATATATACAGGGTAATTTGTAAAACACCAAAAACCTCTTAAGAGGTCATTGTACTCATCATTATGAACAACTTTTACTATGGGACCAAATCTGAAATCGCGAAAAAAAAATCAGCTGTTCCCTACATTTTGACGACTCGTACGAACGTAAATGTAGGGAACAGCTGATTTTTTTTTCGCGATTTCAGGTTTGGTCCCATAGTAAAAGTTGTTCATAATGATGAGTACAATGACCTCTTAAGAGGTTTTTGGTGTTTTACAAATAACCCTGTATATATATGTACCTTTTCCCAACTATGTTGGAGTCTAGTCTCAGGTTTTCCGATGACCTCAGATATCTATTATGTGAACATATTATGGTGTTTGTGTGTGTGGTTGTCATGAAGGAACTTGTAACGTTCTTTAAGATAATAGGGGGTTTCAGGATTAAACAAAATACTGTAGAGCAGAAACGAGAAAAAATTCGACGTTGTGTCTCTTTTTTCCTCAATCGTTGCCTTGTTTTACTTGCGCCATAAACCACTAGCAGAGCAACGCACAAGACATTGGCAACGATTACGATCACTAAGTATCACTAAATGAGTTATTAGTGTAGTGATATGTTATTTTGGATAGAATGTGATAGTGCACGCAGTGATAGTGCACGCAGTGATAGTGCACGCAGTGATAGTGCACGCAGTGATAGTGCACGCAGTGATGGTGCATGCGGTGATAGTGCACGCAGTGATAGTGCACGCAGTGATAGTACATGCAGTGATAGTGCACGCAGTGATAGTACATGCAGTGATAGTGCACGCAGTGATAGTGCACGCATTGATAGTGCACGCAGTAATAGTGCACGCAGTGATAGTGCACGCAGTGATGGTGCATGCGGTGATAGTGCACGCAGTGATAGTGCACGCAGTGATAGTACATGCAGTGATAGTGCACGCAGTGATAGTACATGCAGTGATAGTGCACGCAGTGATAGTGCACGCATTGATAGTGCACGCAGTAATAGTGCACGCAGTGATAGTGCACGCAGTGATAGAGCACGCAGTGAACGGTTTCTTAGCTTTAAGAGATTCCGAACTTATGGCAACTTTTTCTCGCGGCTTCGCCTGCGCCGATGTCGGAAATTTGCGGGTTAAAAGTATCCCACGTTCTAACCCAGACCATGCTCTATCTGTGTGCTTTTCAAATAACTCCGTTTAGACGTTTAGCCGTAAGAAACGTGACAAACAGACAGTGTCTTTCGCATTTAAAATATTAGTATGGATTCTTTATAGCGGACTCAAGGCATGTCCTAGTCGCTGGAAAAAATACGTACTTAAAATAAAAATATGTGTTACAAACATGAACGACGAGTCCAAGACATGAACTGGGTTTGTTTGCATCCAAGCTCCATTCTAACCTAATTTGTCTACCGGCTTGGTCTTCGCACGGTACAGATAAAACCTACCCAATAAAATCTCCTCATCTGTAAGTACTCACCCACAGCTGTTTCTATAAAGACATCTAAAAACGGCACAAAAGACAGCAGACATGTTCAACTACGTCCGGTAAGTACCAGGACAGCAGAAATCCTTGAGAGCATACAACAAAACGCTCTCATGTCCAGAGGCACATAAATCAAGCGCGCCATACATCACCCGGTCAAAAGGAGCACCTCGCTAATGGTCCGGTGATACGGCGCAGTGGACGCTGAACGTCTTATTTTTATGTGTTTTCTTATTGGGTGATTAGGTATGAATTAGTAGCTAGTAGTGGAAAATAAAAATCATTTAATTGTTCAGTTTTTTTTTACAGTTTGTTAGTTCACTAAGGGCTGATTTTTTAATACTCTGATAACTTTATTCGAGGAATAATTTCGAAATTTTGACAGTCATTTCGTACAAAAAATGTCAAACGTCAATTTTATTCGTCGAATAAAAGTTATCTGGCGATATAAAAATCAGTATGTAACCAATTTGTCAAGTGTATATGTAAATAAAACCCATAAGAGATTTTATAAAAGTTCATTTATTGTAAATCAAAACCCTAATTTTCGAAGGAAAATGTTATGAAACATACTTCACTTTTTAAAAAAAATTAGGAAATTACAAAATAAAATTTATTATTATTAATATTATCTGAAATGCGGTGTTAGGCAAGGCAGGTTGACCTCCCTGAGTTTCATTAACCTGTTTGTTAACCAGCTGATTGGCAGGCTCAGCGGAACCATGGTCAGATGCTCAATAGATGGAAGAATGATCAGCAATATAAGTTATGCGGACGACACGGTGCTGTTGAGCCCGTCAGTGAGTGCGCTCAGGTGACTTCTGGGCATTTGTGAATCATATGCCCTGTCAAATACATGGACTCAAATATAATGCTAGTAAGAGTGTTCTCATGCTATACATAACAGGGAACAAGGCTCCCTCAAACGTACCGCCAATTAAGATCGGTGGGTCGGCACTAATGAGGATGTTTAAAGTAAAATATTTGGGTCACATGCTGACATATCGGCTACAGGACAATTAAGACCTAGAGAGGGAAAAGGGAGCGTTGGCAGGTCGCTGCAATATGTTGGCCCGCAGATTTGCACGATGTACCTCAGATGTAAAACTGTTACTCTTTAGAGCCTTTTATCAGTCTTTTTACACGTGCAGTCTGTGGATCAACTTTACGCGGCGGGCTTGCAACGCCCTGCTTATTCAGTGCAATGACGCGCTGAGTGCAGTGTTGAGATAACCCCGGTACTACAGTGTTTCCGCAATGTTTGTGGATGCTTCCATCGACGATTTCGTCTCCATCATTAGGAAAATAACTGCATCGATGATGAGCATGGTCCGTGGTAGCACCAACACTGTCCTCAGAACGTTAGCGTGCAAAATAAACAGTTCTGTTACTGTGTACCGTACGCAAAATACGCGCATTGACGTGGAGTTGCGGGCACCAGCGCGTATTACCTATTACTGTGTACTGGGCAAGTGTACACCTATACAAAAATAGTAAATAGACAGTTCTTATTATGTCACGTCTTGTTTTGTTTACTAATTACGATACTGACACTTTTTTTTCTTGTTTTTTTTACTATTATTATTTTTTTTATTTTTATTTGTAATACTAACAAACCTACTAACGCTGTATTTTTAAAAAAAGTATGGAAGTATGTCTGAAATAAAGATAAATTATTATTTTAAATAGGTAAATTAACAGTATTCTTTTTTTAATCACGTATCATACGACGAACCTTTTAGCAACTTCAAACAACGGTTCTCATCACACCGTTTTTAAAAAGAATTATTTCCGCACAAAAACAGCAAAGAATAAAACTTTGTTTTACAGCTCTTCAAGAAACATTCTACCATCCGCAGCAAAACTGTAGCAAACAAAGTACAAAATTATCAAAACTTACAGCACTATAACCCGGCTAAAGCGCGCATGCCCCTAGGCATTGCTCGTTCTAGGTGGAGAATGGCCTATTAAAAGCTGCACACCTTTCATATCGCGCAGGAGGCTACACCCGGAGGATAAAATTTAACAACGACGTTAACTTCGAGTGCAAAATAAAACATGCATTTGAGTTGATCGCGAGTGCAGTAACTGGGCGATAGCGGTTAGTTTTTTTTTTACAGTTACGTACTGGACTCCAGTACTTTAGAAAAGGAAATATTAAAGGTAAAAAAAGAAAGAAAAAGAAGGTAAAAGAAAGTGAAGGTGAAGTGAAACTAAATGTCTATTTATAACCTACTAGCTGGGGTACCCGGCTTCGCTCAGGAACATTCCAGAATGTTCTGGAATGTTGTGGAATGCTCTCGAACACTCTCGAATGTTCTGAACTGTTCTAGACATTTCTAGAGGGCGAAAATTCCAGCCCTTATATCATCATAATCATGCCCTTCAGGTAAAAACGGCAACCTTCTTCATGGACAGGAGACAGAGGGTTACCACACCATATAAATCCCTTGATCGTACCGGGACTCATTTCTGAGTTTTAGCGGCACGCACATTGTACATTTTCTTTTATAAAATATATTAGCTGGGGTACCCGGCTTCGCTCAGGGAGTTGATATGAAATTGTGTGGTAGTTGGAATAAACTTTAAAACAACAACTACAACAAACAAGACACACAACTACAACTTTACAAATTTTTTATTGAATATACATTCTAACTGCAATACTTGTTTATAAACAACATTTTTCATTTTTCCGGGGTATGTACGTATAAATTTTTCGAATTTCCTACTCAGTGATCTAGGATGTTCCTGAATACCCTCGAATGTTCCCAAACATTCCACAACATTTCAAAATGTTCCTGAATGTTGTGGAATGCTCTCGAATACTCTGGAATATTCTGGACTGTTCTAGAAATTTGTAGAGGGCAAAAATTCCAGCCCTTATATCTTCAAAAGCATGCCCTTCTAGTAAAAACGGGAACCTTCTTCATGGACAGGAGATAGAGGGTTACCACAACATATAGCTCCCTTGATCGTACCGGGACTCATTTCTAACTTTTAGCGGCACGCACATTGTACACTTTCTTTTATAATGTATATTGATTGATTATTGGTAAAGAAGAAAAAGCGCGTCTCGAACATTTTAATGGTTAAATAAGGTCGGGCCTTTAATTAGCTGCAGTAAAATTACACTTCCTACTGTCATTTCGTTAAAAAATGTTACCACACTATCTCTGCTAGTGATGTAATTAAAACGCAATGGAACGTCGTTTTAATTTATATATTAGCAATGGACCAGTTTTGATTGAACAGTACAAAATCAAATATTCTTTGCATTCATCTGAGATAATATATGTATATTGTAGTTTTAGATCAACGTAAATACATAATTATTTTACTAAAGAAAATTTTGTTTATTTTTTTACTCTAAAAATCCCATTAAATATATAGATCTAAGAAATCAGTGTTTTTAAATAAAATGTTTTCATTGGGAATAACGTTTACTATAGAGAATTATTTTCAAAACACCAAAAACCTCAAAAATAAGAATATTTCAAAATCAAATTCGATCGCTGATGTGATGACAAAAAAATTATATTAAGCATTGCTCAATGTTTTTATTGTAAATTTATATTAACTTTAATGTCATTATAAATATCATCCTCTAATGATATTATCCAATTTCCCTCTTTTTAGGGTTCCGTACCTCAAAAGGAAAAAGGGTCTTTATACAAGGAACGGGGGTTCAAATTTTGAAGTGAGTTAACCGTATCATGTGGGATATCGTATGAAAGGGCTTTATTGGCACAAGCTTAAACAGATTTTAAATTATTTCTATGATGAAGACTGAATAAAAAAAAATTGCCTCTTTTATATGTATAGGTACCTAATAACTTTGGTGTATGTAGTACCTAACGGTTTGCACTGTTTCGCGTACCTACTTAGTCCTTTTTAAATTTTGTAATTAACCACAACCCTAAATAGGTACCTACCTACTTAAGTGGCTTGTACCTAGCAGAATTATAAATATTCTATTTTAATAGGATATTAAACAAACATAGGTAATTATAATTTCGGGAAAAGCTCGGAAAAAACTGCGAGACTCGATTCCTTAACTATTTATAATATGTACCTACCTATGTACTGAACCCTCGGTGGAAGAGTCCGACTCGCACGTGTCCGGTTTTTTTTTTTATTTGATTTGATTTTGATTTTATTAAATCAATTTAACATTGATCGATTTTAAATTTAATTTTCATTGAATAAATCGATTCTTTTGTCACATCACTATTTACATTTCGTTAAAAAGTGGTAACACATAAACTGTAATTTTACTGGAGCAAATTAAAAGTTTACGGTATAGGTGTGACTTATAACAATAATAGCTTGTCGCCCGCAGCCGCCGCCTGCGACTAACGGCATACTGGATAGGTATTTTTGTCAGCTTTACGATAAAATAAACTCGCTGCTGAATAAGTTTATAGTAGATCATTCACTAAGGGGATAAAGCAGTGTCTTAATGTCGCGGGCGCTATTTTGAATCCTGAGTGCAGTGAGGGATTCAAACTCGCTCAAGACACGAAGACACCTATATCCCTGAGGAGAATACTCTACCTTTCACATGTACTGCGAGGTAATAAAAACCAATTCGATTATCGAATTAGTAGTTTTTTAAACTGCTATATAACCGGGGAATACCTAGTTATGTGCAGTGTTATACACTATATACCCGACTACGTGACAGGACAGGGTAATGTTTTTATGCGTGCTTAACTGTGTATCTTTGTATGTGGAGTTCCTTATAAGTACCCTCGAAGTATCCTAACGGTCGGATGGATTTTAATACATGAGGTGTCTATCGACTCGTTTGGGTCATGCATAGGTTTTGTTTTTATAAAATCAAAATGGCGGATTTTAGACAACAAGAAAGGTCTTGAAAATAATATTTAGTACGTTTACTATGTGGCGTATCAAAATAGAGGGCTGGGCTTGATGAGATGATTCCAAAAATAAACCACACTAAAAGGATTCAAATTAAAATAACATGACAAAATCAAAACCCGATTGCAACTAAGACTCAAAACTAGCTCACTTTTCAAGCAGTCTGATGCAGTTTGCGACATCAAATCTGAGATTTTAGTAACCAAAATAACATACCTACTGCCTGTCGGGCTTTTTTTATTTTTTCAATCTAAACTTTTCATCAAAAACACATCATCTCCCTAGCCTTTTCCCAACTATGTTCGGGTCGGCTTCCAGTCTAACCGGATGCAGCTGAATACCAGTATACATGGAGCGACTGCCTATCTGACCTCCACAACCCAGTTACTGGGTAATACGATACCCCTAGGTAAGACTGGTTGTCAGACTTTCGGGCTTCTGACTACCCGTAACGACTGTCAAAGATCTACGAATGACAGCCGGAACCAACGGCTTAACGTGCTTTCCGAGGCACGGAGGGGTCTTGGTATGTAAAAATGGTCACCCATCCACAGACCAACCGCGGCAAGCGTAGCTTAACCTGATCGATCGACCTGTGCGGCTGTTATTATTTAGCCACGTGCCCCCCTTATCATCAAAAAAAAATCCTATTGTGTTTTCATCAAAAACACAATAGGATATAATATCGTTAATGGAACGTCAGCCCAAATCCAACATTCAAACGCGGGGGTATAAGCGCCACTGCAACTGGTCATTTTGTTCGTCGATGGTGACTACAACCTATGAAGTGAGAACTCTTTGGTCGACCTGTACATTAATAGACAAAAGCGTTGTTTTTTTTTTTTTTTGTTAATATTTTCTTACGATTTTCTCAGTTGACGTTCCAAATTCAAATCAGATTAATGACCAGCGGGTCATAATGAAATTCAGTACAATATTAATGCCTGGCTAGAGCCTAGGGCTTAAATGACTTGCTTTAGGTTAGGTTTGCATGACATATAATGTGATGTTAGCGAGCAGGTGGTGTGAAAAGTATTTTTAGTTTTTATAACTCAAAAAACATCTAGAAATAGAGACGAACTAGTTAACACCCGAGTAACAAACAAACAACGCACCTAGCGACTACAAATATTTGCACATAATATCTGTTCTATACACGCAGCTGCATCCGGTTAGACTGGAAGACGAACCCAACATAGTTGGGAAAAGGCAGGCACATGATGATGATCCATTCTAAAAACAAAACGTAATCCCGGTACAACACAAAGAACTAGTTTTATACGGACGTAACTGGAACAGACAGACGGCGGCGAGCCATGCCTCTCTAATACGAACATTTTGCTTCACAACTCCACTTCAAAAACTCAATTTACAAAGTTCCCACACAAAATATAAGAAAATCAAAGGAATGCGGGAAACGTCACTACTTTAACCAATTCTTGACAATAAACAAGTTGACTATAAGACATGCTCCGCCAGGCGAGTCGCTCTGCTGGGAGCCGACGGGCGCGCCCGGGCGCAAAGCGAGGCTCACGAAAGTACACATTCGGCGTTTTGTATAAAGTTGGGATTTCTTTGCGTATATCATATGAAGTACAAAACTACTCATCAAACGAAATTAGACTCTATTCATCATATCATAGAGCACAAATTAGGTAATGTAGTGTTGTATATCTCAAAGGAGCGATTTAAACCATGTTCAGAAATGCTTGTGGTGAAAGCTTTCTTGGCAGAGTTCTGCTTGCTGTTTTATTTTTTTAAATCGCGATTTATGTTCGCGGAGATGTTAAGGTATTTTAAAGGGTCTCGGTTTTCTTGCTTCTATAAAATTATGCGTTACGAGACGTTGAAAAATGAAATAAGTTTATGAGACGGAAATAAATAGCCTTGGCTCTGAAAGTGTGGCTTTCTTGCATCAAATGTATTAGTTGGAAGCGTTTGTGTCGTTGGTTAATGTGTTTAATTTAGAAGACTCTCTTTGCCGTCTTATTTTTTGCATTTTTTTATTTTTTTGCCTATACTGTCCCACTGTTGGGCAAAGGCCTCCTCTAAAACCTTCCAGGAACCCTTTTCCCGCAGCACCTCGAACCAGCACTCGCGGTGCGCGTCCCTGGGGGTCTTTTGCCTTATGGTAGCAAAATAACAGTTCAGTTCTTTAGTGTTTAGTTCGTAGAACAAGTCATATCATATTTTTAACTTCGTTTCTTGCAACTTCCATGCACCGGTAAACAGCTGATATGTTCAGTTGCCTTTGTTATTTTAAACCAGAAATGGAAATAAAAATGAGTATCCTGTTTTCATCTCGACGTTAAACTCTTTTCTCTACAGTGTAACAGTATCCTTTATAAAAGCTTAGTGAATTCCAAATGCGATCCGTTGTGGTTGTAACTCGTAATATATACTGATAAACATACAATGCACCGACGACTTCAAGTCCAAAATTATGTAAACACGCCCACAAATTCGTCATCATTCACCGACTCCCTTCACCATAAACGCCAATTCTTCAAACCGATTTTATTCCTATTTTAATTTTAGTCGAACCCTTAGCATTTCCCGAAAGTCGACTATCTTTGAGCGAACAAATCTTCTGTCGTCCATAAAATCGTTTACTGCCGACTTTCAGTAATCTTTTCGCAATGTAAGCATTTCAATCAAATCAAAATCATTGTAGTAAAGCTTCTGTAAGGCAGTGCAGGCTCATAATTGGGGTAAGGAGGAATAAAAGTGTCCGTCTTGGATCGTAAACATGAGGAGAGGTGGGCTTAAGGAGGTGTTATGAGCCCCTGGAGGAGGGAAGTGCTGTGAGAATCACTTTATGTGGCTTGTGGTCTGAGCTTGATGTCTAGAAGAACTGGACAATTGAAAGATGTGTATGTAGAGTCGGTGCTAATTTATTTGTCACAGATTGTAATTGCTTACAATCTGTGTGTGTGTGTGTGTGAATTTGCTTATCAGTTTTTAGTTGTCAAAACTAATAAGCAAATTATTAAAAATAATATTTTTTTTGGACGCGATGTGATTGTTGAATAAATTAATGAATATTGGTCATAACTAGTCCACCGCGCAGTTAAAGTTTTTTAGGTTCAGGTACGGTTTATTGGTCTTAGACAGTTGATTGTTCTAAAACAAAACTGAAAGAGTGTCTCGAATTGGATTGGAATACATTCTACAGTTTCTGATGTATTTAGATTTTAGGCGATAACGTTTTATCCAGACTATATTTATTTATTTTACCTCGATGCAACATAAATGCTTCAATGGCGGACTTTACATTCATAGCTATTAAGAATTGTTTTCGTGTTTACTCGCACTGTTCAAGGTCTGAGGACATACGAGTACACGTGCTTACGGGAAGCGCTGTAACACAATGCTAGATGCTTACACTCGTGTTCATCTTATTATCAAACTACAACTATTTGCAGCAGACGAATCGTTTCGAAAATTTCCAATAGCTACTATATTTTAAAATATGTTGTCTTCATATATTCCAGGAAAGCAGTTTCTAGAAATTATCTCTATCCAATGACTTAATGTGGAGAGAAATGTTTCACAGAGAACTAAACTTTATTTAGAACAAGTCTGATAAATAAATGTACAATTGCCTAGCATCTTAATATTGCTAGAACCCACTTATGAAAGCTATACACCATAAGAAAGATATCAACTTTATGAAATGTAATATTACAGTTGTACTTACCTATATCTAAGTTATTCACCTACTCCACACAAAATAGCCAATAAATAGCGTAAACTTGCAAACTAATCGCCTCCGAGTACCGCAGTAATTCATGTCCCTACGTATGTTGGACTGGTACTTAATAATGCCTAAGACCGGTACCTGCCCGGAGGTACCATTAGCTAACTAATTTAGGAACCTAGGTGAATCAACAACTTTCTCTGAAACACTTTATTTATTAAAATGGAAAACGTGCGTGTTTTCACGTGATATTTAGGTCTTCCTTGAATATTAACATGCCTCATTATACCTGTTTAAAAATACAGTCAACAAAAGTGAAAAGTACAAAAAATCGATCAGTAAAACCAAATGAGATGATTGCTGCGACCTCGTAGCAGGAGAAGCAAATACACTATTTCGATCTCGCAATTACAAGATGAAACGTAGAAACAACAGCATCTGCTAATGGTAGTTTGTGTAGTGTAATAACTGGAAACAACAACACACTAACAGGAAGTCCAAAGTGAATTATTAATAATTTCAAAAATGAGCTGCTAACATAATTTTTCTTCCCACAACTACAATTTGTATTATTACAAGTAGTAACTATTATCATTTGATAAACATTGAGAAATGAGTTTTGAACTTTCCCCTCGTTCGCAACAGTTCCTATTTACTTGTTTTTACGACATGTTGTTATTCAAATATCTTGGCAGCAGTACATATACTTGAATGGTAGTAAAACTTTGACAACAGAATGATTGCTCGTAAAGTATATGCTAATATTATTTACTTGCATTCTCGATTTACTGTTTATGACAGGAAAGAAGAAGGTTCGTTTTTCACGGAATACTATAGGGATTTCCCGTGAAGTCGGTGGTCGAAAGCGAAGCGCTGTGGTGGCCCAATGGTAACGGCCGCGACTTACGAGTTGTAGATCGGAGGTTTGAACCCAAGCAAGCACTTTACTTTAAGTAAATTATTTCATCACCACTGCTCTCAAAACGGTGAAGGAAAACATCGTGATGAAACTGGCATGTCCTAGAACCAAAATTTCGAAAACATGTGACATCTACCAATCCGCACTGGGCCCGCGTGGTGGATTACGGCTCACTCCATCTCCCAGAGAGGAGGCCTGTGTCCCAGTAGTGGGGAAATTATAGGCTAATTATGCTGTGGGCGAAAATATACCAAAATCTACTTGATCTGAAATCATAAACTCTGTTTTGTTACATTGTTTTAAGTTTTTTTAATTGATGCAAATGATTAAGATTTCATAGAAAAATTGGTTGCAGGAAAACAATAATTTTCGTTATTTTAGGGCTATGAAATTCAGAACAAACAAAGTAACGCTCGTGTAATTTCAATTAAACATATTTCAATTGGGTGGGCTCTTACAGAGCAGAAGTAAAAAAAAAAAATACGCAGAATATTTAATGATCAATCGGGACATGGAACGTGATCAATCAACTCAGCCTATTGCAGACCACTGCTCGACATAGGCCTCTTCCAGGCTGCGCCACAACACCATGTCTTCCGCCTTCCGCATCCAGTCTGTCCCAGCCACCTTCTTTAGGTCATCCGCCCATCTAGCTGGGGGGCGTCCCACTCTGCGCTTTCCGATACGCGATCTCCGCTCCAGGACTCGTCTGCTCCACCGGGCACCAGCCCTTCGACAAACATGGCCAGCCCACTGCCACTTCAGTTTGCTTACAAGCTATGTCAGCAACTCCGGTTTTTTTCCGGATAATTTAATTCCTGATTTTATACTTCAAAGAGACTCCGAGCTTAGCTTGCTCCATAGCTACTGAGCGACTTGGAAAGATATTTACAACGTGATATTGACATAATTATAAAAAAATATAGTCCTCCAAACCGAATTTCGGCCATGGTGGCCTATCTTAGCTGTCGACGCCCAGGACCAACGGCTTAGCGTGCTTTCGGATGCACGGGGAATCACACCATTAAATTCCAAACTCCGGGCTATTACAAGTACTGAGAATATTCTACTAAAAACTATAACATATATTTACAAAATATGTGTATATAACAACATGTTATCCTGAATCAAAATAAAGCCGATTCAAACTTTCAACTAAAGCAAGACAGCTACTCCGTTACTTGGTACTTTATTAAATCCAATACGACCTCCTTAACTGTAAAGTTTATTTCTTGACTATTTTTAAAGTACTGATACTTCAAGTTTTACTTACCATCCAGTAAACTGTTGAGTCAGAGCAAAAACCTGTTTCAAGTTTATTTATTTCCACTAACTTAACTTATTTTAACTTAAAAAGTACCTAAGTAAACGAAGTTTTACTTAACTATTCGTAATATGTATGCTGGTGATTGCAAAAGAGTTAGGCAGAAGTGAAAATCGGCTATACTCTGTTAGTTCATTTGTTTGTGCTTCTGGTATCTTCTTATGCGGGCTTCACACAGGTGACTGTAGCTGCACGCGTTATTTTATTAGCTAGCAACGCGAATGTCCACAAGCTAGGATGCTTGTGACTTGCGTTTAATATCCACTTTTCGACTCTCAAATCAATGAGGTGGACAAGAAAACAACAAACGTAGCTCCACTGAGCTATCGAGCCACTTTGCTACATAGAACAAAGCGTAAAACGAAAGGTAGGTTGCTTTATTACTAGCGTGACCCGCGGCTTTGCTCGCTTCAATGTAGGGAAACACCCGCGCCCCTCAGCCCCTGGTCGAGTATACAACGTACTTAGCATTCATAGGAGAGCTGCTGTAAACTCGTTGTTGGTATTTTCCCATACAGTATAGGTACAATGTATGTGAAAGTCAGTTTAATGTATACATTTCTTTTTAGCACGGCTTAAAACTGGAGTTTGTGTTCAACGTTTCTGGTAAATTTGGATTCGTGTGCAAATTGTTGAAATTGAAATACAATGTCCTTAGATTTTGGGATGTAGGTTTATATTAAATGGGACACCTCAGTAGAATATAAAGTATGCAGTACTAATATTATGCCAGTGGAAAGAGAGTATGGAAGGCGTTTGCTCTGAAGTGGGACACCACAGACTTTTAATAATATTATTAAAGTACTCGAGATGGAGCAGAAATATTCCCGCGACGAAAATGTTCAGCAAATAGCACTCGTTAATTTGAATATTGCGATCTCACAATATCTCTAGATTCAGGAAAGTCAAAAGCATAAAAGCTGGAAAAGTACGGCCCATTGAAACACTATCCAACAGGCATGTCCCATAATAGATGCACGCCCTCAAATCCTAGTTAATAAACCAAGAAAACGACGCAAAGAGTTGTAAAATATGATAGAGGTGGCCCTCTGAATAGTTTCCGAAGGTTTGTTCCCAAGGTGATGTGGCGAGCGAGTGTCGGTCTGCATTCAGTTTTATGGGCGGCTAATAAAGTTTGTACCACGTGAAATGTTATTAAATTCAAGACGCTGTGACGTTGACGGAATGCTCCTCTCTGCGTAGTGTAGAACACAAGCTAGGAGCGTGGATGCGAAATGTAATTTGAAAAATTATATCTATGTTTTGCACTTATCATCATTTCAGCCGAAAGATGTCCACTGCTGGACATATGCCTCCCCCAAGCATCGCCACATTGTTCTTGTACGGCTCGCATCCAGAGGATTCCTGGTGCCTTCACACGGTCACCGGTCCACCTTGCGGAGGACTTCCAACGCTTCTGGGCGACTGACCTGACGGCCGGCAGCATCGCAGTTCTGCGAAAGCCTCAGAGAGCGATGGCCGTCAGAGTCATCAGGGGGTATCGCACGATCTCCTACGAGGCGGCTTGCGTACTGGCCGGATCCCCGCCCTGGAACCTCGAGGCAAAAGTATTCGCGTCATTGTATCGGTGTCACCACTGCGTCGACTGCCAGGAGGACACGGCGTGACACACGCTGGCAGAGTGTGCCGCTTAGGAGGAGCCGTGCCGTGCCCTCATCTCAGGAGTAGGCGGTGATCTGTCGCTGCCAGCCGTAGTCGAGTCTATGGTCGGCAGCGAAGAGTCCTGGGACGCGGTAGTTTCCTTCTGCGAAACGGTCGTCCCGCAGAAGGAGGCTGTGGAGGGAGAGGGAGATTTCGTCCCCTCACCCGGCCTGCAGCAGGCGCACCGGGCGTCGGCGGAGGACGGACAACGCCTTCTTCCAGCACCCCTAAATGGGTCCCCACACATCAGGACCAGAGGTGGCGGCGCGTAGTGTTCCACGTACGCCCCTCTTAGACGGGGAGAGTTTAACACCTCACTGACACGAGGAGGCCCGCAGAGGCGGGCCAGCACCAGCCGGAGGTTGCGGAAGTATCGTAAGTTCCCCGCGACCCCCGGCGTAGATGTGAGACGGAACACCGGGGTGGTTTTTAGTCAGTAAGAGTCTAACAGACCCCGCCGCCCACCGCAGGGCGGTGGACATCCATGAGGATTTACCACCACGAGGACAAAAAAAAAGCTCTTCCAAAGCTACGCCTTCCGCCTTCCGGTATGCGGTCGCAACTGTAAAACCGTTTCAAAATTGTCCGTGTGAAAAACTACTACAGTTATGTTATTGTAAGTGACACTGCCTACCTCGGGGTATCGGGGGAAATAACTTTATTTTCGGGTATATGTTCTACCAAAGATCCCCAGACCCTTTCTTTTCTTATGTGATGACGACGGTCAAAACATCTTCCCGTAACCATGAAGAATTCTACTCGAGAACAAAAACTGAAGTCGAACACTTTTGCTCTATTTACTTCTACTTAATTCAAGCACCAATGGTACAAAATGATTGCTTTATGTGTTAGCTTGTGTAACGACATAGGATTGGATGCTAGAATTAAAATGCATTTTTTAGAGTTTTGAAATAGAGTGATTGTTGTAATTTTATTAAAAGTAGAAAAATTACAAATTAGGTAAATCGCTCATTAACCATAACCAATTTCCAAAGTCAAAAATCTATTTTTCTATTAGTTATTCGGTTCCGTCTCCCGAGCTACAAGCCGTGTCGGCTGGCTACCATCCAGGCGGCGGCGGGCGATGTTAAGTTGCATTAGAGCCGTCACGCCATCGGTACGTTTGAAGTCGCATCTAATACGCCGAGGGCACGTTTTTCTCACTTGCCACCACGTATTTCGTTTTGAGTTCGACTTGACTCTCGAATTCGTGGATGGTTTCTGGAATTTTCCGTTTAATTTTGAAGTTGATACTGATAAATAATGTTGTGTCTATTTAATATACCGCATTTTATGGTAGTTTATTTTAAAGTGATGTTTTTAAATATTGACTGTAAAAATAATGCTTTATTGTTTGAATCGAGTTTAAAACAAATTCCATTATTTAAATGATTTCCATTTCAACCACGTCTAGATACATAATCCTCTAATGGTTAGCTCAGCTCTCAATTCTCAAACAAAAATACAAGTTTTCAGTTATAAAAATATTTTTTGTGTAACCATATAAAAACTATGAAATTATTTGAGTGCACGCGCGTACCGTCAGCATGTGCCAATGGCGCTCGGCATCGCACATTTTATAAAAAACAATTTTTTATCGCACCACTACTCGTATCGGGGGAAACAGTCAACACGACGCGTTGAATTTTAAACCGAATTATCTCACAAAAAAAAGTTCGTCTAAACCGTTTCGTAAAAAATTTCGTTCGAAAACCCATCCGTTCACGTTTCGCTCCTCCGGCCACGTTTCCGCGCGGTTTCTGTTCAAAAAGTTTGTTTGGACTGTGCGAAATTCGTTTGCTGAACAAATATTCATTTTTTTCGCCGTGCTCTGTATACAGCACTTTGCATTGTTTTTTAAACGGATGTCCTGTTTACTTTTGTCGGGGCCACGGTCGCGGTTTTATAGCCGTGTTTATTATGTCTCGTGTATGGCCCGCTTTATTTCGACTTTCGGCCCCGCTCGTCTCTGTTACAGTTTGAAAGATTTATTACATTTTTAATTGTTGCGGAAGCGCGCGCTGTAAACAGTTTCGTTTGATAATGTTTGTGCAAGTTTGCGGGATACATTGCTAGATTACTATGTTACAAACGTTTCTAGCTGAATGTACGTTTTAAATGTTGTTTATTATTGTTTACTCTAATAAATCAGTGCGGTAAACAGCTACACTTTCCGGTTAGTAGAAAAATGTTGAAGTGTCTCAGGTGTTTTCAACCTCAATATAGTGGATAAACACTAACAGCAAGTCATGAAGTAGCAAGCATGCTGCTATATTTAATCCTCTTTTTAAAAGAGTTATCTGTCATCTACGAGTATGTTGTGTATCAAGTCGTCCACTACTTAACGTTAATCAAAAGAAAGCAGAGATCAACGAAACTGACAGACAAACTAAACTTGCAAAATAGAATTAAACATCTATACCAAACATAGAATCAACAAAATAAGCAAGTAGAATCCTTAAAAACATTGTTTGCGCAATAATATTCAAATAAAATTCAAAGCACCAAGTAATAGAGTGCGCGGTCTGAACCGATCAAATAACTATTTGTTACAAAGAAGAGCGGCCGCCATTCCGATCACGTACTCAGAGAAGAATAATATATCCCACGGGAATTGTTATCACCGTCTAATATTAATAAACGTACTCTTTGTGGGATGTAGCGAGATTTTAGTAGAGAAGAATGAAGGCGAAAGCGCCAAGGAAGCCCCCGAAATTAAAATTTTCTTAGGTTTTTTTACAATTTGCCGTTCAATATCAAATTGTACTACAATGTTCAAAATATGAGACGCGGCCGTAACTAATATGCATGTATTATATATATGTATAATTATGATTGACGACTGTAACAAATATGTATTAATAGAATTAAAATCATGATTCAAATTGTCCTATTGAATGACTATTTTTCATGAAATCATGACATTTGAGGCCAATTCTTAAACTTTGGAAATTGTATTAATGATTCTTATGATTATAATTCTATAAATACATATTTGATACGGTCGTAAATCATATTTTGATCAATATTCTACCTGACACCGGCCTGCAAATTGCGAAAAAAACGATGTCACGGGCTGTCTTAACCCCTTTGTGAGCTACGGCGACATTTTTGCCTGGAGAATGCCAATGGGCAGATACAGCATCGGGCGCCGTCAGACAGACGGATAGCATGACCAGCCTAGAATGTCCCCACTGCTGGGACAGAGGCCTCCTCTCCGCGAGAGGGAGTTGGCTGTAGTCTACCACGCGGGCCCAGAACGGATTCGAAGATGTCACATGTCTTCGGTTTTTTGCTTCTGGGACATGCTGGTTTCGTGAGCAATGGTAAAGGAAGAAGTAAAGCACCTAGGTTCGAACGTACAACTCGTAAGTCGCTGCCGATTCAACTGGGACACCACTGCAGCTAACATATGTTCAGTTGGAGTCCAAACGTCATGTCATAGTTTGTTTATTTTTTTTATTTGCCCTAGCAACAACGAGTATGCGGTTAGCGGAAAAGCTTTTAACGTACTGACCTGTTAGTAGATTATAATTTTAATTCAAGTTGCTTTTTTAAAGAATAACCAGCGCAAAAATAAAGCACTTTTTTAACCTAGCAAAATAACTTACATAAAACATCAACCAAAGTATCATACACAAAAAAAAAAAAGAAACCAAATCACTCCAAAACATATATGTACCAACGACACCTAAACCAATAATTTTATCGTAAAAACTCTCCGATTTTAAGCTGAACTAAACCCATACCTTTTCCAGTCCTATATCGCTATATACTCGTATTTCAGCCCCATTCCCTATGCAAATCTTACTGTTTAAATAAACAGAGGAAAACGCAAGCAAATCCTGGACAAATACTAGTAGTTGGCAAATAAAATCTGTATCGGCTAGGAACGGATAGACATGAATAAAATATGTGTGGGTATTCAGTGAAGCTGGTTATTGATGATAGACATGTCTTGATGTTCGTGAGTCTGTTTCGGTAAATAGAGATGGTGTTATGATTTTATTGTGGTGTGCGGAAAAGTGGGTCATTGAATATGCTTGTTGTTGCAGACTTTTTTATTAAAAAGTTCAATATTTAGGCATCATTTTATTTCTGAGTTTTTTTTTTGGATTTATTGAATCATTTTGAGATCATACTGTTGTGTATCACGTAGGCATATGACCGTTTGTGACTGGCAAAAATGGAAAATTCAAATATATTTTTTTTTTTCAAACCTCTTTATTAACTCTCAATTACACCGCAAGCCTGCCAGGGATAATAGGACATTAATAGGTCGTTTGCACAATATACTCAGGGCCAGTCGTAAACCACATCAATGTTGCCAGCCTTCCATTATCCCGTACGTATTTATTGCTCGCTGCCCATAATTTCACCTTACTTTAACATTTACGATGTGCTGAGTTAAAATAAAGCCACACTCAATCTGGGAGCGAAATACGAAGGGATCTCAGGCACTCTCCAATATTCAATTTATTTTCTAACAACTACACTGAGTACACGTTCAGTATACGTGTACCTAAGCCCACAGAGTAGAAAAGTTCTTTCAACCTCGCAACTAGGAAGTCAGTTGGAACATGTTCCATGGGGTGTTGTTTTAGGCTGTGGCTGTGGATGCGGCTTGCATTACAAATGTACGCACGAATTCTCAAAGGACGTCCACTGATTGAAAAAGAAAACAGCTTCGCCGCTGTCCGATTGATTCTTTGTGCCCTCACCGTGTATATCTTGTCTTACATAGACCGGGAGCTCGGAACATGAACGGAAATCGATTTCATTTTTAATTTGTAGGAACTATTGTTTATCAAGTGACCTGTAATCTGCAGAGTACGACGTAGTTTGTTACAAAAAGGTAGGTACATTGTTTTGTAGTTGGTACGTTCAATTAGAAGTTCGGAACAAAATAGTCCTTGTTATGTAACGCGCTAGAGGTAAGTTAGATGTTTTCTCAGCCGTCAGTAGTTTTCAATAATTAATTAATCAATTACCTACTTTTAATAGATCATTTTCTATGAAAAAGTCTGAGTATTTAATTATGTAGAAGAGTTACATCATCGTCTAGAACTTTCCGCTCCAATTTGACTAAAACTTGAAACGTGGTGACAGCGTCATTTAAAGCCACTTACAGTCTTAATGTGCAGCGTTTAACGACCCTGATACCTATAAAGGGTCATCCCTACGCACGCCATAAACCCCTGCTCCATTAATTAACTTTTACTACTTACATGACATGATTACCTCCCGATAACCCTATTTCCATTAGACCTTTAAATCAGTATAAAACATGTAGGTATGTTTTATAGCTGTGTAAAAATAGTCATAGTCAAAATCATGTAGGTATTTTAATAAGTCAATGTATGCTGGAAGTTGATAGAAAATTCCATATTTTGAATTCTGGTGGTTATTTCAATGATGTTTTAAGTTTAATGAAAACAATTAATAAATATAGTCCTCCAGGCCGAATTTCTGCCAAGACCAGGCTTCGGCGCGGGACATACATATTATAGTGCAGGCGTGTGCGCGCAGACACAGGTGCACTCCCTCTTCCCTCACTCTCATAGTCCGATGGGACGGCAATCCAACACGGCCGGAGAAAGATCAGGCGGAGGGCTTAACGTGCTTTTCGAGGCACGGGTATATCACACCGCCAAGTTCCAAACTCCGGACTCTTACTAATAAATTCTCAATTAAAAAACCCAATAAAACCATAGTCATAGTCAAGGAAACATTGACAGTAAAAGGTTTTATATGTTCAATTATTAACAATCGGCATCAAATACAATGTCGAGCGACGTCATCAAAGTTTAACAACAGGCCAAACTTAAATTATAGTTTTTGTTATCTTTAGCACTACAGCAGTATTATTTTATCAGAGCTCTGTTACCGAATAGCGAATTGCTTAAAACACCAAACAAAGTAAAACATTATTTATTTGTCATCCCGGCTCCCACACTCTCCCAATGGTTCGTACAAACAGTGTCCGTTCCGGTCTGTTCGTTACGTAGCACTTCTGCACGTCACTCGTTAGTTGTATGCAAAATTACTGAGAATTCTCTACGACTACTCGTACCACATTTTACTGTATCTGAAACATATCGGGTAAGGTTTGCTTAAGGTTTAGTCAGAACCTAGCTTACTTTGTAGTACAGAATACCAACGATGTTGCATTCGCAAATGTTGGCGCTCATACGATTTTTTTTTGCTAATGACCAATGGATGGAATAAAGCGATTTCCGGGCCTTTAAGGTTTTCCTTTTATATTCTTATTCATCAATACTAGGATAACGATAACAATGACACATGAAATATGAATACACATCTCTCCACAGTTGACCCTTGATTCCCAGTAAACAAAACATTTCAACAAACGTCAACTATTCTGGAAACTAATATTAACACACTCTAGTCAACACACACGCTAACGTTTCAAATTCCAACAAAGTATACCGTTTGTACTCGTAGATAAAGTTTAATGAAAAATCGACACGATCGTACCAGTCTGACAGTTTCCAGTCATTCACGCGGTAATAGGTTAGTGTACCTAGAAATCACGGGGCTTTACAATTTAAATCATTCCTCATTTTGTTTGCCAATTTATATGAACGATTTGGCTAAATGTTATGTTGATATTACCCGTTATTTAACTATGGTTGCAGGTTTAATTACGGGAGCTCTGAGAATGGAACCGTTTTGAATTTGGTTTGTTAATTTATCGTCGTGGTATATAATTATTTAGAACATTATTGGTACAAAGCGTTGCTGTTGTGGAACCTTTTATGTACTTTCATAGTTGATTTTCAGTGAATTAAGGTGAAGGAGACGTTGAGAGGAAACATATGGCATTAATAGAATTGCCACCAGAAAATACGGCAGTCAATGTCGTAGAATTCTTCCATAATTGGGTTAGGAAATTGTGAAAAATGTACAAAACTAAAGTTAATATCGCCCACTTTCTTACTTCAATTTTGTACTACTTGCACACATCATCTGCCTAGCCTTTTCCCAACTATGTTGGGGTCGGCTTCCAGTCTAACCGGATGCAGCTGAATACCAGTCTTTTACATGGAGCGACTACCTATCTGACCTCCACGACCCAGTTACTAGGTAATACGATAACCCTTCGTAAGACTGGTTGTCAGACTTTCGGGCTACTGACGACCCGTATCGACTGTCAAAGATCCACGAATGACAGCCGGGATCAACGGCTTAGCGTGCTTTCCGAGGCACGGAGGGGTCTTGATATGTGAAGATGGTCACCCATCCACGGACCAATTGCGACAAGCGTAGCTTTACCCGTGCGGCCGTTATTAGTTAGCCACAAGCCCGTACCACTACGGATGGATATAAGACTCAAAATGTTTGCTCGTTACCTACGTACAAATTAATCTTAGTATACGAGTATACTATGTATTAGAACCCCTAAATTTTTGTAGAGTTAGTTGTATATACGCATGAAGGTGCAATTAACTTATTAATTTATTATAATAAGTCAACCAGACAGAACACTGCACACTGCAGTGTACCTACATTATATTTTCTATCACATTTTTCATATTTTTTTAATTTTCTGTCTATGTATTAGTATTTATTATTGTATTTTATAGTCATTTCCTAGCGTTTTATCCCGATGTTGCACACGCCATGTTTTGTCTCTGCATCACCCTTAGTTTGACTGGTAGAAAATGCCTCAGACATTAAGTCCGCCTTTGTACAGTATTTTTTTTACTTGTGCATAAAGTTTTAGTAAATAAATAAATATTTTACCGCCACAGTTGTACAAAAAAGGCCATTTGCGGTCTTATAGGTCTTGACCTGAAAACTTGAAATTAAGCATAAACCCAAGGGTTTATGCTTAATTTTCAAAACGTATTTAAAAAATGCTATAAATGTCATCATCATTCAGCAGAAAGACGTCCACTGCTGGACATGGCCTCCCCCAAGCACCGCCACTTCAACCGGTTCTGTGCTTCTCGCATCCAGCAGAATCCTGAGGTCTTCACTAGTTCACCGGTACACCTTGTGCTATAAATGTATTTAATAGATACATTACCATTGACTTCAAAACGTCTTTTCGCTCGGTGGTCACCCATCCACAGACCCACCGCGGCAAGCGTAACTTAACCTGATCGATCGACCCGCGCAGTTGTTATTACTTAGCCACAAATAGTACTTGCACACAAACGATTGAGAACAAGTATATTTTTTTGAGCACAATATCTTTGATCCTTAAAATCAGGAAAATAAACCGACAGTGTCCACGTATCTCAGTCGGAAAGCAAACCTCAATAACGTGGGGCTCTGTGCAATGAAGACTAATGTCCCTACAACGGAGGGCCTTTGGATCGAGTGCTCACCGCTCGGCGTCAGAGACGAACAACAACGTCTTTGTTGTGTTCAGCGTTTGTCTCAACATTGTGCTGTTTAGATGTCGTTCTGTTTACTTTTATAGTTTCAAGTATTTAGGATAACAGACAAATATACGATTATTATTGAAATCATATGATTGAAACTATATGCTTGAAATCATATGATTGAAATTAATTTTCCTTTTTTACTTTTTAGGGTTCGGCGCACAAAAGGTGCCAAGAGAACCCTATTACTGTCCGTCTGTCTGTCAGCGGGCTGTATCTCATGAACCGTAGGTAATAGGTAGCTAGTTGATATTTTCACAGAATGTGTATTTCTATTGCCGCTAGTGTAAAATATTGTACGGTGGTACGGAATCTTTCGTGTGCGAGTCCGACTCGCACTTGGCTGCTTTTTTATCCTACGCTCCCGCTTACGTACCTGTTCAGTTTATTTGACGATTTGTTACTCAAAACATCCTTTATACAGTATACAGTATATTTACTTTTTACTTTTGATACGTATTATGGAAACTACGAAACGTATATTGCAGTTGCATAGATAGTATGTTGTATACCTAATAAATATACATTCGATATCACCATAAATCCTTGAAATAAATTCGCACGTCTGACCTGTCTCCACCGCATTGCTGTCCAACACACCACTTGTGTGTGTATGTTTATTGCAAAAACTGTCTCGGGAGCTTTGTCGTGATGAAGGCAAGTGACCTTCTAGTTGTGTGATGCAGAGCAGCAACCAGCCATTCGGGCGGTACTTAGGGCTGTCCGTAGTGTCCATTCTGTCAATACTTCGGGGAGAAAAGTGTTTAAATTAAATTGTTAATGTCAATCGCGTAGGAATTTCGTTTACAACTTCAAAGGATTGTTTGACGTAATCTACACCCGTTACGAGACTATTTATTATATAACTGCTGAAGCTCTCGACTTTTTTTATTGGTCTTTAAAAATGTTCTTAATTGCCAGTACGGTTATTAAAAAAAAAATTGTGCGTTCGGGGGCCCGATATGCGATACTCTCACGCACGCATGGAGCAACGCTTTTTCGTTACGTAACGATTTCTACCAGTAACGAAATCACTCCTACCGCAAGCAGAGATACAAAACTTCGTCCCAAAAAAAAAATTGCACTTGTACGAGTTACTTTTTTTTTAAACTTGATTCATGAAACGAGAGGACTTTTAACAAACAACATATAGTATACATACAGATCAGTATTATCCTGGATAATCAATCAGAGAAAAACAATACAATATTGATCTGAACGTGTGCTTTTGAGAGCTTCCGTGTTATCGTTAGCGAACCCCGTAAGGAAAAAGGAGTAAAGATTACATTCCAAGTAGAATTTGATATAAAAGAAAAACAATATATTATGATCAGCTTTTATCCTCGAAAAGTCGTAACATTTGAGTGAGTGGAATTTTTCTGCACGTGTAGATAAGAAATTGACTGAGAACTCTTCGCTATAAGTTCCTTTGAACTGTAAAATGGTCCATTATTACTTTAACCCTTTCCATTTTATGTAGTTACGTATTATTTTAACTCTTTTATGTATAAAACCAACTAAGTAATGATAAACAATGCCCGAAAAACATTCAGCAGCACTGAGGCTGATGCCGACGAAGATGGATGGCGGGACGAACGTGACTCCAGACAGAATTGGTCCTCAGTAGCGCAAGAATGGAAAGAAAAAAGAGAGGCAGTGGCCCTGAAAAGATACGACACGGTCTAAAAATAACAATAAACATCTAATAATAGCTTTTGCAAAGTTTTAGTTCTCTATTCGATTCAATAACCTACACACCATAAATCAGCCTACAACGTTCCCACTGCTGGGACACGGGCGTCCTCCTTGTGAGAGGAAGTGGGCCGTAATCTACCACGCAGGCCCAGTGCGGGATGGTAAATAACCTACAAAAGAATAGGTAATATTAAGTTAAATAATACGTATTTACCTTTAGTCAGATAATATTCATTAAAATTGAACGTGAATAAATGCTTTTTATTAACTTTTTATCCCATGTGACATCCTTGTTTTCCTGTTTCACTAACGTGACCCAAATTCTGATGATGGTACGAATTCAGTGCAAAAACATATTGAAATTAAATTCCGCACGAGAGGTATGGCATGTGTCAGACACTACGGTAAAAGTTTTTGTCGTTCCCGTATACTAGTGAGTAGTGAGTGGTACTGGATTTAAGAGCTATTGGATTTTAGAGTAACTAAAATGTATTTGTCTGAGCTTGCTTTGTTAAATTGTAACAAAGAATATAACATAACCTACCTATAAGCGTTTCTAAATTTAATGTTAGCGGCAGTAGAATTGTCATTCATAAAAAAAAAATCGTCGTTATGCCAACAAGTTCAAAAACGCATTATATCACATTTGTATTAATTAAAAATTAAACAAAAAACTGCACAACCATACTAAAACAGCCCTCCAATATTCTCTTCATGGGACAACGCCAATCCCTAACTCGAAATCTTCACGACATTACCACCAGTGAATTGATCTCCAAATTAACAGGCTAAGGAAGAAGCACGAAACAAGGGGGAAGAAAAAGAAAACAAAAAAAAACTGTAAACGTTTCATTGAAATACATAAAGGCCCACATCAAAATTCACTTTGTTCGCTGGGAGGCGCAATAAAAGTCGTGGGACGGGAACTGACGCGCGCTGAGCCTGTGATAAATAAAATAAATGCCCGTCAATCTGATCAGGGAGAGATCTTTACCAGGACCCCAAGATCGATAATCCACAATGTTCTGATTACATTGCTGGTTTAATACCAAATGACAAAAGTAGCGTTACAGAAGATAAGCAATGGAATGGAGAAGTATGTTTTGTTGCAGCTATTGTCAGTTGTGTAGAGGATTTTTTAGATGGGACGGCTTCAAGGGTTTTGAAGCAGTATCTTGGGGATCCTGAGTAAGCTGTTGTTGTACTAGAGTTTGTAAACGATATTTGTTCGCAGACTAATGCAAACAATGTGATAAAGTTGGAGTTGTTTGAGAGATCAAAGATTTAAAATTTATTCTTAACAATGAAACTTTTTAAATAATTCATCAGAGTAATGAAATAAGACTTGTGATAGCGAAATTTATGCTGTCCATTTATTCCTACTTTATTATTTCTGTTCTGCTTTTGTAATGATATAATTATTTTGTCAAAATAAAATTGTAATATTGAGTTCGAAAGAATGACTTCCAGTCTGGTTATCAACAGGAAATGCGATAGTTGTAGGCGCATTTATCTGTATTTTATTTTAAAATATGTTAAAACCATTTCGTTGAAACTTTTTATGGTACAGGACTTGCGGACTTAAAGCCAAAATCACTGTTCCATTAATTTTTATAGGAAAGATTGAACATAGCTGGCAAAATGTGGGTCTACTCGTCGTACACCTCTGCTCGACCCGTTGGGAATATAGGTGTGATGTTATGGTATGTGTGTGTAACTATTAAACAAACCGATTTTAAACAAAAGGTTTTTTTTTGTAACTAAAACCACGTCCGTTTATTTTTTATAAAATGGTACTTCTATAATAGGAGTTTGATCCAACTCAGAAGCATGTTTGTTCAACAAAGTAGGTACTCGTATAGAAACATTGATCGCTTCCAACTTTATGTTGATAAAGCTAGAAGTTCTATCAAAACCCAAAGATAAATCGACCAACTTTTAATAAACTCCAATATTTACGTGTCGAATATAAAGAGTTTGAACAAAATTTCAATCCGTGTAAGATATTGTACATCAAATTTAAACAAACACCAATTCGGGCCATGAATAATACATACAGGAGGTTCGTCGATCCTTTCACTGCCTATCGATATACGCAGGCTGGGAACTGCCAACTTAGCTGCTGCACTTGGTGAGAACCTTATCCTTAAGCACTAGAGTTGAAAGTTGAAAATCCTAGATGCAGCATACCCGTGTTTACATTTTCAGTTACGAAATTCTTGCTGCATTCCGAATAGATCTTATTCCATTGACATAAGATTGGAGGCGGTGGTTTTCGGGTGCACAGTTGTCGTGGTTCATATTTTCCCTAAGGATGACTTCAGTGTTAGGTTTATGATAATTTTTAGACCTCATCCGGTTATTATTGCTGGCTATTAAATTCCCGACTGAGATGTTTCTATAAAGATCTTTTTGCTTTCACTTTGAGATCAATTCTAATAAAAAATGAGGGAGGATTATTTTCTGGGAGATTTCTTCTCTAATTTTTTTACATTGAAATGGTGGATTGGATCTATTATTGGAGTTAGTTCTTAATTGGTGTTCGTTGGAAACTTCCGTCGTCAAATGTTCCGTTTCACAGTACTCACTTGCTCGGTGATATTGGGCGGGGTTCTCGTCCATTGATCGTCGTGGCACCTGAGTAGTATTGCCTTAAGTGGTGCGGTCATCGCGTGACCGCCCGCCGTAATTGCCTCGCAGACAACGCTATAACGTCCTGCTGCCGACAGGCAATTTTACTGCCACTGTTTTTTTATTTGATTGTTTTTAGTATCTAAATTACAGTGATTTGACCGCATGCCAGGAACGTGTCGTAGTTATTCTGGAGGTGAGATTATGTTACCGGATGTGTTTGTCGCATTTTTTTAAGTTAATGCTGCAGTGCTATTCTGTAAAAATTTCACTGAGAGAAGTTAGGTGAAGTGAGCGAAAAGTGAGCTGTTATTAGGGATTAACACTGCTCACTTCACTTATGATTTCACGGTGAGATTTTCACAGAATCGACCGGCTAGTACTCTTTTTTCTCTTTTGGTACTCTTTTTTCTCTTTTTATTTTGTTCTATCGAAATTTGTTTGGAGCAATTATTATAAACATAATGTGCAAATGGCAAATCAATTCAATATTTCCGTGTAAGTGATGGATATAAAAAAACATACGTTGACGACAGATCTATTTTCATTTGCAATCATTACAACTTCTGATGCATCAGACCAAACTATTCCGATTAGATTTATGTCAACGATGCTAAGAATACTTTTACCAAAATCAAATATAAAGTCCTCCAGACCGAATTGCTGCCATGGCGACCAATCTCAGCGGAGACCAGTGTTCGGTGCGGGAGATATTATATTGTTCTCTTCTCTCACTCTCATTGTCCGATGGGACGGCAATCCAACACGACTGGAGAGAGATCATACGCAGGGCTTACAGCTTAACGTGCTTTCTCTGAGGTAGGGGGTATCTCACCGCCAACGCTGGTACTAAGAAATTTCCAATGGAAAACCTAACAACACTACCCGACGACAGCAGTCACGCTTTCGCCCCCGAGACCAACGGGGCAGCTAAAATGCTACCATAATACTAACATATAAGACCCTTTTACCAAGCCAAAAACTAACTGATTACAGTTCCCCAGATATTGCAGCAAAACATAATCCCAGCAATAAAGGCGAAACGTGTTTAGTAGTTCAAAAGATGAGATTCCATTAGATAGCAGTCACTGTAGGGTAGCGTGCTCAGTGCCCATTGTTCAACTGATCACTATCGCGCACTAAGTAGTACAGTTGCCAGTCTAACTTAGTCTGGTTCTGTCTTTTAACGTTTTAGAAGTATTGCCGGGGCTCGTAATTTCTTGTTCGTTTTGTTGGCTGCAGTTGGAATATTCCGTCTTCTTCACCGTTGGTGAAATAGGTCACCTGATTAAATAATGGCAAAATAGTACAGTATTTGGTATAGTAGTACAGGTTTGCATGGACAAGATGGCCAGAAATCGCGCAAGGCAGGTTTGAAAGGAAAGAGGGGAGACATTTGCCTGGCAGTGGGACACAATATGGGCTAAAAAATATAGTTCTTACCGATATTTTTCACTTAAGATGTACTTAGGGTCTAGGCGATAGGTAGATACCGTCGGTGCATTACCTGACTCCCTTATACAATGATGAATAGGGGAAGAGCGGTCTGTGGAAGCCAGATTTCTGTTGGAAATAATAATTTCCATTGTGCGTATAAAAAGGACAGTAACTTTCTATGAGGCAAAGGACAGAGTGGTCCAGGTAACTGTTCTGACAATATTTGAGTCATTGACACGAAAAGTAGAAGTAGGAAACTCATAAATTTTTAGATGAACAAGGCCGTAAGTACCTTTATTAGGTAAAAAAAAAAAAGAATTTGGCCTAAATACAAACTTTCTTAAAATAATTAAACTGCAGCCCACTTAAAAGATAAGTCCTACAAAAAATCACCCTCTACTTTCAACACTTGCCACCTCACACGATGCACATAGCAGCTCGGCAGTAATGAGCAGAGATACTCGTAACGCAAGTGATAACATCGGCAGTACTGAACGAAGCTCTGACGGGGACTAACCCGAGGAGTTTCGGGTTAAATGCCTAGATGGGTCTGGTCACGTGATGATCATGTAAATTATACCAACATGAATTTAAGTAGCTAAATACTGTGACACTGTTAAGGCTCCCGTAGACCGACGCGACGCGACTCTAGTAGAACAATTTCCATGAAGTTTTCTTATAAATTGTCCTGTCTGCGGGAGCCTTTAGGCCTATCGTCCATGTCACTACGCAAAAGTAACATGTTGCGTCCTGTACCGGTCAGCATTGCAATACTAGTGCTGTGAAATTATAGCTACTCATTGGTGTTTTGAGTTTATTTATTTACTTCTTTAATTGAAACGGCTTAAAACCATTTACAGAAATTAAATACACAGTTTGTATATTTACATAAAAGATAAAATCATCAAATAAAAAGTTAACAACACTTTCATAAATCCCTCTCACAGTACTTCTGACATGAAAATCTTCATCCATTCATCCGCAAACATATCGTTTGTTGGGTTAGAGTCCAAGAGATCATTAAGCGCGGCCAGAGTACGTGGCACTGGGGACTAAGCTCGCGCAACTGTGCGACATGGAGGTACAGCGAATAGCCTGTGCTTTATACCGCGGCAGTAGTTGTCTGGCAAAGAAGCGAGCCAGCACAGCGATCGGTAGATCAGGCGCGTCAATAGTACCACGGAGCGCCTTACAGGCTATGGTGAGCTGGTGTTTTGCTCGCCGAGTTTGTAAAAGGTTATATACTTTTGGGTAGCGTCGTAAACAATAGGTCTTATTTAAAACAAGTCAAAAATCAGTATCCCTGACAAAGTCCAAGTCAAATCATTTATTTCACACAGGCACATTAAAGGCATTTCTGAAAGTCAAAATTTACAAAAAAATATAAGTTTTACAGTTTCTTTCATTTAATTGCAATACATCACAAGATATTTTGCTATTACACTTAACACAGTACTCCATAATAGATGTAATTTAGATAATCTGAAAAATTGTTGAACCAATTTATCTTTATTTCTAGTATTAAAATGATGTCTATAACTAATTTTATATAAAAAAAAAAATGTAATGAGCGTGTTAACTATTTGTTGTATTTTTATGTATTAGACACTGATACCCATAAATTCTGTGAAGTTTAGCCACACAACTTAAAACATACCTTGAATTTGCACAAGAAGACACACATTAAGCAAAACTCGGCGTAAAAGCGACATGCGCACTACTACTACTACACTATATTTAAACAACGTGTAAAGTGTCCGTCACCCCAAAATTTCTAGGAGCGTCACCCACTCCCCGCCATGTTCTCACCTGCAAAAGGTATTGATTTCTAATAAGGAAGTTTTGCGCGAACTCGCCTACTTATCGGAAACGTCTCATTAACCTCCAAGAGCCAGTGACTTAAATGTCAGCATGGCTCTCATACTCGTAAAAAATAATATTACGTTTACTACCTACTAACATAAGACCTGCCGGTCGATTCTGTAAGAATCTCACCGTGAAATCATAAGTGAAGTGAGATAGTGAGATAGTGAGTGTGATAGTGTTAATCCCTAGCGAATAACAGCTCACTTCACCCAAACTTTCACGGTGAGATGGTTACAGCATCGTACGGCAGTAGGTATACTTTGTATAGACTCATCACAGCATAATCAGCCTTTAATGTTCCCACTGCTAGGACACAGGCCTCCTGTCGGTGAGAGGGAGTGGGCCGTAATCCACCACACGGGCCCAGTGCGGCTTGGTAGATGTACCATGTTTACGAAGTTTTGGTTCTAGGACATTTGGTAAAACTTAAAATTTATTTAAATGAATCCATTTACGGCACTTTTTAACTGTCAAAGAGTCAGTCAGTTAATCAAAAATTTGAAGTTAGATGCCCATTCCAAAACGTAGATGTCTGTGGAGAAGAATGGACAAGAAACTCCGAGGACACTATTTTAAATCAAGATTTTACAAAATTTTGGTAACATTATTTTTATATCAGGTTGGCACAAAAGTAATGAGACACTTGGTTTACGTTTTAATTTTTTATTATTTATTTATTTATTACTTGAGTTCGAGCGTTATAGTGTAGTAAAACTACATTGATTCGTTTTCATCGTTTTTTCTTGATAGCAACAGATAGCTTGGTGAGCTGGGTTTAATATTTGTCAGCGTTTATAGTTTCATTGTGTAATAGTTCATAAAACAGCATGCCTTGCGCGTCCCAGAAACAGCAAAGCAGATCTTTTAAGTGGTTCTTTTGACTCAGCTCCAGCTGAGTTGATGGCGTTTCTTCTCGAGGCAACCAAAAAGTACGACGTGTATCGTTCTCGTAATGAACCCATGATTCATCTCCAGTAACCGGATCAGATAAAAACTCTTTACGTCGGTGTCGCAGCGACACGGACTGCACGACTAGCGTCTGTAAGGATGTGTGGTACCCACCGAGCCAAAACTTTTCGATACCCAAGCTCATGCAGATGGTATTCCACGGCGTGGTGACTGCAGTTAAGTGCTTCTGCTAATTCACGAGTGGTAGCATCCGGATTCGTCTGCAGTTCGCGGCGTAAATCGTCATCATTCACTGCGGGTGGTCGTCCTGAGCGTAGCTGACTTTCAAGGCTCCTGTCTCCTGATTTAAAACGGTCAAACCATCGGGACAACGTCGCGTGGCTTGTACTCCCAGCGCCCATTACAGTGTTGATATTGTCAGCCGAAGCCCGCACACTGTGGCCCAACAAGTACTCGTATAAGTATAGTGTTCGAACTTGTCGCTGGTCCATTTTTCTTCAAACTGACTAAACCGATCGCGCGGGCGGCTTTATATACCCCCACATCACAAGTACCTAGAATGTTCTACGACATTCTAGAATATTATCGAAAACAATTAACTTGAAAAAGGAAATGGATAGAGTTTTGTAGTGTCTCATTACTTTTGTGCCAACCCAATAGTTAGTAAATCATATAGACTAACTTCTCACTATATCATTTTCATCGTAAATATACCTACCCCAACTGCTCAAGAAGAAGACGACTACCCCACCTTAAGAACTATTTAATTTTTAGTACTTTCAAAATACGTAGAGCAGACACAAAATGCCGTCGAAAACGAGACTTTATTTACTTTTCTGACGTTTATTGTGCAGTGACAGACTTCGTTGAACAATAAAGACAGTTGTGCACTATCTACTTCAAGCCATTTTTAAACATAAGCATAATCAGCCCATAATATTCCCACAGCTGGGACACGACCACCTCTCTGTGAGAGGGAGAGTGGGTCCCTCGTCTTCGAATTTTTTGTTTTAGAACATACCGATTTCCTTACGAAGTGCTCCTTCACCATTGTGTAATGTTTATCTTTGCCATTTTTTACTAAATCGCCATCACTTTTCTAACCATCAAATAATTATTTATCACCTAGCTAATCTCAAACTACATCCATGATTTGTTGAAGGTCTAATGTTAAGGAGCTAAATAATGTAATAGGAGTTTCTTGTATTGAATGCGGGCGCTCAACGACTCTTGGATTAATTTGTGGGAGGAGAGCTCAAGCACTGAACTCTTACCTACCTACTCGTACTTCGCGAGATCTGGGGAAAGTGGAAAATCTTGGTGTGGTCTGATGAAAGAAAATAAATAAATAAAGCTTTTTTTTTTACATAGTTTTAAACGTCAAAGCGAGATTGATAATATAATAATTCGTTTTATAAAGAACTAGCGACCCGCCCCGGCTTCGCACGGGTGCAATGGAGAAACACTGATAATTTTAGAGCCATTATTTCTCGTAAAAAGTATAGGATAAAAATGGTTATTGTGGGTTATCCCTAATAGATAGACATATGCTATCGCGGACTTTTTTGTATACCTCTTTAAGGTTTACAATACTGTAGTACATTATTTTGATCTATCTCGTAGGGTTAAGCCAGCGTTTGCAATGTAAGCGCAAAAAAATGTGTTTATTTACGACATCCCATTAGAAACCTCTAAAATGATCAGTGTTTTTCTACTATATTATACATGTATTATACATATAAACCTTTCTCTTGAATTACTCTATCTATTAAAAAAAACCGCATCAAAATCCGTTGCGTAGTTTTAAAGATTTAAGCATACATAGGGACAGACAGCGGGAAGCGACTTTGTTTTATACTATGTAGTGATATGTCCTCCAATGTCCTAATCCGTGTCATGGTCTATCAGAGTGCCAAATTCATTCTGTCACTAAGACGTGAAAGATAACAGATACACAGAGCCAATTACATTTTTAAGAAGTATAGATTATTAATCATATAATCGGGAGTAACTTTCTATTTTCGGTTTACCTATTCCCATATAGAAAACATTGCTAAAATCTAGAATTTTTTAGAAACAGATTCACTGGTTTACGAATAGCAGGCTTTACTGATCATAAATACACACGCACCAAAAAAATCAACGATATACTCACAGGCAACCCAACATAAAATCCGCAACAAAATACATACGACATTGTTCACTAACTACCTTCTCCTCAAATACCGGCACCGGTGCTCAATCCCTAACTTTGGAATACCATTGAATAATTCCCATCAGCAGGAGCACTGCCAACGTAGCGGTGGTTTAATATTTTCCTGCGGTTGGCCCGCTTGCTTGTTAGTATGAAGTCTGCGTAAGTTAATTGTTGAGAAAAGTTGTAGTACAGAATACGTGAACTGTTTTCAGTATTCACAGTGTAGGAGTATTCCAAGCTTTCAAATGATCGCGAGGAATGGAAATAATAACGCATGTATCTTCTAATTATACTGGAGCTAGCGACCTGCCTGTCATAGACAGACAGGCAAAGTGCAAGACATGCAAAAGTTATTTAAATTTATAATATGTATAAATATAAATAAAGATGTGCACACAGACATGCTGGTCTGTGTTCCCGTGACGAAGCGCGAAGGCATGTTGACTATTCGCTTTTTATTACTTTGTTTAAGAGCGTTACTCCAGAGCGGCGCGCTGAGCGGTGGCGTGAATCCGCGCCGATTATATAGCAATACTAAATAATTCATAGTAAAATAAAAATATAAGTTATTAAAAAAATATTTGAACCATGTTTTAGAACATAAAGGTCTTAATTTACTAGGTCTAAAAGAAACTATAAATATTTCAGATTTCATCCTAAGCTAACACGTTTAATATTTCTAAAAGTGGCTACAATTGACACTTTTGAATATACTTTTCTTGAATGAAAACTTACAGTAATCGTGTTTTTTTTTTCAGCCATGCACTAATAAATGTTATTATTCTTTACAAAGTAATGTTGTTATAAGTTTGTCGTATATGGTTTTACTAATATCTCGCATCTGCTTAGACCGTCGATCGCTAGTTTAAAAAACGCTTGCATAAAAACGGTTCTGATGAGAAAACTATAGGAAAAATTGAAAATGTTTTTCAGCCATGCACTAGATTATAAAATTCCCAATAATATGACGTCAATATCTCATCAATAAATTAATCACATTATGGTTTTATTGTCCGTCGGAAATCATCAATTTTGAATCTCTAATATGGCTCTAACGGATGAACCCTCTTAAATTTCAGCCTAAATTACCTTGATTACTAATTACCTTATTATTAACTACCCGCACTGGGCTCGCGTGGTGGATTACGGTCCACTCCCTCTCACCGAGAGGAGGCCTGTGTCCCAGCAGTGTATGTGTCCCAGCAGCTTGACAAGTCCCGATTTACACGAAATTTTGTTTGCTTTCCTTTTCATTAACAGCCGAATCTTGCTTCAAATCAAATCGTATTATTTAAAGGATTGCCTGAATGCAATGATTATTATAGTTTTGAATGCACCAACCACAGGTTCCTTTCTAGCCATCCTTCATATCCACACAGCAATAGTTTATATGCAAAACAGCTAAAATTCAACTTGTCTGTGTCGCACAGGACAGGTGGGTAAAGCTAAAAGTTAATAATAGTCTGTTGTTTGTGCGAACTATAAACCGTTACAGTCTGTGATTGTTTGTTTAAAGACTATAAAATAAAAATAAGTCTGTGGTCGCTACTAGGGAGAAAATTGTGAATAATTTGGGGCAGCCTCTGAGAGGCACAAGTTCTGCAAGTGGTGCTAGTGCGCGGAATGTTTTTATCTATCATGGGTGGCAGAAGCTCTTCAATAACTGAATAGACGTAGGTAATTTACACAGTGTACCTACGTAAATTAGTTAGATGTGAGTGTAGTGTATAAGTACCTATGTGAAGCCAAAGCACATTAATTATTCATTGTATTAGTATTAAGTCGAGAGTCGTAATAAAGCACTCGTAGCGTACACCTCCTGACTAGCGTTGCCGGGTATCGCGTAGAGGGCGAATTTGCAACCAAGCGAATTCCTGTGTGCCTCAGTGCACTGAATTAGATCGTTATGTATTGCTCGATGTAAAATGAAAACAGCTTCGGGAACATTCAACATAACTAGTTGCGTACTTCGGCCGAAAAATGGGCAAATCTTATTCCAAAACCGAGGATAAGGATAGTTGCACAAAATGCGTCGGGAGGAAGTAATACTGAGGTTCAATCTCACATCCAGATAAATTATATTTTATTAGCGTCAGCCTTGAAAATTATCGCCATGGCAGCAATCATAATTTTATGGAAAAAGCTGAAAGACAAGCAGAAGAAATGGATCGGAAAGCATGTAGAATCCGAGTTAGTACTAAAAATGCGTTTGCGGTTATCGGGAAGGCGAGAACGTGAAGAAGGAAATGAAAATGTGTAAACATCGTATCAGTGTATAGTGAAAAGTGAAAAAGTGCTGCTCGCGTAGCATGACCAATTCTATCTCTATTCTACCAAGAATAGACAAAATTCTTTCTATTCAACTCGACATTATTTCTGCCTGAGCACGAGACAACCCGTAGACTCGCGTTTCTATGAAGAAGAAGACATGTTTATTCTTTCCATAGCAACGAGGAGCAAATTTTAAAATCAAGATAGATTCTTGTCCAGGTCCAATGTGATGTAGAATATTTGATACTTTGGGAAGAAATTTATGTACCCTCAAGTGTCAAAAGTAGAGAAAATATTTGGTAGACATTGTAAACTTTTCTCGACCGAAGAATAGGAACATTTCTTCTCTTCGTCACCGTGCTTAAGACAGTAGAAATCTTTCTATAATCTGTTATTTTGTCTATTCTTCCGTCGACAAAACCCGTTGTGTCTTTTTCGTCCATCCAAAGGTTGTCTGAAAGACATCACTGAAAGCGATAACTCTACTAATGTAGAAGAAACATCGTTACTGTTACTGTGCCAATAAGTTTATTTTACTAACGAATCCTTTTTCGGAACGAAAAAATACTAGGCAAACTTACTTTCACCGTCCAGTAGAAAATCAACAAGATTTGGAGTGTACACCTAAAAATTTTGACATCGCATCTGCACCCTCACCCCCATAATCTGAGGCCACTTAAAGCTATGTCCACACGCGCCGACGACGTCACGAGTCGCGTGCAAACACCGCGGCCACCGCAATGCTATTACATACATTTATACGTGTGCAGCGATCCTAACGGACACTGTCACCGCAAATCAGTGCGCTATGGACGTAACGTGATTTTTGTGGGCGTCGCGTGTGGCCTGCCTATCGGGTTCTAGCTCGAATGTGTAGTTGGAAACCAGGATTTTTATATTGGTGTTGTTGGAGGAATGAAAACTTTTGTACTTTCGATTTTTTTTACATTAAAAAAAATATATTATTCTTATAAGCTAACAAAGACCTATTAAAAGTGAAAACTACTAGTGATTAAGTCTGACTAAAACCAACAGACTAAATAAAAAAATGTGTACGAAGGCACATCACAAGGAAAGGTGGAAGAATATGGAGGAGGCCTTTGCCCAACAGTATAGGCTAACGGAAAAGAAGTACGAAGAGCGTAATCATTTTCATATTTGTACAGTCTTAAGCTGCACATGTTTTGCTGACGCAGTGGTTTGCACCAGATGTGCGTCATTTTATTACTATAAATATACATCATACCTTACAATAAATCAGCGAGCATGATTACTGCTACGCGGTGACTAACATTAAAGAAAAGAATCGTCAACAGTTTCACTTCTAAACACTATTTATACGTAATAAACCTAAGGGGAACTAAGTGATCTTTTCTCTACGCGCTTCAATCTAAACAACAATCTCAATCACAACAACTCTGTAAGTGTAAGAACCGTACAATACTTATAAATTTTATTGTTTTAAAATTGTCGAAGAGATATACAAAACGACATTTTAATTATGTTTGTGCTTTTATAAAACAACCTGTGCGTGCCATCGCATTAAATTCAACAATCGTTCATAAGCTAAGCATAAGTTTGAAAAAAAATAATATATATATATATATTTTTTTTTTTTTTCAAAGTATATTTTATATATATATTTATATTCCATTAACACCCCTACACCAAGAAATTAGCTCTTCGTGTGACGTAACCAGCTCAATATTTACCATCAAATATAAAAATGTGGGCGCACATCGTTGGTTTGCACATAAATCGCGACAATCTGAAGTGTGCCGTACAAAGCGCGCGATGAGTAATGTGCACCGCACCTTATCGAGTCACCGCGAGCCTTGAAGTAACGAGTGCAATTAATACACACGTGAAAAATAGGCAAATTATGATATAAGCATACAACATAATGTGGGAAACTGGCCTTTGGATCTTCACTGGTTTATTATCCAGCTTTTTATACCTAGTCGACTTTATCAGTTTTGACAACAATTACCACTAAACTGAAACTTCAGAAAGGTTGAAACTATCTAACTTTCACATAAACAAACAGGCCTTGTCATTTTATGAAGTGCAAGTAACATTTAACCTTATGGTGATTAAAATTAATTACGAAGTCAACTTTAAAAATATTATTTCAAAATTGTGGAAAAGTATACTTGGGTCCACTAAAAAAAAATGCTTTCATTATCCAAAATGATGTCTATATTTCTATAAAAAATATTGCGTCTTCACTTAGATAAAAAAGATTAAATAAGACTTTAGGGAGGGAAAGCACCTATGAATATAAATAGCTTGTAGTGTGGGAGCCACTCTAAATTTGTGAAATAAGGCTGTTACATAAATTCTAGTTTAGTGGGGACTGGTATTCCTATCAAAGAGATTTTTTTTTCCAGACTTTTTGGGTAGCTCTTATAATAAAAGCTTATTTATGTCATTGCCCTGTTTGTGTATACATGGGCAGTAGAGTCTTTTCACCCCTAAGAACGAAAAACTGAAGGCCAATTCTCGTACTTAAAAACGTTTAAAAAATTATATTAAATCGGAATCTCAACTCTACGACAATCAATGTCAAAAACTTGTGTTGGTAAAATAGACTTTTTTTGACAGATTCAAACTGAGATTGGAATGCGAACGTTCCTATAAAATACGGAAACTACCCCTTTGTTGTCGGACAAATATATCATCAATTCAGTATACTTGTATTTGACACAGTGAAATTAATTTCCAAATCGGCGTGGTAGCATCATTAGCGACTGCCATTGTTTGAAACTGTGCTGAGTGAGGCATCATCACATTATCACGTTAATGCTCCCGTCGGATTTTTGATCGTTGTTTTTAATTTCGTCGATTGCAAAAGCTTGTCGTGATGTGTCGAATGTATTATCAATTTTCCTGAAACGTGTACATTTTTGATAAATAATGAATAGTGTCACGATGATAATATCATCTTTGTACATAATACGCTGAATGAACTACAGTAAATTATAGAATGCTTGCCTTTAATGTTGATTACGTTAATTATTTCCTAGTAATGACTTGATATATCAGTAACATTTGTACTTCAAGTGAGGCTTCCGCAATTAATTCATACTAATAATTATAATGATTATTATCATTTATCAGGCGAGATCCTGTTGCTAAATCCATTTTTATGACTGACACCAATCTACTTCGTTCATCACTAGCTGCTCCCTGCGGTTCCACCCGCTTAAGTCTCGATCCACAATATTAGTAGGATTCCTTTTTCTGTTTAACAAACCAGTAAAATCAAAGGCACCAATTTAATATGAAAGTCAATTATAACGTAATACGTGTTCGAAATATACAAATCCAAAAATAATGTCCACAAAAGGTTGAAAGTCAAATAACTTTGTTATTATTTGCCCTTCGTTGAACGTACGCGGCGTGGCACGGCATATAATTGACTCCAAAAGCCGATTCGATCTTTTGGGAAAATTGGTTTTCCATAAAGAAGGCGCTATCTGACCTGTTAATATCAGTTAAGGAAATTATTTTGGGACTTAATGAGCTACAGGGTAATGTACGAGTGTTTGGTACTTAATGCTGATGAGTTTGACTGTGATGGAGGATTAAGTAGGAAGTGTGTCAGTTCAATGGCATCTCTTTTACTTAAGAGTCAACTTAATTATAATGGATGGTATGCGTGCCCACAGGCCATTCATCTGGAACTTGTTTGAACTTTACCAGTAGCTTTTGTATCCTTTTTGGGCCTCGGGTTATATCTGTTTAGATAATTGTTTGTTCAGTGAGTTAATGACGTGAAGAAGCATAGAATCCACCCATGTTATAGATATAAACCTGTACAAAAAATGTGTAAAACATAGAGTTCTCAAATCCCTCTAGTGAGAATGAAATAATAAGTAGCTTCGACAAATAACCTACACAAGCAAAGTAGCTTTTTAGTTTGATGGGAACAAAGTGGTATCTAGTTCATTACGAGTATATTATTTTGCATAATATTCATAGCTTATCTTCTACTTAATACCTCAGAGACAAACCTGAGACATATAACTCTAAACTAATTTAATTTCGCCAGCAAATATCAAAAGTTAGTCTCAAAATATGAATAATACAATCTAAATTATAAAGTAAGGAGCAAACACGAGCTATTTCGCAATCAACTAAAACACTAATTTAAATGGAAACTTATTAAAAAACGTCTGTCATTAAAGTTCAAAAACACTCCTTATTCATTAACTGTTGAACAACAAAACAGTTTTAAGACAGCATTCAGAGCGAGCACAATTTTGCTGGAACTCTTTTATACTTAAAGTCAAAAAGTCAGGAGAAAGTAGAGGGCGATGGGATGTTTATTTTATATCTCAATTAATTAGCGTGGCTCGTAGCGAGTTTAATCCCGTATTCATGACGAAGACTTAATAAGTGAGTTGATTCAAATTGCAAAACTGCTAACTCAACAGGCGACTGTGTCGGACGGTGTGCGATGTCGTGGCAAGACTGCTTTTATTGTGCGAGGATTTCAAATATTATTCTCTGAAAAACGCGTTTGAGTAACTTAGAATTGTATCAAATGATTACTTATTTAATAGCAATGGACCCCATACTGCTGGAATAATGGTGATGAGAATTTAACTACGTTTTAGCAATCATAACATAAAGTTTCATAAGTATTCTGAGGTCAATAAAAATATTGCTCATGGGTGTTGAATACCTGGCAGCAAAACCAACGAATTCAGACGGATGTCACAACTGGTACTGCCGTAATATCGCACACCACCACAAAGGAAGTTGAAGGTAAAACAAACTAGTAGAATCGTCCTCTACTTTTTGTTAACAAAGGCTCACAAAGAGCTTAATTTCCGTTTTTGCGACATATTTGTATGTATGACAGTGTTTGTATTCTGTACGCGACGTATTTTGGTTTTGTGAATTCAATCCCTGTGCGGAGGTGCAAATGACTGTGTTGTCCTCATATTCAGGTCATGTCAAAAACAGAGAAAACCTGCTGTTTCTAGCTGCTAAAGTTATGATATAACTCTAACTAAGTGCTTCTCATTTGGATGGAATTCATTTCATGAAGTTTTGAAACATTCTCAGAGATATTTGCAGCGACAGAAATATCGATTTTGGTGCAACTTTGAAAGGAATAAGCCAAAGATCGTCAAAGTGCCTGACCTCTAAGCTACACTAAAATGTAACTACTAACAAAAAATGCCAACAAAAATCTACATAAACACGTCTCAAATTCGAATTCATGATCGCCCCCAGAATACCCAAAAATGCTAAGAGGCCTAAACAAAATTGTCTCTAACCTAATAGTCTGGACCTCCTTCGGAATCGCGGCGATGCGTGACGACACCGAATTGTGCGCACCTTCCGTTAAATTTGCTCCGACAATAAGGCCCAGGGGAATCGGCCCTGCGAACACCGTATGATATTATCCCGGAGTGACCACGGGACCCACAATCTACCAAAACATTGGCGTAAGACATGAGAGGACAGGGATTCATAGAGACTTTATATCACCAGTGGTTTTGAACCTTTCTTCGTGTTAGTAACTGCCCAACGTTGACTGGAACTCGACTGAGACTGAGAAAATAAGATGGAATTAAAATAATTTCTTTAATTAATTCTAAGCATAAATTAAAACAGCCACACAAACACGCAGATGGATACGTACAAATTGATCACAATCTTATTAGCAACGTATATAAATGACGACAATGATCTAATCAATTATACAGAAGGCATCAGTATTCATTTGTATAACAATCGCATCAATAGCTATCACTGACGGAGGTGATTATGTAGATACCATTACCGGACATAGCCTACTAGTCACAGAACTAATTTATTGTATCGACATCCTAAATTGTCGTGTTTATAGTGATGTCCTTTATTCTACGATCTATGTCTTCCGATGTACAATGTATGCAGATACGCATCAAGTTAGATTTACTAGCACACCCGGTGCTTGTTCTAGCTTTATCTTGCTCCCGGCCACCCAGTTGAATCAAATCTGCTCTCAGTAGTAACTGCGGCAGATTCAATTGCTCATAGACTCCAGAAGACTTCGAGACAATATTTCCATTGTACATGCTTAGATGATAAAACGAAGGAAAAAGTCAATTCTGAAATGACAGATAATAGACATGTTCCAAAGAAACTGGGACTTGTGCGGGTAGATGTTGATGACTAGGTTCAGCCAAAGGTTTGATTGTAGATCGTTCTTGTAATGAGGAAACAACTTCATGATAATGATTTATTTTCTGTAAGTAGGTTTGTACAAACACTTTTACATGTCACTCATATTTTTTTAAACTAGATGAGGTCGGCCTCATGGTATTAAGTCAACTAAATGTCTGTGCCCATAAATGACATGAATAATAAAAAAATAACAACATGACTATTTGAAGTAGCAGCATAAAAAACGTTGCAGTTGCCTAAGCGCTCTCTTGACATAATTCCATAGTTACCTTTTACCACTCCGCTGTTTTTATTAAACCACCTCGTTATCCCAACCTTTTTCCCGGATCCAAAGTGAATGAAATATTCAGTGCAAAATTAAAACTTTTTGGATCGACTCATCAAATAACCCGTATTGCAGGTGTCCTTCACAAAAAGTAGATTCCACACAGGACGTGGTGCGCCGTACGGACAAACGAATTGTTTTCGTTTTGCTTCCTGTTTGTCGGCAAAGGAGGCTGTTTTTTGTATTGTTGGACAAATTCATGAGGAGTATTCGAAATGGGGTTGATTTCGTGATGAAGATGGCTGAGAGTGAAAATGTTACTATTTTTTATATGAATGGATTATCTTCATCGACCCGAGCGGCTTTTATTATTTAGCCACAAGCCCTTCCATTTATATGAATATGGTACCATAAATAGTTCTAATCTCATTCAATCCACAGCTGATTGTCGGCTCAAATCAAAACCTTGGAATTTTATATATTCTATCATTGGCCCATTGTATCAATAGTTTTGGCGTAAATGGCGGGCGATTGATCAACTTTTAGCAGACAGATACTCTTTGAATGCCTGTGTAGTATCATTGACACGTATCTTTTTAATTACCTAATGTTTCCCGTCCTATGCGACATTACTAGTCAGAGATGAAAAAGGGGCAACAGTGCTCCGCCAGTGACTTGGACCACGGTCCAGTTTTCTGATTAGCATCAGACGCTGCCCTTTGGCTTACCTTTTGACGTTCGATCATATTGACCGTTTGTGCGCACCTTTTTCGACATCTATTGCAAATAGACATATCAGTTATATTGAATTTTATATTAACTTTGCGCTGGATGAAAAATTTTGTAGCTTATTTAAATTTTGAGGTCATTGGTGAAGTTTACTATTTAGACTAATTTTTAAATCGTTATTTTCTAAGGTCTGTGAAATGACATTATTACAAAAACCTTTTCTCAACAAGTTTTTATTAAAATTATACAGAAGGATACTCCATATCGAATCCAAATACTACACAGTGACTGCAATTTTATCTTATAACGAGTATTATTTTATTCTTAACTTTGCATTTAATTTTATCGTTCAACTCATTGCACTTCTTTGTTCAAGAACAAAATTTTAAAATGCAGCCTCCAAACGCTACATTCACACGTCTAGTTGGAATTATACTCATATCATATAACACCTCGCAAGACCAACTTTAACATAGCCAGCAAAATTACTAACAAAAGTTAAGAGTGCCTACCGAAAAACAAAGAACAATTTCGCAAAAAACTGACTTTCCTTAATGGATCTGCATCAAAAATGCGGTCAGAGCTGTGGGGCGAGGCGCAGCGAGGTACGGCGAGGCACAGTGACACGGTCTATGCAAATGTTCCACCGTACAAAGGGGCGACTTCTTTCGCCTTATGCATAACAATTTTGTCTAATTCCCTACACCAGCTCTTAATCGCAGCCGGACACACTCATATTTTTTGTTACGCTGCTTTAAATCCTACATTTACGGCATGAAAGTGTTTAACAAATGAGATGACTTACACTTGTTGTGAGTTGGTCGACTGATTCGTTGGTGTAGTAGTGGTATATGCGACTGCTTAATATGGGGTCCAGGGTTTGATTCCGAGGTTGGGAAAAGTGTTATATGATTTTTCCATCCAGAATTGCAGCCCGGAATCTTGAATTGTGCTTGGTTAAAAGCTTGTCCCAATTTTGTGGGATTAAAACAGAACTGTCGAAATATTAGTTGACGAATCACATCTCTGCCTAATGCTTTGGCAATATAGACGTGATGTTATGTTACTAAAATACTTAGTGTTACGAGTACACTAGTGTGTATCATTGCGGTTGTTCTGCCGTACTTACATATTCCAGTAGCTACATGAAAACTTAAGGACCCGGAGAGAAACATCTTGTTCCATGCCAATGCTAATACATTAGTAATGAGTGTAAGCGCGGAGCAACCGTTTCATTAGCTACCCTAATAAAGCTGGCGGTACGATTATCTTCTATTTATTGTGCGATAGTTACAGCTTAACTACTATAGTTTGCAATTTAACAACGCTGAGAACTAGCTAAGCAATGTTTTATTTTCACTCTCAAGACTTAAAAGGGCGAAAATAGGGATGGTCTTTTCAGTCATGTAGACATTACGTACTTCAAGCATCTTTAGGATTATAAAGCAAAGCTCTCCCTGACCAATTTCCATGTTTACATTTTTAAACGATCCACAACTCCAAGGGACTTTTGTTCGACTGTACGAACGTCATCATCTTATCATCCGTTCTCAACAGAAGTTGCAAAACTGGTGAAATTAGGTACACATCTGCTTTACCCTTCGGAGATGGCGTTATGTTATGTTAGATGTAGCTGAACGCATCTGTACCATTTCATCAGGCTACAATTAGTCTGGTGAAGGCCCACAGACCTACAAAATCAGGGTTGCCACCTGCCGCGGGTATCTAAAAACAAAATTAAAATGGCCGCGGTTCACACCGGTTCGGTCCCGGGTCCCTCCTGACTCGGTGCCGGCTCGGTCCCGGGCGTGCATTATTCATGACACCAGCACGCACGCCCGCGTATGAATTGAAACGAACCGGCGCGACGCTCTCCTTTTATGGCCCCAATGTAAATACGCTCCTCGAGCGATCCGTTTCGGATGGATTTGATTTTTCAATGATGAAATTTTAAATAACATTATTTTTCATGGAGATGATTGTGGCTATTCTCTGTTGAGATGTTATGCTGTTTGCTTTTTGTTTTTTTTAAATTAGCAAACACTTGTTTTAAGAATATTTTAACGTTACAAATTCATTGCTGCAGTGAAATTTTAAAGCAAACGAATGATAATAAAATGCAACGCTTTTCGTTCTATAAAAAAACAGCCTAAATATTTGAGCGTTAAAAACAGCATGGTCGAATCCACAGTTTAGTTAGATGTAACTTCTCTACACTCGAAAAAGTCCCCTCTAAAATGCTCGCGTTATTTTTTTTACTTTTTATTTTTATTCGTTAACTAAACCAATGCCAAGCGGGCAAAGACCGCCAGCGTCAAAGGGTGGGTACTACTATAACTATGTCGGTTCATTTTTAACATTAACAAGTCTCTACAGACGACATACAACCGTTTTGTATGTACAGTCTGTTCCAAAAATACCTGATGAAAATGTAAGCAAATGAATTAGGATACGTACCTCCACCTGTGGTGTGTCCAATTTGTAGTTCAATTTACAAATTAAGTGCTTTGATTTAGTTATTACAATACTTAACCCGAAATTCTTATTTTAAATCACCTTTATGATGCTTTTCTTTTAACAACTGAGGTTAATTTAACCACCTCAAATTACTTTGATGATTTTTCAATTACAATATTATAATATTGTTAAACAAACAATAATTATTGGAAAAAGTGGTGACATATAAAATTAAAACCTTCTTAAGAGGAGTATTACAAAAATGCGTGTAATTGAATACTCTTCGTTGGTTAGTATAAATAACAATTAATTGATAGAGATAGTTCGTTCGTGATTTTTTTAATTATATATCTAAGGAAAAAACTCATGGAGAGTTGCGCACTCAGTACCGAAATTTAAGAGGGCTCTGAATACAGACGTGTTACTAATTCACTATAGTGAGTGATTGTGTCATAATTTTACCTGAACAGAGTTTGCTTACGCTTTCATCAGATCCTTATGGAACAGACTATAGTAGTGAGCGAAAAAATGTATGATGAAACACAGCTCGCATTAAATTTATGAGATACCTACGCAAATATTCTACATATTTCTGTACTTGATGTGATGATAAAGTGAAATGTCTGTTTGAAATTTCTGAATAAGTTCCGTTAGAAAAATAACTTGCTTCGAAAAGTACATACATATTTTGTTTGTTCGTGCGGCGAACAATGTTTCTCTTCTGATATAGGAATTATAGGACAATTTTGAACATTGGCGTGCCTCATCGAACTGTTCAAAGTAGATACGTAACTTACTCGAGAACCCATAGGTAAGTACCTATAGGTATTCGTAGAATATAGAAGTAAGCGATGGTTTGAAAACTTTGGGTGTTTATCGGAAAATTTTATTCAACAATTTTTTTTTTTTGTCTAAAAAACATATATTAAGCAGCCTTTACAGTCCTTGTTTTGCTGGCAAGAAAGTGATTCGCTGGGTCCCTCTCCAAAACAATTAAAATTAATATTCCATGAGGTCCCTTAAAAAGACGACCCAAAAAATTGCTTTATAAAATGATCACCTACGAGTATGTATTAAACGCGTCAACAAAATGATTCTCCCACGCTGTGGCTATGTTCAAAAATTCAATTAAAAACCTCATTTGTGTTTTTTCATCAAGTTAAAAACTCTTGTCGTGTCTGTTCAACGCCAAAATATTAACACACGGTGTGAGAGGGAAGAGAGGAGCGAGAAGAAAGGTGAATTGATTAGGAAAAACCAATTTTGGCTTTAATCAAAACTACCCAATCAACCTACTAGAATTTTTCTTGTAAACGTTTAGAATAAGCAAATGCAAAAACGCCTATAAGAACCATGAAATAATTTAGTCAAATTTTGGGTTTGGAAGACAAAAACTTTTCTAATCTTATACATTCTTGCTATTAATTTAAATAGACGACAAAATTAAAATTGTATGTAAAACTATCCTTGGTGCAAGGATACTGATGATAATTAAACAAACCAACTGCACTTACAAAACTCTCAATTAAAACAAATAATAATTAACTCGCTAAAACAAACACACGCACACGTATCTGAAAGCTGCACTGCAAACAAACTAAATCCTCCTGTAACTCGCGCCGTGGAAACGAAGCAAAACTCTCCTCTTTGACTTGGAAACAAATAGTTAATTACCGAGAGAGCTCGTTAGGCATGGATTGTGCCAAAGTTGCCTCTAGTTTTTACAGTGCAGCCTTAAGTTCGCGGGATTTTAAACGAACCAAGGAACGTCTCGTTCTACTTACGACGTTTTTTTAGACTACCGTTGTAGTGAATGGAATGCTTGAGAGATGGAGGTGACTCGCTGTAAATGGAATTTGGTTGAAATTGAAAGATTATTGGGCTAGTTAAAAAGGGATTTTGGTTAGTTATTTTGGGTGTGGAAATTAGGTGCTATTTGTTATTGAGCTGATTGGCTTATTGCTTTATACAACATGAGACTAAGCTATTTAGCAGAACAAGGACTTTAATCCTTGAACCAAAACGTAATAAAATACCGAGATAAAGGACACGACACAGATAAAGAACAAAATGAAAGTCGTGCCATTGTAAAAAGGTCAAGGAATTGGCCATCCACCACACAGCCGCAAGGTGCTGCGCCCTCAAGGACATCAGCGTAACCCCCACGTTTAAAAAGGATTCTAAAATGTCGCCTTATGTCACTACACAGCAAGATTCGTCCACGTGTGGCCCTGAGAGTCATCATCATCGGCCTAACATTTTACCAAATATGTCGGGGTCGGCTCTCACTCTATCTGGATGCAGCTGCATACTCGTATTTTACATGAAGCGACTGCCTATCTGACCTCCATAACCCAGTTACTGGGTAATACGATACCCCTTAGTAAGACTCGTTGTTAGACTTTCGGGCTTCTGACTACTCGTAACGACTGTCAAAGATCCACGAATGACAGCCGACACCAACAGTTTAATGCTCTTTCCGAGGGATGGAGCGGTCTTGATGTAAAGATGGTCACCCATCCACGAACCAACCGCGGAAAGCATAGCTTAACCTTCGATCGACCCGTGCGGCTGTTATTACTTAGCCACAAGATCCTGAGGGTATTTATAAATATAAGCAATTACGCTCAAATGTGAGCCATCCAAACATACTTTATACATACCTTCGCCCCTAACCCCATACTTGTAGAAAGCCAAATACTAGTTGGCCACTCAACCAGGTCATCGAATAAATTAGCATTAAAAGTGGAGTCTCACCTCGTAAAATTAAAAAGAGTAAAAATAATGACCATCCTTCGTGCTAATTCAAAACGGAATTGTTTCTAACATATCGTTTGAAGGCGATCATCCCAAATTATAGATACAGTGTTGCTTCACAAAGAGAACACCTCCAATGAAGTACGTACCTTTGAACCAAAAGGGTGTGTGGCCGTGTTTTAAATCGCATTAGACCAAACAAAGGGACCCGCGAGCATATGTTACAAGTATAGTGCTTTTATTACTCCGCATATGAGCCAAATGGGTGCCATATTGGTGTATTTATTTTTTTCTTACTGTGACTTACGTACTTTTAGAATCATTTTTTTGTTGGAAATATATGCTTTTCCACCCAAGCAGATTTCGTATAAGTTTTATGAACTGTGTTATGACATTTCGTGGTTCTTGGAAATTTCAATTCTGTTTAGGAGGTTTTAAATGCCGCGATCAATTTTGACGTGTTCGCCCGAATGGTTTTTTTGGAGATAGTCGAGTATTGAATTAGTGAACATCCCTTTTTCTAGTTCTGTGTAAACTCTGAGTGAGTTTACTCAGAAGTCGAAAAATACATGTTTGCTAAAGTGAAAATAGATATCGGTATAACAAAAGTCATAATTTTACTGCCCGAGAGCAAAAACAGACAAGCCATCGACAGTTTCAGTCAGACAGTCACGATTCTCAGTTATAATTGCAGGCACTTCCAGTTCAAACCGACAGCTATTCTCGTCAGTTGCCTCACAAAGTATTTTCCTCCGAAATCGGCTCGGTAATTTAACAGTCCCATATCAGAATATCCAGAAACACAATTTAAAAGCGGTGTTGGTAGGCTAATATACGCTACGTAAAATTCACTATATATTATTCATAGAGACGCACGCACGCTTGCTTCGTCTGAATACATCGGCGTTCGCCTTTATTGCCAGACCCAAATGTGTTTATACACGCTGTGTCTCCGCGAAACTCTTTTATGGTCTGTTTATGGGATTCAGGATTTTGATTTTAAATCTAGTCTTTCGTGTGACTGTAGTGTTTGGGATTTAATAGAGGTCGTTATGAAAGGTGGTTTCTATGTGTTTTGGGAACATTTGATGTAATAATTTATTGATATGTGATGTAGATATTAATGTGTGGTTCTTTCCTCAAAAGACCACTTCAGACACCAATCTACATGGTCCTCAAAGATTATATCCGGATTTTTATATACACATTGACATTGATGAATTTTATATAAACAATGACATGGATATTTACTTTGTAAAGTATCTTATTTTTATTATTATTACTGTGAGTGTGAAGACTATGTGGGCTCATTTCTTTTTTTCGGTTTTCCTTCTTAGTTAGTTTTAATCATGATCTGGCAGTTTGAGTCATTTATGCGGCCTACCCAAATGTCCTTTCATTGGTATTGTTCGTCGAATCGTAAGGCTCCTCAAGTTCTGAGTTGAGCTGCACGATTTTTGACAAATGCGTGCACTGACTGGACAGGTCCGCTCAATCTGTGTGGTTCTTTACTCAATAGACCATTTCAGACACTAATCTACATGGTCTTCACATTATCTGACCAAGATTATGTCTGGACTTTAAAAGAGATTGTGACCTCTGAGTTTGTTTCGGCCTGTCTTCTCAGAGCAGTCAGATAGGAAACGCCGACCTCATCTAGTTTAAAAAAATATGATTGACATGTAAAAGTGTTTGTACAAACCTACTTACAGAAAATAAATCATTTATCATTTAATGAATTTTAAAGTAAGTAAACTGTTAATATTGTATATCATTTATTACAGTAAGAACTATAAGATCAAGATATTACATTGACAATTAACGGAAAACCAGTCTAAGGTACTTGTATTTCTTGACAAAAATAATTTACAACAGTCTAGATATTCTTCGACCCAATCACAATAAGAAATATTGTATAAAACTTGTCTAATAACACGACACAAGTTTGGTTTTTCATGAATACTTAAATCCGCCTGCAGCTAGTAACAGTATACAGCAAAAACAACAGGCAATAGAATAGCAACTGGATGGCAACGATAGATGGAAATAGAAACAATTAATCCTCTTCAAATGCTTTCAAAAGAACAAATAGTGTACAATGAAAAACAGTGATTGCCCACTTAAAATTCATCAGCGAAGTTCGATGCTACCAACATTTTCTGGGGCAAATAATAACAAAAAGGTTTTCGCCTGGATTTTAATGCTGGGGATGTGCAGAAATAAATTCACGAAGATTTTTCAGTGGACGCGGAGGGACTGCGTAATTTGTATACTGCGTAGTATCGGGGTTCCGTATACTGGTCTGTGGTGCTTGTAAATTAAATATTAATGTTTAATTTTGGGAGAGGATTATCAAATAGTCTTGACGATTAATTTCTAGCTGATTTAAAGCCTTATCTGAGCAAGAATTGGTTTTGAAACTGTCAAATATGTGAAATAACCATTTTGACATAGTGACATGCGCATGTGAAAGCTGTAGAAATATCAAGATTGTTTAGCCAGTTTAAATATTGACACAAACTTAATTTATCGTAATTCACATGTCACTCACCGGTATATTTATTTGTTATATGATGAAGTTTATCCAATATTATGTATAAAACATAATTATATTATGGTACATACAACCGTGGTTCGAGGGTAAATACGAACTTTACTGGTAAACCAGCACTGTCAATTAAATCAACTTATAAAAAAGCGCTACGAAACTGACTGCAAAACTTTATTGTATATTTTGAAATGTACGGAACCTTTCCACCGGCCACAGCTTCACTCATCCTCGAACTATGGAGCGTCCGTCACCCGCGGGTTGGACCATCAAATCCTGCTATAAATATACTCGCGAGCTCATTTATATCCAGCACTCTTATTATTTGTTTACTGCTTTAATTTATAATATGTAATTACCATTGTAAATAAGGATTATTTAACATGTGATGCCATGCCGCGGAAAAATGGTTAATGAAGGATTATAATAAGAGATAGACAGCACAAATAATTGGGCAATAAACTCAAAGCCATGCACTTAGTTAATTATCTTGCTTATCTTCTTGGTAGGTACAGTCAGGGAAATTAATTGTTCGTTCCCACGTCGATTTGTCGTGTAATAGCCATTTCATACAACTGTCAAAGAATGGATTTATGGATAATTTAAGTTGCTAGTCAATTTATTCCCTGACTTAACCTACTGACTTTCGTAAAACAAATCTAACATAGCCCGCTTTATCCAAAGAGAAAACAAACTCCCGTCTCGCAGTAACTGCACACATGTTTTACTTTCAGTGAACAAACCTCCCTCGCAAGAACTAGCAACGAGCTGTCCAATAACAGCAATATAAATCCCAACTACTTCACTTAAATTGTCCGTTAAAATCTAGCTGGAACAACAATTGTTCACACCACTACAATAAAAGTTAAATAAAGGCCTGGCGGCCACTTGCCTCCGGAAATCTATTCGTTGAGCCCGCAGGCTCTAATTTCCTGTTCATGGCCGGGCCGCATAGAAAACGTGATTCTTTGCGAGGTGCCCTGTACTGTGTGGAGTAGTACGAGTTAATGGTGTTGGGAATATGCAGTTTCGTTAAAGGTTTATGCAGTAAAATCGTATTAATTTGAGAACCGAGAGTGTTTGTTTCCACGTTTAATTGAAACTTCGAAAACCCTTAGATTTACTATATAATCGACTTGTCATTTAGTTCAGCGTGGGTTTGTATGATATGCCAAAATTGTCTTTATTAATTCAAGCAATAAGGCTATGCGCATGATAATGTTAAAGGAGAATTCAACTGCTACGTATGTGCTACGAGAATGCTACGCTACGTCGTAGCGGTGTCTTCTGCTACACCGTGGCCGTAGCACTATACTTTTTCGGTGAACATAATTCTTGACGAGCATTTTGTTGTGACGTGTTAGCAATCGTCAATATTCCATACGGGTATACAACACACACTTAAAGTTGAATTTAAATACGAAGTCTCAGCGTTCCCTTCAACAAAATAGAGATATATTATATTTTACTAAGTAACAAAAAGTTCCCCGTAGGCGTTTCACGAACCGGAAATTAGTATCTTCAGGCGTTCCTTATGAAAAGCCGGGAGCAGTCCCGGAAGTGAGGAATTTCCCGCCACCCGAGTGGCCGATGGTAATGTGCCGAATTAAATGGTGCCATATTAGTGAGTGTTCTACTACCTGTACTTACTAGTTACTGTGAACCAAGAATAGTACATTACCTATTCGTTTTACTACAACTATTCACCTAACTAAAGCAGAACTGTTTCGTTAGGTGAATAGTCAATATAATCGGATGTAATTGAATGAAAGGTATGATCATTAAGGTAGTGTGTTAATAGTCTTCAACCAATTGCATGCTCACTAGGACCAATAATTAAAATCTTGAAGGAAAGGACTTCTTAAATCTAGTATTTCACGTCATGTTCTAGATATTTTTTAAATTGGCTCGAATGTGTTCCTTGCATATGGTACTGTATAAAATATCAGTTTACTTTCTTTCTCAAATGAATAAAATGTTATTAAATAATCCTTCTGACACTAACTTAAGTCGTCTTAAGGCGTCTGTGCCAAACTAAAACAAAGGAAGGCGGTGCTTCTTAAGGAATTCTTCACAATAGCGTGTCTCGGGTCAAGTAATTAATTATTACAGACCTGAATAATTTCGAGTAGCACCACGGAAAAGCTAAGCTTTGTCGAAGTAAACGGTAGTAAAAATGGAGGAATTGACCTTTGTTGAGGCATGATTGATGTTAAATTAATACATAATGTCCTGCGAGCGTTGCACAAATGAGTATGCAGATAAAAACATAACCCACATTGGCCAGTTATGTTAAAGCTCCATGTAATTTGATAGGGGGCTAGCCAGTAGCCGGCCATTAACCAAAAACCTCCGAGCTGAGGATTTCCTAATAGAAAACTACAATTCTGCTTTAACACTACAAAACTATTTCGACGATAACTTTGTAAAACGGAAGACATAACTATCATTTCCTGTACTCTTCAATATTAAAAAAATGTTTAGGTATGTGTGTTAACAGTTATTATTCATTTATTTATTAAAACTTTATGCACAAGTAAAAAAAGTACAAAAAAAAGAAATAAAAAAAGAAATAAATAAATAAATAGTTATTAGTATAATACACACCAATAAACATTTTTTTATTGCTAGTCCTACTTCCTATAAAATTCCATGTATTCATCTCCGCCACTAAATTTCAAGAATCTCCACTCGAGCGCACAGGAGGGCCATTGATCAATACAAGCCATTTCACCAGCATTCGTAAGCCAGCCACATTCCCGTACAATTTACAGAGCTACAACATGTAGTACGGCCATGTAGTGTGGCTACATGGCCGTACTACATAAATCATTCTTATTTTTGTCGGTTAATAATCTTAGAACTTCCCTGAATGCGCTAAGTCGTAAATAGATTTATGTTTGAACTACATTTTAGGTGAATACGAGTATGTGAAAAATACGTGCTCTTTTAAAAACCTTCTAGATTGATCTGTACGCATTTGACAATACTGTATTTGATATTGTCCTTGTAGTGCATCCGTGTTTTATAAGGGTACCGTAAGAAAAGAATATGCAGTAGATTTTACTTTCAGCAAACCTAAATGGCGGGTTAATATCAATAGATTAATAACTTCGGGGAATAACATTTTATTTTATTCGCCGAATACAATCTGTCAAAACGTAAGTTAGTAAGTAAGTTAAAAATACATATTTAGTCCAAAACTGCAAGCATAGCAACTATTCAAATATTAGCGACAAAAACTAAAACAAGTTTCAGGCATTAAATTCCAGCAGTATTCATCAAACGAATGAGACAAGGTTCCACTTAGATATTGTGAATTCCTTCAGTTTCAGTATTCATTGTGACTACAATGCGTCTTTGGAAGTCCATCCTGTTTCTTTGTTTCAGATTTTTGATTCAGTCTTTGAAAGCTTTCGTTCAAAGAGTAATTATGATTAATTTGTACTATGGCGGCTTCATGGTATTGTTCAAAATAGTACAATTTTGACTCGGTTTGCGGGAGTCCTTTTGATAATACATTTCTCAGAAAGTAAAATTAACTCGGGTTTGTAACACAGAAATAGTATGTAAACAGCTTATGAAACTCGTGTGCCTGTACTTTCGTGGGGTTTTCTGGGAAAAGAGGATTTATTTTCGGTGTAAATACTAGAACGTGTGTCAATCGCCGTTTCTAAAACAAACTCTTGTATATTTGGAATTACCGATTTTTGATACTGGCTATTGTGAAGATCGATATCTTTTTTATTTTTATTTACATTTTTATTTAGAATTCCAAATACAAATTAATTTTATAATCTAGCATGACATTTTGTTTTTGAGAATCAGTTGTTCATTTGTTTTTCAGCTGTTCGATTTTTTTTTTTTGAATATCGCTGGTTTTGTAACCAGGGAAAACATGAATTTATTATTTTCGAATACGAATATCTTCGTGGCACCAACGCAGAAAACACGCCATATTAACGACTGGTAATAATATGGTTTTGCATGTGTACGCATGGTCCATTTTTGGTCTGATCGCTTCCCTACTATAATATCTCCCGCGCCGAAGACTAGAGTCTGTTGAGAGTGGCCGCTGTGGCCGCAACACGGCCTCTATACGGTACCTACACGTATTATGAGAAATTTGAAACACAAATTCATCTACAAGATTTTGTGCGTCACATCATTTTAAAACACCAATATCCCTGCAGCAAGTTGTTACTGCACACAACAACGTTGCGTTGCGTTGTTTTTATTGTTACATGTGACTAAAACTTGATTTATCGAAACCTATAGCGTCTTAAAGTAAACCTTTAGTACATCCAGTTCCAGTGGCCTTTAGTCACTCATCACGAACAGGTAGACCACTAATTACTGAGTACATATAAATTTTTGACGTACCTCCCGCTACGGCGGGCGGCGGAATTTGATTATATTATAACTAGCACCTGCCCGCTACTTCGTCCGCGTGAAAGTTAGCAATACCATATAACTCGGAAATAGTATGGCCTTGTATCAGTAAAATATTTTTTGTAACCGCATCAGACTTTCACAAAATACCTGTTACAAATGAAAAAAAAAAACGAAGGAAAAAAGAAATATTATTATATTGTTTGTACAATATTTTGTTCCCTTTCTCGTATCATAAGGACCATATATTAGGGCGGACTATGAGAGTGAGGGAAGAGGGAGTGCACCTGTGTCTGCCGCACACTTGTGCACTATAGTAGCGCCGAAGGCTAGTCTCCGTTGATATTGGCCGCCGTGGCCGAAATACGGTCTGGAAGACTTTATTTTATTTATAGTAGGTAGTTTTGGTAGTTGACGGCATGAAACCCCACGCCGTTGGTTATTCCGGTGCCTGATCTCTCTCTGGTCGGGTCGGAACGCCGTCCCATCGGTCTGTGAGAGTGAGGGAAGAGTGAGTGTACCTGTGTCTGCGGACAAATCAAATCAAATCAAATCAAAAATATTTATTTGTAAGAATACGGTACAATAGATGGTTAACATTGTTGGTTCCAACATATCCTGCTATACTATGGCGTACAAATATTTATAATGAAATACAATTCAAATATTAAACATTTGTTATATTATTAAACATTTAAATTGTATTAAATTAATAATAAGTCATATTGAATAAATTCTGTCTTCATTGTAATTGTATTAATTGATGGTAATCATATTGAATAAATTATGTCATTAATTGAAATTGTATTAGTTAATAATAGTCATATTGAATAAATTGATGTCATTGTTGGATATGGTAGAGTAGAGCATATTTTATGTGCATATTATGTTACTAGCGACTTATCCTCCAAATATTCTTTAACACTATAATAATTTTTCTCTAGTAACAGTCTAAATAACACCCTTTTGAACAAGGACCACGGCAAATCTTGAATATTATTTGGCAAATGGTTAATATAATAATTGCCATGCAGGAAATATTTCTTTTATATAACATTAATTTTATTTGGGGTAATTTCAATTTATCTTTGTGTCGTACTCTACTATTTGTTTTATAACTGCTTTTTTCAAATAAATTGTGATTTTTTTTACAAACATACATGTTTCAAAGATATGAAGACCTGGTAAAGACAGTATCTTAAGTTTTTGGAATAGAGGTTTACAGCTATCCAAAAAGTGGGCTCCACACATCGCCCGGATACATTTTTTTGTCCTTTAAAAACTCTTTCCACATCTACTGAGTTGCCCCAAATTATAAGACCGTATCTCAGTAAAGATGCTACATACGCATGGTAAGCAACCATTGCGGTATTTAAGTTAACCGTTTGTCTTATTCTTTTCAGGACATACACAAAGCGATCTATTTTTTTGAGTAATTTGTCGATGTGTGGTTTCCAGCTACAGTTTTTATCTACGGTTATACCTAAAAATACACATTCATTAATAGTGTTTAAGAGACAGTTATTATACTGAATGTTTAGACTATCTGTGTTTTTATTGCTTGCTTGAAATTGTATTATATTTGTTTTTGTCATGTTTATTTTTAAGTTATTTATTTCCAGCCATTTGATTGCCTTGTCTAAAGCTTTAACAATTCGTTTTTCTAAGTCATTTTTATCATTACCTTTAATAATCAAAGTGTGTCATCAGCAAAGAGTACACACTCTTCATTAATAGCCTCTGGTAAGTCGTTGATGTATACTAGAAAGAAAAGAGGGGATACAATTCCTCCTTGAGGTGTTCCGAAGTTGTTTTGTCTGTATTTTGATCTGAATTGTTTTTGTTCATTTTTGCACGTTCTTGTTATTTCTACGCATTGCTGTCGGTCGGTAAGAAAGCTTTTGATCCAATCGTTGGCTTTTCCGCGGACTCCATAGTGAGAAAGTTTAGAGAGTAATCTTTTATGGCAGACGAAGTCAAAGGCTTTTGTCATGTCTAGAAAGACACAGTCTGTTTTATATTTTTTGTTTAGACTTTCGGTTATTTGTTTAATTAAAGAGAAACATGCTGAAGCAGTGGATCTACCCTTTCTGAATCCGAACTGTTCTTTTTTAAGGATGTCACACGATGTCAAAAAGTTCTCTAATTTAATACACATAACTTTCTCGAATACTTTTGATAATATGGGGATCAAAGTGATTGACCGATAATTAGTCATGTCTGACTTTAAACCTTTTTTGTATAAAGGTTTGACAATGGACATTTTCAGTTGTTTTGGGAAAACTCCTTCACTTAAGGATAGATTTATTATGTAGCATAGAGGCGATACTAGACTTGCTGCACATATTTTTAACACTTTGGTGTCTATTTCGTCATAACCAGTCGAGTTCGTATTTTTTAAACTGTGAATTATTTTATACACACTTGTACACTAAAATATGTCCCGTGTAGATTGCCAGTCTCTTCTGAGATTGGCCACATGACCGAAATCCGGTCTGGAGGACTATTAAGTATTGAAGCATTTAAAGTTGTCCCCAAATGTTTTTGAAGTACCGTGTTACTCTTTAGTTCTTAAGAAGGTCTTTTATCTACCTACAGTTTTTTCAAACGTTTTACAGTATATGTTTTGTCTCTACCAAATCACCTATAGATAAAGTATATTTATAAGCACGTTAATCCATTTTATCTCTATATAGTTAAAATGCTAAAGATAAAATACAAACCTTCACAAAACGAGCAATATTAAAACCATAAACCGAAAGTTTTATTCGTCAATACCGCGGAACCCAGGACCGAGCGAGACCGACGCGTCCATCTTTTTTATTTATTTCCAATCGCGAAGTAATCTTGCAATCTGCAGCTGTGCTATAATATTGTAAGAGAACACGCCATTAAAATATAGTTACGGCATCTGGGTATACCAGTAATAACATTCGCGTATACAATTTTTTGATACCGGGGATAAAAAAGGTAGGGTTTTGTTTTTATTTTGGTTTGTGAATTCAGTTTTAATTGTTCGAATTCATAATATGAACTTCTGATTCAGTACACAAATAAATGTTTTTTTTGTTTGTTTTGTTTTACAATACAAATACTGAGTTTGAGTTTCATATTGAACTTGTTTATTATTATTCTATGACATCACCAAAATGCCTACCAATGTACCGAAATTGTATCCAGCATCAATCTATCAATGAACTCAGCCTATCGCAGTCCACTCCTGGAGATAGGCCTCTTCCATGCTGCGCCACAACAACGCGTCCTCTACCTTTCGCATCCAGTCTATCCCAGCCATAAAGCTCGCAAATTAAAACATCTGAACAGAGGTGTCTCGTGATAGAGAGATAGATCCATTCACAGGATCAAAATTTTGGGAAATTGTAGCTTTCAGACATGTAAGGGAACAAGGACACGTACAAGATGTTTTCCAAGGAAAACATGATGATCTGTTTTTTTTTTTTTTTTATAATGATGTACTTTTAAAATCGCTTGCATGCTGACAATTATATGTATTGAACACACGACGACACATCAAGCCATACATTGCCGGTTTTAGCTGGGCTCGCGTTGGCTTTTCGCGCAGTGAGAAGTCAGCTTATACTGGAAATGTATAGCTTGATATGTCGTCTGACGTACTCATGTTTGAGCAAATAAATGATTATAACTTAAAAATAACTTTAATACCCGCACATGAAGTTCAGTTTGAGCTAAAACTTAATTTACAAAAAGTTGATATTTTTTTAAGTGTAAATAACATCAATTTGGAAGCGGATTGGAATATAGAATTTAGTTCTAAAGCATTATAACGTCTTACTGTACTAGACACAGCCACTTTCTATCTTTCTATCTTTCTATCTGTCTAAGTAAGCTAGCCATCCCAGCCAGACTATCGTCCCCCCGCCAGACTATCGTCCCCCCGTCAGACTATCGCCTTGGGAATCTCGTTTAGAGGCAAAACACGTGTCGAATTACATTTTAATTAATTTGCATTTGTTCGCAGAAGATTGCAAATGACTGCGATCTCTTGTGTAATGGTCAGGTTTCAGGAAAACGATTGAAAAGAAATTGGAAGAAGGTTTGTTTAATAGGTTGGCAAGCTCTCATGATGGTCTATAGAAAATTGCTGTGATAGGTATTTAGACAGCTAAACTACTTAAATTGATAATTTGATTGATTACAAGGAGGGTGTTATGTATTAGGGTTTGCTAAATAAGATAACTGTATCACTAACCTTTTCTTTTAATAGACGTAATGCGATGTCTAAAGCATCGATGCACAAGCTGAAAAAAAAAGTCTGGAGAAACAGAGATCTTACAAAAGCCACAAAGACCCGACTTATTTAATCACTGGTTTTCCCTATGTTCCTATACGCTGCTGAGACGTGGACGCTGCGTGACATCGAGAAGAACAAGGTAGACCTTCTGAAAATGTAGTGCTGGAGAAGAATGCTTGGGGGATCGTGGACTGAGTTTCGCACCAACACCTCTATACGCCAAGAGCTCAACATCAAAAAGTCTCTGTTCTGGTCCAAACGCGCATACTCAAATACTTCAGACATATCTCGAGGCGTGAGGGAGACTCTATAGAGCGCCTTGTCGTGCAGGATAGAGTGGAGGGCACTAAACCACGTGGATGCTCACCCATTAGATGGACTAACCAAATTAAATCCGCAATAGCTGGTGATCCAGTGTATGAGTGCAAAAAAAAAACCAGAAATCGGAGTAGATGGCGAGAAATCGTGAGTCGAATCACATCAGCCCCTAGACATGAAACTACATGAGGGCCACGTCTGCTCTGACAAGAGTGCTACGAAGAAGAAGAAGAAGAAGAACCATTTATTTAAGTTTGTCGAGACGATAAAGTCTATAATTTTTACGCAACGGTATCCGCCTTAGTAACTTTGTTCATTTTTGCCTCAAGGAAAAAATATTACAGCAATTATGATTTGGTCCTTATAGCCAAACTGCATCGTCTACCAACCCGCACTGGGCTCGTGTAGTATATTACAGCCCATTCCCTCTCGAAGAGAGGAGGTCTGTGCCCCCGCAGTGGTAACATTGACGCCTGATTATTCAGCCAAACTGACCGGATAATATCAAACGACCTAACAAAGTCAATTTTATAACTAGAATACAAACTTGGTGAGTTTATCCTGCCACCACGCAGCATTAGCTCTGCGCTTGTATCGATCGTTACAGAGCCGTTACACCGACACAGTTACCTGAACACTGACATTGTCAGCCTCCACTCCTAAAAATGGACTAGGATTATAAAAATAACGCATTTTATTTTTAGTAAAAATGCTAGCTTTAGTAATATTCAAACGAATTCAAATGATGAATAATTTCAAACGAATTAAATCATTGTTCTAAGAATGTGTAGCGTTACAAATAAAACCACACACAACACAGCACACCAACAGCAGCAACACTTACTACCTTTCTCACCAGTTCTGGTTATTTCACTTCAACTTTACCTGAAAACATTCCTAACAGAAGAGAATTCTAGCGAATCTACACCATGAGGACTAAAATGACGTCATTATTCTGATAAAACAACCAGGATCATAGTTTCAACCACTCATCCAGCTATTAGATTGGATGAAACTATAACTCTGGATGGAACCAGACTTTGGTTTTGCCTTTCTCTGAAACTAGTCTAACGCCAATTCATTGGATGAAACTAGTTTTAAGTAATGCTTGAGTCTTGGGAGAGGTCCTGTAATACGGCCTTAGTTTCAATCACTTAGTTATTGGTTGAAAGCAAGACCCCTGGATCTATCCAGAGTCTTCTTCTTGGGTTCTTTGATACCATATGGTATCAAAGAAGTGGAGTGTACTAACATAAGAGAGTGATTTTGTGTTTCTTTTTGTAGTCATCCTTATTCAGTGTATATTTGAAATTTGGCTTGAAACATTAGGCATTTTATGTATCGATCGTGCCACGGTCACAGCTACCTGCACAATGAAATTTCGACAAACAGTGTTCCGCAAATTTCTACGGGAGCGCCTCCCCACCGCAGCCGCTTCTAGCATTTGCATCTCATTGGAATGCAACCGCTGGATGTAGCGGATGCGATGCAACGTGTCGCGGATGCGGTAATATTGCGATATGTTTTGTTAAGAGATCTCGGTAGAATTTTGCAACAATATAGGATAGTCATCATCAGTTTGGACGGTCTCCAAACAAGCCAAGCTTTTATTATATATTATTTTATAAAGCTATTGATTGCAGAAAAGGGCCATTTCATGCTAGTTCCTGAGTCATCATCTGCCCAGCCTTTTCTCAACTATGTTGGGGTTGGCTTCCAGTCTAACCGGATGCAGCTGAATACCAGTATTTTACATTGAGCGACTGCCTATCTGACCTCCACAACCCAGTTACTGGGTAATGGGTTACCATACCGCTAGGTAAGACTGGTTTCAGGTTTTTGGGCTTCTACCCGTAACGACTGTCAAAGATCTACGAATGACAGCCGGGACCGACGGCTTAACGTGCTTTCCGAGGCATGGAGGGGTCTCGGTATGTAAAGATGGTCACCCATCCACAGACCAACCGCGGCATGCGTAGCTTAACCTGATCGATCGACCTGTGCGGCTGTTATTATTTAGCCACGGGCCCCTCTATGTTGGTTCCTGAGTGAATTCAGTAAATAAATAAATTAGATAATTTTAATTCTAAGTTATTTAAGTAAATCCACATTTGTAAAGTAAGGTTTCAAGTTCTTACTTTGAAATGATGCATTAACTTCATAGGCATTTATTTTTGCAAATACTTCGAAGCTTTTACTTACATGCCTGTGTAAATTACAGCACAGAAAATGGACTCAAAATCCTAAATAAAGTACCGCATCCACCGAAACGGAAGCTTGTTAATGCCATTATACGTCGGGGTCGAGATTTTGCAAGCAATTTCCGCCTTAGCGACGAATGCAAATACGAATGAAATGTGTTATTTATCGCGTGAATTACAACTCTTGGTGTTAACTACTGCTACTGGTGTGCTAGTGCTGGATGCCTCCTCAGGACATTTGCATAGCCCCGAATTATAGATTCAACATTGCTGCCTAATGTTACGATAATGGTGGTGCTTTTGGCAGGGCTCGAAATATTGCCTAGCGATTGAATAGAATTAAGTCGAAGATTATCATTTGCTTGTAAAATTTCCTAAATACTTAAGTTTTGTTGTTTTTCGTCACTAGCCAAAAATATTGTTTTAGAATTAACATAAAAAAACACTATATTAAATGATTTTTTATTTTATTTTAGACATCCTTTCCCTAGCTCCTTACCTGTTACCTAACTATCGCTTGAAGTCGTTGACGTTCATTCATATGATTTTTCAAACATTTTCTAGTAAATATAATATCTATTAGTGCAAAAGAACACATTTTGCACTTCAGGAATCAGCTGTTAGTTAAAGATTGTAACATAACCTCACTTTTACATAATCTCTTATATCTCTGTTCTCAGATTGACAAAATCCGCAGAATTTTCAGTGAAAGGTTGATAATATATAAGCTATTAATTGACACCACTTTCATCTTCTTACAACTAGGCCCAAGATTGTATGTAATCATTTCAGTCTCCTTTATTCTTCATCGTAATTAATCGGAATGATTGCCATTTATTTCCTTTTCAATAGGAATCAGACGATTTGCACTTCTCTTCACTCCTGTATGGTTTATTCAAAATTTGTATACTATCATGATTCCCACACTGCTCCATTAAGTTACTACACTGGTCTTTTGACACTATTTGGGTTGGTGAGATTTGATTGATTCACTTTTGATTTTTCTATGCTTTAATCTCCGTCTTAGTTTAAGGCCTTTTTTCCGACAATTCAGAAAATGTCCCCTGGGATAAGTCCGTGACTTTTTCCTCAGTAAAATAAACCATTAAATCCGTTTTTTATTTTGAGACAAAGCGTTTACAAACTGAGACAGATTAATTATGTTTAAAATGCTTTTTAAAAATGTTTGGTCCTAAGATACTTTATAAAGTTAGGATGAAAAGTCATCCGGAGTTTTTTTTAAGCCGAAGTCTATTTTAATACCAATTAAATTGTTTTTCCTTAAACGAAATATCTCAAAATTATCTCCTAAAATTAATCACAAAAGCCTTTATCAAAACAAGGCATTTGTTGACGTAAGACGCTTTAAGGCCCAGTTTAAACCCTGAGCCACCGTCTTAAACTGTGTCCGAGAGTGTCCCGAGGGACAAACGTTTGACCTAATTAAGCCAAGTGGCGTGGAAAATTACAGTCTGATGGGGCCTGTTCGACCGTAATTGCTGAAGGGTAGCCGATTGACGTCGCGAGGGTTAAGGTGTCCGCCTATCGTGGAAAATCTTCGGAGGTAATCTTTTTAGGGTTACAACTTATTTAGTTTGGATAGTGAGGTGGTTTCGAGTTTGGGTATGCTTCGATGCTAAAGTATTTTTTTTTTGTAAGTGGTAAATGTATTACTTGGGTTTTTTAGAGCATCAAGTTTTGTAACTTGACATTTTGTGTAAAAAAAACTTTAAGTGTACTGAATATGACTGCATTGGTCACCACGTCAGTTGCTGCAATTTTAGAAGACAATATCAGCCCATTAAGTCCAAATTTTCTTCACAGTAAATAACTCCAGGTAAATAAGAGTACTAAAGTAAAACGACACGAAGCAAAACTAACAATAAAAAGCAACATATCTTTATTTAGTTCATTTGCTCCGTCAGTGGAGCTAGTGCAGGAGACAGCTTGATTCAGTCGTTTAATTAAAAGCGAGTAATTACTTGTAATGCCGAGCTCCCCGACTACGCTATAGTTAGTTTAGGAGTAGTGCTGTGTGACATATTAGTGACGTACGGACACTCGATTCGACTGTCAAGTTATCGCTCGGCCTTTTACCCCTACTATGTGAGAAAATTACGAAATAGATACTTAATACATTATTTAAAACATAACTGACGAAATGCAGGTGTACTAAAGGTACACCTCTTCTTACCCCGTCGGGCATTACAGCCTGATGTTACGATATGTGTGTTAGTGTTTTTATTTATTTATGGACTACTGCCACACTGATGATGTGCCAAAACTTTATCTATACCAATAATAAAGCTGAAAAGTTTGTTTGTTTGTTTGGACGCCCTAATCTCTGGAAATAGATTTGAAAAAATAATTTTGCATTTGATAGCCCAAATCTTGAGGAAAGCTATCAGCTATTTAACATCACGCTAGGACTAGTAGGAGTCGATCAAAAATAAGAAAGTTGGCGAAAATGAACTAATACCGCGGGCAGGTGATGCTATGTGACGGGGTTAGAAAGGGGAACAAGAAATTTTACACGGACGAAGTCGCTGGCAGAAGTTAGTAAATAAATAAATAGTAGGGGGTGGCAGGCAAATGTAGGGGGTGGCTGGCTAATGGTCGTTGTGACTCAAAAAGCAGTCATTACCACTAGTGAATCAGACATTGTGAATGTTGAAAAAGTTCTGACATTGACTTTAAGCCACACAAAAGTCAGCTCATTCTCCAAAATACAGCAATATTAATTCCATTCGTGGAACTCAAATAAAAGGCAGTAAAACACAGTTATAACTAGCGGCGCGTCCGGATAATATCGCGGTCCCCAATAACGGTGCGAAACAGAAGGGCCGACATTATCGTATAATTATCGAAAACCTATAGTAATATCCGACGCAATAATCTAAAAATCAATCAGTCGTCGCCTCCCCGGAGCCCCGGAGCCACGGACTACGGGAAAAAATTGGAAATCAATCTATTTCTATAACCAGGCGTCTCCCAAGTATCCATTATCATAATGTGATGGGGACCCAATACTATAATCAGATATCTGAAACCTTCAGTGTTATGTATTATATATGTATATTTTTATGAGTCCGGAATATGGGACGCGTTCCGTTTCGCAAATGCTGCGTATTTTCGGAATTATTGTGCGACGCCTGATCGCTTTATGAATTTGATTGTGTTGTTGCGGGTGACGAGAATAGGTTAGGGTTTTTGCAAAATTCCTAACAATAAACACATAATTCTGGAAACTATTAGGTGTATGACTTATTTTTAAGTATTTAATAGTGAACAACGAACTTAATCTGAGAAATATTGCGATAAAATCATCGACGAATTTATACACATCATCCATCGTTTTGAACTGTTTATCCACTAAGCCGTGCTGCATTGACCGGAACAAATGATAATCAGATGGGACCGGGTCTGGTGAATATGCCGCGTGTGGGAGAACTTTCCATCCCAGTAAGTAAGTAAGTAAGTAAGTAAGTATTTATTTGCATAAAACATGATATACATGGTGTTACAATAATTTACAATAAAGATCTTACATGTTTTGCCAGAATTGTACTTAGCATGCATATGTTCACTTAATACTAACATGAGAATTTGTCATCCATAAATTCTTTAAGACTATAGAAATTTTTCAAGTTTAACCAGTCAAACAATTTTCCCCTAAATAATCTGGAGTTTAAGTTTTTTATGCTACTCGGTATGTTATTATATATACTAACACAATTATATAAGCAGCTTTTATTATATTTAGCAAGCTTGGGAAGATCATGCAGAACGAGTCTCTGAGGATCGGCGACGGACTTGGGGACATCCGTCGCCCCCCACACATCAGGACCCGAGGCGGCGGCGCCTAGTGTTCCACGCGCGCCCCTCTTAGACGTCGCGGGGGGAGTTTAACACCACACTCCCCCCCAACACGAGGAGGCCCGCAAGTGCGGGCCAGCACCAGCTGGGGGTTGCAGAAGTATCGTTCGTTCCCGCTACCCCCGGCGTAGGTGAGAGAGGGAACACCGGACTGGATTTTAGTCAGTAAGAGTCTGACAGACCCCGCCGCCCGCCCCAGGGCGGCGGACATCCATCAGGATTTTCCACCCCGAGAACAAACGCTTGGAAATAGCTGTTTAGGTGACTCCTAATTGAGCTGCAAGCTCTTTTTATGTTTGTGTTGAGTCCTCATCCAGTAAAGCTTGCAATTCCACATCTTCAAGCTTTCGAGTAATAAGACTAAATTATAATAAAAAATATAAAACGTAAACCAAGTGCCTCATTACTTTTGTGCCAACCTGATATATTCAGATTAGCACTAGAACTCTATTGCGGAGCTCAAGGCTAATTAATAAAGGCCGCTACGCTTGTCGCGGTCGGCTCGTGGATGCGTGACCATCAATTACACATCTAGATTCGTGCCTCGAAAAGCACGCTGAGGCGTTGGTTCCGACTGTCATTCGTAGATCTTTGAAAGCCGTTACGGGTAGTCAAAAAGCCCAAAAATCTGACCACCAGTGTTACCAAGGGGTATCATGTTACCAAGTAACTGGGTTATGGAGATCAGGTCGTTTCATGTAAAATACTGGTATTCAGCTGCATCCGGCTAGACTGGAAGCTGAGCCCAGCATGCTGCGAAAAGGCTAAGCAGATTGATTGAGCAATGGAAAGCTACCAGAGAAATATTATAAGTATCTAATTTACTACATTATGTACTGCCATATTATTATATCACCAATGCATAGTAACTATCACAATAATTTAACTATGGTTAATTCAATCACGATACGAATTGAATTGGATTGGAAACGTAATCAATATCATGAGACTGTAATTACATGAGATAATTTAGATTATATTCGGTACCTCTATAGTGTTATACATTCTATAATGTCTGACAAAACACCTTATTAATAGGCCCTGTAGGTACTACATCATAATAAACATAAAAGTCCTTCGGACCGTACTTCATCTCAACGGATACTAGACTTCGGCGCGGGAGATATTATGGTACACAAGTCTATGCGCAGAGACAGGTGCACTCTCTCGTCCCTCACTCTCACAGTCCGATGGGACGACACGCAATCCGACACGACTGGAGAAGGCAGGATCAACGGCTTAACTTGCTTTCCAAATCACGGCGGTATCACACCACTAAGTTCCAAACTCCGAGCTGTTACTGAGAAATTCCTAATGGAAAAACCCATTAACACCCGACCTTGGAATCGAACCCAGGACCCAACGTTAAGCAGTCGCGTTTGCGACCACGAGACCAACGGGGCACTTAGATTCATAATAATTATATAAGCATTGTACAATCAACCCCTTCATTTCTTAGTGTTGTACTAAGATCGGTTTTCGTAGTTCGGATGTTACCACTGACATACACAGGATTTCACTTAATTTACCTATATTACTGGGTTGGCACAAAAGTGATGAGACACTCTTCAAAACTCTATACATTTCCTTTTTCAAGTTAATTGTTTTTGATAATATTCTAGAATTTTGTAGAACATTCTAGGTACTTGTGATGTGGGGGTGTATAAAGTTGCCCTCGCGATCGGTTTAGTCAGTTTGAAGAAAAATGGAGGACCGACAAGTTCGAAAACTATACTTTTACTTGTTAGGCAACAGTGTGCGGGATGCGGCTGCCAATATCAACACTGCATTGGGCGCTGAAAGTAAAAACCATGCGACGGTGTCCCGATGGTTTGGCCGTTTTAAATCAGGAGACAGGAGCCTTGAAAGTCAGCCACGCTCTGCACGACCACCCGCAGTGAATGATGACCATTTACGCCGCGAACTGCAGTCGAATCCGGATGCTGCTACTGGTGAATTAGCGGAAGCACTTAACTGCAGTCACCACGCCGTGGAATACATCTGCATGAGCTTGGGTGTCGAAAAGTTTTGGCTGCGTGGGTACCGCACATTCTTACAGACGCCAGTCGTGCAGTCCGTGTCGCTATCTGTCAATCACTTTTGCTGCGACTCCGACGTAAAGAGTTTTTGTCTGATCTGGTTACTGGAGATGAATCATGGATTCATTACGAGAACGATACACGTCGTGCTTTTTGGCTGCCTCGAGAAGAAATGCCACCAACTCAACCGAAGCTGAGTCAGAAGAACGGTTTAAAAGTTTTGCTTTGCTGTTTCTGGGACGCGCAAGACATGCTGTTTTATGAACTATTACACAATTAAACTATAAACGCTGACAAATATTCAACCCAGATGCATCATTTGTTTAGAGGCCTGAAACAACATTTGCGGGGCAAACAATTTAATGATTTATCTGATGTAGAGGCGGAGTTGAACAACTTTTTCGAGGCACAGCCATCAGAGTTCTGGGCAAAAGGCATTCAAACTTTGCCGGATCGTTGGCAAGAAGTCTTAGATGCTAATGGTGATTACATCATTGACTAAACTTTTTTTCTATTTTAATAATAATAAAAAATATAAAACGTAAACCAAGTGTCTCGTTACTTTTGTGCCAACCTGATATTTTAATAGAAAACAAAAAATTTACCAAAAAACGGAAGTATTTTTTTTTTATTTGTATATTTAGTTTTATATTGCATATAATAATTTTAATGTCCATGAAATAATAAAAAGATTAACTATAAAGCTTTTTTATCTAAGGTGTTGCTTATTCGCTATTTTAACCGAGCTTTTTAAATGTGTCTTCTCTCTCATATTCCCCAAAGATCTAAGAAACTTCTCTCAAGCACGTAAACTTTGAAGATTTCAGCATCCCTTCACAGATATCGTTCGCAATGTTTGTAGGTACAACTATACACACGGCACAAAGGGCTTTTAATCAAGTTGATCCCGTCCGAGTTGATTGTAGCCCGGGCTCACTATGGCCACAGTCAGGCACACTGTGGGCACACGCTGGGCACATTCGGGCACGGCCACTTCTGTAAAGGGGTACCTTGGAGCGATTACTTAATGAAATTGTAATTGTGATTTAAGGGTGGTGTTTGGGTACAAGTGTTGTAGGTGAGGGTTGAGTTGTGGGAGGTTGAGAAGGCTTTGTTTTTGTAATGATTTAAGCGAATAAATAAAAGAAATGGTACGTATTGGTATGTTCAATTCTTCTGATCTAAATCCAAATATGAAAGAAAATACCTTTTAGACAATATCCATATACTAATATTAATTTGAGTAAGATCCCATTTGTTCTCGTTATTTGATCTATGAAAATAAATAACAAACTCAAAGGTCAACGTCTCTTCTCAAGTGATGACATTTTATTATAAAAAGATCACATTATGAGACCTACCTGTATCTTAAAAGGTTATTCATTTTGATGTACCTAGTGAAATCACGTGTCATTTTAAATAATTGGTTATTCTTATTTTAGTTAAGTAATGAAATTTAAACACCTAGTTTACTGGAGACTCGAGTTTATCGAGTTTAGTCTGTCGTCGTATACAAAGACAAACTAAACTCGATTACATATTTTCTGTATTATAAAATACGGACAATCTAACATAAGCCCGGCCAACATAGACCTGATGGATAACGCAAAGAATAACGCAAAAACTAATTAAATTTTAAAACAGAACACCCAAAGATGTATTTTGTATTAAAATTACACTTTCCTACCATGAAGGTCTAAGTCAAACCTCCATCAAGAAGAGTGATGAATTTACTCCAGTTAGAACAATGAGGATATCTAAGGATTCTGTTTTATAATGTAGGTAATCTAATTTACCGCTTTTTAGAATACGAAGGCTCGACGATAATTTCTTCAGTTAAAAAAAAACTATTCAGGTTTTTGAAATCCTCATCAAGTCTCTTATCAGAAAATCCGTTATCAAATCTCGTTTCAGCTATGATGGCTAGACAAAAAAAAATATTTTAACTGATGACAAGAATAAGTAAGTAGTAGTAGTTATAAGTATCAAAGTCAAAGTCAAATTATTTATTTCAAATAGTCACATAAAAGGCACTTTTGAACGTCAAAAATTACAATAAAATAGAATTTATTCTAGTCGCTCCTTCCAAAAGGTCGTTTTCGTATGGAGAAGAATGGGCAAGAAACTCCACCGTTACTCTTTTGAAATGTTTTACAAGGTTTTGTGTACATTCATTATATAATTATATGTAAAGACGAATAAAAAAAAATTAAAATAAAGCAATGACAGATAAATCAATTATGTGATGGATACATGGTGCTCACATATTTACCAATATTGTAAAAGTAGATGATTTTCCTTGAATTTTAACAATTATGTGTGAGTTACAGTTGTCACAGAATGTAAAAATCAATGTCAAAAAAAAAATATATATATTATTGAATTAGCGACCACTTGGGTTCTGTGTAAACTCCAGGTATATGGTCCTATGGAGCAGGACCAGCATGTTTCCACGCGTTCATAACTTGGACATAATCCTCTATTTTTTAATTTTATACTTGTTTACAAAGTGTACTTTTATTATGAATTTTAAGTTTTCTTTCATTTTATTGCAATACGATGTCACAAGGTATTTTGTTGTAACATTTGACACAGTACCATCATAAAAGATGTATGTACTTTAGATGATCTGAAAAAGATGGATCTAATTTATCTTTATTTTTAGTATTAAAAATATTTCTAGCACTTATTTTATTAAAAAGATGTTCATTTTTTCTTACATATATAAGATTTTCATAAATGAATTGGCTAGGTACCGTCATAATACTCGTATTAAGTAACCTTTTTAAATAATTCCCTAAGGGATTGGCGGTGACGTAGGTTGTAAATGGCTATGACGGCTCTCTTTTGCAAAATAAAAATGGATTCAATGTCAGCAGCCCGACCCCATAGTAAAATTCCATATGACATAATACTGTGGAAGTAACTTAAATCTCATCACTCTTTCATCTTTTTCAAAATATTAGATAACGAAATGTCAGAAGGCAGACGAAATATACATTATCACAACATGTCTAAAAACACACCAAAGAAACGTTAGTGGTCTCCAACAGCACTTGTTACCAAGCCAAGGCATATGCGGCAGAAGCTTAATGAACATTATGGAATGAAATATGCCACACATAAGCACAACAGAGCTGTTACAATGATGCAGCTGCCCTGCCAAAAACAATAACACTAGGCATTCAATTGGATAACCTAGTTTTGTAGGCACAATTGCACATCTGGAAAATTTAAAGAATGAAGTAATTTTGTATTCACAATTTTGCATCAGAAGTTTGAAACCCCAGTCTATAGAGAAGTATTTGTCGATACGAATATTGATATTAAAATTTAATTAGTCTTGACGCGCGCCTGTCCCATCGACAACTCTCTCGATCAAAAAACTTACAAAAGATGGTAGGTCCCGTGTGAGTAAAAGAGATGCATATGCATATTGTTGTGTATGAAAATGTCTGTTTACAAAGTAAAAATCAAATATGTTTTTTCTAAAGAAACTTATATGTTTCGTTAATAGAGGTATTGGCCATTAGTGAAGATATACTTCTGCCATTTTAGTGGAATTTCTTTGATGGCTCTGCTATAAAAATACTGAGGACGGGAATCGATTAACTCTTTAGAGGTGTTTTTCACTACCTCGTAAGATATTAAATTTTTCGCGTATAAAAAGTTATCCAAATTCCGAATAAATATGGAAATTAGTTGGTGCAAGGTCTGGTGACTTTGGTGGGTGACGGAGAGTTTTCAGTCGTAACTCCTATTGTTTTGAGACGGTCCAATCTGCGGTGCTTCGACGCGATTTGGTGATACGGTACCCACTTTCCGAGCTATAAAATCTTTCCAATTTGAAGCAAATGAATAAGTATCGATTTATCACTTACGTTGAAAGGCTGCTGCAAGTTCCAACGTGGTTTGAGATGAATCTGCTTCCACCATGGCTTTCAATTCATCGTTATCGACTTTCGTCTCCGGTCAGCCACGGAGCTCCTTATGGAGATAAAAAATTCTAGAACGGGAGTGATGAAACCAAAAACGAACTGTGCGTTCACATGCGGTACCATAGACGTCGTTAATATTGCTGGTTGTCTGTGGTGAGCTGGTGTCTCGATGGAGCTTTTATTGGAAAATAGCGCGCAATTTCGATTTTTCCATAGTTACAGAAATAGCAAAAAAAAAAGAAGGGCGCAACACTAATGAACAACAAATTTTGAAAAAAAATGTCATGCTATAATTTTATATTAGACTGGACGATATCGATCTTCACAGTAGCCAGAATCAAAAATCGGCAATTAATTAATATTTATAGTTGATCGCTGACGGCTCACACCGTAGTGAGAGTACTCGTTTGTCGCAGTGACGAGAGCAATCAACAGGAAGCCTCGCTCAGCAGTGCTCGCTTGGCGGGCGTCACACTCGCTGAGAGACTCACGCTTGGTACATACATACGCATGATAGCAAGTAATTACTCGTCGCCGTCACGCACTCGTTGCTTGCTAACTCGTTTCTAGTTCGTAGCTCTGGCTGGCAATGGGACAGGTGCCTTTGTATTGGTTGAATGTCATTTAAAACTAAGGAATAAAAGGTGAAGGCGCTAATAATTAAATCTGTCTAACGTTTTTAAATAATGCATTTATTCTTGAAATTTTATTCCCCTCCTCGAGAGCAAACACCATTTAAATAGGCATTAAACTTTAAAAGAATCTAGATAGGTTTTTAAAGTAAGACATCAATCAGATTAATGGCGAAGTAAAAGCCGCTATTTTCTCACGAATCATTATTATTCGATCAGAAGCCTCAGAATTTTTATTAAACTCAGACGACCGAATAGTATTGGATGCTTTAGTATAAAATATTTTATGAGTTTTTGAACATGAAAATATAAAAATGAAAGATACATAAGCAGGGTTCAAATATTCACGTATTCATTTTCGAAGGTTGGCATTTGTGATTATGAACCAATCGGTTCTGTAGAAGATGAATTGAAAGAATCTATGTCTAATTAACCTGCTGTTCACGCTTTAGTTATATGAGGTCCTTCATCTCTTTTACCGGTTGTGTTGGCTAGGTATCGGGCTTTTTGATACCAAGTATAGTTTATTATGACGTCTATTGAAAGCTTTTCTTTTCTCTTAATTTGTGACTTGTGTTATAAAAATATAAATATAAATAAAGAAGGCTTTCCTATTCTTAATATATACTCGCCATAGCAACCGCTCATTTTTTTCGTCGACGGTGACTAAAACTAGTGAAATGATGAGAACTCTTTGTTCGACCTGCAAATTAATAGAAAAAAAGTTTTTTTTTTTTTTGTTTAATGTCCTACGATTTTCTCAGTTGAGCTTCCAAATTTAAATCACATTAATGACCAGCGGGGCATAATACAATAACAACAAATACAAATTTATTGATTTAAGTCTTTTTACAAAGTAATACATTTACAAACTTATAAATACTACGAAATAATTTAAGTACAATATTAATGCCTGGCTAGAGCCTAGGGCTTAAATGACTTGCTTTAGGTTAGGTTTGCATGACATATAATGTGATGTTAGCGAGCAGGTGGTGTGAAAAAACTTAAACATATATCTTGAATAACAAAACAAAATTCAATTCCAGAAAGCCCACCTAATACGCCTAGTACCTACCCAATTCCATTATAAAATCCATTAAGTAGTTCGGTCACCTATTTTGACCTTAATCCATAATTAAAATACTAAATCCTACGATTATGAAGCACTGTCGGAGCGTTGACTGGAATTGAATTAAAATGTCAGCTAAGACGCCGCGCCGAACAGACTGAGTCTTGGCAATTCTGATGAGATATGGCGGTAGTTCCACTGTGATGTTTGGCTGTGTTTTATGGAAGATATTTTATATTTTGAATCGCTTAAGTGATGATAGCCTGTAATATTTACGGTTATGGTTTGATTCTGACATGTATGGGAACATTGTAGATGACCACACAATAGTTTTGTTTTGACAGCAAAACGTAAAATGAGAATTAAAAATGGTATAATATTGAAATGAACCATTTTAACTTTTACTTTTTAGCTTTGCAGTTAATCTCCATTTCCGTGTCATGTCCGCTGCGTACCAATTGGTGGAAGAAATTTGTGTCATATTTTTAATGTTTATGAAAAGGCGGGTGTACTCACTGTAAGGAAATTATTTGTTTATGAAATTCTACGTAGATACCACAAAAAGTATGTGCCCGCACTACCTGTGTCAACTAAGCGAGTTGAACGCTGTCCTGTTCCTCGCCAAAGAACAGCTTTTGGACAAAAGCACTTTGGCTTTATTGCCCCCAATGTTTATAACAAATGCAATAAAATTAATTCCATATGTAAATTAAGCCACAATAAATTTAAGGAAGTTATCTTCTTCTGGCTGAAGTCCCTTGACTACGACGCGGTAGAGAATCTATTGACTGTAGTGACTTAAATTACATAAAATAGTAATAAATACTATCACCCTAATTGCGTAACACAAATTCAAATTCGATTCGTATTAAACCAAATTGCTAATCCGCTACTTCATATGTTCGACAGACTGGTCTGCTCGACAACGTAATTAACACAATGAATGTTGTTGAACTGTCAATCCGACTTATAGTGTCACGGAATTCAGGCAAGCCAACTCACATATACACAAACACAGCTCGCACGCACACACACACACAACACACACACACTCAAAGTGTGTGTGTTTGAGTGTGTGTGTGTAGTGTGTGTGCAGTCACACACACACTACACACACACTCAAATACACTTTAAGTGTGTTCTTTTTATTACGGGAGGACACTGGCTCCTGCAACACAGTTTTAACTAGTGCAGGAGTCAGAGAATTCCATATTCTGGTGTACAATCTTTTTTATGACAATAAATATTTTTTAATTTAATTTTAATTTTTTAATTTAATTTAATTTTAATTTAATTTAATCAGAATTTACTTATAGTCTCCCACTATAAGTAAGTTATGATGATTATGATAACAGCTTGTTGCCCTATTTATATATTCTGAGCTACATATTGTAGGCGGTTCTAAAATGGATGCAAAAAAACAAGCCACTTAAGTTTATACAGGCGCTGATTCCCTTGTACACAAACTAAAGGAGACGGATACGCTTTCATACAATTTTGGGCCTGGATGTAAAAAGATGAAATTGATGTCAATTGATAGCTACTATATTAACAAACAGTCACTGAAAATTTTGTAGATTTTGGCAATCTGAGAGCCGAGATTAAAGAGATTTAGGAAAAGTGAGGTTACGTAACAATCTGTACTCAACAGCCGATTTTTGAAGTGGGATTGTCATTTTTTACCCAACTGCCGAAGGAGGGGCCATAATTTACACAACGATCCATGATGTCAATCAATATCCAATCGGTAGGTCGTTCGTAGAAACCAAAATAACAAGTCCAAGTTCAACGTTTAAGCGGGGTTCTCCGTGTCCGGTATGGTAGCAAGGCAAGGGTCGTACAAGAAGGAAGATCAAAAGTCCGTAGGAAAGCAGGGGTCGAAGAAAATATCAATAAAAGTATGGGAGGAAACACACTCAAAACGCACACGCACTAGACGATACGAACGAGTGTCGATGTCATGTCATGCATGGGTTAGCACAGGTTAAAAATACAATAATCGATTAGTAAACGTGAATTGATTTATCTTAATTATGTAGATATTTAATTAGTTTAGGCTCTTAATACTTTCATTCTAAGAGATTTAATTATTTTAATTGAATTAATTAACTGGTGATAGCATTTTCGTAAACAGTATGAACTCTGTAACCTTAATCGATTATAATTGAATCGATATTCCAATTACTGCGTAACCCTAAATTAATTATTGGATTTCTCATGTTCCAGATTGTAAATTGAGTTGATTTTTCACATTTTGAAATAGAAAAATATATCTTTTTTTTTAACCCATACCTCAACTTATTATAATCAGGCCCAGAAATCCCCGTCTCCTTTAAGTTCAGTGCATCTTTTTCCCTCTAATTCATTAAGAGAAGGACAGAAGATAAATATTAGTTCAGTCCTGTCAAATTCGTCAGCGCCTGACGTAAATTAACGTATTTTTAGTAGACAATTTGTTAATCACGGTTAAACTTGTCTATGGAGTATCTTAATGTGAGAGGACTAAAGTAATATTTATCTTCTGTCCTTTTCTTAATAAAATAGAAAGAAAAAGATGCACTGAACTTAAATTTAGTTAAGTTTGTGAATAACAGAATCGGCACCACTGTCTCAGAAACTGATTAACCAAATGTACTGTAACCCGGTTGTTTCGGTGTTTTAAACGACGTTTTGTGGTGGGAAAGCCTGCTAAAAATAAAGGCTTCCCCGCTATTATTCGGATAACAACGTAAATAGGTTAACTGAGGGGCGTACGAAGAACCACTGGATAAAGCGCGGGATATACTGAAGTTTTACAAGAACCTAGCAGTTACCCTAATAAGGTAAGTACGTTGTAGGTACTCGCATACAATCTACTAAATATGTCATTATTTTACTCGTAGAAAAGGGAGGAATGAATCAATCCTAGTTGTTCTTCATTGGAACAGAAAATAAGAAAAGAGCAATCAAGCACCAAAGCAAACGGTTTCTTTTCAGTATTCTCTTTTTTTTTGGCGTCATGTTTTACCGCGAGTAAACGTATTTTATTTCTTTCTTTTTCTCTATAATAATCAATACAGCATCCTAGACACACAGCTTAAAAAAAAACAGGTTAGTGATTTTTAGTCGACTGCCTTCCCGATTCCATCAAGAAAGTTACTGTTACTGCCTCCATCATCCCACTGCTGGGCAAAGGACTCTCCCCATGACATCCAGCTATTTCAATCCAGGGATAAAGTGGACTGTTTAATTTTTTTATTTTGATGATTCCACACTGTGCCCAATTTGACCACTAGACGAAACCAAATGCAATATCTGAAGCCAAGTTGAAGCGGTTAAATCTAACGACATGACGTTGAGTGGACGTGCCCACTTGAATGTTAGTCACATTTTAACCACTGTAACGTTAACATGATCTATCAGTATGGACACATCTTATCGCAGTATAATGCATGCTATTATTTGGTAAAATACTTATAAATAATAAAGATTCTGAAATATTTATAAATAACTAATATTGTGTCGCTCGAACTAACAAACTTCCAATACAAACTTTTTCTTTCTTAACGCAGGGCAGTGGAGTTTTTACTTGTTTTGTTCGCCGGCTTGTTGCTAAAGATATTGATTTTTTTTTGCTGGTGTTCTCTTAACTGGATAATAAAACTGCGGAAATTAAAAAGAATATTCACTTTGCGTTTACCTACAATATCACTTCAAAATTTGTGAAAACCTTTTCATCTTAAAAAAGTGAGATATCAAAACTTTGACATTGGAATTATTCACGATAATCGCTGAAATTCGAAAGACAAGACATTCTAAGCTCATTTATTTAACTTTTCCTTCTGTAACAGTGGGGCCTCGTCTTTACAATACCCGGGAGGATTTCATTTGGGCAATTACGGGGGCCCACTAATTGCCAACCATCTCAGAAATGGCGTTCGCCAGAGAAATTGTTTTTAATGAAAAATTCACGTAAAGCCTGCGTTGAAGTTTTACTTTTTTCCGCTCCGTGTAATAACATTAATGTAATGATAATTTCTGAAGTTGCGCGGCTGATGGATGGCCGGGATCTGCCAGGATGCATTTTATTGGAGTAGTGGCAGCTTGCTACTTTGCTCCTTCAGGTTTTATTACTGTTTTTGTTCGTGGAATGTTGAGTTTGTTTCAAGAGAAGAGTAGGCTTTCTTATCCTATCCTGTGAGTTTTTCTACTTTGCGTTTGGGCCTTTATGTAATGTTATTATTTTAAACGGACCATATATCATCGCCATTTTTTAAAGACCGTTGAAAGTTTTTTTCTCTACGCCAATTCAACTTGTTTAATTAGAACGCAAACGATAGGAAAACACATGAACTAACAGGCATTGCTTTAAAATCTTTTAAAATATGGCACAATCTCACGATATAGACCGACGGAGACCAAACACAGTGAAGCTATAGATACTGTGGCCATAGGAAACGTGAATGATTTTTTTTATTTCTGTAGGAAAATAATCCTAGGTCTGACGTCACTCCCCTCCACGTGAGTAACAATGCATGCTTTGGTTGATGTCGACGTGACGTGACGTCGATTTGATATTACCTGACAGCAGTAGATTAGAATATAGAACTACCTGGATTTAAGTAACTGAAGATCATATCAGAATGATGAAAAGATGAAAAAGAAAAGGTTACAAATAGAATTGGATCGTATGCATCACTATAAATTATGACAATTTACGCCTTCATCATCGGGCGAGTGTCCGTGGAGTTCTTTGCCCGTTCTCTCCATAGGAACCCACTACGCTTTGGAAGGGGCAATCAGTTTCATTTTTTTGACTGACCGACCCCTTGACAATTGAAAAGTTCCTGTAATTGATTCATTTGAAATGGAACGGTTGGATCGGATGGGAGTGAGGTGTTTGATTCCCCCCGCAACTCGGAGCTATATGTTTGAGCCACTTGGTGTTGAAACACTAGGGCCTTGGGGTCGAAGTGCTCGTTGAATATTATATAATATCGAATATTATGCTTCGGGACATCGCCAAGCGGTTGGTTAACTCTTCACGTGACCAGAGGGCTGGCCTATTTTTAGGCTAAAGAATCAGCATTGCCATCCAACGTGGTAATGCTGCCAGCCTTTTAGGCACCAACTCATTGACAGCGCTGCGGACGAATATTTTGATGCCCTTACTTGAGCTCTTACCTTTTTCTTTAATATAATATAATTTTAGTGAAAACTTGTGTCTTTGTGAATAAATGTCGCACAAATGGTCATATAAGACTTCATTGTAATTAAATAATATAGATTATATTAAGTTAGATTAGATACTATTTTTAATATTTTTTACATGAGATTAGGTAAATATTTGATTTTAGACTAGAGACACCCATTAAACGGCAAGCGCGGCTTTTTTAGAGCAGGCACTGATGAGTGAAAGAGGTCAATGTCCAACTCATGCTCTTTGAATGCAACATACAGTGTAGACAGTGAACAGTATTGCCTTAACGTTGGTATGACATCTTGGCATGCAGAAAAGTCTCCTTTTAGAACTTCTTGGCAGATTATGTGGCACATGGAATAAGACCCTACTGAGCAAAACCAAATCCAGCATATTCCTGCGTTTCTCCAGCGACACCATATTAAATAAAATACTTCAGTCTCTCTTGGTACGAGTTGAGCTTTTTTCTCATATTACTGTTACAGGTAGGATGCCGTAAGAAACGTTTTTGCAGCCGTTCCTATAGATTTACTTACCAAGATCCCTCCGTGTCTCCAAAAAGCACGTTAAGCTGTTGGCCCCGGCTATCATTCGTGGATCTTTGCCAGTCGTCACGAGTCATCCGAAGCCCGAAGTCTAACACCCAGTCTTACAAAGAGGTATCGTATTACCCAGTAACTGGGTTGTGAAGATCAGATAGGTAGTCGCTTCATGTAACATACTAGTACTCAGCCGCATGCGGTTAGACTGGAAGCTGATACAAACATAGTTGGGAAAAGTCTAGGCGGATAATGATCAATAGAATATCAGAAATAGATAATGTTGTTTCTTTTGAAATCTGAAGTTAAAAAGCAGCATAGAAACATTTAAAACAGTTATCTAAACAAATTACACCAAGTAGAGAAGAAAGCTAAAGTAAATACATACAAAGCCCCCCTGGGAAGCATGACTGCACTTCATCCAACTTCCAAGTTCCAGTGCTCAAGACCGTTTAAGTGCGTTCGAAGTACGATCCGAACCGCGGCGCGCGAGTTTAGATTCAAATCAGCGCATTAGATGGTATCAGCCTTAGTAAGTATTGTTAGGGTTATATTTTATAGGGGTATCTTCTGATGCATGTACTGATTTAGAGTGTTAAGACGATGGAGTATGTTGTGTGTAGTTGTTTGTTTTGTTGTAGTGTTTTACGTTATAGTTTTTCTTTTTAATGGGCATTTAGCTTCATCTTTCTGACTGACCAACCCCTGTAATTGGTAAATGGTACCAACAACCCCCCCCCTATAGTACCCCGTCTCCTATGATTCAGTTTTTAACTAGTACAAGATACAGGTGATCTGTAAATTAAGTATTGTGTTGCTTATCAATAACTGGTGAAAAAATAATGTCTAATACTGTTTTTGGAACAAAAAATTATTATTTTATCTTACATAATATTGTTGTACAGTCAGTAGGTATAAAAGTGTTATCAGTTGCACTAATAAAATCGCCCTTACTGCTACGATATAAATTTCAAAGTCAAACCAACGATAAAAACACCGATGTCAAGCAACCATAACACAAAATCTGTTAAACGCGCACATAAAGCCAGAGCATTATTGCACCTATTTCCAAGCAACACCTGACTAAGAATTCCAGTACACATGTATTCCCTCCCCTCTAGGCCCCTCCCCTAGGACATGCAAGCCTAGGACATTTATCTCTCGCTCAAATCCATGTGGCGATATTAAATAGTTCGCATCGCTTCGCATCGCATCTCTTCACAGTGTTGGAATATCTCCGTGTTACCAACATTATCAACATTATCATCCTAGTCTGTGTCTACGAAGCTTAATGGTTTTAAAATGAGGTCACGAATATATCCCGAAGATTCCTCCAGAAGTGATTCGTTGAGATCTTTATTCCTCGGTAGAGTTTTATTGATTTTGCTATCAAAGAGATACGTGTTATAAATGTTTGTTGGTTGTTCTGACGGGTACACACTCACGCAGGTAAAATATTATATCGGTCTTTAGGGATTTGTTTTCGTTTCCTTGTTGAATTTCTAAGAAAATATGTTTTGTTTTTCAGAATTTTGTCCTTTGGTTTGGAATAAAAAAATCGTTTTGTATCCTGCGGGTGTTGTCAACAATCATTATAGTAATTATAGTAATAACACCATGTCGGTTGGCATTAGAATCCATACTTAAATAAATTCACTCAAAAAAGTATCGGGAATGGATAAATTTGTTTATGGTTCCAAATTCAATTTTTTTTTTTTTTTTTGTTATATTGGCACAACTGTTTTCCATTTTGGCGTGGAGTTTTAGTTACATCTGGTATTCAGATTAAATACAGTGCTGTTTTTAGTTATATCATAATTATCTAGTGTGTATTGTGAATTTCATAATGGACAAAAACATCGGACAAAGAGTTTGTCTTAAATTTTGCACCGCCAATGGAATTTCCTGTTTGGAGTCACTGAAAATATTACAGAAGGCTTACGGTGAATCGATTTTATAAAAAACACGTGCTTATGAGTGGTACAAAGCGTTAAAAAGCGGTCGAGATGTGATGGAAGATTTGTCTCGCTCTGGTAGGCCATCAACGTCTGCAACTGAAGTTAACATCGCAAAAGTGAAGGAATGAAACATGTATGAAACATGTTGCCGCTCGGCTAGTCCCAAAAGACCTGGATTTTCTCCAAAAACTCAATCGCATAAGAGTCGCTGAGGACATGCTAGAACGAGTCCATTCCGACCCAACATTCATGAAACGCATTGTTACTGGTGATGAGACGTGGGTTTACGAGTTTGACATGCAAACTAGGCAACAAGCTTTGGAGTGGCGTCTTGTAACTGAACCGAAACCGAAAAGAAACACGCTAAAGTCGATAAAAATTCAAAGTCATGGTGACTGACTGTTCTTTGACTATCGCGGTGTTGTGCACTCGGAATATTATTTGACTGTTATGCGGCTTTTAAGAGAGCAAATTAGACGAAATAGACCAGATTTGTGGAAGAAAATTCTTGGGTTTTGCACCACAATAATGCGCCTTCGCACAAGGCCATCATTGTGAACGAATTTTATCGAGCAACCACCTTACTCACCAGATATGGCTCCAGCCGACTTCTTACTATATCCTGAACTCAAATGACTACTTCGTGGCACCCGTTTCCATTCGGTAGAAGACACAAAAGAGAATTTGCGGCGAGAACTGAACTCGATTACGGAAAAAGCGTTTAAAAATGTTTTGATGATTGGATTATTCATTGGCGTAAGTGTATCGTTTCTGGAGGAGCATACTTTGAAGGTTATAAAATAAATTTGGATGAATAACTATCATGTTATGTATTTATTGATCTTTTCCTCGTACTTTCTTGACAGAGTAGTATGCATTTGGTTAATATCGTCGAATTTTGTCTCCACCTTGTAAAACCAAATAACGACAGTAAATTAAACTTCTTATATGTAATGGCGTTCCCAGTCTGCATACCAATATTCAACCAAATATATCCAATAGTTTAGTCACTATAGCTTTCAAAGATTGACAAAATCCATAGTCGGACCATTTGTACTATTTAGTTTGTTTGAAAAAAAAAACCTTTTTCAAATTTCGACGATAGGATTTATTTAATAGTTCCGAAATACTCTCATACATTAGTATTGCCAGTATTTTCATTTGTTGTTTCCACGTTGTATATTAAGCAGGTATACGGTTGGCACCTCCGCCCTGAAATAGGGATTAAAAACCAAAATTGAGGGAATTTCAGGAGATCTAGAATGGCACCTTAAAAGTGTTACCACTAAAAGTTAACCCCACGTAGTCTCAAGTCTGGAACTCACAAGAATTGCCAAGCAATTACACGCGCTCGTATAACTACCGTCAATGTTTGTATACTCCCGTCCGCGCTGTTTAAAATTCAGAGGTGCAAGTTTAGCTTATGTGAGTATTATTTCGTGCAGATATTGTAGGTATAGTCGGATAGTTTTTTTACAATAATATGGTTTTTGTTTTTTTTTTTTTTTTGAATATCTTTTCTATAGGTCGGGAACAATATTGGACGAGATGTCGCTACCTTTATTATGGCCCTATGTGCAATTTCTAATGGTTTTAAGTTGGTTTTGGCAGCACCACCCCAACACGAGACACAATATGTTGTAATGATTGACAAACATAAAGCAAAATAAACACTACGTATTAGAATTGGATTTTTTATATTTCGAAGAATTTTAAATATGTATATTAGTCTGCGTACCCTGCCAGTCAGGAGATTTATGTGAGTCTTAAAGTTCAGGTTCCTGTCCAGGATTATACCCAAGTATTTAATGTGCTCCTTTATTAGGCTTAGATTTATGCGGAGAGGATTGTTTCAGACGTGATCATCCCTTTGCGAAGCCGGTTGGGTGATTCGTTTCGACTTACGCACGACAATGCATGTCCACACACGGCTATAGTCGTAACACGCACTCTTGCCGATGCTCGCATCATCGTTCTGCCGTGGCCTGCTCATTCGCCAGACCTCAACCCAATTGAGCACGCATGGGATATGCTCCACAGTAGAGCTTTGCCAAGTATGGATGCCTTGCATACCCCATAACAACTTTTTGACATGTTAGAAAGAACGTGGGTGGCCAGTCCTCAGAGTGATTTTGATGAACTCATTTTAAGCATTCCAAATCGCTGTGATTGTATGACTGAACATTGTAGGCTGATTATGATGTTATGATGTGTGATTCGTGTCACGTGTCAATGGTGGAAACACAGATTATTATTCTTTTTATCTTTATAGTAAAAAATGTAAAAATCCTCAATTGTGCCATTTAATTGACGACATTAACTTAGGTTAGTTTCCCACAATTTTCGAAAATTCCAGTTTTTCTTAATTGTTACAAAATATAGGCACAAGTTGTTAACTTAAACATAGGAATTAAAGTAAGAAGCCGGCCTGGAAGACTAGATTTGTTAAATGTTCATTGGATACTTTTTATAGTTAAAAATGTACTTGATCCCTAGACACTTTTGAAGTGTGTATAATTGACACTGATATTGGAGTCACTGTTATGTGGTAGATTTTTATGCTTACAGTGCGACCGACTAGAGAATACGTTCTTGACTCCTGGCAGTTTCATACAAACGAATTACATGTTTTGCGAATTTGATCTTTATTAGCTACTAGAATTGTTTGTTTGACAAATGTCAGAAACTCATTCTCTCGACGGCCCGACCATAGGTAACCGAAACTTTATCATGCTAATGAGCGATGTCAGAATAAATGACATTCCTTATCCCAAAAACCCTTTACTTCGTAAAAATCATAATAAATATTTTTGCTATGCTATGTATTTTTTTTTTGTTGTTGTATTTTAATTACTGTAACAAAACAATGTTAATAAAAAGTTGAATAGTCTCGATAACAATTTTAATTCCTCTTAGGGCTGATTTTTCCAAGGTTAGATTATTTTATCTAAGGAATAATTTTGAATGTTTTACAGTTCTTCCATACAAAAACTGTCAGACGTCAATTTGCTCCACGAATACAAAACTATCCGTCAATTGAAAAATCAGCCTTTAGGTAACACACTACAAAATCTACATATTCATGGTACGTAAAACTAACACAATCAGATAGCCACCCTATCAACACCATGATCCGCCATAAAAAGCAACAAACATACAATTTATAACACCGAGTAGATGCCACGAATATGACTGGGGACGCAGATTAGCAATGCAAATAGCAGCGTATGGCAGGGTCCCATTGCGGGGCAAGTTCACTAAGTGTCGCCGTTACATCGACTGACAGTTTCGGCTTTTGATTGCCTTTGTGAATTATGTTAGGTATTTCGTGACTAGCGATGTGTTTACATAGGGTTATAGATGTAAGGAGTTGGGGTTTGGGTCTAGAAGGTTGGCTGAAGTCAGGATCATGAGTCATGTTTAGATGATTCGTATTTAGATCTACTGGTATCCTGGTCTGTCTGGTCTACTGGTCTGGTCTTAAGATGTATCTTAAGTCCTCGAGAGCATTAGGCGAATTTCAGAATAAATATTGACTTTTGGGTTTTGAGTTCTTCTTTTAAAATAAATGTTTTCGACCCGAAATTCCTCAAGACTGAAAAAAACCATCTATAAATTCCATTGATTTCAGAAAAGATAAACTCAATCCAAAGAATTTGAAACTTGTCTAAAATGTAAACTCAACGTTTAAATAAACCGTTCTGGTTTTCCATCACAAACAAACAAGAATCCCTCCAAAAATCAATTGATATAGAATCGTCAAGAATCCCAAACGTGCCAACAACAGGTACTCGCACAAAGTCCCACAAACTTGGACAAACAGTTAAGAACATTGAGTTGTTTAAAGTCGTCTTTTGAAACACTCCACCGAGTTCATTATCCTTTCCTTTGCGGCTCTCTTTTGAAGAGTAGTTTAGCCTTAGAAAGGGCATGTAGAGATTCTGTGCTCCCAGTTCCCTCTCAGCTCCCTCTTAAATTTTATCTGGATGCGGTCGGGAAGCTTCGTTTTCTACATTTCCTGGTAACATTTCGTTCAGTGAATTTGCAAAGTGATTTATAACGGTCACTTTATTTCGTATATTACGTATGTACACGAGACCACGAGATTTTAAATGTTATTGCTGGATGTTGAAAGGCGATTACCTTTTTTTACATATATTACGTTTTATTTCTTGGTAACCTGCTGCCATCCTTATTTTGACGGAGATTTTGAAAGCAATTATTAACTACTTTGCTTGAAACTAGGAGCTAAGTAACGGCCGTGACTTACAAGTTGTATGTCGTAGGCTCGAATTCGAACCCCGATAGGTGTTCTTTGTGTAAACTATATCATCACCACTGCTCCCAAAACGGTGAAGGAAAACATCGGGAGGAAACCGGCATGTCCTAGAGCCAAAAATTCAAAGACATGTGACATCTATTAACCCGTAGTGGGCCTGCATGTTACATTCCGGCCCCCTCCCTCTCGGAGAGGCCTGTGTCTTGTATTCCAGAACTGGGAACATTATAGGCTGATAATGCTTGCTCGAAACAGTTTTAATTTTTAGATTATTACGAGTAAAACATGGTTGATAATGCAATTAGTCATTTTGGGATTGGACCTTGATTGCTCATTTATATTCAATAAATTAATTATTTAACTTATCGTCAAGCTAACAAATTCATATACTCGCAGCTTTCCCTAAAACTAATCTAAAACTGAGGGGAAACAAAATTATCATTTCGCGCTAGTCGTAAAACTCCATCGTAAAAGTCGATTGAGGGGAAGGGTTACTCTTATTTACTGTACATGGGTTCTACATGGGTGAGGGTCTTACAACCTACCACTGTAGATACTGTCCTTTCAACTATAGATGATACATTAGATACCTAAAGTTGATACACCTACTACCTAAAGATGATACATTAGATTATGTGTTATTGATATTTACACTAACTTCTCGAGATAAATAATGAAATTCTTTACAAAATAAATCACAATCTGCACTAAGATACTCTTCCAAGAAAACATGTCACATTTCAGCATTACCATAATAAAATATACGACAAAAATATTCGTGGGCTCCTTTGTAAGTACATTCGGACGTGTACATGATAGCAAAACATCCTTAACCCTGCTAGATCTAGACCCGGATAGACGTCCAAAATAAAATACGCCGCGATTTATCACCGGCACCACTCAAAGCGGGTGGTTAATAAAAATTCCACACTAGAAGTTATTTTGCAGAGGCCTCGGGGGAGTCTCGTATCAGAATCTAGCGTAAAACGCCCGCCGTTGGCGCGAACATGGCGGTAGTAGGTGCAAGGCAAGAACTGCAGTGCTATTCTGTAAAAATCTCACCGTGAGAACTTAGGTGAAGTGAGCGTGAAGTGAGCTGTCATTAGGGATTAACACTATTGACACTGCTCGCTTCAAGCTCACTTCACTTATGATTTCACGGTGAGATTTTTACAGAATCGACCGGCAGAACTAGGATTTAAACTAGCCAAAGGCTTTAAGTCTGTGATGATAAAAATGGGCTTAGTTCAAGTTGTTGTGATGAAATTGTGCCAATAAGCCAATGCCATAAGAGGGCAAAAGTTTTAGTATATACTAAAAGATTACTTAGTCAAGACCCCAACGACGCAATATAATAATTTGTCTTTCTCAAAAAAAGACACCATGTTCTAAAGAAGATTCTAGGAATCTGACGTATGCAAGAAGCCCAAACACCATTGTTTGACGAGTAAACGATGATGCTATAACGCTTTGTCAACATCACAATTTACTGACACACAAAACCCCCATTTGCTCGAACCCAGTGAATGGCATACAAGAAGCCAAATTTAAAGGAAGGAAACCCAACCAACTAAAACAAGACAAACAAATCAAAGCTCGCACATTAGCATCATAGCAAAGTTGTTAAAATGCTAATGTTACGCTAGTAGGGCAGAGAATCGCTCCCTGGGGCACGCCTAACTATCGCCGTAATTAATGCTCTGCCATTATTTAGAGGAATGCTTACACTTAATGTTTGCGATTGTATGGAATATGTGTGGGTTGTAGAGGTGGGCTCAAGATTGGAAGGGGTATGTTTTAAAATGGATGGTTTTTTATAAATGTTTAGTTATCGCGGTGACGTTGCATTCGTATGCATTGGCATGTAGTGCTTAAGAATTTCAACATTCTTCTTTCTTCTTTTAGTAGTAGTTTATGGTATCGATTTTTTTTATATTCTAAAATACGTACTGGACCAGCTAGCAGTGTAAACAAACTGCAGTGGGCTGGAAATGTTTGTTGAAGGGCCGATGGCCGGTGGAGCAGACGAGTCTTGGAGTGGAGACCGCGTATCGGCAAGCGTAGCGTGAGTCGCCTCCAGCTAGATAGACTGGCTGGGACAGACTGGATGCGGAAGGCGGAGGACAGGGTGTTCTGGCGCAGCCTGGGAGAGGCCTATGTCCAGCAGTGGACTGTGATAGGCTAAGTTGATTGATTGAAAATACTGGAAATAATAATTTCCAACGTGGAAGGTGAAATTGGCAACCTAGATAGGTAGTATGTACCTAAAATCGTTAGACATAAATAAAGGTAAATTTCTAAGCTCGTTCTAATATCCCGACCGAATTTAATACTAATCAATGTCTTATTACAAACGCATCCATGTGTAGGTCTGTTCACATTGCAAATTATATAATAGAGATACCTATATGGTGTGCTCATTAGGAGTTTCGTGGCCGTTGCCATAATCACGTAATAATGTAACGATTCCCGCATTCACTATGTAATTGTGAAACTGCTTCCAAGTCGCTTGTACTAGCGGTACTTAACATGAAAATCAGACTTGAAATTACTTGTTATTATTTAAGTCCTTATGCTCCTTTGTGGTGTTACAGCAATAGATAATATCTTGTATTCAAATTAGTGTTCAATTTTAGAGAATGTTTGGTTAATATCGCTTAGTTTCTGATGATACCAGCTTTGCTATTATAAAGTCGATTTAGACAAGTATTTTGTACAAAAAGAAAATGTTGGGGAGGCTGTGATTACTCTCTTAGTCATTAAATGCTACATAGACGTAAACCAAAATAATCATCACCATCAAACAACCATATGAAGTTCAAAAAAAAAAAATGCTGTGAATCTAACGCGTGAAAAATGACCTTGCTAACTTTCTGTGTCAAAGCAAGCGTTTTTATTTACCCGCTCCCGCTCCCGCCCATGCCTCAGCCCCGGCCACGCTAGGCATCCCTCTATGAAATACCATTGCTCCTTCCTAGGTGAGAATATGCTGTAGAGTGTAAAATTTCCCAAGGTGACAACCGTTAGGTGCATTTTTCTGTGTAACTATGTATGTATGCCCGTGTAATATTAAGCTCGGGGGACTTTAAAGAGTGCAAAATGCATCATTTTTTCGCTAGGAATTTTCATGAAAAGATAATAAAGTCTGCATTTTTATCGGTTGAGTGTTGAAAGTGTTTTTAATGCAAGTACAAGGACCTATGTACAGACGCCAGCACATCAAGCTACTACAATCTGTCAAATTTCTTTAAAAGATTTTCAACTTTATCGCCAAAGTTTTCGGTTCAAAGTTGATTGGGAAAATTTGACAGTTTCGGGTAGCTTGATATATTGGCGTCTGTACATCGTTATAATATAAAAATAGTAAGTTGTGATGGTATGACTCGTAGTGTGTTGATTTATATCACTACATAGTATAAAACAAAGTCGCTTCCCTGTCTGTCTGTCCATATATATGCTTAGATCTATAAAAGTACGCAACGGATTTTGATGCGGTTTTTTTTAATAGATAGAGTGATTCAAGAGGAAGGTTTTTATCTATAATATATGCATAATATAGTAGAGAAACACTGATAATTTTAGAGATTTCTAATGTGATGTCGTAAATAAACACATTTTTTTGCGCTTACATTGTAAACGCTGGCTGAACCCGTCAAGACAGATCAAAATAATGTACTACAGTATTGTACACCTTAAAAAGGTCTACAAAAAAGTCCGCAATGGTATATGTCTATCTCTTAGGGATAACCCACAATAACCATTTTTTATCCTATACTTTTTACGAGAAAAAGTGGCTCTAAAATTATCAGTTTCTCCATTGCACCCGTGCGAAGCCGGGGTGGGTCGCTAGTATATATATATATTGGTCTTCCCCTATTAGAAGCAGTGGTGTTTTCTAAAGTCACTTTTTGTGAAAAATGTTTGGAGGGGTCCCGTCATAAGTGTCATAAACGACGGACAAAAAGTTTGTTAAGAAGGAAGGAAGGCAGTTAAAGGGTTGTACACACATGTACGAGTCGGCACATACGATTCGGCGTTATTTGTTAAACTACAAAGCCAACTAATGAAGCAATTACTGCACATAATCGGCTATCATTCGGCTTGTGACGATCGACAAACTGCGTTCGGCATCTACCCTCTTCCACACATGTTCGGGTCAGCCCCTGGGTGGCACATACATACACATTTATTCGTCGTTACCACCAGACTATACCGAATCATGCCGATCCGAATATGGGTGGCACCCTGTACACTAGGCGGACTACGTAAAGGTGTATTCCAAAAACCTGAACATTCACAATATCCAAAGCCACTCTCCTAAATTCAAAACAGCTCGAACATGACAAAATTGTGGCCCGACACCCGCAGTAAGCATAGCGTCACATGGAGTCAAATACAATCCTTTTAGAGTGGGAACCTCGCCAGGCGGTGATTGCATTGGCAGCAGGCTCTGTATTATACACTACACTGTGTTTTTGCAAACAACTGCACAGATTAATGCTGCAGTGTTGCATTGATGAATTGGAAATCAAATGGTCTCATGAATCTGATTGTGATTGGTTTTTTATTTATTTTTTTTTTTCATCATGTCATTCCTTAATGATATCGTTGTTTGTCTATTTTTGCGCGAGTCAAATGTTCAATGGTAAATTAAGTTGGTTGGTTGGTTGTTGGTTGGTTGAAATCTTCCCTGGAACATTGGAAATATGGGAAAAAGTAAAACAACCTTTTCTATAGGTTTCTTGTGATCTATTGTTTGTACAGGACAATGTATGTCTGGTCAGCCAGTTTTATATATCTCGGAAAGACGTCATTCGTTTGACTGATTCGGACGCCAGCGCCATCTGGTGGCACTTGACAGAGACTTGCTGAGTTCGTGGGAGTCGATGAGAGCGCTCCAGAGCGCTGTGGACTGACTTGGACACCGGATATCAAACGGACAACATGTGATCAGAAACTGTCACGCGTTCCGGTATCTGGTTCTGTCATGTACCTAAAGTGTGTGATTCACTAGTGTGATTAATTTGTTCGTAAATTATAATCTGATTTGAAATGCAAACGGTTTTTCTATTGCGCAATAACCAACACTACCCATAGTACGCCCACAGTAATTAAAATATGCCTGATGTAAACGAGAGACATACATACCTTCTCCGCCATACATTTATACACCAACACGAACTATCATCACAGGAATTTTAAGTCTTGTTAGTATGTACATTGGAGCAAAATATTGATTTAAAGTTGACCCGCACTTACTGTTGAGCAGGTTAAAAATCAAGCGAAAACGTTTTCACTTTTTAAAATTAAAATCCATCCCATTCATAAGTCCAGTGCCTTTATTTACCCCCAAATCACATTACAGGCACACCAACATATAAATATGACTCCCCACTAGACATGGCGGTACTGCGGGCTGCCAACATAATCATGTTTTGGCCGGTCGCCCGAACAAAACTGATTCTTTCGCTCCTCGCTCGTATCAGGAGTATTTGTCCAACACATTTCTAGACGCCTAGACTGCCACAGGGTAACTAATTGCAGTGGATCAACGACTTCGTTCATCAACGATTTTCATACATTTCAATGTCCTGATTGTTATACTACGGGTTAAACGAGTGACATACCTAAAGGGTGTGTATATATTATACGTGTGTCAATGTACTCATGACAATGAACAGCCGGTCTTTTTTTTTCCATATCTCGGTGTTAGTCCCATAGCAAACGCTATTTATTTTCATGAGTACTACATCCTTAAAGTGCCTCGCCTCGTTTAACCTAACCTTCTGTATGATAGATGATAGCCGTTATATGATAGCCCCCTATCGGACGATTACAAACACACTCCCAATCAGTATCTAAGACCACTATCACACCTGCAACATGTGCAATGTGGACACATTTATACTTTTGCTCACCAATAGCTAAAATAAGCGAGGAACACAAAAGTAGTTAAATGATAAATATCATCCATCATTTAATTTACCTTTTGCGAGTTCCTCGTTTATTTTAGCTACTGTTTGACATCGTCACCGTTCAAGACGTTTCTTGTTCCGTATTTTTTAACAATTTACTTTCTTTGAAAACACTTGCTTTGACAAACGGTTACGAGTTACGCTTTATTCCAAGAAACACACAAATTAGATCAAACCCTTCCCAGAATTTTATTAAACATTAAGTTCAATTCATACCCAGATTGTCTTCAAGCTCGAAAGATCAAAGGCTGTCTTTATGAGAAACATTGAACCAGACAAGTAGGTAAAAGTTGAATTAAAATAATTCAATAAAAATGGAATATTTGATAATAATCATTTTTTTCTGAATCGTTGATTTTTCATCCTCTTGCTTTTGTTCGCTTCAATTTCCCTCGAGTGTGGGATGATAAAAGTCTGAGTATACTTGAAGTATGTCGATATAACATAAGTAAATAATATTTTATTTATTGTGTTATTTGTGGTTTTAGCTCTTGTCGCCCTTCAAATGCCTGGGTAATAAATAACACTGTGGGTGTGTGCATGTGTGATCTTGTAAGGTTCTTGTAGGGTTTTTCTTTATTTGTTACTTTGAGATGTGAATGATAATATCGATTAGATAATGGTTGGTACAAATATCGAAACTAAGTTACCATATCGACTATTATGTCTGAAACAACTTTGGTCTCCAAGGTCCTTTGAGCAACACATTGACAAGTATTTTGCATAGTGGTGCATAGCTTTAATTAATAATTATAAATGATAATCCATCTAATAGTACAGCAGTGCGATTCTGTAACCATCTCACCGTGAAAACGTAGATGAAGTGAGCGTGGAGTGAACTGTCAGTGTCATCTCAACTTGTACTAGGGATTGAGCAAGCATAATTTACAATCATAATAGAGATTTTAATTGATTCTATTGATCATTTTATACATATTAATTTCAAAGCTAGTTTTTTGGTTTCAAAAACCAAAAAACTAGCTTTGTAATTATATAAAATAAACTTTTTTTATCAAAATATTTCTATTTTGTGAGGTTTTAATCTAGGAAAAAAGACTAGTCATGTATAAGGATTAGTCTAGAAAAAAAAGAAGAAGCAAAAAAAAATATATTTTGGCTAAGTTTCTGTTTTCTATTTTATTTTAAAACTCCACAAAATAATAATGTTTTGACAACGGTAGTGCTATTTTTGAAATTATATAAAATGATCAATAGAATTAGCATAATAAATATTATTGAAATCTCGATTATGATTGTAAACGCTTGCTTAGTCAATCCCTAGCATCAGTGGCATGACACTGACAGCTCATTCCACGCAAGTTTTCACGGTGACATTTTTACGGAATCGACATGCTGGTAAGTATGCATATATTGTGGAGGGCAAAGACCTAGGACTTACAAAGGAGAATTGAATCGACGGATAGCTGGTAGCACACTGACGTTTATTTTACAAGTCAAGATGACATATATTATAAAAACCATAGATAAAACATAAACTATACAACATGTACCGATATTTTCACCCACTATTTTTTTAATTTGATTCTTGACCACCTCTTTTTTATTGTTTTATCATTGACTTAAGTAGACATAGCTACTTCCCGATACGCCACATTTCCGATTCCCTACTATAACAAAATACCTAAACAAAAGTCATCATAATTTCAGCATAAAGATGTCCACTGCCAGGCATAGGCCCAAGGACATCTACTTGGACCGGTTTTGTGATTCTGGCATCCAACGGGCTCCTGCGGCCTTTACAAGGTCGTCTGTCCACCGTGTGGAAAGCCTTCCAACGCTACGTCTTCCGCTACGCGGTCGTCACTCCAGAAACTTTCAGCCCCATCGGCCGTCTGTTCTGCGAGCAATGTGCCCTGCACACTGCCACTTAATTTTGGCAATTCTTGTTCTTATTCTTACGGGAAGCACAGAACCGTTCGAAGTGGGGTTGCTTGGGGAGACCCATGTCCAGCAGCGAACGTCTTTGGGCTGAAATGATGATGATGATGAAAGAAACATTATCGAAAGTCTAATAGTGGTATTCGTTAATTACCTTACCTATTAGAAGATATAATGACATGTTTCCATCCCAGTGTACTAAAGTCATGGCTGCCATTGAAATAATGTGGTAAATAAAGGCTGGAATTGTTTTACTCCGAACGTACGTTAGCGATCACAATTTAGGAGAGATTTGCATGACAATCGAATGTGATTGCGAGCTCCGGTGCTACACCGTCATTTAAACATCAGTAGGGTTAGTGGTTTTCATTTAGTGACGCTATTTGGGATATTTTTCAGCAAATTGAATTGGTTTTCCGATATAACCATTCAAGCTTATTACAGATACTTTATAGCCTGGCTTACCCCGAAGTACTTGTAATCCAACGAATCCGCTCGTAAAAGCTAGCTGTGACTAAGATTTCAAAACTATATTTGCGTTGGTACTATATTTGACCTCGATTTATATTATTTAGTGATCAAGATGTTTATGAATTAATAACTGACATCCAACGTATTTTCGCAGAATCGATTTGAGTAAGGAAGTAGAGAAAATATAATTATTTCAAAGTGTATCCGTCTCAAATTCTAAGAATATCGAGGTTAACTGATCAAAATAACTAATCAAATCAAATCAAATCAAATCATCTTTATTGTGGATCATAGTAAAGTGTACATTATACAGCTGGTGTTAATATTGTGTTTTGCGAACAGCTATGTCCTGCTCTTAGGGCGTATAATAAATGTAGGTACATAAAGTGAGTCATGCAAGTCAACAATAATATTAGCACAATACATTACAAATTATAATTATACATTTTAGACCATTGGAATTGTTGTTATCCGTCATCCGTTATCCGTCAACTAACACAGTACCAAACTTCAAAAACAGTTCAAAGTAGCTAATAATTAAGTAGAGCTTCCAGAAATACGTACGTCTACGAATAATACGTAATTTATTTACAAATTAAGTTGAAATACGAAATGTTCGCAGCAAGAAGGCCGTATTAGCGGGACCACAAACGAAGTAATGACGAGAAATTAGAAACCATTTTGTTTGTGAAATCAACATTCTTAATATTATTCTTGAGATACTAAATGATTATAACTAGGTAGACCATAAAGACGCTGTGACGTAACGTCTGTTTTTGCATGGAATTGGTAAGTACTGTAAAGTTTGGATTCTTTTTTATACAAAATACGTAATTAGTAGGTAAATTTATTTTACCAAAGATTTTACCAAAGTCCGATATTTTTTATCCGCTGAATAAAATTGTCATCTGACAGATCTAGTATGGCAAAACTGTCAAAAATTAAATTTATTCTCAGTATAAGACTTACTCAGTATGACCCTTAACGAGATAAATAAATTCACTTAAATTATACAAAATGCAAGATAGACGCGTGGGCCACTATTATTATGTTAATGGATACAAGATTTCAACAGACGATTTTCAACAATGAGCACGTTATTCAAATTGGCACTAAAACCAAAAACCCTCGAGTATCCGTGAACCTTTGATTAATAGGCATTAAACGAAATGGCGCCAAGATTCATGGTGGATGGTGATTGTCAGTGTCACAAAATATATGGGTTCGTGTGAAAGCTATCGAATCGGTATCATCGGCTTGTTTTAAAGGGAGCGCCATAAAAAGGACAGAGACGCTCCCGTGGGTCCTTCGATCCGAATGTTAGGATGTGTTCGGAGTTGACTGGAGTTGTAGCGACAAGACGGGAAAAGAAGGCTTAAACAAAACTACACACAATAAAGAGTGGTCAGACCAAACAATTGAGAGGTCATTACAGATCAAACTCTAAGTCCTATTGTAGATAGATACGTTTTTACCATAACATTTGGTCCTTTGGTTTCTTTTGCAAGAAATATCTATTTACACATAATACAGCCTAAATTCCCCTACGGGGTATGAAGAGAAGTAGCTGTGGTTCAATCGCGTTACAACAGTTATGTGTAAGTGTAGTAACAGGGAACGATCTATCTAGTTGCTACAAAATTTTGTATTTACTGCGCACCAAAACTGATATTGAAATAATACAAAACGTGACACTATTAATATAATAAACGATCCATTTCTTCCTGAGTGTATATTAAAACATCCTCCTAGTCCTATTTCTTGCGACAGCAAATCGCATCTCTTCACGGCGCACGTACCGCGCCCCACTGCGGCCAATACGGCAAACTGCCTAATAAATTCGCAGAAAGGACCTCGCAAAAATGGATGCTTATCACGAACTGGCTCGGTTTCGCACTCCCCCAACCCTGGCTTCTAAATAGCTCTGTTTTTGTCTCTGTCTGAGAACACTGTGTCACACGACGCAGATTTGATAAATAAGACGTGCCAATAAACTATTTATAGATTGTACGAAGTTCAGTGAATTGAAAATTTAATTTTGGTTTCGAGTTTCTATTCACGCCTAAATAAAATACTTAAACTTTTACAACTTGTTGTTGAAGTTTAACAACCATAACAGCAAGTTTTTAAATAAATCTATTGTCTAACAAGCGAGTCCTAAATAATCCTAAAACAATCTACGAAATTCAACCAATTAACCTTTTAGTAATCCATGTCTGATTAGCAATTAGCCGTTCACTTTCCAATTTGTAGGTCAAAACAAAAGTCGTGTCCCAAGAGGTTATTGACACAAGAATCGTGATCATAGCTAGATGACACAGCTTTACCAAGAGATCCATTTCAAAAGCTCAGAAACAAATCAAGATTCTATTGTCAAAAAAATCTTTTATTTGCACCAACAGTGGGACAAAACAGAAAATGTGACCGGCAAGAAATCGCGAGGTTTAATGAAGTCTCCCTAATTAATGTTACAGTGAAATGGACCAACATCAAACACAAAAAGAAAGAAGATATAACGAGACTAACGAAATGAAAACTCAAATATAATTCAGCGAGTTTATTCCGTTATTAAATTGTTCGTGAAAGCAAGATAACCTCAGTTTAACTCCGTAAGAAAGTTTCGTTTAACTTCGGTTTAACGAGGTGAGGAGACCTGCCACTTTCCGACTTCCTAGGAGCCAGCCGGTGTTTTTGTTTCGGAACTAACTTACGTGCATTGTTACCGGCGAGGCTATCGCTGGCAAGAAGTATTAGAATATTGTCTTCAACGCGCATTTTCTTTTGGAGCTCTATTTTATAATTATTTCTGTAGCCACGGTGTGCTGTTGAGCAAAAATGATTCCAAGCTAACAGTGTGCTAAAATGTATTATTTATTCAATTTCTTTAAAAAAGATGGCGGAAATAGGTACGTCAGAATAAGCCGCAGTTCCGTGCGGAAATTCTTGAACATGAAATGTATTGTCGGTATTTCTAAACCGAGATCAAGGTGATCCGTGTTCACTCGCGGCAAGCCAACGCCAAACTTGTAACACAAAGTCAATCGATACTTCCTGAAGATAAGTAGCAATAGTTTATTGGGTCCCGAACTGCTGTAATTCACAAGTTTAGTCTCTCATTTATTAAAGGTTTCAAAACAAAGCCTTAACTTAAAGCTATGTTCCAGAATCTCGAGGTTTTTAATTCCGCTTCGCCGTGGAAGGAAAAATACGCGTTATTAAAATAACTCCATATTAGATGCATATTTCTTAAGCAGATAACAGTAATTTACGGCGCGTAAACATCCTAAACCCGTAAGAGGCGGGATTTTTTCATTTCATTACGGGTCCCTATAAAGTAGATAACACAACGCGCCGTTCCCAACGGTATATAATTACAGAGTAAAGAAAAATGTACGCAGCCAGCGACTTTGACGGCGCACCTCGGTTTTCTGAACAATTTTATTTTTTATGTGTACTCGAAGGACGTGTGATTAAAAGGCAAAGAACAAGTTTTGGAAGCTTCGCGAAATTGAATTTGGATTTTATGATTAGAGAACGCGTGCGCGTCACTTGCTTTGTAGAAGGTACCTGTGGAGCAATTTGAAGGTACCTATCAGCACCTACCTGGCATCCTACTTAACTGTAACAATAAGTATTGTAGGAGTTCTGGAAGATAGATCATTTAATATTTGGATAGTTGTGACAGTTTCTGATCAACATTTCACGTTAGAACCAACAAGATGATAATGAAAATGTTTATAGCAGGGCCCTATACCACCAAACTTCACAAGTCTACAAAATCGTTAAATTTTAGAAAAAATTTCGTGACACAGAAATTACAAATATTTATGAGTTAAAATTTTAATAATCAACAATTCTTTCGCATGTTTAAAAGCGTAACACAAAGCATGAGGGCTATGTATAGGTACATTGTAGACTTGTGACTACAATTTAAATATTTGTAAGGTTTCTCTTTTACAATTTTGGGGTACACGGGTTTGTAAAATTTACTTTATTTATTTATTTATTTATCCTCCTACTGGAACGCCATATACCTAGCAATTACACCAACGGAGTAAAAAGTTACTTAAAATCAAAATCAAAAGTCATTTATTCAAACTAGGCTGAGAATCAGCACTTTTCGAACGTCAAAATTACAAAAGACAGTCCTCTTAATGTGCTGCTTCCCATCCATCCTGTGCGTGGTGGACATCGAGCGGGCGGCGATGGAACACGCACGCTCACACAGCGTTAGCTCAATAGTGCCATTACTCCATCCAAATCACGCACATTCTTTGCGATTTTTTTGAGATACAATTCATTTTTCAAAATAAAAGCATTAAAATTGTAAAAACGGAATATTTTGGTGTGTCGTTCTGATTGACAGATGAATAACTTAAAAATTGTAAATGTAAAGAAAGTTTCGTAGTTTAAGGCCCAGGTTTTAGTAGTGATCATACTCCAGGAATGGAAGTTATGAAGCTACTCCTACCTATTCTTAGCAAAAATAAAATAAAGTCAGCAATCTGAGAATCTTAGAGCACTTACGAGTACCAACGCCCTAATTCACAGCAGACGACAATAAATGGTGTTAAAATAGTACTATAATAAAAATCATATAATAGTCGGGTCTGACAATAAAATGGCGATGTGCAGCCATAATCGAAGTCCTATAAATAGTTTTACCAAAGACGAAGTGTTCGGGGCGCGGGAGGGGGAATAAAACATTTCATTTCGTCTGGCCACCTTCCAACGGACACTGAACCAAGATTCGCACCAGCCAGATTTAAAATCAGATTCCCTAGGCTACTCTACAATATTAATACCGTTATTTTTTTGACAATTTGAGAATATGAGAGGAAAGAGTTTTTGTCTAGGACCCGATCAAAAAACGTCTAAGCCTAACTACCCGTGGGAGCCGTAACAGCCGACTGAGGAATTATTTTAGGAGGATGACTATTCTTCTTTCTTTCTTCAATGTGCTGATAGCTGGAGTTTACACCACTGTGATATTAGGTACGAGACTATTATTTTCCATTATGCTTCACTTAACTAAAATACCAAATTATCAAGTCACAAAACCGATTGATTGAAAAGCATAATTATCTCAAACAAAGTGGTGATGATTATTCAAATGACCATATGTATTATTATGCTAATAGACGTTAACCCTATTTTGCGACACTAATCGAAGTTTTGCTTACCCTTTAGACGAGATAAATATTGGTTTACGAGTATCATAGAATTTTGAAGATCGTCGCACGCTAGTCTAGGCAACAAGGCCCAAATTGTATTGGTGTATGTGTATATAGTTTTAAGGTGTATAAGTAACCACCTACGAATTGTTATCCCTTTTTCTCTCATTACAAGGCTTCAGAAGTCTGCCCACATTTTCAATTAAAATACTTGTCATTTTGCTCGCAAACGGATATGTATAGCTAGGACTAAAATTGTAATTGACATTGGATCGCGACAATAAACACGCTGAACGCCAATAAATTGGTAAATCCTCTCAACACGCAGAGATATTAAATTTTATTGTTGTACAGCGATCGTAAAAATTCGACAATGTTCACTCGGGCGTCGCGGTATGGTGCGAAAGTCGGACGTTGTAAAATAATCTAAATTTTTTCTATGCGCGGATGTTGTTTGTGTTTTGTTTCTTTCCGATTTGGTCATGTGAAAGCCGGAGTATTTTTGTGTGGAATGGTGATTGCTTTTTCAAAAATGGAAGAAATTTTTTGAAGACTGAAACAAAGTTGTCTTCGTAAATATACATTGTCTTACACACGTACTCTAATCACAATACCTTACTAGGTAGTTTAGCGGTGATATAGTCTAGCGTAGTTTTTACTACGCTAGACGATATCACCTAGAACGCAGATTCAACAGAATTAATCAAAAGTTAGAATTTATCGACAGATATGAACTTCGACGACCCACGTTTATGCGTCTTTTGAACAAAAGTAAAATAGAAACAGTGATGGACCTGATGTACAAAAGTCTGAAAGATCTGTCTGAACCAATAAAGATAAGAATAACCACCAGATTTTACGAGAAAAAAATTGCGTCTTAAACCGAGCCATTCAATCCAGAATCCTGCAAGATGTGTAACTTATGATATACACACTTCTCACAGGATTTTATACACGAGTTTATTCAAACACGGCGACAACGTCGTTCGGCCGTTTACAACGCTACCCTATTTCCCATATTTCTGCTACAAATACCTTGAAGGCGGCGACCAAAAAGTCTATTTTACGAGGGTGTTTGCATTAAGTCCGATTTATAAGAATAAATACATGGTAAGTAACGGTTGCGACGAGCCTCCACGTCTTTCTCATTTATTTGAATTTACGTATGTATGAAGCGGAGCACAGGTTTATTGGGCTAGGCCACTTTAAGAATGTTCAGTACGTTTATATGAAGTGTTTTGTTAAGTAATTTTGTTTATAACGTTATTTGGTTTTGGAGGTTTTTCGAAGTAATTTAGGTACAAAAAGTACATATTCGAAATGAAATAGCTTTATGAAATATTCACTGTTGAACATGAGTAATAGCCAAAACTCCAGTGAAGAAGGTACCTATTTTTAGTTGATAGATGTGTAGTGTTCAATGACCAACCACCAAAGTAGACTGTAGGTCCGACTGGAGACGTACATGTGTATTGTTAAAGAAATTTAGAGGATGCTAAAATTAATAAACAATATTCGATTCACGTTTAGGTTGAAATGGCGCATATTAAATACACGCCACAACACTCTGCCCTCCGCCTTCCATATCTAGATAGTCTGTCCCTGCCACCTTCTTTAGGTCATCGGTCCATCTAGCTAGGGGGCGTCCCACACTACGCTTGGCGATATGCGGTCTCCTCTCCAGGACTCGTCTGCTGCAGAGCCATTCACAGTGAATTAAATAGTAACAGGTTTTTTTTACTATAACTTAAAATCAGGTTTCAGATCTGAAATAAAACATTTTAACTAAATAAAGATAATGGCACACTAATCCAGAGTTGTAACAATGGCCTGCTCAATTCAGTTTAGGACATTTGGACACGAACCAAACTCTTATTGCAGGCTAAGATACGGTCGCCATTATACATTCCAGTGCAGTGTTGCTATCTATTTTTTACCAATAGTACTGTTGATAATGGAGATTGCGAATTACTCAGTAAAAATCACACCGATTGAGAATATTGATCTTGATATGCGCACAATAGACTTAATTTCGTTCTTCACAGTGGCTTATGAAACTGTGGCATAACACTTAAGAACATCATTAAAAAGTGTACTTTAATATTGAAAAAAGTTATTTTAAAGCATAAAATTGTCAGGGAAAGTAGTATATCTAATATTTTTTTTAATTGCATGTGGATAAAGTTATGGTAGTTTACAGTTTTGATTTCATAATAATATATATATAGGATGGAAGATAAAAAATATTATTATTATGATCAGCAAATCATGTTTTGGCAGGGTGTGACCCAGCCATAACATGATCTGTTTAGTCCACATAATATACGAGTATTATCTGGACATAATATATTATGTGGACTCATTAGTGTTTGTAAACATTTCATAACAGTCGGATATTTGCTCTTAAACTGAACTTAATTTTGCCAATATTTGCACGAACCTAGAAAAAATGTTTAAATTATTTCAAACAGCCTCTGAAAACTACAAGATTTTCCAGGATTATCGAAATGCCGCACATCCCCTTAGTTCCATTTTGCTTTAAAATTCTACATTATGACGTTTCAAAGCAATTTACAGAATGATCAGTAAAATGTAAACATGACATCACTTTTGAGAGCCGACAGCCGGAGCCGTACATCATAACGAACGGACATGGTCATTAATATTTGATTACGTCGCGATCAGTCCAGCCGGCAGTCGATTACTGCCAGGAAATGGTCCCCTAACACATTCCACAGGAAAGTACCGAAGGACCATTAACTACGGGGGTATGGAAACTTTCTTAACTCTAATAAAACCTTGAACAGCCACCGCAGAGTCCAAGGTCCCATCATAATCGTTTGCAGAGCCGCACCTCTGCAGGGTAAGTGAAAATTATAGTAAACAGTTGCACCGACTTGGTTTAAAATTTCTTGACACTTCCTTTCACTTTGCATCTGATACTCGTATTGACGATGAGATGAGTTCTAATAACCCCTTCAGGTCTGCTCATAAAAATGACTTATCTCGAAGTCTATGTGATCGAAATTCTGTGCAAGTGGATCAATTAAGCTAACTTAGAGGGTATGCAGTTCTCGTATTCAATTTTATATACGTAGAATACGTTATCTGCATCGTTCTGATTCGTTTGGGGTCATTTTTAAGTGTAATTTACAATGGACCTTCTCCACCCATTTACCTCCTGGTTGTCAGTCGCGACGTGTCCTCTACCGTCAGATTAACGCAAACCGGTTTACGTGACGGCGTCAATTTGACGCCTGATGATGCGGTGGCTCCTTATTTGATAGGTTAGGTTTAGTTGCAAATGGCCCGGACATGGATGTAATATTAATGTAAGCAGGAAAGTCTCCGGAAAGATCGAAATCGCAGAACTTTTTGTGTGCGTCGTTTTTGCTACAAAAAGGATGTCTATCCCTGTTTCATTAGTTGGTAGCGATGGAATTTCATTTGGGGGAGCACAATCTCATTGAAGAGAAATAAGGTTTTTCCTTCTTTCATTCACATTATATTTGAACACAAGGCCAGGTAAAAGATAATGTTTATTGAAAAAAGTCTCGTGATAAAAGCTATGACACCACACACCTAGGTAATAAGCATTTATATCAAGCTAGAAATAAAGACACCATAATATTAACATTTTTGGTGATTTACAAAAAAATATTTTCACTGAACTGAGCAATTTTTAAAACAACGTTTTTATCTTTTCATAGACATTAATAGTAAGAAAGCCCCAAGTAAGTATCTACATAAATGGACTAATTCGTCCGAAGATCAACATAAAATAAAAACTGAATAACATCACGTTTAGTTTTTTAAACTGTGATTTTTTCAGATTACATTTAAATTTACGGACTTGCAACAAATCCAAAATTCTTTTGATTATCTTCAATCAAATCAAATTTTATCTAGCTTAGAAATATTTGTCTAAGTTAATTCCAAGTTAGAATTAAGTTGTTTACCTGCTTCTAAGTGTCACTTATCAATGAAGGGCCTACTTAAGTATGTGCTTACCTAGAGAGCTTATTTACGTGTCCATAAACAGAGTACTGATTGAAGGATACAATTAGACTGTTATTATCTTGACTATCTTCTGATTTATAGTGAAATTTAATTTATATCCTCTAGCCCTTCCCCCAAGCTAGCTTTCTAGGCTTTCCATAATTTTAAAGGTATTAAGATTAGACTTTCCGATCAGTTTTCAAGTACTGATAGTGATTACCCAAACTGGTGTGATGGTGATAAGAACTACCCCGTACTCGTACATGCATGATTGAGTGAATCTGTCAGTACATAAATGCCTAGGTATACATAGGAATTCTCAATTTAAAGAAACTTGAATTCTTTTTAGTGAATCTGTCAGTACATGAATGCTTAGGTATACACAGGAATTCTCAATTTAAAGAAACTTGAATTCTGATTTGCATAATAGGAAAATATACGCAAAAATGAATTAAAATGCACCATTCCTTGAAAATACACTGATTGTCTAAAAATCAGAACGCCATCAAAGCAAAATCCATCGTCGGAGCTCTCAAACAAGATATAATAAACAAGCCAGATCAGCATTAAACAAAGTGCGCACCTCAGAGACATCAGGCGATACGGTCACTTCCGGCCTCGGCCGCCTCTGAATATTTGACGCGCGGGGAAATGAGCGCGGCCGGTCAAGCGCGAGCTGACGCTAATGTAATAGCGTTAGAAGATGGCCGCCGGTACAAGGTCACGTCGTTTGGATGCACGGACCTTTAAGTGAACATAAGTCTGGGGAACCAATTTGGTTTGTTTGATTAATGGTCGCTCTTTCAAATCAAATCAAAATCATTTATTTGCATAACATGTGTTTTGGTAGGGAAAGAGATACGTTATGTTCACATTCCGCCATTTAGTGAGGGCATGCAAATATTTAGTATACAACGTGTAACGTTGAATTCGCAAAACCTCAGACACCCCAAATGATTTTTAATTCAATTGACCTATTTCAGAGAGAAAATAAGTCATTAAAAAATTGTAAAGTTTTTATGTGCTGTTTTAGTTTTACTGGCCATTCAGATCGTTTCTTGCGTCTGCGACGACGCTTTATCGAGGGAGGAGTCGTCACCGGGCCGCTGCGCCGCGCGGACATTGGGTTGCTTGACCTATTAATAAATAGACACGGCAACGTTTTTAATGAATATTTTTTTAAAAATGTGACCTAATTTAAAAAGTGGTTTAATTAATTCTGCTCGTTATTTTGATCAAACTATTTTCAGGTTTTGCGCATTTAACGTTACATGTTGTATAAAGTAGTTAGTTGAACAGTATACATACGTATATTTGTGCGTTTTTTTCTGTTCTGTTCTTCTTGTCCGTATATTTATGTATACATACAGATAGACAATCAAATAACATACAACTGTAAACGAATCACAATCAATCGACAAAATACTTTTTTCTGTAAAGAATAAATATGGCGGTTTGACACAATTATTTTCGACGAAAGTATGTAATTTTTACTTCTTAGGTAAAAGTTATATATAAAAAATGTTATATATAAAAAAAATATAAAAAATTATGTATAAAAGTTATAAAATCGGCCCTTAGACGTTTCATGAGAGCGAGCACAAGAATCCTATTAATCTGTCTATCTAATAAAAATAAATAAATAAATATCTATATCTATACTAATAATAGAGCTGAAGAGTTTGTTTGTTTGAACGCGCTAATCTCGAGAAATTCTTTTTGCATGATAGCCTAATCCTTGAGGCTGGTTATAGGCATGACGCTTGGACTCATAAGAACCGAGCGAAAAGACAGAAAGATCTCTAAGCGAAAACGAAATACTAGCGTGGGCAGACGATGTGAGACGATGCGACGGGTGTGTCGGGGAACAAGTAATTTCACGCAGACGGAGTCGCGGGCAGAACCCAGTACCTTATACATATATAGTATAGTAACCAATTTACCTGCAAAATAAAATTGATCTGTGAAATAAATGTAGGTAGTGTGAACATCGTACCAGAACGTACCAGAACGTCCACCGTACCAGAACGTCAGGTTAATGTTCATACACACGAGCGGCACGCGCCAACGGCAGAAACTCGTCTCGTCGGCGGCTGTCGTCAACGCGTATCAACGGTAGCAGTTGCGTCTGTCGTTGACGCGTGCTGCTCCTGTGTATGCACACTTAGTGAAACAGCTTCATAACGTTTCTAGGCCTCGATAAATGGCTCTCACTGCAGAACATATTTTCAAAAATAATTATAATACCACCAGCCGTACTCACAGCAGGGCAAAGTCCTCTTCTGATACTGAGAAGGTAAGAGCATTGACCACAACGCTAGCTCAAGATAAGTTGGCGATTTCAGACTTATATTAACTATAAGTCACGATGTTTTTCCTTCAACGATGTCAAGAACCACTTCAAGATAAACTCAGGTGTTTGCCCGGAATCTATTAATAACTTAATAATCCTTACCATACGAGTATCTCACCAAAAATCACGAATGACCGTTATTAGTTAAGAATTAGCACGTCCGCAAAGTAAACGAGGGAACATTTCACTTTAATGTAATCAAACGGAGATAAATACAAAAAAAAAGATAAGAAGTGTTCGGCAAATTAAATTGGAAACTTTACTTTGTTTTCCACTTAATTCAGCATAAGTCCCTGAAAACTACAATACAAAAACAACCTTAGGAGAACAAAGATAGGGTTGAAAATTCAATGCTGTAATAACAGTATATGGATAGTTTCACACGGGAATAAAAGAGGAAATTTTGTGTCGTATCGGATTTTAATTTCTTCTACGTAGAATTAATGACTTTGCTTTCGTTTCGATCGCCTTTGTCGATTCATACGTTAGAAAGTCGATTGGGTTTAAGTACTGCTTCAAGACTTTATAACACAATTCCTGGAACAACTTTTGTTTTGGACTTTGGAATCGGATTTTAATTTCGTGTGACCGGAGCGAGTTCCGTAAACTTGAGAACGGGGAATAAATATGAAATTCTACTTACACTGGCTGTTTTCTTACTGAAAGCTTGTGTTCGTCCTTTTTGTTTATATTTTGATTAACCTATTGCTTTTACTGCTGTAAAAATCTTTGCCTTTTAACCAACGCCTTTTTAATACGATTCTTTATAAATGTTTTCTCGTTGTTTTTTATATTTTTGAAACGCCCGTAAAAACAAATCCTTCTGTTGAATTGATCTACGTCAAAGAGTAATCTACTAATCCACCATTCCCTTCCAATACTTCCAGTTACTCCCGCGTCGTACAAATAAGTAGAAATAAACTCACTTTATGTCATGTTCGTGTCCATATATCAAAACTTAAACGGTCCAATGTCTTTCAAAACTCCACTGAAACTAAGTAATACAGGAAGCACAAAACCCCTTTTGGAAACTACCAAACAGCATCTTCGCAATGCAATTTGTTTAAAAGAATTGTAAAGAACCCCGCTCCCGAAGGCTTGGCGCATGAAATTGAACCTTAAATCTTGGTAACGAAGATTTAAATTAGATTTTTGTCGCTATAATATATCTTGCAGTACTGCTTCTCTCACACAGTTATGCACTTAAAGCCAATGCTTTTAAACTAAGTTTTTTGAAAATATGTAACGGCTAATGTTCTATTATTTATAACTTAGGCGCTTCCGTAGCGGTCGGGAACCGCAGAATTATAAGAGTATTATGCACAGCAACGCAAGAGTTTGTATGCTAGAGTTTTATGAAATCATGCTTATCTCTAGCGTTGTTGGTACTTGACTACGTATAGGTAATTTTTTTTACTTTAAATCACAAGTAACATTTAAAGTAACAAATTGTTCTCACAAACTAATCCCTACGTGAGTACATGCGGATTCTTGCCCGTTGTTGTTGCACTAGTGAAGGGAAACAGGGAAGTAGACAGTATTTTTTCAAAGGAGTCCAGAGGTTATAATTATTAAAACAATAAGAGGCAAAATACTGTATTTTTATATAGGCACCTAACATGATATTGTAAAACTAATCTCAGGATATAACTAAACGGTTGCTGGATTCTATTTTACCAACAGTACATTTCTGAATTATAACCGTCATTAATAAAGATTACATCATTTAGCTGCTAATTGAGATTAAATAAACTAAAACTGTCAGACTAAGTAAACTCGAGATATTACCTACTGCAAATCGTTAGTTGCGTTACAATATGTTGTATACATATAGTCATTTAAATGTTTACGAAATAAAGTTTAATAAGTAATTCAGAATGTCATATTAAAACTCGTCGAATTAAAAAGCAATCCTATTAAAGTTTTTGGCGATTTTGCAATATACCAATAAAGCCACAGACTCAATATTATCTATCTACCAAACATTTACACTTTTTTTTTTTTTCTCTTTCTAAATATCAATTTATATACAGAATGACATGAACATTTACTGTTTAAAGTCTTATATTATTTTAATTATTGTGAATGTGAGGACTATGTGGGTCATTGTTTCCGTTTTAATCATGGTCTGGCACTTTGAGTGGTTTATGCGGTCTACACAAATGTCCTGTCCTTGGTATTACTCGTCGAATCGTTGAGCTCCTTAAGTTCTGAGTTGAGCTGCACGGTTACTGACGAATGCGTGCACCGACTGCACAGGTCCACTCAATCTGTGTGGTTCTTTCCTCAAAAGACCACTTCAGACACCAATCTACATAGTCCTCAAAGATCAAAGATTATTTCCGGATTTTTATATACACATTGACATTGATGAATATTATATAAACAATGACATGGATATTTACTTTGTAAAGTATCTTATTTTTATTATTATTATTGTGAGTGTGAAGACTATGTGGGTCATTTCTTTTTTCTGTTTTCCTTCTTAGATAGTTTTAATCATGACCTGGCAGTTTGAGTAATTTATGCGGCCTACCCAAATGTTCTTTCATTGGTATTGTTCGTCGAATCGTAAGGCTCCTCAAGTTCTGAGTTGAGCTGCACGATTTTTGACAAATGCGTGCACTGACTGGACAGGTCCTCTCAATCTGTGTGGTTCTTTACTCAAAAGACCATTTCAGACACCAATCTACATGGTCTTCACATGATCTGACCAAGATTATGTCTGGACTTTAAAAGAGACTGTGACCTCTGAGTTTGTTTCGGCCTTTCTTCTCAGAGTAGTCAGATAGGAAACGCCGACCACATCTAGTTTAAAAAAAAAATGTGATTGACATGTAAAAGTGTTTGTACAAACCTACTTACAGAAAATAAATCATTTATCATTTATCATTTATCATTTAACAATATAGAAGGTACCTAACTAAGTAATCTTCACATACTTTGAGTTATATGGCTGACTGCATTCTAATCTGGCATCACTAAATTACTAAGTTGTTAAAGATTACATCATTTAATTGCTTATTTATATTAAATAAACTAAAATTGACAAACTAAACAAACTCGAAATTTATACCTTGTGTAAATATTAGCATTACCATATTTCTCATTTATAATAAAGCGCTCATCGCAACAACAATTACTTTTGTCGTAAAATCTCATTTACTAGTGTTGCCCTAAGATGTTATTTTAAGAAAACCTAGCTAGTCCGTACAAAAATACCGTTCAACGGTTACCATTACGCCTTCCGGAGGCTATTCTAAAATTAATCTTTCATAAAAACCTTGTTCTGACAATTTTTTTATTTATTATTATTATTTTTTTAGGGTTTCTGACATTACGAACTTAATGTTTATTTTTATTTTATTTAAGTTTTAATTGTTGAATACTTCAATATTCAATTTCTCTTCCTGTTTGGTATTAAAATTTTATTAATCTCTTAAATAAATTGCAAACTATAGTTTCGTATAATTCAGGAGCATTTTAAAATTTTGTAAATGTAAGAACCATGGATCCGTTTATTATGACATTTTGATATTGACTTGAAAGAGCATGGCAGTTGAGAATGTGCCATGCTCACTTAAATGTGTCACTGATGTTGGTGCGTGTGTTGGATCATTCGGTTCCCCACAAAATGGTTGAGCTGGATGGTGCTGAAACACGAGTCATGTTCGTGAACCGGCGCCGTCGGTTGAGACTGGTCATCTCTTAACTACCAGGGCTTATTTTTAATCTTATATTTTGAGTTGTTTCTTCACTTGTTTTTGTTTTTACATTGTTCCCACATATAGAAGCAACAAGGATAATGTACCCTGGATTTTATAATAATATCTTGATTTAAAATAGTGGTCCTTGGAGTTTCTTGCCCGTTCCTCTCCATAGAGATTTACGTTTTGGAATGGGCAACTAGCTTCAACTTTCTGACTAACTGACCGACTGTTTAATATTGACAACTCAAAAGTGCTTGTAATTGGTTTAATTGACATAAAGCTTTAAGTTTGAGTTTGAATTATTGCAAACACAAAACATAAAAATATGCCATACCGATCGAGACGTTCTCAGGTCAGGATCTTTCTTACATTCGGCAATTGATATTTTTAACATACACACATATTCGTATGTACTGTAAATCCTTTATTCCCAGTAACATGAATATATAGAAAAAACAATAAATTCTATACCTACGAGAGAATGACTTTTCGGTGCGCAGCCCAGTTGACGGGCGTCACAAGGCTAATGTCAAAAAAGTGCGCGTTGAATGTTTTAAAGGAAGCTTCTAGAATGTTCTAGAAGCTTCAACTAGTCTTCATTGGCCGAGCGGGAACGAGTGCGGTGTCAGCCAGAATCTCGCGGATTGTGGCGGGAGCGGTTGGAGATAGTTTCGCGTTATATCCTTCCCCTTTTGACCAGGTTATGACCTCATGCCTTGTCAAACAAAGTAAGGAACGCATCCTCCCCCTTTTGACTTGGCTAAAACCCCATGACCGGTCAAACAAAATCAACCTTAATGCGTACGGATTGTGGCAGGAGCGGTTGGAAATAGTTTAGCGTTACATATTTATTTATACATATATAAGAAAAACGGTTGTAGTGAAAGACTTGTTGTTTTTAATACCATTTCGTCGAAAGAATTCATAATCGGCGAATATTAAAAAATAAAAGTCAGCTGGATAATACAAAAACTAGATAAGTTAAGACTACTTTAATATTATACTTCTTAGAATGATTTTCTTTGACAGGACAAATTGGATTCACAGTAATGAATACTAATTTAAGGATAAAATAAATGTCAGGTAGTCAGTATCTGCCATTTTTTTTTTTTGATTCCCAGAAAAATATCTCGTTTGCATTACGTAGAATTTCAACAAGTGAGAATTTAAATTATATTGTTTATTGTTCTGCAAAATTTTCAGAAAACTCGAGATAATAAAAATGGCAATAAGGTCAAAAGTGAAATGTGAAATGTCAATAAATGTTGGACCCGAATGGAATAGTTAACCCAAAGGGGATTGACGAGACCAAAATAAGTACGAAACATAACAATTTAATATTTTGAGAAAACGCCCTGAAGGTATTTATCCCTATATACCTTGAACATCGATAACATTTCCGGCATTCTGGAGCCGCTGTCCATCCCTCACGTGGGTTCCGCATAAAAATCATATTTGTTGAGGCTGCCAGTCAGCAGAACGTTGGCTAAATGCAAATATCGGGACCGGCCATGTGTTTGCTTAGATGTTGCGATGCTCAGATGTTCCGCTTGATAGCGATACCGAGGAGTGTTACTGTAGCCACTATTTGCTCGAAAACCGCTGATTTTTGTATGTACTAACAGTTTAGTTCGAATGTTTTGTTCATGCAAATGTTAGAAGATAAACAAAGGCGTTCGTGGGAACGAAACATAGCATTTTATTGGGAGCTCTGGTTTGGAAATTGTTAAAAAAGGGATAATAATTTATAAAACTGAGTTGAAAAAGAATTGAATACTGACATTTCTTTTTAAACCATGTTAATGCTTTTTTTATTTTATTTATTTATTTATTCAGTAGTACACATACATTTTAAACACTTAAGTTGGTGCCAACATAAACTCATTAGAGTTTTACCGTGCACCAAAAACATCGACTACATATTTAGAGTTATACATTACATACATTTAGAATTTAGAGTTATAACCACTTAAGTAGGTAGTTCGGTAAAAAGTAACAACAACAAAAAAAAAAAAAATAATAAGATGACAACGGGTATACGCGAAATATTATCTATAATAATACTAACGAGCGCACATCAGTGACCAATCGGGCCGCCCATCCTTAAAACATTTGATGTTCGTCTTTTTTTTTTTGTAAATTCATAATTATAGTATGTAGGTAGGTATTAAATATTACCTTGATGATTTATTTGATACTTTATGACATGTAATCAAAATAATACGGATTTTAATAAAATTTTAAAAAGCCTTTGCTCACAAGTGTATTTTTTAACACAGTGTAATGGCCCAGACATAATCTGTAAACTAGTCTTTTCAAAAAACACAGCTATTTATTTAATATGTTTACACAAAATAAAAAGTTTTTATTTGCAGTAAAGGACAAAAAGGCGTGCAACTTTGCAAGTCATATCTGCTAGTCGGCAGTAAATAACTTCGTAGCTTCACCTCTTTCGTTGAAACCGCGCCGGCGACTGATCCCTTTGTCGTGGCAGCACAAAAAAAAGAAGGGACCGATGTTCCTCCCTACGTTCCCCGTGGTGTCGACGTAACTCATTTTTTTTTAGTTTAATCCAGATACAAAGGCTTTTATGTGCAGAGCGTAAAAGGAGACGGATACGCTTGCATACAATTTTGGGCCTGGATGTAAAAAGATGAAATTGGTGTCAATTGATAGCTACTATATTAACAAACAATCACTGAAAATTCTGCAGATTTTGGCAATCTGAGAGCCGAGATAAAAGAGATTTAGGAAAAGTGAGGTTACGTAACAATCTGTACTTAACAGCCGATTTTTGAAGTGGGATTGTCATTTTTTACTCGACTGCCGAAGGAGGGGCCACAATTTACACAACGATCCATGATGTCAATCAATATCCAATCGATAGGTCGTTCGTAGAATCCAAAATAACAAGTCCAAGTTCAACGTTTAAGCAGGGTTCTCCGTGTCCGGTATGGTAGCAAGGCAAGGATCGTACAAGAAGGAAGATCAGAAGTCCTACGAAAGCAGGGGTCGAAGAAAATATCAGTAAAAATAATGGGAGGAAACACACTCAAAACGCACACGCACTAGACGATACGAGCAAGTGTCGATGTCATGTCATGCATGTCATGTCAGAGTTAGCACAGGTTAAAAATACAATAATCGATTAGTAAACTTTAATTGATTTATCTTAATTATATAGATATTTAGTTAGTTTAAACTCTTAATACTTTAATTCTAACATATTTAATTATTTTAATTGAATTAATTATCTGGTGAAAGCATTTTCGTAAACAACATGAGCTCTGTAACGTTAATCGATTATAATTGAATCGATATTCCAATTACTTCGTAACCCTAACTTAATTGGATTTCTCATTTTCCAGATTGTAGATTGAGTTGATTTTTCAGATTTTGAAATAGAAAAATATAACCTTTTTTTTTTAAGCCATACCTCAACTTATTACAATCAGGCCCAGAAATCCCCGTCTCCTTTGCTCCAGCTATAATGATAATGTCATAAAACTTAAAACATGGCTCTAGATTGGTCGTAAAGATATTATTTAATTTTATACATGACATATAATGTAGTGTATAGGATCTCCAGGAAACCTTCAGGGTCGCACAAAACAACGTTTTATTTATAATAATACACCTTTTACATCTCAACATCTCTTGTTCATTTTTCCCGAATCACCTACTTCCCTTTCTTTCTTCCGTTCAATCTTTCAATCACTCACCCAATCACTCGTTCAAAAACATGCTTAGAAAAGCGTAGTTATACAGCCTGTCAAGTACACGTAGAGAAAAATCTTAGAAAAATTACTGTGTTGTCTCATAATCTGAGTGCATTTAAGTGAAAGAAAGAAATAATTTTTCCCAATATCACTTAGAAAATTTTCTGTAGATGTCACTTACACTCACTTTACAGTGACGAGCACAGTAATTTTTCTAAGAATTTTTTCTCCGTGTAGGCACCAATTCGCACTCGTGTTGGATTACGGCCCACTCCTTCTCACAGAGAGGAGGCCTGTCTCCCAGTAGTGGGGACGTTACAGGCTGATTATGATGCACACATCTTAAATTATTATTAATCCTACACATAAATATAAACTCACGCCTTCTTCCCACGGGGGTAGGCAGAAACAGATGTATGAATTTAAACGAAACAAAAGAAGTATGTAATGATCGTAGCTTGTTCTGTAGTTCCTGCCCGTCCCCATGTTTAATCGCTTTTGCGTAAACTAAGTCATTACGGTGTCCAAAACGAAGCTCTCAACGTAATAAATTGTTATTTACATAATAGGTTCCAATGTGTAGATGTTAATGGTGTGAAATCTTCCGCGCTACCAGTTCAGTTAGGTGTACCGCAAGGCTCAATACTGGGTCCATTCTTGTTCTTAGTGTATATTAATGATTTACCATTCTATTTAAAGGGAATCTGTGACGTTGTACTGTTTGCTGATGATACATCTCTTATTTTTAAAGTAGATAGGAATAGACAAGATTTTGACGACGTAAACAGTGCACTCTCAATAGTTACGGATTGGTTTACGTCAAATAACCTAGTTCTCAATGCCAAGAAAACGAAATGTGTAAAGTTCGCCTTACCGAATGTTAGAAATCTAGGACCGAACATCGTCTTAGATAAAGAGGCGCTTGAAACTGTGAGTTCGGCAGTTTTTCTGGGAATAACAGTAGATGCCAAACTTCAGTGGGGACCACATATATCGAGCCTAGCAGGAAGGCTCAGTTCGGCTGCCTACGCCGTCAGGAAAGTAAGACAGTACACTGACGTTGATACAGCTCGTTTAGTATATTTTAGTTATTTTCACAGCGTTATGTCCTACGGTATTCTGCTGTGGGGCAAAGCAGCTGATATACAAAATATATTTGTCCTTCAAAAACGAGCTGTTCGAGCAATTTACCAGCTAGGTGCTAGAGTTTCTCTAAGAGATTTTTTTAAAGATATTGGTATTCTCACGGTTGCATCACAATTCATCTTTGCCAACATCTTATATATTAGGCAAAATATACACTTGTATACTAAAAACAGTGATATTCACAATGTTAACACCAGAAATAAGGACAAACTACGTGCTCCCTTTCACCGGCTTCATAAGGTACATAACTCATTTGTTGGTCTTGGTATAGCCTTTTATAACAAGCTACCCTCTTCTTTGCTAGATTTGCCTTTTAATGCATTTAAAGCTCAAGTAAAATCAAACCTTTGTTCAAAGGCATACTATTCTATCAACGACTACTTAAGCGATAAGAATAGTTGGTCGCCCTGATTAACTCAAGACAATGTTTATGTTCTTTCTCCAGAATTAATTTACAAAGAATTACTGGTAGGTTATATGAGCTCATTATACAATTGTTTTTTTATTGGGCTGTATAAGTCAAATCAGTTTAATTTAATTTTAATTTTATTATTGACATAATCAACCCATTGCAATGTTTTCTAATGAGTTGATTGCAATATGTGGTTAGCTAGTGACCTCGACAATTGATCATATAATTCTTACCTGAGCAACCGGCAGCAAGTTCGTCATGCTCCCTTAGATGTCACTGCTTGCGGTAGCGTCGGGGGTCGGGTTGTCTCCTTCCCTCAAATATGGCGAGGGGGGTAATGGCTGACCTTTGCGTTATGCTCGTGAACGGGTGTGTGGTGACTGGTCGTCTTGCTGACCATGGTTTTATCATTGTTATCATTATTAATAACTTGTTTATTTAGTTTCCTTATGGTCCTAGTTTATCATTTGTGACTTCAAGCGACAGCTATGTAAACTGAACCCAGCATTGCATAAATATGTTAGCGGTCACGCCCTTTATACCTGGAGGCTTTTATTTAATTTCCATTTATTAATTTTTGCTTGAGTACGTATAGTTTTTTATTGTATTTCTTGGTATATTGGCGTTGCCAGCTGACATATGGCAAATAATTTAATTTAGCGTTCTGTGTCTTGTAATGTTAATTGCTTTGCATACCTTGTATTGTATTCAGTCAAGTATATTTTCTAACTGAACAGACAGCTGTGCTGCTGGGGAGTTTGTTGCGCCACTTCTTCTTCCCAGCGAAAGCACTAGGAAGTGGTGAAGGGCGGGCGTTTTGGGGGACTGTCTTTTGTAATTTTGACGTTCGAAAAGTGCTGATTCTCAGCCTAGTTTGAATAAATGACTTTTGATTTGATTTGATTTGATTTGAATCTATCTTTAACAAAAATCAGTCTTCCATAACGTACTGAAAGATAAAATAAGAATTTAACTGAATCTGTTCTCCCAACTGGATGTTAGAGTCCAATGACACGAATGTAACATGGCAAGCTTTCACTGATTCTGCAATGTTAATGTAACGGTATGCGATATACATACGTACCTACCCGCGGTGCACCTCACCACATCCCGGATTTCGGTACTGGAAGCGGATACACGGCTCTTGGTCGTTAGGAAGTATTCGGTGTAAACCCTCTGTTGTAATTGTTTTAGGATAGGTTTAGTGTTTGTGTATAATAATGAGCTCTTTCATCACAGTTATAGCAGTACCTACCTATAATTCTCTAATGGTTTTCTTGAAGAAATTCTCGTCTCCAATCAACATCGAGTACTTCAAGGAACAGTGGTAAAAAATCTCCTTATTTCAGGGTTTTTTCCGACAAATTCTCTTTAGATTAAGAAGCTTCGACAAATAACAGACAACACATATACATACATACATACACTCACGCTTTCTTCCCGTGGGAGTAGGCAAAAACTATAGAGCGCCACGTGCTACGAACCTTACATAGGCACTCCTTTTGCTTCTTTTACGTTCATACATCTGGTCATACACGCACGCCGTTTGTGAGAACTGCGCACCTGACCGTAATGAAGAAAATCGCCAATAAAGCCACTATAGTCAGAAAAGTTTTGAAGCACGTGAGTAGGATTTTTATCTGATCCGATGTTATAGTAAAGTAGAATAAATCCAACGTCCAGTTTAATACCTTGTCGTTGAGAATAAAATCCAATCACACGACGTCCAATTTGTAACAAATTATTTCAAGCTATAGTAATTGACTAGTTTATTTTTTCATCCACAAGCTCTGTTGTGTCTGTTGATTAAATAAAAGCTACGTGCTGTCACAACACGTTTAGCATTTTAACTGTATACGTTTTGAAAACACTGTGAAATATGAAATATCAAACCATGAAATTCTAGACCGGATACGAAGGCTGCAAATTACACCAATCACAGTTCAGCTGTATTTTACTACGCCAGACAGAATCATCGCACAAAAGCCAACAGATAAGCCTCAGACAAAAGATCAAAGTACCATATAACTAATGTAATGACCAACCACGACCAGCCACTGATGTGAGTTCCACTGAAATATTCCAAAGTAGCCGAGCGAGACTCCAAATCACCCATTTGGAGTCAAAATCTCACTATGCAAAAGTTTTTGCAATAATCCCCAACATCGAGTCCTAGTCACTCCACTTTTACGACAAAGGAATCTAAACTTAACTGAGAATTTTATTAGGTCCACTTTCGGTTGGGTACCAAAGAGAATCTAATAAATTTTGTCTAGCATGCAACATTTGCTTCGTCACCCCTCAAGGGATATTGCAGTGTGCTTAGCACGAGAGTTTGACTTTTTTAAAAATCCTGATTTAGTTTCTATTTGTGTTTGGAAGTTCCATGGATTCAGTGTGCAGGAGCTTGCTTCAGTAGTTTCATCACGGCATGACTTTTGTAGAATAAAATGTTGAAGAAGCGTGGCGTGGCGAGCTATGGCATTAAGTCCGCCTCTATACATTTATTTGCTTGAATTATTAAATAAATAAATAAGAAGTTTGAAAAATTTATAAAAGTTTGCTCGCAACATGTTTTGCTTTAGATACAACATAATTGTTTAGAATGTGACTTACTGTAAGTAAAGTCCTCACTTTGCGCCATGCCATTATAGCAGAGTTTACACTATAATTTTGGATCATCATAAACATAATGTAACACTTTATTTATTATAATTATCTACAGCCCAACCAAAAGAAGCAAATTCGTTTATCAAATCCATGTTCCTTCAGTCATATGACGAAAACTAACTAAACAAGCCCTGACAAATCTCAATCAACCCAAAAACCACCCACTAAAGTCATCAGCTCCCCAAATAGTCAGGTGTCACGTCACGACACCAAACACGTGTCGCTGTGCATCTGCAGTGAGGCGGTCACGTTGACACGCTACATGACGCGTGTCGCCCGCGGCATGCAACTGATTTGCTAAGTTTTGGCGCTATTGGAAATGGAGCTAGACTTCATACATACGGGAATACCTGATAATCTTTAAGTGCATGAAATAGCCTGTATAATATAGTTAAATTAAGTACCCTGGGCAGTCAGCCCGCTACGGCCTTGCTCACTGGCAATTATTTTATTTTCTGATTGTTCACGCTAGACGTACGTTGTAGAGATACTTTTTTTTTTATTTTGGCAACTTTATTTCTTAACGATCTACATAATCATGACTAGCCCATAATGTTCCCACTGCTGGGACACAAGTATCCTCTCTGTGAGAGGGAGTGAGCCGTAATCTACCACGCGGACCAAGTCGTGGCCCGTTTTATAGCCCCACCCGCTCGGGCCGAACGCCCCAAACACGGAATAGATGCGAACAGATGGCTGGCTTCATACCTCATCAGCCTACAATGTTCCCACTGCTGGGACACGGGGCTACTCTCTGTGAGGGGGAGTGGGTCGTAATCCACCACGCGAGCCCTGTGCGGTTTGGTAGATGTCACGTGTCTTAGAATTTTGAGTTCTAGGACATGCCGATTTCCTCACGATAATAATGACTATCAGGGTCCGAACCCATGACCTACAACTCGCAAGTCACGGCCGTTACCGCTGGGCCACCACTGCAGTGCGATTCTGTGACCATCACACCGTGAAAACTTAGGTGAAGTGAGCGTGGAGTGAGCTGTCAGTGTCATCCCACCTGATACTAAGGATTGACCAAAAATACATTTACAATCATAATCGTGATTGTAATAATATGTTTTATGCTAATTCTATTGAATTTTTTTTTATAATTTCAAAGCTAGTATTATAACTGTAAAAACATTACTATTTTGTGCGGTTTTTAATCTAGGAAAAAAATGACTAGTCCTTATACAGTCTGTACTCATATAAGAACTAATCTAGGGGAAAAAAATACAAAATTGATATTCTGACTAAGTTTCTGTTTTGCTATTTTATTTTAAACCCCCACAAAATAGTAATGTTTTGATGACTAAAATACTAGTTTTTAAATTATATAAAATGATCAATAGAATTAGCATGAATATTACATATTTATATTGCATAGATTTAGAATGAGCATAAAAAATATTATTAAAATCTCGATTATCGTTTTAATTGTTTAATTAGTTAATCCCTAGCATCAGTGGGATGACACTGACAGCTCACTCCACGCGTTTCACATGAGATTTTTACAGAATCGACATTGCTCTCACGTTAACAACCTGCAGCACTAATAAACTATATTTTATGCTATTCTATTGTACTCCATTGTATTATATTCTTACAACAGCTTAAGCTGTTCCCATATTCTCATCGTGATGAGACGAGAAATGAAGTCGTCAGATAGTTAGAATTAAACGCATTGCCTATTTGGGCACATATGCTGCCTAGCAAGCGGCACTCAGTATTTATTGCTTCTTACATGTTCAGTGAACTAGACTTAAAGAGACACTTTATAAAATTGATAGCCAATTGGATGACCGCCTGCGTAGTTCAGTTTTATAACTCGCACTGCACTAGCAATAAAAGAGTTGAAAGACTTCGAATAATCTTGTCGGTCTTAAGTATTTTATTCATTATTTTAACCAAGCATATATTTACAATCATAATCGAGATTTTATTAAATTTTTTATGCTAATTCTATTGACCATTTTGAATAATTCCAAAGCTGGTATTTTAGTTGTCAAAACATTACTAGTTTGTGCGCTTTTAAAATAAAATAGCAAAACAGAGACTTAGTCAGAATCTCAATGCTGTTCCTTTTTCTTTTTTTTCTGTGACTATAGACCCGATTCACGGCTTTTCGTGAATATGGAACATTCATTCAGACAAACAGACAATAGTTCTAAAAACTGTATTTTCGGCGTTAGAATCGTTTCTATACCTCGTAGAAATTACTTTTTTTTTTTTTTCAAAAATATTCATAATACAGTTTTGACTTCAATACGATTTTATTATATTTATAGAATTCATCAGAGACTTGTTCAGAAGCCTGAGGGTCAATCTGTCAAAAATACGTCTAATTTTAACCTTCAAGCGGGCGCGCGGTCAATTGTAACGCCAGCGGTCGCGCGTAACCTAAAAGACCTATAGGATATTTCAGGGATTTAAAACACTAATTATTTAATATTTTTTGTATCTATCACATTATCATTATCTTAGGATATAAACAAAATTATAAAATCAAAATAATATTCTAATTTTCTTTGGATTTATAAGCAATTTGGCATCATAAATGTATCGAGAATCGATCGAATCGCGGTCGATTCGACGCCGCGCGACTGCTTGAAGGTTAACAATGACATTGATTGTCGCTGAGTTGAAGCTGCGGCTTAAATTTTAACGTTTTTTAAAAACGAGAACTGGCCTTGTGATGATAACCAGCCATCCAGTAATCTAAGCCCCAGCTTGATTTCTGGTGAGGTGTCGTACCGTGTTGTGTAACTCAAACACACGTGACGACAACAGCGTGACAACGTGATGTTTGTCGGCGGCTACGCGACCGTGCTGCCAGTCTGTCGCTTACAGTTGTGTGGTCGAGATTAAGACGTTAACGAGGTTAATCGATGAAGGCTATCTACTAGGAAATAGATTATACAGTAGCTTCTCTTGGAGTATTCAGCAGAAGCCTCGTAAAACAAACAACTCCTTATTAATAAACGCGGAGTAGGAAAAATGTAAGGTTAACCTGGTGGATATAGTTGTTGTAGCTTTACTCCACGTTTAATGAAACGAAGTTAAAACTCAAACTCAAAGCATTTATTTCAAGTAAACCAATTACAGGCACTTTGAATTGTCAAGGGGTCGGTCAGTCAGAAAGATGAAGCTAGTTGCTCATTCCAAAGCGTAGTCTTCTGTGAAGAAGAACGGGCAAGAAACTCCACGGACACTATTTTAAATCATAAAAATTGTTACAAAATATTGTTTACATCATTCAAATTAAAATTATACATGTGAGAACGATGTAGAAAGACGTGCATGTTAAAAGCGTCCGTACTATAAAAGATAAAAACAATTCAGAAATGAAAATACTTAAATTAAAATTAAAATAAGCCGTAGCGGCTAAGAGATGACCAGTCCCTACTGGCGGCGCCCTTTCTTGAACATGACGTATGGATCAGCACCATTTAGCTCAACCATTTTGACGGGATCAATGATCCAACACACACGCCACCACCAGCGAGACATTTGAGTGAGCATGACATACCCTCAGCCGCCAGGGCACATTCAAGTCAATGAAAGACGTACCCCGTAAATGGTAGCTTTATAGTTTAGGTACATAGTGCTCACACGTGTAATGCAATTATATAATATTTAGAGATTGAATTTATATAATACAAAGATAGTTTTTTCAATCTTCTGCTGAAGATTCGGCTCCAACTATATTTTCGAATGCTAATTAATTCGTTTATGCGCCCTTGTGGAGCAGGACCAGCGTTTAGCCAAGCATTTTTGTCAGCAATGTAATCCCCCAACTTATAATATACTTGACTGCATAGTGTGCGTTTTGTGTAAGATTTGAATTTCGTTTCATTGAGCTGGAGTATGTAGGGTCCTTCAACGATTCTTGTGGTAAGAGTAAACTGGTAGAAATCGTCACGTAACGAAAAAGCTTTAGCGAAAACCATGAAAAGTCGCAATGGGGCTATGCAACTTTTCATGGTTTTCGAGCGTGCTGAGCTGTAAAAATGAAAATCCAAATCAAATCTAGCTTCTTAAAACTACACACATCAAAAGTGTCTAGGGATCAAGCACGTTTTTAACTATAAACAGTTACCCAATTAATATTTACCAAATCTAGTCTTCCAGACTCGCTTACTTTAATTCCTATGTTTAAGTTAATGCTTGGTTGTGTCTGGTGCCAACGCTTAGGTTAATTTCCCACAATTTTTGCAAATTGTGGGAAATTAACCTAAGTCGTGGCGTTAATTAAATGGCAAAAAAGGCAAAAATTAGGGTTTTGAAATTTTTATTGTAAAGATAAAAAAATGAATAATCTGTGCTTCCACCATTACACGAATCACACAGTCGCAGCAATTTGGCATTCTTCAAATAAGTTCATCAAAATCACTGAGGAATGGCCGCCCACGTTCTTTCTAACAAGTCAAAAAGTTGTTGTGGGGTATGCGCGGCATCCGTACTCGGCAGAGCTATTCTTTGCAGCATATCCTATGCGTGCTTAATTGGGTTGAGGTCTGGCGAGCAGGCCACGGCAGAACGCTGATGCGAGCATCGGCAAGAGTACGTGTTACGACTCTAGCCGGGTGCATTGTCGTGCGTTAGTCGAAACGAATCACTCAACCGGCTTTGCAAAGGGATGATCTCGTCTGAAAAAATCCTCTCCACATAAATCTTAGCATTGAGGTTGCCCCTGATCCAAATGAGATCGGTTCTTCCACCGATACAAATACCGGCCCAAACCATTATTGTTCCCCATCCATATGAATGAACTTCCTGACAAAATTTCAAACGTTCTTGACGTCCAGAGTTCCTCCAAACTCGAGTATGTCTTGTATCTGGCCTCATGCCGAAACGGGATTCATCGGAAAACCAAACACAACGCCAGTCTTCTTCCTCCCAATGTCTGTGTTCGCGAGCTCATTGTAAACGGGCTCTAAAATTGCGGAGTGCTACAGGTGGATCTCTCAACGGCCTTCGGGAACGCAGACCCACTTCACGTAAACGACATCGGAAGGTTTGGTAGCTTATCAGCAAGTCTGAAGAGCTATGGAGCCTCCTAGCCAACATCATGGCGGGCATGGTACAGTCAGCAGTATTTTGGATGTACCAGTCCTATCAGCGAGTGGTGATGCGAGATCGTCCTCCATGTCGTTCGGCCACGCTGCCCGTGATACGATAGCGTGTCCAGAGGCGGCTAATGACGCTCTGTGTAGTGCCAAGAGTGACAGCCACAGTACGTTGACTGGAACCAGCTTGCTAGATTCCGACGACTCTCATCATTTCTCGCGTCAAATGATGTCGTTGCTCCACATCGATGCAATTTTTTTTAGTTCCGATGCAGAAATTGTAATCATTTCGTAAAAACTCTGTTACACACTGACAAACGTGACTAGCTGCTCTTGTATGAATTACATCAAGTATAATAATACCTCACTAAGATTTTCTTCAATTCCCAGTCCAACACCAAGTTACTAATTCCCATTAACACGCCACATCCCCTGGGACTACCACGGAGCAATAATTGCATTGTGACTACACTAATCTTGGGCAATTTTACAACGGATCTGGGAGCAACTGGAATAATTCCACTGTAACGTTGTTGTGTGACAGAATCCTAATCATTTTAGTAATAAACTTATCTCTTGGGATTGTGATCTTGGTCTTGTATTGTGTACACTCTGTATGTGAAATTCTGTTTGTTATGAACTCATAAAGACGTATAATGCGACATATTTTACGTTTGGAAGTAATTATTGTGTATTGTGACAGTAATAGACACAATCTCAGTCACAGTCAGACAGACGTACCTACTCATTATAACCGGAGTAGGAATACAGCCAACCCAAACTTTCACGGTGAGGTGGTTAAAGAATCCCACTTCTGTAACCATCTCACCGTGAAAGTTTGGGTGAAGTGATCGTGGAGTGAGCTGTCATTCACTAGGGATTAACATTATTATTTATATATTAGGTCATCCCACTTCCAGTGTCATATTTTTTATTTCCAATATTTATGTATTGCGCAATGGTATGCAATAGTTAATACATGTGTTGTCTTGTACAATCATGTTAGTTTAATTTGGTGTGTTGTATTGTCAAGACGTGCATTGATTTAAAATGGAAGATTTAAAAAAATCTATAAATGTAGTGGAGCAACGTATGTTTCTAAAGTTTTGTGCTTTACTCAACTACTCTCAAGGAGTTGCGCACGACTTACTGGTAAAGTGTGTTGGTCGTAACGCCTTAAATAAAAGAACCGTACAGCGATGGCTTGAAATGTACAAACAAGGAAGAACCACAGCTGAAGATGAGCCGCGAGCACCTCGATCATTATCATCGACTAGATTAGAAGCAAGGGACAAAATCAAGGAAGCACTTCGTCAGTCACGTAGGGTCAGTGTCAGTGATCTCTCCACTCAACTTAACATTCCTCATTCCACTATACATAGAGTACTCACGGAGGATTTATGTCTGGTCAATAAAAGTGCAGTGTGGGTGCCCCACACTCTGAACACGGATCAGAAGGAGATTCGTTATGAAACTGCGCGTAGCCGTTTATCGTGATATCGCCGTAAGAAAAATATACTTAATAGATTCATATGCCTTGATGAAACTTGGGTCGAATTTTATACTCCTCGTCAAAGACATCAGTCACGATGTTGGGTGGAACCGGGCTCTTCAGCTGAACATTTACCACGTGCAGAGCTACATGAACGAAAAAACTACTAATAGTAGCTATGGATGTCAGAGGCATTGCTTTTTGGAGAACTTATGATGAAAATACAACTATGACTGGAGAGCGATATAAGTCATTTTTAGAAGAAAATATTCCTACTTGGGCAGACGAACATCATATAACGAGTCCTATAATTTTACATGATAACGCCAGACCGCACAAGTCAAAAATAGTTCAGAATTTAATTGAAGATAAAGGATGGATTGAAATTATTCAGCTGCCATATTCCCCGGATATGAATCCTTGTGATTTCAATTGTTTTGGCCATGTGAAGAGGAAATGGTCGGGTACTCGATACAATAGCAAAAAGGACCGGAAATCAGAATACAATAATAAAAAACTCATGGAACGATTATCAGTGACTTTTGCATAAACCTCGACAAGGGAAGAAAGATTCGACGCGTGTTGAGTCTGACTTTGTGCTAAATTGACACTTTGAGTCTGACTATTCGCACGGGTAGAACTCATAAGGACTGCCCTACTAAACATTAGGAAGTTTGGTGTGAAACCTGTGGCTAAATTAATACATGAATTTGAGATAAAGTAAACCTCGGCAAGGGCTGAAAGGTTTGAAGCGTGTTGAGCCCGGCTTTCAGCTAAATTGACACTTTGAGTCTCACTATTCGCACGGGTAGAATCCATAAGGACTTCCCTACCTTTGTCGCAGATAAATCGTAAATTAAAAAAAAAAAACCTTCTTATTTTGAAGTCGGTTAAAAATTGATCAGTCTAAGTATGGACCTGGTGTCAACCTTTTTAAATAGAAATAAACCAGACATATTATAAACAAAAAAAACTCTACCATGGATAGAATATATCTATAACCTTGATAAGCAATAGACAATGGACCGATGACGTCTATGGAAAAAACCTTCAACTGCCATAATATAGACAAAACCAAAAAATATACGAGTCAAATTCCACGTAGCAGGAATAAAAAAAAAACAGAAACTAGCAAACAACCGCGCAAAGGACGCTTACCTTAGACGCGACGCCTGACACATCCACACCCCAAACACACACTTCAGCCGGTCGATTCTGTAAAAATCTCACCGTGAAATTATAAGTGAAGTGAGCACTTAATAGTGTTAATCCCTAGCGAATGACAGCTCACTCCACTCTCACTTCACCCAAGCTTTCACGGTGAGATGGTAACAGAACTAACTACAGCTACAGGAATAAAATAAATCTCGGGATAAAATATATATTTTGGGGGGGGGGGGGGAAATAAAAGAGTGAATTGTTTGGAATTATTGCAAAGTTTTTTTAAGTTGCATCACAACACAGCACATTAAAGTCTAGAACACAAACTGCAGTGCGATTCTGGAACCATCTCACCGTGAACGCTTGGGTGAAGTGAGCGTGGAGTGAGCTGTCAGTGTCATCCCGCCTGATACTAGGGATTGACCAAGCTTACATTTCGTCGTTCATATTGCAATTTGTTCAATGTCATTTTATTTTCTGTTATATGCTTTAATTTTAATTTTGAACGCGACCGCAAAAGGTGCAATATCATCTACCAATAGGAAACTATTTGCGTTCAAAATTAAAATTAAAGCATATCTCAGAAATAAAAAATAAAAAAAAATTTGACATTGAACAAATTGCAATATGAACGAAGATTTACAATCATAATCGAGATTCGATTAATATTTTTTATGCTAATTATAATGACAATTTTATACAATTTCAAAACTAGTATTTTAATTGTCAGAACATTACTATTTTGTGGGGTTTTAATCTAGAAAAAAATAGAAAAAAAATAAAGTTTATATTGTTTCTGTTTTGCTATTTTATTTTAAAATCCCACAAAATAGTAATGTTTTGACAACTTAAATACTGGTTTTGAAATTATATAAAATGATCAAAAGAATTAGCATAAAAAATAGTATTAAAATCACGATCATGATTGTAAATGTTTGCTTGTCAATCCCTAACATCAGTGGGATGACACTGACAGTTCCTCCACATTTGACGGTGATTTTTTTACAGAATCGACATGCTGCATTGAAAGGGTTGACTGAAGGTTGAAATTCGCATCGTATCCATCGTAACCATGGTAACTATCTTGTTAGACGGAACGAAAAAAATCCTCTATTTGTCCAATTCCAAAACCTGAAATGTCAACAAAGAAATGAAAGATTCAAATTTTCTCGGAAAGAGCACCACGTACAAAGTAACAAAAATAAAAAAAATATTTTAATAAAAATTAAGTATAAATACTTACTTTGGTTCAGGCGCCATTTTGTAGCGAAAATAAAAGGAATCACTGACATTACAAAATTATAACTATTATTTTCAATGTGGTGGAATCCTTTTTTTTTTTTTTTTTCGCTACAATAGGTACACAAGAGTAGACCGTACATATACTTCATGAAATTGGTAGTGATAAGTAACAAGAAACCAACGCGCGTTTCCCTTCCACCACAAATTGACATCGAGACGAGCTGCAGATACTAGCGTATACAACTTCCAACATTTGTAACCCTCCTTAAAAATGTTCAAATGTCATATTATATGAATGTATTATAAATACCTAATTAAAATCTACTATTACTACTACTGCATACCTACCTACAAAGAAAAAATTAAATGATATTCCCGAACTAAAATTAGGAAGGAAAGTAAAATTTTGTGGAGAGCGCTTCAGCTATCTGCAGCGATGCGAGATGCGCTAGAAAACCACAAATGATACGAGCCGAGCTCCAGAGGTACTACCACTGACACCAATAAATTCAGAACTATCTTTGCACTGAGGTAAACTGCAGAAACTTGGTCTAGACCGCTTTTGGTAATACGGGGAACTGATTTATTTTAACTTATAGCGGTCATTTGGAGGGCAAGTTTTTAGTTATAATAGGTATTGTTTTAAAGAGCAGGAAGAGAGGGAAGGTGGTGACAAACTTACGAAGATAATGCGAGTAACTAACTGCATATGTCTAAGTTCTATGAAATCAAGTAAACTAATCAGTAGTAGTAGGGTAAGGTAGTAAAGTTGGGTTATCAAATCCAAATAGATTTTTTTCAAATCCGACCGATAATTCCAGAGATTAGCGTGTTTAAACAAACACACAAACTCTTCAGCTTCATTAGTAGGTATTATTAGTATAGATAGGAGAACCCTGCTGCCTACCCTCTCAAAGCAAACCTCGGTTGTACGAAAGGCACTGAAACAAACGCAGAAACACAGAACAGAAACATGGAAAGTGTGAGCAGTTTCCAGGGAAAGTTTTCTACATTTTATGAATTTCTTACACAGGAATACACATTCATAATTACGTATATTTCTATAGTCTTAATAATCATGACGTTAGTAATTTAGTTTAAGAAGCTGTAAATGTATCTGTACCTACGTATACACTTTAAATTAATTACAGGAAAAGCTATTAGGTGTAATGAACATGCACCTTGTGTAATGGCATTATGTAATAGCTTGTTATGGTTGAGTGAAGCTAAACTTTTATTAAACAAACACCTACATTAGTACAACGGATCGCGCATAAGGAAGCCGAATTTGTAATGATCAATGCACACGCGTTTAATATGACGTTGGCATCTCTATGCTAACAGTACTTTCTAATTAAATACAAATAAACATATAAAACATTAAAAAAATACATTACTTGAGTGAGAATCCGCAGTAATAGAACGCCAGTCAGAGTATTTTCCGTTTGGTTCCGGGAGGGACCACGGACAATTTCAGATAAATACATTTTAGTTTATTTTGGTACCAAGGGACAATTCAGACTATTTAAGAAAAAGTGAAATATGGCCCGCGGATTCCTTTTGGCATGAAGTAGCTATATTTGATGAGATAAAAAAAAGCGCACATCTCCGAGTAGCAAATAGTTATCTGTGGCGTAACCGCACTAGTGCGGTAACATAAAGAAAAAAAAACGCGTGTTTAATACACTGCGCTATGGACCTAAAAATGATTCATTAAGAGCCACTTTACGAGCAAGTGTGTTGAAAAAGTAATATACTAACTAAGAACTTAACACTACACTACTATACATTAATTTTGTAAATAACCAAGCGGTTAGTCTACTCTTCACGTGACCAGAGGACTGGCCTATTTTTAGCTCAAAGAATCAGCATTGTCATCCAATGTGGTAACACTGTCAGTCTTTTGGGCACGTATCCCATTGACAGCGATACGGAAAAAAAATATGCCCAATGAGCTCCTCCCTTTTTATGATTTTTTATTATAATATATACTTGTACTTACATAATATTATATATGTTAGTTTTAGCTTATATATTTGGGCTATTTAGTACATTTCTCAATACAAAAATCAGATCACATGTAACCAAATAATGTTGTACTTATTTTGCTAAAATAACTTTATTTGGACACGCAATTTTCACAAACAACCGTATTTTGTCCTTTCCTTTGGAATTTATTTCATATCAATCAGCCCACAGGCCTAGACAGCCTTGTTTTCCTTTCCAAAACATTCATAAATATTTTAATAACGAAACTTGTCCCAACAAAATATAATAACATGCAAATATCCAGAAAAATAGCTATTATAATTTCTCAAATCACAGTATTCGAAGCAGTGATCCAAACAGAATGCGTGGGAGATGGTGCTCAATGGCTCGTGGTTTAGAACCAATTGTATGGATGTGTGGCTCGATGGGCTACGACTCGCGCCCATGAATTTTATTAGAATTTGATTTTACGAAGTCTGACTTTGATGGTGTGATTACGGATGTAATGGGATTTGGAACGTCTATCTTTATATGGTATGGCTGAGTAATTTTACCGTGCTAAAAATATTCATGTCTTCTTAATTTAAGGTGGTTTTACTTACCTCGAATTTACTTTTGGGAGAGCTGTTTGTGCCTATTCAATTAAATGATAATTTTATAGAAATGTAAAATTATGCTAAGAAAAAATATTTGTGTGTGTGTGTGTGTGTGTGTGTGTGTGTGTGTGTATGAGTATATATGTTTTATGGTACCTATATAACAAAGTATACATAAATAAATACTAAATATGATCGTCTGTATTTACCTTCTTGTAATGAATACCTTTTTGACAGCAAAAATGACTACCTTATTCGTAACGGAACAAATATCAATGAAATAAATCAACCCGTCCCGTCACCAAGTAACAAAGTTGGAAAGTCTCAAATCCTGCTCTCCCACCGACACCGGTATCCCTCACACTGACATCGGTGGCAGACATACGAATAGATATGGTGAGAAAGCACAATCAAACAGCCTTTTCCCAAGTATGTTGGGGTCGGCTTCCAGTATAACCGGATGCAGCTGAATACCAGTATTTTGTATGGAGCGACTCCCTATCTGACTTCCACGACCCAGTAAGACCGGTTGCCTGAATTTTTGGCTTCTGACTACCCGTACGTACTGTCAAAGATCTACGAATTACAGGCAGGACTTTTCGGAGCACGGTCAGGTTATATTTATGTATAAAGGATGGTCACGACACCGGCAATCATAGCTTAATTTCGATCGTCCCGTGCAGCTGTTTTTATTTAGCCCGAGCTCCTAGTTTGGTGGTAAAGCACATTCCCACATAAACCATTTCCGAAGGAACTCCACTAAACATAATGTCAAACCATGTTATTGAAAAATGTCGACACCTAATAACGAAAAGTATGTGCAGAAGCATGGGAATATATCCAGACAAAATTGTTGCTGTGAACATCTTCACGATGGAATCTTAAAGAGAAGCTGACATTGAATAATATGTTCACAGCATATTTCCATGAAAATAGAAAACGAAACGAATTTAAAACATTATTCAAGAAAATGTTGCACGGAACGTATAAATAATGTCCATCGCTGAAAAATATACGATTTAGACTTTAGATTTAGAGAACTGATCAATGAGATTTAGAGGTAAGTAATGTTCACACGGCGCGGTCAGAATCTCGCGGTTGTTACAGCCGACGTATCAAAGCGAACCTTTAACTGTATTGCGCGAGGTGGGCGACTGTACCTACCTACGACGGAAACCGTTGAGCATTAATTCGACGAGTACACTTGAGCAGAACAAAACTTCAATTGAATTTGACGCTAACGCTAGTGAATATTTCCGGACTGTGTTTAAGGACATCATTCAAGTGTGGAACATTTTATACCCAAAAATTACCAGAAAAAAAATTACTTACTGTTTTCTTATTTTATTTATTTGGGACAAAAATAGTTATACATTACAGCATTTACAAAACTTGGTTAGGTATATGACAGTTGGAAAAAAGTATAACCTACACTATTTTTCCACGAAGTGACATCGAAGTATGATAACGAAATGAGAGAAAAAAGGGACATATTTAGAAGAAAAACACTATATGCCGGCGAATTGAAGGAAGTGGATGATAAGAACATTCGTCTTATGGGTGACTTGCAAGAGATTGTGATACGAGATGTGAGAGATGTGAGAGTTATGGGTTTCTAAAAGTCGGAGGCGGCTCGCTCCCCAGCCTTCGTTCTACATCGCGTAGTGTAGAATAGTCGAGGTGCGCGCACCTCCCGTAGAAGAACAGTTCTATGTACTACGTAACACAATCTATTCGAGAGCTCAGTACAATTAAATTTGTTATTCCATATACCGTACAGCATCACAACCATGATCAGTGAACGTCTGGAATCCAAGCTCAATATCATATAATGCTTTAGCAAATCTGCATAAGGAACCCTTGTACGGAAGCACTTGCAGTGCGTGGCACGAAGAATTTTTTTCTGAACCATTTCTATTGCTTGCTTAAATTTAGCATAATACGGGCACCAGATTGGTACCGCGTATTCCAACTGTGAAAGGACTAGTGTTTTATATAAGAAGAGAAAAGTAGAAGGCTTCGTGACTTATTTACAAGACCGCATGACAAAACCATACATCTGAAAGGCTTTGTTAATTATGTGGTCGATATAGGTGTCTAAATGTAATTTGCAATGAAGTGAATAAATGGAAAATAACATGTTGAGTAGAGATTGAAAATGCCAAATATATATTTTTTTTTGTTTTTAACTTTGTCCCACACTAGGAAGTTCTCCTGTATTGTGTTTGTAAACGCATCCACAGCCTTTACAAACATTCAAAACTCACATACACAAACAGCCAGACCCGGAACAACTACTTGTAGGTCATACAAATATTTGTTCCGTGCGGGAATCGAACCCGCGACACGAAGCGCAGCAGTCAATCACTTAACCACTGCGCCAACCGTGCCGTGAATATAACATCCCGAACACGTTTTAACTTACAAACTTTTAATATACAAACCCCCTGCCTCCCGGCTGCTATTACAACATAGATCTACCTGGCTGCTATTTGGGTTTGAAAGTACCAAAAATTATATTTTTGCCAACAATGTTTTGGGCGTTCGTTTAAAGACGCAAACAGCTATTGATTCGCTGGTTTTCAGTCCTTATCCTGTTACTCCATGGTAAAAATGGATATGAGCCTGATGAATACATAATAATTATTAAATAATGTATCACACTAATATTATAAAGGCGAAAGTTTGTGAGTGTGTGTGTGTTTGTATGTTAGTTACTTCTTCACGCTCAAACGGCTGTACCAATTTTGATGAAATTTAGCACACAGATAGTGTATCACCAGGATTGACACATAGAATACTTTTCATTCCGATATTCTTACGGGATCGAGACTTATGCGGATGAAACCGCAGGGCGCAACTAGTTTAAATCATATTTTATACCACTGTGTGACCTAAACCCGCACTTGGTCACGCTTTTCTGTGAGTTAAGTAGTCCATTTTCACACAGAATAGCGTGACATATGTATGTGCGGGTTCAAGTCACGCGAGATATAAAATAATATACGATACGTGTGACCTAAGTAGTCTATTAATGTACGGCGCTACGCTCGGGCTCTAATGTACGGCGCTACGCTCGGGCTCTAATGTACGGCGCTACGCTCGGGCTCTAATGTACGGCGCTACGCTCGGGCTCTAATGTACGGCGCTACGCTCGGGCTCTAATGTACGGCGCTACGCTCGGGCTGTAATGTACGGCGCTACGCTCGGGCTCTAATGTACGGCGCTACGCTCGGGCTCTAATGTACGGCGCTACGCTCGGGCTCTAATGTACGGCGCTACGCTCGGGCTCTAATGTACGGCGCTACGCTCGGGCTCTAATGTACGGCGCTACGCTCGGGCTAATGTACGGCGCTACGCTCGGGCTCTAATGTACGGCGCTACGCTCGGGCTCTAATGTACGGCGCTACGCTCGGGCTCTAATGTACGGCGCTACGCTCGGGCTAATGTACGGCGCTACGCTCGGGCTCTAATGTACGGCGCTACGCTCGGGCTCTAATGTACGGCGCTACGCTCGGGCTCTAATGTACGGCGCTACGCTCGGGCTCTAATGTACGGCGCTACGCTCGGGCTAATGTACGGCGCTACGCTCGGGCTCTAATGTACGGCGCTACGCTCGGGCTCTAATGTACGGCGCTACGCTCGGGCTAATGTACGGCGCTACGCTCGGGCTCTAATGTACGGCGCTACGCTCGGGCTCTAATGTACGGCGCTACGCTCGGGCTCTAATTTCACGCCGTGCATTAATGAACTACTTAAGTCACGCGTATTGTAATGCAATATTTGCCATAAATAAAATATTATAGGCAAAAATATAGATTTTGGTAGTTTTAAACCCAAACAGCAGCTATGTTGTAATAGTTAAAATACGTTCGGGATATTATATTCAATTAATATTTGCAGTGGTATTCTGTAAAAATCACACCGTGAGAATTTAGGTGAAGTGAGTGGGAAGTGAGCTCTGTCATTCCGTAATGGTAGGGTGACACTGTTAAGTACTCACTTCAGTTATGATTTCACGGTGAGATTTTTACAGAATCGACCGGCTGGTATGTTTTAAATGTTATGTTTAAAACACTCGTTATAAAAATATGATTTTTGGCATTTTCAATCTCAAATAGCAGTCGGGAAGTTAATTGCAGACTTTCTCTGTAATAGTAAAAAATGCTAAAAATGCTAAATAGTACTTCTTTTTTCTGGCCGGCACTTTAATTTTTACGTCGAGAGATAATAGTTTGAAGCGGGTGGGAGTTCTGGAAAAGCTGTAATTGACCAAATAAACCAGTATTCGGTGCTGTTGACTGAATTAGTTAATTGAAAATAATTCGTGAGTTCTCTGAACCTAGCCTTTTCCCAACTGTATTGGGCTCAGCTTCCAGTCTAACCGATAGCAGCTGAATACCAGTATTTTACATGGAGTGATTACCTATCTGAACTCCAGAACCCAGTTACTGGATAGCACGATACCCCTTGGTAAGACTGGTTGTCAGACTTTCGGGCACATGACACCACATTTGAAAGAAAGTAGTATTAATATTGCCTCTCGACGCGAAAGTGTTACCCAGAGTGACGTCTGTAACTTTGTTTTAAAAGGCATTCAACAAAGAAACCTTTCATAAAAAAAGCTTACAAAAAAGGCACTGTCATATTACAAGCCATTTAAATATCTAGGCCACTTTCACAGAATGTTCATATAATTTGACGTAGTATAATTAAAAATAATTAATGCTGTAATTCATAGAACTGTTCGTCGCGTAATATTTAATTATTCACGCCTCGAGATTTGAATAATTTTCATTTGTTTTTATTCATTTGAATTTCTATTGCGTACTGCGTAATGATAATGATATTTGTCTAGTTTTTAGACTAGTCTGTAAGTTTTTGGTACGTAATCCTCTGATTTAAAATGTTGCTCACCCTTAAATCTTGTTGAGTGAGTTGTAAGGCAATTAAGGGACATCTTACGAATGATCAGCAATACCGGCATTTTTTTTAGACTTATTATATTTACACAAATCTGTTAGTGGAGTCTTATTATATAAGATTAAGGCTAGGAGGTTATTTACAAGCATATTCAACAGGTTAGGCAGCAAATAAATTCATCAGATTCTACAGTCCGGCCGTCGAGAATGCGTTCCTGACAGCTGTCAGTGCGACAATTCTAGTAGCTAATAAAGATCAAATTCGCAAAACACGTACTCATTTGTATGAAACTGACAGGTGTCAAGAACGCATTCTCTCGTCGGCCGCACTGTAACACACTTTCATTCACAATCCCAGGGCTGTGAAGGAAATTACTGAGCAACGTAAATAATGCAATGAACGTGGCTGAGCTGTCAATATGAAAGACATTACGATCGATTGCCATTTCATGTGTGCTACGCAATGACCCCGCTGGTCTCTGGCTAGCATTGAAAGCACCTTCAAAATAGGGGGTTAGTTCATTAACCCTCAATTTGGATATAGACATTTTTGTTTTATTTTTAATATATCATACGGATCCATTTAATAAAACGCTACCCGTCAAGTTGGATTACAGGCTGAAAAGATTAAAATAAATGGATTTTGCGATGATGTAATAGTAAGATAGATCATATTTATTTTATTCATTTTTCATACTCTTGTCTGTAAATAACTGAAATACATTATCATTTTCACACACACACACAGCGCTGTAAAATCGATTAAAATAATACTGGTTCCATATAATTGTTGTTTACGAGAAATCTAACAAACTTTCTTCTGATTTAAGTTAAAATTAATATTCATTTTAATACAAACAGATTTTAATCATCCGGATTGAAAAGCAGCTCTGGAATAAAAGTAAATAAATACCCAGGTGCAAGGCAAGCCAGTATCCAACAAAACCAACTTAGTACGGATTTCACTAAAAAAACTGCCGGTCGATTCTGTAAAAATGTCACCGTGAAAACTTGCGTGAAGTGAGCTGTCAGTGTCATGCCACTGATGCGGGGGATTGACAAAGCAAGCGTTTACGATCATAATCGAGATTTTGATAATATTTTTTTATGCTATTGCTATTGATCATTTAAAATAATTTAAAAGCTAGATTTTAGTTGTCAAAACATCACTATTTTGTGGTATTTTCAAATAAAATAGCAAAACAGAAACTTAGTCAGAATACCAATGTACTTTTTTTTTCTTTTTTCCTAGACAAGTCCTTATACAAGGACCTGTCTTTTTTACCTAGATCAAAACAAACAAAATAGTAATATTTTTAATGTTTCTGTTTGTTTTTTTTTTTTTAGTAATTAGTCAGCGCCTGACGTAAATTGACGTATTTTTAGTAGCCAATTTTTTAATCACGCCTAAACTTGTCTATGGAATTTCTTAATTTGACAGGACTAAACTAATATTTATCTTCTGTCCTTTTCTTAATGAAATAGAAAGAAAAAGATGGACTGAACTTAAATTTAGTTTAGTTTGTGAACAAGAGAATCGGGGCCATTTGTGCACTATCTCTTCCCTCACTCTCATAGTCCGATGGTATTTATTACTAGTAGTTATAAAGAGCCGAGAACACAATCGTAAACGATTACTTATTACACAAGTTTCATCGAATTTTAGAAAAATGAGCTATTAAAATGGGTCTGTAGAGCATGTTCTAAAAATAAATAAATAAAATAAAATAAAATTTGGTTTGGAATTTAGTTTTGGTTCTGGATCATTCTAAGTGCGCTTGTTTCTGTGACAAATAAACCTATTTTTCTTTTCTTCCTTTCTTCTTTTATTCATTACCTGTGTGTGTGTGTATTAACGAACAACACGCCTTTATTCCACGTAGGGTTGGCAGAGTTGTACCTGTACCTCGTACACACACATTGCCCCACTTATGTTTAAGTCCGGGAGCAAGTCTATTGCCATCACCCGGGCACAAATCCAGACTCCGAGTTGCTACTGAGAAATTCTTGATGAAAAAGCCCAAAAGCCCAATCCCAATATAATAACGTCCGGTCTACTGGACCTACCTACAGGTTATATTCGGCTGTTAAGTGCACTGTACACTTCACGACTGAGATGCAAAGAGTGGCGACATTATGAAATTGTATACCATTTTCTTTTGACCTACCTTACAAAAGCGCCTTCCAATTAGGTATGAGGTTGAGTGCAACAACATCTTGATTTTTTTAAGCCATAAAATATGGTTTCTGGGAAAATCAAGTGACATTTTTTCACTGTATTTTAGAATTATACAAAAACACACACAGCTCGTAAAAAAATTGTTAGCCTACGTTATTCACATTTCTTTCGCGTTTAGTGTGCTTAAAACTTTTTTAAAACCCTTAAAATACACTTACTGTAATGATAATTAAAACAGTTACATGTAAACTAAAGTGCAAACATATGTTTTAGTAAGATAACAGATCATTGTAGCGACCGCGGCCATTACTCGCGGGTTATAATCGCGTCAACACGCGACGCGCGACTTGTAATGATGTAAGTAAGTGTTACTTTATGACTGGTTAGGGCTTTTATAAAAGGTTCTTTTTAATAAACTTTAAGTGGTAGTTGAACTCTTTTGAGGAAGAAACATACATAAACTCACGCCATTTTCCCATGGGGGTGTAGGCAGAAAATAAGTACCTGCTAAGATCTTTACATAATCCTTTTGCTTCGTTTATTTTCATACATCTGATCTTACACGCGCGCCGCCGGTGGCGGGAAGTAGTACGTGTTATGTAGGTGAGGAATTAATAAACTTTATAAGAGTCAAATAAGAATATAATTCATGTGTACGGACACATTCTTGCAGTAGGTTATGACATCAAAAGTAATAGATACAAAAAGTCATCTTGACACTTTCACCATAGACACCGAAACCTCATTATAATGAGGTTTCCTTCACAAAGTCCAACAGTACTACCATATCTCTTTCAGCCATCAAGCATAGTTGCTATGTTCCAGTTTGATGGATGTTGGAACCTTAAAATACCAGTGTCCGGTAAGTCTATTGAATATGAATTAGCACAGTGTAGTTTCTTACATAATCTATTCAGAACACAAGTTGTTGCTACGGCGCTGGGAAGACGACTGCCGGCTACACTGTATGCGCTGGGAACATTGCATTTAGCATTGTTAGCATTATTTCTACCTGTAGTTCCTACGTACCTCCCCCTCATAAAAAATTTGATTTGGTTTACATTATACTGTCCTCTCTTGGCATCGTTGTGTCCTGGCACCAACAAAACAAACTCTGCAGATTGTCCTAAGATCGGGCACCACAATATAAATACCCCAAAAGTCTAATACGGTATAACTTACATGGTGACTGTAACCGTAAAGTAACATGAAATACTCTGTTTATAATTTTGTTGGCGGTCATTGTGCATAGTACATATGTACATCGTTGTTATGTTGCAGTAATATTATATTACATTACCGAGGATTGTTATCGAAAGCATTATATGAAATTAAATTTATTGTCTAGTCATACCATAGTTTTATTTCATTGTTCGGTACATGTTAAAGTTTATCTAAATCCCAAAGTTACAATAATTGAAAAAACTGGACACAATAATTCTAAATACATCACTTATCTCTAATGCTATAACTATTTCACTGTATTCAGTGTGCCGTACATTGCATTAATAGTTCTAATGTTACTCATTGTTATTACGCATATGACGCTTGCGGTATGGCAGACTGCTGGGCCGCTGTGACTGCGTCCCTCAGAACATAATGATTTCAGTTCACTCCCTATCCATTCCTTAGTACTTGAACAATGTCTTCCACATGAACAAATACACAATATAAACAGGGAATACCGATCACTATAACTATAATGCCAAAGTTTTCGAATTTATTCTCTTTATCGCAGACTTGCGTTGCATTATTAGCTCCTTGCTGAGTAATAGTGACTTCTTCATTTTTTATGTTACAATTTCCCATTGTATTCAATTTTAATTTGATTATTTAAACAACTGACTACTAATTTGAAGTTACTACTAGTTTATTCTTTTAACTAATAATGAAATCCGCAAAAATTGGCACAATGATTTCAACATTGCTCTACGGTAGCAACAATCGCACGGCCTTACAAGCCGACCACTGCGTGTGGACTTATAAGCGGAACCGATTTATCATCAACTTTTCTGTAACATCATTTTCTAAGCCTTTTTGTAAATAGTACGTATCAACATCGTTGTCATGTAATATATAAGCTGATTTTAATCTATCTAATGATAAATCGCTTGCTCTATTAGGTAACTTAACTTTAAAAACTTTATCATTTCTACTTATAACTTTATATAGGCCATTATAGGTAGGATAAAGTGACTTTTTCACCATCTCATTCCTTATAAAAACATGTGTCTTTAAATCTTTACTCACAATATTACGTGAATCGCTAATAGCTCTTAACGGAGGGCGCTACTTGTTTATTGCTTGACGAAGCTGTCCTACATCAGGTAGTTAGCCTGTTGGTTTCATACGTGGAAAAATCTCCTGGGAACCTAATAGATGTATGCCTAAAGCACCCGTAGACCACTGCAATGCTACCTCTAGTTCCTACAATGGATATAGGTGGCAGTTTGGGTAGTGTCCGTAATAATGCCAATTTCGGGCACCCGTCACATTCCCGCGTCGTCTCTTGGCTGGCAGCCGGCACCATGCGATGCCTCTAATATTATATGCAACCACACCATCTAGTTAATTGTTTAGTTCAGTGCGAGCTCAACAGTCACTCCACTTAACTATACCTACATGTAACTAGCACATAAGATTTTTCAAAATCAAAAGTCATTTATTCAAATTAGGCTAAAAACCAACACTTTTGAAAGTCAAAATTACATAAGACAGTCCCCAAAATGCTCGCCCTTCAACACTTCCTAGTGTTTTAGCTGGAAAGAAGAAGTGGCGCAACGAACTCCCAGCATGCAGCAGACTGTTGAAAGAATAAAAGTGTCCACTACAGCACTCATCATCTCATGTTTGGTTTCACGACTCGGTTTTGTCGCATCGCCAGAATAAAATCCATCAGATAACGTCATACACTCGTACCATTAATATCATGTTCCCGCACACATTGTAAATCTATTCAAAGTATTTCAAGGGGAAATCCGAAAAAAAATCCGAATCCCGACCCTTGCCGAAACACGTCCAATAAAATACGATATTAACCCTTGCCGTAACATTTACACGGTCATAAGTTTCGGATTAAAAAAGGGGGGCTGTGGGGGACGCAATGAATAGGAAGGAATCGCCGCTGGATGAGTAGGGTCCCTATTGTCGAGCAGGCTTACGTATTAACTTGGTGAGTGTACGTACGTGTGAGCGTACTTTTTAGGCTTTTCGTTTTTTTTTTTCTTTAGTGCGGGGAATCTCTACCATTTTAGGTACCAGCTTGTCCACAAACTTAACGTTCTAAGGCTTTTAAGATATGTATCCTCGGTAGTCTATTAAAAAGTTTCACATTTATACATTATAAATACCTACCAGAGGTACTTATATCATCAATAACCACTTCAGGTGGATTTACTGCTTGTTTACTACCCAGAAGTGTAATAACAGTTCAGGCAGGTTCAGTACAGTATGTAACGATAATGATGACAAATATCGGTAATGAATGATGATTAAATAGGTTTCAGTTACTTTATCATAACTATAAAAAATAAAAATCTACTGTTCTCGGTAGTCGTACTACAAACGCTCACGATGCTATAATAATATGACCCATGTCGGTGACGTGTCATCCAAATGTTATTACTTAAAGTGACGCTAACGTGGAACTAGCACGGTATCTTCACATTTTATACCTAATACAACATTACATAGACTCTATTTCTTAGACGTAGAGTATAATTTTGTGCGTAGTGTTTCACTATTTTGAGTGTCGAAAATTAGGTACGTTTGAGGCACCCTAGGAGTCGTAGGAAATCAGTGATACTACCAACTGTAGTATACTTAGAGCTATGTTGCCCCGTGGATAATATACGAGTAGCCTGAGCGTCTTCACGTTACTTCACAGACCGTCTTATTAAGTAGGTATGTTCTAAGACAAAAACAATTTTGAGTGTGGATGGCTATAAGAGTAGGGGAATACCAAAGAAACTGTGGACCGACTGTGTGAAAAATGGTATGGCTAGAAAAGGGGTGACTACTTCTTCTTCTTCTTCTTCTTAGCGTGTCGATGGCAAAAATAGCAAAAATAAACATAGGTTTTTAAATTTGTTTGGCCCGAAATTCAGCAACGTGGACATAATTCTCTGATGGGACCATTAGGTCATCACGTGTGCAGGTGACAGGGCATGTGGTGCAAGATGGGAGGTGAGCTATTGTCTGTGGAGAGACACCGCATACATACCGGAGGTCAGAGCCTTCCATAAGCCCCCACTTGTGGTGGTTGTCCTTGCTGCCTACTTGGGTACGAAGTCTATTTAAGGTTTTTCAAGTAGGCCACGGTAACTTGTGCCCAGATGAGAGACTCTCTGACAAAGAGATCCGGAGGTTTAAGTTGTTCTCTCCAAAGATCACATCTTTCCGTGGAGGAGTTACCGTTGGCTGGACTCACGTACCCAAAGAAATGTTTGCGGCTTTTTAGCCTCTGTGGCACTGAATTAATGTTGTACTCGTACATTGAGTGGTGTGGGTCATCCTGTAGTCGCATTCTCGATGCGGCTGGCTATAGTCCTGCGAATTTCTGGAGGCGCGATGCCAATCAGTGGATACAGCATTCGCAACGGGGTTGGCTTTAAGCAACCAGTAATAATTCAGCATGTCTCATTTAGAGCTATATCCACTAAATTGATGTGGTCAGATCGGCTCTATACTGGGCAGAAATATTCACCTATGGAAAAACAAAGCGCCATTTCAATGGGTCGCAGGACTTGAGCAGATGCCCCCTATCTGGTGGATGTTAGGCGACGGAGTAAATGGTTTCGGGTATGCACTTTCTGTTTGACATTTTCGCAGTTACTCCGGTAGTTAAGAGACCTAGCTAAAGTGATGCCGAGACGCTTTGGGTGTGGACTGTGGATGATTGGAACCCCTTGCCATGAGATATTAAGTGTTTCACTCGCTTGTCTGTTACTAAGTTGAAAGGTGCATAAGTCCGTCTTAGAGGTATTTGGTTTCAGGCCGTTGTCAGCATAATAATGACGGAGATCTGAGAGGGTGGTGGAAAGGTAGTTTTCAATCTTCTCAAGGTCATTTGCTTGACAAGTAAATTCCAGGTCGTCTGCGTACTACGTACAGCGGGTTGTGTTTGGGCTTACCAGTCATCAGTCTCATTAGTCTAGATGTTAAACAGCAGAGGGGTCAGTACACTACCCTGAGGCAAACAGTTCTTTTGGGTTCGCCACCTATTTTTATCATCAAGAAGATTTACTTAAAATCGTCGGTTACTGAGGAGAACTCGTAAAATTCGCGTATACTTTGGATCATCATTGTAAATTGTTAGCCTTCCACAACAAGCGCTGAGTGTTAACGGTGTCGTAGGCTGTCAAAAAGTCAACAAATACTGCGCCCGCCACTTTCCTTGTTTCAAACCCACCCTCGATATGTCATGTGATGTTAAGGACCTGGCCACAGCAAGACTTGCTTGGTCTAAAACCCGCTTGGTTCGGAATAAGTTTTGGGTCTACAACCTTTTTGGGACGGGCTAGCAGCAGTCTCTCGAACAGTTTGTAGGTGTGGCATAGGAGAGATATAGGGTGGAATTTTTTTAGGGTCGTCATGTAATTTACCTGGTTTGGGTGTAGCGATAACCTTTAATTTACTCCAAAGGCGAGGTATGTTTGCAGACTCCAGTGATTAAACAGTTGTAGCAGCCACGTCACAGATACCGGTCCGAGTGGTTTAATTTGTTCCACCGATATGGTATCCTCTCCAGAAGCCTTACTGCAGATTAACCTTTGGATAGCTACAATTATGTCCTAGGGTGACTAATAGTGTACTAATAGAGAAGTATATATGTAAGAAAAAGAGGACATGCTGCACCGACCCCAATAATCAAAATCAAAAGCTATTTATTCAAAATAAGCTGAAAATCAGCATTTTTTTAACGTAAAAATTACATGAGATAGTCCCCTAAAAGCACTAGGAAAAAGTGAAGGTCGGGTTACCTTCACTATTTCCTAGTGCTTTAAGCTGGAAAGAAGAAATAACTCCCCAGCAGTACAACTGTCTGTGCAGTTAGAAGAACTAGAAAAAAATTGAGATAAAGATAATAATGTTATTACACAAAGTTGTTATTCCAATGTGCAGAATTTGACGAATTTCAATTCGATTTTTTCACAAAAATCACGACATATTTCACCTTCCTAATAATTCACATACATGTTAGCCCATCCATCATGCGTCGGCTACACTAAAAATATTCATAGCCAGACGTTTCGCGTTTGGCGAAGTAACGCCGTCACTAATTGATATGGAGTACGCACTCGGCTCAAGAAAATGGCGTCGACGTGAAAGCTTTTTGAATATTCATTGGCGACGCGAAATGTGCGGTGGTGTTGCTAGCTTTGTGACGCGGATGCGTCTGCTTGACTGTTTCTCGCAATTATAGAGGTATAAGGTGATTTATTTTATTTTATTTATTTATTTATTACTTTTAAGAAGGCTTACAGATTAATTACAAATAATAGGTAACAACATCACGTTATAAATATTTTTATTATATAATTATTTGACAGGCCTGTTGGTCTAGTGGTCAGTGGCCCTGACTGCTATGCCCAAGGTCGTGGGTTCGATTCCCACCTAGGACAAATGTTTGTGTGATGAGCACGATCATTTGTTCTTTGTCTGGGTGTAATTTATCTATAATATGTATGTATTTAGAAATATATATGTATGTTTATCAGTTGTCTAGTACTCATAGCACAAGCTCTGCTTAGTTTGGGACTAGATGGCGTTGTGTGAAAGTTGTGGAATATTATTATTATGTCGTTTATTCACTTCTTTACCTTATTTTATTATATTTTTAAATATTTCTTATAATATAAGTACAAAAAAAAAAAACATTTAAAAATATTAAAAAATAGTGATCCGCCGGTGACGGGAGCAGGGTCCAAGCTACCGGTGGTTAGGACTCCAGAGACAGGAACCTCCTCACAATGCGAGCCGTATCGAGGAGTACTGCCTTTTGAATCAGGCCTTTGATCCAACCGCCTAACGAGAGCCTCGATAAATGTTGATCGAGGCTTTTGGCCATCAGGCCGTTGGCCGATACGACAATCGGCACAATGATAGTCGAGCTCACATTCCACATGTCAACAACCTCGTGTGCTAAGTCAAGATATTTGATTTGTTTTTCTTTTTCAGCTTTCACGAGGTTCCCGTCATGTGGAATGGTAACATCGATAATCATTGCGCGGCGCGCTAATCGATCTATCACCACTATATCAGGTTTGTTGGCGACAATGGTCCTGTCGGTGATGATAGACCGATCCCAGTACAATGTCACATGATCATTTTCGAGAACTGGGTCGGGCACATACTTGTAATACGGTACCTCAGAATCCACAAGTTTATATTTCAAAGCAAGTTGTTGGTGAATAATCCTGGCTACTTGGTTATGCCTGTGCAAGTACTCGCCGTTAGCTAGACGAGAACAACCAGAGATAATATGTCTGATGGACTCACCCGGATGATGGCATGCCCGACACACGTCAACCGTCCCGTCCCTCATAATATGTCTCCGGAAGTTATTCGTCAAGATAACTTCGTCCATAATTGCACAAACGAAACCCTCAGTTTCCCCGAAAAGGTCACCAAAACGTAGCCAGGATACGGACGCTAAGAAGTCTACATCGGGCTCATGAAGAGCCCGATAGAAGCGTCCGTGAAGCTCCTTGCTTTGCCATACTTTCTTGCGGTCATCGGTATTAAGTACTACAGGTTTGCGCCAGTTCTCGTTATCCATGGAGAGCGGGGTGAGCCCCTTGTCCACTGCGACCACATCCAAGTGCATACCCACTTCGGCTTTTAAAAAATATTCCCTGAGACTGCACACCTCGCGGTTGTGAAGGGTCTTCGCATTTAAAAAGCCTCGACCCCCGCACTTCCGCGGGATATACAGTCTCATCACCGATGATCGTGGGTGATGCATCCGGTTTGCGGTCAGCAGTGTACGGACCCTTCTATCCAGGGCGTCGAAATCGGTTTCAGTCCATTTGAGTATGCCGAAAGAGTACATCAAAACCGGCATGACCCAACCGTTGAAGGCACGCACTTTATTTCCGCCCGAAAGAAAACTAATTAATACCTTCCTCAGGCGAGAAAAGAAGCGCTCCTTCAACGATTGCTTCATGTCAGCATCGTTGATGCCTAACGCTTCCGACATACCCAAATACTTATAGCTTTCGGATGAGGAGAGGGATCTAAGGTTTATGGAATCCGAGAGCTGAATTCCCTCAGATTCCATAATCTCCCCTCGCTTTACATGCATGACTGCACATTTGTCTACACCAAATTCCATTCTGATGGCACTACTGAAAGTTTCAGTTACCTTCATTAGCTCCATCAGATGCAATTTGTTGGGGGCAAAGAGTTTCAAATCATCCATGTAGAGGAGGTGAGATATGACCTGACCATTTCTCCTCAACCGATAGCCTAGACCTGAATCCTCCAGTAGTATGCTTAGAGGATTCAGGGCCAAGCAGAACCAAAGTGGACTCAAACTGTCGCCCTGAAATATTCCCCGTTTAATCCATACAGGCTCGTCATTCCCTTGGATCCGTCGACACCCTGGATAGCGAAGGACCGTCTTCCATTGCCCCATACATGACTCAAGGAAGGTGCGTAGAGTTGCATCTATCTTGTACAACTCCAGCACCCTCATGAGCCATGTATGTGGCACCGAGTCGTAGGCCTTCTTATAATCTATCCAACATGTTGACAGATCCTTGCGGGATCGACGAACCTGTTGGCTAATGGTCATGTCTATGGGGAGTAGCTCCTTAGTACCGCGGGCCCCATTCCTACATCCATTTTGAGAGGCAGACATAATCGAGTTACTGTCAATGTGCGTATTAATTTTCGCTCTCAAAATGGATGTAAGAAGTTTATAAACCGTCGACAAACATGTGATCGGTCTATAATTCTTGGGTTCCGTGGGACTACCTGACTTATGGAGCAGGTGGGTAACGCCTGTTGTTAGAAACTGCGGTAGCGACCCAGACTCTAAGGATGACTGGAATTGAGATGCCAAACGACTGTGTGAACTAGTTAACCATTTTAACCAAAAGTTATGCAGTCCATCCGGTCCCGGTGATTTCCAATTCGGTAACGGACGGACTGCTCTAGCTACGTCTAATGGTGTAATTACGATTGGTTCCATTTCTGGTATAGTTCTACACACTCGCTCAACATCCTGCATCCAGCCACCCTCAGCGTGACAGACGGGTACCGACCAGATGCTGCGCCAAAAGGCACTCGTGGTGGCATCATCCGGGCGGCACATATCTATCACGTTTTGTTCAGGTCGCTCCCAAGTTCTATATACCCACCTCTCATCGCTCTGGAACATGCGATTCTGCGTGTACCGATCAACTCGCCGCTTATATCGCCGAATACGGCTCGCCCACGCACAAACTTTCTGCTTCAGGAAGTCGATGCGTTCTGTGACATTGGACATGTATTCTCGAGGATTGATTCCAGTCCCCGAGAATGCCTGCCTTACAAAGCGCATCACTCGTGGTCGTGTATTGCCCTCCCTGAAGCAGTATAGTTTGCCGATGAGTGCCCTGGCCCCATCGATACGACGCTCGATCCTGCACTGCCAGGCTGGTACGGTTGGTTTTGGTCGAGTAGCTCCGTCACAGTTTGGAAACTTGACGTTAGCTAAACGACATGCCGTAACAGCTGCGCAATACAGGATCGAGTGTGTATCAATGAGATCTTCGCTGCTCTCGAACACATTCTTAAGCTGCGAGTCCAAGGCACACACCAGTGCCCTATTTTTTTTGTGCATAGGTAAGCGTGGTAATCGGGGTCTAAGTTCGGTTGGAGTGGATCTATACTCGCGAAACGCATCCTCCAGTGCGCTCCTCAATCGGGCGTTGCACTGGCTACTTACTGTATCAACCCTATCATCTTCGTCTTCAGCACTATGATTGGATGGCGGCGGAATTGTATCAGTGGCTTGTACCGCGTTCTGTGCCGGAGTCGAGATGGTATGGTTGCTCAGCTGTGAGCGCAGCCTATCAAGTGCGGCATCGTCCAACCTATGATTGCGTTGGATGACCCGCACCTGATCCGACAGTCGTTGAGCCGTGACGTTGACGGTTGGCTCTAGTTCCTGAAACAGAGTCAGCATCCTACCACGGTACGCAGTGAGATTAGTTCCCCCCTCTGTAGCCCTGTAATATGCGCGCATGACGTTCTCATTCATAGACTGAGTCCATCTCATGCGCTGCACACAACCACCGGCAGCGGGGACCCGGCTCGGGGCCGGATGGCCCCTAAGTCCCAAGCTTCTCGGTGGCCGGCCTCTTCCCTGCCGACGTACAGGTGTTGGCGACGTCAGCGGGGAAAAATACTCGTCGCTCGAGCTCGACGCAACTACCGCAGCCGGTGTCGTTACAGCGTTCACGGTGGGGCTGGGTACCGGTGGTGGCGAGGCGGAGCTGAGCGAAGAGTTCGGAGGTGGTGGGCGTGCACGTCGTAAAGCTGACCTTGTCAACATTTTCACATCATTATATTACTTATTTGTTTTGTATCATCGGAGGTGACATGACAGATGTCACCTCCGGTTCGGTAGTTTTTGATGAAATATATGGTCCATTGTATTTTTTTTTAATTACAATTATATTTAGTAGATTGTATTTGGGCTTCGGTTGTAGAGTTTCACTATGAGAATAAAAACTGTTTCTAAAAATTAATATATGTGAAATTTGTTAAATTGATATGACGTGCTGATGTTGGTGTTGCCAGCTTATGATTTTACTTTATTATTATTATTGTTATTATTATTATTTAATTTTAAAGAAAGCTTACAGACTAATAACAATGTTGAATTTCTTGAATAAAGTTGCTAATAACAAGCCTCCACATATTGATTACCTAAAGCCAAAAAATTTAAGTACATTGTGTTATTAGTAAGTAGGTTAGTTTAATTTTATTTATGCTGCTATTATATGAGTTTAAGAACTACTCGCTGGCGCGGCGCGCGTCATTCACAAAAAAATGATTTAGCTAAGAGCGTCCCTGCTGTGCTACAGCACATGTATTAACTATTGCATACCATTGCACAGTACATAAATATCACTACATAGTATAAAACAAAGTCGCTTCCCGCTGTCTGTCCCTATGTATGCTTAAATCTTTAAAACTACGCAACGTATTTTGATGCGGTTTTTTTTAATAGATAGAGTAATTCAAGAGGAAGGTTTATATGTATAATACATGCATAATATAGTAGAGAAACACTGATCATTTTAGGGGTTTCTAATGTGATGTCGTAAATAAACACATTTTTTGCGCTTACATTGCAAACGCTGGCTTAACCCTATGAGATAGATCAAAATAATGTAGTACAGTATTGTACACCTTAAAAAGGTCTACAAAAAAGTCCGCGATGGCATATGTCTATCTCTTAGGGATAACCCACAATAACCATTTTTATCCTATACTTTTTAAGAGAAATAATGGCTCTAAAATTATCAGTGTTTCTCTACTATATTATGCATGTATTATATGCATATAAACCTTCCTCTTGAACCACTTTATCTATTAAAAAAAAACCGCATCAAAATCCGTTGCTTATTTTTAAAGTTCTAAGCATACATAGAGACAGACAGACAGCGGGAAGCGACTTTGTTTTATACTATGTAGTGATAGTGATCAGCATTGCACCCGTGCGAAGCCGGGGCGGGTCGCTAGTTGGAAATAAAAAATATGACACTGGAAGTGGGATGACCTAATACTTTGATAAAGGTTAACGTCAAATTTGATCCAGTTCCAATAAATTTAGAAATCCTAAGCTGTTAATTTGAGAAATCCCTAAATAAATATAAAACAAGCACCTAACACTGAGAAATGAATTAACTATTTCAGGAATCAAAGGAACGCACTAAATAGGTGCTACCCTAAATCATGGAACCCTTTCAATTGAATCAAATTTAATGGCTTCGGAATCAAGATAAATCGATGTAATACAGCCTCGAACGAGCGCCAGTATTTATTTATGTTAGGCTGTGAAAATGTAAATATCTATTTGTCAAGACGTTAAATAAAACGGGAACGTATTTGGGATACGCTTCGTGAATGGCAGGGACCAGAAAGAACGTAACTCTTTAGAAAATAGTTACTTCCTTGTGCAAAAATACTGTTGAGGGTGTTCTATCATCATTCATCATATTCTACTATACAATACATTTGCCGATGTTTTTCAAATGCATTAGGGGAAGGTTTGGTATATTGGACCATTCGTTAAGTTGGACCACCATCAAATAACAGTTTAGCAGTTTATTGATTTTATAATTGGCAACACCAAACGACAATCAACTAACTTCACTACACATCGGCCATTTTGAACTTCTCATAAAACAGCGCGGCTAGTTGTCATTAACGAAAAACGAATTTCATTGTTTTTAATGTAAATTTTGGTGTTCTTTGCTAGTGGTGTAATTAAGGCAAAGGTAAACTGTCTATATTTATATTTTTAATTGAGATTCGTTATTAATTAACAATTAACTGGTGATAAACATTAGCCGGCTTAGATTGTTCTGTTCTTGTCAAATTCGTTTTTTTTATGCAAGTAAACAGTTTGCTTAAATGGACCACACATGGTCTGACATGGTCGGTTAAAATGGACTGGTAAAATTTATCGAACTTTTTCCTGTTTGTCACAGATGACTGAACAAAAATATTTTAAATGGAAAGCAGAAGATCTACAAAACGCTATACATGATTATAAGAATTCAGATATTGGTTTGAACGAATGTGCACGATTACACAAGATTCCTAAAGCAACATTAAAAAGACATTTAGATAAAAGTTATTCTGAAGAACGTGTTGAAATTAATAAAGGAAGACCAACGGTATTTGACTGCAAATTTGAAAATGTTCTAGTAGAGCACATATTATTTTTGGAGGAACACATGTTTGGGTTAACTATCACAGATGTTAGGAGACTTGCTTACCAAATTGCCGAGAAAAATGGACTGAAACACAACTTCAATAGAACAAAGAAAATGGCTGGGAAGGCCTGGTATTACGCCTTCATGAAACGGCATAAGGACAAGATTAGCCTTCGACAACCTGAGGCAACTTCTTTAAATCGAGCTAAAGGATTTAACAGGGAAAGCATTCAAAACTTTTTTGATATTTATGAGCAAATAGTTGACACTAATAAGCTGAATGCTAACAAAATATTTAATGTTGATGAGAGCGGATTCCAAACAGTGCAAAAGAAGCCCCAAAAAGTTGTAGGTGGCAAGGGAAAAAAGCAAATTGGAGCATTAACCAGCGGTGAGAGAGGTGTTAATACAACAATGGTCGCCTGTGTAAGTGCAGCTGGTCAATTTATTCCGCCAATGATAATCTTCAAACGAATGCGCATGAGTGATCAATTGAAAGAGGGAGCTCCAGTTGGAAGCTTGATAACCGTTTCGGAATCCGGTTACATCAACCGTGAGCTGTTCTGTCAATGGTTGGGACATTTTGCTTCTATCGTCAAGCCAACAAAGGAAGATAAGGTCTTGCTATTGCTCGATGGGCACACGACACACAGCAAAAACCTTGACGCTTTGATGTTCGCACGTGAGAAAGGCATTGTTTTGCTGCAATTACCAGGACATACTACGCACAGATTGCAACCGCTTGACGTGTCATTTTTCAAGCCAATGAGCACTTACTACACCCATGCCATCGAATCTTGGATGCGTTCACATCCTGGCAGTGCTGTAACCCAGTATCAAGTAAGCCGGCTTATTAATGAGGCATATGAACGCGCAGCCACGATCGGTAACGTTGCCAATGGATTTAAAGCATCTGGTATCTGGCCTGTAAACCGGAACATATTTCAAGATCACCATTTCGCACCTGCTAAAGCTTTGGTCGCCAATGTTACCAGTGCTGGACAAAATGATTCTCCAGCAGTTTCTACTCCAACTTCCAATATGCAATATGATGTACCCTCCACATCCCAGGTTGCTAAGCCGTCAAACTTAGACGAATTCAAAAGTAGCCTGAATATTCTATCCCCATTACCCAGGAACAATTTATCGGGTAAAGGTAGAGGCGCTCAAAAAGCTGTTGAACTGACATCTTCTCGGTATAAAAACGATTTAGAAACATCTCAGCATAAAGCTAAACAGCCCAAAAAAGTTCCATTGCAACTAAATAAACCGATCAAGAAGACGATAAAAAAAATAACTAAAGTAAATACAACTCGTGTTAAACAGAACAAGATACTTAATGATAAAACAACACGCAATAAGAAAAAGATAAAAATTGAAGACAGTGAAGAGTCGACTGAAGAAGAAGAAGAAGTCATAGTCTTTGATTCGATTCAGAGAGTTGCGATTCAGAAGATAAAGAAAATGATTGTACGAAATGTGGGCGAAATTACTACGATAAGATTGGACCAAAAGTGGATTGGATACAATGTGTGCGTTGCTATAACTGGAATCATGAAACTTGCACCACTAACCCCGATATTTGTGATGATTGTCTGAATTAATCTTTTTCAAACTTATTAAGAATTTTGACTGATTTTTTTAAGTATTTTTAATCAAAGTTAGATTTTCGATCGTTGTTGTTTGTACATAGTACGAGAGATATTTTTCTAAAAGTGTTTTGTTTCGTTTTATGGGTAAGTTTTCTATAAGTCCAAATTACCAACCGCGTGGTCCAATTAATCCTACCGGTTGGTTAAATTGAAACAAATATCTGATCTCATAAAATGATGATTATCTTAAGTGTTGCTATAATTATGTTGATTTTTATTAATTATATGTGAAGCCAAATAAATATAGTTTCATTTAATACAGCTAGTGTCTGTGCTATTTTCAAAGAAGAATTTCAAAACCGCATTTTTTTAAAAATGGTCCAATATAACAAACTTTCCCCTACATTAAAATAAATAAGTACGGATTATTATCAGTGGTATTTATTTTTCTCCTGACTGTAATTACCGAACAGAAGGTTGCCCAAACGGGAATTAATACACGCATTCTCAAAACCGAATTGAGACTGAATGTAGGAAGATTATAAAAAGTTATGAAACGTCATTATGGTTTCGGTATTTTGATAGAGTGGCGAATTGGAAAAATGGTGAAACAGGAAGTAGCCAATAGCAGAGTCGATAAATGTGGTAAGCCCATGCAGGTATGTAAACCAGCTTCGTTAAAACTAAATATGATTCGGTCTTAAAACTTAGTCAGTAACCACATAAGTTTCACATAAGTTATGAATACTGAGAAATAAGTATCTATTATTATAACTTTATTAGGAACTAACAAGTAAAAGTTACGGAACCAGACACATAAATTGTTTTTCCAAAGCTTTTAAAATAAGACAGAACATTTCATGTACATACTCCCTTAAATGCACTAGTCAACTTATTGAAACCTATAGTGTCACCACACATGCCTACTCTAGCTGTCAAGCCCCATACCACACATTTTCAGATAGGTACCTACAGATGTAATTGCAACAAGAACCCCTAGAACACTCCATCTTTGACGTTCATTAATCTCAAGCATCTCAAAGCTAAAGCCGCAATATGCCAGTACTCAGCCAGCATCAACCAATATCAGGCAGCCGACGCATGCTTCGGGATTTCCTAGACGCTCGATATCTTGCCTGAATTTTTCAGCAAACACGGGCTCGACTCAAAGCGGTGGATTCGTGGGCAAACACGGAACATTCCGCGGTAAGCCCGCGTAGGTAAGAGCGCACGTAAGCCCGCGGTACGTAAGCCCGGACTAGACGCTGTACATCTTTGTTGATCTAGAACATGCTATCGGCAAATACTTCGCCTGTTCCAATGTATGGGAAACAAATCTGTTGGCGTTTGTTTTATTCATGGCTGATTCATGAGTCGCGGAATAAAATGGTGCTGCCTGCACCTGTACGGAATTGTGTTGCATTTTTGATTAATTTAAACATACAGACTGACTCTTTTGCAGTGTCTTAGTTGGTTTTAGTTATTATATGTATGGACATTATTCAGCCTAACTGACAAGTTCCACTTTCAGGAACAAAAGTTCACTTTTGTTCCTGAAAGTGGTAGGTTATGCACTATTTGCACTAATTATAACATATTTATTATCCAAGACACAAATCAACTGTATTTCAGTTCTGCATCGCTGAGTTGAACTTTAAATCAATATTTCTCTAATGTGACGTCACATTTCCTAAACGCAATTTGAACTACCTGCATTGCCTGAATTCACGCTATTCGCGAAGCATATCTCAATCTGACAGCTCGCATACCAATCAAACGAACGAACTCAAACACCATACGTCACTATCGCGAAACAATAACAGGCCAATTTGTAAATAGCGGAATATCGGTTGTAATACAGGATCGGATCGGCACGGGCATCGAACCGAAACTATGGTACGTCAAAAAGCAATCACTGTACTAACACGGAATCATTCGGCGGCGCCGTGAGCCGGAACAACAGCGAATCACTTTGAGCCGAGGGTAGGGCGACCACGAGTGGGCGTGTAATGAGACTGTCCGGGTCGCGGTGTTACAACTAGTGATTGGTTTTTACGAGTGACCAGGTGTGAGGAATGATGACAACCTGTCGCACCGGAGAACATTCTTGTCAGCTGAAGAAAAATGTACTGTATTATTAAACTCTACAGGTGCAATTTTTTATAGCGCATGTACACAGCAACCCCGAAATGTTTAACAAATGTGTAATGACTTCAAACGTGTATATTACACCATCTGAGACATGCAATTCGGAAATAGTGTAACCTGTTTTTATGAGCAAAAAGTGTATTGATAGTATGATGGGGCGAGGTCCAGACCTCGCCCCATCAGACTATCAATAGCTGTATGTATAGGCTGGGAGACGATACCCCACCCATGTTATTCCCCAGGTAATAAGATGGGTGGGGTATCGTCTCCCAGCCCAAGTTCTCCAACTGTTGGCGAACGGCAGATGAGACGTGAGGTCGAGCGTTATCGTGTAGTAAAACTACATTGACTCGTCTTCGTCGTTTTTTCTTAATAGCAGCACATAGTTTGGTGAGCTGGGTTGAATATTTTTCAGCGTTTATAGTTTCATTGTTTAATAGTTTATTAAAAAGCATGCCTTGCGCGTCCCAAAAACAGCAAAGCAGAAGTTTTAAGCGGTTCATTTGACTCAGCTTCGGTTGAATTGGTGGCGTTTCTTCTCGAGGCAGCCAAAAAGTACGACGTGTATCGTTTTCGTAATGAATCTATGATTCATCTCCAGTAACCAGATCAGACAAAAACTCTTTACGTCGGGGTTGCAGCAAAAGTGATTGGTCTGGCGTCTGTAAGGATGTGCGGTACCCACCGAGCAAAAACTTTTCGATACCCAAGCTCATGCAGATTGTATTCCACGGCGTGGTGACTGCAGTCGAGTGCTTCCACTAATTCAAGAGTGGTAGCATCCGGATTCGACTGCAGTTCGCGACGTAAATCGTCATCATTCACTGCGGGTGGTCGTCCTGACCGTGGCTGACTTTCAAGACTCCTGTCTCCTGATTTAAAACGGTCAAACCATCGGGACACCGTCGCATGGCTTGCACTTCCAGCGCCCAATGCAGTGTTGATATTGTCAGCCGCAGCCCGCGCACTGTGGCCCAACAAGTACTCGTATAAGTATAGTGTTCGAACTTGTCGCTCGTCCATTTTTCTTCAAACTGACTAAGCCGATCGCGAGGGCGGCCCCATATCACAAGTACCTAGCATGTTCTTCAACATTCTAAAATATCATCGAAAACAATTAACTTGAAAAAGGAAATGTGTAGAGCTTTGTAGAGTGTCTCATTACTTTTGTACCAACCCAATAGGTACTTGAATTCAAAATGAGAACATGAAACAGCTAAGTCTAAAATTATTTACATAATAAATGAGATAAAGTAAAGCAAATATTACAATCCATCATTTATAAAATCGGTAACAGAGTAATTTAATAACATTTGTCTGTCAGCGACGACGACAGGAGCTTCTTGAATTTTAGTAAGGGCTGATCCTTAATACAATTTGGCATTTTTTTAAATATATTATAATAGGTGCCTTACCAATAGGTGTTTTTTTAAGCAAAGCAGTGTTGTATCTACCAGTACACAATAGACTCTGATATTTTGATCTCATGGCAGTAGTTCGCATCCTGGTGTCATTCAATGCAGGAAATAGATGCTTGTTAGTAAGAAGAAGCCACTTCCCTTGTACTACCCGTTATTGTGATTTTATATTTTGTACTGGACCGATCATGTCTGGAAACCTGGTTACGGAGATATTTGTCAAAGTTCAAACTATTTTTCCCTTTTGTCACGAAAACCAAATTTAAATGTAAAAAGAACCACGCACAAAATTTAAAAAAAGCCGTTCCGTGAAATTGGCTGAAATTTTGGTATATAGAGCCTGTAACATGCTGAATGAAAGTTAATATGGGTGCTAAAAATAATAATGGATAGTTTTAGCCAAATTTCTGTTCAAGTCAAGAAGATGATTTTTATGTCATAGTTACTGCTAAAAAATAAACAAAAATCAATCACATACAATACAACAAGTTCCAGTTCATATAGACTCTTCATCTGTACGAGTATACCCAGAAGGGGTAAGCGATGTATTACACACATTACGCATAGTAGACAATGAAAATAAATAAAAAATAAAAATTTGAACTACAGGCGACATGTGAGTGACGTGCCCACGTTTATATTTAAGGGATTGGTCAGCTCAGGCTAGAGTAGCGATCGTTGTTCGGGTTCGCAGTCGTACGAACAACGATGGCGACTATCACGTACGCCAATCGCCTTCTATGAGAACATAGGCTATTGATTACTTTATTATATCTTTCGAACATTTCTGTCACGATTTTAGTAAGCCAAAACTGCGCTGCGTTGTTGTTGTCGTTGATTTTAATAATCACTGTGATCCTATTCCAGTACAAAGTGGATTTCGCTATGTAAAAAAGAAAGCCTTATTTTCTTTCTGTGCAACCTACGACAAGACGTTAGTGAAGAATTGTTGTGGGTTTTGTTTAATTATAAATCAAGTCAAGCTTGCAGTTCGTCTTGATTTCTTTAAGACTATCTCTAACGGTACGTTTCGATCGCGAAAATATGGGCTTTGAAGCAATTACGACACAATGACAACGTTAGTCGCTAAGAATGTTGCTAAGTATAAGTTGCTATACGAGATGCTAGTGCCTAATGTAACTTATCTTGCTGAGCTGCCGCTGCTGAAGCATAACACCTTCAGTAGCGTAATTATAACAACTTCACTCATCTCCTTTTTAAAAAATCACCAAACGATTGCTTGACTTCCCGAGGCCAAAGGGCTGATTTTTACATCGGCCAGAGCTTAAGCATTGCCATCCAACGTGGCAATGATGTAATTCATTTGGACGCGCTGCCAGTCGACAGCAATACGAAGGAATTTTTCAATGCCCTATTTTAGTTTTACATTAGACTGACCCCCCCCCCCCCCCCCCTTGCTTCGCAATGGTGCAATATGCTGATGTGGCGACATTATATCAAAACATCGAGTTCGCTGTGCTTAGAAAAAGTTGTTCTTCCCGCCGTTATAATCTTTTTTGTTCTAGATAATATCTGGGAACCTTCTTTCTGGTTACAAAAGTCGTTTTCTGCAATTATTTTTGCTCAATGTGTCATAGTTTGATGTGTTTGTGCTTAGATAACAGTTATGAAGATCGCTCTTAGCTATAAGACCGCCCATTGTGTCACCCTTTATAAAATTTCTATATTTATGTCTATAATTTATATGGTGTACATAATAGTACTCTATTCTATTCTATTCTATGTGATGGGTCATTCTACACCCTATATATTCATCGAAATAGATTCTTCAAAATGTTGGTGAAATCCATTGTGGACAGGGGTCACACAGACAGACATATAAAGCGACTTTGTTTTATATGTTGTATTTATCTTTTTTTTTATATATATTGTACATATATATAAGTATTGCTGCAAACATTATTTAAAAAAAAATACTCCATAAAAAAACTTTCAATACAACATCCCAAAGTTTCAACAAAATCAGACGAACGACTTGCCTACTGTGTGTGTTAAACATCTTTGCCTATCCCTTCAAAAATGTTAATTCAAATTTTAAAGTTACAAAACATATTGTTACGTCTTATACGAGTATACCCTATATTAGACGTAGTAATATGTTTTAAAACTTATTTTTTTTTTTTTTTTGGTTGATGTGAATGCTTTTTGTTTACCTATATAAAAATCATCTTCCTGATTTGAACATAATAATGGCTATATGATGTCTAAAACAGGCCATTATTTTATTTTGCGCTCATATTTACTTTCAGTCAGCATGCTATAGGCTATATCGTACCAAAATTTCAGCCTAATTCACCGAACAGTTTTTCCTTAACTTTTGTGGGGGGTCCTTTAACTTTACCCCATAAAAACCGTAATTTTGCGTGCACTTCCACAAACATAAGCACAACGTCTTGTTCGCGTTACGTTGCACGCTTCCGTAAAGAGCGATTTTTCACAGTAATAATAAAAGTCGTTACCCAGAAATATTTTATTCTCGTGCTAAATGTGACTTAGTTTGATGTACAGAAAGCGATGATAGCCGTTGTGATGGGTATTTTACCAATACCAATACTAATTATATTATTATTATTATTATTGGTATTTTAATACATTGTTTTTTTGGAGAGGTCCTACATTAGTAAACCATATCTCATAGTTCCCCTACTGGCGATAGAACATAGGCGCTCGCAGATAGCTTCAAACAATGAAATGAAAGGCCGCGCGATATTTCCATGCAACGCAAAGCCGAGCGCGCCACGCGGGCCCGCCTACCAGCGCACAGATTATTATCCTACCCACCTGCAGGAAAAGTTCACTTGTGATATGTGGCTTTAGTGGAGAAATTAAGATTTTCCATTATAGCATTATTTTCTTTGGTTTTTGAGGGCCCTGTTTCTCGTTGCAGCTGAGTAGAATTAGGGATACTTGCAATGACAGAAGACCTTTTACCTAAAGGTGGGTGTCGGGGTACGTAGCGAGGTGTCATGTTTTTGAGGAGAAACAAATATTATGTTGAACACTATTCATTGACTCACTCTCAAACCGTTCTTAGCGTTAGTTGATGAAATGTTTGAATACACCCAGCTAAAGCGGAAGAGCACCCCTCGCAGAAGTGCACCACAAAGTGAATCTAATGTGCGGCACACTAGAAGATGTTATGCATTTACTGACGGAATGTGTCAGATTTCAGTCTGCAAGAGAGGATCTAGTTAGAGAGATCAAGATAAATATAAACGATGTTTGTATGTTCAATCATATTTTGTCGACACCTAACTCCGGAGCTGCTTATAGTTTAGTTAAATATGTATTATTACGTTTTACGTTATAAGGTCCGATAGTTTTGTATGTTTTGTTTTATTACGTTATAAGGTCCGATGGGACTGGCATGTACAATTGTATAAAAGTTCCTAATAATAAATAAAGAGAAAAAAAAAAGTGAATCTAACATAAAATAATCATACTAATATTATAAAGGCGAAAGTTTGTGAGTGTGTGTGTTTGTGTGTTTTTATGTTTGTTACTTCTTCATGCTCAAACGGCTGGACCAATTTTGATGAAATTTGGCACACAGGTATTTTATAACCAGGATTAACACGTAGGATACTTTTATCCCGATATTCCTACGGGATCTAAACTTATGCGGGTAAAACCGCGGGGCGCTTCTAATAAGCAATAAGTTAAAAAAAACAAAAAAATGAGCTCACCTTAGCTTGGCGATACGAAGGCTGATCAAGGTCTCCAACGAGAAACATGCTCTGTTGTCTTATTTTTCAACGAAATTAATGTAGGAACGATAATATAACATTTTGATACTGGCAAATGGCAAGTAAGGCAAAACCACACAAATCAGTTCTCCGAAATATTGTTTCAAGAAGATGAGCCAAAAATATCCTATTAGAGATATTACATAGCACTACAGACAGAATACCTCATCCGTAGTACCTTCCAGGTGAAAATCACGAACATTTCTGGGACTCAATAAGGCCATTGACTCACTATTGAGCACATAAGTGTAATTGGAATGAGCCGTCAGCACATATCAGAGGGGGCGCGGGGAGGGGCGGTTTGGTTTACTTATCGGACTTAGAAACAACTTAGTCGCCAACTATTCACTTAGTGCCGACCGATGAACTACTTTACTTTGGACTGCGCGGATGAGGCAGATGTGGGAAGGCGATGATGTGGTACTTGAAAAAAGGTCAAGACGCGGTCTAAAGAAAGGAAAAAAGTGTCTAAATGTGTAAGAAATAAATGGAATGATGATGTGAGTCTAATAAATAAAAGTAAAACGAAATCTAATTCTCCAACTGTAACTATTTTAAGACGAAGCTCTGAAAAAGTACTGACTGTCTCCGTCTAATTTCAGGCTTTTACTTTGTTAGGCTACAGATATCTAACTCATTTAAAAAAAAAAGTATAGCCTATAAAAAAATAAAAATTGCTAAAATCAGTCAAAATCATAACTACAAGCCTGACTCAGAAGGCTATCTCAATGGACAGCAATAATTTTGTTTAGTTTTATAACAAGAGGTACGTGGGTGGACCTGTATGGACTTGATGACATCAACATTTTTACGACTATGTTAGTCCATTGCTCATGACCTTCCAATGACATCGACAACCGACATTACAACTATGAAGGATAATAATTACCACATCCACGTGTTCCTCGTCCACGTCTATCTGTAAGAGAAGTTAGCTGGCGCGATGCAATGCCTCTAACGAGAAGTCTTGATATGCTAACATTATTACACGCCACGACATACTTTTAGTATTGTTACATACTTGGAAACCATGGAAGTGTGCTGGGAGTGTCGATTAATAAATTAAATTTATGTTTGGTACTCTTACAACGAATAATATACATTTTAGTGCCCATTATGACCCAGGAAATTGTCGTCTGAGCTACATAACGCAAAAACATAATATTACTCGTACGTCTCTTGCTTATAAGTACTATGAGCTCTTTACGAGCTCTCAGTACCAGGTTGGGTAAATTAAACGAAGGCTTGTCATATAACTTCGATCATTATTCCTAGAAAACCGATTTACGTTTTAATACATTTTTATATTTTCCATCTTGTGTCATACGCTTGTCAGCTCATCGGACTCCCTACTGTTTCTTCTGCTATTCTTTATATAAATTAACGTTTTTCTCTTATTTGTGTCATCTATTTATAATGGACTCCCGGAGGTTGCATGCTCCAACTATGTCAGGTTACAGCCTCTGCAGTACCTAGACTTAATCACTGATTTACCCTTTCTCTACATATAGTCAGTTTGCAAAAAAAAAACAAATGATCTCCACCTCCGAACAGCCTCCATTTTTTTTTATTGAGAGATATAGTTACCTAGTTCTATGGGGTGTAGGCGGCCATCGCACAGTCATCTATTGAAAATTTGTATTTTTTTTATGATTTTGGTAAAAATCCTAAATCCTAATTTTTAATTAGAAGTAACTTTTTATTTTCAAAAATAATACGATTCTTTTTAAATATTAGGCTATGTTTTTCCAGTATCTAGGTACCTACGTGCCATTTTCGGATCATCACATTACATTGTAAAGGGGTGAAGTGGCATTGTTGGCTGGACTGCTGGTTACATACCAATAGTTTACCAACTTTGTTGCGCGTACAAAAATCTTTAAGTGAAATCCGAATGTACGTGACTCTAAACTAAGTAACAATTAGTGCCTTCATATACAATTTGTATCAAACCAATTGGAACTAGCGTACAGATGATGACAGTTTGTTAGGTAATACGTGATTTTTTACCATAGATTATTATATGCCTTTACTTCTACTTAAAGTAGAAGACAAAACTTAACACTAGGCCACTGTCCAACAGTGCACAATGGTCAAGTTTTTTTCTTTTACAATCAAATTAATACTGCATTTTATTAGACTGCACAAAATAATTTCATCCCGTTTTATGTTCGCAATTTAGTTTCCATACATATAAACAAATATAGGTTTTTTGAAACTCCACTTTAAAACCTACACATAAAGGTCGATTAAAATTTTAGTGCCTTTTTTAATAGTACCAGCCGTTGTAAAATTAATTTATATTTCTTTATGTGGAAATAACATCTTTTCATCATTTGAATAGACTTTATATTCTACTTTTAAAACACCTATTCAACCAATTGAAATTCAAACCAGAACCACGGAACACAAAAACAACCAATCAGCTGCATGCATTATTAGAACTGATCCAGATGCAAAATTAGCACAATTGTGCTGACACGCTGACCGCCAGACAATGGGAGAGCAAGTTCGTTTGCACGTTATTTAAGTCGCAGTGGATCGGGGCCTAATTTGGCCGATTGTCGCCCATCCACTGCTGGCTCGATTGCTTTGTTTGCTCGGCTGGGACCCACATGCCGCGCAATGGACTGAATGTAAAACTTGATTAGGAGCTGTCGTTACGCCGTTTGCACGTGCTAATGACTGTGTTGGCGGTATCAGGTTTGTAAAGGATAAAGGATGGTGCGGTTTTTGGATTAAACAAGAGGCTTTGTTTGATAAACAAAAATACCTTTTGTTGGCTTGGATTTACAGATCAGAACAAAAATTGTGATTTATTAGTGAGACTTGAAGACACCACGGAAACTTAAATTTATGTTAAAGTCCGAATGCATGTAGGTAGTGCATTCAGAGAGCTAACTTTATTATTGTGGACGCAAATGGTCTGTGTAGATATTTATCACATAATAACTTTTATCAATCAAACAACTCTGTCTATAACCGTCTACCTTTATGCATAGGACGTCCTCTCACCAGCCTTCAAACTGGAGCCTTCGCTCTGAGGATAACTAATCTAAATCGACCACTTTTACAGTAAAATCTACTTATTGGTGAAGTTTCTCCGGAAAGGGCAGGTGCGTGTACCCATAACCGGCGTGCACGAAGTAAAAGAAATATCTAAGGATCGTAACAGGTGGTGTTCTGTAGTTTCTGCCATGGGGGTACCACGGGAAGAAAGCGTGAGTTTATTTATGTAGGTATATATGTTCTACAGTAAATACTTTGTACATACAAATCCCAGCCATTATAGCAGCAACATTAGCAATGCATACAAACCGGACGCCGTACAAGTACCTATTATTGCACAAAATTAAAGGCACTAACTAGCCTATATAAGGCGTAGTTCGCACAGGACCGTTACATGCGACTTGCAACGAGCTTCTTAATTTGAATAACAAAGGTGGCTGCATGCGGCTGAATAATTAACTGCGTACAAATTACTACGGCGTGGCGTCGCTTGTGACGAAACCATCCTAGCAACGGCGAACGGCCCTACCGCTGCCGAGGAGCACGCCTCGTGTGAGCTAGGTCATTATTGAAAACAATAATGGAGGCATTAGGTATATTCATTGGCATTATGGAAGCAACGTTTGTCGAAAATTAGAGCAGTGGGTCGTACCCACTGTTCCTCCTTGGTCCTCACTGTTTCTCACTGGTCTAAAGATTTTTCCTAAATCATTGTTAGTAGGTAGACTTTCTTTGTCTATGATTATATTACCAGAAGCTTCCATTCTGGTACAAAATAAATGTCAGTGGGTTAAGCACTATACTTCAAAACTTTTTTATAGTGCTGTAAAAATCGCACACAGAATTCTTATACGTGTTTATAGTACCTACCAACCTATCTATATGACATGCAAACAACCCTTCAAGTTTTTGCACTGCAGCCATCTACGAGCGAATTAAGTAAACACTCCAAACAGAAACGGATGAAGTACTAAAGGAGTGCCGTAAAATATTATTTTATGTTCAATAAAAACTTATTACAGTTAAACAGAGATACTTGAACGAAAAACAGGTGTAAGAAATATATTCCGATTCGTCTAAATGGTGTTCTTCTAACAACAGGCGTGAATTTTGATTCCTTTGGAAGTAACAGGCCTGTTGTTATTTTTTTTATATTGCGTTAACTTATATTTTCTTTTAAAGGTATTTAAGGCTGGCTCAAAACCTTTGCCATGTATTTAGTGTATTGACACTCCTTCGCTATGTCAAGAGAAAAACCACGTAGAAAAGAAATTAAATCGATTTCTCACGAAGCATTGAGGGTTAGCATGTGTGGAAGACGAGTGAAACCTGTAAAGTAGTTACAGGTTACATAAAAATAATAATTAATAAAGGTTACCTTTTACGAAACTTAATTTGTTCAGGCCAGAAAAACTATTCCACTTCCAAAATAACGATACAACGTGTAACGTTAAATGCGCAAAACCTCAGACACCCAACTGATTGACCTATTTCAGAGAGATAATAAGTCATTAAAAAAATTGTAAAGGTTTTATGTGCTGTTTTAGTTTTACTGGCCATTCTGATCGTTTCTTGCGTCTGCGACGACGTTTTATCTAGGGAGGAGTCATCACCGGGCCGCTGCTCCACGCTGACATTGGCTTGCTTGACCTATTAATAAATAGACACGGCAACGTTTTTAATGAAGATTTTTTGAAAAAAAGTGACCTATATTAAAAAGTGGTTCAATTAATTCTGCTCGTTATTCTGATCAAACTATTTTCAGGTTTTGCGCATTTAAAGTTACACGTTGTATATTTGTACGCACGGCAACATATCAAGCTATACGTTTCCAGTATAAGCCGACTTCGTATTATACGAAAAGCCTATACAATGCGAGGTAAGTTAAAACTGGAAAAATCTTGACATGTCGTCGTGTGAGCCAACATAATTAATCCATCAATCGCGAAGCTGAAATCGGTAATACTGACGGTACGATTTTGTATTACACCGGATAATTCAAAGTCTTAAATCATTTATTCAAATAAGGCTGAGAATCAACACTTTTCGAAAGTTAATTGTAACTTGAGAGCGGCGGTGGCCCCGTGGAAATAGCCGAGGTTTAGGCCTTTTACTTTGTGTAAATTATTTCATCACTACTGCTCTTAAAGCGGTATATGAAAACTGGCATGTCCTAGAACCAAAAATTTAAAGACATGTGACATCCACCAACCCGCACTGGGCCCACTCACTCCCTCAGAGAGGAGGCATGTGTCCCAGCTGTGGGAATATTATGCTCTGATTATACTTGTAAGTTTAGTGTTTGGCTATGAAAAAGAAGTGGCACAACAAAATCCCCAGCAAAACGTCACCCTCTCTTTAGTTTAATTTTTTTTTTTAAATTATTTGTGCCTACTCATAATTTGTCTTTTTTATTCACTGTTTTACGATATTTTTAATAGCATATTGTTCTCTCATCTATATAACTATCAGTTGCTCTGCCACGCCCCATAAAACAAGGTATTAAGATGTTATGGGTTTTCATTTAAAATGGCTCCGAATAACTTCGCTTTATGTTTCGAAGCCGACATTATTTATCTGAAAACTTTCAATCTAAGTTAAGTACTCTCCTTATTACTTCATCAAAACGAAATTAAACTGAGTTTTGGGCTGGAATTTAAGGGAGGGAGTTACGGTAGTTAGAATATGTTCAAGTGGTCTTAGTATTATAGTTAAGGTAACGGAACTGCGAACTATGGGGTTATCTTGAAACTGGCAAGGTTACAAATTTTGTTGAGTTTTAGTTATAATGTACTGAGATTTGTAGATAACATACGTGCATATCGTAGTTATGTATGCTTGCAAAGTTGCTTGCAATGTCGGTAAACTTATTGAAAGTAAACACAACGCTCAAACAATACCTTAATTTCAAAGTTGAAGTTTTAATACAAGTTTCATGTTAAATACAGCATCTTCTGAAGGAACAGTTTTTTGTGGCAACGCTACAATCAGTTACAAGATTATTATTATTATTCAATACAGAAATTTTGGGAAAAGAGTACAACTTCAAATCTCTCATAATCCAAATAAAATGTAAATTCATTCAGAATCTTGGCATCCGCTGAAACGGATCAATTTATCTTTCCTTTTAAAGGCTCAATCATAATTATACAGCATTGCAGGATCCATTCATCAAATTCTTATTCACAAAAGTCGATAAGTTAACGGTTTTCATTTTGTAAATTCAATTTCAGAACTGTGACACTCGCACTAGTGATGTGCTGGTGCGAAATCGATATTTCACGCCGCTCTATCTTTTTAACACTTTTGCAATCTGTGCGAAAAAATATAATGGTCTATCAGCCGCATATTGTTGGGTGCGAACTAAAATGCAGAGAATTTATAAAAATGCAGAATCCTGCAGTACGAGCTTAGCGGTCTGCTTTACAAAAGAGAAAATTATGAACACATGTATGGAGTTTTGTGACTAAAACTTTTGTGTTGCTTTGAAAGCAAAACTCATGAACTGTTCAGGTGAATATACAACGTAATATTTTCAGTCAACTGAAAAGATTTAATGTAAGTTGTGTTTACCTATGTGCAATCTAGATGGTATCACTTTTGGATTTAGTTTTTAAGCAGCGTGCTGAAAATGTGATGTAAATAGATTATTATTTTGATAGATGTTAACAGTCACAGCTAGAATATTCAACTAAATAAGTACGAGCGACATAATAGCGAGTCAACAACAGTATAAAATATGGTACTAATACTGAGAGAAAAAAAAGGCATTTTTGAGTAAAAATGAAATGAAAACTAGAATAATGTAAATAGTTCGTCGAACAACATGAAGCCAGCACTACGCGGCAGCAATGCGGCATCGTTAATCAGAGTCTCCGTTGTTAATATCACAAATATTTATCTTTGGCCGCGAACGTAAATGAAAATGTCCATTGGTTGCTCACCTGGCCGTTATTAATTATAACGAAACGTCTAAAGTATCAAGATTGTTCTTTGTTTAATTTTATTTTAATTAATGATCGCGCATTTTGATGATGAGTTAAGTTTTGACGTTACGTACCGATTAACGTCATTATCATAAAACATATTATGTAATTAAAAGTTAATCTTAACAATACCTACCCAACAAAATGAATTTCTATTTGTGTATTCATTTGTAAATAAATGTGTGCCAATTTAATGAAAATGCTCCTAAACCCCAACAGAGAATATACAGACATAAATTAATAAGCCTGTCGTACCTTCAAATTAGCAACTAGATGTAATAATTAGGCACTCTGTAATAAGTCTGTCTACCAATATATCAGCCACTCGATAGAGCTAATAATTAAGAGCTAACAAGTCTATTATCATAATGACATTACCCACAATATGTTTCACTAATTAACCCAAGCTTATACAAGAAAAATAGGACCCTACATAATGCTATAATAATGGCCGACAACGACATAGCCTGACATAAATGTCTTACTATTATCATTTAATCAACATATCGAATCAATTATCATTTCATCTTTTCCGTACTTCTAAAGAAATTCGAGAAACTAGAATATATATACTTATCTTTTTTTTTCTGCTTGCAAATTCTCATGGATACCCTCCTTCTGGGGAGAGCAGAGGTTTATTTCAGACTCCTACCGACTAAAACCCTACTGTTCCTTCTGCTACCATAAGTCGGTGGCCCGGGAGATACTTGTACATTTGCCGCTCCCCCGAATATATACTTACCTAATTGTGACAAGGGGAAAAAATAATAATAACCATAAAGCTATCCGGCTCAGTATCAACAAGGTCTATGTCGATAAGGCGACAGCAAAAGGCTTTTGATGTTGATTGATAATGATAAAATTAAATACCTACGTAACTTATTACCCATACCTACTATGTTTAGACGACAAGATGTTAATAAGGACGTATAAGTTATACCATAAATGTAGGTCAATCAATTCTAAAATCCACTTTTTCAATCAAATTCCACCTTCAAAGAAAAAAAAAATTACTACGCAAATTGCAAGTATCAAGAGGGTAAAACTCCAAACTCGATTGACATTCAAATAACAGAAAAAGAAAAGCCTGTTTCATGGACAAGTTTTACCGATAAATCATTGAAACAGTTATAATTTAAGTGAAATCTGATTACGGTGGAAAGTCTGAAAGAAACATTCGAGGTGAGGTCGCAGAGAATAAAACTGTGCTGAAATGTAGAAGGGATAGACTTTTGATTTCGGTGACAGATTTATTTACCGTACTTTCTTATCCGAGCAAGTACCAAGTGACTTTTTCAATTCATATATACGAGTACTTTCTGAATTTATCTTCGACATTACTGACATCGGTGAAAGAAAACTATCGTGAGGAAAACTGGACGTATAGTGTTAATATAAGTACGAAGTTGCCTTCCCGTCGTAAGCAAGCGTGGTGATCAATGCTCGTGCCTCCTTTGTAGGAGGAGAGGGCTTTGCCCAGCAGTGGGACAATATTAGGCTTTGTTATTGGTGTTACAGTATATTATAGTTGCTTTGTGGTTATTGTATATTATTGACTTCGTCGTGATTTACTTTCGTTTAGCAAACGAGAACAAAATACGCCACAGTTAAAATCCCTAGTTCTTTATGCAAATACGAGATAATTATACCCTTAATTTCCTCTGTTCATATAAAATCTACATAAACTCAAAGTTTGTTCTAAAATCACACAGAACTCATTGCTGCTTTACAGTTTGGGTTTCGTTTTAAAAATCTCATCAAGGCGGTTTCATAATTCCAAACCCCTAGTTCCGAGGGCCTGAGGAATTCTCTAAAAATTAAATCTGGTATCAAAATTCACTTTAACTGTTGTAATTTGATACCAAAAATAACAACCAAACTTTATTCTACATGAGAATGATAGTAATACTCGTAGACGTTACGAAACAATGAGGAAACTGTCTAAAACACTGCTCACGGTCCACACCAAGAATTTCCCTTACCTAAGTTAACGTAATAATCATTCAAAAATATGCTCCAGGCGAGGCTCGAACTCGCAACCCCGGCATCGCTCCACGACATACTGCTTATAAGTACCGTGCGCTAACCAATTGCGCCACTGGAGCTATGAGCTTCCACCCCGATTATCGCATCCAATACAGCTCTATAATATACACTACAACACAACACGCAATAATTATAAGTTATAGTTAATAACTGTTCAGGAATAGGCATTTTGTTCGATCTGAAAAGTTTGTCAAGTTTGGTTGAAGGGCGGGTATTTTGTTTCTAGATCACCAAATTCTAATTAGCTTGAAAATGAAAACAAACTTCTACAAAGCAACCATTTCATAACAGAAGCTTTGTGAAAGAGTTTTCCGGGTGAAATACCTACTGCGATCGTACTCATTGCTCTTTATGAACCAACATTGCTGGATCCATTCTAAATGATACGTGCTTCTGAAGTTTTAGGTCTATGAGACTTTTCCATCTTATTTCAAGAGGGTGCAACGCGTCAATATTCTTCTGAATGTTACTGCTACAGGTGTCTCAAGGTAGAAAGATGTCTCTGTACTCTAGCTATCTGATGGACTAAGCTTTTACCCTTTAAATGACAGACGACAGATTATCACTTATAGTTAGGAACATAGAACCTCAAATTCACCTGGTAAGCTGAAGCTAATCTGTGGAAAAGACTCGTGCACATTCATCCCTTTGCGAATAAGCCGCGACTCATTAAACATTCAGATATACTGACGCGTCGGGATAACCTATCTTCCTGCTATCGCCGCTTAATCTATGACATAACCCAGAATAAATTTGCAAATGGCTCCAAAGTTAACTGCGGAATTGTACTAGAAATTGATGAATGCCCTGAGCGGGATCAAACAATTATTGAATTGAATTATAACAGATATTAGCGGAGTTTCCCGATGTTTTTCAACGAATTCTGTCGGAACTTGTTCCCGACGTCGCCACCGACATTTGTCTTTATTTAGGAGACAGCCTGACGTTGATTGACACCGGCGAAGGCTGAGTAATTTTTACCTATAGAGTAACTTAAGAACTTGCTTATCAGTGACTTTAGATTGAACATCGTTACAAATTACTTGCCTACATACAGCACTGCATACTTCAGATACATTTTTATTTTTTTTTTGGTTAGAACAACTTGAAAATAAAAACCGGCCAAGCGCGAATCTAACTCGCACGCGAAGAGTTTCGTACCACAAGGCAAGAAACGCCGAAAAACATGTTTCTTATATGGAGACCCCCTTATTTTTTTATTTATTTTTTTGTTATATTAGCATTAGAAATACACACTGTGAAAATTTCAACCGTCTACCTATTACGGCTTATGAGATATAACCCACTGATAGACGGACGGACGGTCGGACTGCAGAGGCTTAGTAACAGGGTTCCGTTGCCACCTTTTGGGTACGGAAGCCTAAAAATGATAGAACCTACTTTTAGACTCCATGTGAAAAGTTCTTTTTGTGTTACTTATAGTGAAATTACAGGAACATGAGATTTTTAACTCTAGATAAGAGAGGCATCTTTTTGTCGTCTTCATGGCAGTATAAAGCTTGTCATTTGTGTGTAAGCGTTTTTGATATCCCTGAGGGAGATACACAGGTTTTCATTAAAAGCACAGTATCACGAGTTTTTATATTATATGTCGGAGGGATTTTAAACCTCGGTAGCAACGCGACAAGGCGAGCATTTAGATGTAACCTATAAACAAAATCAAATAAAATAGCAACAAGATATGAAGATAAAAGCAGAAGAAAAAATAAGAAATAGTAGGTACCAGCCAAGTCTCAACAAGATCAAAGTAATCACAAAGATAACCGTAAAAGCTGAACTCGTAAAGATATTAAAGGTTGTTTTTTTGTGAAACAAATTCAATGAAGGATGGCAACGAGCAATGGCACACACCAATAACGAGACAAACAAAATGTTTACAGTCTAACTTTCTGGCAAATCTGAAAAGGGCTAGATAATCTTGTGTTTAGATCTCAAGATGAGACTATTTAGTTATTTTACGTTGTTAAAGTTACATTTTATGAGTTTGAGTTAAGAACGTGCTTTTGTACGTGCTTCGTGGCCGATAGCTTTCACTTTTTTATTTGTTTTATAGACGAACAGCGCTTTCCTCCGCGGGGAGCTGTGGATATCCCACGGAAATGTAGTCTCTATGGATAAAAAGTATTATATGGTCCTGTGTGCCCATCGAAATCCGTTCACCCGTTAAGGTGTGAAAAGGTAACAAACAGACAGAAAGACAAAGCTATTTTCAGCTAATATACTCGTATATATATACGTCTATACTAATAATAAACCTGAAGAGTTTGTTTGTTCGTTTGAACGCGCTAATCTCTGGGAATACATGATTCGCGGGCGGGCCATAGGATGCGACGCGCTGGGTCGTGGGCTGAAATTTCACAGACACAGAAGCTAGTAATGTTTTGTAAGTTAAATAAGTAGATAAAGATTCATTGTTCTTTTTAAGACCTGCATTCGGTAGCAAAACAACACGAAAAATACCTATACATACGTAAATTATCATAAAGGTATCAATTCCATTCACGACATTTTGGTTTCCTACAGTGAGGTTGTGTGTGTTGCTGCTTTTATTCCAGTACTCATTACAGTCAAAGGAAAATAGGTTATTGTGCCACCCGCACACGTGTCTGGCGCTGTGTACTTACGCGTTTTTATCATTGCACCAACGTATCTTTGCCATGCAATGCTAACGAGGAAATAAGCACACAATATGAGTATTTTCTAGGTATCGTAACAGCCAATTATAAAAAAAATTCGAAGTTGAAGTGGTCCAAGGTCCATGATGAACATGAACAGTGGACGTTGACGAGGCGATATCATAACATCACGGCTTTTATCCCAGGAGAGTATGGCAGAGGTGCACTTACCTTGCATTCACTGACATTTTGCCAGTCATGTTCATTTAATAGAAAGCGAGCTTTTTGCCATCCACCATGCACAAATCTAGACTCCGGGATGCTACTAAAAAAATTCTGATGGCAAACCCAAAAACAGTTTGCCTGACCCGGAGTCCTACACTCTTGTGCACTATTGGCCGCCGTGGCCAAAACACGGTCTGAAGGACTTTATTTATGTCCCAACCCTTAGCAGTGGTCCTTTCGGACATGAATCAAGTCAGCCAGATTTCCAACGGTCCTGTGATCCGCACGAAATTGAAGACATCACGTCAACAGAGCCTGTGTGAGTCCCAAACAGAAGACAATCAAATGCTACGTGACAGTGTTACTGAGGAACAACTTAATTTTTACTTTACGATGACAACTGAATTTTCAGAATCCATTAGAGCCATTTGAGATTCAAAATGTGTATCGGCAAAATCCCTTCAGTAAATGACTGCTGCTTATTTTATCAATTATCTTTTTTTGTTTCGCGATTTGAATATCGTCTTACCTTTAAACAAAGGCCGATTCTACTTCAGACGTTTTATGTAACGATTTTGGACAACGCTTTCGTAATTCTATCTGCCTTTCCAATAAATATCTACATAGTTGGCTTCTTTGATCTTCAAAAACGAACTTGATATTATTATAATCGCAGCATAATGTAACAGCTATTTATGGAAAATAAGAAGATTTGACACGAATTATAATGTTTTTGATGCCGCGTTTGAAAGGAGAAAATTGGAGATTTTAAATAGAAAAAGTACATTCATTTATGCGGGGTGTTCGGATGTGTTTACAGAAATGGCCATATTACATGCTACTCTTCATTCTTAAGTGGTTATTTTGTACAAACTACTTCAGTTTAATACTCGAAATACGAAATTAATTGTTAAGCAAATTGAAAACCTACGTCAACGTCTACGTCGCCGTGTTATAATCATTTCACACAACTGTCAAAGGATAACGTACCTACGAGATTTAAATATACCTACGACAAATAATATAAGTTTGTAGTCTATTTTCTTAACAATTTATGTTTCTGACTATACCTACCTATACATTTGAAATATTCCCCTTCTCGCACCTTTTGAATTTTTAAATTATATTTCAAAGACTTAAAGTACATAAAACTAAACCTATAATCTCCTCCCGCAGATCGATGCAGTAACATAAAGCGAGTACCAGCGCGGCGACTAAGACAGGCGCTGGCGGTCGCGTCCCGACGCTTAATATTAGGTCGCGTGGGCCGCGTGGCCCGCATAGTTCCGCCTGGTAGTGTGACACGCCGAACTAGTATTGCATTTTATACTGTAGGTATCGAAATTAAATTAACTTTAAATATCTAGAATCGGATTATTACATAATAGACGGCGCCTGTAACGATACTACGAGAAATTCTCATGTATAAAAACTCGTTACATAATTATAGGGATAATAAGACTTTAATGATTGTTTAGCAATCTTTTGTACCTATATTGTAGGAACGTATCATATTCATTAATTAATAGGTCAGGCCCTGTTCTTAAGGGCACAATGTTGAACAGAACAGTCCAAAGACAGTTTCTGGTCCTAAAAGTCACAAATATTGTAACTGCAACTTACTGAACCAGAGTTTTCAACTCACAGACGGGTGGTCCGTAAATAAAAATGAAATTTATTATTTATCTTCTGTTACAAAAGCAAAACAACGCTATTTGTTTTTCATTACCGGCGTGGAAAGTGAAGCGGGACATAAAGCCGTCGATGGCACTCAGATACCAATCGTTGTATTCTGTTGCGGTGTGATAATATTAATTTATGAATATTTTTATCTTCTATGACATTTTCTTAAGTTTATAAACTACCACCGTTTAATATCTGAAATTGATTAAACTATGAGCTGAACTGATCTCGCTCGGAGAGCTATTTCTCTCACAAAGCTTAAAGTGACTTACAGTGTGAGTACTGTTTAATTACCAGGTAGGTCTCCATTAGTCATGCAAAATACTGAGAATTCCAAGTTGTTTGAAAAGTGATTTTACTTTGCCATCTATTCTATGGGTGATTATACCCGACACTAGTTTCTTTGTGGGTCACAAATATTCAAGATCTGTTCAATAGACCAGGAACGGCTCCTAAGTTTTAGGCCTTGGAGCCACCTGATAGGTCACAAAATAGTTACATTGACTCGTCTAGTCGTCTCCACTGACTGGAGAGGTTCACTCAAATCTGTAATGTTCTTTTCTCAAAAGATCATCGCAGTCATTAATTTGTGTGGTCCTCATATAGCCTGACCAAGATTATTCCTGGACTTTAAAAGTGACTGTGACCTCTGAGTTTGTTTCATTCTTTTTTTCAAAGTACTCAGAAAACACCGACCTCTTCTAGTTTTAAAAAAACATTATTTTTGACATTTAAAAGTGTTTTGTTTTAATCAATTTATAGAAATAAATATAATTTATAATTATATATTAATGAATAAAAGTTTATGTCTTTAATTGATGCAAACGACACAAAATTTTTGTAAGACAAGAAATGCAACGTTCGTTGGTGGCCTTCTCCTACTAAACCTCTAACATAAATCACTCCAAAATGATTACTCGCTTAATACCACTTCCCACAAATCCTGGGCAACATAAAATGCAATATAGGCAAACAAATGGAGCCCATATTAAATAGGGCAAGTTTCAGGTGTAGTAGTAACAGCTCGGGACCCGAGTCAGACAAGTGAAGGGCCGCGCTTAAGAGCTCATTCCGTGAAATTAAGCAAGGGAGTACGTCTAAGTCGTACGGCTTAAGGTTTGATATGTGGATCAAGGCGGAAGGTGGAGCGAACTGGGTGTCTGATTGTATTTATTCTAATGTACAGACGCCAGCACATCAAGCTACCTACCTGAAACTGTCAAATTTTCCCAGTCAACTTTGAACTTTGAATCTTATGCTTTAGCGATAAAGTTGAATATCTGTTAAAGAAATTTGACAGATTGTAGTAGCTTAATGTACTGGCGTCGGTACTTACTTAAAGTGAAGTAGCAGAACAGTTATTGTTTCAAAGTCAAAGCATTTATTTCAAATAGGCACATAAAACACACTTAGAACATCAAAAATTACAATAAAATAGAATTGATTCTAGTCGCTCCTTCCAAAAGGTAGTTTTCGTATGGAGAAGAATGGGCAAAAAACTCCATCGTTACTCTTTTAAAATGTTTTCAATGTTTTGCACACATTCATTATATAATATGTGAAGACGATGCACCTAAAATATAATTTACTATACCACAATATGTTAAAGAACGAAACCATGATATATAAATTAATTATATCATAGATGCAAGGTCCTCACATATTTACAACCATTCTAAAAGTAAGTAAACGATTTTCATTAAAAAAAATTAACAAGTAATAAATCAGGGTCAGTTACAGAATGTAAGTTAAGGTCAAAAAATAATAATAAAAAAAATAAAACCATTTATTTTCAGGTAACAAAGACCCATAGACAAATACCTTAACTTTAGTATACATAATATAACAATATAACAATTGTGTTAGTAAATGAAACTTAAAAACTATGTTAGTATCACTTGGTTGCACTAAGTCTTTGTGCGCTCCGGTGGCACTTGCCCGCGAAAGCATCGGAATACCACATCCTGTGGCCAAAAGCTCTCGTCCATCACCTGATGCAGGTAGCAAGTTGGTATGCGCAACACAAACGCCTTCAAATTTACGTTGCGATGCGACTCCAGCAGCTGCACTCTCGGCGCGTACTTCAGCCTTTGGTGTACGTAAATTTCACAATAAACTTAGCAACCAGTTTGAATTGTTCTAGACTCAAGATTGTCCTATGGAGCAGGAGCAGCATGTTTCCCTTATCTTGGATATAATCCTGTAATTTGCTTTGCTTCTTTACAAAGTGTACTTTTAATGTGTTTTAAAGTTTGGTAAAGCTTTATAAATTGGTCCTTCTGGTCCTTCCGTTCGGAAAGAGGATTTTGTGATTTAGGGGGAAGCGCCACGGGCAGTCCGCGAAATAACAAAAAAATCCTACGTTTTTTTGCATTTAACAGTGCAGTGTCAGGTTGTATGTTAAACAAAATATGATTTGCAACCGTAACAAGTATGAATTACTGTCATTAAAACCATCAATACAACCCTCTAAGTTCATATAGCTCTATCGATTGATATTTAATTTCCCTCTTACGATAGAAATCTTGTGACTGATGTTAAAATAAAATAATGCCATTTCATTTATGCAAAACTAAAATTATATCAGTAAGGAATAGCAAAGGATAAAATTAACGTGTTAGTGAGTTAACAAGAATATTAGTACCTATTCCTTCTATCCATGCTGTCATCTACCACTCATGCGCACGCTTCTGCCACTGCCTTACACCACATGTGAAGGCAACAGGACAGAAGCCTTAAATCGCATTAGTGTCGAGCGAGTGTTTATAATGCCTGCCCCGCGCCCCTTGTTACCGGAATAATCGAGAATAATCGGGATTGAACCGGATTCAGGCAGCTTCGTCTAGTTTGGGATGGAAAAAAAATGTTGTACTTACTAGGAGGTAGTTTACGTGTATTGCCTATACGTCACAGAAAAGTGATTCATTAATTCATTCAAATTTTCAATGACTTCAATTATTGTAATCCTTACTAACTTCACACGTGTGGATGTCGGAAATTATCCCAAATTAGCACGTTTTTAGCAACGTGCTACCGGGACAATAAGCTTATGTACTTCCCCAGGATGTAATCTATCTCCTTGCCAAATTTGATTAAAATCCGGTCAGTGGTTTAGGCGCGTGAAAAGGTAACATACAAACAGAGTTTACGAAATTAGTATGGATGACCGATTTCACTAATACTAGGTGACACCTTAATGAAAGCTGTGCTGCTGGGGAGTTTATTGCGCCACTTCTTCTCCCCAGCGAAAGCACTAGGAAGTGGTGAAGGGCGGGCATTTTGGGGGAATGTCTTTTGTAATTTTGACGTTCGAAAAGTGCTGATTCTCAGCCTAGTTTGAATAAATGACTTTTGATTTTGAATGCCTAAATTAAAGAGAGTTGTAGGATTTTAAACGCTCGGATTGGTGCCGAAACTTGAAACTCAAACAGCGCGCTTTTATTAATATGACGTATAAAAGTGATTCCGATATCCTATTTACAGAAGAATACTTAATCTCATTGGTTAGTGAAAACGGGCAACAGCCTCAATAGGTACTTAGTACCTAGCCAAGGTTAATAAGTCATCTTCATTATTTAAAGTATTAGCGAAATATTCAAGTTTACTATAAAACTTGAGCCCATTTAGCAAAGTTAAAGTGTGGCTGCCATGATGGCCTTAGGGAGGCCAGACGCATCAAGTGTCTCTCGTGGAGCACCACTTTACATAATTCATGAGTTTAAAAATCGCCTTAAAGACTCCCAACTGTTAATTAGCTATTAACCTATTGCTTATCCCAAGTTCAGTAATATCACCTTTTCAAATTTGACAACCTTCTCAGTATCGAAAAGTAAGAATTTTTTATCCAAGATCAGAATAAAAAGACCAATTTCTCGTTAGTATTTTAATCGCCGTCTCGTATCGACTTTGCCGTTTACTTTGTTCATTGTTTTTATTTAGTCTCGCCGTAAGCTTTCTCATTTCTTAAGCGCCCTCTAAATATTAGATCGCTTGCCGTGACTTTAATTTTTTTAGTCTTCGTAACTTGATCCCCTAGAAATTGCTTTGGAATTTAATAAAAAAGAGAATTGACATGTTTTCGTGTACAAAAATAATTTGTTTTAAAGTTGTAATCATTTTAAGGGCTTTATCACGCGCTACATTTTTATATTTGCAATCAGTCAGAATAGAATAACGTTTATTATCTCCAGTATTATAGCCAGTAGCTACATAAATAAAACTATAATACTGGGAGCAAAATGTTTAAACATCAGCATTATGCTTAGGACCCCTAGCGAGTTGCTATGCGCCGGTTTTCAGCTTAAACCCTTGACTACTGTGTATAAAAAACAGGTACATTTAGCAACAACAGATTAATATACTAAGTGATAATTATATGATGGACGTTAGTATATATTGAATTAGAAAAAAAGAGTTTTTTATCAGCTCAGTTGTTTTACATAACGGAGCTGTTTTAAAACAACTAGCGGTTATGAAAAACAGCGGATTCAACAGTCCATCTGCAAAATATACATTTAAACAATTTAAGATCAAACTGATCGTTACAACTTTTTCAATGAAGACTGTATAGAACCATATTGTTCTGTGTCTGGGTGTAATTTATCTATAATATGTATGTATTTAGAAATATATAATAATATGTATGTTTATCAGTTGTCTAGTACCCATAGCACAAGCTCTGCTTAGTTTGGGACTAGATGACGTTGTGTGAAAGTTGTGGAATATTATTATTATTATATTATCCCCAACTATGTTGGGGTCGGCTTTCAGTCTAATCGGATGTAGCTGAATACCAGTACCTACTTTATACGTAGGGACTGTCTATCTGACCTCCACAACGTTACTGGGTAACAGGATACCCCTTGATAAGACTGTTTGTCAGACTTTCGGGCTTTTGGCGATCCGTAACGAAAGTCAAAGATCCACGAATATTAGTAGGGACCAACAGAAATACACAATCACCTATTTACAAATATATACCTAAAATATTAATGATGTGAAAAAATCAAACGAAAAAACTTGTAACCAAAAACCTGATTAATATGTGGTGTGGCTGTTGGATCGCGGTCATAGATAATTAAATCGCTGTCAGTATTACCGGCTCATTGATATTGATTGGTGATCGCTTTAATAAATATGCCGATATATTTTACACAATACAAAAAGGTTTCTGTTAGCCACAGCAGGGATTTGAAATTAACTATTTTATTTAAATAAATTGATGGGTAAGCCGCTTAGCGGTTTATTGCAACCGTCACGGGTATTTAAATGGTTTATTAGTTATAAACTGCAGGGTAATTGCGTAACACGCTATCAGTAGTAGGGTTTCATTTTGACAGTTCAAACAGCATTCATTGTGTTATTTACGTTGTTGAGCAGATACATTTTTACAACATATGGAGCAATGGATTAGCAATATGCTTCAAAATGATTCAAATTGAGAGTAATAGTGTGTTACGGAATTATGCCCGGCGCCCATTATCGGCATCGGTACCTACGACTGAGGATTTTAGGTGGCAAATAGCAATATACTATAACATAATGGCAATAAAGTAGAAATTTCCGTGATATGTGGTCGTAATAACAAAAATACCGCTTCGGTATGCTTGAGGCTGGTGTATCGGCAGCCTTGAGAATGCTTCGGGATGCTTCGGCATCCTTCGGCAACCTTCGGTACGCCGCCGGCGCCGAGGCAACACTCTGGGGATAGTTTGAGAAATACGATATTGAGACGCTTCGGCAAGCTACAGGACGGTGCGGCATCCTTAAGGACGCCTCGTCATCCCTAAGAACGTTGCAGCATGCCAAAGCATAATTGCCGATAGTGTGCGCTTGCATGTAGGATGCCGAAGGATCCTTTTCCTTGCCGATGCCGATAATGGGCGCCGGGCCTTAGGGTGCTGGTCAATACATTGATTGGCAAGGGAGTATTATATTATAGAACAGTTTCTGGAGCGGCAAACGAGACACAATAGAAGTGTTGCTGTTATGATGGCTATCGCCGTATAGTGCCCTAGAAAGTGTTAAAAGATTGCCGTGTGGGTTGTTAAAATATACTGAATACATAATTACAGTGTCTCCCAGAAGTCAACGTCAATCCGGAATAGGGTTACAATCATAATGGTTATCAGAAACGTATTAAAAAAATCTAAATTGTATATTTTAAAAATTATTGGCAAAAAAATCGCGAAAATCTGCACCCTGTGACAGTCTTTTCACTCCTGTTGCTACAAATCTTGAACTAAAAAAAAATATGAGATCCTGAATATTGTTTCTGCAAACACTTGCCTAAAATGTGAAGCCAACTCCAGCTTGGAACAAAATGTCACGTTGGGCCACCAAATGTTCAAATACTTCGCCCAACTTTGACTGACTCTACTGAAACAAATAATCTACTGTGCGAGTTTGGCAAGTAGTATGAGTTTTTTTTTTTTTTATTGATATCTATTATGACTTCTGGGATATCCTATAGGTGTTCACGATTACAAATTTTGTAATATTTTTTTACAGGAAGACACAATGTTCATTATAAGTCAAAACCAACAAAACGAATTGTTACTAACTAATTTTCAATCCGCAACTAGTCTTCAAAACCAATAAAAAACCTGTTTTTTGATGTCCTGTGATTGTTTACCCTTGTTTTGTTGTATGTACATGTCATGTAATGTACAAATTATTATTTCAAGTCTGTTAGCTTACAAATATTATGTATTCCAGGGACACTCTGTATATATTATACAGAATGTCCCTATAAGTATCGATCAAATCGAATAGGGGCGTGGGCAAGGTAATTTCCAAACGTTTTAACCCTGAGATAGTCGGTGCAATTTTTTTCTTGAAAATTGATTTTTTTTTTCTGCCAGAACGTAGCATTTGCAGAAAATGTTTTTTTCATATTGAACACATGTTTTCTAGCTGCGTAAAAGTATTACACAGGGAAGGTCCACTCTTCTACAGAGTCCTGAAAAAAAAATTGAAATGATAGCCCTGAAAGTTTTTTTTATTTTTTTTTATTTGACCACTATGCGAAATTATTGAAAAAAAAATTGATCATAATTTTGGAACCGTAAAAAAATTCACCGACATTCTCAGGATTAAAAAGTTTAGAAATGTCCTCGATTTTATCCTTACTTCCAGGGACACCTGTATACAATCCAATTTTCACGTAACAAAACCATTTTGAACACAGTCGAACAACGTAAAATGAATATCATTTCAGGTTAAATAAACATATTTTTAGAGTATATTTGTGGACAGGTGCACCCGCTTCAGCGAGCTGTCAGCAAAACGAATGAATTGCCTCGTATTTATGTAATTACATCGCACCAACGACACTAAATAATGTAGCATTTCTAGCTAAATTAATATTAATCACTACATCAATTAAATTGTTTTATAATGATCATGAAATCTGTCCGCATTTAAGCCAAATTTATACATTAGTGGATAGAGTTTTGCTTTTTTTTTGTAAATATTCGGTAGCATTTTTACTATGATTTCTTTTCTGCTCATGTTCTCTTCGGTCTAAAAAGAATTTAGACCAAGCAGAACAATAAATATGGTGGTAAGTAGGTTTGTACAAACACTTTTACATGTCAATCATATTTTTTTTAAACTAGATGAGGTCGGCGATTCCTATCTGACTGAGAAGAAAGGTCGAAACAAACTTAGAGGTCACAGTCACTTTTAAAGTCCAGACATAATCTTGGTCAGATCATGTGAAGACATGGGCAATGGTTTTTTGAGTAAAGAACCACACAGATTAAGCGGACCTGTCCAGTCAGTGCACGCATTTGTCAAAAATCGTGCAGCTCAACTCAGAACTTGAGGAGCCTCACGATTATGTCCTGTCCACCATCCTACAATTCTTTAGAAACTCGAATCACATGGTATAAGAGGATTACCTCTTATACCATGTGATTCGTGTGTGTGATTGTGTCTAGAACATTAGTTCTAGACCTGTTTCAGTCTTCTTTACATAATAGAAGACAAATAACTGAAATTAATTTAGTTAATAAACAAGTCGAAATATTTAGATCAGACGAGTGAATCGTTAGTTATGGGGTACCGCAGGTGTGTGTCCGCAGTGCTGGGTCCTTTGCTATTTATATTATATCGGGTTGGTGCAAATGTTATGACATAAAAAAAATTCATCATCTTTTATTTCAAATTTTTTTTTCCATAAAGCTCTGAAGTACGCAATGGTATTGTAAAATTTTCTCGAATGTGTCACTTGGCATGTATAAATAGTCGAGCAAACGCACAATTTTTGTTAAGAGTCAAGTCTGTGTCCCCACTAAATGGTTGTTTTTGGATATGTGGAAAAAATCACGGTAGTAGCATATATATCGAAATTAAAAGTAAAACTATCACAGCTAAGTAGGCTTTACAAGTATACGAGTAATAGCCGACCAACTTACATTGGTAGTTGCAATGTCATCAATGTATGGGAGAACATGATTTTCAACTACAATGTTAAGTTTGTTCTTAGGCTAAATTCATTCCAACTACGGAACCCTTCATTGTGCGTGGTCCGACACGCACTTGAGCGGTTTTTTAAATTTTGTAAATGTAAGAACCATGGATCCGTTTCTATGAAATTGTGATGTTGACTTGAAAGCAGATGTTGATGGCAGTTGAGGATATGTCATACTCACTCAAATATCTTACTGATAGTGGCGCGTGTGTTGGGTCATTCTGTTCCCTACAAAATGGTTGAGGTGGATGGTGCTGATCCACCGTCATGTTCGTGAACGGGCGCCGCCGGTTGAGACTGGAAATCTCTTAACTGCCAGGGCTTATTTTTAATCTTATATTTTGAATTGTTTCTACATTTGTTTTTTTTTTTTACATTGTACTCACAAATAGAAGCACCAAGAATAATGTACCCAGGATTTTATAATATCTTGATTTAAAAGAGTGTCCTTAGAGTTTCTTGCCCGATCTTCTCCATAGAGCTCTACGTTGTGGAATGAGCAACTGGCTTCAACTTTCCGACTAACTGACCGACTATTTAATTTTGACAATTTTAAATGCATGTTTTGAGTTTGGGTATATATTTATTTTCTTATTTGCAAAATAATTATATTTATCTTAACTTAAGACAAGTTAATCCAATCCATCCATCAGGCCGCTTTTGCACGACCTCAAAATCAAATTTTGGTCGTTCAAACCGCATTCATTTTACAAACAAATTTAATCCGCGAAACAAAATGAATTCCGCCTATAAGTCACAAACAGACGATATAGAAAGTATGGAACTTATGAAATTATATTATTCTCAGGACACAAGAACTGAATACTAATTCAGAGGGGACGGCCGCGGCCGCGAGCCGGATCTGATCACGTTGCTCTCTCGTGATTGTAAATCAAGTTAAAATAAATAAATAAATCTTATATTTTTATGCTGATCGAAGAATAGATAGAAATCTGAGGACACGACTTGAATTTCTCTGTCGTTACTAGCTTCAAGCGTCAGCAGGAAATAGCTTACTTATTTTTTGTTTTTTGTATACTCCATGACTATTTAAATACGAACCTTTTAATGCTTAAGCTTAGATAAAGTATTATAGTTGCGGTATTATTTGGGTAATATTTTTTGTTCATTATGTTTGAAACTCTCATCGCTGAATATATGACAGGCCTGTTGGTCTAGTGGTCAGTGGCCCTGACTGCTATGCCCAAGGTCGTGGGTTCGATTCCCACCTAGGACAAATGTTTGTGTGATGAGCACGATCATTTGTTCTTTGTCTGGATGTAATTTATCTATAATATGTATGTATTTAGAAATATATATGTATGTTTATCAGTTGTCTAGTACTCATAGCACAAGCTCTGCTTAGTATGGGACTAGATGACGTTGTGTGAAAGGTGTGGAATATTATTATTATTATTATTATATACATACTTTTTAGCCGACTTAAAAAAAGGAGGATGTTATGCATTCGGCGGGTAGTTTTTTGTCATGTAAGTACACGGTACACCGATTTTTTCGTGAATACTGGGCCGATTTACGTGATTCTTTTTTCGTTTGCTAGAGGAAGTCCGCGCTCGCTCGATATAGTCCAGTAGGTATGTTGAAGATGTTAGAAAACAAAGATAATAACATTCTATAAATCCAAAGCATCTGGTCCCCCAACCCAAGTATGGAATTTGAGACTTAGCGTCTCAAATTTCATACTTGCAACAATAGCCTCCACTCCCAATCCACAAACTGTTCATGTACCGCAATCGATCGCATTCAATCCACGAGATATTTAGGAATTACTTGGGGGGGCTGGAAAGTTTTGAGCTTAACTATCCTTAAGTATCACTAATGACTCGCGCTGCTCAGCACTAATTGCGAGTTTCCTAAGTAGTATAAATACCAAGTTTCATATCATTAGCATCATTCCGATTTCAGTAATTGAACTGTAAACATCACCATGTCCGAGTCATGTGCTTTGCACGAAATTGGAATACAGAGCTGTCATAAAATTCCTTACAAAGAAGAACAAAACGCTGACGGAAATATTTGAAGAGATTTCTGCAGTTTATGGGGAGTCTGCACCTTTATTTGCCACCAAAAAACGTTGGAGACGAGAATTCAAACAGCGCCAAGGAATATCAAAATGAAAAGATCGGCTTCCAAGCTTATGGCCACTGTTTCTTGGTATTGTGAAGGAATTTTACTCATGGACTACCTTCCCAAAAATACTACAGTGAGGAGACTATTACGCCGTATTGTTGACAAAAGTGCGTTAAGTGGTTGTCGAGAAAAGGAGAGGCAAACCGGCGATAGTTCTGTTTTTGCAGGACAATGCACCCGTGCACACTGCGCGAGTTGCAAGACGTGTCCTCACCGAGACAGGATTTGAAGAAATCAACCACCCACCGTATAGTCCAAGCCTGGCCCCTAGCGGTTATTTCCTTTTTTCGAACTTGAAGAAGGACCTCTGAGGGCGAAGGTTTTCCAGTGCCGAGGAAATGAAGGCGGATATTATTTTTAGGCGGCGAATATTTTTTTACCGGGCTAAAAGCTGTTTTGAAAAAATGGAAGAAGTGTATTGAAATAGAGGGAAATTATATTATTTATTTATTTTTTACATTTCTATCAGCATTTTTAATACCTTAGGCTCAAAAAATTTCGAACAATTTTATGAAGGTAAGAACCTTAGACGAGAACTTATATTTTAAACAAAATATACACACATTCCGGTCGAGTAAGAAAACTTATTCATATAATGAAAAAACTACGTGACTGCACACCCATCCATCCCCATACTCCGCACTGTTTACCTTGGTCTTTGCTAGTCTGTCCTTCAATACGGAATCTCCGTCTGGGGTGGTGCTGGCAAAACTGCATTTATCGAAGTCGAAAGAGCACAAAGAGCACAAAGAGCTCTCATCAAAGCAATGCTCAAGAAGACTTTCTTGTACCCAACCAACAAACTCTACATTGGCTTCCCGGTCCTCTGTGTTCGACAGCTGTCTATCCTCAACGCAATACTTCACATTCTTAGAAAACTAAAATTCAGGACAGATTACCAAGAAATAATGTCAAAACGCACAATCAGAATTCCCATTCCCCAAGTAAAGTCCTTTATGGCTAGACGTTCCCCGAACTACTTATTTCCACGCATTTACAACAATGCTTTATGATGCTGCAACATAAAAGATCTCATAATATCCCTGTGCAAAAAGGTAATAAAGAAACGGCTGTTTACACTCTCCTACGATGAAACAGAAAATATTATTTATAGTTAGATAAGCAACATTATACAGACTAAACGTACAGCTACGTTCTCACTCACGTTCACAACACACACACACACATACACCCTAACACATACTCATGCTTACACTTTACACATTATTTTGTAAAATTGCGTTTACAAACATTTAAAACTCACATATACAAACAGCCATACCCGGAACAACTACTTGTAGGTCATACAAATATTCGTTCCGTGCGGATATCGAACCGGCGACACGAAGCGCAGCAGTCAATCGCTTAACCACTGCGCCAACCGTGCCGTTAATAAATAAATCGATCGATCGTCGATTAATAAATAAATTTGTTAAAAAAATGTGAAGAAAGTGGTATACAAAGTGAAAAATAACTTTAATTTCAGAAGTCAGTGTCTTTGTTTTGTATTTTCGAAGTCGGTTGTTTTTTATTTGATTTGTAATATAGTATTTTATTTTTCACTCTTTAGTTTTGGTAAATAAAGCAATATTTCAAATAACTATTGAATTGTGTAGGAATATCTAAGTGATAAACACAGAATGATCTCTTCTGCTGTATGGTGTACAGCTGCTCAACTTTTTGACTTTAATTCTCGTACCCAATGTTTCACAAAAGTATGGTCAATGGCAAATGACGAGTAAAAGACAAAGCACGTAGTCAAAAATATTAAGGAAACATTATCTACAATGAACAGAGTGAGCTGTAAAGTGTAAGTCATGCACATGCCGGGGCAATGGATCGCCTTAGTTTGACGATAAAGTTGGTGTCAGCGCAGACTGTGCAGTTGCACAACTATTCTACGTATGTCTGCGAAAATGTCACCTAACTTGAAAGATATGAATGCGTTTGTGGTAGAAGAAAGTTCTGCTATTAACATAGCATCACGCTTGTAATCCCCGAAGGGTAAGGCAAAGATGTAGGTACCTATAGTATCTACGCCCACATTCCGCCAGTTAATAGAGGGCGAGCCTATAACCGGAAACCAATCGAGACTCCAGGCTACTGAGAAATTCTTGGTGGGAAAATCCAATAACACTTTTAAAATGAGCCCAGGACCTAGTCCTATGTACACCCCGGAGCGCTAATGTTGAGCGTGAGGCTCTATTAAGTTTCACTATTATCAAATAAATAAAGCAAAAATACTTCGAAACAGCAATTACTTACGCATGGAAGCTTACTTAACCTGTACATATTTTAATACTTTAACTTGTGCGTGGCATGAAGGTACCTACACTAAGTAGTGAAGAGTGGGCGTCTTTGGAGTAGTCTTTTGTAAGTGTTGGCCTTTAAAAAGTGCCGTTACTCAGCCTACCTTTCATATAATTATTTTTGACTTTTTGTAGTTGCCTCTCGATCACAGGGACAGGCTCTTTTGGTCCATTATGAATCGAATTTGAACGTTATTTACCTACCTAACAGGAAAAGGATTTCCTCGTGATGTTTGGAAACTTTCTCCCTTATAACAATCCCTGTCGCCACGTGACGAAAGTTCCTTTCGCTACATAAATAATAACATAACAACAAACCACACTAAGAGTTCCAAGGACACTAAGAAAATATTAAGTGGGAATTCCTAAAAGAAAAATACATCAACAACTTCGGTGGCGTTACAACTTGGTACTTAAAGTGGCACAAACTTATCCCTTTGTTTCTGTCCCCACTTTCAAGGACGCTAATTTATTCAATTTTATGTATATTTTGTTTACTGAAATCGTGGTTTAGTTAGGAGTTAGGACGGGTCACTTATTATTTGAGGAGTAATGGGGTAAATGTTACTTTGATTGTTACGAAGTTTGTGTACATTAAGCGTCCATGAGATTACTGAGTATAAACAATGATAATGACGAGAACCATACTGCTACGTGTTTCAGAATCAGAAGTATCACAGATTTGATTCTGATTAGACACTTAGTACAAAAGCTGGTCTTCTTCTTCTTCGTGTCGCTGGTATGGCTGTATTTTATATCTTGTTGGCCAAAAACTTCACCACTTCCACGGTGTCTCGGCAGCAGCGCAGAGGTCACTTTGACTTCATGTTTTGGGACACAGAGGGCAAGCTCCGCCTCCTGGAGGAGCACGGCTTACGACATAGCTCCACAACCACACCCTACTGCCGTTCCGTCAACGTAGCCCCACTTTACCAGGTTGGAGTTACATCTTTCCATTTGTGTCCGGAGACGGTTAAGAGACTTCCAAGTGGACAACAGAAGGTTACACCCTGCAGGGAGATGGTTCTTCGGTAGAAGATAGTAAGTAAGAGGGGGAAGTATATCAGCCACAGTTTGCAACGGGTGTCGTCGGCCGGGTTTCCTGATAAAGACGCTGTCGATGGTAAATATAGTATGATTAGCAAATAAATACAAGACATTGTCATATAGATTTTATTTGTACAGTCGCATTGCAGTAGAAACGTTACTGAACGAAGCTAGTCCACTTTTTTATGTACCTAGAGCAAGCACTCTATCTAGAGTCAGCGCTCTATCTAGATTACAAAGGGCACGTCACAAGTAGTCTCTGAATACAATATTTCCACGAGTGGATCGCGACAATACTGGCGGGAGAGAGCAAAAAGGCCGAGGGAACCGCAAAAAAAGTTAAATTAATCGAGCGCTCCCCTCTTTATAAAGTTTTAATCAAAATTGGATTTTTGTTCGAGCTGCAAAACATTGCGAGGTGTCAAATGGGTTCCTGTTTGGATGACTCAGAGATTTTCGGAAAAAAACAAGTGCTTCTGTGTTTTTGTTTTGTTAAGAAAGTAACTGGTTTTTCTGTGAATTGCTTTGGGTATAATTTTGCTAAATGGTTAGTTTCTGAATATCACGTGGCGTGTGTATAGGAAGATAAGAGAGATCTGATCCTGTAATGATTTGATTTCAACACAATCTTTACATCCGAAGTAACAAATAAAATGATCCTGGGACATCTTGATAGTTACCTATAAAGATAAAACCAGGAAAACTACTATATCCATTAAACTTCCAACCCAACGTATGTTGATCTGCTTTCGTGACCGGAAATCACCACAACCCATTGACCACCAACCACAGTCAATCCATTGTCGTGACTGCCCAGTGGCTAAGACGTCGCCTCTCATGCATGAAGTTGTGGGTGTCGAATCCGGAGAAGTGACATAAATTAATTTGTACTTTTTGATTTTATCTTGGATATTACTGACATCGGTGAAGAAATAACCATTGTGAAGAAACCTGGACGGGTTGGCGATTTCAAATTTCTATTAATTACTATTGATGGATGGACTGTGTGAAAGATGATATGGCTGGAAAGGAGGGACTATCGAGCGACTAATAGAGAAGTATGGAAGAAAAAGACATGTTGCACCGACACCAAATAAATTGGGATATGAGCAGGAGAATTGAGATGTTTCAAATTAATATTATAATTTGAGATCGCCAGCCCCTCTTGAGCAAGCGCTGAGGTCAATGCTCGCGCCTTCTCTCAATGAGAAGATACCTTGGGACAAAAGTAGACCAGTGTTTGTACTTTTTGTTACTTTTTTAATTTTACAACAATATGTATTTTCAGGTTCATACTTTCTTCATCTGATGCATTGAAAGGTAAAAGCTTTGTGGATTGTTGATACTATCGTTACACAGGTTGTATTTTTTATCAAGTATTATCTAGAATTAAATGAAATTAGTAAAAAAAAAAAAACTAGAATAACAAAATATCCGAATAACATAACATCACGCTTCCATTTCCGAAAGGGTCAGGTAGAGGTTCCACATTTCGCGAGCTATCTTTACGTCCCATGTAACATGTCTACGATTTTTTTTATTCTAGGATAAGCCGGTTTTTGAGAGCAGTGGTAATGAACTTAAATCCACAAAGTGCCGCCTGGGTTCGAACTCACGACCCACAACTCGGAAGTTGGAGCCACACTACTGGGCGACCACTTCTCTCTGTCTGTCTGCTCTGCCATAAATACATATTACAGGCATAATAGAAATTTTACAAGGTATGACACAATGGGCGGTCTTATGGCTAAAAGTGACATTTTCAAAGATAACCTTTGGGTGGGTTAAGGGAGAAAGGAGAGACAATAGTGCAGGTAGTCAACAAAACAAAAGCATTTACAACATTCACGCAAACAGTTTCGCAATTTGCAACTGTTTGCGCCAATGCTGCCAACTGATGGATATTAATAACGCGCCAAATGAGTGGCATCGAGCTGACCACCGTGTTAATTGATGCAGTTATACAAAGGGTAATGATGTGGGATACTTCATTACGGTGCAGCGGTGTTGGGACATTGAAAAAATAATGAAGTTATGGATTCTGCTTTCATTTTGGTAGGCCATGTTTCTTGCGTGTGTTATGAGAAAAATCAATGGTATACGAATACCTAATAGTGTTTTTATTGTTCCTAAGCCTTGCTTGTCTTGTTAAGTTGTCTCATAAATTATTGCCACTTAAAAGACAAATTATTATTAATATTTTTTTATTAATAAAAATACATTTAATCAATTATATAGTCTCCCTCCTTATAAACAACAGTCAGCCATCTACTGGGCAAAATTTGAATACCCTTCTCCCAAAATGAGGCAGGCTGGGACTCGAAAAAATGTTCAAGTTCAATTTTAATACTTCCAGAATTTTCGAATTTTTTTCCTAGTAAATGAAATTTAAGAGCTCGAAATAAATGAAAGTCTGAAGGCGCAAGATCCGGGCTATACGGTGGACGTGGAACAGTCAGCCATCCTAGCTCCTCCAGCTGTTTATGTGTTAACTTTGCGCAATGAGGTCGTGTGTTGTCATGCAAAAGTTGGACTCCAAGTCGTTTTGGCCGCTTAATTTTTAACATCTCTGCTAGTTTGCTAAGCTGCTGCGTATATAGATTGGCGTTAATAGTCTGATAAGATTCGAGGAGTTCCCAGAAAACCATTCTATGCCTATCCCAGAAAACAGACAACATAATCTTACGACCATGTTCATTAAGTTTAGGCTGGGCTGGTGGGTTTTCCCCGCGACGAATCCAATAGGCATGACGCGTGTTAGTTTCATAATGTATCCGGCTCTCGTCACATGTAATAATGTCCTTGAGAAAGTCTCATCTGTGCGGACGAAGTAACAAACTTTGACAAATGGCCACACGAACGGCCCGGTCATGGTCCGTTAACGCATGAGGTGTCCAACGTGACATCACTTTGCGATATCCCATCGATATCAGATAACGATCTATAGTCGTGTGGGATTGTCCAAGCGCCTTCTCTAAGTCTGGATGTAGCTCAAATTCGTGACGCAAAGCATCTTCATCAAAGCTGGTAGGTCGGTCTGCGCGAAGTTGATCTTCGCAGCTTATATCACCGGTGTCAAAACGCTTGTACCAGAAACGAACAGTCCGATCGCTAGTAGTACCCGGTCCAAATGCAGTGTTAATCTTTTTAGCCGTTTCTGTTGAAGAGACTTTAAGTCGATGCTCATATAGCATAATAGGTCGCAGTTGACGCTGATCCATTTTCACTAAAGACTAATTATTGCGTTGCGTCCGAGGAGAAAATTCGACTAAAATAAAATATGGCAGGAAGTTATGAGACAACCTAATATATTTGCAGACGAAACTTCAAACGCCCAAATCCATCTACAATACAAAAACATATTACAGAAAAAAACGAATACTAGGGCGCCCTTGCATCGCAGACACAAATAAAAAATATTAAAAACTAGCTGCGCCCCACGGTTTCACTCGCACAAGCCTCAACCCCGTAGAAATATTGATATAAAAAGTAGCCTATCTCCAGGATACAGAATACAGGATCCAGGTCATGGTCCGCCCATATGCAAATCCGTTCAGCCGTTTTAGCGTGAAAGCGTAACAAACACATACGAAAAATCAAATCCTTTCTCGCTATGATTATAAATGATTAAATAATATTAGTTTAGAAATGTGATCGCAACATACCAAAATCATTATCAGATAATGTCTCTCTCAAAAAAGAAAGTATGCTTAAATTAACCTAACAACATGAATACAATAGCTACGCCCAATTTAATTTACCAAACGCACCCCTAAACACAATTCCTGTAACATTAAACGTAGACAGTGAATAAAGCGAAGACATGCTACGAATTACTTCACCCGTAAGCGGTTGAAGCGATGTATTGCTAAAAGCTAATTAGCAATGCTAATTCCATTCATATGTCGTAGAGCGGGAACGGAGCGGAATTATAGTGATGTACTTCTGGCTGGAATTGACGGAAGAATGAAATTGCTGCAGTTTTGTAGTAATATAAAGTAGAATTTTTATTTATTGACTTACTTATTCATTCATTTACCCTTGCATTAATATATTATTATGATAATGTAATCTACTCCAGTGATAGAAATAATGATTAGTTTACTAGTCAACTATGATTATAATATAATATCTATATCATATTACTAAAATACATACCACTTACCTTTGTGGTAAGTATTTGCAGTTCAGTTTTATTATCTTGGCCTGTAGAAGATTTTCATATGACCGATCTGTTTCTTTAGGATTTGAGTGGCAATCAAAAGCCGGGAGAGATTGATATTTCCAATACCAGCAGCATTGCAAGTGCGTTGTAATACCAGAGAGTAAGCTAAAATGTCCGTGTGTCTGTAATTAGACTGGTACAGCCCAATTCAAACTTTATGGCGACTTAGAACATGAGGTGAGTCGCTGCGCAATAACAAATTCATGGGTCCGCGGGGGTGAGCGGTGCGGGGGTGAGCGGTGCGGGGGTGAGCGGTGCGGTACATTTTTAATTTTGTTTTTTTTTTTATTGATTGAGTCCGGATAGTTTTTATTGTATTTGTTGGTATATTGGCGTGGCTAGCTGACATATGGCCAATAATTTAATTTAATGTTCTGTGTCTTGTAGTGTTAATTAGGTACTTTGCATATATATAACAATACTAGGATTGTATACAATCAAGTATTTTCTAACTGAACAGACATTTGTGCTGCTGAGGAGTTTGTTGCGCTACTTCTTAGCCGAAAGCACTAGGAAGTGGTGAAGGGCGGGCGTTTTAGGGACTGTCTTTTGTAATTTTGACATTCGAAAAGTGCTGATTCTCAGCCTAGTTTGAATAAATGACTTTTGATTTAGATTTTGACTGACACACAGTCATCATTAGCCTACAGCAGTCCAGTGCTGGACATATGCCTGTCCAATTGCACGTCAATGAACTCGATTTCCGGCAACTCTCATCCAGCTGCTGCCAGCCATCCTGCGAAGACCGTCGCTGAACCTAGCCTGAGGGCGTCCTACTTTACGATTGCCGATTCGCGGTCTCCACTAAAGAACACGTCTAACCCAACAGGCATCGCTTCAACGGCTAATATGGCTGCCCCATTACCATTTCAGCTTGCTTATTCTAAGAGCTATCTCGACAAATTTGGTTCTCTGCTGGATCAGCTCATTCCAGATTTTATCCCTCAGAGAAACTCCAAGCATAGCTCGCTGAGCGACCTTGAATGTATGTACCAGCCGTAGCGTGAGTGTCCACGTTTCGACTCCGTGGGTCACAAGAAGCAGGACACATTGATTGAAGTCTTTAGGCTTTGCAGAATATGCAAAGAGAAGACTCGACAAAGCTTCCCAAATGCTGCCGAACCCAGCTGAACTCTTCTGCTAGCCTCCTTCTCAAAGTTGTTCTTACCAAACTGCAGAGTTTAGTCGAGGTAAACGTATTCTCCAACAACCTCGAGATCGCCGCACTTGACAGAAATCGGTCCCGGAGCAACGTCTTCGTTGAACATCATCTGGGTTTTGTCCAAGTACATCCACAGACAGAGTAATCCTGCAATATACATAATCGTATCTCTCATCTCTATTTATTCTCAAATCATTAAATCGTCGGTAATCTTATAATCGTTTTAATTTTTTTACATAATAAAATGAAAAAAGGAATAAAAACCAAAGGAAAACTGAACGTTTTTTAATTGAAATTGAAATTAATCTTATAATTTTAAAAGGAAGGGGAAAATGTGTATTTTGCTCGACCTTTTCCTTCTATTTTAATAAGTAAGAAATTAATCCCATCGAAAAATCTAATAAGTATTTTTGTAAGATTTTTATTCGATGGTTTTTCTTTATAATACGATACCGTCAAACGGGAATAAGCGAAGCCTCTTAGTCTTAAATGCCGAAGTTGGGCGCTTTGAATGGGAATATCCATTTCATGACTTTTTTTCCGTTTCTAAGATTTCGTAGCCTCGGATTTTATTAAAAGAAACTGCAATTTGATTCCTTCTTACGGAAATGTTTTCGCTGTAGTTATTCGCCTTCTCTAATTTCACACTTACCTGCCACATACTAGAGCATACTGAAAACATGCATGTTACCTGAAGCTAGTTCTTATCACGTAGTAATCCATATTTCAGTCCTTTGGATGAAAGCGTATCAGTGAGGGGGCGGTGGCTAAATAATAACAGCCGCACAAGTCGATCGATCAGATTAAGCTACCCTTGCCACGGTTGGTCTGTGGATGGGTGACCATCTTTAAATACTGAGATCCCTCCGTGCCTCGGAAAGTACGTTAAGCCGTTGGTCCCGGCTGTCTTTCGTGGATCTTTGACAGTCGTTACGGGTAGTCAGAAGCACGAAAGTCTAACAACCAGTCTTACCAAGGGGTATCGTATTACCCAGTAACTGGGTTATGGAGGTCAGATAGGCAGTCGCTCCATGTAAAATACTGGTATTCAGCTGCATCCGGTTTGACTGGAAGCCGACCCCAACATAGTTGGGAAAAGGCTAGGCAGGTGATGGATGAAAGCGTATCAAACCATATCAATGAATATCATCGGTCAATCTTCTTTGAGAAAAGTGTAGCCTGCTTGCTATTTGTTTATGAAAAACATGCATGTAATAGGTCAACAGAAAGTAAATACTTCAATCAACAAATCAACTCAGCCTTTCGCACGCAACGACACAGCACCCTGTATTCAGCCTTCCGCATCCATTCTGTCCCAGCCACTTTCTTAAGGCGGTTGGTAGCTGGGGAGCTTCCCACACTACACTTGCCGATACGCGGTCTCCGGCCATCGGCCTACTAGGTAACAAAAACAAATGCGGCCTCAATATATTGCTTCTCCATCACAAAACTTAACAGTCCTCAGTTCCATCCAACAGAACTCTCATCAAACTAAACCAACTCATTAAAACCCTGCAAGTGCAATAAACTATTCGCACCTGTAACTAGCAACTAGTTACTTATAGCTAACGAATAAAATATGAAATCGCTTCAGAAAGCGCCGAGCGCCGCAGTTAGCGCTATTTTAAAACTTTACAAATCGAAAATCATTGGCGAACTTTCGCGACCAACTTTCCTGCACAGTTTATTATTTCATTTTGATTTTTATTTATTCGTTCGCGATTTTCTACAGCACCACGACGACTAGTGAATTTCAAATTCATTTGATACAGTTAAAAATATTTCGAATTTTATTTTCTATGTGAAATAAGTTGCTGCTTTCAGTGGCTTACTTTAAGTTTAGAAATTCTTAAGTTTAATGTGGATTGAATTTTGCGCTTCTGCGTCTGCATTGGCGTGTTATCTTTTTATTCGTTTGAAGATTATTTATTATATTCACAAACTTGGTAGCATTTCGGATTCTGTCAAAGAAAAGTGCAGTTTTGATGAAAATTATATCATATTAGCACGCGCTCACATAGTTGGAAGGATTAACATACTATTTGTTTAACATCATCATCATCGATAGCCCGACTTCACCCACTGCTGGGCATAGATAGGCCTCTCTTTTCTTGTGCCAATCCTCACGCTCCTGCGCCTGCCTCATCCAGGTTTTGCCCGCGATGCCCACAATATCGTCCGCCCATCTCGTCGCCGGACGACCGACATCTCGTCTTCCAGTCCTTGGACGCCACTCTGTCACAGCCTTTCTCCACCTGTCATCACTGCGCCTTGCCAGGTTTTCTGCCCAACTAACAGAAATTGGTTAAACAGTATCACACAATTTAATTTGGTGCACTAGCAACCCCAAATGAACACAGCATTTTATAACAAATCTAAACACAGCATAACAAGAACACAATATTCGCAAATTCGAGTTTCAAATAAGTCAGATCGAACCGTTACCTCCAATAAGAAAATGTACGTGTTTGCGGATAGCACACATTGTATCGCAGTGAGCCAACAATGGCTGCCGTGGTTGTAACCGATACGCGAACAATGTGCCTCATAACTTGACTGGTATCGCCTCCTTTGTAATGTTCCTAAAGGTGTATTTGTACATCTAATTTGCAAGCTAACTGCGGATATGTTATTATGAAAAAATATTTTCAGTAAGGCCTATGTAAGGTCAAGGAGTGGACGTCTTTCGGCTGAAAGGATGACGACGATTTTATGTAATTTTTTTTTCACATTAGAGGTAACGTTTTACAGGTAATGGCCCTCTGACATGAGACACTAGGGGCACAGGACGAGAGCCTCATTGGTAAGTACATTAATTTAGTTCACTTCCTCATCATAAACCTTCAAGACCACACCATTGGAGGACAAAGTTCTCCTACATTATCCGCAACTATCTAATAATGTTTAGTCAGAAGAGCCATTGATATAACCAAACACAGTCACACAAGAGAATTTATTTCGCGCAAATACGTTTCAACAAAAAAAGACAGTTTCACCATATTGCCGCTCTTTCACGCGAATTTGCTCCGCTATAGAAATAATTGAGTCGCCACCCTTTTCTATGCCTTCTTTGTGTTTCATCCAATCGTTACAGACACGTATGACATTGTGTAAAAGGTCAACTCCGTTGTAATTATTGCCAACGCCATATTGAGGGTCGGGGCTTTTTCATTTCGGGTCGGGATCGGGCCGGGCACGCCCCGGACCATTCATATCGCAGATTAGATATCGTCGGTATATTGTGTGAATAACTCGTATATTTTTCAGTTTGACCCGCTCAGGCGATGAGAGGATAGCTGATAATCCTGTCTTTTTTGGGGTTTATATTGATTTACGGGTCTTTCCGGGTGCAAATGAGCTGGGAGTTTATCAAAAGAGCTTGCGTTTGAACCTTTTTATGAAAAATACTATATTTAAAACAACAATAATACAGGTTCTGTGGTTTCTGCCTACCTCATGGGAAGAAGACGTGAGTTTATGTATGAATGAACTATAAGAGTTTAGCCTTATATTGATTCTACCAGACAATAATTATCAGATAAATACAATCATAAGTAGGTAATTACGGCACTGTTTGCACACAATATACGCGCTTATTACCGCTGATATTTTTCTATAAAAACAAAATTAAAACCCGGCAAGCAACATAAATAAAAGTGAACCTCACACGAAACATATCAGTTAAGGCTAAGTACAAACAGTATAAAACGTCGGAATCAAGTCTCGGTAGGGATGCGCTTGATTTATGCGCGCGGTACAGGCGGCAACACATGTGCCTCGCAAGATAGGATTACACGCTATGTGCCTCGCTTTGAAGGTAGCCGTATTGCACACCGTGTGCGAGACTGTCCCTGAAAAAACTTACCTTGTTATTAAGTACGATACTGTTAGTAAGAGTTTATAATAATACAGGCAGCGACATGTGTCATGTGCGTCGCAAGATAGGATGACCTCACTCCGAAGGGAATCGTGTGAAAATGTTAAAATGTTAATAGAATGTTATTTTAATATTTATTATTATTAATAAATATTAAAATGTTACCCTGGGTGCGAAACTGTCCTTTAGAAAACTTACCTGTTATTTTAAGAATGATATTGTTAATAAGTGTTTAAAAGCAGTCATGGTACAGGCGGCAAGACATGTGCCTCGCGCGATATGATTACCTACAGTTATGTTATGTGCCTCATGTGTAAGGTGTACACGATAGTAACTTTGTACGGGACTGTCCGTTAGTAAATTCCTTTTCTACTTAATACATTAATATTTCTATATATTTATACAAATAAATATAATTTTAGTTTTCATTTCATTTATTCCAGTAACAATTTTTACAGTGTTTCGAAATTTTACACCAAATTATAAAATTAAAAGGATTACAATAGAAATCATTATTATAACAGTACACAAATAAATTAATTAGAAAGTAAAACATTTGCAATTCCCCTGTTATGTTAAATAGCAAAATATAAAATATAAAAAACAAATTTAGATTCCACCATTTCAATTTATGTCAGAAATATAATATATTGTCAATAATAATAGTAATGTTATAAAATAATGTATATGTCTAATAAGTAATGTAAAAATCAGAAAAATTAAATCAGATTCATCCATTACAAAAAAATAATCAAAAATAATAATGACAAATTAAAAATACTACCAATTCCCATACAAATGTCAAAAATATTGCTTGTGGCCATACCTCTGTTTGAAATAACAAAATAACGGTGTATACTAAATGCATATAAAAGTAAGTAGATACGGTACTTATAACAAAAATACAATTTCAAAAATGTTTGTCTGTCTGTTTGTTCCGGCTAATATACGAAATGGCTTAACCGATTTTGACGAAACTTTCACTGGCTGATAGCTAGCATTATACATAGTAACTTAGGCCAATTTTACTTTAGAACAATATATAGGGTTCCACGATAAAAAATAAAATCCATCTGACATGCACGCGAACGAAGTCGCGGGCGTTTGTAAGCAATGGTGTGGCAACCCATGACTGTCCACAAGAGAAAAATTAGACTGTAAAGTGTTTAAAAACAGTGGTACAGGCAGGAACACAAAATCTGCCTCGCGCGTGAGGCTAATGTGTTTTGTGCCTCACTGTGAAAATGAGCCTGATAATTTTTTTTGGTTTCAAACTAAGTTTCTTTGAATCATTTAAAAAGCAAAGAACGATTTAAAACCCTTATCTAACTACCACAACTTTAAATAATTCCGCTATCGAGAACAGAACTTATTATAATATTCCACAAATGGCAAGCTATTCCGACATTTTGGCAATATTAATTTCAGCATACATTAACAAAATATTACAAGCAAAATATGTGAAAACATAGCTGTGAGGAACAAAGGGCGTGCTAATCACCGCTCATTGTTTTGTTCAACAAATAGGCGGCAGTCGTGGATTATCCGTGACTTCGAGGTACTGCTGATTCATGTTACACCGCACCGAACTGACTCGAAAGGAGTCAATGGATTTTCTTCCGAGGCATCGAATTCATCATAGTTATCAACATGACCGCTCCACCACACACATAAGTTTGTGCCCATTGTTATTATACAGGCTGACTTGTAATTTGACGTATTCCTTCCAAGAAGTGATAGTGTGACCCATTTGCAACAATTAAGCACTTCATAAAACCTAGGCGAAAATTCATAGGATACGAGAAAACTAATTTTTTAAGTTATTTGTTAAATATCCCAGAATTCGTCACTAAATATAACTTTTCTCTTTTAAACTCTCGAATTGAAAAGCCTTCATTTGCCATTCCATTGAGTAAACAATACTTTAATAAACCTTTCGATGTCACCAAATATTCTAAAACATCAAACAGTCAAAAGATACAAGAAGAAGTTTACTAACCATTTTGGAAAATGATCTACTTACATGAACTTTGACACCAGTCGTCTAAAAACAATACGATGGCACTAAGCGTACAAATTACGGGGAAGATCTATTCAATCAGCAATTCAACAAGCCACAAAAATTAAATAAATATTTAGAGGTACCGATGAAAAAGTCGATCATGCTGGCAATGGTCGAATTTTGCGTGAACACATAAGAAGATTCAGTAGTCCCACCATCTTCTTTTTTACACTGTAAATTTCAGGATTGCAAATCCCTTGCAATAATGCTCTATAGTTAAAAACATTATTTTAACACTCTTATGATTTCCAAGCATGTCCCATCGTTACGCTCGCCACGGTGTACCACAGCCTCTCATCATGGCCACCCTACTTCGTCTGTGGCGGAAACTGTAAAATGTAACGTGACGCAAATTACTTTGTCTATTTTGTAATTTAGCATCGGCGGGGGCCTTTGTTAGCGATTCAGATAACTCATCGCAGCCTCTTGGACCGACGGAGCTTGAACTAATTACTGCCCTAGGAGACTATTTGCATTTTCAAGTACTCTTGGGCCTTGGGAGGTGGTGGGAAAAATAGGTGCTTCATATCTTGTTTGTGCTTGTGATTGGCAATTGGTGTAGTTTTCTGCAGATAACTTAATAACTGATTGGCGAGTTCCTTTGATCAGAAGTTTGCAACAGTTAATTACAAAATTGTAACACCTAACGCATTGTGTAGTATACTGGGTGTCCCGAAAGTCATGGATTACCTTTTACCTGCTGATGGGCCACACTGGGATCTACCAATAAATAAAAATGACCGTCGTAAAAGTCTTATGGTTTCCGAGTTTTTTGATGTTTAATGAAATTTTGGAAAATCTGTACCTTTGATAAGTTTCTTCCATGCCATTTCTACGAATGAAAACTTTTTCGAGTACAGGTTTTTTATTTTCATCTTGAATCATTCTACTATCGATTGAACACAAGATAGTTACAGATATCATCTTTTAAATACCTTAAATTTAGGTTCAAACTTAAGATTTTCACCAAAAAAATTTTACCTTATTTTTGATCGGCCCTGGTGAAAAAAAAAATGATTGGTAGGTAATTTTTTTTTATTCGTAGATCTCAATGTAGCCCATCAGCAGGTAAAAGGTAATCCATGACTTTGCGTTTACGTTTTGCAGTCAGATGTATATACGGGATATACATCTGACTGCAAAACGTAAACGCAGTGTTTTTCAAGGGTAAAAACTTGCTGTAACTGACTCACCTAAAGTTGAGAAGCCGTTTTATTATTCAATACATAAAATAGATTATACTTCAAGATAAAAGTGTAGTAGCCTTTACAGAAGATACGTTCCAAACATCGTAAATTCTAGCCATTTCACAAGAAACGACAATGCATCGAATCTTGACATACCTCCAAACGTAGAATCGCAGACAACCTCTCGAAACTATACTTACAAGAATCTTCGAGCTGCACCGAATTCTTCAAATTCAGCTGCCGTAAATATCACAGAAGCCGTTTTAATATCGTGGCGGACATATTTTGTCATTCCATTGCCGCGCGTGCATAGTGCGCGAGTGTGGGCGACGTGGCGAGCCAGCGATGTATCCAGTATGCGGTGCTATGGGAAGCATCGTGGTATGCGCTTGTGAGGTATGTGGCGGTACGGCGGACGTATGGTAGTGGTGGTACATTATGATATAAGTCCGGTAAGTTGAAAATTACAGCTGAGGCGATATTGCTAGCCCGAGCCGTAGGTGAGGGCTATAAGAAAGCAGAGGCTGTAATTATCAAACCGTACGTATGTCATACGACGTTTTATAACACATTTGTGAGGAAAAAAATAAAACTCGGACTTTCTTAAACGAATAAATCTTTAATTACTTGTTAAAACAGTGCGAGCAGCGATGCGCGCGCATCAGCGTCTTTTGTTTATGGCAAATGCACAAAAAACAGCCAGTATTACTAATAAAGTAAATTAATACTTTTGTGTTTTTGTTACAGATAAATGGTTGTAATTAATTGTCAAAATTAATTAAATTAAAGAATTAAATGTTTATTTATTATATTTTATCTCCCAAAGTTAATTTTATTCATAAAATGTTGACCACTTTTCTGACATAAAAACTCTGTGCTAAGATTTAAAAAAGTACCGTTCATTTTAGACGGAGCATCTTGATAAACCGTGCGCTTTACTTTACAATTACGCACAAGTACGTAATGAGATACATTACGATATTGAAATTGGTGCAATAAGAGACCTTTTACGAGCAAATGTGTTATAAATATGTAAACACAGTGTGACACACACAAGTAGTGAGGTAGCTGTAATAAACCTATTTTTCTTGCACCCCTCCGTCAATAATGTCAACTGTGAGTCACCACAAATGGCGGGAAATTGAGCCTACCCTGAACTACCTAGGACTTGCATATGATGTCTGTGATATGATGAGCCTATGACTCGTGCGTGTATATTGTGATAACAGACCCGCTATAGATATATATATATTACCGGATACTACAATCATATAAAGGGATCTTTATAGCCTTTTTTTACTAAGAACGTTTTCCTGCAGTGGGATTTCTACTACATCCAGTACGTTGGACATGTTGTTCAAGCCGCAATACATACAACACATACATACATACAGAAACCAATCACTTAGCCAGTATTATTGAGCTGAACGTTCAATATAATGTACCCTCATTATAGTGAACGCTCAACATTATTTTATTTTTATTACGTTCAGATATGTCGCAGATAGTTCAGAGCGTATTAAAAATACACTATGTTTAACGAATTAACAACAAAATGAACAACATCTTTCTGAATTTAGAATTTACATTTCTGGTTCATAACACTGTTTGTAAAACCAAAATCACATTAATTTCCCTCAAAACTCAAACAAAACGAAACGCAAATTCAAAATGTATTTCTCCGAGGTAATTTTAATAAAACCATCACCGCAGCCAAATTCGCGTTAATGAGATAAAGACGCGTAATGACTGACGCGATTCGGTTCAATATTTTACTATTAATGAAGCCACGTTTGAATGCTGGTTAAATGGCCGTTGATCAATCAGCGCGTATTGTCCGCGCGGAAAGGGCGAATGGGCGCGGTAATCACGCATAGCATACGTTTGATTTTGTTGATGTAGCTTTTGGTATGTGGCGATGTCCCGGTGAACGGTTTTGATTTACATTAAACTGCAGGTTTTAATACGTGTATTATTATTCTATTTTAAAACTTAGGTGAAGTGCGCTTGAAGTGAGATGTTATTCCGCCTGATGCTAGGGATTGACAGTTCACTTCAAATAAATTTTCACAGTGAGATTATACAAAGGGCAGCGATTAAGTCACCGGCATTCGTCAAGGGGGTATCTAACGGTTACCGTTACACTAAATAACTTTCGCTATGAAACTCATATCCGATTCGTGAAAATGAAATCAAATAAATCTTGTACACCAGTAGACAAATTATTTAGATAGATGCATTTATGAAAACCTTTTTTTTTACAAATTGGATTTTGATTTGTAGGGAACGTTGCTCCTTAGGACGGGTTGAATTACCCCCTTGACGAATGCAGATAACGATCTCGCCCCTGTATATATAAATATCTATATATATAATCAAGTCGTATCCGGTACGCCAGTGCCATCTGATGGCGCTCGACAGACATTAACAATCATCCCATATTCCCCAAACCTAGATCTCACCTGCATATTCCACTCCAAACATCTGCAAACTGTGCCAGCTTCTAAATCGATCAGCGAACCAGAACAGTCCCCAGGTATACTGCGCTCAATATTGTGTCAAGCCGAGCTCTGAATCCACACTACCGTGTCGTGTTATGCATTTAATAAAGCCGTAATACCTATGCTAATATCGTGTCACTTGGGCCACTAAGAAGGTGAGGCAGAATGCTTGGTTCGTGGGTATCTTTGTGCAATAGTCTTGCTGTAGATATTTCACGTATTTAGCCGGGGATTAGCATTTATGAAAACCTTTTTTTTTACAAATTGGATTTTGATTTGTAGGGAACGTTGCTCCTTAGGACGGGTTGAATTACCCCCTTGACGAATGCAGATAACGATCTCGCCCCTGTATATATAAATATCTATATATATAATCAAGTCGTATCCGGTACGCCAGTGCCATCTGATGGCGCTCGACAGAGTCTAGCCTGAGTTCGTGCGAGTACGACGATAGCCCTTCAGAGTCGTGTGGAGCCTCTATGGGCCCTTGGACATCGTACGGACAACATGTGCTCAGAAACTGTCTCGCGTTCCGTATCATCGTGTCGTGTACCCACAGTGTTTGATTCGCTAGTGTGACTAACTTGTTCGTAAATTATAATCTGATTTTAACTGCAAACTGTTTTTCTATTGCGCAATAACCAACAATACCCATAGTAAGCCCACAATGTCAAAATTTGGCTGATGATAACGAGCGAGACGTACCTTCTCCGTTATATATATGTTACTTTTGATATGTCAATTTTTATAATAATTAAAAGATATCAAAGACCAGAGTAAGTGACATTTAAGGGGTAGCTATCTACTTGCCACAAAATATTCAGAGCATTACAATTCAAGGGCCAATAAACAGAATCGTAAATGGAAACCTCATGTCTAGACAGTCTATTTTTGCAACAGTACCTAAGGTAAATGGAATTTTAATGGTTGCTCGTACATAATGTAAGCAATACATAATGTTTTTAGATACAACAACAGCAAATCAAACTCTCGGGAGCGCTCGAAAGTCTAGTATCGGTTTTTGACAAAATTACTTTATACATATACCTACCTTCTATCATACCTACTACATTAAAGTAACTCTGTATGTTACCTATTCACGCTTAAACCGCTAAACGGTTTTTCATCAAATTTGGCAAGTAGATACGAGTCGATGGCATCCTGGAAAGGCTACATACGTAAGCAACTTTTTGGCCCGGTACCTCAACGCGGGTGAAGCCACGGGCCGAAGCCAGCCATCTATATGTTATGTTCTGTTTGCATCACTCGCGAACGGCCGGATCGATTTGGCTATAATATTTCAAACGGTTCATAATAGTCAAAGAAACTCGGAAAATCTTCCTGGAAAATTTTCAAATTCGGGAATAACTAAACGTATTTTTTGTGTGAATTTTTGAAATTAAGACAACATATATGTCGGGTCAGCTAGTTACCAATAAAACACTCATTAATTCAAATCTCTTTGTACCTTGTTCGTGTCTGTGTGTCGTTTGGGTCATCGTTATTCAAAACAAACCACGACGACGACTAAAATTATCATTTTATAATAATCCTCTACAAGTTAAAGGAGAATTTATTTAATTTTCGTTCAGCCGGACGAGCGCTAATAAATTACGCAAAAGATTAATCTAATGCACTGAGTCCGCCATGATTTATTATGGGGGCAACAGGTGGGCTAATAAGGGTTAATATTGGAAAAATATAACCTCTTAATTTGAAATGTATTGTTGCAAACATGCGCCTGTGATGCTTTCAATGATAAACGTAATCGGGGGATTTACGATTATTAAATTGTTGCATTTTTTTTAAGTCAACTATAAAAATGGTTATTATTAAAGATGGTTAATGGTTGGTATTAAAGATGGTTAAAATATATACCTATAGTGGTTAAAATCTTATATTAAATTAACTAACAAACTACTAAAATAGAAATATGAAAATATAATTACCGATACTTATTATACTTTATTTTGGTTAGTATACTTTTGCCGCTTAAGATTCTAAAGTAACACGTAGGTTTGTTACTTTTGCGATAAACTAGCAGTTACGTCAGTTCTAAAAATAGTGTTACAACACGAAGGAAACCCCGTATTTTCTAATAAAAAAAACATGTTACTTCGTTGGCAGTTGTACCCAATTCGTATTATGGTCCCGTGAACCCAAAATTAATATAACAGAACAAAATTACCATCATCATCAGCCTTAGCAGCAGTCCACTGCTAGACACAGCCCTATCCAATCGCACGCCATTCATCTTGAAACCAAACACATATATTATATACAAGTATATAATAACAAATTAAAGAAAAAGGCAGAAGCTCATTGGGCATCAAAGAATTCGTCCGCATCGCTGTCAATGGGATAAGTGCCCAAAAAGCTGGTAGCATTACCACGTTAAACTAATTTAAATTAACAATCATCCCATATTCCCCAAACCTAGATCTCACCTGCATATTCCACTCCAAACATCTGCAAACTGTGCCAGCTTCTAAATCGATCAGCGAACCAGAACAGTCCCCAGGTATACTGCGCTCAATATTGTGTCAAGCCGAGCTCTGAATCCACACTACCGTGTCGTGTTATGCATTTAATAAAGCCGTAATACCTATGCTAATATCGTGTCACTTGGGCCACTAAGAAGGTGAGGCAGAATGCTTGGTTCGTGGGTATCTTTGTGCAATAGTCTTGCTGTAGATATTTCACGTATTTAGCCGGGGATTAGCTCGGTCGCCCAAAGGTTTACCTAATCATCAACCGAAAGACGTCCACTGCTGGATATACCTTCCCTAAGGTTTTACCAATGTATACCCAGTGATGTTGTTGTGTTATACCTTCCTTTATAGACTAATCAGTACACGTTCGATCTCTATTAGAAAGAGGTTTTTGTCCTACAGCATGATACTTTATTTAAATTAAAAAGTCAACATAATGCTCTGCAGGTTCCATCGGTTTTCAGCCTGTTCACCTATCTATCTTCCTTATACCCTAAAAAATTTTATATATAAAAAAAACAACCGACTTCCAAAAAAATACTACAAAGTGAAAAATAATTTTAATTTTGGAAGTCGGTGTCGTTGGTTCCGCATTTTGGTTTTTTGACACCGACTTCCGAAATTAAAATTATTTTTCACTTTGTAGTGTTTTTTTGGAAGTCTGTTGTTTTTTTTTATATATAAAATTTTTTATTTTTCACTTTTTAGTTATATCTACCCCAATCAACTTCATATAAACACTACTTGCTATGTAAATATCAGTGACAGGAAGCTGCATCTGCGTTTATAGGGTACAGACGTGATGTTATGTTGTGCGATTGCGTAATTATTATTATCATAAAAAAAAATTATAACCTTTGTAGTGAGTACAGGCGTGATATTATGTTGTGTGATGGTGTAAACAATGCTTAGATATGCTATAGCAACAATCGCGGTTAATCTGCTGTTATTTATTGAAGAGTTCCCCCGATTTCTACAAGATCCCATCATCAGATATTGAAATGGTGACAATGGGACCACACGGGAAGCACCAGCTTTCAAATAAAAAAAGAATCATGAAAATCGGTTCACCCAGTCGGTTATTATGAGGTAACAAACATAAAAAAAAAATAAAAAAAAAAAAAATACAGTCGAATTGATAACCTCCTTCTTTTTTTGAAGTCGGTTAAAAATTGATCCGGGTAACTCGTTGTTAGGTACGGCGACAAGTGAAATCACGGACTACCATTAGCACACTGTTTAATTTGAAGTATGAGAACACCGGGTCGGGACTCAGCCCGCACACCACTGTGCACACATACATGAAATTTGGTAGTACTAATTTTACACCCACACTGGACATACTGCGGTTCTTCATCACGCTGCTCCACTCGCGAGCTCGCAATATCCCAACGTGCCTATTTGTGTTCACGTGCGACGGCTCACGTGGCTACTCCCTAATACCAACACAACTTTGATTAGCTATAGATTCACCAAGTGTGCTACCAGCCAACATTCTCATATGTATTGGGTTTCGGCCTGCGTCACAGCAGCGGATGTAATTTCATGTTCATCTCTTTGCAAATATAGGTTTTTGTAAAAATAGGCTGACGGCACTGAGAAGGGAATTCTCGAGTAACTACAATATATTATTACGTCACCAGCACGAACCGACTATTTCTCTTTAAGCCATTGGCCATGTTTATTGCCTTTAAGACTTCAGAGGATTCCCTGTCAACGCCCCAATCTTCATTAAACCCAAGTTCAAAAACATTGCTTGTAACAAATCACAATAAAACCATCCACACTCCGCTGATTATTATTTTTCAACACCAAACAACAGAGTGAGCGTCAAACATTGCCATAAAAATCAGCCCGGGGCCCGGAGCCTAAACACGAAACTTTAACACAATTCTCTAAACAAGAAACGAAAACTTTCTGTTATTACTCTTCTTTATTTTATTATCAAAAATGTTTACGAGTCATTATTATACGAACTCCCGTCGTTTCGGGCCTTGATAAAGATAAATTTACTCAGCAATTGCTCCGATGATTAATGATCATGAACAACAGGTGAGCTTTTTATATTCCAGTCTCTAATCCTGCCTAGTTACCTACCTGTCCGTATTGTTTTAAATTCGCTCGGGAACGCGCCGTCACTCAGGATGACGCGTCTGTACACTATGACATTTTTTTTATATTTTCGGAAGTGAGTTTGATTAAAAAATCGTGTATCGTTACTGTTTTTGGCGGTGGATTGGGAATAAAATGGAATATTCGTTGTGTCGGTCGGACTGGTTTCCGGGAAATTGTTCAGTTGTGTTTTGTGGGGGATTTTAGTAACGTTGTGCCAAAGACGTGAAGTACACATAGCTCCATTAAGTGGTTAACCCCCTAAAAGACATGTGTGTTCAAATCTGTGAGAGACCCAAGTTGGTTTTTGTATGTTGCAAAAATATTTTATTCAAATTATGTATTGTTTTAGTGAATAAACAAGTTTAAGTTAGTATTTATTTCTTAAAAGTCTGTACTTAATATATTTTTTTATTTTTCAGTAAAAAGTTAATACTTTTAGTATTGCGTACAAGCACAGCAATGAGGGTTAACATTTAAGAGGAGTTATTCAACGTCTAAATAGACCGGAGGTTTCAAAACGGCTAGCCGTGCATAAGATTGGAGGTTCAAATGATCAAATCCTAGGCACGAATTGTCCTTTTAGTCATGCATTATATATTTTTTTTAATATAAAGTATTTTTCTATTTAGTTTTAGTAACATTTATAAAGATTTAAAAATCAAGAAAATCAAGAATATCGATTAGACAGAGACCTAAAGGTAAAGTGACTCGGACGATAGTAGATAACAATTTCATCGCAATTTATATGGGCTCGCTGGCTAGTTCGTTAAACTGCCGGTATGAGTATGACGACGTTCGGTGATGCGATGGTTCGAATCCAAGTCGAAACAATGAACTCTTTTTGGAAAATTCTTAGATTATTCGTAAAGAATTCAATGTTGTAGCAGTGTAACATTTTAAAACTTGAGGGGTTAGCACATACTGACGCTGTGTGTACGTCATAGGCGGATAAAAGCTTGGGAATTACTGATGACTAAAGGGTGCGTTTTGGCGATCTGAAGGCAGCCGTTTTGATGAAAACTTTTTTTATCATTTCTCTATCATTGTTGTGTCGCCTGTGCCTCCGGTTTACTTTGAAAAGAAAGAAAAATGTTATAATTTAACTCAAATGTATGATGGTGACCTAAAACATTATAAATCCATAATTACGAGTACAAAACAGAAATAGTTGGTAGCTGCACGTCGTGACTGTAACAAGAGGCTTCTCAACAACAAGAGGTCAGTATGGTATCACGCTCTAAAAGTGTAGAAGACCCTCGGCATAGCGCTAATTTTCAGTGGTCACTTGACGTACGGAAACCAAGACAAAACGGAACGGACGGAATTTTAGTCAGATGCAGTCCACTTCCATTTCCTAATGCCACAGCAATTCCCAACAGTCCCGTCTAGCCCCCAAAAATATTAACCATAACCTACTTTACTTTAAGTCAAAATCCTTATAAAACGCCATGGCAGGGCCCGCGATAGTGCACAGCCAGGAACAGAATGTTAACGCGGGTGTGTGATGTGCCAATGAATAAACGATTCCGGTCGGTTTATGCGATACCCTTGTGTTATGGCCCCCATGGCTCTCGCTCGCTTTATAAACATGCACGTTATTTTGTTGTTACGGGTTTTAGAGCAGAATTATGGGGTATTAAGGGGGCCTTTGTTGAAATTATTTAGGCTAATGTTATGGGAGATAGGAAAAATTGAATGGTCGTTAAGTTTAATCACGGGTGTGTGATAAGAGCCTGTTGAAAGGTCGTGCTGATTCAGTTTTCATTTAATGACTATAGCAACTCATAATGATCTACTGATTGATAGATTCTTTGCGTTATTATAATACGAGTAGATGGTTCTCGCCAGAAAACCTCGACAAAGTGATATTTTTAGCAGCGATAACGTTGATGGAAGAGTCTAAAACGTATGAGAGTGACATAAGCTACCGAACAGCTTATGTCAATCCTACACCCTAGCTGTGTAGCACATTATCAATCACAATATGAATCATTTTGAAGGATATTGCTCATCCATTGCTTCATATGTTCGTAAAAATAAAAAAATTGTATGCTCAACAACGTAAATAACGCAATGAATGTTGTTGAACTGTCAAAATGAAAGCCATTATTACTGTTAGTGCGTTACGCAATTACCCCGCTGTTGAAAGATGTTGTAGGAATACGAAATGTTTTGAAAGCGATTTCCAAGGCAGCTTAACTACTTAAGTAAGGGTTTAACAACCACTGCAAGAAAACCACCGTAGGCGAAATGGCTGATGACCCTAGTAACTGCATATATATACAACGAAACAGCTTTCTCCCATGGAGTAAGTAGTCGGAAACTACAGAACACCACGTGCTACGACCCTAACAAACAGCCGGTTGATTCTGTAAAAACCTCACCGTGAAATCATAAGTGAAGTGAGCTTCGAGTGAGCAGTCAATAGTGTTAATCCTTAATAACAGCTCACTTCCCGCTCACTTCGCCTAAGTTCTCACGGTGGGATTTCTACAGAATAGCACTGCTAGTTCTGCTTTAGTGAAGTCACTATCACCCATTCATTGCTACTCAAGTTATACTGGCTTGCAATAGTCATAAGTTTCTATCTCATTTTGATCTAAACAATAGTATTTTGCACAAAGTGAACGTCTAGAAGACGTAGTCTCGCTGAAATAGGTTATGTAAATGCAAAGAATATAAGTTCATATCAACATCGGCGATGCAGGCCGCCAGGTTGCGGAGGAAACATACTGGTGCATATTGTGTCGAGAAACGCAGTGACAATTGGCATAGTGAAAGCCAATTATTTTCCGACTCAATTTCTCAATTAGACTCTCTTGAAAATCCTGGTAATATTTTTGGCATTACTCTTTATTTATTACTAGCGACCCGCCCCGGCTTCGCACGGGTGCAATGCTGATCACTATCACTACATAGTATAAAACAAAGTCGCTTCCCGCTGTCTGTCTGTCTCTATGTATGCTTAGAACTTTAAAACTACGCAACGGATTTTGATGCAGTTTTTTTTAATAGATAGAATGATTCAAGAGGAAGGTTTATATGTATATAATACATGCATAATATAGTAGAAAAACACAGATAATTTTAGAGCCACTATTTCTCTTAAAAAGTATAGGATAAAAAATGGTTATTGTGGGTTATCCCTAAGAGATAGACATATGCCATTGCGGACTTTTTTGTAGACCTTTTTAAGGTGTACAATACTGTAGTACATTATTTTGATCTATCTCGTAGGGTTAAGCCAGCGTTTGCAATGTAAGCGCAAAAAATGTGATTATTTACGACATCACATTGGAAACCTCTAAAATGATCAGTGTTTCTCTACTATATTATGCATGTATTATACATATAAACCTTCCTCTTTAATTACTCTATCTATTAAAAAAAACCGCATCAAAATCCGTTGCGTAGTTTTAAAGATCTAAGCATACATAGGGACAGACAGCGGGAAGCGACTTTGTTTTATACTATGTAGTGATTAGACTGGATTTATAGTTCTATACAGGGTGGGAGGGCATCGACACGCAAACACCACCACCACCATTGGGTTGAGTACATAGTTCTGAGCCCCCTGCCTTGAAATTTTTCGTCGGTTATAAAAAAAAAATATGTTTTTCCATATATTTGACCTCGTAGGTATTGAACAGACGCCAGCACATCAAGCTACTACAATCTGTCAAATTTCTTTAATAGCTTTTCAACTTTATCGCTAAAGCATAAGGTTCAAAGTTGATTGGAAAAATCTGTCAGTTTCGGGTAGCTTGATGTGCTTGCTGGCGTCTGTACTTTTCTATGAAACAGACGAGTTTTTTTTTTTTATAACCGACCAAAAATTTCTACGATAATCATGAAGATTAAAATAATGAGCTGAATTCATGGTTTCCGTTTGCGTGTGGAGGTCCCTGCCACCTTATATGTAAAAAACACTAATAATAATGTTTTTTTGTATACTACTTTTTTAGACGTCTTTCGACTGAATGATACTACTACTCTGATGATTCTAAGCTGGTAGTTAGGTTCTGACCAGACGCAATTTACATAACGTTCGACACACTCAGAAAAAGAAACATACGCCCATATTTTTATGAAAATAACTCAAAGTAAGAGATGAGAAGATGAGTCGGTCCCTATAAAACGGCCAGTGGCCAACCAAGATACTAAAACAAACATATTACTAACAAAAACCCCAATTACACGTACACTCTACCTGGGAATCAAACCCAAGTTTATTAGCATGGCGGTAACGAGACGACCTCTATAAAACACGCGTTAAAACATAATTTATATGAAGCTAGTACAAAAGGCCAATCTTGCTGCGCCTACATATTTGAATAAACCCAGCTCTTTCATTATACGCAAACGCAAATTAATGACAAATATTCTTGTACTGAATTGTTATATTGATAACTTTGTATTTACACGAATAAATAGGATTGGGATAAACTTGATTACTAATGTAACAAAAGTTTATTTTAAACTAGCTTTTGTCCGCTGTTTCGAAATTATCCCAAGGGAATATACTACGGAGATAAAAAGAATCATAATTACGTCATAACCCAGGTTATAGCCCGTCCGTGTACCATCCATCGGGTAACAGACAGAGAGGCAGAGTAACTTTTGCATTTTTAATATTGAGAGTATAGAAAGATGGATGCCCACGCGTTCTTTTTTAGAATAAATAAAGAATCTCTAACCCCACGTCCCGAAAACCTAATCAGGTTTTCTGACGAAAAAAAACATTGTGAAATCTCAAGATGTTTTTTTTTCAACGGACGACCTTCCTAGGCTTTTGACGACAGACTGCTTACTGCAAGAGATGTACATTAGGCATCTACCTACCTTTGTTCTGTTCTAAGAATAACTGATGAAAATGTTGACAAATGAATCAGAAAACTTACCTGTGAATGCCAATTTGTAGTACCACTTACAAATTAAGAATAAGAATAAATTTATTTAGCTAAGTTTACATTCGAGTAGATTGAATTCCTAGACCTCACACTAGGATTCCCTGTGTTGTGAGATCCAGGCTCCTTCGTTCCGTTAACAATTTTATGTACATTTTTAAAACATAAAATAGGCATAAAAGCAGTGTAAGTATACGTGGTGGTGTGATTTGCGTCAGTTGTGTTGGTGTTGTAATAGAGTGTCTGTATCACGGAGGTCTGTATGCTATAGGTACGTATGTAAGCGAGGGTACTTATGTATTTGTGAATTGATAATCTGTTTGAGTTTTTACTTATAATACAAAACTTTCCGTCATATTGTAGTACAGTGTAAGAAGCCATAAATTTGCTAGCGTCACTCTGCATTTTTTTGTCTTAGTTTAAAAAAATAAATGAATGAATATGTGAGGTCCCATAAAACCGTAAGACGTTCTGCTGATGGTTTTGCGGCATCGGAATTTATCCCAATTTACTCTTCGACTTGAAATGACACAATTGCTCAAGGCAGTTTTATGAAATCGTAGGGTGACAGACAGTGTGTAAAGCTGTCTAACCCTAAAAACTCCCACTTCAGTACAGAGTTTATTCGCGGAGTGCCGGCACGCCCGTCAACAGGCAACTTTTAGTAGAGCAAACATTGAGTACTTGAATTTGTTTATTTTAATACTAAAACCCGAAATTTTAATATCAAATTACCTTAAAGATGTTTTTCATTTGACAATTGAGGTTCATTTTGTATCCTAGATTGTCATCGATGTTTTCTCAATTACAATTTAAGAATGTTATTTAAACAATAAATGTTGTAAAATGTGGTGAAATAAAATTGAAACCTTCAAAATATACGAATGTGTTATAGATTCCTTTTAGTGAGTGATTGCTTAAGAATCTAACCTCAACGGGTTTCTTTACAATATCATCAGATACTTTTTGAACGCACATTACCAAGGACCTGCCACAACTTCTCCACCGTATGTGGGTGTCCTTCAGCTCGGCACTTGTGCCGCGGCGTCTCTTGGCAAAGCACCACTATAGTTCTTCTCAAATTGTGATTTATTCTCGACAAATGTCGAAATAAACCGTCGCCGCTGTTTTATATTGCAGCCCCGTGTGCGTCTTTTATTTACATCGCACTTATAAAGATTCGAGAGTTTTTAGACCACCGCGAGGTTAGGAAATATATATTATATACCTTCTATAATACTACATGGTGTAGTATAAGAAATTCAAGTAAAATAGAATAGTAACTGCGTAACATAACTAAGTAATAGAAAATCTGACAAGAGGCATTTCAGTCTCATACCGACGCCGAAGTGAAAAGTTTCAAATAAATAAAAATGTTTATTGGACACAAGATAAATTCTTTTTTTTTTAGATTAAATTAAATAAAAATACATTATATAATACGTTTTAACTGAGGGTATTATAAAAGGTACCAATCTTGCATTTTATTTGCATTGACTTGAATATTTACGGTCACGACGTAATAAAAATTTTAAAGCACATTTTATTTCTCGTAAAAATGACTTTTGCTGTTCATTATATCCAAACAATGAAATTACAGGCCTGATTGGATTCATTTTTGGTCGTAAATTGGTAAAATATAAAAATATTTTTGTAAATCTTTTCCTATCCATGTCTCATATGCCTGAAATACTTATATTTAAGTATATAACGGCGCAGAATAGCCTTTATCAGAAGTGTTCATCGTATTATTAGTGTGGTTCAGCGGCTTAAATAATCCTCAGGATTGTGCCGAAACATAGCAGTTGGTCGTGGACGTGGTACGACAACAGCTCCTCCGACATCTTCAGTCATAAGAAGACAGCCGCCGCAACCATCGATGCGATGCCCTGCTAGTGACAGTAACCAGCCTCTTCTGTGGTTTCAGTAACTTCGTCACAAAAGTACACAGCGTCACTTGCTGCGGCTTTAACGCCTCTTGTTAGATTTTATAGGATCATCATCTCAAACCCTCAACCACCGTAGTCCTGCATATGAAGTCGATCTTATAAAGCGCAAACATTTTTTTTTTTTCAAAATGTGTTCCAAATACCAATCATTACTTACTAGACGTAGTCGAACTTTAATGGCAATTTTATACATCCTTAAAACCAAATTCGTCAAACATGCTTGCTGGCAGAAAAGGTATGATGGGTAGTTTTGACGTTCGAAAATTGCTGATTCTCAGCCTAGTTTGAATAAATGACTTTTGATTTGATTTTGATTTTGAGTAGTTCCCCAGGCGACTTTCTTAACAAGACACTCCTTCACCAAGCACATAAACTGTACTACTAAAAATTCCAACAAACACTATTCCACTACCCAGCACGGAATTACCCGTTGAGAGTATATACTGTTAATATCACAAACATTGTGTGCCGTATCCTACCCCAATTATGGGCAGCATCACGCTCATATATATTTCAGTATTTACTCGCGGGAAACAAAGCGGATTTCCCTAGAATAAAGCTAATAATACCGAAGTATCGGTGAGGAGTGCGTGGAAGAAGCGGCGAGCGGATTTTAGGAGTACAGGAATTAGGGCAGTAGTATTTATGTTCTTGCCTAGGAGGATAAAAATATAATAATAATAATTTATTGGCATAAAAATGTGTACAAACAAAGTGAAGCTCTGAGTCCTGCGCTAGGTAACAATACCTGTGTTACAGGAGCCTGTGTCTTCTCCCAATCAGTAGCTTCTGGGTTTTATGCAATATATTAGGTTGTCTCATAAATTATTGCCAGCTAAAAACAAATTATTATTAATATTTTTTTATTAATAAAAAATACATTTAATCAAATATATAGTCTCCCTCGTTATCAACAACAGTCAGCCATCTACTGGGCAAAATTTGAATACCCTTCTCCCAAAATGAGGCAGGCTGGGACTCGAAAAAATTTTCAAGTTCAATTTTAATACTTCCAGATTTTTCGAATTTTTTTCCTAGTAAATAAAATTTAAGAGCTCGAGCTCGAAATAAATGAAAGTCTGAAGGCGCAAGATCGGGCTATACGGTGGATGTGGAACAGTCAGCCATCCTAGCTTCTCCAGCTGTTTATGTGTTAACTTGGCGCAATGAGGTCGTGCGTTGTCATGCAAAAGTTGGACTCCAAGTCGTTTTGGCCGCTTAATTTTTAACATCTCTGCTAGTTTTCGAAGCTGCTGCGTATACAGATTGACGTTAATAGTCTGATGAGATTCGAGGAGTTCCCTGAAAATCATTCCTTGCTAATCCCAGAAAACAGACAACATAATCTTACGACCGTGTTCATCAAGTTTAGGCTGGGCTGGTGGGTTTTCCCCGCGAGGAATCCAATAGGCATGACGCGTGTTAGTTTCATAATGTATCCAGCTCTCGTCACGTGTAATAATGTCCTTGAGAAAGTCTCGTCTGTGCGGACGAAGTAACAAACTTTGACAAATGGCCACACGAACGGCCCGGTCAAGGTCCGTTAACGCATGAAGTGTCCAACGTGACATCACTTTGCGATATCCCATCGATTTGAGATAACGATCTATAGTCGCATGGAATTGTCCAAGCGCCTTCTCTAAATCGCGCGTACTATAGTCTAGATGTAGCTCAAGTTCGTGAAGCAAAGCATCTTCATCGAAGCTGGTGGATCGGCCTGGGCGAGGTTGATCTTCGCAGCTTATATCACCGGTGGCAAAACGCTTGTACCAGAAACGAACAGTCCAATCGCTAGTAGTACTCGGTCCAAATGCAGTGTTAATCTAAGTGCAGTGTTAATTTAAGTGGATGCTCATATAGCATAATAGCTCGCAGTTGACGCTGATCCATTGTCACTAAAGAATAATTATTGCGTTGCGTTCGCGCCTATTTATACCCTCACCATAAAAGATACTCATCCTTACTAGAAAGATCTAGAACTTTCTTGAATTCGCTTTGGTTTAAATACGAGAAAATTTGAGAAAAATAAAATATGGCAAGAACTTATGAGACAACCTAATGCATCGTTTATATTTACGACAAACAAAAATAGTAATTAAAATAGCTGTATAGTTGTTACATTATTAAATTTAATTTTTAAATGTGTGATTGAAATAGTTTTTAAATACATGACAAAAAAGAGCAGTAAAAATTATGATAAGAATTGATTTATCATTTTGTCGTTAAACATGTCTTTGAGTGTGAGTGTGAAGAGTAGTGAGTTTTTATGTTTGGAGTATGGTGGTGTGAGTGGAGGTTGGTGAGAGGGTGTGTACGTGGGTAATGTGTGATCTTGTTGAACTTATATAATTAAATATATACCTATTAATATGGATTCTGTTTCACTGTATTCTTGTGTCATTAGCCATGACTTAGGTTTAGTTTTAGCTTCCCTTATTGTAAGAGGATTAATATTTAGAGCACTGTTTATTTTATTAGAAAAGTGACTTGATAAATACAGGCGCTGCCTTCTAGCAGCTGCGGTGTCAAATTTAACAGATGGGTAAACGTTCCTTATAGTACGCTTACCTAAAATTTCCTTGTTCAGTGGTGTGACCAGATGCTGTTTGGTAACTATATGCAAAACATACATTTGCCGTACTGTGAGAACTTGACACTTGGCATACAAAGTTGTGGTGGAGAATCTAAAAGGTCAAAACGGCATTACTTTAAGCACAGATCGCTGGGCCCTTTCCAGTCGGAGCATGTATGTTTTGCATGCCCCACCCAAGACACCAATGCAAAACCCGATCACTGACTGAACCAGTGTGTAATATACCGTGCGTAGCTCAAAATCCGCGACATGTCGAAGTGTCTTGAATACCGATATGAGTTTTCTAATTCTCGCAGTGCAAATAATATATACTTTGGATAAACTTCGAATATTAAAAGATAATACTAACCCGTTTAGTCGACACATACAATAAGTTATTTTGTGCAATTGATATATTATTTGTAAGCCGACATAATATCTTTAGAACTGACATAATCAAAATTTTGAAGGATCAACAGTAGCTTGTAATGTTTTTACACATCCTGGCTACAATTAACGTTTGCTTATCATTTTGTCTTAGTGTAAGTAGAAAATGTAGTGGGTAGTATATTTGTTGAGTCATATGTTTAAGACACTTTGCAAATTTTTAGTATACTACTGTTTGTATTCCCTATAAAAAATAATAAGAAAAAAATTAGCAAACTAAAACATGGCGTTGTAAAATTCCTCCGCATGGCCGTCGACTGGTGTGTGTCCCAAGAGACTGGCGGCATTGCCACGTTGTATGGCAATGGCAATGCTTAGCCTCTGGCCAAGGCCAGCCCAGCCCGCCCAGTCTTTGCTTGCCCAGCCAGTCACGAGAAGTGTCGACCAGCCGTTTGGAGATTATTACCTTACCTATAAGTTTAATCTGATCTTTTGAAAAAAGCATCTTTCTTTTTCCACAAGTTATAATAATAATGTTTCGTAAAGAGACTTATTCAAATAATTATCAACCGTAATATAGTAAATTAACCGTAATATACTCGTAGTAAATTTAAGTTATGCTATGTTCGTGAGTTTACGTTATACTTTTTTTTTTAAGATGTAGCACCCGCCCGCTTCCTCCAGTCCCTTGACCCCCGCGGACCTCCCAGTCGTCAATCCCGAGCGCCCGAGGCAAGGACTCGTTGTTAACTATGACAAACACAATTACCCACTACACACAACACAGCTCACCACTACACACAACACAGCTCGCCCATACACACAGAACGCAGGACATCACTTACGAGAGCTACAAGTGATTACGGTCACCACCAATCACTTGATGAGACCCTGGTTTAGAGTTAGACCTGGTTGGGATCTTGTATAATCCTGTTGGAAATATTTCTAGGTCTTTGAGGGTTAAAGGTCAACTTTTGTTGTTAAAGTTGGTATTTCGTGTATAAATAAGGCACGAAAACTTTGAGAGTGGGTGTAAAGGAAAAAATGGAAATAAAAATGTAGGTAAGGTTTTGTCCTTCAATATGCTCGTACCTACATCGTTACACGAGTACTAAAATCTATCAGATTGCATCGGCACAATTCATTGCACTTGACTCCAAACCGGTAGTTTGAGAACATTCATTGAATAAACCCGGAGAATGCATAACCTCCTCCTTTTTGGAATCAGTTCAAAAAAAAAACTTCCTCCCCACAACTCCTTCGCCAAACATCTACCTATGTATAACCTCACTAATAATATTACCCGAAAACGTTCCATATCACAACTATATGAGGAGTACACCGGCGGAATTCCGAGCAGCCGGAATGATGCGGGAAGAAAATAATGTATACGCCCAATTAGTGTAACGTACGGTTATCCCGGTCCATTCGGTACATAGCAATGAGCTATCCGTTACTTTATTTGCCCAGTTCTGATGATGAATATGTTTGGGGCAGATTGGGGGAATTGCAACGGTTCTAGGATTAATAGAATCATTGTGTTATGTAAAAATAAGGAGGTATATTTGGTATTAACTCTACAGGATACATTTTTAACCAGTGCGCAACTTTAACCGTGAATTCAGCATGGACTGGCGTCATCCCCTAGTGTCGAAATCTTACGACGGTTATAAAAAAATCCGCTGTCAAAATGTATTGAACAACTAACATTTTGACAGCGGATTTTTTTTATAACCGTCGTAAGATTTCTACGGTAACGGTTCTAGTATCATATTATGCTGAATTCACGATTACAGTTTGCGCACTGGTTAAAACTGTATCCTGTATTTTCAAATAAATTGTTTGTTTTTTTTTTTGTTTTCGTAAGGTACTGTCAGCATGTTCTTAATTGCTCATCAAGACCATCGTTCGTCTTGTCTTGTGTCTTTCTTGAAACTGAGACATCCTAAAAATACTAACATGTTCAGTGACAACTTTTGTTCTCACGCCCTGTATTTCGCTTTTTTGAATAATATTTTGATTTTTACGCAAACATCCAAACAGCCCTAAAGAAGGACCGCCTTTCCATCAAAACTAAATCCTAAGCGAAGCATTAGCGACACAACAAACCCAGCTAGTCAGCAAAACGTCCGAACACACGTAATCCGCTAACCCCCAAATAAATAACGCATAAAGGTGGGATCGTGACGGCGGCCACATTCCTCATAATCCTGGGTTATCTTTATGAAAACTATCCGCTGTCTGCCATCAGTATGCTGCGGTCGACGCCAACCAATCCGTCAGCGGCGCGGCACGTGATGCGAATCGCTTCGTGGGACAACGAGGTAGGGAGAATGGAAATGCTATCATTTTGTGTTCTGATCATTTGAGTACTTCGTTAACTAAGCGTTCGTCCGGCGCTTCCAGGGCAGTCAGCCGGCTACCAACCCGCCGACTGGCTCATCTTTTTCCTGAAACAATTTTTTCCTATTCCTCGTCACAAAAAAGGCATGATAAAAAGTAGGTATCCATCGATCCGTCTATTCTTTACAGTATAAAAGTTGTAGAAATGTAAAATAAAACATAGTAAATTCAATCGCCAAGCAAACGCCACTCATGTTTTTATGAAAGTATTTCCTATTTCTTTTTATAACGGGCCAGGTTATCGATATTGTTGCCTTCAATTGGCAATTTATTGGAATTTAGTCTACACACATTTTGCAGGCTGTCTTAGGAGTTTGAATAATTTGAAAATATTGTGAAAAAAGTGCTTATATGTGGCCAAACTCACAGACACGGAACCACTTCCAGTAATATTATACATTCAGTATGCACATCTACGCTGTTATGAAATGTTACGAACACACAATCGTTATCCTTTGCTATTGACTTAGATTCAATGACGTCATTGGCTGGACATGCCAGCCTTTCGCTACATCTACCAATTTACACTTTATTTGATTTTTAGGGATCCGTAAAATAATAATACAAAAAAACAACCGACTTCCAAAAAAAACACTACAAAATGAAAAATAACTTTAATTTTGGAAGTTGGTGTCGGTTCCGCATTTTCGTTTTTTGACACCGACTTACGAAACTAAAATTATTTTTCATTTTGTAGTGTTTTTTGGATGTTGGTTGTTTTTTTTTTTATAAAAATGTTTTTATTTTTCACTTTTTAGTTATACCCCAAACAAATTCATATATGCTATGTAAATATCAGTGACAGGAAGCTGCATCTGCGTTTTTAGGGTACAGACGTGATGTTATGGTGTGCGATTGCGTAAACAATGCATACATATGCGATCTTTATGAGATTTAAATGGGACTATTTCGGAATAAACCTCTATCGAACAAAAAATAATTTTGCAAATCCGTCCATATTATGACAGAGTTATGCCCGAACATACATAAAAATCACTACATAGTATAAAACAAAGTCGCTTCCCGCTGTCTGTCCCTATGTATGCTTAAATCTTTAAAACGACGCAACGGATTTTGATGCGGTTTTTTTTAATAGATAGAGTAATTCAAGAGGAAGGTTTATATGTATAATACATGCATAATATAGTAGAGAAACACTGATCATTTTAGGGGTTTCTAATGTGATGTCGTAAATAAACACATTTTTTTTGCGCTTACATTGCAAACGCTGGCTTAACCCTACGAGATAGATCAAAATAATGTACTACAGTATTGTACACCTTAAAAAGGTCTACAAAAAAGTCCGCGATGGCATATGTCTATCTCTTAGGTATAACCCACAATAACCATTTTTATCCTATACTTTTTAAGAGAAATAATGGCTCTAAAATTATCAGTGTTTCTCTACTATATTATGCATGTATTATATGCATATAAACCTTCCTCTTGAATCACTCTATCTATTAAAAAAAACCGCATCAAAATCCGTTGCTTATTTTTAAAGTTCTAAGCATACATAGAGACAGACAGACAGCGGGAAGCGACTTTGTTTTATACTATGTAGTGATAGTGATCAGCATTGCACCCGTGCGAAGCCGGGGCGGGTCGCTAGTAAAAAATAAAATAAAAAAACATACGAATTGATAGCCTCCTCCTTTTTGAAGTCGGTTAAAAATAGCTTGTTTTGTTAAATCGTTTATTTTTTTTCTTTTCGGCTGACTACGCTACTTGCGAGTTGCCTCATTTTGACTTGATGTCACTACTGCTTAAGCACGTCCGAGGGCTTTCTAAAGCTTTGCCAATCTTCAATTGTAAGAAATAGTGTATCACTAAACATTAATTATATTATTACTTTGCTAAACCAAAATTACAGATAACATATACTAAATAAAGAATAAATGGAGAGCAGTGGTGTCCTACTGGTAGCGGCCCCGACTTACGAGGTGTTGGTCGTGGGTTCGAACCCAAGCAGGCGTTTTATTTTTGTAATCTTATTCATTACCACTGCTCTCAAAACCTTGATGGAAAACATCGTGAGGAAACCAGCATGTCCTGGAACCGAAAATTCGAAGATATGTGACATCTAGCAAACCGCACTGGACCCGCGTGGTGATTATGGCCCACTCCCTCTCACAGAGATTGAAGCTATGTCCCAGCAGTGACAACGTTATAGGCTGATTAAGATATACTAACATCATGTTGACAAAAAAAAGTTTGATCGCAGCTGTCATTTTGTTCCAGCAAATTAAAAATTAGAGTTTATGCTATAATTATGTTATTTTGTGTGCAAATTCAGATACAAGTTACTTGTTCATGAATAAATGACTATGACTATGACTATGTTTAGGATCTTTGGGCGCTCGAATGACGTTGACAGGGGCCGCTGTTGGCAAACATTTTGTGAAATGTATTGAAAAACAAGATGGCGGCGTTAGTTCCCATTTTGGCCACGCGCCAAAAGATCTCGGACAGACTATATATTATGTGCATTATGCCGTACTACGAGTATAGAGCGAACCATCGTTCTCTCTACAAACCCACCTACTTGATTATTAAATTCATATTACCTACACCCGATTGACCTTCTATAGCCACGTGTATGTAAAGTTTACTTTAACTTAAGTAATTGATAGCTGTCTGCAGTATTACATTTGCTTGGCTCGGCTCAACTTAAACATAGGGAGTGCCCTTTCCATGCTCCTGTTAGTTATATATTCATCCTTCGTCTCAGCTGCTCACTTTGATCTATGTACTGGAGCCAATCTAGGATTAGACTTTGTTTGTATTGTATTAAGTAGGTAGGCGGGTCATTTTATTGATACCAGGTTTATGGAGAGATGTATATGTTGTAGGTATATAAGCAAACAGGCTGATGGCTTATATACTTATATACCAGCGCACACCGGTTTTAGGTAAGCTTCATCCCATCATCCTTAGGTAGGCTTATAGGATTTTCAATGACCAACAACGATACAGACTTTTTTTACTTTATTCCATAATCTGATACACAACCTCTTACTGGAATAATCTACGGTTACACCAGAATTCCAGACAAATATACAACAATCATGGAGGTATAAAGCTGGATAAATAATATTAATAATATAATATTCACAACTTTTCACACAATATTCAAATCGTCCCATAGAACGTGTAACGTTAAATGCGCAAAACCTGAAAATAGTTTGATCAGAATAACGAGCAGAATCCATTGAACCACTTTTTAATATAGGTCACATATTTCAAAAAATCTTCATTAAAAACGTTGCCGTGTCTATTTATTAATAGGTCAAGCCATCGCGGGTGGCGCAGCGGCCCGGTGACGACTCCTCCTTCGATAGAGCGTCGTCGCAGACGCAAGAAACGATCAGAATTGCCAGTAAAACTAAAACAGCACATAAAACCTCTACAATTTGTTTAATGATTTATTTTCTCTCTGAAAAAGGTCAATTGAATTAAAAATCAGTTGGGGTGTCTCAGGTTTTGCGCATTTAACGTTCCACGTTGTATATGTAGTAGCGTCACACGTTTAGCAAAATACCTTTACGTTCATATCGGTTTTCTACTTTCTATTTCTTCTTTATTTACCCTGTGTCATAAATACACCTTGCGAAACATATACAAAACTTATTAACGTCTCAAACGATAAGAACAAAATAAAGTACATAATATAAAGTTGAAGTTTGAAAGATTGAATCTTTTCTGAGAGAAACGGCTTCTTTTATACGAGTACAACTTACACGCCAAATACGACCCTTAGGGGCACTAGGACATAACCTAGCGTCTTCTGGGGACTAGTAACGACAGATATAACACGTGTACACGTATGTATACACGGTATTATGGTAATATTAAGAGTCTCATAATTGGCGACGAGAGTTGGAACATTGGAAAAAACATGAAAGTAAATAATAATTGTCAAAAATAAGATTTCCCTTAAATAAAACACCTGTCAATATTTAGGTCTAAGTAAAAAGTTGATAACAGTGTTCAAAATCCTTCTTTGCTTTGAAATATTTTGTTGAACTTATTGCAATCACAAAGCGATGCCTCACAAAATTCCCGAGGGAACATAGTCTAGTGAAATACTGTAAATTCACAGTACGTAGGATAGTGAACCGGCGTGTTTTTCTGTTGGCGTACATTTACGTAAACTAAAAACAATTGCCAACACAACATTCCCTCGCCACCAAACCGCAGATCTATCACAACAAGGGCTTTAGCAATAAAACCCGACTGGAAACATCTATATTTTGAAGACATAAAACTCATATTTGAGCATCTGGCTGTTCCTGCCTCAATATCTCAGCGGCAGGACCGAATACTTGGTGTTTTTCTCCCTTTTTTCCAATTTCCCGGGGCGTGCTCGCAGTACCGTATTTATTATTATTTGTTTTCAATTGCAAAGTAATCTGCGGACTGCAGATGGCGTAAGATGAGAGTCGCGTGCTCAGTGCCGGCTGGGGCGGGAATGCGCCGCGCCATTTTGTAATGTCTCCGGATCGCGATCGAGATTTGCGTGAGCTCCCGATAGTGTAAGGTAGCGGTCGCGTGTGGTATTAGCGGTGTGCTGTTTGTTTGAGGTTACGTTATATCAACTGTTACTGTCTTGTGCTATTTTCGGTTGACACGACCTACTAACTAGTCTATTAACTGAGACATGTAAACCGAAAATACTAAGGCCGTGCAGCTGTTGCTACACAGTCTTTGTTGTGATTCAAACTCAAACTCAACGCATTTATTTCAATTAACCCAATCACAGACACTTTGAGGGGCTCGTGGCTAAGTGACATCAGCCGCACGGATAGATCGATCAGGTTAAGCTACGCTTGCCACGGTCGTTCCGTGGATGGATGGCCATCTTTACATACCGAAACCCCTCCGTGCCTCGGAAAGCACGTTAAGCCGTTGGTCCCGGCTGTCATTCTTGGATCTTTGACAGTCGTTACGAGTCGTCAGAAGCCCGAAAGTCTGATAACCAGTCTTACCAAGGGCATTAGGATATAATACCCAGTTACTGGGTATCGTGTTACCCAGGAACTATGATTTTTCCACTCTTGAGGGATACGGCACTGTTTCTCTTTACTACAGGCTATTATGTAGCCTATCTAAGAGGACAGTACCCCAACCATTTATGTTGTATACCAGTGTTCATTTGTAAAGTGCAACTGTTTTTTTTTTTGTATTTACTGCAACACCTTTTATGCAATAAAGTTTTTAAATACTAAAAACAAAAAAAAATATATATTAAAAATTCGATTAACACCCAATTTTGAAACATTTCAATAATTTGTAAGTTCGACCTTTGCCAGCATTATTGACTGTTTCATCGGCACCTCTAACTAATCTCTCTGGATAGCTGCTTAAATGAAGATTCCTTCTCCGTAATTTACACGCTTAATGCCATACAAAAATTTTAAGATAACGGGTGTCAAAGTTCTTGTACGACTACGACTTTTTAAAATTCTTGTTTTCATCAACTCATTATAGTTTTATATTCACGAACCAGTTCCAAGCCGCTTTACTAAATTGTATTGTCTCACGTCTTCGTGAACAAATAGCTTATTATGTCAGGCGCGATTACAGAACTGTTCGGAGCAATTTTGAGGAAACTCTCAATTACTTTGTTAGGCGATGTCATTTTATGTGCTGTGAGGTGTAATCAATCCATTCGTTGAGCAAGAAAATTGTGTTTACATGTAGTTTTGGAGTCTGGCTTGAAAATTGAGAATCTTGTGTCAGTAGATACATAAGTACCTACCAAAAGTATTGAGCCAGGACCCTTAACTGAGCGAAGAGGACTAAAGAATATGTGAAGAAGTCATTATTTTCACAATAAAATGAGCTTCGTAGAACCTGAAAGTTACTAACTTGAGGCCTCCAAACTTTCTTGTATGGTCTAACTTTCGGGCTCATATTTCATAACTCATTTTATTGTAGAAATATTGACATGTAAGCATTCTCCAAGTATGTAAAGTAGGCTGAGTAGATTTTATATAAGATTTCGATTTTAAATAGCAATCATTGTAACGTGACTCCTTTTTGTTCAAGTTCTGAATAAACACACGTATTTGATGTCTGGAGCCTACCTTAAGGCTATTTTGCAGGAACAATTATTGTTGTACACTCAATCGAATGTGTTTAGTAACAATTTGACATTACCAGCGCCTTTATTATTACGTACGTATTACGTAGCAGCCCTTACTGCAGTATTACTACTGACTTGCTGTTGACCTTACACTCGCAGAAATATACCACATTACCTATGTATTGGGAACTAGTATTGCAAAAAGTGCAAGAATGCCATCTGTTAATTTAAGTATTTCCTTTGATTTTTCAACGAGGTATGTAGATATTTTAACCAATTAAATATTTGCTTTATTCCGACAATGCTGTAAATCCATATTTAAAAGATGGTTCTGTACAATACAGCTAATAAATAAACGTTGTCCATTCCATTCGGAAATATAAATTGACAACGTTTTAACGTAACAGTGATTATTTTGCAGATTGTCATATTTATAACAAGCTATGTGGTTTCTCTTTATTATCTGTGGAGTCAAAACCGGGGTGCCAAAAAAAAGGATTTTAGTTTACGCTTTTTCCAATAAGTCAACTTTCTCCAATTTAGTAATACTAGCCTCTGCCCGCGACTTCGTCCGCGTCAAATGTTTTGTTTCCGAAGTCGCATCGCATCACCTGCCCATGTTATTACTTCGTCCGCGTCAAATGTTTTGTTCCCGAAGTCGCATCGCATCACCTGCCCGTGTTATTACTTCGTCCGCGTCAAATGTTTTGTTCCCGAAGTCGCATCGCATCACCTGCCCGTGTTATTACTTCGTTTTGTTCTCGAAGTCGCATCGCATCACCTGCCCGTGTTATTACTTCGTCCGCGTCAAATGTTTTGTTCCCGAAGTCGCATCGCATCACCTGCCCATGTTATTACTTCGTTTTCGCTTAGCGTTTTTTATACCCTTTTTCTTTTGCTCGTCTCCTAAGGGCCATGGCGTGATGTTAAATAGCTTATAGCTTTTCACAAGACTTGGGCTATCAAATGCTAAAAGATTTTTTTTGTAAACGACTGGTAGTTCCACAAATTAGAGCGTTCAAACAAACAATCTCTTCAGCTTTATTAGTAGTATATAGATAGATAATTAATATTATGTAACCAAATCCTAAAATATCTGACTGTGATAATCTTCTTACTGTTATAACTACACCCTGAGAATTCCTGGTAGGTTAAAAATATACTTAGCAAGAAGTGATCACGTCTCATCTCAGATATACTTAAGGAGAAGTGATCAGGTCTCATTTCAAATATAGTTAAGGAGAAGTGATCACATCTCATCTCAAATATACTTAGGGAGAAGTGATCACGTCTCATCTCAGATATACTTAAGGAGAAGTAATCAGGTATCATGTCAAATATAATTAAGGAGAAGTGATCACAATATCTCATCTCAAATATACTTAGGGAGAAGTGATCACGTCTCATCTCAGATATACTTAAGGAGAAGTGATCAGGTCTCATGTCAAATATACTTAAGGAGAAGTGATCACATCTCATCTCAAATATACTTAGGGAGAAGTGATCACGTCTCATCTCAAATATACTTAGGGAGAAGTGATCACGTGTCATCTCAGATATACTTAGGGAGAAGTGATCACGTCTCATCTCAGATATACTTAGGGAGAAGTGATCACATCTCATCTCAGATATACTTAAGGAGAAGTGATCAGGTCTCATGTCAAATATACTTAAGGAGAAGTGATCACATCTCAACTCAAATATACTTAGGGAGAAGTAATCACGTCTCATCTCAAATATACTTAGGGAGAAGTGATCACGTGTCATCTCAGATATACTTAGGGAGAAGTGATCACGTCTCATCTCAGATATACTTAGGGAGAAGTGATCACATCTCATCTCAAATATACTTAAGGAGAAGTGATCACATCTCATCTCAGATATACTTAGGGAGAAGTGATCACGTCTCATCTCAGATATACTTAGGGAGAAGTGATCACGTCTCATCTCAAATACACTTAGGAGAAGTGACCACGTCTCGTCTCAGATATACTTAAGGAGAAGTGATCAGGTCTCATGTCAAATATACTTAAGGAGAAGTGATCACAGCATATCTCAAATATACTTAAGGAGAAGTGATCACATCTTATCTCAGATATACTTAGGGAGAAGTGATCACGTCTCATATCAGATATACTTAGGGAGAAGTGATCACGTCTCGTCTCAAATATACTTAGGGAGAAGTGATCACGTCTCATCTCAAATATACTTAGGGAGAAGTGACCACGTCTCGTCTCAAATATACTTAAGGAGAAGTGATCACGTCTCATTTCAAATATACTTAGGGAGAAGTTATCACGTCTTATCTCAAATCTGATATCACACTAGATTCTGCCCGCGACTTGATCCGCTTGCTCCCCCGACCCACCCCGTCACATTGGTTCTCCTGTCCGTGCTATGACTTCGTTTTCATCCGCTTGCTCCCCCGACCCACCCCGTCACATTGGTTCTCCTGTCCGTGCTATGGCTTCGTTTTCATCCGCTTGCTCCCCCGACCCACCCCGTCACATTGGTTCTCCTGTCCGTGCTATGGCTTCGTTTTCATCCGCTTGCTCCCCCGACCCACCCCGTCACATTGGTTCTCCTGTCCGTGCTATGGCTTCGTTTTCATCCGCTTGCTCCCCCGACCCACCCCGTCACATTGGTTCTCCTGTCCGTGCTATGGCTTCGTTTTCATCCGCTTGCTCCCCCGACCCACCCCGTCACATTGGTTCTCCTGTCCGTGCTATGGCTTCGTTTTCATCCGCTTGCTCCCCCGACCCACCCTGTCACATTGGTTCTCCTGTCCGTGCTATGGCTTCGTTTTCATCCGCTTGCTCCCCCGACCCACCCCGTCACATTGGTTCTCCTGTCCGTACTATGGCTTCGTTTTCATCCGCTTGCTCCCCTGACCCACCCCGTCACATTGGTTCTCCTGTCCGTACTATGGCTTCGTTTTCATCCGCTTGCTCCCCTGACCCACCCCGTCACATTGGTTCTCCTGTCCGTGCTATGGCTTCGTTTTCATCCGCTTGCTCCCCCGACCCACACCGTCACATTAGTTCTCCTGTCCGTGCTATGGCTTCGTTTTCGCTTAGCTTTCTTTCTGACTCTTTATCCTTTTGCTCGTCTCCTAAGCATGATGTTAAATATCATCAAACTGCGCGATTAGAGCTTTCAAACAAACAAACTCTTCCGCTTCATATATTATATTTATATAATAGTATAGATTAGCTCATGACAATGATGATTACAAATTACAACGTTAGAATGTTAATTGAACAAAAACCCAATGTTTACTTTGACGAAGACACTTTATTTTAATGTACACGGAGAGGTCATGCTTTCACGGAGAATCTTGCCACCGCGATTCAGCGGAGAGTGCTAAATGAACAACGCCATCTATCGAGACATGAGGTAGTATAAACGTTTGAAGTATTAACCTAAACGTAAGATTGTACATTCCGCCCACTATGGACAGAATGTTCATTGTTTCCGCCCACCATGAACCAACCGCATTCGAAAAAATGGACTGTATTATAGCTAAAAATAAACAAAGTTTTAGGCCAGTAAGACATGGTGGTTAAGAACAAAATACACTTAAACAAACAAAAAAATAAACAGCTTACAACAGTTTAAACAATTAACAAAATCTTTAACAATGGTAACATAAACATATCAGTTCACTGAGCAACAGGTAACACACACAGTTTAGTTACAGGTCGTTTAAATGTGTTACCTTTACATTTTAGAGTGACTACCCTCGTAATATTGTCCAAGCCAGGATGTTTTGAAGTGATTTTACCTAAAAGCCATTTGGCTGGAGGGAGATCATCCTCCTTTACTAAATGGCTTTTAGGTAATGGCAATGGCCACGTCTAGCAACGAATCGTTTAAAAGCAGCAATGAACCCTTGAGATGTGAGATCACTCACTGCTTCCAAATGTACGGCTCTTGTAGCCATACATACAAAAAGGCATATGTAACCTTTATAGGCCCGGTGGCCTCTACCCTTAGAAGTTCGAATATGTGTGGGACCTGCGTAATCCACACCACTTCGATAAAACGCTCGAATTGGTGTAACTCGAGCTGAAGGTAGTTGTCCCATCAGTTGGACCCTAGTCTGTGCAGCATAGCGTACACAAACAACGCATTTCCGGACAACCAGTTTTGCTTGGTTCTTAGCATCAATGAGCCAGTATTTAGTTCGCAGATAATTAATCATGAGCTGTGGTCCGCCGTGCAACGTGTTATGGTGAGTTTCATTTAAAACTAAATCAGTAAGGTGCGATTTTGACGGTAATATTATTGGGTGTTTTATTTCAGTTTTTATTTCTGCTTTCTCTAAACGACCACCAACTCTCAAGATGCCCGAGACATCTAGAAATGGATTTAAAGAAGTAAGTTTGCTTTTCTTTTGTACTATCCCCTTTTCTTTAATATCTTTCATCTCTTGCTGAAAACTCACTGTTTGACACTGTTTCACACAAATATGAAGAGCTTCATTCAATTCTATACTAGTTAACCATACAGGTAAGTTATGATCATGTACACTTTTCAACTTTTTGATGAATCTTTTACAGTATGCTACAACTCTAACTAATTTACGAAGAGACGAGAACTTGGTCCACAACTGGAATTGATCACTACGCGTTACATGACAAACCTTTTTTGTCTTTTCTTCTAAATTAGTGTCTGGTATTTGACCTTTTTCATGAGTTTCAGGTCTATGTTTCAACCATAATGGTCCTGTTTTCCACAGTTCAAACATCGGTAACTCTGACGGGTTAATTCCTCGCGACGCACAATCTGCCGGGTTATCAGGAGATGATACGTGTGACCATTGGTTCCTGTCTAATATGTTTAAAATCTCCGACACTCGATTGGCTATAAACGTTTTCCAACGCGTTGGGTGGCTGCTTAACCAAGCCAGTACCACGGTTGAGTCGGTCCAAGCACGTAGGTTAGTTTTTGGAACGTTTAACACTACTGAGACTTCCTGTAACAATTTAGCTAATAAGACAGCTGCACACAACTCGAGCCTTGGAATAGATACTTGCTTAATTGGAGCTACTTTAGTTTTGGAAGTTACCAGATGAACGTAGATGTTACCTGAATCGTCAACAACACGTATATAGACTACAGCAGCATAAGCCTCACTAGATGCGTCGCTAAAACCATGAAGTTCCATGGTGCTGTTTTCGTTGACATTAATCCATCGTGGGAGTCGACATTTGGTAAGTTCAACTAATCCTGCACGGTAATTAGTCCATTCATTTAATAATATAGGTGGTAGTTCATCATCCCATTCTATTCCCGCAAGCCAAAGCTTTTGAATCATAATTTTAGCTTTTATGATTGCTGGTGATATCCAACCCATTGGGTCAAACAACTTTGCAATATCAGATATTACTTTCCTTTTTGTTACAGGTTCCAAGATGGGTGGTAGCTGAACGGAGTACTCGAAGTCATCGGTTCGTCGATTCCAGGTAAGTCCCAGTATTTTTATTGTTTCACTTTCTTTAAGTTCTAGGTTGTTTGTTATTACTTTGCTATCTTTGCGTATTTCCTTATGTAATTGATCATCATTGCTTGCCCATTTTTGTAGTTCGAAGCCTCCTTTGCTTAGTAGTTTAGTCATTTCTGAGAATATTTGTTTTCCTTCTGTTACGCTTTTACAGCCAGTAATGAGATCATCCATGTAGAAATCATTTAATACTTTTTTAGATGCTAGTGGAAATTGGGCTCCTTCATCATATGCGACTTGGCGAAGAGCTCTTACCGCCAGATATGGAGCTGAAGCAGTCCCAAATGTTACTCGTACTAAACGCAAATGTTGTATGTGTTTTGAAGAGTCAGATCTCCACACTAAACGTTGATAATCTGCATCTTGGTCAGTCACCTTCACCTGTCGATACATCTTTACGATGTCAGCTACCAAGCAAATAGGGTGAAGCCTCCACCTCATAAGAATGTGCCTAAGGTTATCTTGCAATGTCGGTCCTACCATAAGGTTACTGTTCAGTGAAACACCATTGTTATCGCGACTAGAAGCATTAAATACGATCCTGAATTTGGTCGTGGTTTTATCGTCTCTAACTACTTCATGATAAGGCAAGTAAACTGCTTCAGGATTATCAATTTCTTTTGAAGGTATTATTTGCATATGGCCGAGCTTCAAATATTCTGAAAAAACATCCGAGTATTTAGTTTTTAAATCCGGTGATTTTAAGAAACGTCTTTCTAAGGATAACATTCGCTTTACAGCAATATTGCGCGAATTGCCATACTTACTGCTCGGGTCATTATCTTTAAAAGGCAACTTTACAATATACCTACCAGAACTATCGCGCTTGGTCGTTTTCTCAAAGATTTCTTCGCAACGCTTTTCTTCTGGAGTGAATTGATTTTTGCTCAGAATGAAGTTATCAGATTCGAGCTCCCAGAATTGTTTAAGATTAAATTCTTCATTGCAAATGTTAGTATGCATGGTGATGATAGTACTATTGCAGCTCAAAATATTGGTTTCACTATCACTCACTTTACCAGACAAAATCCAACCCAAACTGGTGTTCTGTGCTATCGGTGTTCCTGGTGGACCTCTAATCAATCCTTCAGTTATAATTTGGCAATAGACTTCTGCACCAAGCAATAGATCGATTTTGTTTGGTATGTTAAACTTCGGATCTGCTAACTTCATTACTGGTAAGTTGGGCCACATCTGAACGACAATTTTTCTTTCAGGTAGAAATGAAGTTAATTTCCGAAGAACGTATGTTTTGACTTTTACAGTAAAGTTAGGATCCTGGAGAGATTGTAGTTTAACATAAACCACATGTTTACAATTGAGTGAAGCGTTGTCTTCACCCCCCACTCCTGATATAACACTGTTGCATTTAATTCTGTTAAGCCCAAGTAATTGGACTGCAGACTCCGTTATAAAGGATGCCTGTGATCCCTGGTCCACTAGAGACCTCAGTGTTATATTAGACCCTGTGTTAGTTTCTGCCTTTACCAAGGCTGTTGCTAATACAACCTGACAATTTGTGTTAGACATACAACTCGTAATGTTCCTTACCTCGGTCTCGTCTTTTGATGTTGTTGTAGTTTCAACAACATTGGTACTATCAACTGATTGTTTGTTTGGTTCATCGGGTGATTGGTTATTATTATTCGAATGCAGCAACGAATGGTGTTTCTTTTTGCAAATTCTACATCTTGTGGGCAAACGACACGAAGTTACCATGTGATTTGCGCCTAAGCAATTGAAACACAAACCTGAATTTTGGACAAAATTACGACGTGCTGACAACTCTTCCTTAGCAAAATCTTTACAGTTTCCTATCTTATGATTATTATTTGAACAAAAGGTACATAAAGATGGTTTATTCTCATTTGCATTTTTTACTAAATGATGTGACTTTGTGTTAGTGCTCTTTACTGTTTTAGTACATAAAAACTCAAGTGACCTGAATCTGTGCTCAACAAAATTTAAAAAATCTTCTAATGTAGGCAATTCCTTAGTTGAACTACAAATCTTAGCTTCCCATTGTTTGCGAGACTCATTATCTAATTTAGAACACAATATGTAAATAACAATAAGATCCCAATTTTCGATATTAATACCTTCATTTTTTAAAGCATTAAGACATTCGTTAGTTGTATCAAAAAGTTCTTTTAAAGAATTTGATGATTCAGTAGTTATAGATTTTTGATTGAAAAATCTTTTGAAAATACAATCGGTTATGAACTTCTTATTATTAAATCTATGTTCTAAAAGGTTCCAACTAGTCAAATAGTTATCACTAGTAATAGGTAGGTGTCGCAACAGTTGTTCAGCTTCGCCGGTGAGATAAGTTTTTAAGTAATGTAGTTTTTGCACGTTATCTAATAATTGGTTCTTGTGTATTAATGTTTGAAAGAGATCCCGAAATGTTGTCCACTGAGAATAGTGGCCTGAAAATGTAGGTATCGCTATTCTAGGCAATTTCACGCCAGTCTGAGTTATCAGGTTGCTGTTTTCCGCATAATCAGAAGTAGTTTTCTTATTAAGACGTTCTTTTAATGCGACTTTGTAATCCATGTATAACTCTTCCGCCTGAATATACATATCAGCTAAATTATACTCTGACTTTTCATATTCTTCCCTTTTAACCTCGGATATTATTTTACTATGAGTCTCTTCAAACACCGACCACTGTTTCTCTAAACATTCCAACCTTGTTTCCACGTAGCTAACTGTAACCCTTTCTTTAGGAGACTTTTTGAAGTTGATGTATCCTCTCTGCATCGTTGTAATGATATCTACTTGCAATCTTAGTAATGAATCCATTTTTCTAAAGTGTTTGTATTCCAAAACTAGTTTAAATTACAAGTCCTAAATTCTGCAGAAATGTTGATATTTCTTAAAAATTTGATAAGTTCAAAATGTTAGTGATTTCTTCTAAGTGTTTGTAAACACTACCGAAATTGGGCATGGATTCCCCGTCTCAACACACTTTTGCATGAAAATTTTACAAGTCCATGCAAAGTTTATTAGCTATTTATCTAAGTTCATTTCCACTTTATTAACTTGAATGAATCACTAACTTTTTTAATTTTCAAAAGTACTCACAGTTTGTCCAAATGATTTGCACTGTCACAACACTTCTCACAATTTTTTTTTTTATCCAAAACTCACGGTGCATTAGTCATGGCTGCATCCGAAAATCCGGCTCGAAGGACCATGAACAAAAACCCAATGTTTACTTTGACGAAGACACTTTATTTTAATGTACACGGAGAGGTCATGCTTTCACGGAGAATCTTGCCACCGCGATTCAGCGGAGAGTGCTAAATGAACAACGCCATCTATCGAGACATGAGGTAGTATAAACGTTTGAAGTATTAACCTAAACGTAAGATTGTACATTAATTGTAATTAAACACAAAGCAATAGTAGGTGTTGCTACAACATTAACGTTTAAAACACATCTAAAAATTTGGTATTTGTTAAATATGTGGGTGAAGCTTACCTGTCAAACATTGTTGCATTAGGAGATAGTTATAAATAAGCTAGGGATTTTTGTAATTCCATAAGCATTTACAATTGTTGGTGAGCCTATTGAATCCGCCCCCGCTCCCGCTCCTACCACCCAGCCCGCTACCCAACAGACAGACTCGTTCGAATACGCCAAAATTGAGCCGTCAATAGAAGCGAGAAGCAAGTGATTAAAATGTGTCTCACCGACGAAGCTTTTTATTTGCGGCGCAGGTCAAACCTAGATAGACTGCTTTCTTGCTTATTCTTGGCATTGTTTGCGAAACAGGGGTTTTAGCAAATAAGCTGACGGCTTCTTTAAGAATAACATTTAGAAGCAGGAAGTTTGTTTTATTTAGATTTGTTTGCTGGCTTTGTTGGGTATTAAGATGCAATGTTTGGAAGAGAGGTAGATCATAACTACTTTGTGTGTATAGTTATGAATATTTATAGAAATTTTGCTCCAGTTCGTACAAGTTTCTTAACAGCGAACTTGATTGATTGATATCCGGCGTGTGCCTCCATACAAGCTGTATTACAAGTTCAAAACTTGATAAAAACTAGGTAGTGTCACATTAAACAATTAATTCGTAGTCTTACTTTCCTTATTGTACGCGTAGTTCCTTTAACAACATCCTTCAAACTAAGTTGAAGTAATATTCTGTAACGCATGGCTGATGCTATTATAAGTAAAGAGTGGTAAATAAGTTATTCCTCAAGTGGCACGTTATAACTTGGCTAGTTAGCTAAGTTACATACATATTGTTTTGTCTTCTTTTTCGCTCCCAATAATTACGACATGCCGTGCGACTTTCGCGTGTCATCATAATATACAAGTGACAGGGACATCGACGCACAATCTGTTAGATACATGATCCTGGAACCCCCTGCGTTAATTTTTTTCGCAGATTATTAAACCGATCAAATGATCGCATAAACCCTTGGTCCGTAGTCACAAATTTACATGATACTCATGATCCAATAACAAAATTTGCACTGTTTAATTTGACTTCAACTCCACACCATACCACAAAAAGATAACGTAGATTACTTCTGTCGGATAACCACTAGGTACATTAACACCAGCAGATTATGCCGAGCAACTTTCGGCACAGCATCCCCAGAATGTTGTCGTGTAACTTGCGTTATTATCTGCACAACTATGCTGAAATTTGCACCCAGCACCGTGAAAATTAGTGTTACACGGGAATTTAGGGTGCCTAGAGTATTGTGTTGCTGCCTAGTTCCTTCCTTTAGGATTTGTAGTTTTGTTTTCTGTTTTGTAATTCAGATATCGATGTGGGTCTTTTAAACTAGTTCAGACGACCGTTCATTTGTTTTGAAGGCATTTCATTATTATAGAATACCAAAGATTCTTTGTCTGGGATAAAATATTAGGATTAAGGATAGATTGTGACTAGACAGATATTTATGTTTTAAATACTAAAGCCCACTCAAAAACTGCCACCGCCGAAAAGTTAAGGTAACTGTTAAACTGTTAAGCTAATCATGCGCGGTTAAGGATTTGGTTATCACAGTTTACTGTTTAAAAGATGCAGCCTAAAGTCAAAGTTATAATAGTATCGTTAATTTTAGGTTCAGCAACCCGGGGAGAATACGGTCTAGTTTTACCTGTTCTTCTCGAAAGATTATGTGTTCCTTTAATCAACTTTAAAACAGCCGTAACTTTTACTGTATTCATTCTCGTGCTTATCCCACGACAGTTTCACGTCTAAACTATGCCAAGCTTACCTACAGCTGCCATGTTTCAAGCTAGTCCATCAAATACGATATGAGTGAGCACGTGGCTCATTGCTCCGCAGTTTTACGGCGACTCATAAATCCTGGCTGGTGGAAGTGTTGTACAACATCGATCGTGTCGCTGGTACACGCTGTAACGATGTATCGGGTACTGGCTTGGCTATGATATACGTAAATGTATAACATGAAAAATGGGAAATGGGGATGAGCATCGACACAAGGCTGAAGGGAAGGTGCACAAGATACTAATTCTACTCGGATAAACAGAGTCTAATCAAGGCTAACGGAACTTCACACACGGGATCGGTATCGATATCTGAACAGGAAAAGATGTTTTTTTTTAAGTCAACAGCCGCAGGTTGTGTATTTTCGCTAGCTGATTATATTTGACCTTGTATACATGGATAGATTGCAGGTATGCTGGAAGAGATTTCTTATGAAATAAGCATCACCTTTGTACCTATTTTTCTGTTCTGTTTTTTTTTCTTGTCTGTTTATATATGTGTGTACATAAATGGTAAAATAAATAAACAAATAAATAGATTCTACGGTAGGAAACAAAGTTTACGACATCACACGCAGAAAATCGGCTTTGCTTTATCTCCCTAGTTGTCTAGCTTTAGGTATATAATTATATATACGATAATGGTAGTCAGTGGCCCTGACTACTATACGCAAGGTCGTGGGTTCGATTCCCACCCAGGACAAATGTTTGTGTGATGAGCACGATCATTTATTCTTTGTCTGGGTGTTATTTATCTATAATATTTATGTATTTAGAAATGTATGTGCATGTTTATCAGTTGTCTAGTACTCATAGCACAAGCTCTGCTTAGTTTGGGACTAGATGGCGTTATGTGAAAGTTGTGGAATATTATTATTATTATTCTATGGTCTATTCTAGACGAAGTTTTCATCCAAGCTTTAGAAAACTTGTTCAATTACATCTACTTTCAAATGTCATTTCAACTTATAGCATTTGTTATTGGTATTGCGGTCAATCTGCGAATTAGAACGCACTTGTAAGATTAAGTTTAATGTGCTCACTGTTTGACTGTTTTGGGTATGAAACTGAGTTTTCATTTTCCAAAACACTGTAACAATAAAGAAGTTTACCTAGCCTTATCAACCAAACAAAAACTGACTTCAAGTAACCTAACTTGCTTACCATAGTATTTTCACAAAGGCTTCACAGAGTGTCCTCCACACCTAGGCATAATATACTTTATTCAGCACATCACAGAAATAAACCTGAAATACGTACTTAAGAGAGATATCTCTCGGTACCTACTTATATGATAGAGCGAAAAATAGTGGAAATGTAGTGAAGTATTCCCTGCGCTCTATTACAGCGGTTATCATAATGTGTCGGTGCTTGTGAGGCCTTGAGATAAACATCTCTTACGTAACGAGAATCAATTATACGAGGGTAGTTATAAGGTTTCTAGGTGTGGGTACATGCTGATGGAATCGGGACGAGATTACGATGTGTAAGATAGATGTGTGTCGCAGGATTTTGTCGCATTATCGAAAGGTTTTGCATATTCTGCGAACTGTTTGGCCTTAAATTAAGACATGTTTCACATACTGAATTTATATCAATTCTTGCTGAAGACCCTAGCAACAAACGCTTGGTAACTATTTTGGAAATAAACAGAGCGTCGTCTTTTGTTGAAATCTATATAAATAAAACAACGTCGGATTAGTTACACCATTTATAACTCAAGTACGGCTGGAGCGATTTTATGATCTTTGATATGTTGACCAACATCAAAAAAGGAGGAGGTTCTCAATTTGAACGTTTATATACAACTTTTCCCTGAATTAACGCACGACCTCTTAAGGGGTCATTGTACTCAACATTGTGAATATGGGACTAAACCTGAAATCGCGAAAAAATCAGCTGATCCCCACATTTATGTTCGCATAACTTGTCAAAATGTAGGGAACAGGTAACTTTTTTTCGCGATTTCAGGTTTGTTCCCATACTTAAAGTTAAAAAAAAAAAAATTTCAAACTATTTATTTCAACATGCATACATCAAAATTTATTATTACATGAGGATAACGCTCAATCTCTTTGAGAAGATTATGTGCGCTATCGGATTTAGGTGTTACTCGCTCACAGTTATTTGTCCGTTCGTAGACCCACACGCAGGCCCTTCCCCCATTCCAAACTTTTCAGTGGTAAAATAGACTTTTAGGATGTTTTTCATTTGTCGAGATTTTTGGTTTTCATAATTTTGAGTACAGTGACCCCTTGAGTGGTTGTGCGACAATTCTGGGACATGTTGTATATAGGTATATATATTTTTTATATATATGTTCGAGCATAACTCCGTCATATATAGACGGATTTGCAAGTTAATTTTTTAATGGACAAGATGTGCCTTACGGGTGGTCCCATATAAAGGAGAATACCGTGGGAGCGTACCAACTTGCGAGGGAGCGGGTCACAACCAAATGTAGTTCATAAAAGTACTCCTATTTCATCAAATAGATTTACGTTTTTGTTATGAAAAAAAAGATTCCCAGATTTCGGAGATCAAACATGTAAAAAACAAAAGTATTTTTATTTACTTTTGTACGTATTTTCACTTATGTCACTGCCATTACATTTCTTTTCCAAATGTTGCCACTACGTAAAAAATATAGGTACCTGCCAAAAAACATTTAAATAAAGAAGATAGTTTGTAAGTACCTACCGATTTGCTATTTACTATAATAGTAGGTATATTTTTAAGTGTCAAAAAATCTTTAAGTCACACGTTGCGTTGTATTAAAACAAATAATTATTTTGGAATGCATTTCAAGCATTTAAAGGAAAGTGGACCAATTAACAAAAAAAAAGGAATCGTTTTTATTGTGACGTAGGTATTGCATTTTTTGTTCTGTTGCGCCGTCACGGATGACGTTACTTTCAATATTGGATTCATCTGAACTATTCAAATATAATTAAAATGCTTATTAACGAAAACTTTCAGGTGCTTTTCCACAACGTAGTCTTTGTATGATAATCCTTAGCGATGCCTCCATCATTCATCATCATCGTTCATTCTTAATTTTCATAAATACGGGAATCCAAGTAAAAAATAGTTAGCAATATAGGAAGGGCTATAAATTCTCCTCCAAATACACTGGGTGTGGTTGTGACAGCGGACTTTTCGTTTGGTACAGGGTGCCCTATATTTGATGGCATTCTCCTTTAACGTTGCTTGGGTAGCAAAATAACTTTAATTTCGGAAGTCGGTGTCAAAAAACGAAAATGCGAAACCAATGACATCGATTTCCGAAATTAAAGTTATTTTTCAATTTGTAGTGGTTTTTTTTCTTTTTTTGGAAGACATTTTTTTTTTTGTATTAAGTTTTTTTGGATTTGTCTCCGCGCCGAATAGCAGAATAACTATAAAGGGAAAAATTCACGAAAAAAGAAGATAATTCATTTTCTCATACATTTTCCAATTTATTGATCTGAGGCGGCACGAACTTCGCTGGGTCAGATAGTTACCCATCTATTAGTAAGTTTATTGTTTATAGTTTGTTATGATGTAGGTTTAAAAAGTGTACTCTATCGATTAACTGAACCAAAAAAATATGTAACGGTGTATGGTATTGGAAATTTTAAGAAAAACTTTAAAATCGAACGATTTTGAAATTTAATATTGTTCAAAAGATCGCTTAAGTTTTAAGACTTTATCTATGGGTGACACGCATTGTGCTTGCCGCATAAATTGAAACCAAAATACTATAGGATACGTGTATTCTCGATTAAAATATGATCGAATTCTAAGGTTTCTCGTCTAACTTTGCACTGCATTCCACAATAAATGAAGATGACTGAACTTGAAACAGTCGCGCGCCAATAGGGATGCTGAAATAATACAGTAGCGTATTGGCATCGTTGCAGAAGCGATGCTGAATCGATACTATGCGATTGTATCGCTACTGAATCGCTTCTATCGCGCGTTGCGAAAGCGACAAACGGCCAAAAGTAGTTATGCAGGCGCGCGTATTAAAACGTACTACTGAATCACTGTAAAAAGTCGCCGTGAGGGACCACCCCAAGTCAAATTAATAACTGAGATATAATAATCTAGCTTAGATACTTTATTACAGATTTGTAATAAAGCTGAAGCGTACATAATTTAGTTTCTGCAAAACATAGTAGATACTTCATCCGTTGGTAACCCGTAGGTACAGACACCAGCACATCAAGTCACTACAATCTGCCAAATTTCTTTAATAGATTTTCATCTTTATCGCTAAAGCATTAGGTTAAAAGTTGATTGGGAAAATTTGACAGTTTCAGGTAGCTTGATGTTCTGGCGTCTGTACTTACGAAATGTCTTGTTTTTTTAAAGAAATCCGATATAACTAAACATTGAATCACAAAGACAATAAGCAGCCCCATCCATTTTCCTTTTAGAGTTAAAAATACACATAAACTATCGTATCTCAACGCTGGGCGTCATAATACCCAGTACCCAATGCCCAGGGGCATTGGGTACTGGGCACTGGGCACTGGGCACTTCACACTGGGCCTAGCTATAATATAATCCTGTGTTTTACGCGAAATCAATAGGTCACGTGCGTAAAGATAAGACTGGGCGGCAATATAGCCGGACCCATGTCAGCTACTCGATATTACGGCTACGGTAGATATTGCGCGAGCGGTCGGCCGGGTTTATTCCCGTACCGCCGCGCCGGCTCGCAGTGCGTGATGGAGGGTGTGTTTCGCCCTTTTTGGGTGGTTGTGGATTGAAATAGGCTAATATAGGATATAGTGGAATGTCAAGTGGGGTATAAGGTGCTGTATTAGTTGGTTAGCTTTTTGTCGGTTTTTCTGTCAGCAGCTTTGTGGGCACTTTTTGCCTCAATAATTGCAGTAAGTAAACTTACTAAGAAAGTAAAAAATGGAATTTATCAAAAGTACTCGTAAATAGCTTCTGGATTAAATATTACCAAAATGTTTTTATATCTATTCCGAGATATTCTTAGATATCGGTGCCAACGAAAACATAATTTTTGATGAGAAACCATAATCTGAAAAGCCGTATTTTGTTTCATTTTTACAAAAGATTTAATTCTTCCTAAATTGTTGACTTAGTAGGCAGATTTCGTGATGAACAGTCGAACAACGTCGTGAGATTCCACGAACTGACGCCGAGCTCTAACACAGACAGAGCCGAGTTCCAGTCAACTGAAGAGGCGCCTAGGGATAATTTTATAACAAAATTACCGTCCCTTTGAAATTCTCAAGAAGTGAGCAGAAACATGTCTCTGTCTGTCTGTCAACCTTAGAATTTGGTGTGAATGCTGTACCTTACTTAAACAACCAACCTTGTTGAGGTTGATAAATAGGATATAGGGTTGGTTGATTCATATCAATTTGATTGGAATCATGATAAAAATCTCTATGTCTTTGGCAGTATTTTGTGACTACTTGTGACTAGTTCGTAGGTAGTCGTAGCTAGTAAAAAACCAGTTCGAAACTAGCCGTGACGAGTCCAAAACTATTTTGAAACTAGCCGAGACGAGTCCGAAACTATTTTGACCCTAGCCGTAGTGAGTCTGAAACTAGTCGTGACACTCACGACTAGTTTAGAACTAGTCGCACATAATATTGAAGAATCATATCGAGATGCTCTGCAAGAAAATCAACCAATTTGTTTTTGCGCTAAGAACGGTCAAAAATGTAAAGTCGAGAGAAACAATCATAATGGTGTATCATGCGTATGTCTGTTCAGTTATTCGCTACGGCATAGCTGTGTGGGGAAACTCCTCAGAAATAGATCAAATTTTCTTTGCTCAAAAAAAGTGTATCCGCGCAATTATTAATATGGAATGGTCTAATTCGTGTTAGCCTTTATTGAAGTCACATAACCTTTTGACAGGTTTCTGAAAACCAATCTTGCATTATTTGAACGAAGGGATGATAGAAATAAGAGGAAAGCTGCACATTTAGGTTTCGAGATACCTGTTCGTAAGTCGCAACTCTTCCGATAGAGTTGTATCTACATGGCTACCCTAATTTATAATATTTATTTATTCCTTTATTTCAGGCAACTAGGGCCCATAGAAAAAACAATACATACTACTACAAATATTAGAATAATGCAATAATGCTTTGCCGAAGTCAATTAGCCAACTGCCGGTCAAAAATGTTGTTAGCACTACGGAAGTGGTTGTTGCAAGAATGTTTTTACTCAACTCATGAGTTTTTTTGTAAAATGTCCCTGTATTTTTTTTTTCTCTCGATCTGGCATCAAACTACAGGCATAAGTAATTAGTGATAATATGTTAAATGTATTGTTTTATTTAATGATATGGTAAAAATGGAAGTGTGTAGTATATAGGTAAGTATGTAATATAATAACAGAATGAACATTTAAATTTTATAGTTCATGTAGCATTAATAATGCAAATTGAAAATTTATGAAAGAAATTAATTTAATTGTAAATTGATTTTGCATACCGAAACACCATGTTTCTGGCAAAAAAGTGACCTTTACGGAGCAGTCGAGAACATTAGGAAAGAAAAATAAATTAATGACTTATTTTTAACGTAGCAAATTGTAAATAGCGGTGTTCGCAGTATATTGTATAATCGACCACTTACTTGCTTCATCACTTTTGACAAGTAACACTTTTCCGCAGTAAGTTGAAATTTCACTTACAGTCTGGACGGCGAGAGAATGCGTTCCTGACCGCTGTCAGTGCGACAATTCTAGTAGCTACTAAAGATATATAATAATAATATAATAAATTAAACGGATGATTGAACGGATTCTGTCGGCGGTGGTCTGTAAGTCGTAATTATGTAAATATCGCATAGACAAATAGACCTTGTCATTTTATGCCGTGCCAGTGACATTGAAATTTAGAGTGATAAAGCAATTACGAGGTCGACCATACTAGGTAATACCGATATACAAAAACTATTACGGGAAACGAACGAATGCTTATTTAATACCTACTCTAATTAATGAGAATCCAACAAAAATTCAATCGGAAATAACAAATACTAATTATAAAAAGAAATACACCAAATTCTTTGATTCTCTTTGAAAGCTCATCATCCTGTTTAAATTTCATTAAAAAAGTAATTAGCATAGACGGGACGCCTGAGCCGCGCCGTCGTCGTCGATTTTGATTTACTGACTACCTCACAATGTTTTAGAAACTATGTGTTATGTGTGTGTCACATAGTTTGAAAAACAGAAAAGACGCAAAACTTTGTAAGCTTATTAGCTTACAAAGTTTTTGTTTCTTTTCTGCCAATCGTATTGGCAGAAAAGGAAAACCCTAAAGATTCTTATGTCATCCAAAACAACCGACCATGTACCAGGTGTGCATCAAACCTAAAGAGGTACCAAACAGCGAGTACCTCTCCCATTCTCTTTTCATCAATCAATTGCTAAGCATTTATATAATTTGGGAACACTCTAGCCTAATTCTATTACGAGTCATGATGGATGGCGTCCGTTGTTGGCCGTCGTGTGGAGTTTTATAAACAATGCGTAGTCGTGACCAGAAATACAACGCTTTTTAGTCTGAATATTTTTGACACTTTGCTTGTCGAGTTGGTTCGGTGGCAATTTGTCATGTATTTTTGGTGTGTTTTAGGAAAAATTCAAAGCTTGGCATTATGTGTTGCGGCGTGTCATAAGGCTTGTCATTGGCACACAAGATTTTGTTTTTTTCTACAGATAAACACAACGCTGTGTGAGCGTGCGCGTTCCATCGCCGCCCGTTCGATGTCCGCCGCGCACAGGATGGATGGAAAGCAGCACATGACGCATTTTTTGCTCTATTGGTGTAATTGCTGCATGGCTTTCGAGTAGGAAGATAAATAAATAAATAAAATAACTAAACTTTTGTAGATCATAGTACGTGTAGTCGTTTGTGGATCGTTTGTAGAAAGTTTGTGGTTGTCTTTAAAAGATCGCTGTTAGCAATAAGACCGCCGATTGTGTTACCCTTTGTAAAATTTCTATATTTATGCTTGTACTGTATATGGTGTACATAATAAAGAGTGCTCTATTCTATTCTATCATAGGTAAACCAACCAACTGAACAATATTCAAACTAAAACCACGACACAATTAACCCTATCTATAGTTTCAATAACAAAAACATAAAAGAACATTGGATTGTAATCAAAAAAGTTCGTGTGGGGGTTTCATTAAACAAAACGAGATTCACGTTAACGGGAACTGATAACATCTGCCTTTGAAATCACATCAAAATTTTAGTTAATAATTTGATTTCAATCAAACAATTGCAAAACTTTCGCTTCGTTACCGCCGAGTTGTTGTAACTTTTGATTTATTCACAATTCATTTGTTGAATTTGAATTTTTGATTTATATAAAATACAATCCGTTTATTTTCTAATGAACGAAAAGCTTTTTCGTAAATTATGGAGTCGTTGTATACTTACTCATTTATTCTTATTATTTTGAAACGCCCATCATAGTAACGTCAGTAAAAACATAACAAAAAATGAATCAAGTTTCAATATAATTATTCATTAAAAACCGCCTCTGCGGCTCAGATGAAATCTAAAATTAATATTTCAGAACCAAAATCTCACAGCAAAATCATGACTACTATGTCAATATCAATCCTATAAAATCCTTAAACTTATTTTCCCACAAATTAAAAGCCACAGCAGCAATCTTTGATAACTACAAACAAAAGAACTAGGTCCGGTTGCCGGTGGCGCCCCTAGCGGCAGCGACAAAGACTAACAAGTTAATTTGCGCGCCGCTGCATCGCAATCAGATTAGAGCGCTGTTATTAAATTAACTGAACTTTATACCGGCAAGAATCCTTAAAATACCGATAAATTAATTTCCTATTCTTGTGCGGGTTTCCTGATAATAGTGATTTATTGCTTGCCTTTGTAGTGTGTGCGGTTAATGGTATGAAAGATTTAATCTCGCATTTAATGTTGGTATTGGAAGCTGATTTATTAGATGTTATCTTTATTATTTTTCATTGCGCTTTCCTTCGTCATATTATGCCAGCTTCGGAAAAAAAGAATAATATAATATCGACTAAGAACCTATCCCAGTTCCTGACGGCCATAAGCTTATGCCGAAAAGGCCCGACCAATTGTTCATCGCACAAACACCGATGATATCTACTGGTTGAAAGTTTTATCCCAAAAAACTTCAAGAAGAAACCCGTCAATCTGATATCATAATAATTATTATCTGTCAAAACAACCTATTGTTCACAGTAGAAATAAACACACAGACATGGACTACATCAACCATAACTTTGAAAACGCATTCCTATTTATTTGTTTGCTATCTTCTTCAGGTAAGTCTAATCTATAGCCGTGAATTTCCTCAGCACGTCGTATGTATAGTCAGGCCTAAGGAGCCAGGCTATCGCCTACATCCACTACTATAAATCGTACGGACATTGTTACGCCCCTATAGATAAGGCGCAAAACACAGATAACGCCGCCTGGATTGATCTTCAATGAGTGGAAATTCATTTATCTCGACTAAACCTTAAGTGAAGTGGTTGGTTAAGGGGATTTAGGCTTTGTGTGTTCAGGATAAAGTTGGAATTGGATTAAGAGCCGAGTGGCAAGGGAGAAGTTAACGGGACATTTTCCTAGAACGGATTTTTAGCAGCTCTTAAGAACGATTTTGTCAAATTCGATTTCTGATTTGTTTTCCTAAGTGCAGGCTTTTCTCTACTTTATTGTTTTATTTCAGATACTTTGGCTTCTTATTAGATTCTAGATTTCTGAAAGTAGCTTATTGAATTTTGTTCACACATTTCAGTAGTCTCTAACTATTTGAAACAATAAGATTCCTTCTTCACATTTAATTTTTTATCTCCGACATAGTCGCATTGAAGAAACCACCCCTTAACCCAAGGAAGCACATAATTTGTGACCGCTATCGACACGAAGATAAAACCGTTCGATTCGGCACGACTTTAATTTCTTTCCCGACGATAAATGCTCTCTTGCGCACCTCTCTCTCACAGTACATATGTAAGAGGGAGAGAGAGCCCTCTTTGTAGACAAAGAAGTTTAGTTATTGGATCACAGCTAAGAGGTGGAATGGTGTTGTGTTTTTTGGGATAATTGTTGACTGAATCGTGGGATAGAGGGTGTTTGGTGTGTGGGAGGATAACGTGATTATGCTTGGAGGAGTTTCCGAAGAATTTGGTCGTTTCGAAATATTGCTGAAAAACATTTAGTTCTTATTTAACGATCGACTGCCCACTCAAATGTCCCGCTCTCGGCGTGACGTCGCATGGAATGTCCCCGAACGAATTCAATTTATTTGTGGGCGAGTCGACTTCTCTAGAAATATGTATTAGGCAATTGGCACGTTTTAAGAAAAAAGTACGCGTTTTATAATATTTAACTCTTATCACTTCTGTGCGCTAGTGTCATTTTTTCTATACTTTTTAGTGCATAAAATTCAAAATGTAAATAAATTAAAATGTGTAAATGTTTTGACTGTCCCTTTAAAAATCAGTAGGTCATGTGTAGTGTTTTTTTTTTTGTTTTTTTTTTTTTTTGTTATTAAAATATGAACTAGGTTAAGGATTCGATGGGTATATGCCACGCGAAATAAAGTTACTATTATTATTTTTCTCTTAGCATTTCTCGGGACCCTGGGTTCCCGGACCTTTGGAAGGCTTACGAGGAACCGAAGCCAATTCGCAGAGGCCCGTTAGACGTTTCTAATGAAATAAAATACTAAGCGACGATTATCCTTGTTCGCACTATGCAAGTGCATCCAAAGACAACCCCGGCTCGGTATTGAATTATGGCTTTGGGTGGTTCTAAATAACCAGTTCACTTACTGGTTATTTAGAACTATGGAAATACTATGGCCCCTGCCTGACCAACGTCTTATGTAAAATACACAGATAAAATGGCAGGGGGTGACTTGCACACTCAATAATGGGCCCCCGGAATCGGTCGCTAGCACATAGTGTCGTAGAGATAAGGGGGCAACATGTCCTGAGGTGCTTATGAGGAGTGGAGAGGTATTTCACGGCTATCAGGACAATCCCGGAAGTACGGTCAAGATTTCTACCAGCATCTTACTGAAATACTTCCTTCCTCCGAGCACGTTTGCTCTTACGAATCTCCACTCAAACTGGCCAATAAAAGCAAGAATGAGGTGGAAGCTCAGCTCCTCGTCAGTGTTCACTCCAGCCAGCCAATAAAGGCAAGCCAAACACGAGGAACATGACGTCTTCCGGGAGATAGGGTCCGTGGGGTCGCTACTGCCCAATAGCTCGCCACGTGCTGCCCTGCGGGTTTATGTATCTCCCTTGGTCTGGCTCCTCACCCTAGACTTGTTTCGGGAAGTAAACCGCAGATTTGCTCGGTGTACTGACTCAGTGAAAATCACACTTTTCAAGGCTTATTGCCAGAGTATGTACACGGGCAATCTATGGGTCAGTTACACTAAAAGATCGCTGGATGTGCTGCGCATCTAGTATAATAATGCTTTCAGGATGCTCTTGAGATTGCCTCGATACTGTAGTGCCTCAGAGATGTTTGCGCAAGCTCGCACAGATGACTTTCACGCTATCTTGCGCAAAAAAACAGCATCGCTTCTGAGGAGAGTGAGAGACAGTTGCAACAGCATCCTGAAAGCAGTAGGTGAGAGCTATAGCTCTCCTATCATGAGACTGTTTGTGCAAAGGGTGATGGGTACTAACACTATATAATGTTTTCTGTTATAGGTATGTTTACTAATACTATGGATTATTTGATCCGAAATAAAAGTATTATTATTATGTCGTTTATTCACTTCTTTACCTTATTTTATTATATTTTTAAATATTTCTTATAATATATAATAAGAACAAAAAAAAAAAAACATTTAAAATATTAAAAAATAGTGATCCGCCGGTGATGGCAGCAAGGTCCAAGCTACTTATATACTTATACTTATACTTTTTTATTATTATTAAACTTTACCGGCACAGACCTGGAGTTCGGAGCACGCAAGCCCCAACACGAACGTCAACGTAGAGATACGGCGGTAGGGTTATTATTATTAATGAATGTAAATGTGTGTGCCTAAAATCTATTTAGACGTCGAAGTGGCGATTCACCCGTTTCTCGTGCGAATCGTGTAATAAGCCGACTGGACTAATCAAACTTGTGTTTTAGCCGCGAGCCTTAACTAAAAGAGAGACATAGTCCCATGTTGTAGTTCGAGATTTCCTGGACTATTGTTTTAAAGAAATTTTCTTGTAGTTCAGCCTCCAACACGACTCCCAAACGGGTCCAAAATAGTTTTAAAGAGGAAATTTTCCCGAGAATTAAAGAGAGACATGTAACGCTCGCTTGCTCGTAAATTATAGGTTTAGAGCCATGGTCGTGGGCGTACAGGATACTGAGACTTTATACAATAGTCATACGTCTTGTGTGTTTGGCATAAACTTGTTAATGTGGTCTTAGGATTTGTATTTTTAAAATAATGGGCTGATTGTTGAATGAAGCGACACAGCCGAGAATTATTATTTTTTATATCTATTTTTCTTTTGCTGGATAGAGATTAAGCTTTAACATTTAATAACAAAGAAAAACCTAACACCAAGCACTCCAATTACTCTGCCTAGCCCTTTTCAAACTATGGTGGGGTCGGCTTTCAGTCTAGAATACCAGTAGTTTTACATGGAGCGACTGCTTATCTGACCTCCACAACCCCGTTACTGGGTAACACGATAGGTACCCTCTGGTAAGACTGATTGTCAGACTTTACTCCTAGCACTTATCTTCCGAATAATCAAACCGAATCCTACCCGAAGGTGGTGAAACGGGCCTTTTATTATAATAACGACGGTCGGCAAATTTCAGAAGAACTTACTTGAAACAATATGAATCCGTAACAGAAATATAAAGCTCGTGAAATAATCTCTATTATTGCACTCCACTCCACATTACCGTATGCAGATATGCGATGTGCATTTACTCTAAGGAAGTGAGCAGCGTGTGTGATAAACAAAGTGGCCGGCCACTCGGGGGCTGATTAAATCTGAAGTGACGCGGAGGAATGACCGGCCCAGTGCGGAGGAGCACAGGATTTAGATAGAGCGGCTATCACACCGTACTGTAATGGTGGAAAATTTAAACTGACGAATTTCAATCAGAACTACGCTCAAAACTCAAGCGTTACTTAAAATCAGTTTAAAGCCATTTGATTGGTTGAAAGCAGTTTTTAGTAATCCTTGAATCTTAAACGAGGTTCTGTGATACGGGCGTAAGACACCTTCAGTATTTTGCCCATAGAAATATATGATACCAGACCATCTAAAAAAATCTTGCCTTTTACTTGAAACTGTTAGAAAAGGTAAAAATGGTAGACCAAGGTGAAACAGACCTTAATAAATACGTGACCAAAATGCTCGCACGACATATAATGATTGTCTTCACGTTGCTTCCTGGAAATGGCTTATTATATTTTCTTACACATGTAGGAAAAAGTAAGGTAGGTACCAATTCTCAGAAACATAACATTCGTCAACTTAACATTCCTAACAGGAACAAGAAACAGCTTTCTTAAGCCAAGTGTACATTACTGCCGCAACGGGCCGCAGCGCAACCAATTTTCATCTGTGGTGTGCCGCATGTAGTACGCGTTGATTTAGAGAAAATGTGCGAAAGTCATGATGGAGGATTTTCGCGCTGCGGCCCGACCCAATTTGCGCTACCCTTAAAATGTCATGCGTTCATACCTTCATTTTATAAATTACAATCATAATAAGCCTTACTCCGGTGTGACAGCACTCCAAGTCCATGTTTAATCTGGGAGCTGGTACCTGCCGGAGTTTAATCTAGGCTACCTGCGGTGGCCGAAGATATGGCCTGCCACGCACCCGACTCCGGCCCGCTTAGTGTCATCGTTGAGACTAACCACCAGACGGGTGGAGGAGCTACAAATCTATTTGGGAATTAGAACGGCTTGTTTTGGGACGACTCGGAGCGTAGAGTCAGATACTCTATGTTAGAATTTTAAAAGTTGTCAGGAAGGTTCAGGTGCTAAGATTTCCGAGTTTTATTTTTGGATTATAAGTAAAATTACCTACTTATTAATATGGAGGAAACTACAAGTATGCCAGGTGCTACATACTTTGGGCATCGTTCAAGTTCTACATTTAGGTATGACTGGGACAAGTAAGTATATTATTATGTCTAGTAAATAATTTTAAGACATTATTTGTGTGTTGCATAACTTTAAAATGTCCATAAATTAGTTACAAACATAAATCCCAAACTTCAGAACATTGATAAGTATCCCCGAAAATCCATAATTACATCAAAACAAGTACAGGAAAAAAAACATCTATCAAAACTTTAGCTCTAAATTCCGATCATGTTGTCTGAAGCTCAATACCGATAGAACTATAGAACTGTTAAAATATGCAGGGAGCTGCGCCGTAAGTTATAATAGTCGACTTAGGATCGCTCGGCAGCAAGGACAGGCGATAAGCTAACGACCCATCATTTCTTGCGCATCTGGAGACCTTGCAGATACCTGCGGAATATAGAACATGCTTGGAAACAAATTCCTTGCCTTGTAACCTGTGTTTAGTAAAAGCTATTTTACTTCACTGCACGAGAGCAAAGACATTTTTTTCACCTGTATCTATGTTTGTGATTTTTTTATACTCTCGAAGCATCCTAACAGTTGATGGATTTTAATACATGAGGTATCTATCGACTCTTCTAGGTCGTGCGATGGTTACAGTCCAGTTAGCAAATGGCGGATTTAAGACAGTCAACAAATTTCGTTAAAACTGCAGCGACTGGCTCTCAGAACGTATGCATTACGCCTATAATGAGTGTTTGCATAAGGTACACGTAGAAGTGGTCGCTGTCACAGCACCAGCTGATTAGTGCGTATCTTTAATTTTGAAACAAGTTCAGGAAGTCAACTGAACCATTTGCGATATTACAACACACATTTTTACATTTTCTTTTGCATATGAAAAAATGACTACTTTGTTGATGGCAATTACAATATCTTCAAAGCTTCATTTCCCCAACTGGCGGAGTTAACAGTTTGCTCAATGACGTACAGACGTAAATCTATTCACCGAAGCTAAACCAACATCATTTAGTCGCGACGCTTTCAAACTACTCCGGCAACTATCTTCAGCACATCTTGGCTAAGTACCACAGATAACGCAACTCTGAGTACACAATTAGTACTTGGCTGCACCAGAAGTGACGTCACCTAACAAATACTTCCATTCGAGGTATCATAAATCTGCACACCTAAGACTAGGTGTTAGTTTAAATGTCCTGTTTAAGACGCTCTATATCACTAACTTAAGTACTGTCTATAACATAGACGAAATTAGACTCTACAAGTCAAAATCTAAAGATGAATTTGCTTTGCAAGATGTTATGACTGGGTAAGTTGGAGTACTTTAATGGATTCCAAATACATTAGTCTCTGTGCTTGCCTAGACGTACAAACGAAGTGAAAATAATTTATTAATACAACGTGAACATTAATCAGTATAAATGTTGGCAATGGCAATGCAACTGCTTTCCATTCGGAATTTTAATAACTTCTTTAAAATTTATTATTGTTTCCATTCCAATCCGCTGGAAGAAAAATGTGTATACTAGTTGTATTAGCTGTTTAAGATTCTGTGCAGGCTGCTGCAAACAGTAAACTACGTTATTTTGCTGTTTGCGGGACGTTGTAGAAAATGAACAAAACGAAAGAAAATGGTAAAGAATAACACAAATTGAATTGAATATGAAGGAGAATATTTGAGATTAAAAGAAAAAGATAGAATAACTTTTGTGCTGGTTATACCAATTGACACGTGAGTACTGACAGGATAAATTCGATATAAAAACATCCACATATCTAAGCTAGCTAGCTACTGAAACATTATATCTAGGTACTCTTCCGACCTTGATACTCAATATACCAAATTACGATTGGAAAAGTAGAAAAAAAAACCTCAAAACATTCCACAAAAAACTAGAAAATTTCACATTCTGAATGTTTTTCTTGAAAAGGAATTCTAATAATATCGCTGTTATAGCACCAATTATATACAGGTACGTCATAAGATGTGGGTTGAAGGACTGCGGGCGCCAGTTCCAAGAAACGAGAACCCTTGTCGGATTCTGCACTCGTCAGTCGTTTATAAGAAAGAGGGGTTTATTCTACCAAAGTACAAATATCATTAAACTGTGACCTATAATACTATATGAAAAAGGAAAGCTGTTTTTGTAATATGATATTATAGTTGACCTTGTAGGCAGAAGCTAATTGAAATTAAAGACACTGCTGACACTTTTGGCATTATTCTGAACTTAATATTGTAATAATACCACAACCGAAAATGGTGGGCTTATTTTTCGTAATGAACCAGCAGACAATAAATTCACATAAAATAGACATAACAACAATATACATAGCCTTATACTTCGTCCAAAGAGATCCTCGAACCGTTTGCAGTTAAACACGAGTTAATGAAGCCACTAGCCACTAGCCACTGGTCCTGAAGACGTAACAGAGTCGGTCATTTGTGGCTGCAAGCAATCCGAAAGGTGTTTGTTTCAAGAGGTGAACGCTGAGAAACTTTGGGCAGTAAGTCAAGTCACTTTAGTTTCCTGAAAGTTAGTGCCTTTATTACACTACTTGTTAAAGAAGTTTCTTGGCGGCTAGATCATAAAAATAAGTTATCAGTAGATGGTGTACTACTAGGTATTTATGAGATCGCTGCATGAATCGGGTAGGTACAAAGAGTTAATCTGCCCGTTTCCTAGGCGGCCGGTCACTTGACGGAAACGGAATGGAAAATCGATCTGATCATTTTAAGGAATGCATAATCATCCTTTAATGTTCCCACTGCTGGGACACAGCCCCCCCCCCCCCTCTTCGAGAGGGAGTGAGCTGTAACCTACTACGCGGGCCTAGTGCAGGTTAGTAGATGTTACATGTCTTCGAATTTTTGGTTTTAGGACATGCCGGTTTCCTTACGATGTCTTCCTTCACCGTTTTGTGAGCAATGGTGATTAAATTATTTACAAAAAGTAAAGTACTTGGCTGGGTTCGAACCCATGACCTACATCTCATAAGTCGGGGCCGTTACGTCTGGGCCACCACTACTCTCAATTTAAATTAAAGGTACGTTGTCGCATACACCTACGTATGCCTCGTAAGGCATACATTGGATTGGCAGATCAATTTATATACTACAGTTTTTTTGACGACAAGTCCTTTCCACCCATCTTCTCCTCATTCATTCTGAAACCAAAGTAACCACAAATGCAGCTCAAGGTACATTTCCAACTCCTAATATTTAACGCAAGAATAATTCACCAATCACAAAAGGTATTCCTAAGCACGTAAATTATTTGCTCAAACCGTTGAAATTCTGTCGAGTTTATTTCGCACGAACAATTCCTTGTAAAATGTAAACTAGCGTGATTTGTTACTCTGGACTCGAGATCTGGACGCGTTGATTGCGAAACACCAATTTATTTATTGTCGTTGGCTTTAATCCCTGGATATATTGCTTCGGACGGATCAAGTCCTTGGGACAAGATACTCGAACCTTCGATCGAAGACCGACTTAGAATTATAGGTTTCATTGGAAATTGCTCATTGAGGCGTGTGCGAGGTTTGTGGTAATCTTCAGACAAATTAATTGTATCGGATAAAGTGTTTCAAATAATACTGTACAAGCATTTTGCAGTGTAAAGTCCGGACGTCGAGAGAATGCGTTTCTGACTCCTGCCAGTTTCATATTAATGTACGTGTTTTGCGAATTTGATCTCTAAGCTACTAGAATTGTCGCACTGACAGGTGTGAGGAATGCATTCTCTCGACGACCGGACTGTAGGTAATTACATAAAGTTAACTAAGAAACATCGCTAGCTTAGTGTGCAATTGTGCATACACACGTGTGACACGCGTCCACGACAGAGGCAACTGCAACCGACGACGCGTGTCGGCGGCAGCCTACGACGCGTGTCGGCGGCAGCCTACGACGCGTCATGTTTTTGGCGGCAGCCGCTGTCGCACACGCGTTGACAGTTGCAGTTGCCTCTGTCGTCGACTCGTGTCGCTCGTGTGTGTGCATACTAAAGCCCCAACATGTAGGTATTTCTAAAAACATCAATAACGATTAATAGTATTTTCGAAGTAAACTATAACACTTTAATGTTTGTGCAGTTTTCGTTCAAGAACATTGACCGGCTAACAGCTGACAGTTTATAAGCTAATTAATTACAAGGTAAATGGCAAACACAAAATAACTTCCTAAAAGATTTTAACCCAAAAAGCTATATTTTTCAGCTAGGTATACCTATGCCCAAACCAAGAAAATAAAACTCTAGTTAGCACATGTTCACGTGAACCACGATTAGTGAAAACATCCAAAGCAATTGGATCCAAACACGAGACTACCAAACAGTTGGGATTTTGTCGGTATCTAAAGAACATAGATGTTTCCAAATGAATGTCACATTTTCAGCGTGACTGGTTGAAAGAAGACAGATTATTATCAATGGACCATGATCCTAAGCAGCTTACCTATACATACTACATTCAACTTAAGAAGGGTCGCATTTGTAAGTATTTGATTTGTTTCCAGATTATAACGTACGTCGTCTTACCCCAGATTTTGTTGATCTGAAAGCTAGATTATGCGATTTTATTAGGGCGTGCACACAATGCCGATCAACCGATAAAATCAGATACTGACTATGCTTGTGCACTGCCTACAAACAACCCTGTTAATTAACTAATTAGGTTCTCTCGTCTACAAAACGCCAGTTAACGAATCAAACGGTCCCAAACCTCTCAATATACGCCAAAATACCTGACTATTACACGACACAAAAATAAAACGAGCTCGCTTCAATTTAGTCAGATGTCCCCGTGCGGTGCCGTGCGGTGCTACAGCAATAAAATAAAAATTTCAAATGAAACGGAGTACGTTTCAGTGTTTCCAACGAAAATGTTTCAATTTAAACGCACTCTCCTATCCTGCATTTAATGCATCCTAACTCCTCGCAGTTTCCATAGTGATGAATAGCTGCAACAAATTATTAAGTTTGCACGTTGATGCACTGCTTTGCTTTTCGCTTTGTTTCGAACGCGATTGTTTTATGCTGTGGCATTGTTTTTATTTGTATATAGCACTCGTATAATTGGATGCGGATAAAGTATTTAGTTTTGCTGGCTGGTAAGAGTATCTGTGCTGTTTTGCTGTTGATACGCATGCAGATTTTAAGGTTTTTCATTTTAAATTGCAGTCATTGAAAAATGTACAAAACATCTTCATAAAAATATTGAATTTAAATTATGCCTCGCCGCATTCCTAATTTCCAGTTCATCTATTCTGAAATACAAGACTGATGAAATTAATAAACCGACCAAAATGGATTTTATATTAAATAGTCAGTTCCCGCCATTGTTTGCACACAGAGATAAGGACATTTATGGTCGTGAAACAGATGTAAAGCGTCTTATTAAGATTGCTCCTTTCGAATTTCGAATACAATATTTAAAAATTCACCCACTTTTGAAGTATAACCCTGCACAGTTTAAACGTAACTGCTATGTACGTGCTCATTTGGTTGAGTGAGCTCCTTAATTTGACCGTGTTGGAGGGAGAAATCTGTGCTAATGAGTTGGGACAGTAATTAGTCATTTATTCCGAGTCAGTCAGTTACCTTCGACTCGAGGGTAGGGAATATTTTCCACTGTTTAAGTTATGCCTCCCTGCCTCTTTGCATACGATTTTCTCTGGCTGGAATAACAATGTGGAACATAATGGTAGACGTACGACGTATGTGTATCTACATGTGGGGTTTGTTGAACAAAGATCTGGTTTGTTTAACTATGAATGATTTGAATTTAACGTTATTTGCACACTTGGTCTGACGAGGCTCTATGTAGGCAACTATTAAGAAATGCATAGCTTTCGTGCCTTTTACAGTCTAATCAACAGTTTCAGGCCGCGCCGCGATCTGAAGATCTAGAGATCTTACTAAACTGAATACAATTATAAAACTATTTAAGTGCTGCATTCTGAATCAAAGCCTGGATCTAGTTATTACGGAATTAAAACCAAATATTTTCGCATAACAATTTAGTGTCATGGATTTCCGTAAGTTGATGCCTGATTTCATAACGTATTTTAAGTCAAAGGTACGTTTTAGACTTTTATATAGAGATCCAAATCTTTTATTTTAGTAATCATTGACTAGTTCACAATCATCTTATATACAACGTGTCCCAGAAATCAACGTCAAGCCGAAAACGGGCAATAGGCCAAGTCGTGACAGCTATTAGAAAAATATAAAAAAAAATCTTGGTCATGTACTTTTCGAATTATAAGCATTCAAAAATAAATCTCAAAAAGTGACACCCTGTGATGGTTTTTCAAGTCCTGTTACTACATTATTAACATTTCGGTAGTTTTTTTCTCTGTGATGTAACCATGAATAACCCTTCTGTAAATTACAGTTAAAAGTAAAACGTAACTGCCTCAGTTCTAAATTAAATGTTAGATTTTTGCCCAATATTGAATTCAAAATAATGACATCACCCAACTTTAACCGACTGTACTGAAAAAAAAATCTACTACACTATTTTGGCAAGTAACTTTAAAAGATGGCGCGTTTAGTCAGGATTCCAAAATGGTATAACACATACTAATTGCTACTTCTTAATTGAGAAAAAACATTTTTTTTTTATGAAGCCGTATTTCATAAAAGTTCGATTGAGACGAAGAGTGACGTTATTTTGACTAGTGTGAGCGAGAAAGATTCATTTTAGCTAATGTGAGGTGACGCTACTTTGACAAGTGGGAGCGAGATAGATAGTGACGCTACTTTTATCTAACTAAGAGGGAGACGGATTGACACATCATTTCATATGTGTGAGTGAAACAGATAGAGACGCTACTCTGGCTAAACAGGGATGCGTCGGCAAATTGTGCAATACTGCAGTACGTTACGCTCTTTCGTTGACTGCACATCTTTTTGTATTCGTATTGACTTCGTACTTACAACTGTGGCTTTGTTTATTGGACTTGATTTGCATTGTAATTTGGATTTATCTGCACCGTTTCTGACAACCCCGGACTTGTTTTAATCGCAACCCCGTGTTTGTGTAGTGTTTTATCATGCCATCTCGATACACCGCACAGGAATACGCCAACATGCATCTCATTTATGGAGAATGCTTATGCAACGCCAATGCCGCAGCAAGAGTGTATCGTGAGAGATACCCGAATGCTGAGCGTCATCCCGATCATCGAGTATTTATTAATGTGCATCGGTCATTATCAGAGGGTCGATTTCCTAGCCAAATGGTTAGCGAGGGAAGACCCATTATGCCCTACGAAGCCGAAGTCTTGCAAGCAGTTGAAGAAGACAGAAGTATCTCAGTACGTGGAATTGAACAGAGCATAGGAGTCCCCAAAAGTACTGCACATCGTATTTTAAAAAAGAACGAGTTTCACCCATACCATGTACGACGAGTACAAAGTCTGCTACCCCGAGACTACCCAGAGAGAGTACGATTTTGTCGAACGATGTTGCAGAGGCACCGAGAGGACCCGCGATTCTTTGAAAAAATTCTATGGTCCGATGAATCAACATTTAAAAAGGACGGTTACATGAACCTCCACAATTTGCACGAATGGCACGTGGAAAATCCAAATTTGATGCGGGAAGATAGATCTCAGTACCAGTTTAAAGTAAATATGTGGACGGGAATTTTGAATGGTAAAGTTATTGGTCCAATCGAGCTGCCGGAGAATTTAAATGCCCAGGGTTATTTGAACTTCTTACAGAACCAATTACCAGAATTATTGGAAGAAGTGCCACTGAACATTTACGGCAGCATGTGGTATCAACAAGATGGCTGCCCAGCGCATTATGCTCTCACTGTACGAGAGTTTCTCAATCGAGAATACCCCGATAGGTGGATTGGGCGGGGTGGTACAATTTCGTGGCCTGCCCGTTCACCCGATTTAAACCCCATAGATTTTTTTTACTGGGGTACGATAAAGGATAAAGTGTACTCTAAACCAATTCAAGATTTAGACGAGCTGCGCCAAAGAATTGCAGAAGCCGCTGAATACATCAACTCAAGAAGATACGCCCGTCTTATTACGCGATCATTTTTAAAGAGATGTAGAACTTGCATTGCAGCTGAAGGAAAACAGTTTGAACATTTGTTATAAAACTTCGTAAATCTGATTTAATAAAAATTATAATAAAAGAAATCCAACGACTGAATTTTATTTCAAATGCACCTAAAACCAACAATGTACTTTTTTTCCTCAATTAAGAAGTAGCAATTAGTATGTGTTATACCATTTTGGAATCCTGACTAAACGCGCCATCTTTTGAAGTTACTTGCCAAAATAGTGTAGTAGATTTTTTTTTCAGTACAGTCGGTTAAAGTTGGGTGATGTCATTATTTTGAATTCAATATTGGGCAAAAATCTAACATTTAATTTAAAACTGAGGCAGTTACGTTTTAACTTTTAACTGTAATTTACAGAAGGGTTATTCATGGTTAGATCACAGAGAAAAAAACTACCGAAATGTTAATAATGTAGTCACAGGACTTGAAAAATCATCACAGGGTGTCACTTTTTGAGATTTATTTTTGAATGCTTATAATTCGAAAAGTACATGACCAAGATTTTTTTTTATATTTTTCTAATAGCTGTCACGACTTGGCCTATTGCCCGTTTTCGGCTTGACGTTGATTTCTGGGACACGTTGTATATCCATTTTCGATAAACCACAACATAAATTGAACATCCGTAACCCAGCTTTGGTCTGGCATGTCAACCCTTTAAAAGAAACATCTAGTGCTATTTTTAAAGAATAAAATACCAAGACAAAACTCTGGAACCTGGTTCTCCCTGGAGCTTTACGTAGAAGCCTACAATAGGATCAGGACGTCGTCACGGCACGTTGAGCAGCAGGCTGATCGTCACGGCTGACACGCTGTCTTCAATGGATGACGGGATACATTTATAGCTTTTGTATTGTTTTGCTTTTGGCATTTTTGTAGTTGTAGGTAAGTTTTATACATTTATTCACAAAGACACAATAATTAAAATATACAAGCTAACACTAAAATATAAATATATATATTATATACAAGTATATAACAAAAATAAAATAAAGAAAAAGGCAGGAGCTCATTGGTCATCAAAAAATTCGTCCGCATCGCTGTCAATGGGGTAAGTGCCCAAAAGGCTTGCAGCATTACCACGTTGGATGGCAATGCTGATTCTTTGGGCTAAAAATAGGCCAGCCCTCTGGTCACGTGAGTAAGTAAGTTGTTGATGTGAGGTGACGATTTTCTGTATCATATTTTATTAAATGTTACAAGAAGTTATGTTTTTCCTGAACATGGTTTTTACTCGTACTAACTCGCTGATAACTTTTAACTCTAAAAGGTAAGATTCTTCACGGTTCGCGAAAGCTCAATCGCATTGAGCTATACAACTAATAGATTAGAATTTACAAAGAAAGAACACCGCTATTTACTGTATACAATAAATAGCGGTACAGCATTTAGTACTGCTACTGTGAAACAAAACCCTAGAATTACTTATTCAAATAGCACTGACAACAATTTATTTTAAACTATATTTAGTTAAACAGCAAGTCAAGCCACGTGGAAAAGGGTAAATATTAAAAAGACAACATCTGTAAGCTAGATGTAACAGCCATTAAAACAATGCATATTCTGTCGATCGGAGTGCTAGCGAACCTTTTAACTGAAGCTAGAAGTGCACGCAAAAACTAATCTTCACGCTAGGGCTGCAGCATAAAACTTGTTCATAATTTCTAAAATAAAAACCCATGATTTTGGTCATTTTTGTCCGCAGCGAGCGTTCGGGAAAGGTGCTTGTATTTTGGTCCTTCGTGCTCTTCGCCTCTCGTATGCAACTTGTAGGCAACACAAAGTATAGAATGACTTAATCTGTGGTAAAATATTGACCAGTCATGATTCAGTGTAAAGTCAGAGAAGGTAATTGTCCTTAAGTTTGCCACATTGTGCCACTCAATTTGTTAAAGCCATTTCATACGACTGTCAAAGAATGACAATTCTTATTTAATTTACGGACGATTTACGTTGATAGTCAAACATTTTTGCTAACTGTACGTACATTAGTAAAAAAATTAAGGCAAATAGAAAACAATACTGAATTAGTCAGCCCTGTTGCCTCTGGCAAGCTTTTAAGGACAAGTTGAACGTCTTCGGTAGAAGAATGTTCGCGTATGGATTTGTCTTCCGACACATCCTTTATAGACACAGTTATTCATTTTCAAGACGTTCCTGAATATTTTAAAGGAAAATTATTTAAAATAAGGGTTTGAAGTGGAAACCCTTTACATAATATTCTTATAAGTAGGTACTTAATACTTGTCATTTAGATGCACTAGACGATCTACGGTAAAAATCTCCACTCACACTTGGCTGATAAATTTGTGAACATAGTTTGTTGCTTTTAGAAGACATGAAAACACAAAGTAAAAAAATTACCAATTCGGCACCTTTAAATCATAAGGGTGAGCAACCACCCTTATAATTTAAATACGTTCTGTTGTTCATTTTTGAAACACTGTCTTGTCCGAAATTATTTTCAAAACATTAGCTTAAACCCTTTTCAAAATTCTAGCCTTTTCATAATATGTTATGGTCAGTTTCCAGCCTCACCAGATGCGGATAAATGCCACAGCATCTGCTCTGAGTACTAAAAATATAGCCAGCACTTGTAACTTTATAAAATTAAATAAGCTATACAACTGTAAAGTCAAATCCACACGTTCCGGCTGCGATCGTCCGAATGACCGGCCAGCTGTCAAACACAGACACATGACCGTCGAAGAGGCTTTAATAATAATGAATTACCGTCAAACTAAAGGACGGTACTCGACCCAGTTTTCCATACTGGCTACACACAAAACCCCACCTTATATCGTAAGTTATAAGGTTGTATTTTGGTTGTGTGAAGATTATTTTTAACCAATTGTCTTGGCTTGGAAGTTTTACTTGTTCCAGTTGTGCGTGGGCCTGACAGCGGTGTCACGATCTATGAAAGATGACTTGTACCTATTACGGTCGTCTTGGGCGGTTTTGTCTAGGAGATCTTTAAACACTGGAGACTAGGACCAAATGTTTTATAAGCCAGGGTAGCCTGACCTGTTTTCTTTCGTGAATTTCGGAATTAGGAATAAAAAATAAAAAACAAAATGCAATGGTAAGTGCGGAATAACAAGTAAGTATGATCTTACGACCTCTTATAATGACTGTAGAATGATTTTACTGAGCTTCGTCATTTCTGAAATGAAGGTATTCACTGTTTTGACAATCAAACAGTAGTACATATTTGTACTAAGTCTGTAACTTAGTACCAAACCAATATATACCTAAGTTTTGTAAGAAATTGATAGAGGGCCTATTTTTTGAAGCCATGACTTACGAGTTGTTGGTCGTAGGTACGAAGACAGCCAGGCGATTTAATTTGTCTACATTATTTCATCACCAGTGCTCTCAAAACAGTGAAGGAAAACATCGTGAGGAAACCGGCATGTCCTAGAACCAAAAATTCGAAAACATGTGACATCTACGAAGCCGCACTGGGCCTGCGTGGTGGATTACGGCCCACTCCCTCCCACTGAGAGGAGGCCTGTGTCCCGGCAGTGGGGACATTATAGACTGATTACGTTACCTTCATGTGTAGGTCGCAGGTGCAATTGCGTCGAATTGCCTCAGATAAAGCCAATTTTCCAATATTACCAAACATCGAAGACTATAATGTATCTTTTATGTCCCATAAGTGCACTAATACGTTTATTTTCTTGCCAGCACTTGACAAATAAGACACCGAAACACGACACCATCTTGGATTTAAGCCTATAACTCTAGAACGAAGATCACGATTTCCAAATTAAAAATTCCACATTAACATTCCACTTTAACTGCTGTTACGAAGCAATATAAATACGTAATTCAGACAATATTTTTAACTTATAAGTAGTTCTCAAAGCGACGGATAAGTACGGTATAATGAGAAAATCGGAATCGTGTTACTTAGCTAAGTACATTAGGCGAGATTAGATTAACTTACCTTTACTTAGATTAGTTTGCTTAGGATAGCTTGAGTGAACAACTTTATCAAATTTTCTGAATATGTCTTGTGTATTTTGTTAACTTTTAGGTGAACATTGTAAGTAAAGCTTACCAATTGTGTGGCTTTATTATGCGCGTCATTACTTTTATAGCCCGAGTTCGCTCACAATTAGAGTATGCAGTATCAGTATGGAACCCTTTCTACAAAAAAATATGCTGAAATGGTTGAAAATGTTCAGTACAAATGTTTACGTCGCTGCCATCCTACCTACCTTACTTTCAGTTACAAAGCTAGTACAAGCTCCTTCCTATTAGCTCTCGAAGAAAATACCTCAAAGCCATTATCTTATCTAAAATTGTAAGAAATAAGTTCAATTGTATAAATTTAAATAACATGTTTTGTTACGCTGTACCTAGAACCTTTCACAGGCGACAGGTACGCGCAGGTACTCTTTTTGCACTGAACTCTTCCCGAACTAATTCTGGCGAGCGCTCTGGAAAATAGCTCTGGCTTTGGAAAATATTGTCGTCTTCAACTGTCCAATGAAAAGATTCAAAAGCCTCACCCGCACCTGTTTATTAAATAAAATCCAAAGTGTGTATCCTCTCTGAAAATCTTGAAACTTACTAAGGTCTTATTTTATATCATGTCATCTTTGTCTTTGTCTAAATTTTAACTGTATCAATGCTCATTATACAATTTAATTAATGCACGTACTGTTACTAAAACTCTTTTTTTTCTGCTTTTATTTCCACCTGTGGACAGCGTTGTGGTTTATATTATCACTAAAATTGTTTTTGTTAAATTAGTCGTAAGTTCTTATAATATAACTGTTTGTCTGGGCTTTAAATAAAAAATAAAATAAAACATGTATGTGGGTAGGCCGATTTCTATCATCGTAGATTTATATTTTGTTAAAGCGAACTAAAGCGGTGCTGCGATGGTAAGAAACATTTATAAATCACGACTTACCTTGTCGCTAGGTGTAGAATCTGGTTTAAATATCGTACATCGATAAAAAATAATTATGTAATTATGCTAATATCCGACATTTTGATCACATCACATAATATGACCAAAAGGACCAAACGATCTTAAATGCCTCGCTGATGGTGGCGCGTGTGTTGGATCATTCGGTTGCCTACAAAACTGTTGAACTAGATGGTGCTGATCCACGCGTCATGTTCGTGAACTGGCGCTGCTGGTTGAGGCTGGTAATCTCTTAGCTACCAGAACTTATTTTAAATCTTATATTTTGAATTAATTTTTCGTTAATCACACTAATATTATAAAGGCGAAAGTTTGTGAGTGTGTGTGTGTGTGTGTTTTTATGTTTGTTTTTCGTTTTACATTGCTCTCACATAAACCACAAAAATAATGTACCCAGGATTTTGTAATAACTTGATTTAAAAGAGTGTCCTTAGAGTTTCTTGCCCGTCCTTCTCCATTGAGATCTTCGTTCTGGAATGGGCAAGTAGCTTCAACTTTCTGACTAACTAATCGACTCCTTGTCAAATCAAAAGTGACAATTCAAATGGTTTAATTGAAATAAATGCTTTGAGTTTGAGTTTGATTAAAGGACCAATAAATCTTATTACCTAGGCAGCAATGTGACTAAGTACTCAAATAGAGCCCTAGTTTGCTGAGCAGGAAAATGAAACAGTATCCACTATGGAACAGAATGAGTTGACTAGCTAAGCCTTAATTTAACTTCTCCTTTACTTTGCTTCGATGCTTTGTTATTAATAAAGAAATTTCTTTCTGCTGTTAAAATAGTTATTTTGTAACTAGTCTGCTACTACAATTACTTTACAGAGAACGAGGAAGACTGTTCCACCCTAGTACAGTTTATACTAGTACGTAAACAGAGTGAATCAGTTCCGTGCTAACAGTCATAATAAGTACCAATACATACCAAACAAACATTGTACCTACCTTTACTACTTATTTGTAACTGCCCCGTTGGTCTTGTGGTCGCAAACGACTGCTGAGCGGTGGGGTCCTGGGTTCAATTCCCGGGTCGAGCAATGTTATTGAGTTTTCAACAGCCCGGAGTTTGGAAGTTAGTCGGCGGTGTGATACCCGCGTGCCTCGGTGCGCACGTTAAGCCGTGGGTCCTGCGCCTGATCTCTCTCCGGTCGTGTCGGATTGCCGTCCCTGAGGACTACGAGAGTAAGGAAAGAGTGGTGCACCTTCTACGCGCACACTTCACTATAGTATCTCCCGCGCCGAAGGCTAGTCTCCGTTGAGATTGGCCGCCGTGGCCGAAATACGGTCTGGAGGAGTTTATTTATTTGTAACTTGAATTGTGCACGGTTGATATTGATTTGGCAAATAAAGATGTTTTGTTAAGGTTCCGTACCTTAAAAGGAAAAACGGAACCTTTATAGCAATTCGTTGTCCATCTGTCTGTCCGTCTGTCATGACCCTTTTTCTCAGGAATGCGTTGAGTTATCAAGTTGATATTAATATCAAATACTCAAGGCTGCAATTCCTTGAAGCAGTGAAAAATCCAACTTCTAATTCAACGCATCAAAAGATACGGGCGCTTATTTTCCGTTTATGCCGCATATTTTGACATTCGCAAGGTAATCAAAAGTACTTCCTGTTGACCTATAATTATGAATTTCGGCAAGAAGCACTTTCATGTAAAGGAAAAAATCCGAAAACCATAAATTTATAGTTACGTACCTAGAAATTTGTACGGAACCCTCGGTGCGCGAGTCTGACTCGCACTTGGTCGGTTTATGGTCAGACCTTAGGTTTTCTCTCATTGGTCTCCTAGATAAGAATCACCATACGAAAAATTACCTTACCGTACGGTAAGGTAGTTTTTCGTATGGTGATTCTTATCGATCGTTACGTACAGACGCCAGCACATCAAGCTACTACAAGCTGTCTTTCTTTAATATATTTTCAACTTTATCGCTAAAACATAAGGTTCAAAGTTTATTGGGAAAATCTGACAGTTTCGGGTAGCTTGATGTGCTGGCATCTGTACAATAATGATCATGTATCTTGTGAATGTATCGTCACCGTCAGTATTCTCCTGCCCGTATATGACTGTATATTCTATCATTAAATAGAATCGTCTAGCAATCGTCTTTCATTCGATAGACTGAATGCAGTCGAATTTCACAACATGGCTTTTATACCCTTTTCCAAGCTCCAAATATAAACATATTTACAAAATTGACACATAATAATCAACTTTTATGTTCTGATACAAAGACAATATCAGATAACGTGGCTCGGGATGTCTCGCGATGGCTCGAGATGGCTCCTGTTTCTCGTGTCACGTTACAAATACATATGCGTCATGTTTACGTCAACCTTTAATGACGTAATGAAATTGCCGTTGCTCTTTGAAGGGACATTTACGGGAAAATTAGAACGACTACGGGCAATTTACTAAGTACTTTCTCTCGGAAGGCTTTTGTGAAATAAATTAATCGCAAAACAAAGCAAAACAGACTCAATTCCAGTTACTGTTTTAGTATTCATGTTGGAAAGTGGCTAGTTTTAACATCGTTTTATAATTTGGACCAGCTTTATTTTGTAAGCGCCTGTGAGCATAAGGGATTATATTTATTAAATCTAGACTAATATTATAAAGAGGAAAGATTTGTATTTTTGGATATATGTTTGTAACGAATAAACTCAAAAAGTACTGGTACTGGACCGATTTCATTTTTTTTTTTTTAATTAGAATGCTACACTATGTTAGAGTAACATAGGCTATATTTTTTATTAGAAAAAATTAGGGGTCCCTACAAGGTGTAAAAAAATTTTATCCATACCTACGTATTAGTCCTTATCCAAATTAATCATTTCATATTCAAGACTGTTTCAATACCTGTAGATTACTTTCTGAATTATTCAAATCGGTCATTCCGTTCAAAAGATATTACGGATTTTAAAATGTCAATCTAAAGAAATGTGGCCGGTGTGGCCCCACGCAGCGCAGCGGGAAATGTATAATATGTTTGCTACTTCTTCAAGCAAAAACTAATGAACCGTTTGCGATGAAACTTGATAGGTATGTATATAGCTTATTTTTTATCCCGGTATTCCCACGGAATCGAAACTTGCGCGGTCCATTGTCGCGGTGGATTGTCCATTATATGGACAATCATCGGTTCAAACCCAGGTAGGCGCTTAACTTCATGTCAATTATTTCATCACCACTGCACTGAAAACGGTGAAGGAAAGCATCGTGAGGAAACCGGCATATCCTGGAACCAAAAATTCGAAGACATGTGACATCTGCCAACCCGCACTGGGACCGCGTGGTGGATTTCGGGCCACTTCCTCTCACAGAGAGTAGGCCTGTGTCCCCGCAGTGGGAACATTATAAGGGTAATTATGCTATTATATGGACTGCTGCTGTTGATTTCATAGACAAAGTTACGAAAATACATGCTATAATAGCATCTAGCAAAGCAATACAGAATTCAGCCTGGCTTGAGACAGAATTTTTTCACAAAGAGCACTTCTGCTACAGTTGTCAAAATGGGTTAAAGAAAAAAACTACGTAAAATAATTATTTCCACGCCATTTCACACAGTAAAAAATTTAGTTCTATTAATTCTATACATACATATTTCAACTAACCCACACGTTGAGAAGATTGTGTTAAAATTATCATATTTTCACCCCACGAATGAATTTTAAAAAGGGAATTCAGCCAAGACAATTTTAATTAAGTCCCAGAGAGCTCATTATCTTTAGCGTCACCGCGCGGATGGAAGGACCAAGTCTTTTTTTTTTTTTTCAACAAAATTCTTTTATGTAAAGATAGCGTTATCTGGCGCAAAAGTACCAACTTATATCTAGTCGCGTTAAGTTTCTTGAATTCAATTTTACTTTTGTAAGAACTTGTAAGTGTTTTCAACTGTGGTGTGCGCTGTTCAAATTATTTACTGTGTTGCGAATTGGGATTCCGGGTCGATGGGAATATTGGAATTGTGGTCTGTAGCTTTGATAAGCTGGTGTATATTCGTTGCTTTGTAGAGTCGAGGAAGAAGTAGTTTAGTTCCGTGCTAGAAACGCAGGGTCAAATTAAGTTAGCTAGGGATACTCCCCAGAGAGATACTTCAAGTAACAGCACCGCCAGCGGTCGTGGACACCTAAAAAAACATCAAATCATTTTTTTATTGTGTTTAATTAATTATTGTTTTAATTATAATTAAACTAAACAATTGTAATATTAGTGCTCAATCATTAACATGTCATGAATCATGACATGTTAATTTTTAATCATTATTATTTTCCTCAAATTCATTCAATGTTATTTCTCAAATTTTATTTTTATTCTACCTACACCATTTATATATGAATGCTCAATCTTTATATGTTAAAATTATTGTTTATTTTTTCCTTCTAATTTTATAATTTGTATTCATAATTTATTTTCTCTATTTTTATCGTGTTTACACCTAGTTATATGTGCATGCTGTGGTATCCTGTAATTGAAGGAGCAAAATAATCTTTTTTATTATTGTAAATTTCTATTGTTTATGTGTATCCTTTGGAGATCCTCAATAAATAAATAAATAAAATAAAATACCCATCATGACTGCGGAGATTCGCTAAATAATTTAATTTCACCCTGTATAGCTTCAAGACGTTTATTACACAAGTCGAGAAGTGGAGGCTTATTATTATTAGTCTATCTCATAATCAGTCCAAATATGAATGACGTGAAACACGACAAAGGAAAGGAAAATGGACAGCCACGTCATCCCGTCACCATAGTAAACAAGATTTAGTAAAACAACACCTCAAGCGAGCTCAACAAGGCTCGTCATCAGCGGTAGATGTTTGCTCATTAACCGACTTCAAAAAAAGGAGGAGGTTATCAATTCGACTGTATTTTTTTTTTTTTTATGTTTGTTACCTCATAATAACCGACTGGGTGAACCGATTTTCATGATTCTTTTTTTATTTGAAAGCTGGTGCTTCCCGTGTGGTCCCATTGTCACCATTTCAATATCTGATGATGAGATCTTGTAGAAATCGGGGGAACTCTTCAATAAATAACAGCAGATTAACCGCGATTGTTGCTATAGCATATCTAAGCATTGTTTACACCATCACACAACATAATATCACGCCTGTACTCACTACAAAGGTTATAATTTTTTTTTATTATAATAATAATTAATACCAGTAAAACAACCGCGATTGCTGCTATCGCATATGTATGCATTGTTTACGCAATCGCACAACATAACATCACGTCTGTACCCTATAAACGCAGATGCAGCTTCCTGTCACTGATATTTACATAGCAAGTAGTGTTTATATGAATTTGATTGGGGTAGATATGACTAAAAAGTGAAAAATAAAAAAAATTATATAAAAAAAAACAACCGACTTCCAAAAAAACACTACAAAGTGAAAAATAATTTTAATTTCGGAAGTCGGTGTCAAAAAACCGACTTCCAAAATTAAAATTATTTTTCACTTTGTAGTGTTTTTTTGGAAGTCGGTTGTTTTTTTTTATATAAAATTTTTTATTTAATATTTTGACTAGAAGTTATCAGGACAATGTCCAGTAAATAAACGTAGGTACTGTACCTAAGTTTATTTTTATTTTTCCTTAATTGGCCAACCAACAATTGTTTACACTGTAAATATCTAAAGTAACTATCTTCCATAATCTAGGGTTAGTGTAACGATTTCTTACGGGTTAGCTCGCATGCCCCATATTAGGTGTGCCACAAGTACTGCTGAAGCTGTAATCAATGATTATTCTACGTTTCTCCAGTGAGACCATCTTAAAATAAGATAGTCGGGCTTCATATGATTGTATCCTTTTTGCATCTCCACTGGCATAGGCTAGATGCCAGAGGAATCTCTTTAGTATCCGCTCCAGTCGAAGGATGTGCGTGGAGTAATGAGGTCTCGCAATTGTACTGCAGTATTCTAAGACACTACGAACGATACAGATGTACAACAAGATCTTGGTCCGATTGCGCTTAAAACCAGCAACATTTCAACAGCATTCTGGAAGCCTTTTTGACGACGTTTTCAACATGAGGTAAATGTCAGAGTTATGAAAACAACTCCTAAGTTCCTTATTTGATCCACCTCTTGGATAACGTTAGGGCCCACATGATATACACTAGGCGTAAATTTCTTCAGGGCTACTAGGGAATGTGGGGTACCATATGAAACAGCGCTGTTTGCACATTCTCAAACATTTTTTTTAAGCCGCATAGCTTTCGACTTTTGATGAAAAATGTAAAAAAAAATACCCCTTATAATTATCTCCGAAGTTTGCATAGAGAAAATTCTGAAATTTTTCTTTGTGATAGAAGTGTATCTAAAGATTTCAGGAAAAATAAAACGATATCTCTAAATAGCACACTTTTTCAGAAACCATCAACAAAAATTACATTAGTTCCACTATCGGTCAAGAGATGGCGCTCACCTAAAACTACAATATTCTACACCGCAGTGTTAAAATTCTTCTACGAATATAGGCCTTGCCTATGAAAATTTAATATATGTATACGTAGGTAGGTACGAAACCCTCGGTGCGGGAGTCCGACTGGCTCTTGTCCGGTTTTTTATTCTTAATGTATGCCCAGAAACCGTTCGAATTTTTTGGGGATTTCATTTTCTATGTTCTTTATGTAATCATTATAACAGTCAGTAGCTAATTTGGAACAACGTTTGTCTAATAATTGGAGGTCATCCCTAGGGTTATGGGAATAGCGAAAACTAAATTTATTAAAGTGTCCGTGTCTCTAACCATGATGTGTTCCGATTCTTGTACTTTACGCATAAAAATTCTTACACCTCGAATCCTCACAAAATAACCAACTACTCCGTCTTTGATCCTCGCGGCAGCGTGCAGCGCCTTATATTTTGAGGGCAGATGTTCAGTCACAAAAATTGCTGTTTTTGGCCCAGAGTAGCCGAAATGCACGCTATTCAGTTTATAGTCCGTATCAAAATTAATAGTTCAAATATTAAGTATTGGATTTTCGTAGAAAGACCTGAAAAGAAACCTTTAATAAAAATATTTACTTTGAATACCTTTTGCATAAATATTAAAATATTCCTGCAATGATACTTTTTGCAGCCTGATCTCGTCTACAGAAAGATCTACCAGATTTCGGATAACAGCTCCAACAAAATTGAACCGAAAAATAAATACTTCATTCGTAACAGGAACAAATAGTTGATATAGGTAACTGAAAAAACTGCAACAGTCCGGCTTATCCGTGGCAGCTTAACCGGGACAAGCGAATTAGGCAGTGATTTATTTTTGTAAATAGAACGCGGATTATTTAAACATGTATTTTTTTAATTAAAAATCCGTTGTCGACGGAGTTATTTTATGCTCCTTGATTAAATTCCGTTAAACCGCGTTTGAGGGGTTAAAGTATAACGTTTTGAGTTTAAATTAAGGTTATCACTAAACAAAGTGTTTTTGGCTTTTAGTGTGACCAGATATTTTCGTAGTGTTTTTGTTTGACATTTTCTGCCTTTTTTTTCTAATAAGCTTTAACGTATCTATTTTCATTATACTTAACATAAAAGCTATCTAAACCGTTTCATGTCAACTATTTGAGGCGTTCTTAAATTAAATTAATTAACATATACTAGACACTAGTGCTAGCTGTGAAATAAACTTAAGTATCTAGAGCACACAATTAGTTTGACATAAATTAGTGCTAATAGACTAGAGAACCTATACTATTATTTTACTTAGTATGTAAAATTAAAACCGACGTATAATTCGGGGTCCGTGGGTACCCAAATCTATCTACTCACGGACGCGAGACATCAACCTTGCATGAATCACCACTACTATTGGTTCAACAGTTCTTCTGAACGTGATTGAAGGCAAACTGAGGGCCTGGACAAGTGGCAATCGCGTTCAAAGCTTTTCTTCGTATATCTACAACGACTTCCAACGGGATTGACATAAGCTTTTCGGTAGCTTATATTAGCTCCATATATTTTTGACATTTCCATCATCGTTGTTGCTGATAGAATGTCCCTTTGTCTAAACCCTCTACTCTTCATAAAGTGTAGAAAAAAACACTTTTTTTTTTTTATAAATCCGTTAAAGATTAAAACTTAATTGTTTGTAAACTATTAATCCAAATCACAGTTTCTTTTTCCATCCACAGTCTCAATAAGGCCAGATTTTTCCATTTGCTAAGAAAATGGTAGCATTTTATAAGAGTAGGTCAGCTTGAAGAAGAAAATTAGCATCATAGTTCCTAAAGTTGACTGACTCGACCGCATAAAGTAGATAGCCATAAGTATCATCAAATATTAAATCAACTAAAATTTAAAGATGCGTCACATTTTCTAGTTCCCCCATAATTTTAAAACTCACTTTCTGAATTACTACCCACTGGTAGTTCCCCTAGGGCTCGGTAACTAAGTGGTCCTTTACGCACGAAGTGACACAATTAGGGTCAGTGTTCGTAACTCGGGTCGCGTAATGAGTCCAGTCCCTGATACACGGGGATCACTTGAATTTGTAACTGACCGCGGACGGAAGGACTAGGAATAAAGTTGGCGAAACAACATCAGCCGGTCGATTCTGGAGAAATCTCACCGTGATAACTAAGGTGAAGTGAGCTTAGAGTGAGCTGTGAGTCATGCTGATGCTAGGGATTGACACTATTGACAACTCACTCCACGCTCACTTCACCCAAGTTTTCACGGTGAGATGGTTACAGAATCGCATGACTGTTGATGAAATAGCTTCATCAGCCTATAATGTTCCCACTGCTGGGACACAGGCCTCCTCTCTGTGAGAGGGAGTGGGCCATAATCCACCATGCGGGCCCAGTGCTGGTTGGTGGATGTCACATGTGTTGATGAATTTTTGGTTCTAAGATATGCAGCTTTCCTTCACCATTTTGAGAGCACTGTTAGTGAAATTTAATACTTACACAAAGTAAAGTGCCTGTCTGGGTTCAAACTTATGACTTACAATTTGTAATTTGTGTCCGATACCACTGCTCTACATAAAATACTAAGGTCCTATTGATTTTCAGGTCCTGGTCATGAGGTCATAACTAAAATGCCACTGTCTTAACTACAAACAATTTGATACCCTGTCAGAATATGATACCTTTCATATAAATCTATATAATATAAAAGGAGAAATTGACTGACTGACTGACATATCAACGCACAGCCGAAACTACTGGGACTAGGAATGTGAAATTTTGCACACGGCTTCCTTTTATTATGTAGGGGAGCACTGAGAAGGGGTTTATGGAAACTCCCCTTTTTTCTCTCCACCTTATCTCTTGAAAAGGGGGATTTTATTTGTGTGTAAAATCTAATTTCCACAGCCGACCCCAACGTAGTTGGGAAAAGGCTAGGCAAATGATGATAGCCTATTCCCAACTATGTTGGGGTCGGCTTCCAGTCTAACCGGATGCAGCTGAATACCACTATTTTACGTGGAGCGACTGCCTATCTGACCTCCACAAACCAGTTACTGGGTAATACAATGGAAATAAAGGTTAGGTTAGGTTAGGTTAGGTTAGGTTAGGTTAGGTTAGGTTAGGTTAGGTTAGGTTAGGTTAGGTTAGGTTAGGTTAGGTTAGGTTAGGTTAGGTTTTTTTTTTTTTTTTTTTTTTTTTTTAAATGAAACTATTTCCGCGGACTTGGTGGTCCGCGCCCTTATTTATTGGTTTTAGTTGATTATTTTTATTTTCTATACATAGGATACAATTATCTTCCTCCTCTCTTCGAACACCTTATCATCTAGTTTTAGTAAAGTATAACTTAAAACTACGTGAGTCCATCTTAGTTTGATATATATGTATACGTAATATATATATTTTTTTTTTTTTTTTTTTTTTTTTTTTTTTTTTTTTTTTTTTTTTTTTTGGATTTATTGTTATTAGTAGTACATGCTCATTATTGATTACAAGACGCATTGTTTGTCTTATATGCTTATTGCTATATCTTATTGTTATTTCTATATTTGACAATACTAATTAGGTTACAATTTTTTATTTATGCACACATCAATATTTTACACATTACAGTTTATTTCATTTTACATTTCATTACAACTTATTCTAATTACTATTTTACATTTTATTAGTTTGATTAGTTTTACATTTTTTAACAACTTATTCTAATGTTTTATTGTACATGGTTACAGTGGATTAATTACGGGTTGGGTTGGGTTGAATTTTGGGCTTGGATGGGACTTTTAGGTGTTAGTATTTTAGTGGGGTTTGCTGACCAGGGACTTCGCAAGCCCGAGCAGAGCTGCAACGACTGCTGCGTCTCGGTGCTGCATGGCCATCTTGAGGTTGTATTCGATGACCGTTTTAGTCGGCGCACCCATCGCTCTCCTTATGAGGCGGCCTGTGGCGTCGTCGGCGTCATCTGAGTAGTAGACGCAACTGACTGTGTGTCTCGACACCGCCACTACCGCGTGGGAGATGCTGTCGTGGATTTTGAGCCTCCTGGACTTGGTGTTTATAATAATGACGCTTTCGGAGGTCAGTCCCTGAGCCTCGTGTATGGTCAGCGTGCGCGACCCTTCGCCAGACCCATATCCCTGCTTCATAAGTGAGGCTTTCTCCTCCTGCGTATGAACCAGGAACAGGGTGTTTTGGGCGGTGCTCGGTATTTGCGCTCCTGCATAACCTGTCACCCTCAGAGAGTGGACCCGCGCCAGCGACGTCTTGGAGGAGTATATACCGGAGTATATCTCGCTCAGTGCAAACGCTACGTCCATGGGATTGCGGTGTGTACAGAGCAACTCCTGGGTGATGCCGGCCACCGAGTCTGGACGGGTATACCTTAACTCGAATAGGTTCTGTCTGTCCAGAAATGGAAGCTGGTTTACGTCTCCAATGAGGACAATCTCGCTTGCCCCTGACAACTTCACTGCCATTACTATGGCCCCAAAATGGTTCATAAGGGCTTCGTCTACCGTAAGACGGTAGCATTTCTCCTGTTGTCTGAACCCGTTTGCTAAGATTGAGGCCATAGTGCGCACCTTTGTCTTGACACGATCTCCTAAGCGGTGCGCAAGCTTCTCCCTGAGATCTTTGGCTGCTTCGGTTGTCGTAGTGGCGATGACGTCCTTGTCCTCATCGAAGTGTTTGACCACCCACGTTGTCTTTCCGCATCCCGGAACCCCGTTTACCCATCTGATATTGGGTACCGCCCAACTTTCCTGCGATGCCGGAACGTCTGAGGTCCCCAGAATGGTCTGTGCCATTTCTAGGATCTGGTCGTCCGGCATGATTTTGGTACATTTGGCGGTAACCACTATCGGATCGTCGTCTGGAACCCTGAATTTCAGTTTGCCCGAGCGCTCCGTTTCCTCTGTGTCCAGGGCCACGAACCCACTGTTCGCGCTATAGGCTACCATGTACGACCCCGTCATTTCTCCTGTGATGACTTGAGATGTGACGTTGTTGTACACCGCTGCCTCAGATTCCTTGAGCAGTACCCGCAGCAGCCCTTCTGAGTCTCTGTGGAAGGTCTGCAGGATTTTTCTGCATGTCGCGAGATTGACCTCTCTGGTCGCTCTCACGATTGCTACGTACTCAAGGAATGCGCTCTTCACGTGGTCTGTGGTGCCCGAACTTACTGCGAGGGTCGGTGGGCTGACTTGCCCTTTGTCGGCTCTGGTTGGAATGGGCTTTTTTGGGGTAGGTTCTTTGGCCTTTCTTTTAAAGAACCTTTCCACTGCTGCTTCCTGCTTTTGGGATGGTGATGCTCGGCTGGTTCCCGGGAGCAGTGCACTGAGGTAAGTGCCGAAGGCTTTTAGGCGACTCCTCATACGGGCCCGGCCCTCTGGACTGGTCGTTGTGCCCTGCTCCTTTGCAGCTTTCTCGGCATCTGCCTTCTGCTGTGCCCTCTCGGATCCGCTTTGTGTGATCGGGTTCTTTGTGGGGCTCGTCGCTCCGGCTGCAAGCCGTCTAGGGGCTTTGAGGAAACTCAAGTTTTCCCCTCTGTCCTCGTAGACGACTACCTCATGTTGTTCTGAGGCTTTCAGACAGCCGAAGCGGTCTGCGACGTCCCCTCTTTCTCCCTCGATCATCATCGCGTCGATACTTATAGTACGGGCTGTGACTGCCGCGTACTCTCCTGCCTCCCTGATCTTTTGGAGTAACGAGCTGGCTTGGGCAAATGGAGTCTCCTCTCCCCACTCGAATATTGCGATCGTCTTCCCCTTGGATCGCAGTAGACGGCATCGGTGAGTGGCTACTTCCACTTGTGGCAGCGCTGCGTATTTACTGCCTTTCATGCTCGTTTTGGTGGTACTTCCATTGATCAGGGCGGCAAGGCCTGGCGAGATTGGTATTCGGGCTCTAGCTCGGCTTGATCCTACGCAGAAGCTTATGCCCAACTTTTCCCCTTCTCTGTTCATGAACAGAGCGACTCCTCGCAGTCTGAGGCTTGGAACTCCGTCTCCTCCGCATTCCAGGAGTCTTCTGATGGTCATGGTGCTGGGGGGTGCTGGTTGAGGGTGGGCTTCTGCAGTTGCTGCTGCTAACGCCTGTGCCGGTTGTGGGTTGTTGTTTGTGTTTGTTGGTTGTGTTGTGGTGAGTGTTGTGTTTTGTGTAGTTATTGTTTGTGTAGTGATGGTTGTTGTTTGTGTGGTCGTGGATGTTGTGACTGATTGTGTGGAGGGTTGTCGGTTTCGACTATGCAAGGGTACGTCCGTTTTGTTGGCCCCTGCCGCAGTCACAGCGACTTTGCTCGCGAATGCCAAGAATGGTGTCCTGGTAGCCGGTCTCCCCATGATGGTGTGGAGTGTGGACTGGCTTAGCTGGCTTCCTATCTTTACTTCCAGCTCCATTCTGTCATGATCGAATCTTGGGCATTCGAAGAGCAGGTGCCAGACCGTTTCTTCGCAACTGGGGTCACAGACGCACGAGGGACTGTCTTTGAGATGGAAGCGGTGGAGATACGCTGAGAATCCTCCGTGTCCTGTCAGGACCTGTACATGGACCGGTGTGAGGACTACATCTCTAAGTGTTCTTTTCGCCGCCAGGACGTCTGGGAAGAACACTTTTGTGACCGCTCCTGTACTTGAGGACTCGTACCGCGCTTGCCACTTCCTTACAGTCTCCTCCCGTATCTTCCTCCTCACGAACGATACGGGGACCTTGTGATAGTCTGGTGTTGTTGTTAATGATTTTAGTGCCGCCTCCTTGGCCAGTTCGTCCGCCCTCTCATTCCCGGCGGTTCCCGCGTGGGCCTTGAGCCAGAAGAACCTCACTTCCCTGCCTTCCTCTCTGACCTCCCGGACGTATCTCTTGATCTGAAGTGCCAGGTGGTGAGTGACAGACGGTCTCCTCAGCAGGTCGAGTGACGACCTTGAGTCACTCAAAATGCTTACTGAGGCCACCCTGGATTCTCTTGCCATCCTGGCAGCTCTGAAGAGAGCGTACATTTCTGATTGGAAGACCGTGTTGTGAGGCTCTAGGCCGAAGGAATCGAACTGTGACTCCCTGCCATTCTCCCACCAAGTTAAGGCAGCTCCGACTTTCCCCTCTATCTTGCTGCCGTCGGTGAATATTTGGGGGCCGATTACTCGATGGGTTTCCAGGGTTTCGGGAGTCAAGTCCTCTAGGCGCGCGTACTCAGTTGTTATGAGTTGCGCTGGGTGGGGTTTTTGGGAGTGGTGCACGTCACACTCCAGTTCGCGACCCTGCGGTATGTGCTCTTGGGAATGTCCCTTTTTGATCCTGAAAAGGGTTGCGGCCTCGATTACCCGGAGATCTAGGGGGAGTTGACCCGACAAGACGAGTGCCGATGTTAGAGACACCGTGCGGTATGCTTTGCAGATCTTTTGCGCGAAACCCCTCTGCAGTGAGTCAAACTGATTTCTTGTCATCAGTTTCTCGGCTGCAGGGGCCCACGCACTCGCTGCATACATCACGATGGGCTCTATCACCGACACGTATATTGTCCTAATTATTTCTCTGTTGAGACCCCAAGTCACCTTCGCCGCGCATGCCAGCTGCTTGTAGATGTCTGCGGCCTTTTTACAGGTCGCAGACACGTGCGCGTTGAAAGTGAGTTTGGAGTCTATTGTGAGACCTAGCAGCTTGACCTCTTCGACCAGGTTCAGCCGCGTGCCCGCCATGTACAGTACCGGAGTGTCGTACTTGAGCTTTCTCGTTAACACCATCGCATTGGTCTTGTGCGCGGCGAAACGAAGCTTATTATGGACGCCCCACTCCGATACTATATCTAGCGTGCTGTTGGCCGATTGCTGCAGGGGACCGGCTGTATGGTCCGAGAAAACTAGGACAACGTCGTCTGCGAAGGCTTGGCAGTAGACCCCTATACTAGCCATCTTTTGAAGGAGCGAGTCTAGGATGAGGTTCCAAAACGTCGGTCCGGCAATTGAGCCCTGGACGCATCCTTTCGTGGTACCCTTCTCACTAGTCGCTCTGGCGTAGTTGACCCTGATGTTCCGGTCTTCCAGGTATGAGCCGACGAGGGTGTAGATGTTGGTGGGGCAGTTCTTAACTACCATCTGTTTCTTTAGTGCTGGCCACCACGCGTTGTCGAAGGCCCCCTCTATGTCCAATGATATCAAAAGCACGATCTTTTTGGCTTTGATTTCGGCTCGTATGTGGCCCATCAGGGCATAGAGGGCGTCCTCGGTCCCGCGCTGCGGCATGAAACCGTATTGGTTTGTGTTGAGTGTCGGGAGGAAGTGCCACTGCAGTCTACCGACTAGGAGTTTCTCGACGATTTTTCCTAGAACCGAGAGTAGACCTATTGGCCTGTACGACTTTGGGCTGGTATAGTCGTCCTTTCCTGGCTTGCGGAGGATGCACACGTGGGCGACCTTCCACTGCTTCGGAAAGTGTGACAGCGATAAGCACCTGTTAGCTATCGCTAAGAACACTTCCCTATCGCAGTTTATTGCCGCAGTGCAGATGTCTGCCGTTAGTCCATCCGGACCGGGTGCTTTTTTGGGATTTTGGTTCTGGAGAACCATTTCCAGTTCCGCGGTCGTGAATGGTGGATCGTCGGCAGACAGTCCTTGTGGGGTTTTCTCCTCCGCTAGCCTCCTTAGAGCCGTGTGGTATGGCTGTTCGGCATCCGTTGAGTCGTCGGGGTAGAAGGTTTTTGCCAGAAGATCCGCTGATTGGTCTGGGCTGAGCGTTTCGCCCGCGGTGTTTCTCAGGAGCGTGTCGTCCTGTCTTCTGGCTGTCTGCCTTAGTACCCTGTAGATACCGTCCCATATGCTCTCTCGATCCTGCTTCGAGCAGAACTCCTTCCAGCCTGCGGTGGCCGCTTCCGTTGCCGCTGTGGTGTAGGTGGTTTTGGCCAACACGTACTCTTGGATGGTGAAGTGTCTCCGACTATCGGCTGCGTTTCGGATCCTTCTCTTCTTGGTTAGTGCGTCTTTTTTGAGACGGTCCAGAGAAGGACTCCACCATGGGGGCTTTGCGTTATGTCTGGGCGGGCCCAGTTTTGGGATCGCTTCCTCGCATGAGCGGTGGATGTTTTGGGTGTAAAGTGTGATAACGGACTCCAGGTCCTCTGGGTTTGAGACACTCGAGACTGTATGTGATGTTATTTGGTTTTCCGCCAGGCTGGTCTTGAAGTGCGTGCTGAAGTCGGACCACTTTGCCTTCTTGGTGTTGTAGATACGCGTCGAGATGGGCCTTAGGGGTTCCAAGGCCTTCTCTAAGCGCATCGAGAAGGTTATCGCATTGTGGTCTGAAGTCGTTAGACTTCTATCGACACGCCACTCTTCGACCTTGCCTAGCAGTGACAGGCTGCATACCGTCACATCGACGATACTTGTACACCACCTGTCTCCTCTGTAGGTCTCGAATGTCGGTGTTTGACCCGTATTGAGGATGTGGAGATCCCGCTCGTCCAGGAAAGCGTTGTACGCCGCCCCGCGATGGTTTTCGGAGACACTTCCCCACCACTGGCTCCAGGCGTTAATATCTCCTCCCACTATTATGTTACTTGTGTTGAGTTTCTGTGTTACTCTGTGTGTCTCGGAAAGGTAGGGCTCGAGTTCTTGATCACCCTCAAAATAGACCGACAGCACCCCAAAGCTGAGCTGTCCTGCCTTCAGCAAGACGGCGGAGATGTTCTCTGTCACAAGCTGGGGATCGTGAATGACCTCCAGGTTGCCACCGAAAACAACGATCGCCGCCTTTACTGGTTTCTGGCGGTTGAGGCTGCACTGGATGACTTGCGTGCCGGGGCTTTGTTTCATCACACCTGTTCTTCCTACATAGGGCTCTTGAACAAGTGCTACTGAAATTCCCCTTTCCTGAGCCTTCAGATGGAGTTCCTGTGTTGCCAGCTTTGAGCGCTGAAGATTAACTTGCACGAATTGTAATCTTGCTGTCGGTCTGGTTGCGATTCTGGGGGTGACTGTTTGGTGTGTTGTTGATTCTGTTGGTGTGTCCTCGTGGTCGCCTTTAGCAGTAGGAAACGCGCGACCTTGCTATTCCATCCCACTTTTGGCGTTCCTGGCAGTCTTCGCTGAACGCTGTATGTGCCAGGTCGCTGGCCGACCCGTGTGCTGTCTTGCAGTTGATGCATGTGGGCGGTTTGCCGTCCGCTCGTGTGAGGCAGTCCCTTATATTATGTGCTCCGCTGCAATAGCCGCAGGCTTCTTTAGCGGCCTTGCATATGGACTTGTTATGTCCATATCCAAGGCACTTTGTGCACTGTACTAGTGGGGACTGATCCTCAATTGAGCATCGCTTGATGCCCACATGTACCTTCTGTACTGCCGTGAAGCACTTCCAGAGCTCCGGAGAGAGCTCCAGGACAGGGTGGCACTCGTGGGGGTTCCTCGCGCGCTTCCTGTATCGCATCCTTAGTGTCTGTCCTTCCACAGCGACGTTCTGCAGGAGGTGTTTGTTCTGCGCCTTTAGGAGATCGACGATCTCCCCGTCGCCGTAGCTGGACAGCACTCCCTTGATGCAGACCAGCGGGTTTTGAGGCTTCGGCTCTTGGACCTTGAGCCCTGCGTTCGACCGGACTTGGTCTCTTATTATGTTCAAGTCCGTTTTGGAAGCGCATCTGAGGACCACTTTCTGGTTCCGCGCTTTCCTCACCGTGTCGACCCGGGCTCCTGTCGTTTTAAGGTCCAGGGCGGTCCTGATCCTCTCGATGACGTTCTCCCCGGTGTGTTGGGGGTTCGTCGACGAGACGATCAGGGTGTGATTTGGTTGTATGGGTGGTTTTGGGGGCTTTGGTGTACTGGCGACCTGCGCAAAGGTTTTTGGGCCCAGTTGTTGTTGAGGCGGTCTATCCGCTTTGCCCAGGTCCGCTACCCCCTTCTGTATGACTTTTAAGGTTTCTTTTACCTCCCCGACTGCGAGTTCCGCCTCCAGATTCAGTGCCGGGGGCGCCTGAATTTGTGGCTCTTTGTCTCGCAGTACGCGGAGGTCTGCCGACACGATCTCCAGCCTCTCCGAGATTGGTTGCAGGTGTTTGCTGATATTGATTGGTTGCGGTGGTGGCGGAGGGGAGGCTACAGGCCTGTCCGCGATTGCCTGGATTTGGCCCTTGAGTGCTTCAAAGGCCTCCTCAAATTGTGAGGTGGTGAGTAGGATGTCTGTGTTACGGCTGCTCGGGTCCGGGTCTGTGTTGTTGTCGGCTGGCCTGATGAGATCTTCTTTCAGCCTGTCCATAGCCTTCCGGAGCGCGTCTAGCTGGTTGGAGACGCTGGTGACAGTCTTGTCTAGGCGTGAAAGGCTGGCCCCCATTGTCTCCCATTTTGGATCCCCCGGGGCTCTTGCGCCTTCCTGCCTAGTCCTTTCGTGCTCCTTCTGGTTTCTGGAGCTGGCGTTATTGATCTCCTCTTTGACCTCCTTGATGTTTTTGAAGGCCTCTAGAGTTTCGTGGCCCAGCCATTCCCGGATCCCTTTAGCCTCCTTTTTTGTTTCAGAGACGTCCGTTCTCATCAGGGAGAGCTCGACCTTCAGTGCCATCAACTCTCGAGTGTGGGCTCTCTCGACGCGCACAAGCTCTTGAGCGTGTCGAGAGCGCTCCTTCTCGAGGTTATATTTGTGGCGCGCTCTCGAGTCTGCCAGTGATAGGGCCGTCTCGTACAGTCCTTGTAGACACTCATGGGCTGTGGCCTTGCACTCCCTCTTCATATTTCCGGCTGCCTCCAATGCGTCCTTGCCTTTCTGGAGTAGGTCGTTCGCCTCTCTGGTGGCCAGGTCCATCTCCACCCCTGTGCCCCTTCTCGGGGTTCTGTAGAGTAGACTCGGCCGTCCACTCGCGGGGCAGTCGGCCTGACTCACTGTCGAGGCAACCGAGCTCTCCTCGTCCGAGATGATGTGGTGAGGAGGGGAAATGCCACATTGCTCCCAGTTTATAACTGCCTCTGATGCTCCCACACTGTCCCCCGTCTGGGACGTCTCAGGCGCCGAAGGCAGCGGCGGAACCGTGCCCGTGACATCTGGCTCCGACGCTGCCCTCGGCGCCTGGGACTTCTGCGATGGACGCGCCGACTTCTCCGAGACCACAGACTTTGCCGTGTTCTTCAATACCTTTTCCCTGAGGGACTTCGGGGCTTTTACGGCCTCCGTGGTCAGTTTTCGGGATGTGGTGGAGTGGTAAGAGGACATTTTAGAGAGGTAATTAGTAGGTAGGTAGTATTAGTATTAGAGTAGGTATGTAAAGTACAGTTTGGGAGTTATGTTTCTTAAGCTAGATTATTTAAGATACTTAAAAATAATGTTTTTTTTTTTGTTTTTCTTTGTGATGAGTAGTTATGCTTTTTATACCTGTTTTGTGGTTATGGCGTATACGTATTTCCTTTTTTTTTTTTTTTTTTTTTTTTTTTTTTTTTTTTATTCCTATTCTAAGATGGACTCACGGATGATGGAGGATCCGCTGATGGTCTGCTGTCCGATGAGGAGTCCGATAATTGCTGGGGCTCCGATGTTCTGAGCCCGGTGAGTACGCTGATGGTGGTCCTCAGTGGAATTCTGTGGTCTTGTGGTCTGGAGTAGATGGGTGGTTGATGGTGGGCGATGGTGGGTTGTGTCTGGTGCTTTTGGGTTTTCTGTCGGGGCCAAGTTGTAGAGCTCTTCGCGCCCTTTAAAATGAGCCCAAACTCGACTTCCTAGCTCCAAGGGGCCCGAAGTTAGACCGCGGGGGGGTGAGGTAACCCTGAAGGGGGAGGGGGGGGAAGGTTTCGTGGGGAGTCGAGGGGGGGTGAGGGGGGGGGGGGAGGTTTCGTGGGGAGTCGAGGGGGGGTGAGGGGGTGGGGGAGGGGGGGGAAGTTTCGCGGGGAGTCAAAGGGGGTGAGGGGGTGAGGGGGGAGGTTTCGTGAGGTGTTGAACGGGGTGAGGGGGTGAGGGGGGAGACTGAGTGAGCGGGGGTGGGGGTAGGATGAGCGGGGTGAAGGGGGAGCGCAGGAAAGCGGGGAGGGGAGGGGGTTAGTGCTCAGGGGGGGAGGGGTACCCTTACTTGGGTCTTAGGAGGGGGGGGGGGTGTAAGTAAGGGGGAGGGGTGCGATGGGGGGGTGTAGGTAAGGGGGGCGGGGGGAGGGGCTTGATATACCGAGTCGAATGAGCCCAAACTCGAGGGTGGTAGGACTAGGGGTGTAGGAGTTCCCTCGGGGTTTACCTCGCGATGGGTCGTGGAGTCGTCACGCTGATGGCTGGTCTGCAGGCAGATTCCTCGGCCGGCTCCGGAGTCTCCAGTGAGGGCTGGGATGACGGGCTGTACGTCACGCCTCGTGGTTTAAGAACACGTGGTGGCGAAGTGAGGTTATTTTATACTAAAAACCACGTGTTTTGGCGTGTTTTCGCACCTTAATAACTCCCCAGCCGCTGCTCCGATCTTCCAGGTCTTTACGCCGTTTGATAGGTCTTTTTTCCTTTTCTGCGTGGTAATGTTAGTGAAAAGACTGCACTGACCTTCGGTGACTTATTAGGTGTTGAAGTTTCCGGGCCCCTGCTCCTGAACCCGTTGAGACACACACTTGCCCACACTTTCTCCGGTGTATTGACACTGCACAATTCCACTGATGACTTTTTCGCGTACGTAACTCAACGCGTCTATTTTTGGTGAATTTTTTACGCGGAGCTGATGGTGTGCGTGCGATGTTTTATCGGTTACTGGTTAGGTTAGGTTAGGTTAGGTTAGGTTAGGTTAGGTTAGGTTAGGTTAGGTTAGGTTAGGTTGGGGCGAGCGACCGATGCAGCGACACTGGGAGCTGCGTCGGTCTCAGCTCCGCGAGGTCCTGGTGGCGGAATGGCGGGACAGGCTTTTGCGCCCTACCGCCGGCCTCGTCACCATCGAGGCGGTCCGGCCGGTGCTCGAGCGCTGGCTCGGGAGGAGGCACGGCTCCCTGTCGTTTCGTGCGACGCAGGTGCTCTCGGGGCATGGTTGCTTCGGGAAGTACCTGTGTCGCATAAACAGGGAGCCGGACGCCCGGTGTCACCACTGCGTCGACTGCCGGGAGGACACGGCGCGGCACACGCTGGCAGAGTGTGCCGCTTGGGAGGAGCCGCGCCGTGCCCTCATCTCAGGAGTAGGCAGTGACCTATCGCTGCCGGCCGTGGTCGAGTCTATGGTCGGCAGCGAGGAGTCCTGGGACGCGGTGGTTTCCTTCTGCGAAACAGTCGTCTCGCAGAAGGAGGCTGCGGAAAGGGAGAGGGAGATCTCGTCCCCTCACCCCGCCCGCAGCAGGCGCACCGGGCGTCGGCGGAGGGCGGACAACGCCCTCTTCCAGCCCCCCTAAATGGGTCCAGGGGCGACGGACTTGGGGACGTCCGTCGCCCCCCACACATCTGGACCCGAGGCGGCGGCGCGTAGTGTTCCACGCGCGCCCCTCTTAGACGTCGCGGGGGGAGTTTAACACCTCACTCCCCCCCCTGACACGAGGAGAGGCCCGCAGGAGCGGGCCAGCACCAGCCGGGGGTTGCGGAAGTATCGTTCGTTCCCGCGACCCCCGGCGTAGGTGAGAGAGGGAACACCGGGGTGGTTTTTAGTCAGTAAGAGTCTGACAGACCCCGCCGCCCGCCCCAGGGCGGCGGACATCCATGAGGATTTTCCACCCCGAAACAAAAAAAAAAAAAAAAAAAAAAAAAAGGTTAGGTTAGGTTAGGTTAGGTTATTTACTTATCTAAGTAAATTATAAAGTTTGTCATTTTATGTTTTTCTAAACTACTCTAAAGGGAGATTGGGACATACTGACACCCAGTTTGTATTGAAGAATTTTAACGCGCGATCCTATAAACTCGAACCTTAGTATGTAAACTTAAGACCAAAATAAATAATAAAGTATAACAGGGTTTTCATCAGAAAATCTATCCCTAACGGTTGAAGAGGGGTAGTCAATTTCACAAGGGAGTATTTTATTGCCTGGCTTGATTAACTGGAAAATTGGTATAAATAATCTTTGAGTAAAGTTATGGAAACATCTTAAACGTTTTTTTTTTTTTTTTTTTTTTTTTTTCATCCCTATCAATCCCTAAAATCCCTAAAAAGAGGAGATACAGTTTATATGAAAAATCTTATTCATTTGGTTAATAAACTTGAAAGACACGAATACTTACCTAAGAATTTGATGGAACGGTCCGAGTAACTTGAAACTCATTATGAATACGTCTTACAACAGAAACGATGATAATTTTTTGGGTATTTCTAAAATCGTCCTCTGATGGGGCAAAAGGGGGTATTCATTTTTTTTAAGGGGAGCATTTTACTGCGTAGTTTGATAAACTCAAAAATTAATATAAATAATCTTTGAGTGAAATTATGAAAATATCCCAATCCATTTTTTTGGATTCTCCCCATGGGATTGAAAAGCCGGGATACAGTTAATGTGAAAAATCTTGTTCCTTTCGTTAAGAAACTTGATTGTGTCTTAGGTTTTTTTTTCCAAAATCGACTCCTACCGGGGTGGAAAAGGGTAGTAAAGTTTAAGGGGTAGATTTTACTGCTTGCTTCCATTAACTCGAAAATGGGTATAAATAATCTTTTAGTCATACAATGGAAACGAACCAAACACTTTTTTAAACACGAGCCCTGTCGTTGTGAAAAGGACGGACAGTTTATTTGAAAATGTTAGTTTAACTTAAAAATTGGGTTGAATACTTATTTCTCTAAATACATTATAATGACCGTTAAACATTAATTTTTGAAAACTACCTTCCTTGAAAAGGGAAGGTGGAGAGGGCGTTAACATTGTTTATGGAAAGTACGAAACCCACGCGTACGAAGTCGTGGGCAAAGTGCTTGTGATTCAATAAATGAAGTTCTAATAACATTAGACATACCAACCCGCACTGCGCCCGCGTGGTAGATTACAGCCCTTTCCTTCTCGAAGAGAGGAGGCCTGTGTCCCAAGAGTGGGGACATTATGATTATGTTATGTTATGTTAGATATAGGCAGACGAATACGTTACGTTTTAAAGTTAACTGTCTCCACAACTTTGCTGTACACTACAGGGTCCATAATAATCTCATTAAATTTAAAGTTACCACCTAAGTGCACACTTTGCAATGCAATAAATGCTTGAGTGTTGACTACCTCTGCTCTGTTTATCTCGAACTAATGATTCATTGGCATTTCATAAAATAGTCGAGACATATTTTCAGGGGGCTCTCTCTCTCTGTGAAAGTAAAACACCTATATCGGTCTGTGAAGCTTGAAACTTCAAAGCATCGCATATGCAATATGACACACCTTTTAAAAATCTGCACACATTTAAGAAAATTACCACTGTCCATTAAAAAAAGCCACAGCTTTTAAACTTACAAATAAAGAACGTCACAGCACTAAAGTCTTCTGACCATTCTGATGACGTAATAACTATCATGAAGTGCATATAAAGGAGCCTCGTCTTTACGGCCCGCTAGTGTGCAATGCCTTTTCGTCGTCCGGTGGAGATAAATATTCATGTCGTACTTTATAGCCGCCTTTATTAGGTTTCCATGTTGTTGGGTTTAACTCTATGTGTTGTGGTTGTCATTATTAGTGATATTTTACTGCGGCAATTCTCTGGTAAGGGCTGAGGGATGGTGTAACAAACCACCGGTCTCTTAAAGTAAATAATGACTGGAATTACTTTAACAACTGACTTTCATCTGCGGTTTCACATCGTAGACGTCGGAAATCATCCCAGGGGAACGAACTACCGGGATAAAAACATATGTCTTAACCCAGGTCATGGTCTACCTGTGTGCCAAGCATCGTCGAAATCTGTTTAGCCCTTAACCCTATAGCGCATCGTGTCCCACATATGGCACATACCGAAAAATGTCTTATATTTTAAAAATCTATCCAAGTAGTGTGATCTAGTGTTGACAAGATTAACTATTATGTATTTGTGTTTCGAATTTAGTACCATATATTTTGGATGGGTCTGTAGATAAATATTTATTTATGTTTTCTTCAAATTGGTGGGTACTTTGAATACGATTAACGAGCGGCATATAATAATTGCAAAAAAATGATAAAATTAAAATGATAGAATTTTCAGGGTCGAAATAATTAGTATAGGTAAGTTCATGTTCATATTTGTCATTTTACGTGTAATCTTGTCATTTCATAGATACTACGTAACACATATTAACATTATAATGCATGATGTGCCATGCACAAAAACATATTATGTTTCTATTGAGTTATGATTTTTCTAAATATTTTTTCGAGAAATGGCAATGCATCATATTTGCAGGCTAATGTATTTTTTTTAAGCCGATAAGAAAAATCATGCACTGTAGGGTTAAAATGGCGTGAAAGGTAATAAGCAGACAGACAGACAGACATAGTTACTTTCGCATGTATATTATCGATTCACGATGATAGGTACATATCTATAGAAAATGTATTTTCAACCGTTATGCACATGCAAAGCAGATTTCAAATAGGTGCTGAAGCGATTCTCATTAGGGATTAAAATATTGACCTACTGACAAGTTTAAACACAAAGCTCAATCACTTTAAGCAAAATAAAGTATTTTGAATCCAGCATCCTAATTGCCTAACACGCAATTAGGGTGCTGGATTCCTTCCTCATTCTAATCCATTGCTTCATATTTTCGAAAAATGTGTGTAATCAACAACGAAAATAACGCAATGGATGTTGTTGAACTGTCCAAATGAAAGCCATTCGTATTGTTAGTGTGTCACGCAATTCCCCCGCTGAATCAGTTCTTTTTACAAAATCTTACAAAGCACGAAGTAAACCCTAAAATTCAATCGTTCTAATTTCAAATTAACCAAAATACTTTCATTACCATCAATACTGGTAGGTTTACAGCTAAAATCCGTCTGTCAATTAGTCTGAGTGAACTCAAAGAGTTTCACAAAAGAGGTTTGTCGGAAACTTTTTTTAAAAAAGAAATGGAAAAAGTTCGCTCATTATAACAGGTTTAAGGGCGGCCATTGAAAGGGGGGAGCGGCTGTAGTCCGAACTCTTGTGATTTACGAATGTTGAAGACAGATGTTTGTACAGCCTATAAATATTCGCCCTTTCAAAATAATGTTCCGGAGAAGATGTTACAGCTTTTTTCGTGTTCTATGAGATTGTAACAGGCGTTATTTTAATGAGGCGAAATCATCATATTCCTTTCATTATATTTAATTGAGAAGTCATGTCATTTAACAACCAATTTACAACAATCGTATTTATATGCGTTAGGATTTACTCAAGCTTTAAGTTGGTTACGGTAATGCTATTGAAAATACCTAATGAACACGTGACTTTCAAAATCTTAATGAGCTGTTACAATAGCTATCATAAATGAACTTATGCTTAGCAGTACTTATTTTAATATGTACTTATAGATATGTGTGTGTTTTTTTTTATTTATAATCATTAACATTATATTGTTATATTATGTATACTTAAGTTAAGGGGGGTATCTATGGGTCTTTGTTACCTGAAAATAAATGGTTTTATTATTGTATTATTATTATTATCTCCTTTATTTAATTAAATACATATAAATTATATTTTTAAATATTAGAATATAATAAATATAAAAACATTTAAAAATATTAAAAATAGTAGCCCACCGGTAACGGGAACAGGGTCCAAGCTACCGGCAGTCAGGGTTATTATTATTATTATTATTATTATTAACAGTAAGCAGCGGTGGCCAAGTGATAAAGGCCGCGACTTACGAGTTGCAGGTTGTGGTTGTATTATTTCATAACCACTGCTCTCAAAACGGTGACGGAAAACTTCATGAGGAAACCGGCATGTCCTAGAACCGAATTCGAATACATGTGACATCAACCAACCCGCACTGGGCCCGCGTGGTAGATTACGGCCCACTCCCTCTCACCGAGAGGAGACCTGTATCCCAGCAATGCGAACATTATAGGCAGAATATGCACAATTATTACGTATTTAAAACATTTCTTCTTAATATCAGTCTTCGTAGTGTATTGAATTAATAAATATTATACAGGAAAAATAATAAAAAAGAAAACTATAATACAGTCGGACCATTAGATCTTGTAAACTAATCCTTAAAATATCTCTAGCCAATAAGTCAAGCTTCCATTGTAAATCTAAACACTTAGCCGGGTGAGTCTTGGGGACTATCCGGCATGCCCAGTCCGCCGCCCCGCTTTCCCGCCAGCCGTCAGGGGCATGCCCACTAATCCCCACTCGCTATCTCACTCTAGAAAAATAAGTTTAATTCCTTGATTAAGGCGACACATTCGTCTGTTGTAAGACCAGTGAGTTAGAATGTCTTAACTAGAAATTAAAGTTTTAGAATTTCTTTTAAAGCGAAATACGAAATAATTATAGCCGAGAAACATAAAAATATGAGAAAGCTATGTACAGAGTTCTGCATTCCGGAATCAGCTATTTTTCTTTACCTTCCATATTAATTACAACATTGAACCAAAATATTAACTGCAATGTGGATCGAATAATTTTTACTTCATAATACTTCGGATTATATTTCGCCAGTTAACACCCAGATGAACGTATCTACAAAGTCTAAAATGAGATTTTTGACACAGTATTTCTTAAATTACCGTCATATCTGATGCGCCAAAACGACGTACAGCTCAGCCTTATAGATAACTAATTGCAATGTCGCAGGGACTTGATGAATCTAATGTTCTCGTCAAAATATATGAAATAAAGGATAAAACTTGTTTGTGCCACATTGAAGTATAAGAAATAACGTTCTATTGACTCTACGAAGACACCTTTTTTTGGGACTAGAACAACGTATACCTATGTACGCTTAGGCATCTTTTGGGGCTAACCTATTTTGCGTATCTATTTTTCTGTTCTGTTTTTTTCTTGTCTGTTTGTGTTGGCTATGTGAGAAGATAAATGGTAAAATTAATAAATAAAACATTAGTAATCATACAATTTATTTTATAATACTCTTATCAACTAGTTAATGTAATAGATACTTACTTTATTCATTGTACTAAAAGGAAAAATGGAAGACTATTTCACCAACTCGCAATTCTGTTCATTTAATCGCATTTCCCCAAAATACGTAGTGGAGACGTTCATATGGTTCTTAGCCGGCGATTTTAGCTATCAAAAATAAATTGTGTAAGAACCAAACCGCATCCATTCTTTACTTCCACCTGGTCCTTCAGTCCGAGTCAACAGTTAAATGCCTGGAGTTTCGCATGAAGTTAATATATTAGCTACTCTCGGTACAGCCCGCTCTGGCTAATAGATTAGTTTGGACTGTGAGATCAAACTCGCTAAATTATAAGGACTTGTTAGTGTAAATGCGGACCCAAGCAATGTTCTGTAGCTAGTAAGAATTTAGTGTATTTGTCTTTGTTGCTATTTGGCAAAATGCTTTACGCCCGGTTCAGTGCTCCTTCGCTTACTTCCGAACAATATTTAAGAGCCCAAATTCTCAGAGGAGCTTTGTCTCTCTCTCGACAATTACACAATTTTGGAAAAAAAAATAAAAGAAGAAGAAGAAAGAGAAGCGAGTTGGCAAATGCCATGTACCTGTAATTTTAGTATAATAATATAAATTATTATGATAATAAAAATGGCTTCATGATGGCTCAGTGCTTAAGGCTTCGCCTCATGCACGAGGTTGTGGGATCAAATCCAGTCAAGTACCAATGTGACTTTTGCAATTCATATGTACTTTCTGAGTTTATCTTGGACATCACTGACAGGTGAAGAAATAACATCGTGCGGAAACTTGCATAAGTCTGAAACTCAAAACTCAAAGCATTTATTCCAATCAAACCAGTCCACGTCAACCCAATCATATCAGTCAGAAAAATGAAGTTAGTTGCCCAATCCAAAGCGTAGCAGGTACCTATATAGAAGAACGGACATGGATACTCTTCTTAATCAAAAATATTATTGGCATCGAAGGCGATATAATTGCGTTTTCCGCATTGTGTCTGTCCGCAGCTTAGATCAGAGACTCTTAGTACTAAAAAACTGTAATTTGGCATGCCTGGCCCAAAGTGGTAAAATAAAAAAAAAACTTTTAAGTAGGCCTCCCCCTACGCGTATAATGGGGATGATTTTTTCTCTTCTATCTCATTTTGTAGGGTGTTGTTGGATAGGCCATTCAAAAATATTGTGGGTGTCTGAAAACTATTTTCCGATTCAGAGATCCGTTTGCGATATTAAGCTGTAAACTTTTTGTTATAGACAAGTGATCCCTCCCTCCCAGTCAGTCAAATGGTTGGTTTTTGGAAAAAAATCACTGCAGTGGTATACAAGACGAAGTTAAAAGGAAAACTATCACAGATGAGTAGGCTTTATAACTTAACGAGAAATAGTCGACCAAATTACATTTGCAGTTAGAATGTATGGGAGAACATGTTTTTTAACTACAATGTTAAGTTTTTTCTTGGGATATTCATCCCAACTACGAAACCCTTCATTGATTTTAACATTTAGCATTGATTTGCAGCAGTGTTGTGTTGTTTATAGACTCTTTCGCAGTATGTTTTTTTTATAAATGCAGTCACACCAACTATTTTATTCTACTTTGTTTCACTACATAGTATAAAACAAAGTCGCTTCCCTGTCTGTCTGTCCCTATATATGCTTAGATCTTTAAAACTACGCAACGGATTTTGATGCGGTTTTTTTTAATAGATAGAGTGATTCAAGAGAAAGGTTTATATGTATACATGCATAATATAGTAGAGAAACATTGGTAATTCTAGAGGTTTCTAATGTAATGTCGTAAATAAACACATTTTTTTGCGCTTACATTGTAAACCCTGGATGAACCATTCGAGATAGATCAAAATAATGTACTACAGTATTGTACACCTTAAAAAGGTCTACAAAAAAGTCCGCGATGGTATATGTCTATCTCTTAGGGATAACCCACAATAACCATTTTTTATCTTATACTTTTTACGAGAAATAATGGCTTTAAAATTTTATCAGTGTTTCTCCATTGCACCCGTGCGAAGCCGGGGCGGGTCGCTAGTATAAAATAAATAAATGGTTTTAGTTTAACATAATAGTTTCACTGTTCAAATCGACGTCGGTCGTATAAACTCTTCAGCCCCCCTGACCTACTCGTTTACTAGGTATAATGGGTCTGTGTATAGGTAGGTCGGCGCATGTAATAGTAACAAAAACTTGGCAATTACATGGACTGTTACCACTGGCTGGGGGCGTGGCCTGCGTGACGTATGCGGTGATTAGCGCCGACTGCGCTGGTCACTGAGATATGGCGCTGTTTGCACGTTTTTGTCAGCGCTGTAGCTGATGGCAGGTCACGTGGAGTGCGCTTTATTGTAAGCACTAGCTCCTGATCGCGACTTCGTTCGCGTGAATGTTCTTGCTCGCCCTCCCACCCCGCCGCGTCCCGTCGCCCGCCCGCGCTATTACTTCGTTGTCGCTTATCGTTCTTTCTGACTTTTTTCTTTTTGCTCGGCTCCCACGGGTCCAACTGTGATGCTGAATAGCCTATAGCCTTCCTCAAGAATTAATGAAATGCCCATCGTGTAATTGGGTCCAAAGCCACATGCGGAGTGTCTGACAGTTTGTCATCGAAGACTTTGGCCAGGTTTTGCTGAATATGAGGCTCGAGGTTAAGATTAATGCTTTGTAAGATTACCACCAAAGAAAGCCTAATTCCTAGCTACAGTATATTGCAGTGTACGTACCAATACCTATTAAGTACCCACTGATACGGGTTCCAGCAGTACGCAAATTAATTTCGCAGTCTGCATACAATAGCATTCTGCAACCAACTCTGAAACAAAATCTGAAAACAGAACAACACACAGCGTATAAAATACTCGCTACACATTTTTACCTGAAATGATCACAGTGTTACATGCAGTACATCCTACACCTAGCGATACCTAAGCGTGTAGCACTGGCGGTAGGAACAGAACAATTTGGCTTGGAACACCTGGTGAAATCAATTTTCTGGTATGCGCACATACGGGGCCTCCTCCCGTATATTTTTGGTCGTAGCGTTTTACGAACAATATATAAAATCTATTTGTGTGCGCGCTTTAATTATGTCTAGTTAATTGAAAAATTAAATGTCCAAAAACGTTTTTGAAATTGTTTGTTGAATTCAATTGGGAATTGACGGAGAATATCTCGTTGATTTTACATTATATATGTGTCGCAGATGGGTTGTCGAATCCGCTGCTCTACAATACCGTTTTACAAAACTGATCCATTATGTGAAACAGCTAAATGACTTTTAGCGATTTTCCACAATTTATGAACTTTGACACGCGGAAACGTTCTGCATTTATCAAAGCAACATCAGATTATTTATTTTAGTTCTAAATTTCGGCACTCGTGACTATGTGTGTCATAACAACAATAATGGCATCCGTCCTATGGCATTAAGTCCGCCTCTGTACATTTATGTGCTTGAATTATTAAATAAATAATAAACAGAAATAAATAAAACGAGTAATATGAGTAAAAATGAACCTAATTCGTGTGAAAACAGTGAATTTAAGGACAATTTTGATGCAAAGTATTCGAGTTTGTTAAAACCAGTTGTAAAAATACTAAATAGCCAAGTAACTGCGACCAACTTGGAAGTAGCGCTCGCCGGCCGCTGCCCGTCTGGTCACAGTTTTGACCTAAACTACAACAATTGGTCTGGGTGCCCTAATTTAGTTACTGCAACCGATTCAGCATTACTAGCAACACCAAACGCTTACTTTACGCTTACTTAACTGCAGATAAACCATTCTGCATTACCTCTTGACATGGACGGCAGTTTTGTTAAACATAACGCAATAAAAATCCAGCCGAACGTTGTTCAGCTGTTTTACACAACGGAGCTGTTTTTTAAAACGGCTGGCGGTTATTTAAAACAGCGGATTCTACAATCCATCCACGACAGATGTATTTTTTTTCTATACGACGCTCTTCCGATTCAACATGGGAAGAGGCGAAACATTTAAAGGACAATACACTTTGGCAAACCGATACAGGAGAGGACTACTTATCTATTTTGTTTAAAAATATACATTTAATACTTTCCTCTGGTCATCGACCTTTCCTCTTCCTACCTTTCACTAAACATCAAAAATATGAAATAAACAGAAAATTATTTCTTTTACACATTCTTATTGACACCCTTTTAGCCCTTTAACGGTCGAACGAACTCCCTGAAGACGGCTCAAGGACTACTATTGTTATCATAAATGTATGAAAATATTCCTCGGTATTGTTCCTGACGTTTATGGATGACTGGAGACTGTTGAAGATGTTTCTAGGAATATTTTTTAGGAATATGATAAGCTTGTTGTGATTTCCTCGTATCTACTGCGACTTCCTAATTACGAATACATGCGTAGTTGTTTTTCTACATAGGCGTAGCTCAAATATTAGGTAGTTCCCACCAAACATGTGGTAAGAAAAAATCATTTATTTGACATGCAAGAGACTTTTATTTAATAGTATGGTAATAATTTATACACAATCTCCCTCGCTATCCCTTACTGCCTTCCAACGCTCTGGAAGTTTCTGTACACTTTTGAACTTTTGATTTTCTTTACTTAGTGTGAATATGTTTTATGGTTTTTTTTTTATTTATGTTTTCTAGTGAATTTATTAATTCTTCCCAATCATCACACGCGTTTCCTTGTTACATCCTCTTTAATTCACCAAAGCAGCCGTAGTCTAACAGCATTAAATCTGGCGAGTAAGGGGGATGTGTCCAAAGCCTTGTTTTTTTTTTTCTTTTAAGCATTCTGTGACTATCCCGCTTCTGTGCGGGCGGGCATTGTCTTGGAGGAGTTCAGAATGGATGAACGTTCATCCATTCTGGGATTTCCATCAAGAAGTCTGTAAAATGCGATGCCGTTATAATCTAATGCTACCAATATCATCCTCTTCCTCTCGTGAACATTATATGCTACAACATGCGGAGCCTCTTCGTGTTTCCTCAGCCAGAACCTTCGCTGGTTTCGGTCCGGAGGTGTATACAGGGGCACCCAAGTTACATCGATGCCCAGAGATCTGTTGAGCATAGCAGGGTGTTTGTTATATTCAGATAAGTTACATTTGACAACATTAGCTGAAAATAATTTTTGATTTTCAGTCAAACTGTGTGGTACCCACTTACCGAGTGTCTTTTTCAAATGAAGAATTTCTGTCAAAATCATCCAAACTGAACTGTAGGAAATGTGACGCACTGAATAACCTTGATAATCCTTCAACAGCTCCTCAACATCATGCTTTCTCTGCTCCCAATCTGTTGTTTCTCAGTTGTCATCTCCTCTTCTTTCTCTAATCTCAAGTTCATTCTTCCTAAACCGAGTGACTCACGATTCCACTGTACGTTGACTGTAAGCTTGACCACCTAATAATTGCACTGATTGTTTGTGGATTTGCTTCGCAGTCCAGCCGAGACCCACACCAAACTTAATAAAAATCCTCTGCTGATAGTCGCCGATCGAATTTTTTTATTGCTCTTGATCCTTTCTGAAGTAAATTTAGAATTGAAATGCAGTAATAAACACGTCTTTCGTCTATTTATACTCTTGTATTACAACACGTTGTGCAATGCATCCGTTCTCTAAATATCGCGCTACATGTCACCACACGTTTGGTGTGAACAACCTAATAGTATGTGAAAATATCAGACAAAAGATGACAAAGGATCAATCAATACAAAACATTGTATCAGATGGTCGAACATCATCACATCTGAGCTTCTGTGATTGGCTGACTGAACTGAAATAACAAAAGCCTATCACGAAAAACTTTTAATAAATTGCCCAATTGTATAAAGGCCTTCCAGAAACCGATCGTAAGGCCGGTCTTAATGAAATTTGAAATTTGTCTCTGCATCACCCTAAGGTTGACTGGTAGAAAATGCCTCAGGCAGGCATTAAGTCCGCCTTTGTACACCATTTTTTTTTTACTTGTGCATAAAGTAATAACATATTTAAATAAAATAAATGCTGAATGCTTGTGCTGACAAGGATTAAAATAGTTACATCTATTCACAGTATTTACAGACTGACCAAACACATCGATTGACCAACGTGGGCACCACTAAGCACGAACCATTTTTTTATTTATATCACGGTCAATCTACTTACTGTATGAAAGAAAATCATAATCCTTTAGCACATTTTTTACGTGTAAATCATATTCCTCGCGTTAAAATTCAATATTTTCGCACAGTGTGCAATGACGCAGAATATTTTTTATCTGTTGTGAATTAATAACAGCGCGACTCAGTCGGCGTACAGTCACAAAATAGATAGGTACTTACAGAAGGTCGGTTCCAAACAATGAGCGACAACGAACACACACACAGACACGCTTCACGTACAGCTAGAGCAAGTGCACTCGCGAGCCACTGGCATTCGTTTGAGCTAGTTTGAGCTCGAAGTACAGACACTGGATGTGTAGGTACTACATGTAGGTACTACATGTCCTTTGTCTGTTCTAAAAATATCTGATGAAAGTGTGAACAAACCCTGTTTAGTTTATTCATACGTCATCACTCGCCAAAGGAAATTAGTAACACTTCCGTCTGTATTTAGAAAATTTCTACTTTATATCTCATCACTTTTGCCAAAAATTATTATTTGAATAGCATTATAAAATTGTAATTGATGAAAACTGAGGATATAAAATTAACCTTAATTGTCAAATGAAAAACATCGCTACGGAGAATTAAAACTAAAATTTCGCGTTTAATTATTCAAATAATCAAATCAAAGCACTCGATGTGTGAGTGGCATTACAAATTGGCATGCACAGGGACGTTTTTTTGAAATATTTGTTTATATTTTCATCAGATACTTTAGGTACAGACCATATATGTCCGTAAGATTGTTTGAGCTGACCTCCTGCACCTACTTGGCACTGTGTTACAATCGTGAGCAGCCAAGATCAAAAGGTTAGCAGAATTGTGCGTAAATAAGTAATTTGTACAGTCAGACACATCGGGTATTACGTGCTCATCAATTATGGTGACGTGAGTATAAATTGAATGGTAAATCGCGTGAGATGAAGTCTGTGAGTGACTCGAATACTAAGGGCTGATTTTTCAATCGACACATAATATTTATTCGTGGAATAAAAATGACGTCTGACAGATTTTGTATGGAAGAACTGTCAAAAATTAAAATTTATCCTTCGGATAAAATTATCTGGCGTTGGAGAAATCAACGCTAAGTTGATTTTGTTGAGAAGCTCAATTCGATTAACGAATAATGATCCTACATATTACGACGTGCTAACGATATTGATATAAAATAAGCTGAGTCTCATGAGGTTCTAGTAATCATTAGGTGCAGTCTGGGCGATTCGATTGGGTGTAGGGCATAACATTTTGGCGCCATCTACATCGCCACATGCGAACTACGCATCACACTGACGTCACGTAACATCCTACATCGCGCAGAGTTACTTTGCAACTAGACTCCGACTGTTCTAACCATCTGTTCTGACCTATCTGTTCTTAATTTCCTGCATATATACAACATCTCGAATCAACCAGCGGGCAATAGTCCACCAGACTCAACACCCGTCTGCTCGGGGATCCTCTCTTTCCTATAGAGGATGAGTGAACTTTACACCCTGTTCCTCATACTTCTATAGCATCAAGCACATCACCAGACCCTCCCATGAAATCGAGTCGTCGTTAAAGTCCCTTCTTACTTGAAATTCCTTTTTCAATCAAAAGGATGTATGTACAGATCCTTCCTTTTCCTTTCGAAGTCCATTCTGTAATGTACGTATTACTATGAATTTGTTCCAGCTGAAAAGATTTACATTTCCCTACAATATTTCCCAACATATTCGAGTGTTGTATCTTGTAGTATCTTGTTACTTCACATAGTAACATTTTCTAGTGAATACGGTCTGAAATCCGCTGAAATACAGTTAAACGGCCCTCTGTGCTCGTCTCACGACACTAAGGCTGTGGACACAACGGTCTAATGGTTCTCACAGTAGTTAGTGAATGGGTTTGGATGAGTATGAGGGTTTAATATCTCGGAACTGTTTGTAGTTGGCAGAGGGCTGAACATGAACAATTTGAATAGTGGTTTCTTGTATAAGTACTCTATAATTATTACCATTTTAAGCACTTGTAAAACGTTTGTTAAAAGGATATTAAATAGGAAGAACGCTTCTGAAGGACTATGATGATAATTGGCGGACTACAAATAATAATTTCAAAATGGTTGCCCAAAAAAGCGCCACAAAGCAACCACGATTTTTACGACTTGACAAAACATCATGATTTCTTTATTATTTGTAAGTTTAATATACACAAATAAACCTTTTGGAATAAATAATCTAAATGATGGTGTAAGCCGCTTTAAAACCCGTTAGATAGTCAAGTTACTCGGGCACTTTAAGAGAACTTTCTTTGTCAACTCCCCATACCTCGCTTCTTTCAGCCAAAAAACAACAGAGTCTTTCTTAACACCTCTTGTCCGATATAACCTCGAAACCCGCCATCCATCTCAAAACCCGCTCCAACCACATGTGTACTCGGCCTTAAGCCCGGGTTCACATGCTTTTAACTGATTGCCGTCGTTTCGGACCGATAGCATAGTCTGCACGTACTTAGCTGTCCATGTAACTTTTCAATTTAACCGGTTAAGCAGCATCTTTGACTTGCTTTGCTACCTTGAAATGCTAGCTACCGGATTGTGGAGACGTGTATTTAGCTTTATATATCTGCTCTACCTTTGTAGGTGGACCGAGGAATTGTATTAGAGTATCCTTTCTTATACTAACTCCATTTGGCAATAGTACCGATTGAATTTTGGAAAGTTCTTGTTTATGATCGACTGGTAAAATAATATTAGGCCATAATTACGGTGGTCCCACAATTAGGCCCTGCCCTATGATTGCGCTTGCAACGATTAGACATCAACTCAATAAGAGACGTGGGGCCGTCAAGTCCAATGCCATAGATACCAGATCCCACGTTCACTATGTCCTAAAAAGGCAGCTCATACCTATTCCGCAAATTGTAAAAACAAAAACAAAGAAAAATACAATGTATTTTTCTAGTAAATATTTCATGTGGGTAGGTACTGTCAAGCAAAACTCGTACTCTTGATACCAAACCAAATCCATTAGTCTTTGCGACAAACATCAATAATTCCAAGTGATCCGAGATACTCGTACGTCTGAGCTATCGAGTAGTATCTTAATATCACGTCAAATAATACAATAGTGTCACTCGTCCCACTTGCCTTCCTTTTGACATCCGTTCGACCGAGCAATTCGTTCATTGTTTCTTTTCATTCACTCACTCCCGGCCATTGAATGAACGAGTCTGTTGAACGGATCTGCTCAAAGACAACTCTTTTGTCGTTGGAGATGAAAAAGCTATGATTGGAAATGTCATTTTATGTTCTGTCCGTGTTAAAATGGAGTTTCTGCACTTTTTGTTAGTGAAAAAAAGAATGCAATTGGCGTAAGAATGGAACGTTTAAGAAAGTCTTTAAATGCCAGAAAGTTTGTTACAAAAATTTATTCTAATTATGTTACGGAAATCTGTTTTCCTTCCAGGAATTATGAGATGGATAGTTTTTACGAGATTGCTGAAATACCGAGCGATTGCATTCAGAATTCGCGTTTTTATGCAGTCATATTGACATTCTCTTATGACGGCTGTCAAGAGCAAAGTTTGATAGTATTAGTATAGACATTTACAATAATACCATAGCTAAATTATTAGTTAACGTGGGGCTATCACAATAATACGCCAATTGTTGCGCCACTTCTTCTTCCCAGCTAAAGCACTAAGAAGTGGTGAAGGGCGGGCGTTTTGGGGTCCCCCAAAACGCCCGCCCTTCACTGTCTTATGTAATTGACATTCAAAAAAAGCTGATTCTCAGCCTAATTTTAATAAATGACTTTTGATTACGATACACTACGGCCAAAGAAACGCTTTAAGAACTTGTCTCTCATACCTAAGTAAGTACTTATACAAATATAGTTTTAATATAATCGAACACAGCCAGAAGATAACTTTCACATTCGGCAACCTAGTTGAAGGCTATAATGTATAAAATTTGCTACAAAATCGTAGGGAAGCTTCTGGCTTTTGATTTTTGCCATTTTAGAGGATTATGGTTCCGCGCAAAGTAAGCGATAGAACCGTTCAGTCAGTACGTGCCGGCGCCTATGTCCTACGGCTGGACGTTTTTAAATCTTTTATACTTATCTAGGAGTTGGCGGAAAAATACCATACTTTTTATTATAGGTTCCTTTTTTAGTGGCGAAATGGAATGGCGTGTGCTAGCTCAAAATATAGGTAGGTATTTAGAGAAAAACAAAAGACTTTTGTTTTATCCATGTCAGCTACTAGCCATACCTAGGACTCTGTTACGCGTATGGACGTGTTGTGCGAACAGAGAAACCATGTTATTTTTACATCACCCATGAAAATATTTAATGTGAATATCAAACTACCCTGGGCTATTTTTAATTTTGCTGATATAAAATGAAAAATATTACGGATTTTTTTCCTGCCAATAACTTTCGAAACGGAGTACTTACCTACATACAGTTATAGGTTTAGTAATACTACCTATTCCCCCGGACGAGCTCTATGTCAACAAACTCTACTCACAACCAGGGAGTAGCGCATCCTCCCGGTCCATGATTCCATTAGGTGCTCTTTTTCTGTCTGTTTTATGCCACACCCAAAAGTAATCCAGCACTAATTAAACCTCAGGTCAAGCCACAAAAAACCACGCAATAAATAACATACATGTATACATTATCAAGAATTTACGAGCATAAGTCAATTTCAATTTGTGAGTTCCATAACCAAAATTGTGAGTGCAACACTTTGGCAAAAGTGCAGTTAAACTCCAAATGAATGGCCCCGTTAATTTAATTTAATCGCTTTATTCAATTAATTGCTCACGGCAGCGCAAAAATACAATTTTGCCTTTATTTTTACAGGCACTGGTGAGTCTTGATGGCTCATTTACCTGTGGCAATGAGCTCCTAGTGAAGTAAATCGACTGTTCAAGGCCATTAGAATTAATATGATGTCAAAGGACTGGAGCTTTAATTGACGGATAATGCTTTTAATGAATGGTAATATCGGATAATGTTTTTGATTTCCAATACAGCATGAAACATAACTTTAGCCTTTTGTCTTTAGCTGGTACTTTTATGATCGGGCAAACGTGGGCAAAGCTAGTAACAGTGTCGGTTTCTTAGTACAGCTGATGGGGCATTGTTCTCAAATACAGAAGCAACAATAATAAGTACCCAGGATTTTGTAATACCTAACTTTAATTTAAAACAGTGTCCATGGATTTTCTACGTTTTAAAATGAGCTACTTCCTTCAACTTTCTGACTGACCGACTCCTTGAAAATCTCTCAAAACTCAAACTCAAAGCATTTATTTCAATTAGGTAAAGTATTTACAGGTACTTTTAAATTTTCAGTGGGCCAGCTAGTCAGAAAGTTGAAGCTAGTTGCCCATTCCAAAACGTAGATCTCTATGGAGAGGAACGGGCAAGAAACTCCAAGGACACTATTATATCAAGATATTGTAAAATTCTGGGTACATTAGAAAAAAATTCAAAATATAAGATCCAAAATAAGCCCGCGCAGTTCAGAGACAATTTAAAAGAGCCTATAAATGCTTTTAATTTATTAAATAATAGCTTTCAGTTTGAGTTTGGGTGATATTAATTATCTGAATTTAAGCTACTAGGTGAGAACGGATATCCACTAGTAGGAATACCGACCGGCCCCCTCACAGTACTTAATCACCAAACCCAGTATATCATACTCGAAGCCCTCCTTCCAACCTCCATAGAAGAACAAGAACTATTCAAGGAAATTAAGTTGTTAATTTTTACTTTTGAATCCTTTTGAATCGTAAACCTAACTTCTGTGTAAGTAGGTACACATCCGCTATTTGTTTAAAGACAAAATTCCCGCAGACTTTTATTATATACCTACCTATAACGAACCATTTAATTTGCAAGAAAATCTTTCAGGAGAGTCGTGAAGCCATAAACATATGAAAAGTCATATTTTAAGTCATCCACTCCAATAGCAACACAGTATCATTATAATTTCTCTTCTTAGTATAAGCAAAATAATCCAATAACCTTCATCGATTCCGTGGAATACCAATACAAACTCATTGGGAATTCCTACAAAATTCTGTATTTCTTAATTATATCCGCATAGACGACAAAAATGTCGGCGTTCTAACCACAGAATAGATAGGCACACCGCTACCAGTACAGAAGGTCAACTCCACAGAGTAGGTGAAAACAGGCACACGAACACATAGACACGGATGGTGAACTAGGAACTTACTGTTCATACCTACAATAATGTTAAAAATAAGAGTTATGTTGGTTTGTGTTGTCCTTATGTTCTGTTTGTTAAAGTTTAGTATTTAGTTATTACATATTTTAGTGGATTCGTTTTTTATTTTAGTAACTTTTACATGACGACTGGTAAAATATGGCTATTTGCCTATATCACCACGTACTGTACCCATATTTGCAAAATAAAATAACTTTATCTTTAAACTCAACTAAATGCCAGTCGCAAGAGCGCTTGCACTCGCTTTACGTAGACACGTGTCCGTTTGAGCGTACATCTTCGCTCGCTGTGTGAAGCCAGTGAGCAGTGATGGCCCAGTGCTAACGGCCGTGGTAACTTACGAGTCATAGGTCGTAGGTTCGAACCCAGACGGGCGCTTTACTTTGTGTAAAATATTGCATCGCCATTGCTCTTAAAACGGTGAAGCAAAACATCCTGAGGAAACCGGCATGTCCTAGAACCAAAAATTCGAAAACGTGACATAACCAACCCGCACAGGGCTCGCGTGGTGGGTTACGACCCACTCCTCACAGAGAGTAGCCCCGTGACCCAGCAGTGGGAACTTTGTAGGCTGATGAGGTATGAAGCCAGCCTTCTGTTCGCATCTATTCCGTGTTTGGGGCGTTCGGCCCGAGCGGGTGGGGCTATAAAATGGGCCACGACTGACTGATGGTAGCTGCGAAGCTTTACGAGTGCACGAACGGGGCCGATCGAAATACTCGACTCTTGAATTTCAAGTTTGGCCATGAGGTGAGAGGCGATTAATAAGGGGTTTTTGTAAATTCAAGAATATTTGCTCTTTGACATCATTATTTTTTTACGGAATATGTTCTCTGTGCTACGAATATAAATAAGCGGATATAAGGACGATAATATCTCACAAAACCACGAAAATAGAAAACAACTACAAAATAAAACATAAGAAAAAAGAAAAGAAAGAAAAAAAATTGCCTACCTCTAGAGCCCCAGCGGCACAAACACGTGCCAGTAAACATCGACCGATTTAAAACTGTATTTGTAGTAAAGATAAGGCCTAAAATCGTTCGCTATATATATCTAAAAGAGCCCGCTCGCGGTGCTTGACCGGTTAAGAAACTTCCCTTTTATACAATAAATATTTTACGCCGTTAAAAAGAAGACTTTCTACTTGATACATGTAGATAGTAAAGTAGCGATACTAACTGCACTGTACGTATATCTTCACCAGCAAAATCTGTTTAAAAATGCACATAGAACATTTTTTTAAACTAAATAGCACCGCGTGTTTCAAAGCCCTCCGCTATAACTTACTTACAAGGCTTATGGCAAGGATTTGATTGACGTAAAAGCTCATAGGCCACGTGCAGGGCTTGTCAAACGTGTTCTCAGAGAACATAGCCCTAAACAGACTACTGCGACGGCTTGTAGAGTTTACGTGATTACGGTTTTATAAAGTCTTTATAGGCCCAATCTCGGGCTTTGAGTGTCCTTTAGTAAGATATTCCTTAAGCGTCGGGTAGCACGCGAAGTTCAAAAATCGTTTTTTTTGCAATTTTCAGGTCACTATCAGGTTGTATGCTGAACGAAATATGAATCGCGACCGTAATTTTATCAAGCTAGCATTCTTAAATTCCGAGACTTTCAGGTATCTTTGTGTGACCCTAATTCATTGCTCTTGAATGTATTTACAGAATTAAAATCATCAATACCAACTTCTAAGTTCATATAATCTTATTGAATGACTATTTCATATAGCACCTACTACTGTTCGTCTCTGCATCACCCAAAGGTTGACTGGTCGAAAATGCCTATGGCATCAAGTCCGCCTCTGTACATCATCATCTGCCGAGCCTTTTCCCAACTATGTTGGGGTCGGCTTCCAATCTAACCGGATGTAGCTGAATACCAGTATTTTTTTTTTTCAAGTCCGTCTCTGTACATAAAGTATTAAATAAATATTTCCATGACATATCGATCCATAGCATTAAGTGCACTTCGCGGGCTACCCTGGCGCGTCCCCCTCCACCCCCCACTTGGTCGAGCGACCAAGTGGGGGCTTTCCTTAAACTGCTAGCTACTGAACATGAAAATTTCAACAAAAAATTCCAGGACTACACTTTTACAGACGGATTGATTGATCATCATCAAGTTATTCCTCTCACTTTGCCTACAGAAAGTGACTTAATTTTCCTCACGTGGAAGTATCGACAAAACCTACGTGTAAAGAAAATACGAAAACAATAAAAAACAACAAAATTGCGTTGCTTTTCTCATTTCCTATCAGCAGCAGATTCAATAATAAAGAACCTTATGCATAAAAACAGCCTGATCTACCTTGAAGTGTCTAATTCAATGAGTGACAGCCCAGAGGACCCGTCTTACAAAATTCCATTTCAAATAAAGTCATTACGTACGCCCGAAATCCCTTGGAAAACTGTGAATAATGACTGGGAATTATACTGTGTTTTATGCCTCCGCTCCACCGGGCCACAGAGGGGAACAGGCGCACAGGGGGAGGGGGGAAGTGCAAATTTTAACGAATTACTGGAAAGATTGGAGCTTTTGCCTGAAAGAATTGGTGTGTGAAATTAGATTGTTGGTTTGGGAAGCTTCACATCAGTTTATTGTAACAAAGAAACGGTGAGATAATAATAATAAATCTTTATTTTACCAAAAGAAGACATGAGCCTGTGTCTTTATAGAACAATCTGGCCATGCAGAGTATGCATTATTAGATTATTAGGTTAAAAACAAATTAACACTTTTTAAGTTAGGTTAATTATAAAGCTGCTAGTGCAAATTTTCAAAAACTGTGCCTTGGTCAAATACCTACTCTCCGTACCTACAATTCCAAAATTCGCATTTGCTCAGAAACCTCTCTTAATTAATACAGCACCGTCAGAATCCAAACAAAACACTCAAAAATCATAATCAACAAAATGCTTCACTCACAAACGAAACAGCATTAAAAAAGATATCCTTAATTACTTAATTTTTCCAACGTCGGTATATTTGGACACAACGTTATCAAGGAGGGTCGAGCTACCATCAGGGGGAGCCATGTAATTATCAAATGAGATTTTTATCTTCGTGTTAATAACTTTAATTTAATCACTTTGGTATTCATGCTGTCCTGGTAATGGAAGGTTGGTATTGTGTGTGGTGTGTGTAAAGAAATAAATTAGGAGTATAAAAACTTTTAAACAACAAGCTTTTATTTAAATGCGCTAAAAAGAATAAAATAAACTTTTTCTTTAAAACTTTTACTATTAACTTATAACGTCATTACACAATTCATATGATATAAAAGCTTGTCGCGACATTTTAGTACTCGTATTTACTTAGTTCGAAAATTTTAAAAATTAAAATTAGTTAGATCAAGTTTATCTACACAGGTATATCTCGCGACCAGCTTTTGGACTTAAAGTTTTCCTTGCCAATAGATTTCCTTAGCATCTTCTACGAAACTTGGCCCGTAAGTATCCGCGCAGTATTCTTTAAATAATCTTATTTAATCAACTGTATTAAGCAACAAAAAAAAAATAAACTACAACAACAAAACTTAATAATATCATCATCATCATTATCTTGCCCTTATCCCAATTTATTTTCGGAAGCGCAAGATGTATTTTCCTTCCTTATTCCTCCATCAGTCGCCATCTCGATAGACACCCCCTTTCTGTCCACGTCATCTTTTAAAACTTACGTATAAATATGTATTTATCCATCTATCTAACCTTTTCCCAACTACATATGTTGGGGTCCGCTTCCAGCCTAAACGGATGCAGCGAAATGTCAGTATTTTATATGGAGCGGCTGCCTTATAAATAAAACAGCTAATAAATATAATAATACAAAAATATAAGATACCCAATATAAAAGCTATAAATAAAATCAATACCTGCGGATATACAATGCGTTACACAAATAGTTGAGTACTCCGGGTAGGAACAAATTCTTTGAAAAATCCAATATACGAGGCGCCGATATATCATGCGAAACATTATACATCACTTGGACTATTTTATCCATTCCTATTCCGTACATCGTATGCAGAATAGTATTCGAGAAACTTTGCCTTGGAAACATACGAGACGGTGGCAGATTATAGAAGCAAGACAGGTGACAGTCAATACAAAACAGGCCTAATGCAAATCATTTTATTTATTTTGATTTATTTGCTTTTATCTCTTAGCTGCCACGGCTTATTTTTAATTATTTTATTTTTGGATTGTTTTTTTTTGTGTCTACTTGCTGTTTTGTAACAATTTAATTTAAAAGAGTGTCCATAGAGTTTCTTGCCCGTTCTTCTCCATAGATACCTACTACGCTTTGGAATGGGCAACTAGCTTAATATTTCTGACTGACCGATTCCTTGATAGTGTAAATGGCTTAATTAAAATAAATGCTTTGAGTTTGAATGTTGAGTTTGGGAAATAATCAGGTACCAATTCGATGGGCAGTAGAATTAATTCTTCAGGTGGCTGGTTCATACTTCTTACGGTTTTTCTCTCCACATTTAGATATTCGAAGATTTACATAGATTGATATATCATTATTTTGCTGTTGGCCATTGGAGTGCCTTCTTCAACTCAGCTTTAGCTCTATCTTCTCTTAGACCGAGGCAGCAGTCAATTAAAATAAAAAGTCATTTAGTCAAACTAGGCTAAGAATCAACACTTTTCAAACGTCAAATTACAAAAGACTCTCCCCAAAACGCCCGCCCTTCACCACTTCCTAATGTTTACGCTAGGGAGAAGAAGTGGCGCAACAAACTCCCCAGCAGCACAGCTGTCTGTTCAGTTAGAAAATACTTGATTGAATACAATACAAGGTATGCAAAATAATTAACATTACAAGACACAGAACACTAAATTAAATGATTTTCAGCTATATTTTGTAATATGTCAGCTAGCCACGCCAATATACCAACAAATACAATAAAAACTATACGTACTCAAGCAAAAAAACAATAAATTAAAATTAAAAATGTAAACAAAAAAAGTTTCATAAACATGACGTCTGTAATCCCCGAAGGCTTAGGCGCAGGTGTACCTATAGTACAGTGTAATCTCACTTTCAGCAGTTGTGCTGTCCTTCTGAAATTGAATGCTTTCATTGTAAGTTTACCGACCATTGACATCGCACGATCGCCCGTCGTACACCACGCGCAATCTTACACCGCATTATAATAAATGGCCGCCATAGAAAAGTGTAGGTATATCACCTATATTGAAAGCCTAGCCTAATATAGGTTTATGTAGAAATTCTAGCACCAAACTGCCTGTACAAAAAAATCTATCGTCCCGAAAACCTCAGGAGCAATAAGTCCCGTATATTACCTCACAGCGTACCCTTCTCAACTGCCTGTTATCAGTATATTTTCACCCAGGCTACCGTGCAAGTCGCGGCCACTGCCTAACACACATTCTTCACCTCACCACGCAAAAACAGCCCCTTTCACAAAGAGAAAAGGTGCACTAGAACTGTAGAGGTAAGTTGGTAGATGCATAACAAGTCGGACCAAGGTTGCCAACAATTTACAGAGTCCATTCGTGGCGATCGCTTGTATTATGGTATGTTTCTGTTAGATATTTGAAAATTTTCATGTTTTTATTGTTGTTTATAGTATGAAGTATTGTATTTCTTTGTTAGCATAGGAAGCGATTAGTTCGAAGATATACCTTATCCCCTTTACTAATAAACATTGTATAGCGTCTGTATACTTACAGAACGCTTTGTCTTCCTCTTTCAAAAGTCAAATTACTGACGACTGAATGAGAGAAATCGGTAACTGTTCATGTAATACGTTTATTAGTAAGTGGGTCAGTTTGTAAGCTACGGGAATTGGAAAAAAGGACAAGTGAGAAATTAAGATTGTACACAACTCTATATTGTGTTATTACCACTTTTTGTTGTTTCAGTTATGTCATTTCACTAAATTATTTTTAATTAGAAATTACAGCTGAGAGTAGTATGCGGTTTATCATGTTGACAACAAAGGTGGATCGCAGCTGTAATTTTGGTCTCGCAAATTAAGAATCACAGTTTAGATATCTCATATCCTTAGAAAAGTATAAGAGTTTCAAGTAACAAGCAGGAACAGATGTTGATGACTAGGATGTGGAATTTCAACTCATTACCTATCTATCGACAATTAAAAAGTCCAACTTAAACTGTCCCTCTTAACTAAGCATCAATTAAGCAATAATAAAGTTAAAAGTTAACAATTCGTAACACAATTGGCTACTAAGTTAAAGCTACTAAGTTAATCTCCGGTTAAAGTCGTTGCTGGCAGCGGGCCAAGTAAACCACGGTAATGATTACTTTGTTTTGTTACGAGTTACATTAAAATAATTAAGTCATAATTAAATAAGAGTTAGGGAAAGAAAACGCGTTAAAAACTAGTTAACTATGGGTGTTGTTCAAATAAATGTTTATCGAGGCGATCTTCATCACCAAGTAACGTAATTTTCTAATACTCGTTTTTGCCCGTGACTTCGCTTGCGTGAAATTTGTTGCTCCCTGACACACTCCGTCGCAACACATCGCCTGCCCACGCTAGTACTCCGTCGCAACACATCGCCTGCCCACGCTAGTACTCCGTCGCAACACATCGCCTGCCCACGCTAGTACTCCGTCGCAACACATCGCCTGCCCACGCTAGTACTCCGTCGCAACAGATCGCCTCCCCACGCTAGTACTCCGTCGCAACACATCGCCTGCCCACGCTAGTACTTCGTTTTCGCTTAGCGTTTTTCTGACTTTGTTTCCTTTTGATTGGCTTCTTAAGATCCTAGCGTGATGTTATAGATATCTGTATAGGTTGCAGCCTTCCTCAAGAATTGTGCTATCAAATGCTAAAAGAATTTCTCAAATCCGACTGGTAGTTCCAAATATTACATACAAACTTACAAACAAACAAATGTTACCTCTTTCTAATATTCATATGGATATATTCACATCGTACATCGCATTGGTGTCCCTTCTCAAAGTATGAGCCACACCCTCGGATGTTCCTCTTTCGTTAAATTGATGCTCGAGAAGAGATTCGAACGGCACACCTTCCTGCAGGTTAGTACTACCATTCTCGCCCCCATAATACCTTAGTCACCGCTAACGATATCCACAGGGCAAGACCGCCACCTTCTAACCTCTTCAATTATCTTAAACGACACCAACCCTCCCAACGAGTATTTCCCCGTAAAGAGAAACATACACTAATGACTCCATCAGGACAAAGTAAAACCTCTTCCAAATAAAACCTATTAAAAATGAGCATATGCCGCGTCCTCGACAGTAATTACATCAAGGCTTTTAATTACTTCCCAACCGTTTACCGGCTTAGTAATTAAATACAGACAATTTTACGGGAAAATTGTGAGGAATACGAGATCCTGTCGGAATTGTCAGTCAGATGTAGCTCTTAAAAGTCAGAAATGTCAGGGGACGATTTTGTGAGAATTGTTGATGAATTTATTTTTGAAAGCGATTTCGTTCGCGATACGATTTTGCTGCGTGTTACTGAATGGATAACAGCCGGTCGATTCTGTAAAAATCGCACTGCAAAATCATAAATGAAGTGAGATTGAAGCGAGCAATGTCAATAGTGTTAATCCCTAATGACAGCTCACTTCCCGCTCACTTCACCTAAGTTCTCACGGTGAGATTTTTACAGAATAGCACTGCTGAAGTCATTTTAGCTTGTGAAAAAGACAAACCACTGACATCATGAAAGAAACCCGAGGTCACTTTAAACAATAGTCCAACGTCATAAGACCATGAGTAGTTCACTATTATCTATAGATCGGGTTAGTTATTGTCTAGATGACTAATAGCATAAACCCACAGGATCTCCAGATTTTCACGACAGTTTTAGTTACTTTATCTTCAAAACGTCTTAATAGAATATTTTTGGAGGTCATTTCCAATCAGCAAAAACGATTACATTCTTTCCATTCCTCCCAACATATCAGTAGGAACAGTGATTATAGTCGCAGTAACAAAACTGGGTGGAGCGTTTACCTCGGCCGCGTATTGTGCGAAGTCGAAGCGACTGACAATGGAAACTCACCCCACGCCGAACAAGTTGCCGACACCGATGTATGGAAACTGGATATCCTTGCATCATATATTTCGGATTTTTATTTAACAAAAGTGAGTTTTTTGACTAACTACATGGATGAAAAACATATTGGAAAACTAGAAGACAAAATAATAAATAAAGTGGAGAGCAGGCAGAAACTTAAAATCGAACCCTAATGCCTACATGGTTCTGGATGTGTCTGCAAATGATACAATGTGTGATACGCCTAAAGTGAAGAGAGAGGTGTTTAATGCTTAGCAACATCAAAATATTGTCATTTAATAAACTACTACTACGTAGCTCTTGTGTGATTATACCAAACGTGTTGCCATCTACGCTTAGCTATCACTTCAGACTACAGTTTTCTTCAGGAAAATGACATTTTCCATCTGAAAACTCATTACAGATATAATGACTTATTACATTAGTGGTGTCGTTGATCGTAGCTCTAGATCGGGGTCAACTAGTTTACAAACTCGCTACTGTCTAGCTGTCTTAATTCAGTTCTGCTGTCGCAGCCGACCGCTGCGGCACCGCTGCGATTTGCCGACGATAAACTTGCGTTAAACTGTTGTTCACTAGAGTGGGACCGTTTAAAACGGAACTTTTTCAATTATTCCTCTTGTAGTTTATTGGATTCGATTCCAAGCTAGCAAGTTATTTGATTTGCAAGTTCCTGCAATGCCGTTGAAAACTTGTACAACTAGTTATGAAGAGAGATTGAGGAAAATTTCCAGAGATGCTGAGATTGTCTGCTAACAAAGACCTCATAACAAAAGTCAGTCGCTGCTGGGAAAAAAAATCTTTTGTACTTGAAAGGCGGATGCGGAGCGAGTCGTGTTCGAAGAATGTTTGAGATTGATGCGATAACGTTGGGACATTAATAAAAATAAAAATCTCGCACAATACATATTGTCTAACTACATGTGTCACTGATTTGATTATTAAGTAAAATTCAACAAAAAAAGCAACCTCTGTGGGTGCCGGAGCTCCTGTCTACGGGTAATAACTTCAATGGTGTAACTCGAGCAGTTTTTACACATCAATACATTTTCAAACAGCGGATGTTAAATGCACTGTAAGTTCATAAGCATGGGTAGCAAACCCATCATTTACCAACTTAGGATTCTGTTTCGTTCAGCTTTTACTAAAAATAATAACCCCGTTTACTGTTCTCCGGATTCTCGTCAATAATGTGGAAGAAAATCCGTAAAAGGAAACTTTTAGACAGTCTAGTTTTTTCAAGTTTGCCTCAGAACGTTTTGTTACTTCTAAAAGTGTATGAAACAATATTTTCCGATATTAAAACTGTATTTCGAATCGAGTCTCAACAAAAATTCGATTTAGTAACTTTTGTAAAACGTGCCAAAGTTTAGCAAAGTTCCGAGCTTGTCGTCATATCGTGGGCAGAATACACGCCCAGCTCGTTTGCAGCTAATGTAAACGTTATTCGGATGTGACAAAGGCTATTTTCGGTTGCCACATACGCATATACCCGTTGTTATTAAGAAAGATGTGATGAACATCAATGTAAATATTTATTCAGTCGCTTGCGACGTTCATATGTATTTACGTTTCTGTTGCTTGGAAATTATATATAACATATTTATGCACAGCTTTATATTTATACATTAAACTTATATTTGATGAAAAATTCGTAAGATGACTCAGTAATAAAATGTAGGTAGGTACTTGCATGTTACTTACTCATACACTTACTAAAGTCAGATAAATTATTTGTTCGATCATACATCGAAAAGTACCTTCCTCTTATATGAAACGGCAACAGAATATCTCCCAAAGATTTGTATTATGATGAAAAGACCACTCTAAAGACCTTTTCTCTGTATCCAAATCCCGCCAGATTTATGTGGAATGCTTTCACATCGGTATCTAAGAATAACTCCAAATAAAAACAGAATAGGCTATCCCAGAGAACCGCTTAAATCATAAAACAAATAGTAATATCTGGTGAACAGGGCCGTGTATCTGTTAGATTATGGTAAATGGGCCGGCCGCTGTTTGAGATCATGAGCCGACCACTTATAAAACATAGTTCGGCTGCGAGCTCCATTTACCCGCTGGTCACTCTAACCGGATCGAGCCGGTCAAATCCGGTAAGTGGGCCTCCGTGCTCGAATAAATCCCCATATTATTGTTATTGCCGGAGAGGATCCCTCCTTTGTATACGATCGTCTCGTGACGTCATGACCTGCTTTCTGATACTAATTCTTTCAATATAGGTACGTTAGATGTCTGTACTGACTGACTATGAGTACTAACAATAAGTGGAATATTATGATGAATAGCCGAGTGGACTTGGACAGTGGACCAAATGAGGGTTGTACTGTTCGCCCCTGCCTAATCCTCTGAGGAGTACAGGTCTGATTTTATGTTATTTTATTAAATACATATAAATTATATTTCAGGGGAAGAGCGCTGATGTTTGAAATACAGATATTTTACATACATCTAGTTTAGGCACAGATGTTCAATATCTGATCATAGAGTTAAGTGTATTATAGTGGATCACCATATTATTTAAATGTCTGTATATTTTTGAACAAATCGATTATTATATACTTATTCTTTCTTATTTTTAAATACAATTTTTGTATTAGAATATAAAATCAATTCGAAATATAAAAAATAGTAGGCCACTGGTATCAGGAACCGGGTCCAAGCAAATCAAGGCTCAAGAGAGTGGAACCTCCTAACAATGCAGGCCGTGTCCAGAAGTAGCGCTTTCTGAAGCATGGCTTTAATCCAGCTGGACAGCTGGATCAAAGGCTTGGCTTGGCGTGTTGGTCGAGGCTCTTAGCTATTATTCATACATTGGTTGTCACGACTATTGGCACAATGATCGCTGAATCCACATGCCACATGTCGACAACCTCACGAGTCAAGTCAAGATTTCTCGGCTTTCACGAAGTTCTAATCATGCGGGACGGTTATGTCAACCAGTGATGATGGATCGATCACAGTACAATGTGATATTTCCATTTTCGAGACCTGGATCGGGCACATACCTGTAGTACGGCAACTCAGATTCCACAAGGCTATATTTCAGAGCAAAGTGCTGATGGATTATCCTGACTACAAGGCTATGTCTATGCAAGTTCTCTCCATTAGCTAGATGAGAACACCCGGAGATACATATGTCTGATTGATTCCCCCGGCCGGTGGCATGCCCGACAGATGTCAACCGTTCCGTCTTTCACAATATGATTGGTTTTATGTTATTTTTATAACCATTTTAATAACCAGTGTTACCAAGGGGTATCATATTTCCCATTCACTGGGTTGCGGAGGCAAAGGAAAGAAGATTGGTAGTCGCTCCATGTAAAATACCCGATGACCCCAACATAAGGAAAGTAGCATAGTAGGGAAAAGGCAGATTGATTTATTACCGGTGTAAAAAACATTAAAACAGTACATCATTGTTTTAGTGAAATAATACATTTAGAATTCAAGTGTTAGAAGTAAAGTAAGTAGCAAAAGTCGCTTCAGCTTATCAGTGTTCTGCAGTGAAATCAAGACGCGCGAACTAAAAACTTTTTGATAGGCATTCAAAATGATAAAAACAATTTATTTAACCCAACAACGTTACTTTAATTCACATGTCAAAAGAATATTCGTAAAAAATAATTTAAAATGCAACTAAATAAAGTAAAAATATCGTAATTACAAACTGCACTAATACTAAGAGTAGCCTGATCGGGCTAGGTAGGTATAGGGGATAGTTGTTACAGGGGATGGTTGATACAACGGCCTAGTTACGAGAAAGCTATTGTTATAAAATATATTAGGATTAAAATAAAGTCCGTGTCAAATACCTAATGTATTGGATGACCTGCATGATTCGTGACAAATACTTGCAAACATCCGAATTTATGTTAAATAAAAATAGATTACATCTGTACGTGAATATTTTCGTAACCTTACCATACACTCGAAATACTATAATATCCGGGCCAGGATGCCTCATGCAAGTCATCCTATCCTTGAGAGACAACGGTATCCCGCACGACATGTCGGACACAACCATTGTTTACGTAATATTATACTACTTCTTTTTTTTTTTCGCCTCTTCATCCAATCTCTTTCTAAGTGACGCCGGCATTTCTGCAGGAGGAGGACGGGGCATCTTAGTATACACCTTGAAACCATCATAAACAAACCACTGCAGGCCCGTGAGGGTGCCAATCATGAAGATACGCAACACCAGGCCGCGCCAGATGCCTATGAAGCCCACGTCCTTTATGATGCTGCCTATAGTGGATCCTGGTTCTTTGTTCAACTTGGAGACGATGGTGTCCGAGGGATGCGACACTATTGCACACAGGACGCCCGCCATGTAGCCCGCTGAGAACGTCATTATTAACTGTTCGTTCTTCGTGCAGTGGTCTCTCGGCTTCGGCGCGACTGTCTCGTACAACTTTTCCAGAATCTTCTCAAACGAAGCGAACTTCATCATGGTGTAAGGGATCTGTCGGCCCCACAGAGGCGTGATTCCTTTGTAAAATGTTCCAAACCCTTCCGTGCTAAGCATGTGGGGCATGGCCTTGCTCATCTGCGACGTGTAACCCGGCGTCGTTTGCATGCGCACTTTGACAGCTTCAAATGGCGCGAGAAGGATATCGGCGACAAACTCTGCGGACGCTGCCGCGGCTAAATACAAACCTGTTCTGTACAGGTAGGCGGATTCCTCATCGACCAAGTTGGCATATTTATATTTGAAGTATTCATAGCCACTGAACTTCGCACCGCCTTGCAGCGTGTACCCAAACAATGTAGGCGCCCATCCCTTAACGAGGTTCGCGGGACCGCCTTCCCTGTAGGAGACGAGGAACCCTTGGGCGATGGACTTGTACTTGGTGGAGTCCACCTGCATGCGGCACTTGACCAGGTCGAGCGGTGTCACGAACGTGTGCGTGGAGCCGCACGCCACCATACCGCCTGCTGCGCACAGTATAAAGAACTTGTTGCTGTGGATCTTGCATGAGAACTCTTCCTTTTCACCTTTCTTAGACATTGTGTTTGCGTATTCTTTGTTTTTCTTATATTTTTTTTTAAAGACAGGAAGGAAGCCTTCCGTCCGCACTATCTGCAGTGGTGTATTTTTTATTCAATTAATAAAACTTTGCATGTGGAAAAATATTGGGATTACATGTCAGCAATCAAAACTGACAGTATTTCAAGGGTGACATTTATCTAGTTTGCACTGTGGATTGGTGAGTGGTAGGCATTGAGATGATATATGTCTATGGTGGTAGGGTAGGGTGCTGCAAGGATTTTTTTTTTTGATATTGACAGAAGGGCGTTGTTGGTGGACATTTATTTTGTGGAAATGTCACATAAATTGTATAGACAAAACAAGATGGCGGCGTTATTCCCGATTTTGGCCACGTGCCAAAAGAACTTTGTAGCGTTGTACTTGTACAACTATTGAGATTAGTAGGTATGTATTGGGGTACCTGGATCAAAAGAGATCCAGGCACCCCAATACTCTATTCAAAATGAGCGTTCTATTCAGAATCATCTATTCGAAATGAGTGTTCTATTCAAAATCATCTATTCAAAATGAGTGTTCTATTCAGAATACTCTATTCAAAATGAGTGTTGCATTCAAAATCATTCATTCAAAATTAAGATTGTATTCAGAAAACTCTATTCAAAATCAGTGCTTAATTCAAAATCTTCTTTTTATTCAAAGTGAAGGTTGTATTCGGAATCCTCTATTAACAACGAATGTTGTATTCAGAATCATCTATTCAGAGTGAATGTTGTGAACAATTTTAAATGAGACCTATATTCAAGATAATCTATTTAAAATGTTCCATTCGGAATGGGACTTCTACCGTACGATTTCATGCTGGTTAATATAACCGAGACTTACCTATTAGGCACCATAAATTAAGTACAAGTATTTGTACCTGCAAAGACATTTAATTTTCATTAAGGTATGCAGGTATTATGCAGTGACGTGTATAATTATATCGATGTGGCTCCTGAGTAAAATACCGAATACCTACATCGTCTAAAATTGAATCCAGGATCAGTTGCTAGACACGACTGATAGTTTACATAACAAACACATTGCCGTTCCCGTAAAGGAAACAGATCGCATTCTTTTCTACCCATCGTGTGCCTCACAACTAAATAGTTTTACTTATTAATTCACATGAGAAATCAGCAATTAGTATTACGATTAAACCAATATGCCATTTACCTAATGTATACCTATGATATAAAATAGGTTTACTGGTGTATGCATAGTATGAGATGTTTTTGTTTGCTAACTGTAAGTACTCACATATGGTATGTATAGGTGTGATGTACTTGTCTATGCTGTGTAGGTAGGTAATTTTAAACAGAAATGATAGAAATAAAACAACTGAAATGTAATTGCTACTTTATTTACATCTTTTTATGCAATTTGCTTACAATATCTTTAACACATTTATAGATATCGTCATTAAATACATTCCCCACAACATGTTGGACACAGATATTTGCACTACAATCACATGGCAAATTTGTGAATTCTTCGGCGTCAAAAACTTGTATTCGTATTATTTTACTGCGATGACCCGTTGATGGTTTCTGTATGTACGAGTATACAATGTCGTTTCTTCGTCTTTTATTATTGTTACTGTGGTTACTATTGCTGCATGGTGGTGTGTCTTCAAATTGGAATGGTTGAAATGGTCTCTCTCTCTCCAAGTAGTTGACCACTTTTTGACGTATCGTTTCTTCAGCAGGAATTGGTGAGTATGAAGAATTAGTGGGGAAAATATCACTGGACATCTGAAACAAAGAAGTACATATTATTAATTAAATAAGTAAGTCCAAATTACAAGTTGACGAAGATAATGAACTATCCTAGAATAGATCGTAGTGCAAATATTAAAAAAATAATTTAAAATATACATTATTAATATTAGTAATAAAATAAAATACTTTTTGATAAAATATTTACTTACCGACATTGTAGAGCAGATAGGACCACTTGATTGTTTTTTTACGGTATCTTGGATTGGTTTATATAGGTACTGATCCATTTTTTTTTTGTCGTTAAGGTTCAATTTAATTTCGTTTTATGTATGAAAGTAATCCAAAACTTACGGCTCTCTATATGGCTAGGAATTTGTGACACGTGCACAAAGATGCATTACAATACGACGACTAGACGAGCGTTATAACCGCAGCGTTTTTTATCCCTCTAAGAGATTCAATATAAAAATAATACTATGGTTAAATTACAATTTAAATTAATTATATAAGCACGTTTTCTTTTAATCAGAGTTGCTTATGAGACACAATTGATTATCTATTCTTAGCAGCACCCGGAGCCGTATTGACACTTTTGAATGAAGCGTTTAAGACGCTGCGGTTATAACGCTCGTCTATAGATTTTTGTCGATGTAAAAATGCTGTGCTTGCAATGGTTGTGATGAACTTATTTTTGCAAGTATGCATTTTTACAAATTTGGTTATGCGTGACGCGTTTTTACGCCTATATAAACGGGTCGAGAGCAACAGTTCGCTACCAAACTCCTCCAAGTTCCAGAAGGACTCGGTGCTCCTGACTTCTACACCAAGTACAGAACATAAGTACATCAAGCAAAACTCTGCAAGCTTTGAAATGTAAGTAATTTATTTTGTTATCTTTTCAATCAATTCTCTGATGAATAATTTCATCTATTCACTCATTTCATCTATTCATTCATTTCATCGATTCACTCATTTCATCTATTCATTCATTTCATCTATTCATTCATTTCATCTATTCATTCATTTCATCTATTCATTCATTTCATCTATTCATTCATTTCATCTATTCATTCATTTAATCTATTCAACTCATTTCATCTATTCACTCTTTTCATCTATTCACTCATTTCATCTATTCACTCATTTCATCTATTCTACCGTTTCATTTCATTAATTTAGTTACTCATTTCATTTATTTATTATATCCATTTTTTTTTAATAATCGATTTATTTATTTCAGTTAATATTTTCTTGTGCATGTAATCTATTCACTCAATTAAAGCAATTTCATCCAACCCTGTACTGGACTGTGCCTTGGACAATGTTTTTCTTTGTTGCCTAATACTTCAATGTATATTGTTGCAGGTCGAAACAAACAGCTACCCAACTTTTCTCTTCCGATGATGAAGCCGAATATCAGCAGCAGTTGAAAAAACCGAAGGACTCGAAAGCGTCGTCTTCGTCGCTGTCTGCTAAGAGGCCAGCGGAGGGAGAATCGCTGAACACCGAGATTAAGAAGAAGAAAAAGAATAAGACCACAATCAAACCCATCAGCGCCAGCATGAGACCCACATCGCATGATCTATTCGGGACCGACAGCGACGACGACCAAGAAGAGGAGTCCGTTGGAAGCACCCTGGGTAAAAAAATACCACCATTACATTCATATTATACCCGCAGAGTAGCCAATGGCATAAGTAAACAGACTAATGAAAACAAAAAGGGTAAATTTTATATAGAATTAAAGATCTACGACCACAGTGAGATAGAGCATGTAGCGCCTATAAATCGATGGAGGCATGCAATTGTAACCGTAAAAAATCGGACTAATGATGAGACACCAGCATGGAATCATATAAAAGACTTTTTAAAAGAAACGCATAAAGAATTCAAGCACTGTCCCGCAGATTTTGTCAGCAGTTATTTTTAGTAGATATATATCTCTCAATTCTGTTATAATACTTACTCACTTATTTGTTCTTACTTACTAGTTTTAATCATTATAATAATCACTAACCCAATTAGTTTAACTATAGTATCTAATATAATTTGCGTACATAAAATATTCATAGGGTGACAAAATCATAATATATGCAATGTAATCATAATATTATCTTTTTGTTTCATTTGCAGTACAAACCCCGTCTACTCACCGAGTGCAATATGCAAATAATCCAGAATATATTGAATGTAAAAAATGTCTGATTAAAATACCGATTAATGAATACAAATATCACTTGAGAACCAATATTCACAAGTCTAATAGTTTATTGCAAAGCGAATTTGAAAATATTTACATAATTGCAAGTGCCTTCAAAAACAGAATCATAACATATCGTTTAAATCCTGCACAAGATGTTGAGTACCTCACACCGGAGGCATTCTTGTGTCAGAATAAAAATGATATCCTGAAACTTATACATACATCTTTAATGAAAAATACTTGTCTCAAGATTAATTTCGAATTGTTTGCTCACTTTGTATTACCTAAAACGAGTGAGCAACAACTTAAGTCATTCAATACAAAATATGAAATTATTTGTCATAACACAGATATTGATGACTTGTATTCGAGAGTAACCGAACTTTTAAAATGTAAAATGTCAGAATTCGAGCACAAAGACTCTGGATGGTCTTATCATTCTATAAGTCATCTAGAAATCAATGTGAATAAATATTGTCCAATGAGAGGTGGCACTTATATAGATTTGCCAACAAAAATTAAGAATTCTAAAAGTTGTATAAATATACAAAATAATGACAATCATTGCTTTTTGTGGAGTGTGGTAGCTGCTTTGTTTCCTGCTAAGATGAATGTATGCAGGATTCATTCGTACCCACACTACAGTTCTGTATTAAATATTGATGGAATGTCTTTTCCTGTCTCGTATCAAGACATAAAACTATTTGAAATAAAAAACAACATAAGTATTAATATTTACGGAGTAGATAAAAAGAGCGAAAACGTTACTGGACCTTTGTATTTGACAAATAACAGAAAATCTATACATGTTAATTTGTTATATTTAGAAAGAAAAGGAGTAAGTCATTACTGTCTTATTAAAAATCTAGCACGATTAGTAAAACGACAAGTGACAAGTCATAAAGGTATTTTTTTGCTGTGTGAATCATGTTTACAATTCTATAGCAGTGAAAATAAGTATAGATCTCATATCTGTTCAAAAGTTTTATCAATTTTGCCTGAAAAGAATAGTAAACTCGGTTTTAAGAATTTTGAAAGAAAACAAAAAATTAATTATGTCATCTATGCAGACTTTGAAAGCCTATTACAGAGTTGTTTCGAAACAAAATCTGAAAAAACACACAATTTCAAAAAACATCAGCCCTCATGTTTTGGATACTATATATGTTGTTCACACGATCCAAGCCAAAATAAATATGTTACGTATAGAGGTCCTGACTGTGTTGAAGTATTTGTTACTAGATTAATAGAAGATGTTACGAAAATAAATGAAATATTATCTTCAACAAAATTAATGATACCTTTAACGAAAAAAGAGCAAATCAGTTATAACAATGCTACTATTTGTCATATTTGTGACCAGTTATTATTTCATGATAAGGTACGTGACCACGATCATGTGACAGGAAAGTATAGAGGACCTGCACATGTTCAGTGTAACTTGATGTTTAGAGTATGTCCATTCATACCAGTATTTTTTCATAATTTATCGAATTACGACTCCCACCTCTTTATACAAGAATTAGTGAGACATGGAGGTTATATAAAAATTATACCTAAAACTAAAGAAAAGTATTTAACTATTACCAAATATATAGACAGCGAGAAGGGAGACCGGTCTATTCAAATCAAATTTATAGATTCGTTTCAATTCTTAAGTTCTAGTTTAGATGCACTAAGTAAAAGTTTATCAGATCACGACTTTATTCATTTATCAGCAGAATTTAATGATGAAAAAATATACTTGTTAAAAAAGAAAGGAATTTATCCTTATGATTATATTAACACATGGGGCAAATACGAAGAAAAAACACTACCACCAAAAAAACACTTTTATAACTCTTTGAAAATGAAACACATTAGTGATGAAGAATATGAACACGCGAAAACTGTGTGGAATGCCTTTAATATTAATACAATTGGCGAGTATACCGATTTATATTTAAAATGCGATGTTTTGTTACTGTGTGATATATTTGAAAATTTTCGTAAAATAAGCTTAAAATATTATAAGTTAGACCCTGTGTACTATGTGACGGCACCTAGTTTGAGCTGGGATGCTATGTTGCTTTATACACGTGTTGAACTAGACTTGATTGATGACTTAGAAATATATCAAATGTTAGAAAAGGGCATACGTGGTGGTCTGGCTCAGTGCTCACTACGCCATGCAAAAGCAAATAATCCCTATCTTTCAGAATACAACGACCTAGAACCGACTAGTTATTTGATTTATCTCGATTGCAACAATTTGTATGGATATGCAATGACGAAAAAAATCCCAATTTCAGAATTTAGACTTTTAAAGCAGAAGGAAATTAACTGTTTCGATGTTATGAGTGTTTCTGACGAAAGCGAATATGGCTTCATTTTAGAGGTAGATCTCGAATATCCTGAATCAGTACATGATTTTCATAGTGATTTGCCTTTTGCTCCAGAGAAATTCATACCCCCTGGAGGAAAGACAGCTAAACTTATTGCAAATTTATATGATAAATTTAACTATGTAATTCATTATATTCACTTAAAGGAGTGTTTAAAATACGGGTTGGTTCTAAGAAAAATTCACCGAATTCTTACTTTCCGACAGGAAGAATATTTAAAAAAATATATTGATTTAAATACTAGCCTGCGTCAAGCATCCACAACTGCATTTGAGAAAGACTTTTTCAAGCTTTTAAATAATTCAATTTTTGGTAAAACGATAGAAAACAAACGTAAACAGGTGGATATTAAACTAGCTACAAAATGGACGGACAAAGAAAATGTCACAAATAAGCAACTCTGTGCTGAAAAGCTAATTTGTAAGCCCAATTTAAAATGTGTTTCAATATTTTCGGAAAACTTTGTAGCGGTGCAACTAAAACCAGAAAGAATTGTTTTAGACAGACCGATTTATATAGGTTTTACTGTTTTAGAATATGCTAAGTTACACATTTATCAATATCATTACAATATTAAAAAAAAATATATGAATAATGTCAGGCTATGTTACACAGACACCGACAGTCTTCTCTATTTATTCTACACTGAAGATATTTACCATGATATAAAAAATAACTTAAAGGAATTTGATACAAGTAATTTTGATTTGGATAACTCATATTTAATACCTCGGGTAAATGCAAAAGTACCCGGTCTATTTAAAGATGAACTAGGGGGAGACGTGATCCATGAATTTACTGGTCTAAGAGCAAAACTTTACTGCTTATCGGCTTCTAAAACTGAAATAAAAAAAGCAAAAGGTATTTCAAACTCTGTTACTAACAGGCTAGAGATGTTGCATTACAATAAAGCATTATTTGATGATGAAAGTAGATCATGTAAGATGAATATGATTAGGTCAATCAAACATGTTTTATACTCGCAACAAGTAAATAAAATGGTGATGAATAGAAATGATGATAAAAGATATATACTCTCAAATCAGATCGAAACATTACCTTGGGGTCACCGTAAGATTGTATTATAGTTTGTAGCTTTGTATTTACCTAAATCTATTAATTTATATCATTAAGTATTATTATATTTGTTAATAAACGGTTATATAATGACATCGAACTTTTTTTCATTTATTGATCCCTATATATACGCAGGTCATTTACATTTATCTTATATTTCACGATGAAGTTCGTCAAGCAACCACAGACTTTAGAAGTTAATAATATAAAATTAGAAAATCAAACACGTAATGTGAAACATAGTGCACTTTTACCCGATACTATTAGAAGTATAATATGCGGACCATCTAACTGTGGAAAAACTAACATTATGCTTAATTTAATATTACATGAAAATGGTCTCAAGTTTAAGCATATATACTTATACTCAAAGACAGCTTTCCAGCCAAAATATTGTTTTTTAAAAGAAGTAATGAGCTACATACCAGGTGCTAACTTCTTTGTCTTCAATGATAATAAAGAAGTCATACACCCCAATGATGCTTTATCTAACTCGGTAATGATTTTTGACGACGTAGCGTGTGAAAAACAAATCAATATCCGTAATTACTTTGCAATGGGGAGACATAAACAGATAGATTGTTTTTACTTATCACAAACCTATTCTAAAATACCTAAACAACTTATACGAGATAATGTTAATCTTTTAATTATCTTCAAACAAGACGAGATAAACTTAAAACATATATATAATGAGCACGTGAATACAGATATCGTATGGTCTGAATTTAAACAACTATGCTCTGCCATCTGGAAAGACCGCTTTGATTTTTTATTAATTAATAAAGATTGTCCTCTAAATGAAGGTAGATACAGACAAGGTTTCGACATATTTATATACTTTTAGAAAGTACATATATATCACCTTTTTACAGAAAATATATCAATCGAAATCTGATATCTGCAAATAACGGATGGGTCATAATTAAAAAAACATAATGCAGGTTAATATTAAAGAACAATTGATAAAGTCAGTCGATAATATAAAAAATAAAATTGAAACAATACAAAATGAAGAAGATACAGCTCATTTAAAATTTAAAAAGGTCTTCAAACCAATAACAGACCCACTAGAAACATTAATTAGAGCGAATGATAAAATTAAACCGATATTGGACATTTCAAGAGATGACAGTAACACGGTTAGAAGATTTAGCTCATCAACAGATTATGCTCCAGATTATGAAAGTTTTAAAGAATGTATAAAAACGGATTCGAATGAAGATTCTGAGTGTTATAAAGACGCTTTGACAAGAAATCCTTTTAAAGATTCTAATGATACACTGATTTCATTAAATAAAGAAGATATGATGGAAATGTATGATAATATGAATGTCCCATTTGGGATACGTAGTGAAAATAAAAAACTGATGATGGGGAATAGTAAGATTTCGTTTTCTACTGCAAATAAGAGCATTCATTCGCCCAAAACCAATATAGTCACTATTGATAAAAGGTCCTATGAATTAACAC